>OX422143.1:28134043-29582035 GCA_949129095.1 Volucella bombylans | reverse complement strand
TGACGGCTTCGTTCCACCGGAAGCATTCCTCTACCTTGATCAGATAGGGTTGATCCAGGATAGATCAGCGGTCCCGTTAATCTACCATGTCGCTCGGACAGCTGGGGACAGGCGACTCAACTACAACAGAGACGTCGCACACGGCAGTGTGGATCGTCTCAGGTTCAGTAGGGCGGTGGGGAATCGCGATAAGAGGGATATCGTTCGGCAGCACCAGCATTTCTGGTGGTTGAATGATGGAGAAGATGTTTTGTCGTCGTTTCCGTCAATTACGGGCCAGCCTCACTCATGAGGCAGAGCTGACCAATATATTTGCTTTGTTAATAGCGATGGCCAGCTTACATAGGTTTAGGTTAGCATTTAAGTAATATATACATATATTAGTCTATACAAAGGTATACACTAATATATGTATATTATTGTGTATAATATCTATGAGTGTGTATGTGTGTTTTGTGTATGTAGGTTAAGTAGACTAAGGTTTATTTTAAGTTAGATATTAAGTTTTTATAAAAAAACAAAAAAAAAAGTCAATATGCTAAGTTTTTTCTTAACGAATATTTTTTCTTAGCCTTAAGTACAGAAAACAAATATTAGTAAAACAAATGTAAATAAAGTCGAAAGACATAGCTATAAGAATTTAGAGTAGCTTAGAGTGCCTGTGTGGGGCCAGTAAGTTAGTATAAGATTGTTAAGTAATTTTAAGCTAGCATTTAAGCATTTTTTGTTAGTATGTAAGAGTTAGTGATTAAGGAAATAAAATGCTTTAAAACTGAACTGAAACTGAGTTTTTCCCTTGATGGGCCAGTATTTCTGTCGTACAGCTGCCAGCAATCCTTGAGGTCCAATGTGCAAATACCTTAGATGAATCTCTAGCATCAATGATTTGCTGAGTTCATGATTATATGGTAACACAATTGGGTGCTTGGCGTCGTAATCTAGATCGGCGACTTCAAGTCGTCCTCCTACGCGAAGAATTCCTTCTCCATCCAAAAATGGCGATGAACTACTCAGTGGACTCTGAGTATTGACATATTTTCCTTTGGATAGATGCTCTAGCTCCTCCTTGAAATTTTGATGTCGCATTTCCTTTATTATTACTTGAGTGGCATCATCAAGTTCGTAAATGGTAAGATGGTTGGTGGTTCGTTGATCTTGATTATTTTTTTTGCAATTATTTATGGATCGTTTTATATAGGCAATAATCCGTTGTAAACGTCCGAAGGAATTATGATGATCTATCCTGATTATGATACCTGGTGAAGTTTCGAGTGATGCTGTTAGTGCAGATTTGGACCCTTTTCTTTCTATATCTGTCTTGTTCTCTCCTAGTTTGCATGGACAAGTCTTCTCTGGGCCATATAGATAAAAAGGCCCATAAAACCACATACTACAATCCCTTAGCTTTGAAGCCGATAGTCCTCTTGAAATTATGTCCGCCGGGTTCTGTTTTGTAGGCACATGCCGCCATTGCTGAGGAGTGGTTGTGCTTCTGATTGCTCGTACTCGATTTGCTATGAAACGGTGATAGTTTGATGCTTCGGCATTTATCCAAGCGAACACGATTTCCGAGTCGGTCCAGAAGTATGTCTCCAAATCTCCTAATTTGAGATCTCTTTTCACCCGATGAATCAGCTCTGTTGCCAATTTGGCTGCACATAGTTCTAGACGTGGTATAATGGTCGCGTTGATAACCTCCTCATTTGCCCCCTTCTTAATGGGTGCTGCTCTAGACTTTGAGCAAAGTAGCTGAAACATTATTGTATTGTCGCTGTGAATTGATCTAATGTAGATGGCAGTCCCAAAGGCCTTTCCTGACGCATCGGCAAATGCATGTATCTGAATTTTCTTTGGGATTTTTGTGGAAAATAGATGTTTGGGAATCTTTAGTTCCCATACCTTCTCTAAATCCTTTCGGAAATTGTTCCAATTTGTGTGGAGTTCCATCGGTAGTGCGGCATCCCAGTCAATTTTTAATTTCCATAGCCTTTGAATAAATAATTTTGCCGTGATTGTTATGGGACGATGCCTAATGGGTCGAAAATATGTGCAATTTCCGATAAAACAGTTCTTTTTGTGATTCGCATATTCACTTGTAATGATGAGTTGATCCGAAGCTCATCTGTCTGTGGATTCCAGATGAGGCCCAACGTTTTTAGTGTTCGTGAATTCTTATCTTGCAGGTCGGATTGCAAGGCTTGATCGCTGGCTGGAAATAGAAATCGTTTGCCAAAATTTGAGCTCCCAATGGATATTAACGTATATTTTCATTAGCCAGTTGTTTGAGGCAGCGTGTTGCCAAGTAAGGAGTGGATTAGGTACCGTAGGTTACCGTATTTAACTGCTAACACTTCAGAACTTGATCCCTTTCCTTCCGCCAGAAGATCATCTGGTATTTTCGGTCTTCTTCCCGCACAATTATTTGCCGATACATTTTTTCGATGTCGGCAGTGAACACAAAACGTGGTGTTCGAAAACGCAATAATAGCGAGAATATATCATCCTGGATTGTTGGGCCTGCGAGCAGTAAGTTGTTTAATGAAATATTCGACGAGGTTTTCATGGATGCATCAAATACAACTCTTAGTTTAGTCGCAGTACTGTCTGGCTTGAGTACCCCATGATGAGGAAGGAAATAGTGAGGTGACCGTATGGTGCTTAAGTCTACCTCTGTCATATGTCCTAATGCAAGATACTCCTCCACGAAGTTGACATACTGGATTTTCAGATGGTTGTCCTTATTTAATTTTTTCTCTATAGCAAGGAATCGTCGTTCGGTCAATTCTCGTGAGTCACCCAATTCTGATGGTTGGCGTGCAAAAGGCAAGTGCACTACGAATCTTCCACTCTGCTGATCTCGCTGGAATGTCTTGTCAGAATGTATTTCGCACTGTTGATCGGTTGGAGTTAAATTGTTGCTATCATCCGCTATTTCCTCTAATCGCCAGAATTTTTCAATGATTTCGTTGAGTGGTTCATCTTCGGTGCATATCCCAGATGTGGCTGTTGTTGCATCAGATCTCTCAACTCTACCAGAAATTATCCATCCGAGCAATGTATTTTGTAACCTTGGCAGTCCAACTGCAAGCTTTATTTGTCCGATCACCAGCAATTCGTGATAAAATTCCGCACCTAATAACAAGTCTATTTTGCCAGGTCGGTTGATTTCGGGATCTGCGAGGCTGATGTTTCCTGGGATTTTCCACGAGGAAACTTTCAATGGTTGCGCAGGCTGAGGTGAAATAATTTCCTTAAGTACAAAGGCTTCAACCCTTGGTGAGTAATTGGTTGTATTCGATTGTATTCTGACATTTACTCGCTGGCTTGATTCTCTCTTCCTTTCCCAACTCCTTCTATGACAAGAGAGTCATTTTTGGGTTTTAAATTTAGCGCCTTAACTAATCTTTGGCTGATAAGATTAATCTGAGATCCGGAATCCAAGAGTGCTCGACAATCCAGTATTTGATGATTAGGTCCTATTATTTTAACTCTTGCAGTTCCAAGTAAAACAAAGGTGCGTTGGTGATTTTCCAATAATGCATTTTCTAACATCTCGCTCTAACGTGGTGGTAGGGTGGCTGCAGATGCCCCGACCTTGACTATGGTTGGATTCCCTTGTGTGCGAGTGCTGTTGGTCTCTAAATGTAGAAGCGTATTATGCCTCTTCTGGCATTTCGAACAATTGCGAGACTTGCAGTTCTTTGCAAAATGTCCAGATTTTAAGCAATTGATACAGGATTGTTTGACCAGATTCAATCGTTGGGTAGGTGGAAGATCTAGGAACTGCTGACACTTATAAAGCGGGTGGTTGCCCTTGCATGATGTACAATTCAACTGTTGAGATGTTACTGCTGATAAGGTCTTGCAGACTGGTTTGGTTGTTCTATTATCTTCCAGTTTATCCTTTGCTCCCAACGCTTCTAGGGTTTGGAAACAATTTTCCAAAAATTCCAAAAACTTCTTAAATGATGGAAGGTGTCGTGGATGGTCCAATGATTGTTCGTACAGTGTATGTGTATTTTTATCCAATTTTTTGAGGAAGAGATGAAGCAGAATTGGGTCCCATGAACTTGTATCTATCCGCAACCCCTGTAATCCCAGTACACATTCTTGTATGGTATCATGTAGGTTACGTATCGACTTAGCATTATCGGCTTGTGTATTCGGATGAGACAATAATTTCTGCAACCATGAGGAAACTAACAGTCGGGGATTGTCGTAACGTTCGCGTATTATTTTCCAAGCTGCTGCGTAGTTGGCACCTGATACGGAAAGATGGCGTATCAATTTTTCTGCATCCCCAGTTAGGCTCGACTTGAGAAACCATATTTTTTGCACGTTCGATAATTCTTGATTATGGATCATTTCCGTGTAGAGATCCACAAACTGTTGCCATTTGAGGTAATTGCCATCGAATTTTGGCAACTCTACCTTAGGCATCTTCATAGTAGTTGGTTGAGTTCGCAACATCTGAGTTAAACCTTCCAAATGTTCATGAATCTCTAGCAATGTTGCCGTAACCCGTCTCTGCATCTCGAAGTATTCCTGGATGTCTTCATATGTCAGCTCGTCTCTCAGACTTCTATACTTCATCGTTAGTTCTTCCCAATTCTGATCCACATTACGTATTTGGATACGGTAGAATTGCTCTGATTTACCGGTTTCTCCTATGCTATTGAGCAACAAGGATTTTACTGAATCCATAATCCATTTATAATGTTGCTTCTGGTTGCTTATGGATTCGTTCTGGTTTCCTGTGGGAACTTGGATTGTAACTTCACCGAATTCGTTATGGCGCCTCGCTGGCTGTGGTTCCTCGATTATTGTCTTCATTGTCTTGTTTTTCTCCGTTTCGATCGATACGGCAGCCTTTGCGACCCCTTCATCTTCTGGTAATTTGGACCTTGAGCTGCCTTCCTCCTCACTGGTTCTGCCTGAAGGTTCTAGACGAAGGCAATTGGATATGTCTCTTTTGAGCTCTTCTACAACCACTCGAACTTCTGTGTAGTTGTCCTTCTGAAAATATGGGTGATTCAAGTCTACCTCACAGGTTTCCCTTGTCAAATTCCTGCCAGAATTCTTCCAGTTGAGTTGAGCGTTGTTGAAGCTCCTGCCGGGAACTACAAGTTTTATGTCTCCTTTCGTCCTCTTCCTTCTTATGTTCCTTGCATAACTTGAGAATTGCACCTCCAAGAATCTCCTGTTGTTGGGTGTAGTCGTCAAGTTCCATGTTTAAGATGTTTCAAGCCTTGATTCCGTATGCGATGAAATCGTGTTTATTGATCTATCGCACTAGACTCGGTTTCAGTATATGCAAACAAAAATGATCAATATCCCTTTTTTTTAACGATATTACAGTCCTGTCACGGTCGCCAAATGTTGAAGAATTGGATTATTTTATCCAAACTTTGATGGTTGGGATCATAGGTACATGAACCTAGATCTACCGATGGTGATTATACAAGTCGATTCTTGTATCGATTGTATCGAAAAGCAGAAACAGTCCTCCAAGCAGACTCACTTGAAGAGAAAAAAAGTCTTGTGTAACTGTTGACAAGCTTCTGGTCTTACCTTATTTGGTTCCTCTTATTTATACTAACAAAAATTCAATAAATGCTTAGTCTACAATTCATACTTTACAAACAATAAATGCTAAATTGCAAAATGATAGTTCGCAAACAATATTCAATAATGCTGAATTTACATTTCTTTAAAGCGAATGACCCCGAAGATATTCAATTCCAGGTGGCATTGAAATTTGTTTTATTTATTTTTTACGTGAACTCGTATGATATGCATACGTAATCATATCACAATTATGAGCTTTAACAACTTGAATGATGTTGAAGCTGACTTTTCAAATCTACGAGTACTTAAGGACGTAGAAAAATGGGGTGATTACTCTGGAACAAAAATATCTGCAGAAAAAAGTCAAACACTGCATATCTGTAAAAAACACAGCTGTTCTAAGAATATTTCAGTTAATTTAAATAATACATATATTGTAAATGTAAATAACCTAAAATTATTAGGAATTATATTTGATAATAAGTTTAATTTTAAGTCCCATTGTTTATATATTAAAAGCCTCGCTACCAGGGTAAATATGATAAGGTACCTAGCCTCTACGCATAATTTATGCAATGCTAATTCTCTTATTAATGTTATCAAATTAGTGTTGCTTTCTAAAATTGATTACGGACTCGCAATTTACAGCAAGTGGTCCAATTCGTCATTGAAGTTAATAACTCCTTCCTACCACAGTGCAGTAAGAACAGCCTTGAGAGCATTCCGAACAACACCGATCAAAAACATTCTAACTGAATCCGGGCTTCCTTCAATGACAGAGCGGATAGAATACCTCACCGCCTCTATTCTTCTCAAAATCAACTCCTGTAACAATTCGCCCTTTCAAACAGTCACAAGAAAACTTCTGAAAACTCTGTAAATTTATCCAACAAATGGGATACACTGGTCTGCCTAATGTCGAAAAAAACACTTATTATTCCCACCATGGAAAATGCACTCTATAAAGATCGACCTGCATAAGCTTCCAAGAGCTAATACTAACGAGGTCGTATACAAAAAAATATTTATGGAAACGATAAACGATCTGAAAAGCACTGGTTGGAAAATCGTTTACACCGACGCCTCTAAGAACGAACTCGGCACTTCCTTTTCAGAAAACGGAAACATAGTTTCAAAATGACTTCTACGTAACTCAACCTCCATCTTCACTGCCGAGGCTTTCGCCATTCTTAATGCCAAAACGGCTACAAAAAGCAAAAAAATTGCAATTTTTTCCGATAGCCTATCAACATAACTGCTCTAAGTAATTTAAATAACAAAACCGGTATAATCGAGTGCCTACGCGATAAAATTATCGGTAACAAAAATTTAAAAATAATTTGGGTACCAGGTCATGTTGGTATAACTGGCAACGAGATGGCAGATAAAGCAGCAAAAGCAGCCCTAAATGAACCACTTATTCAATTCCACATATACAATAAAAAAGATACAAAAAAAAACCTAATGCGCGTATATTGGAACTCCAAGAGAAGCTGTTGGGAGGGATACCTTCATCACTACTCCAGAATCAACCCCCAAGCAAACAAATCTACCTACCGAATAATATACCTCCTAGTATGCTAAAATGTTATACAAGACTACGGCTAAGCCATACCTACATCACTCACAGCCATATTCTAATAAAACAAGAACAACCGCTCTGTCACTTGTGCAATATTAATGTTAATATTAATATAAAACACCTTACTAAATGACAATGACTGTGAAAACATCAAACTAGCGTCCAAAAAAGTCAATAGGTCAAGCAGCCTGATAGACCTTTTAACTGTTCCCTCCGAACAAAACATTAAAGACGTTTTTAAGATACTAACTTTATTACAATTGGAAAATAAGATCTAATTTGTGTATTTATATTATGTATAAGTTTATCTAATAACTCTTATTTTATGATAACTATAATAGGCCGAAGCCCTGGTAGCTGGTTCCATAATTTAAGATTAATCATGTAATTTATTTCTGATTAATAAAGTTATAATAATAATAATAATAATAATAAGTTTTCTTGGTGTTGGTTTCTGATGGTGTCATGAGCAGTTTTTCAAGTGAAAGAGAGCAAGATGCTATTGTGAGTGCGTCCTTAATCTTCTGGCAGTGGAGGATATGTTGCATGGATTAGGGTGTATTGTTGCAGCATAGTTGACAGTAGGATGGTGTGGTTTTGTTTAGGAGGTACCCATGAGTAATTTGGTATGTCCCATTCTGAGACGCAGAAAACATGTTAGCATTTTTATTGAACAGCTGGATGGGTATTTGGTCGAAAGGCCTCCGGGGTTAATCGATGAGTAGTGATGTGTGTAGTCTTTCCAAAGTGTTTGACTTTTATTATTATTATTATTATTAATTTTATTATCAAGTAAAATAAATTACATTAATAATACATGGTTCGAGCACTAGCTACCAGGGCTTTCGGCTGGATAGATAAAATAATAAGTAAAGTTAGGTCGTGAAATATCTTTGATTGATTTGAGTGAGTCTGAATTAGATTTTAAATAGAGTTATGGATATTTAAGTTTTGTAATAGCATAAAAACATTTTTTATGTTGCTTTCTGATGGCGATTTTAGGAGCTCAATTAAGGAGCTGTTGCAGTTGATGATTTTTAATGTGTCCCTGACTTTTTGACAATTCATAAGGTGTTGTATAGATACGGCAGTACTGTTGGCGCATAAGTGGCAGTTTGGTGGTTGACGCTTTGCTAATAAGTGGCTATGGGTTAGAATTGTGTGACCCAGCCGAAGACGAAGGAAACATGTTAGCATGTTTTTTGTGCAGTTTACTGGGTATAAAGTTTTTTCTGCTTCTGGATTTATTGTGGAGTAATGGTGAATATACTGTTTCCATTCGTCTAGTTCTATTTTCCTCCATAAACTTCTTATTTCTTTTTGAAGATCTTTGCTGTTTTTGGGATTGAACACAATGAGCGGCTCATTGGACGCAGATTTCGCAATTTTGTCGGCCTCCTCATTACCCTTAATTCCCATGTGACCGGGTACCCACATTATTTTTAATTTGCAAGGATTTTTTATCAGCTCATTTCGGATTGCCTCAATGACTGTGGACTTATTGTTGGTGTTCATTATGGAGTTGATTGTGGAAAGGCTATCTGTACATATGATAGTTCTTTCGGCTGTGGCTAGTTTAGCAGCCTGTAGTATGGCTGTTGCTTCCGCTGAGAACACTGATGAGAATTCTGGTAGGAGTCCTTTAATAAGGGTTTGGTCATTTTCGTCCACCGCTGCGAAAGATGTACAGTGTGCTGTCTTCGATCCATCGGTGAAAATCAAGTTCCATTTTCTTGTTTTGAAGTAGTCGTGTAGTTCATTAAACATTCCTTTAAAGATGTCTTTGTTGAATTCCGTTTTGGCGACTTTGCAGAGGTCAGTAATGATGGAGGATTTAGAGAGAAGTCACGGTGGGTATAATGCTGTCTGCCGAGTTTGCAGGTCAAAAGGAATGTCTAGCCGACGCGCGAAGTAGATCGCATTGTAGATAGTCGACGGAACTTTGGGGTGTCTCTTTCGGGCTAGTGTTTTTTTGGCATCTATTGTTATTGGTGGTTTGGATGATGATACTATCTTTGGTATTAAAAGTGCGGTAAGATATTCCATTCTTTGTACAATCGTCGGAAGACCTGCTTCAGTTAGCATGTTTTTTACTGGTGTAGTTCTAAAAGCTCTTAGTCCGGCTCTGACAGCTGAGTGGTATTGAGGTTGGATTATTTGAAGTGATGATCTGCTGCATTTGCCGTAAATTACTAGACCGTAGTCGATCTTTGACAAAACGATGGACTTGATGACTCTTATAATTGTGTTGGTGTGTGAACTTCCCTAGTAGCTAGACTCTTCTTAATGCTAATACAATGTTCCATAAAGCTAAATTTACAATCAAAAGTGATTCCTAGAATGTTTAGTGAATCAACGTTACGTACATTATGATTATTAAAATTAAGGTTTAACAACTTTGTGCAACTAGATTTCTTACAAATGTGAAGCACTTTGGTTTTGTCAATTGAAATCTTAGCTCCAGAAGATCTGCCCCAATGGTTTATGTCGGAGAGTATGTTTAAGAATGTTGAGTTCACATGTTCCAGGTCTTTGCATTTCGAAAATACGATTAGGTCATCCGCGTACAGGGAATGTCGAATTGTATTGTGCTTTGCCATTATATCGCTTAAATGGTTGAATGCAGTTAGGAATAAAATTACTGAGAGTGGTGATCCCTGTGGGATGCCATTCTCGAAACTGTATGTATTGGAGTAGATATTATTCACCTTGATTCGAAGTTTTCTATTTATTAAGAATGCCTTAATAAAGTTTAACATTTTAGGCCCCACTCTCCACTGGACGAGTTGGTTGATTATTACATGAATTCCGATTCGGTCAAAGGCCTTTTCAAAGTCAACTGACAAAATGGAGACATGGTTTTTCGACGAAAGGGCGGAGGATACAAATTGGTCTATATGAAGAAGTGCGTCAGTTGTACACCGACCGTGCTTAAAAGCAACTTGGTTTATGTCAATGAGGTTTTCTTTTTCTAGGTACCAAAGTAACCTTTTGGAAACGATTTTTTCCATTATTTTACCTATGCAAGGTAATAGGGAAATTGGACGATATCCTCTGACTTCAAACGGTTTTTTTTTTGGTTTGGCTTAGGGATTGGTACTACGCTTGCAATTTTCCATACTTGTGGGATAATACCTGTGTCAAAAATGCGGTTAAACAATGTGACTATGCGCTTTTTTAAAGCTAATGGTGAGTTTTTTAACATTGGATATGAAATCTGATCAAATCCAGGCGTTTTTCCCTTAACCGTGTTGAGACAGTTTTCAAGTTCTGTTAATTTTTGGGATTTCTGTCGAGTTGACTGAAGAAGATGTGTTGTATTCTGGGATACCACAATTAAGCAGAAAGCATTTTAAATGAAGAAACTGTGGAGAAAAGTTTGAGTCTTTAGAATAATTTGACCAGGTTTTGGCGAAGTGATCAGCGATTTCTGAAGCGCAAAATATAGTTTCAGTTTCAGTTTTGAGTGTCTTTATGGAACGTTGGATATAGTTTCCCGTGAGCTGCTTTATACCGTCCCAAAGTTTCTTTGATGGGGTTTTAGGGTTGATATTGGCTGTGAACTGTTCAAAGCTTTCTTTCTTAGAAAGTTTTGCAGCTCGCCGGAATATTGCGTTCTATTTGCGGTAGTTGACCAGGTTCGAGTCATTTGGGTGACTTTTAAAATTATGCCAGGCTTTTTGTTTGAGTTGTCGGAGTTTGTGGATTTCTTTGTTCCACCAGGGTAAATATTTGTTTTCAGAGGTGTTATGCGTTTTTGGAATTGCTGCATTTGCGGCATACCGAACTGATTTAGTGACTATAGCTGTTTCTCTATTGACGTTAATAGATGGGATTTTGCATGTCAGAAATGTCTCTATTTTGCTTTGAAATAAGACCCAATTGGCTCTGTCAGTTTGAAATTTAGGTGTTGGTTTCATATTTCTTGGTTGCCTACCGAACCTAATGGTGGTGATCAGTGGGAAATGGTCGCTCCATGCAGGTCTGGGAGAATTTCGCAAGAGGTGTTAGGGTATAGCTGCGTAGAAATAAGGGTTAAGTCCAAATGTGTAGTGTATTGTGTGTGGAAAAATGAGTTGGGCTCCCGTCATTTAAGGTGACAAGGTTGGAACTTGACAAGAATAGTTCAACTTGTTTGCCGCTGGAATTGCAAGTGAGGGAACCCCACAGCGGGCTCCAAGGGTTGAGGTCTCCCATTAATAAAATAGGAGTTTGAAATGTGTTGATAAGGTTTTCAATTTCTGAAGCAGTGAATGGTTGAGAGGGAGGTATATACATAGATACAATTGTTAATTTAATTTTAAGTTCAATCTCTACTGCTACCGCAGATATGTTTGAGTTGATGTTTATGGGTGTGTGTGGAATAGATTTGTGAATTAGTATACCGGTTCCCTGTTTGGCTGTGTTATTACTTGGAAAATTATGAAAATACGGTGCATACTGCTTAGGGGTGTGGGGGGTATGACCGGCTGGTAAGTGGGTTTCTTGGAACGCTATAACAGAGGGCTTATGGTTATTAATTAATAATTGTAGCTCGTGATAAATATTATAATAACCGTTGATATTCCATTGCAGAGCCTTAAGCGATGGTATTAATGTTGGGGTAGACTTTAATGAAATATCAGCAGAGTTATATTGCGAAAAGTCAACGATGGAAGGATTGTTGTTGTGAGAAATGCGACTTTGGTTACTGATGTTCATGCCACATTTGTTAATGTGTTGCCATCGTCGTCATCGCTTACGAATTTTTTTAAAAAGGGACTTTGGTTGTTATTGAGAGATTTTGTGACTTTAGACAGAGGTGAGTGAATTATTTTTTGTTTTGACTGAGTATTGCTTCTATTAGGTGAGTGTGGTGGGGAATTTAATTTATTGGAGCTTGAGTGAGCTGAGCATAAATTTGGGCTTGACAGGTTATCTGAGCGATGGCTTGAAGTATTAGTGAGTAATGTTTGGAGTCGAGTGTTCGTGTTGTGTACGTTAATCGTCTTGTGTTTAATTAATGTAAGTGGGGGGGAACTTATGGTAGCAAAATTCGCTGCGTTCGTTGATGTATTCTGGGTGGAGATTTTTTTTGGTTGGAGAGAAGTGTTAGCTTGTGTTGAGCTGATGGGTGCATTTGTTGTGGATGTTTTTGTATGTATAGCATTTTTAGCGATTGTAGAGTAGGAGGAGATGTTTGTTGTTGTTGGATTTTGTTCCGAAAATATTCGTTTTGCTTCTTTCATACTGCATTTGTTAATTGTTTTAATCTTTAGTGTTTCTTTCGCTTGTAAAAAGCGTGAACAATTTTTTGAAGAAGATGGGTGTTCTTCATTGCAATTTGCACATGAGACGCGTGAGCATTTCTCTGGGCTGTGTGGGGGGAGATTGCAGGTTTCACAGGAGGAGTTGCTTTTGCATCTTTTTGAGGTATGTCCCAGGCGTTGACAGTTACGACAACGCATGGGATTTGGGAAGTATTCTTCAACCTTTAAATTATACCACCCAATATTGACGGTGCTCGGAGGCCGGAAAAGGTCGAATGTGAAGAGCACAAGACCTGTAGCGCGTTGATTTCCATCGACAATTTTTTTAAATTTAAAAACCTCTATCACTCCTTGGGATTTCATTTCTTGGGTTATTTCGGCTTCTGGGACGTCAATGAGGCATGGAGCGTAGACAGTTCCTTTTGATGAATTAAGATGCTCGTGCAAAGTCACAGAGATCGGGCAGAGGTTGGATAGTGTTGTTTTATTTAAGAACAGATCGGCTATTTTTTTGGACTTGACAAGAATCAGTAAATTCCCGTCACGTAATTGTGATATATGTTCGTAGGCCGTACTTATGGCATCAATCGCTTTTTTGAGCAAAAAGACACTAAAGTTTGATAGAGGTTGGTCCGGGTTTTTTGGGGAGATCACAATAAATTTGGGGTTATTTGCTTCGGTGTGTGTTGGGAATATTTTAGTTAGCTCTATTGGAGAATAAGTAGGTTTTTTACGTTTTTTGCTTGGATGTTCAGAGAGAGGCACTACATCGAGAGCAGTGTACCGATTACCCGACAGCACTTTAGGCCCAGAGGCCATGGTGGGTTTTGTGTTTTTTTTCTGCTTTCACAAGATAACTGCTCACACGCGGGGGAAGGGAAATGAAGATGACTAGCTGGGCTAATAACAAGCTAAGTTTACCGATAACTCAGAGAGAACACAATTAGAAGGCGGTGTTGTCGGCTCGGAGGACAGTCGGTGACTGTGTTTGACTTTTAGCTTCAAAAAGTCTTTTGATTTCCCTCGGAAGATCTATTCTGTTAAGGCAGTTGAACATTTGAAGTGGTTCTTTAATCGCCAATTTTGCTACTTGATCAGCGTTCTCGTTTCCTAGAATTCCCATATGCCCAGGTACCCAAAGAAGTTTTAATGATTTTTTGTGTTGTATCAGTTTGTCCCTGATGGCTTCGATAATTTCACAATTGTTGCAGATAACAAGGCCGTAGTCGATTTTTGACAAAATTATAGACTTAACGACCCTTATAATACTGTTTGTATGGGAATAACCATTTGGTGATGATAAATACTTAATTATATTTAGTCTGGTAGCTAAGCTTTTTAATGATTTACAATGTTCATTAAAACTAAATTTAGAATCAAATATAACTCCTAATACAAAGGGTCCGCCATCTAACGTTTTTTTTTTCAACTAGTGCTTATTTCGTGAATGGTAACACTTAGCTCATGTCAGATTTGACACATAATTAGTTTTATCCTTCCGCTGAACGAATATGGTTGTGTATACGATTGAACTACGCTTCGCTAAGTGGGCCTGCGATCGACTTAGAGAAGATGCCGATTTTGCCAAAAAAATCATCTTTTCAGATGAAGCTCATTTTGATCTTGGCGGGTATGTAAACAAGCAAAATTGTCGCTTTTGGGGCACAGAAAACCTGCACGCATACATTTAAAAGCCGATACACCCAAAACGAGTCACTGTTTGGTGCGGATTTTGGTCCAGAGGCATAATAGGGCCATTTTTCTTCGAAAATGAGCAAGGAGTGGCCGTTAAAGCCAATGGCGATCGTTATCGGGCCATGTTGAACGAATTTTTGTTCACAAAAATTGAAAAGGAGGATATTGGCAACATTTGGTTTCAACAGGACGGCGCTACGTGCCACACAGCCAAAGCTACACTCGATGTTTTGCGCCCTGTTTTTGAAGATCGCATTTTCAGCCGCAGAACTGATGTCGTTTGGCCACATCGGAGCTGCGATTTGACACCGTTGGACTATTATTTGTGGGGTGCCGTAAAAGGTAAGTGTTACGCCGACAAGCCAGAGACAATTGACGCTTTAAAGACAATATTCGTGAAGCCATTGGTGAAATACAGCTGCACACAATCGATAATGTGCTTAAAAATTGGACCAATCGTGTAGGCTACTGCATGGCCAGCCGAGGCAGCCATTTGAATGAAATTATTTTCCATTATTAACCGGAAGGATAAAACTAATTATCTGTCAAATCAGACATGAGCTAAGTGTTACCATTCACGAAATAAGTTAGATAGCGGACCCTTTACGAGAGTAAATGCGACCAGGTCTCAGTATTCTTTCGCTTCCACCAACCGAAATAGTCCTTTTGAAATATTTTGCTTGGAATATATATGAACATGTGATTTTGGAGCCAGATTACAGAACAGTATAGCACATACGAATCACGTGATACTAATGACAACTATTCACGATCAGGCGACTAAGCAGTAGATAATACAGAGAACAAGGGAATCACATAAAAACACACACAAACAATATATCGTTACATGGTGAAGTAATAAAGCAACGTAGGCAGTAAAACCTACAAGAACTAATATCTATAAACGAACGAAGACCAACAGAGACACTAGGAAGTAACAGCAACGAGACACAACAAAGACCAAACGAACGAAACAAACAAAAGACAGTTTGAGATTGGAAAGTCAGCCGTCAAACTACATCCAGATAGCAAAGTCAGTTGTCAAACTTCATACAGAGAGGAAAGTCAGCCACTAAGGTACTATGTTAATAATAAATAATTGTGGTTTTAATCCTACATACATATCAACATACGAGTATATATATATAAATGGATCGTGGTTTGTCCGGATGCTTAAAACTTGAAAACGACTGGACCAAATTGGATACTTCCTTCTGCGGGTTTGTTCATAATTGCTACGCGAAGGTTTAGGAAAAAAGAAAAGTCGGAAAATTCTCAACAGGTCGCGCTGTAGGCGCACATTTCCTTTTTCAATTCAATTACTGTGACGCTGCAGGCGGTTATTCCGTTTGACAGCTCAGAGTAGTGTTTGTTCTTTTTGATATTTTTATCATTTTTCATTGATTTTTCGACTGAAATCTGTGGATTATAAATTTCTGAGCGATATTATTGATATTAATATTTTCTTCAATCTATCACAAAAAAGTGAGTTCATTGTTTTTGTTTGTCGGCGAGAACCAAACCCCATTTCCATTGGAATAGACATGTAATTGATTTGTTTTGTTTTTCCAGTTGACTTCCAAATTTCAATTGAAACTTTTTCGTTGGTTTGTTTTCTGCACTAAGTAAATTATTGATTAGTGAAAACTTTATGTGCGATTTAACAAGGTGATGATCATTTACAGTTCGATATTTGTTGGGATGCCAAGAAGAGGCCATGGTAACATTGATCGGCGTTCTCAGAATGCAAGGCGACACCGAAATGTCTGAGGAAGAGTAGCGTGCTATTGAAAGGGAATCAGCTCGAATTAGAATGATTGAGAATCGTGCGCGACAGTCAGAAGAGATCAACGAAGCTTATAGTGAGCAAGAACGATTCAGAAGAAGAGTTGTTCGTGCTCGGCAAAGTGATGAAGCTAGATCACAACGTGCGAATATTGAACGACAACGTCGACAAAAACAAATTCTTCCTGTGAACATTGAACGTGCAGTCTTTCGATATGAACCAAACATTCAATACACTGCGCACGGATCAGTTGAATTCGGTCAGATGTCTGTCGTTTGTGTTGCGCGAGCGGCAAGGTGAAATTGCCAGAGTTGCTTCCATCACCATAGCCATTGCGCATGCTGCTTTATGGCGAATCTCCTAATTCAAAATATTTCTTGCAACACATCAAGATGTACAACGATTGTTTTCAAATGACGTTGTTTGGTGGTGAAATTGTAAATGAACGAACTTACAATCCAACATTCAAGATAATTTAACCAACATCAGCGATGAATGGTAATGCACCAACACTAACACCACAAAATACACTAATACACGATATCTTGCTAAGAAAATACAAAAATTACAGAATTTGCCTTCAACTATACAGATTCATGGCCAAATTTTTTATCTCGTTTGATCGCTGTTGCCGCATCCAGATCAAGAACTCAAACATCTCCAAATATACTTTCTTGGAGATTCACATGATGAAGCAAATCGGCGTTGTGCTATCTTTAATACAACGAAAAGAGAAATAGTCCATCCATTGCAGCAAATGTTACATGAACACAATGAGCTCATCAAACAACTTCGTTAGAGCAGATACCATCCGATGATCACAGCATTGTCATAAAAACGGATAAACGGCCAGCAGGAACTCATGAACGATAATACAATGCACCTACAGTTCGTGAAATATAAATTGTTGTTGTTGGTGAAAATTTGGAATCGCGTGATATAGTCATCAAACGCCAAACTGGAAACGCACTAGGGCGAATAATATCACTGCAATATCCGCTTATGTTCTGCAGTTATGAAGACGGATATCACTTGAGATACAACATGATAAATCCGGCCAATGGTTAGTATAAAAAAAAACAGTTCTGATTGTCACTTCATAAATTATAAATTTTTAGGGATCGAGATAAATAAAAAGGTCAGTTCAATGAACTTTTACGGAAATTGAATGATGATTCGCCAAAACATTGGCAACCACCTACTGAGAGGCAGAACGACTCAATTACATTTGATTTAATCAGGCTAAGTTGCGATCTGAAGAATATATTCACTTGCGAGATGTGGTCAATAGCGACGAAGATATTACAGATTTTGGTCGACTCACAATTTTGCCATCGACATATTTTTTCAGTCCGATACAGATGCACTCGTACTGCCGGATACGATGACTTACGCGCGCAATTATGGACGGCTGCATTTATTTGTGACGTTTACTTGCAATCAAAATCGCCAGAGATTACGCAGTTATTGCATCCGGGTCAATCACCAAGCTCAAACAAAAACTCAGATGTTTGATGGAATTTATTGCGAAACAACGAGCAGAAAAGAGGTTTGCCGCCGCACACATTCTTCTTTGGGTGGTGGAAAAAATTAAACCAGACCAAATTGATGACATCATTTCCGCCGAAACTCCTGATCCTGAGATAGGTCCAGGGTTGCACGAAGTGGTGAAGACCAATATGCTCCACGGACCATGGGAACAACACAATCCCACTTTGGTTTGTATATACGACAATAAATTCACAAAACGCTATCCACGTGCTTTTATTTCGGAAACTCAAACTCATCATTTCTTTAAGAGATGAGCAATGTTCACCGCAACTAACCCTTTGCGATCTACCAGAAAGAAAACTACAAACTAGCTTACACGCCCTTTCGCTAAACCCAAAATTATTTCTCAGTTTCTAACGCAGGATTGAATGATTAACTTTATCAAAGGCCTTTGAGAAATCTAGCAGAAATCCTGCCTTATTTCCTCCAGCAAGTTCACCATCGCTGTGGAACTCTAAAACCGGATTTCCGGGGGCTCAGCAGTTTCTGTAGTGATAAATGCTTTGTTATCTGCACTGATATTATCTTCTCGAAGACCTTTGATAAGCACGGTAATAGGTCTAAAATCGGCGGGGGATAATGAGTTAGTTTTCTTAGCTATTGGCAAAACTCTTGCAACTTTCCAGCATTGTGGAAAGGTTGAGGTAATGCATCAGTTAAGTACATGCGTGAGATGGGAGACAATTTGTGGTAATACAAGTTTAATGAAGCGCATAGGTATTTCATCCTCACCCTTAGAGTCAGACTTGACCGCTGCCACGCATTGAAAAATTTCGTCTTCAGTTGCTACTACAAAATTGTCCAATCTTGGAACAGTACAATTTTCATCTTGACTAAAGTTAAAGTTGCAATGACTGGGCCCTTCACCAAGAAAGAAATCGTTTAAATCATCGGGATCTAGAGAGCATTTGGAGTCACTGGTGCCTTTAGTGGCACCGATTTCACGAATATTGCTCCACAGTTTCTTAGCCGGGAGGGAAGTGTTCAATTTGGAAGCGTAATAGTTTGTTTTAAAAATTCTCACTATAGAAGTCGAGTTGTTACGTGTCGCCTTGTACTCAGGTAGTAGTAGATGGTCTATGCTTCCATTTTCTATATAACTTGTTTCGGGTTTTTATAGAGCGAACTAGTTTTTATAGTTGCGAGGTGCTTGTGCTGATGCAGTAGCTTGGGTCGATTGATGTTGAAGCAGTTGTAACACCAGCATTCTTCAATCCTGTACCAGATGGAGCCATACGGCAAAGAAGAGTATGATGCCTGCCGTTGCATTGGCTACAATTGCCAAATTCACAAGCCTTTGTTGCATGGCCTGGTCTCAAACAATTAAAACACAGATTTGATACTTTAAGCCTTTGAAAACGTTCAGCAATGGTTAGAGCCAACAATTTAGGACATCGACTGATGCGGTGAGGCTTCAAGTTGCAAAATTCGCAATTTCCAGAAATCGTCGCAGCCAAATTTGTCTTTACTAACCAGAATGTACGGGTCTGAGCGGTCACAATCTTCTTTATACCACCGTGATTACTGTTGTCCACTGCATTCCATTGAAGAACATCAGAAGCAAATGTATGAGCTCGTCTTTCGACAAATACCAATAGTTCTTCAAGTTTGGGTATATCATTTGTAACTCGACTCATTCCCCATGCCTCTTGCGTCGCTGTCGGAAGCTTTGATGTCACGATGGGTATAGCTAACGCATCCTAACTTTCCACGAGTAGCCTCATAACGGTCAATGCACGAAATGACTCTCTAACGGTGTCAACAATGTACAGCAAGGATGATGAAGATTCCGTAAGCTGACCAATAAATCTTGACACATGTATTCCCAGACTTCGTCGTACCCACCAGTATACATACCACCCACTAATGCCACTGCATCGCCCTGCACTGCTTCGCGTAATTTGCCAAATTTATACGCTTCAGGATAGTCCTGCGTATGAACGAGCGTTTCAAATGCATCCTTGAAAGCCAGCCAATTCTTCAGAGTGCCATCAAATTTTGGAACTGACAACGGATCTAGCTTTAAATCCATTTCAGTGGAGCGTGCTGAGTGCTGTGAATCCGTATGGCTAATGGTATCCGCCTGTTTGGATTGTGCCACAGAGGGCATACGGTTAAGCTTTGCCATTGACTTGTTGAATTGAGCTTCAATTTCATCCCATAGCCTGGTGTGGGAATCTATTTCTATAGGCTGTGCTACGGCAATAAGTGCGTCATGCACCGTAACGAATCTATGGAAATGCATTTGTAACGAAACTAATTCCTGCTGAAGGCCAATGTCCCGCAAAGTCATCTCTGCAAACCTTTAAAGCAATCCGCTTGATTGCGGTAGTTGTCGTTGTGGGTTTGTTTAAACCCGCCATGTAGCCCGTTAGCAATGCAATATATTATATATGTATGAGATGCAATATATGTATGTGTATGTGTGAAGCCAATGTTTAAAAAACGCCAAGGAATCGACGAAATGTAGAGCCAAGTAATTGCCACAGAATGTAATTAACCGTTCTTACGCCACACAAAGCCACAGCCACTGTTAAAGGCAGCGCGGTATTAATCCACCAATTAATCAAACACTGTAAGTTTCTCACATAAGGCACAAAAATGTACAAGATTATTTTTCTTCTTTAAATGCAATATTTGTTTGATATATTTATTCAATTAAACACTCTTGTATAGCAGAGTAACCAGAAAGAATTAGTCAAAAAATACAACAATGAAAATGAAATGGAAAACAGAACAGGAATACGATGCGAACTAAAAGATTGCCCTTTTTATATGCAAGAACGTAACGGATAATTCGACCTTTACGAAGAATGTATGAATTGTCAATCAGTGGATGACAACTAATAATTATCGTGCTGTCAGCTTGAATTCCCAGCAAGTGTTGCCAATTAATCCTTAACAACTTGTGAAACACGACGAAATTGTTTTTGTTGTCATTTTGATATGCAATATAAAGTCCATACGAATAATAAAAAGGGTTTATTTAATATATTGTTAAACAAGTCAATAAAGACAGTGAAATACAACTTACAATTTTCAAATATGAATATTATCGCAGAATATTTCAGTTGGTGGAATTTGGCTTGGTTCTTAAGTTGTAATTGAAGTTGGATGAAGTAAAGGGTCCGCCATCTAACGTCTTTTTTTTCAACTAGTACTTATTTCGTGAATGGTAACACTTAGCTCATGTCTGATTTGACAGATAATTAGTTTTATTCTTCTGCTGAACGAATATGGTTGTGTATTGACACCCGGTAAAGTGCTTTCAGCGCCCCTTGGTGCCATTTTTTGTACCTCCACGACTGGACAGATTTTGGCTGGGAGCAAAATCATATGTAAAGTTTAATTTCGGTGTGGAACAAAATAAATAAATTAGTTCAAGAATTTATTTTTGTCTGATCAGAATAAAGTTGAAATGTCGAGAAAAAATACGCGAGTTTCGAAATAAGTGCTTGTGAAGTGTGTAGATGGGTTAATTTGAATAGAATCGTGCCTTAAAAAATGTAAACAAAGCACTTGTGAAACACGAATAAATTGTTGTGTTGTTACTTTTCTATTAAATATTTAGTTAATACTGTGTAATATAGTGTCTTTTGTTAAATATATGGTTAAACAAATCAATAAATTAGTGATATGCTGCTGAAAATTCGCATAGTTGGAATTATATATAATACTACACATGTGTATGTATATGCATATACTCATAGCAGAATATTTTAAAAGGACTATTTCGTTTGGTGAAAGTGAAAGAATACTGAAAGCTGGTTGCAATTACTCTCTTGTACTTGATCCTGCTTCAATTATAACTTAAAAAACAATCCAACTTACACCAACTTTTCAGTTTCACCAGCAGAAACATTCCCCTTGAAATAATATTGCTGTAACATTAATAGGATTCCATCTATGAAAACTTTAAGTTGCATTTCACTGTCTTTATTGACTTGTTTAACAATATATTAAATAAACACTTTATATTATTCACTACGAACTTAATATTGAATAAAGAAATAACAAGAAAAACAATTTCTTCGCGCTTAACACATGCTTTGTTTACATTTTTTAAAGCACGATTCTATTTAAACTATCCCATCTAAACACTTCACAAGTACTTATTTCAAAACTCGCGTATCTTTTCTCAACATTTTAAGCCAACACGTATTTGAAAACAAAAATTTCTTTAACAAAATTAATAATATTATTCCGTACCGAATTTTCACTTTTCATACGAATTTGCTCGAGCCAACGATCTGTCAGAAATTTATATAGTCGATATAGTACAAAAAATTTCCGCAAGAATTTTCGTTCCGGGTGTCAATATGCTTCAACAACGCTGGGAAATATTGCGACATTACTTTGAAAATCATGGTAATGTTGCAGAATGTGTGCGAAAATTGCGTACGGATTTTGGAAGAAGAGAAACACCGTCAGTTCCGTATGTTCGTCATCTTGTGCAAAAAATGAAAGAAACTGGCATCCTCATCGATAAACCAAAGCGCGAAAAGCCATAAACAGTGCGTACACCCGAGAATATTGCTGCTGTCGTTCTCAACAATTAAACATTTCGGAGACATCATTGAGACGAATTTTGCATAAAGACCTTGGTATGACGCCACACAAAGTCCAATTGATTCAGGAGTTGAAGCCAACTGACCATCCAATGCGTTTTCGCTTCGCTAAGTGGGCCTGCGATCGACTTAGAGAAGATGCCGATTTTGCCAAAAAAATTATCTTTTCAGATGAAGCTCATTTTGATCTTGGCGGGTATGTAAACAAGCAAAGTTGTCGCATTTGGGGCACAGAAAACCCGCTCGCATACATTGAAAAGCCGATACACACAAAACGAGTCACTGTTTGGTGCGGATTTTGGTCCAGATTCATAATTGGGCCATTTTTCTTCGAAAATGAGCAAGGAGTGGCCGTTACAGTCAATGGCGATCGTTATTTTTGTTCACAAAAATTGAAGAGGAGGATATTGGCAACATTTGGTTTCAACAGGCCGGCGCTACGATGTTTTGCGCCCTGTTTTTGAAGATCGCATTATCAGCCGCAGAGCTGATGTCGTTTGGCCACCTCGGAGCTGCGATTTGACACCGTTGGACTATTATTTGTGGGGTGCCGTAAAAGATAAGTGTTACGCCGACAAGCCAGAGACAACTGATGCTTTAAATCGTGTAGGCTACTGCATGGCCAGCCGAGGCAGCCATTTTAATGAAATTATTTTCCGTTATTAACCGGAAGGTTAAAACTAATTATCTGTCAAATCAGACATGAGCTAAGTGTTACCATTCACGAAATAAGCACTAGTTGAAAAAAAAAACGTTAGATGGCGGGCCCTTTACTTATTGTGTTAACATTTTTATGGTTATATTGTTAAAAGTAAAGTTCAGCAGTTTTTGGCAGTTTGTTTTTTTGCAAATATGCAAAGCTTTAGTTTTGTCGAACCCTTGCCCCGGATAATTTGCACCATTTAAGTATGTCGGACAAAATATTGAAAAAGCAGGTCTTAACTTTATTTAAATCTTTGCATTTAGATAATATATACAAGTCATCTGCATAAAGAGAATGTCGGATTATTTTAAATTTTATTAAAATTGTTAGCTCGTGAAAAGGTATTATGAGCAAAATTACTGAGAGTGGTGATCCTTGTGTGATACCGTTCTCAAAGTTGTAGGTTCCGGTTAGTTATTTACGAGTATTATGTTTTACGCGAAATTTCCTTTTTAATAAAAATGATTTTACATATTTTAACATTTTTGGACCGATTCGCAATTCAAAAAGTCTATTTAAAATTATGTGTATTCGGATTCTGTCAAAGGATATTGTAGATCGGCCATTGTTTGAAAGCGACTTGGTTTGCGCCTATAAAGTTTTTTTTTCAATGTACGAAAGCAGTCGATTAGATATTATTTTTTCCAAAATTTTTCCTGTGCAGGGCAGGAGAGAAATTGGTCTGTAACTGTTAACATCTGTTGCTGATTGTTTTGGTTTCGGAATCGGCGTATCAGTAGCTGTTTTCCATATCCGAGGGATGTATCCAGATTCGAAAATTTGATTGTATAGGGCAAGCAGGCGAGTTTTGAACGCAGGTCGTGTGTTTTTTAACATGGGATAGGAGATGCGGTCTATACCCGCCGTTTTTCCCTTTACCTTGCTTAGACAGCTTTCCAGCTGTAATAAATTAATGGGTGATTCGATGGTTTTGGCTGATGGCGAGATACTATATTCTTGTGGAATGTTATTTATTAGGGAGTATTTTGCTTTGATAAACTCGCAGAGGAAGTTAGAGTCCTTAGCGTAATCAGACCAAGTTAGTCCAAATAGGTTAGCGATCTCAGAAGGATCGGAAAGAGTTTTATTGTTCGTTTTAATAACTTTAATGTCACGTTGAATATAATTTACTGTAAGGGTACGACCAGATTTTCTTCGAGGAGGCTTTTGGGTTTATATTAGCGGTAAAATTCTTGAAGGTTTCTTGTTTCGAAATTTTAGCTGCACGTGGGAATGTGGCATTTGCTTTTTTGTAAAAAACAATCCATGCTTTTTGCTTAACTTGACGAAGGTAGCCTAACTCCCTGTTCCACCATGGCACATGTTTTTTTGCTATTGTGTTATTCGTTTGTGGAATAGATAAGTTGGCTGCTGATCGGATGGTTTTGGTAAGTACGGCGGCCTCTTTGTTTATATTCGTTGTGGCGGATGTTTTGTCTAAGATTCTACCTAGGGTGCTTTGGAATAGTGTCCAGTCTGCTTTATCGGTTACAAATTTTGGCTAGTTTTTGGCGGGCGATGTTTGGTTACCCATATTGAGTGTGGTTATGATAGGAAAGTGATCACTACCATGAAGACCAGTGAGTGCGAACCACGATGCAGTTGGATGGATAGTGGCCGAAGCACAATAAAATTAGAGTTGGTGAGAAAATTTTCTATTATTTTACCTCTAGAGTTTGAAAAACTTGAACCCCAAAATGCGCTCCATGAATTTAAATCAACCGTAACTATAATAAGGGTTGTTATTCCGATTGCTAAGCTCTCAATGTCTGAAACATTAAAATTTTGATCGGGCGGAATATGCACAGTAAATTTGCGTTCTAACTCTATCTCAACATCAATGGTGGAAATTGTAGAGTTAATAAAACAAAATTTGTGAGGGATCGACTTGTGAACAAGGAGACCTATTCCCTGTTTTGAAATTCTGTTGGTAGGGAGATTATAAAAAAAGGGATTGTATTGTTTTGGGGAAAATGCTGTAGTTTTATAGGGGATATGAGTTTTTTGTAGATTATTAGAGGTTTTATTTCATTAATTAGTAGTTGTAGCTCATGAAAGTTATTATAATAACCATCAAGGTTCCACTGGAGAATTTTAACTGATGGTGTTGATTTTTTGTGTGCGTTACACACAATGTCTTTTTATTGTGCAAAGCCAAAAAAATTCGGAAAACATTTTGAAGTTGAGGGTGACTTGTAGACAGTATAATCTGTGTTGTACTGTGTAAATTCGCGTTGTAAAAGATTTAAGTTGCTTGATCTTGGACTCTGTGATACAGGCGGTGAATCAATCGAGCTCCCAGGAGAGCTCCTAGGAGAGATCGATTGATTCAGCATCTGAACCGTAGAGTCGGTGTTTTTAGTTAAACTGCCATTTTTATATGGCATTGTCATCATTGTTCGGCGAGATTAGGTGATATTGGTTACTCTGAGGGAGATTATTTGATTGATAGGTAAGAGAAGTAGGTGCGTTGTATGAGTTTTCTGTGAATTTTGTATTTAATGTGTTTTGTGTGTGTAAATGACTGTGAGAAAGAGGTTTGATTGAGTTGCTTTCATTTAGTTGAGTTTCTGGCTTGTTTGAGTTGTGCAAATTGGCTAGACCTGGAGTGGCAGATGCGTTTTGAAAGAGTTGAATGTTTTTTATATTGTGTATGTGTTTTTTGGGTGTTGGCTGCTTTATTGAGTGATTCAAAAGCACTCAAGTTTTGACAGTTTCCGTCGTTTGCAACATGCGAGTGAGAGGAACTGGCTGTGTGTACAGATGCGGTATGATTGTTTTTTTAGAACTGCATATTTTTCTGGGGCATTTTCGGTCTAAGCGTTTACATGTTCTTGACGATGATGGGTGTGCTCCGTGACAGTTTGCGCAGAAATTGTGCGTGCAGCTTTCAGGGTTGTGAGGTGGTAGGTTGCAAGACTCACATGAAGCATTTCCATTGCATCGCTTAGCTGTATGTCCAAGCAGCTGACAATTGCGGCAGCGCATTGGATTGAGGAAATATTCTTCGACTTTCACATCAAACCAGCCGATATCAAGTGATGTTGGAGGGCGGAAGAGATCGAAGGTAAGGAGACAAAATCCTGTGGCACGTTGATTACTGTCGGTGTGTTTTTTTAAATTAAAATACATCGACAACGCCTTGAGATTGAAGTTCTTCAATTATTTCACTTTCGGGTATATTAATAAGGCACGGGGCATGAGCGGTATCCTTTGACTAGTTAAGGTTGTCGTGGAGTTTGACGGAGATCGGACAAAGGTTCGAGAGAACTGTTTTGATAGAAACCGCTCTGCGATATGCTACGATTTGGTTAGAATTAAAAGATTACCGTCGCGGAGCTGAGTAACAGATTCGTATGCCGTACTTATGCTGTTAATCGCTTTCTTAAGCGCAAATACACTAAAAGATGTGAGGGGTTTGTCTTCGCATGTTAGGGCTACAAACACGAACTTCGGGTTACAGGAGGTTGATTGTGACAGAAGAAAAATGTTTATGTCAACAGGTGAGGAATTAGGTTTCTTTCTTTTACTATTTCTGGGTTCGGCCAGCGCATCCTCATCAAGAGCGCTAAACCGATTGCCCTTACGTGCCCCAGGGGCCATGGACATTGTCACTGTATCACTATTGAATTAGGTTTGTTTCTTGCACTGAAAGGGCTACAAAAATAAAATTAAGTGGGTACAGTGGGTATAGAAACAGCGGGGACAGACACCAACTGAAAAAATACCGCCCAATGGATAAGATCTGACAGAACGATGTAACCGACTCGAAGGATAATCGGTAACTGTTCTATTTAAACTAAGTCATCGAAACACATCACAAACACTTATTTTAAAACTTACGTATCTTTTCTCGACATTTTAAAACAATATGTATTTGAAAACAAAAATTTCTTTAACAAATTTATTAATCTTGTTCAGTACCAAAATTAAACTTTACATATGAATTTGCTCCCGGCGACTAGGTGTCAAAAATCAGTTAAACCGTGTAAATAAAAAGCAATCCCATCAAGGGGCGCTGACGACACTCGTGACACTCAGTAAAGTTCTTTCAGCGCCTCTTAGTGGCATTTTTTTTACTAATTTTTTTAGTGAATACTATGTAATATTGACACCCGGTAAAGTGCTTTCAGCGCCCCTTGGTGGCATTTTTTTTTACCTCCACGGATAGACAGATTTTTGGCAGCTCGTTGCCGGGAGCAAATTCATATGTAAAAGATACGTGAGTTTCGAAATAAGTGCTTGTGAAGTGTTTAGATGGGTTAATTTAAATAGAATCGTGCTTTAAAAAATGTAAACAAAGCACTTGTGAAACACTAAGAAATTGTTGTGTTGTTACTTTTCCATTAAATATTTAGTGAATACTGTGTAACATAGTGTCTTTTTGTTAAATATATAGCTAAAAAAATCAGTAAATATAATGAAATGCGGTTGAAAATTCGCATAGTTGGAATACTACGTATGTGTATGTATATGCATATACTCTTAGCAGAATATTTTAAAAAGACTATTTCGCTTAGTGGAAGTGAAAGAATACTGAGATCTGGTTCCAATTACTCTCTTGTACTTGATCCTGCTTCAATTACAACTTAAGAACCAAGCCAATTTGCACCAACTTTTTGGTTTTACCAACTGAAATATTCCCATTGACATAATATTGCCGTAACATTAATAGGATTCCGTCTGTGAAAATTTTAAGCTGCATGTCACTGTCTTTATTGACTTGTTTAACAATATATTAAATAACCACTATATATTATTCATTACGAACTTAATACTGAATAAAGAAATAACAAGAAAAACAATTTATTAGCGTTTAACAATTGATTTGTTTACATTTTTTAAAGCACGATTCTATTTAAACTATTCCATCTAAACACTTCACAAGCACTTATTTCGAAACTCGCGTATCTTTTCTCGACATTTTAACCCAACACGTATCTGAAAACAAAAATTTCTATAACAAATTTATTAATCTTGTCCCGTACCGAATTTTAGCTTCCTATACGAATTTGTTGCAACTAACGAATTTTCAGAAATTGACATAGGGGTTGAAGTACAAAAAATATCCGCCAGAATTTTCGTTCTGCCGTCTTTTTGTTAAACATTGTTAAACAAATCAATAAAGATAGTGAAATGCTGCTGAAAATTCGCGTAGATGGAATATTACACATTTGCATGTAAAGGGTTTTCCAATAGGGTCTTGACAACTTTGAATTTAATTTGCAAACGCACTCTTTCACTAATCATCAAACTGTCACTGTCAATTTATTCAGTAAACTCAACAACAAAACAACAAATCGTGGTAAAGTACACGAACGAGCAGCGTCTGCAAATTATAACAATTTTCTACGAAATTCGGAGTCGGTGACTGCAACTTTAAGAGCATTAACTCCAATTTTCGGTCGTAATTCTCGTCCTAGTAGACAGGCAGTAACAAGTTTAGTACAAAAATTTGAGTCTACATATTCGTTCTGTGATGTTGCCGTGTCAGTGAGACAACGGGTTGATCGAAGTGTCGAAAATATCGCTGCCGTTTAGGCGTCCGTAGCAAGCGATCCAAATCTCAAGAATTGGCATCGCTCAGACCACATTATGGTGTATTTTGCGTAAGAATCTTGGTTTACACCCATACAAGATCAAGCTGACTCAAGAAATGAAGCCGATGGACCATTTGAAGCGACGTACGTTCTCCGATTGGGTTCTGGAGAAGATGCGCCAAGATAATGAATTTCATCACAAAATCATCTTCAGTGACAAGCTCATTTTTGGCTCAATGGGTTCGTCAATAAGCAAAATATGCGTTATTGGTCGGGTGAAAATCCACATGTGCTTCATGAATCACCACTTCACCCACAAAAAATAACTGTTTGGTGCGGTTTGCTTGCCGGCGGCGTTATTGGGCCATATTTTTTTGTCAACGATAACGATCGTCACGTTACTGTGAATGGTCAGCGTTATCGCGCCATGATCACCGATTATTTTTGGCCCGAATTGGAAGATATGGACTTGGACGACATGTGGTTTCAACAGGATGATGCCACAAGCACACGTTACAATCGATTTATTGAAAGTAAGTGTGGCGAGCGTGTTATCTCAAGAAATGGGCCAGTCGATTGGCCGCCTCGTTCGTGCGATTTAACGCCGATTGACTATTTTCTGTTTGGCTATGTTAAGTCATTGGTTTATGCCAACACGCCGACGACGTTGGAAGAGCTCAGAGTCAACATTGAACGTGAAATAGCGGCCGTTTCGGCCCAAATGTGTGGCCGAAATGTTGAGACAATTTCTACGGGTATTAAACTTTTTTTTTTGTTATTTTTGCAGTGGTGGAGTGGTGATTGTATCACTTTCAGCAAGTGTTTTATTTGTTGATTGTGTTTGCGTTGCCTTTTTTGTGAAAGCGGAATATGAGAGAGCAGCAGAGTCCATTGGTATTGTTCTTTCTTTTGCTTCTGCTATGCTGCATTTATTTATGGTTTTTATTTTTGGTTTTGCTGGTAACGGGGACATGATTTGTAGGTTGAAGTGTTTCTTCAAAACAGTCTGCACAAGAAACACGTGAGCGTTTGTTGGCGGCATGGGGTGTATGATTACACGTTTCACAAGATGTATTGTTATTACATCTTTTGATGGGATGGCCCAACAATTGACAGTTTTGACAGCGCATTGGATTGGGGAAACATTCCTCAACTTTGACGTTGACGTCCGCAATCTAACGTTTTTTTTTTGAACTAGTGCTTATTTCGTGAATGGTAACACTTAGCTCATGTCTGATTTGACAGATAATTAGTTTTATCCTTCCGGTTAATAATGGAACATAATTTTATTCAAATGGCTGCCTCGGCTGGCCATGCAGTAGCCTACACGATCGGTCCAATTTTTAAGCACATTATCGATTGTGTGCAGCTGTATTTCACCAATGGCTTCACGAATATTGTCCTTTAAAGCATCAGTTGTCTCTGGCTTGTCGGCGTAACACTTATCTTTTACGGCACCCCACAAATAATAGTCCAACGGTGTCAAATCGCAGCTCCGAGGTGGCCAAACGACATCAGCTCTGCGGCTGATAATGCGATCTTCAAAAACAGGGCGCAAAACATCGAGTGTAGCTTCGGTTGTGTGGCACGTAGCGCCGGTCTGTTGAAACCAAATGTTGCCAATATCCTCCTCTTCAATTTTTGTGAACAAAAATTCGTTCAGCATGGCCCGATAACGATCGCCATTGACTGTAACGGCCACTCCTTGCTCATTTTCGAAGAAAAATGGCCCAATTATGCCTCTGGACCAAAATCCGCACCAAACAGTGACTCGTTTTGTGTGTATCGGCTTTTCAATGTATGCGTGCGGGTTTTCTGTGCCCCAAATGCGACAACTTTGCTTGTTTACATACCCGCCAAGATCAAAATGAGCTTCATCTGAAAAGATAATTTTTTTGGCAAAATCGGCATCTTCTCTAAGTCGATCGCAGGCCCACTTAACGAAGCGAAAACGCATTGGATGGTCAGTTGGCTTCAACTCCTGAATCAATTGGACTTTGTATGGCGTCATACCAAGGTCTTTATGCAAAATTCGTCTCAATGATGTCTCCGAAATGTATAATTGTTGAGAATGACGGTGAATTGATGTTGATGGCGCTTCACGCACACTTTCTGCCACAGCAGCAATATTCTCGGGTGTACGCACTGTTTTTGGCTTTTCACGCTTTGGTTTATCGATGAGGATGCCAGTTTCTTTCACTTTTTTCACAAGATAACAAACATACGGAGCTGACGGTGCTTCTCTTCTTCCAAAATCCGTACGCAATTTTCGCAGACATTCTGCAACATTACCATGATTTTCAAAGTAATGTCGCAATATTTCCCAGCGTTGTTCAAGCGTATGCACAACCATATTCGTTCAGCGGAAGGTTAAAACTAATTATCTGTCAAATCAGACATGAGCTAAGTATTACCATTCACGAAATAAGCACTAGTTGAAAAAAAAAACGTTAGATGGCGGGCCCTTTACTTATTGTGTTAACATTTTTATGGTTATATTGTTAAAAGTAAAGTTCAGCAGTTTTTGGCAGTTTGTTTTTTTGCAAATATGCAAAGCTTTAGTTTTGTCGAACCCTTGCCCCGGATAATTTGCACCATTTAAGTATGTCGGACAAAATATTGAAAAAGCAGGTCTTAACTTTATTTAAATCTTTGCATTTAGATAATATATACAAGTCATCTGCATAAAGAGAATGTCGGATTATTTTAAATTTTATTAAAATTGTTAGCTCGTGAAAAGGTATTATGAGCAAAATTACTGAGAGTGGTGATCCTTGTGTGATACCGTTCTCAAAGTTGTAGGTTCCGGTTAGTTATTTACGAGTATTATGTTTTACGCGAAATTTCCTTTTTAATAAAAATGATTTTACATATTTTAACATTTTTGGACCGATTCGCAATTCAAAAAGTCTATTTAAAATTATGTGTATTCGGATTCTGTCAAAGGATATTGTAGATCGGCCATTGTTTGAAAGCGACTTGGTTTGCGCCTATAAAGTTTTTTTTTCAATGTACGAAAGCAGTCGATTAGATATTATTTTTTCCAAAATTTTTCCTGTGCAGGGCAGGAGAGAAATTGGTCTGTAACTGTTAACATCTGTTGCTGATTGTTTTGGTTTCGGAATCGGCGTATCAGTAGCTGTTTTCCATATCCGAGGGATGTATCCAGATTCGAAAATTTGATTGTATAGGGCAAGCAGGCGAGTTTTGAACGCAGGTCGTGTGTTTTTTAACATGGGATAGGAGATGCGGTCTATACCCGCCGTTTTTCCCTTTACCTTGCTTAGACAGCTTTCCAGCTGTAATAAATTAATGGGTGATTCGATGGTTTTGGCTGATGGCGAGATACTATATTCTTGTGGAATGTTATTTATTAGGGAGTATTTTGCTTTGATAAACTCGCAGAGGAAGTTAGAGTCCTTAGCGTAATCAGACCAAGTTAGTCCAAATAGGTTAGCGATCTCAGAAGGATCGGAAAGAGTTTTATTGTTCGTTTTAATAACTTTAATGTCACGTTGAATATAATTTACTGTAAGGGTACGACCAGATTTTCTTCGAGGAGGCTTTTGGGTTTATATTAGCGGTAAAATTCTTGAAGGTTTCTTGTTTCGAAATTTTAGCTGCACGTGGGAATGTGGCATTTGCTTTTTTGTAAAAAACAATCCATGCTTTTTGCTTAACTTGACGAAGGTAGCCTAACTCCCTGTTCCACCATGGCACATGTTTTTTTGCTATTGTGTTATTCGTTTGTGGAATAGATAAGTTGGCTGCTGATCGGATGGTTTTGGTAAGTACGGCGGCCTCTTTGTTTATATTCGTTGTGGCGGATGTTTTGTCTAAGATTCTACCTAGGGTGCTTTGGAATAGTGTCCAGTCTGCTTTATCGGTTACAAATTTTGGCTAGTTTTTGGCGGGCGATGTTTGGTTACCCATATTGAGTGTGGTTATGATAGGAAAGTGATCACTACCATGAAGACCAGTGAGTGCGAACCACGATGCAGTTGGATGGATAGTGGCCGAAGCACAATAAAATTAGAGTTGGTGAGAAAATTTTCTATTATTTTACCTCTAGAGTTTGAAAAACTTGAACCCCAAAATGCGCTCCATGAATTTAAATCAACCGTAACTATAATAAGGGTTGTTATTCCGATTGCTAAGCTCTCAATGTCTGAAACATTAAAATTTTGATCGGGCGGAATATGCACAGTAAATTTGCGTTCTAACTCTATCTCAACATCAATGGTGGAAATTGTAGAGTTAATAAAACAAAATTTGTGAGGGATCGACTTGTGAACAAGGAGACCTATTCCCTGTTTTGAAATTCTGTTGGTAGGGAGATTATAAAAAAAGGGATTGTATTGTTTTGGGGAAAATGCTGTAGTTTTATAGGGGATATGAGTTTTTTGTAGATTATTAGAGGTTTTATTTCATTAATTAGTAGTTGTAGCTCATGAAAGTTATTATAATAACCATCAAGGTTCCACTGGAGAATTTTAACTGATGGTGTTGATTTTTTGTGTGCGTTACACACAATGTCTTTTTATTGTGCAAAGCCAAAAAAATTCGGAAAACATTTTGAAGTTGAGGGTGACTTGTAGACAGTATAATCTGTGTTGTACTGTGTAAATTCGCGTTGTAAAAGATTTAAGTTGCTTGATCTTGGACTCTGTGATACAGGCGGTGAATCAATCGAGCTCCCAGGAGAGCTCCTAGGAGAGATCGATTGATTCAGCATCTGAACCGTAGAGTCGGTGTTTTTAGTTAAACTGCCATTTTTATATGGCATTGTCATCATTGTTCGGCGAGATTAGGTGATATTGGTTACTCTGAGGGAGATTATTTGATTGATAGGTAAGAGAAGTAGGTGCGTTGTATGAGTTTTCTGTGAATTTTGTATTTAATGTGTTTTGTGTGTGTAAATGACTGTGAGAAAGAGGTTTGATTGAGTTGCTTTCATTTAGTTGAGTTTCTGGCTTGTTTGAGTTGTGCAAATTGGCTAGACCTGGAGTGGCAGATGCGTTTTGAAAGAGTTGAATGTTTTTTATATTGTGTATGTGTTTTTTGGGTGTTGGCTGCTTTATTGAGTGATTCAAAAGCACTCAAGTTTTGACAGTTTCCGTCGTTTGCAACATGCGAGTGAGAGGAACTGGCTGTGTGTACAGATGCGGTATGATTGTTTTTTTAGAACTGCATATTTTTCTGGGGCATTTTCGGTCTAAGCGTTTACATGTTCTTGACGATGATGGGTGTGCTCCGTGACAGTTTGCGCAGAAATTGTGCGTGCAGCTTTCAGGGTTGTGAGGTGGTAGGTTGCAAGACTCACATGAAGCATTTCCATTGCATCGCTTAGCTGTATGTCCAAGCAGCTGACAATTGCGGCAGCGCATTGGATTGAGGAAATATTCTTCGACTTTCACATCAAACCAGCCGATATCAAGTGATGTTGGAGGGCGGAAGAGATCGAAGGTAAAGAGACAAAATCCTGTGGCACGTTGATTACTGTCGGTGTGTTTTTTTAAATTAAAATACATCGACAACGCCTTGAGATTGAAGTTCTTCAATTATTTCACTTTCGGGTATATTAATAAGGCACGGGGCATGAGCGGTATCCTTTGACTAGTTAAGGTTGTCGTGGAGTTTGACGGAGATCGGACAAAGGTTCGAGAGAACTGTTTTGATAGAAACCGCTCTGCGATATGCTACGATTTGGTTAGAATTAAAAGATTACCGTCGCGGAGCTGAGTAACAGATTCGTATGCCGTACTTATGCTGTTAATCGCTTTCTTAAGCGCAAATACACTAAAAGATGTGAGGGGTTTGTCTTCGCATGTTAGGGCTACAAACACGAACTTCGGGTTACAGGAGGTTGATTGTGACAGAAGAAAAATGTTTATGTCAACAGGTGAGGAATTAGGTTTCTTTCTTTTACTATTTCTGGGTTCGGCCAGCGCATCCTCATCAAGAGCGCTAAACCGATTGCCCTTACGTGCCCCAGGGGCCATGGACATTGTCACTGTATCACTATTGAATTAGGTTTGTTTCTTGCACTGAAAGGGCTACAAAAATAAAATTAAGTGGGTACAGTGGGTATAGAAACAGCGGGGACAGACACCAACTGAAAAAATACCGCCCAATGGATAAGATCTGACAGAACGATGTAACCGACTCGAAGGATAATCGGTAACTGTTCTATTTAAACTAAGTCATCGAAACACATCACAAACACTTATTTTAAAACTTACGTATCTTTTCTCGACATTTTAAAACAATATGTATTTGAAAACAAAAATTTCTTTAACAAATTTATTAATCTTGTTCAGTACCAAAATTAAACTTTACATATGAATTTGCTCCCGGCGACTAGGTGTCAAAAATCAGTTAAACCGTGTAAATAAAAAGCAATCCCATCAAGGGGCGCTGACGACACTCGTGACACTCAGTAAAGTTCTTTCAGCGCCTCTTAGTGGCATTTTTTTTACTAATTTTTTTAGTGAATACTATGTAATATTGACACCCGGTAAAGTGCTTTCAGCGCCCCTTGGTGGCATTTTTTTTTACCTCCACGGATAGACAGATTTTTGGCAGCTCGTTGCCGGGAGCAAATTCATATGTAAAAGATACGTGAGTTTCGAAATAAGTGCTTGTGAAGTGTTTAGATGGGTTAATTTAAATAGAATCGTGCTTTAAAAAATGTAAACAAAGCACTTGTGAAACACTAAGAAATTGTTGTGTTGTTACTTTTCCATTAAATATTTAGTGAATACTGTGTAACATAGTGTCTTTTTGTTAAATATATAGCTAAAAAATCAGTAAATATAATGAAATGCGGTTGAAAATTCGCATAGTTGGAATACTACGTATGTGTATGTATATGCATATACTCTTAGCAGAATATTTTAAAAAGACTATTTCGCTTAGTGGAAGTGAAAGAATACTGAGATCTGGTTCCAATTACTCTCTTGTACTTGATCCTGCTTCAATTACAACTTAAGAACCAAGCCAATTTGCACCAACTTTTTGGTTTTACCAACTGAAATATTCCCATTGACATAATATTGCCGTAACATTAATAGGATTCCGTCTGTGAAAATTTTAAGCTGCATGTCACTGTCTTTATTGACTTGTTTAACAATATATTAAATAACCACTATATATTATTCATTACGAACTTAATACTGAATAAAGAAATAACAAGAAAAACAATTTATTAGCGTTTAACAATTGATTTGTTTACATTTTTTAAAGCACGATTCTATTTAAACTATTCCATCTAAACACTTCACAAGCACTTATTTCGAAACTCGCGTATCTTTTCTCGACATTTTAACCCAACACGTATCTGAAAACAAAAATTTCTATAACAAATTTATTAATCTTGTCCCGTACCGAATTTTAGCTTCCTATACGAATTTGTTGCAACTAACGAATTTTCAGAAATTGACATAGGGGTTGAAGTACAAAAAATATCCGCCAGAATTTTCGTTCTGCCGTCTTTTTGTTAAACATTGTTAAACAAATCAATAAAGATAGTGAAATGCTGCTGAAAATTCGCGTAGATGGAATATTACACATTTGCATGTAAAGGGTTTTCCAATAGGGTCTTGACAACTTTGAATTTAATTTGCAAACGCACTCTTTCACTAATCATCAAACTGTCACTGTCAATTTATTCAGTAAACTCAACAACAAAACAACAAATCGTGGTAAAGTACACGAACGAGCAGCGTCTGCAAATTATAACAATTTTCTACGAAATTCGGAGTCGGTGACTGCAACTTTAAGAGCATTAACTCCAATTTTCGGTCGTAATTCTCGTCCTAGTAGACAGGCAGTAACAAGTTTAGTACAAAAATTTGAGTCTACATATTCGTTCTGTGATGTTGCCGTGTCAGTGAGACAACGGGTTGATCGAAGTGTCGAAAATATCGCTGCCGTTTAGGCGTCCGTAGCAAGCGATCCAAATCTCAAGAATTGGCATCGCTCAGACCACATTATGGTGTATTTTGCGTAAGAATCTTGGTTTACACCCATACAAGATCAAGCTGACTCAAGAAATGAAGCCGATGGACCATTTGAAGCGACGTACGTTCTCCGATTGGGTTCTGGAGAAGATGCGCCAAGATAATGAATTTCATCACAAAATCATCTTCAGTGACAAGCTCATTTTTGGCTCAATGGGTTCGTCAATAAGCAAAATATGCGTTATTGGTCGGGTGAAAATCCACATGTGCTTCATGAATCACCACTTCACCCACAAAAAATAACTGTTTGGTGCGGTTTGCTTGCCGGCGGCGTTATTGGGCCATATTTTTTTGTCAACGATAACGATCGTCACGTTACTGTGAATGGTCAGCGTTATCGCGCCATGATCACCGATTATTTTTGGCCCGAATTGGAAGATATGGACTTGGACGACATGTGGTTTCAACAGGATGATGCCACAAGCACACGTTACAATCGATTTATTGAAAGTAAGTGTGGCGAGCGTGTTATCTCAAGAAATGGGCCAGTCGATTGGCCGCCTCGTTCGTGCGATTTAACGCCGATTGACTATTTTCTGTTTGGCTATGTTAAGTCATTGGTTTATGCCAACACGCCGACGACGTTGGAAGAGCTCAGAGTCAACATTGAACGTGAAATAGCGGCCGTTTCGGCCCAAATGTGTGGCCGAAATGTTGAGACAATTTCTACGGGTATTAAACTTTTTTTTTTGTTATTTTTGCAGTGGTGGAGTGGTGATTGTATCACTTTCAGCAAGTGTTTTATTTGTTGATTGTGTTTGCGTTGCCTTTTTTGTGAAAGCGGAATATGAGAGAGCAGCAGAGTCCATTGGTATTGTTCTTTCTTTTGCTTCTGCTATGCTGCATTTATTTATGGTTTTTATTTTTGGTTTTGCTGGTAACGGGGACATGATTTGTAGGTTGAAGTGTTTCTTCAAAACAGTCTGCACAAGAAACACGTGAGCGTTTGTTGGCGGCATGGGGTGTATGATTACACGTTTCACAAGATGTATTGTTATTACATCTTTTGATGGGATGGCCCAACAATTGATAGTTTTGACAGCGCATTGGATTGGGGAAACATTCCTCAACTTTGACGTTGACGTCCGCAATCTAACGTTTTTTTTTTGAACTAGTGCTTATTTCGTGAATGGTAACACTTAGCTCATGTCTGATTTGACAGATAATTAGTTTTATCCTTCCGGTTAATAATGGAACATAATTTTATTCAAATGGCTGCCTCGGCTGGCCATGCAGTAGCCTACACGATCGGTCCAATTTTTAAGCACATTATCGATTGTGTGCAGCTGTATTTCACCAATGGCTTCACGAATATTGTCCTTTAAAGCATCAGTTGTCTCTGGCTTGTCGGCGTAACACTTATCTTTTACGGCACCCCACAAATAATAGTCCAACGGTGTCAAATCGCAGCTCCGAGGTGGCCAAACGACATCAGCTCTGCGGCTGATAATGCGATCTTCAAAAACAGGGCGCAAAACATCGAGTGTAGCTTCGGTTGTGTGGTACGTAGCGCCGGTCTGTTGAAACCAAATGTTGCCAATATCCTCCTCTTCAATTTTTGTGAACAAAAATTCGTTCAGCATGGCCCGATAACGATCGCCATTGACTGTAACGGCCACTCCTTGCTCATTTTCGAAGAAAAATGGCCCAATTATGCCTCTGGACCAAAATCCGCACCAAACAGTGACTCGTTTTGTGTGTATCGGCTTTTCAATGTATGCGTGCGGGTTTTCTGTGCCCCAAATGCGACAACTTTGCTTGTTTACATACCCGCCAAGATCAAAATGAGCTTCATCTGAAAAGATAATTTTTTTGGCAAAATCGGCATCTTCTCTAAGTCGATCGCAGGCCCACTTAACGAAGCGAAAACGCATTGGATGGTCAGTTGGCTTCAACTCCTGAATCAATTGGACTTTGTATGGCGTCATACCAAGGTCTTTATGCAAAATTCGTCTCAATGATGTCTCCGAAATGTATAATTGTTGAGAATGACGGTGAATTGATGTTGATGGCGCTTCACGCACACTTTCTGCCACAGCAGCAATATTCTCGGGTGTACGCACTGTTTTTGGCTTTTCACGTTTTGGTTTATCGATGAGGATGCCAGTTTCTTTCACTTTTTTCACAAGATAACGAACATACGGAGCTGACGGTGCTTCTCTTCTTCCAAAATCCGTACGCAATTTTCGCACACATTCTGCAACATTACCATGATTTTCAAAGTAATGTCGCAATATTTCCCAGCGTTGTTCAAGCATATACACAACCATATTCGTTCAGCGGAAGGATAAAACTAGTTATCTGTCAAATCAGACATGAGCTAAGTGTTACCATTCACGAAATAAGTACTAGTTGAAAAAAAACGTTAAATGCGGACCCATTATTTAAATTAACCCATCTAAACACTTCACAAGCACTTACTTCGAAACTCGCGTATTTTTTCTCGCCATTTCAACTTTATTCTTATCACAAAAAATAAATACTTTAACTAATTTATTTTTGTCTGATCAGAATAAAGTTGAAATGTCGAGAAAAAATACGCGAGTTTCGAAATAAGTGCTTGTGAAGTGTGTAGATGGGTTAATTTGAATAAAATCGTGCTTTAAAAAATGTAAACAAAGCACTTGTGAAACACGAACAAATTGTTGTGTTGTTACTTTTCTATTAAATATTTAGCGAATACTGTGTAATATAGTGTCTTTTTGTGAAATATATGGTTAAACAAATCAATAAAATAGTGAAATGCTGCTGAAAATTCGCATAGTTGGAATACTACACACGTGTATGTATATGCGTATACTCATAGCAGAATATTTTAAAAGGACTATTTCGTTTGGTGAAAGTGAAAGAATACTGAAAGCTGGTTGCAATTACTCTCTTGCACTTGATCCTGCTTCAATTATTACTTAAAAACCAAACCAATTTGCACCAACTTTTCAGTTTCACCAGCGGAAACATTCCCCTTGAAATAATATTGCTGTAACATTAATAGGATTCCATCTATGAAAACTTTAAGTTGCATTTCACTGTCTTTATTGACTTGTTTAACAATATATTAAATAAACACTTTATATTATTCACTACGAACTTAATATTGAATAAAGAAATAACAAGAAAAACAATTTCTTCGCGTTTAACAAATGCTTTGTTTACATTTTTTTAAAGCACAATTCTATTTAAACTATCCCATCTAAACACTTCACAAGCACTTATTTCGAAACTCGTGTATCTTTTCTCAACATTTTAAGCCAACACGTATTTGAAAACAAAAATTTCTTTAACAAAATTAATACTATTATTCCGTACCGAATTTTCACTTTTCATACGAATTTGCTCGAGCCAACGATCTGTCAGAAATTTATATAGTCGATATAGTACAAAAAATTTCCACAAGAATTTTCGTTCCGAGTCTCAATATGTATACTACAAACTCAGCTGCAAAAACAGAGTTCATTGTAGTTACACTACCTACCCTTGACATAAACGTTCCACGTTGGAATAAAGATGGAAAAAAATCAGGTTTTTATGTTTTTTTAGAAACCAAAAAAAATTAGTTAATAATACATATTTTTGAAAGTAAATATTAAACTATTTGAGTCTTAACAGAAACTGGATGTAAATTACAAGAAAGTTTAAATTTGACAGTGTAAATTGGTTCTAAATTATTTAGTCCAAGTTTTTGGCATACGTGTTCAAAAAGCGTAGTGAAAAATGGATCTTGACGAAGATTTTGATATGAAAGATTTCTTTAGCACTCGCTTAACTAAGTGTGAAACTGAAGACATGGTACGTAATTGTGTACACTGCAGTCAATTAAAATGACTTTCAGTTTTCAGTAAGTGAAATTCAGAAGGGAAGGAATAGTTTGATTTATTGAGTAAAATGATTATCACAAAAATGGAATATATTTAATATATTTTGTCAGAAGACCATTCTAAATATAACAATCAATGCTAAAATTTCAATATTGACCTCTAAAATCAAAACATTTTTAATTTAATTAAACAAATAAATGCAATTTCACATATCATTGGTGATTCATAAAACGTGTACACATTTTACATGAAAAAGTAATACATACATATGTACATATTTTGCAGATATGAGCTGTACTATTTATTAGGCTTCCAGGGCAGGTAGAAAGGTTAATTCCAACCAATTTAGTAAATAAAATGTTTTCCAATATGACACAAAATTGATGGTAACGGCTTTTCCTTTATCATCTTCTAAAAAATAATGAGCTATCACTCCACTCCATCAAAAACCGGACCATGCGGCATCTTTTGCGTGAATGGTTACGATTCTGTGCATGATTCTTCAATTGTTCAACTATTTGGTAACACGAAATGTTGACACCAAGGCTGCCGTTTCAATTTTTTGCTTGGGAGTATAATTTAAACCTTTTGAGCAGTACCGCACAGTACTTATGAGATCGAGGGTTTTTTTTATAATTTCAAGTACATACAACTATAATTAATATTTTTATAAATAAAACAATTTTTTTCTCGGAACCTATGTATGTATATATATTTAAAAAAAAACAAAACAAATTACAGTCTTTAATTCAAGTTTTACAAACGCAAAACTAACTAAACTTTAAAAACAAATGATAATGAAAATATAATATCACATAACAATCCTAAGGCATCACAATAAATATTATAGTCAAAATTGTACATTAACATATTGGGTAAATTCAAACATTTCATACAAAGGATAACTCAAAACATATACGCAAAAGGTTAAGAACATATGAATATAAAATACACAAATTCATTATGAAATTATTATAAATTATTCATTTAATTGTTTTTTACAGTTTGTGATGGTTCCCATTTTTCGGCTTCATTACCCTCCATTAATTCTTTTGACATAAGAATTGAATTAACGGTAGCAGTCATGAGAGCATTTCTTTTCTTGTCTTTAATTAAATTCAGTTCTGAATATTTCCTTTCGGCAGTCGCGCTGCTATGTGGAAATGATAGTATCGAACCAATAAAAGATTTAATTAATGGAAACCCAAAGCATTTTTTTGGTTGAAAACGTGGTTGCAAAATTGCTCTAACTCCCAAGTCTTTTGAAATATTTTCAAGATTAAGAAGATTTCGCCATTCTTCATCTAATGACTCTTCATCGATATCTGTCAAAAAATTTGGAAACAGTGTCATTAGCGGGGCAAGGAGCTATTGTGGATCTATGCCCTGCAATGCAACTATACCTTATCCAACAAAACATGTCAGTACAGGGTTTATGGGAAAGCTTTTTTCTAACAGTGGTGCCTGTAGGTGAACTCAATGGCACATAACCACTGAAACACATAGGAAGCCACTGAACTTTGTGTACAATTGTTGTTGTAATTATTTTCAGATTTAACCACAGCAACCCTATGACTTGCTTGCCCGATAGCCGTGGGCAGAATGATCATAAAATCAGCATTCGCCATTACTGCTGGCTGTGCATTGAAAATAATCTCATCAAAGCAGTGTTACCATTCTCAAATGTTAGCACATCGTTACTGATTTTTCAGTGTTATTTTACAAAGCATATGGGATTTGTAGCTTTTGAGAGCACAAAAATGAATTTGTGTGTAATAATATGTGTGGTGGTGTTGTCATTTGCGTTTTTTTCTCCTCTTTTTGAGAAACCGTTAAAATGTAGTCAAACCATTTTTTTTCGACTTTGTATTTTAAATTTTATTCGCGCGCTATTTTAATGCATTGCAACAAAGCAGTGATCATATTATTGTTGGACTATGTGCGTTTTAGTGATATTGTGTTAAGTAGTTCAAATTGCTCTGTTGTGTCGGTGTTAATGTTGTGTTTAAGAAAAAAAGGATTATTTTCGCGGTTTTTCGAAACTAGAATTCATTGACTGTGCAATTAGTGATCATACTGTGATAACCACTTAAATGTGAGCAGTGACATCTAGATTTACAGAGCAGAAGATGTCGATACTCGAAGAGCAGAAGATTTCGATACTTGAATAGCAAAGTCTCAACCATTGATGACTGGAGAGCTGAATCGAATTTTCTAGCAAAATTGACATTATATGGGACGTTGGATGGCGAGGAAAAAGATAAATGAAATTTATATCGTTCAGCAATATTTTTATTTGTTTATTTTAAATGGGGAGATGGTAACCCTAAGCGAAATGCTCTTTCTCTTTGTGGTGATTTATCATATACAATATGGCAACCCTATGAGAGCTTTAAAGGGGGACACATTTATGCATGTTATTGCAACCAGACTAGGAGGCAAATGTCCTATGCAGTCCCCTGCATAATCCATCAATACCCTGTCACCAATTTCTGCTAAATTGGCTATAAAACTCAAAATCCAAAAGATATCATTATCTTCCGTCTTTCATTATATACTTTTCTTATTTTGAAAAAAAAAAGGAGCAGGAAAAATTTCACGGAAAATTTTCTCATTAATAGAGAAACACCCATATATTTTTATATAAAGTTTATCCTTTGTATAAAAAAAAAACAGTTTTATTCCACAATAAAAGAACCGAAATTACTTCCTTACAATTCCAGGAAAACATGAAATAATTTTAAACAGTACAATTTTAGTGAAAGTATCGACCAATTTCATCCTCCATGAATTTATATATGGGGAAAAGGAAACAATTTTTTTTTTTAGAAATTTTTTTTTTCAATAATTTGTTCACTAGTTTACATAAAATTATGTAAGATACGAGGGGCGTTCAATATATTCTCGGTATCGATGTGAAGGAAAATGCGAATTCAATTTAAATTGTTTTTATTTTTCAACATACTCGTAATCTCCCCTAACATCAATGCATTTGTTACATCTTGAGATAAGCTTTTTTAAACCCTCAAAAAAATAAATTTCCTCTTTCTCTGCAAAATACCCATTTATTGCCGACTTGAGTTCTTCATCATCCGAAAATCTTTTTCCACGAAGACATTTTTTCAAATCCGGAAACAGGAAATAATCTGGAATAATAATCAGGTCTGGACTATAGGGTGGGTGTTGGATTTCTTCGAAACCACAATCTCGCGCAGCAGCCTTGGAAACTCGCGCTGTGTGAACAGGAGCGTTGTCATGAAGAAGCAACACACCCGCTGCGAGTTTACCCCGTCTTTTCTTTTTAATTTCCTCCCGCAAATTATGCAAAGTGGAAGCATAGGATGTGGCGTTGATGGTTTCACCTTTTTTTTGTACTCAATGAGCAAGATTCCCTTTGAGTCCCAAAAAACTGTGGCCATGAGCTTCCCGGCAGAAGGAGTGACTTTGAACTTCTTCGGGGGGTCTGTTCCTTTTTTATGCCACTGCATGGACTCTTGTTTGCTTTCAGGGTCATAGTGGTGGACCCATGTTTCGTTCCCAGTAACAATTCGATCCATAACACCGTCCGCGTTGTCACTACACATCTCCAAAAGCTCTCTACAGCATGCGATTTTCACTTTTTTCTGAGGCGCTGTGAGCATTCGTGGCACCCACCTTGCACTGACCTTTGAAAGGTTAAGATGGTCATGAAGAATGGTGTGAATGGTACCAATTGAAAGCTTGGTGATCTCTGCCATCATTTTCACTTTTATTCGGGCATCCTCAAGAACAAGTTTTTCGACTTCTTTGATGCTTTCTCCCGTACAAGCAGTAGCCGGAGCGGGGGTCGTCTTCATTGCTCTCTCTGCCTCTCTTGAACTCACTTGACCACTTTTGCACAGTTGATAATGAAGGTGCGGAACCCTGGTAAACAGCCACCGTCTCTTCATGAATAGTTTTTTGACTTTTTCCTTGCTTAGTGAGAAATTTAATTACAGCGCGATGCTCAATTTTTACCATCATCGTCTCAGTTGCCATTATGATTCTGTTAAACTAGAGATAAAACGCGAATTAATAATCACATTTATATGAAATTTTACATGAATGCACTAAAATAATAGTATTACTTGATAAATAAGTCAATTTATATATACAACCACAGCTTCACCCCGATACCGAGAATATGTTGAACGCCCCTCGTAGCATTGACGATCAATAAAAATATTTTTCCGATGAAGAAAAAAGAAATGAAATTTTGTTGTGTTAGTTTTAACATAAGATCCATTACAAAAACATTGGATACTTTTATGGTGGAATTCGAAAATGTGTTATGTTATATAGATATATTAGTGCTGAATGAAATTAATATACTCGTACCTAAAAAGAAAAATGAGCTTTATAATATTGATGGGTTTAAACCCGAATTTATTAATCGTTATTAAATGAAAGGTGGAGGTGTCGCAATATATATTAAAAACAATGTAACGTACAAAATAATACCAACTAATCCAATAAATTACGAAGACATGCTCCTAGAAATCACTCATGGAGGTAAACAAAAACATATTCATGCAATTTATAGACCACCAAGCACGAGTTTCATAGACGAGCTAAACGAAATCATAAAAGAAAACAAGGAAAACGTTTTATTAGGTGATGTCAACATAAATACCGAAGATGAGAATGCAACTCTTATAGATCATATTTATGTAAGCGTCACTAAAACTCACTCAGCAGTGATCGAAACTGACCTTTCTGACCATTACGTCGTTTTGTATGCAACAAAAAACTTAAATAATACAGAGTCACCTGTTAAAGTTAAAAATAAACAAATCAATCAACAAAAAGTTAATGAGTTGATAGAACACACAAACTGGCAAAATATGCTCAAGGAAAACGATGCTGAAACGCTTTACAATAATTTCGTAAGGGAAATGAATAACTTACATACCGAAGCAAGTAAAATCATTCGTCCATCGACCATCGAGGCGAAGAGACCTGTTTCGGACTTACTTGTGAATTATAACAGTGCACATATTAAAAATAAAGTGTTTGACAAGAATTTCAAAAGAGGCAAGTTGGCCTAGTGCAAGTGACAATCGATCGGCGATAAAGTGAGTCCAGTTCGACTCCTAGTGGGGGAGAAACTACTATTTTTTTCTCTTTTTCCTCTATCATTAATAGAAAAAAGAAAAAACAAAACAAGACATAACAACACATAAAAGTCTCCATTACGTGATGGATAAAGACGAGCGATCCGCTCATGCACTAGCGGATCCAGTATATGGCGTGATCAAATCAGCCGATGAGGCAATAATGCCGGACCAGAGAAGTACATCAGAGAGCGGAGGGACAATAAAAAGAAGGAGGAAGCTAAGCCCAACTATTATTGTTAAACGCCTTTCCCTATCAGCTTCAACCGAAAAGCTGCCGGTTGAAGCCAGGAGAGAGGCGAAAACGTCATCTACAGCAGCTAGGAAGAAGGACACACCTGTAGTCGCTGAATACCCTCACGTCTCCGACGGTGGTGAAGGCCATTACATGGGTGCCCATAATAACTTCGCCTGTCTAGCTGCCTCCGAATCAGACGACGAAGAAGAAGAGGTAGAAAATATAAATAACAGCATACAGCAGCTGCAACAACGAGTTCTGGATATTAAAGCTAAGCAAATAGCGAGAAGGGCGAGGGAACAGCAAGAGCCACAGAGCTCTCTCTCCCAAACTAAAACTAAAAAACATCCGCAATAGCAACAACAAGTAAAGCAAACAACAAAAAAACTAGCTAAACAGCAACTACAAGAAAACCAACAACAACAAAATCAACAACAACAAAAGCAAACAACAACATCAGCAGAAAACAGTCAAGCAAAGGATGCCACCAATCAACACCTTCAACATGGAATTAAAAGACACCATTGAGCTATGTACTCGTAAGTCGGCTATAGGAAATAATTTTTTTATAAAGCGTTTAAGTATTAATAGACATGCGATCCACTGCAACACAGTGGAGCGCTATAATAAGATAAAACAACTACTGAAGGACACGACGACGGAGTTCTTCTCCTTCTTCTCCTCCTGCAAACTATGCTGCTGAGGAGGTTAGAGCCGTCTACTGATCCGGAGGAACTCCTCGCACTGCTGAAAGAGAAAGAGTGCGAAGGGCTCAAATTCGTGGGGGTCAAGCCGTTTGTCACGGCTAGAGCTAAAAGGGAGAAGCGTAAACTACCGTTCTTCCGGGTCCAACTAAGTCCCGACAGCAATCTGGATGGTCTAAGGAGTATCAAAGTCCTAGACTACCAGGTTGTACACTGGGAAAAATTAAAGAGGAGCGAAAACATTTTACAATATGTTCGCTGCCAAAGGTTCGGGCACGCCGCGTCGAACGGCGAAATGCAGCCTCGATGCGTGAAGTGTGGAAAGAACCACAAATCCGAGGAATATGCTCTAGGTAAGGAAGGAGAGTCTGAAAAAAGCCAACTCTCTTGTGCGTTATGTAGGAACACGGGACACACTGCAAACTATCGGGGTTGTCCCAGATTTCAATATATAAAAAAAGTAAATCTGGCTCGGCAGCAGAACGTGGAAGTTAAACGACCACTCGTGCAGGTACAAATACTAGCCGTTACTCCCAAAATTACCTACGCCCAAATGGCGGCAGGTAGGGGAATATGGCACAAAAAACAAAGGTAGCTTCTCAGGCCCCAGCGCCTAGAGCAGCTGAACCGGTACCTGACATGCTAGCAATATTACTCTCAATTCAGGGGCAGATGGTTGTTGCTTAAAGACCAAGCCCCTGATGTGCTTTTGGTTAGCGAAACTAAGCTTACCAAGAGACACAAAATGAGGCACAGAAGATACAAAATAGTACGGAGAAACCGGCCCAACTCCATTCAGAGAGGAGGCGTTGCGATTTTCGTACGAAAAGGTATACGTTTTAAAAGAGTATACAGTCGTGTAGTACGTAGGTTCCAGGTGCTGGAGGCATGCATCGTGTATTTCCCCCTCCGTAGTGGAAAGCGGTTGTACATGGTGTCTGTCTATGCGCCTGATTACTCAATCCACTTTATTCATCTCAGAGCTCGAAACGCTTTTTCGATTCCTGAGGCTGGAATTGGAAGATAACTATTTTATTATCGGCGGAGATTTCAACGCCAAACATAGTGATTGGGGAAATAATACTCCAAATACTAGAGGGAACCTACTATTCAATTGGTGGGGTCAGCACAGTGTGATGTATCGACTCGGGCTTAAGGCGACGGATAGTCCGTCGTTTCCCAGACACGGGTCTTATTTGGATCTTATGTTGTTCGACTCACGAATACAACTAGCATGCACTAACCAGCAAACTACAAACTGTCTACGCACTTTCGTGTATGACAGTGACCATTGCGTTTTCAGCACCGAAATAACTGTTCCCAACGAAATTGCGGAATTGGATGAGTTTGTTCAAAGGCATTCCTACAATTATAGTAGGGTGCGTTGGACACACTTCACCAGAACACTGACTAGAGCACTCTCCTCGAATTCGCTCTTCCCACCGTCCAATCTGTCAAACAAGGAGATTGACAGGTATCTAAGACTAATGGACGAGACAATCAATCGAAGAATGGAAAAACGATACCTCGGTAACAACACACTGACGAAGAAGACTTATTCCGCAATGCAACTATTGACGCACTGCACCGACATAAAAGTAGGCTGCTGTCAAGACTAAAAACCTTGTACAGACAGTTTACTGACAGACATAACCCGGAGATCTGACACTGAAGTCGCCGATTAAAAACCTCCAAACATTAATAAAGGAAAATTACAGACCATCTGTAAGTTTGTATTGGAACAATAATATTCCGGCTGTAAACATCAGTAACCCGAATATGTTCCTGCAAATAAATAAAATATTTCGGAGAAATAATCAGAACGACCTTCAGTGTCTTAAAATAGCCCGGACAATAGACAACGAACAAATACTGGTAGCAGCGGGCATAGATCCAAATGAGACTGTTGATGATGACAACTTCTTTGTGATCGAGGATCCGCAGGAACAGGTAGAGGCTATAGGAGCGACTTTCCAGGAAGTGTACAAGGCGAATGTTATCATTGGCCCGAACCACGATCTGGAGGAGAATCGAGTCCTTGTGCACAATTTCTACCTTCGAAATGAAATTGTGAATTGGCGATTCGAGAGCTCGGGTTTCACCCAGTTCAGTGACAAGAATATGGCAAATAATGTCATCGCCAACGATAGGGTACTACCCCCGTTCATTTCGAAGGAAGAGCTCCAAACGATCTTCGAATCACTAAGAAGTAAGAAATCAGTGGGAACCGATGAAATACCGAACATTGTGCTTCGACATCTCCCTCTAGAAGCGGTGAACATTTATACCACCCTGTTTAATAATGCAATGAATAATGCACATTATGCAGCGCATTGGAAAACTGCGGTGGTACATCCCATCCCCAAAAGGGATAAAGACACTTCCAATCCGGCGAATCTCCGCTCGATTAGTCTTCTTCCTAACATCAGTAAGGTTTTCGAGAAGGTGATCAATAGAGTCCTGACTAAGTGGGTTGAGGACAAACATACTCGTATAGTTCCGGATAATCAATTCGGTTTCAAGGCGGGGCATGATATCATTCATACTGCGTCTAAACTGGTTTCTGATATCCAATAGAACAAAGGCAAGAAACAGTGCACTGGTGCCTGCCTGATTGATTTGGAGAAGGCCTTCGATACCGTATGGTTAGAGGGACTCTTTTTCAAGCTGGACAGGTTGGGCATTAGTAAACCACTGCTGTATATTCTTTTTGATATGCTCTGCAGTAGACAGTTCATCGTAAAGAATGGCGATGTGACTTCTGCTGGAACATTTAACATTAAAAACGGTCTGCAACAAGGTGCGGTAAATTCGCCGATCCTATGCAACATTTACACAAGTGATCTGATAGGTTCACTTCACCATGCCATCGCGTACGCAGACGACTTAATCGCTTACAGATCGGGTCCAAAGATTGAGGTCATTAATATCCTTTTGCAACGTGACTTCGACAAAATTAAGCGATATTGCGATGACTGGAAGTTGAAAATCAACTTTCAGACGTCGGAAACCATTCTGTTTAGGACGCCTTTGTCTGGGGCCTCTAGGGACACCAGAAAGAATTGGCGAAAGTTTTCTATCGTCGGACAATACGGACAGCCACTTGCTTGTCAAAATGTAGTCAGATACCTTGGGATCTGGCTAGATCAATATCTGTATTTTAACAAACATATTGTAAAATGTTTGTGTGGTTACAAATAATAGAACTTATTATTTTCAATACAAATCCCTTTATTCAGTACAGTTACAATTCACTATTTAATTCTTTCTCTCAGTACAATTCAATTTCTCAACCACTTATACTTTTCTTATCTTTTACTTAAACCACTTAATCACTTCTCCTAATTAACACTTCAAATTTCACTTTAGAACTGATTTGCATACCTTGGGGATGCTGGTATTTATACTCGAATGACATACTTCGAGAACAATCCTCGCCATCCAGCGTTCCGTTACAATTTCCAATTTGCTAGAAAATTCGATTCCACTCTCCAGTCGAGACTTTGTTATTCCAGTATCGAAATCTTCTGGTCTTCGAGTATCGACATTTTCTGCTCTGTGAATTTAGATGTTGCTGCTCACATTTAAGTGGTTATCACAATATGAACGGACTTCAAGGTACCATAACCTTTTTTGCAGTAGCAGCGCATTCTGGCGGTCAAGGGGGTTACTTTTCACCCCACCTAGTATAGTTATTCATTCTTGTATATGTTTTTATCTCTAAGAGCGCATAGCGACATTCAGTAGTATCGCTACATCAATGTAGCAGTGGTCGGTGAAAGGTGATCAATAGAAGAGGGAGATATTGTAAAAGAGAGGTTTGAAAGCGCAACAGGCAGAATATCAGAAGTGGGGTTTAAAATGTGAGAACTGATGAAGTTAGAATAGTTAGCTCCAGTTCTGAGGTCGAAATTAGGGAAAGGTGTGTGTGCTTAGGGTTGAGATAAGACGCATTGTGACCAATTGGTTTTTGGAAGGAAGCTTGTCTAGCCTACGTTGCCGTTTGGAAGGTGTCCACTAAATGGGTGGTGTTGTTTCCACAACACTTATAAACACATTTTTCATTGATCTAGGTTGTTTCATTTTACAATATATGGATGACGAGTGATAATAAAACGCTGATGATAGGTGATGTTAATGCGAGTAAAATTATAAATATTATGATTATAATAATATTTTTTTATTATGATAACGCTATATTAATATTAATAATGATAATATTAATAATTATAATGATAATATTAATAATGATAATGATAATATTCATAATGATAATGATAATATAAAAATAATAATGATAATGATAATATTTTTTTTTAGCTCTGTAACTCTGTAACTTAAAAGTTAGTATGGACTGTCACTGCGAATTAATTAACTAATAAATATAAGTGTTATGTGGGGGAGACATCGGTTTTTACAAAATTAATGTTCTTTGACTTCATAAAAAAAATCATATAACAATTAAAGGCAAAAACGGAAAGAGCAATTACTATTTGGAAATTATTCTAACAGTTGGAAAAAGACTACAAAAAATTAATTAATAAACTGACATTAAACTTAAACTTGTGCTGATGATAAGGATAGCAGAATACTTTTAAGTAACGATTCCAGGACTTCATAATTCATAGTAAATAACCAGTCCTTAACCTTTTTTAAGAATGAACTAAAAGGTATAGCGGTTCGAATAGAAAGTGGTAACTTATTGAACATTAAAGGGGCTATAACGGAGTAGAAGTGAGTAAAATGGGTTTTGTATTCGATTGGAATATTGACAAGATGCATGGTATTTATACGAAGACTATAAAAATGTGTAGTTCTATTAGGAATATTACCGCTTTGCTTAAATAATTATTTTAGAACTTTGAAAACGTAAAGGTGTCTCATTGGTAGAATATGCAGGTCTTTAAATAAGGGCCAGCTTTGAGTAAGTCGATTTTTGTTACAGACAATCCTAATTAAATTTTTCTGAGCTATTAAGAATGGATTGAAGGAGTTATTATAAGAACCACCCCAACTTGAGATACCATACTGCAACTTGGAGTGAGCCAGGCCGTAATAGATAGCCGTTAATAATTTTTTTGAACAATATTGTTTGATGAGATACATTTTGCGCGTTATAAGGAACATATGCGAGTTCAGAGTATGAATATGATCTTTCCAATTCAAGTTATGGTCAATTAATACTCCAATGTATTTAAAGTGATGCACTGATTCAATGTTAAAACAATTATTAGGACAAGGTGAACTACTAATATAATTACTTTTTCCACAACTATGAAGAAGTAAACAGAATTTATTACAATAATCAGCATGAAAGCATAAATTAAAATCATTTAAAACATTATTTGTCACTAATAATAAGTTTATGTTCCGGAAACCAAAGTTTTAATATTTCTAGATCTCTCGAGATTTTTGCAATATTTTCGTATCTTGTGTCAATTTGGTATGTAAAGGCTATATCGTCTGCAAATGCAGTTGATACTCCATTTAGATTTAGTGCGAGGAGAGAGTTAATGTATAGTAAAAAGAGCACAGGACTAAGAACTGAACCCTATGTTACACCATTTTTTAAGATACGAGAGTCACTAAAGCTCCCGTTTACATTTACTTTTTGATTCCTACATTTTAGATAAGAAGTAAACCATTTGTGGATTATTCCTCTAAAACCAGCATTGTATAATTTTTTTCGAAGCAGGTCATGGTCAACCATGTCAAACGCTTTTGTCATATCGACAAAAAGAGCCATAGGGGATTTGTTGCAGTTAGTACCTTCATACAATTGGCTACACACTCTGATTACTACTAAAAAATTTGTTTCTGCTTAAAAAAGACAATATGCGTGATTTCATACGTTTTTCGAAAATCTTAGAAAATGTTGGAAATAGGGAAATAGGTCTGTAGTTCGACAAATTACTTTTATTACCTTTTTTAAAAAGTGGTATAACTTCAGCGCCTTTTAGGTGCTGACGGAAACAATTATTTTGAACACTAAAATTAAACAAGTAACAAACGTCCACCACTTAGAAGCACATTTTCTCCAACAATACACTTGATATACCATCACTAGTACAAGACTTTGTTTTTTAACGAAAATATTACCTTACAGATTTCACTTGAAGAAAATGATTGGAAAACAAAATTCTTTGGTTGTGTGTTTTCGGTGAGTCTTTTAGAACAATTGCAGTCTCTTGAAATCTCTACAGATGGTTTCAGTTTTTCTGAAATTTCGGTAAGTACAAGCTTATTGGAAATGACGACTGAGTCCGTGAAACTTTTACCATCTACGAGGGCTGTATGATAAGTACCTGTGTTAGGCAAGAAAACGCATTAAAAAAATTCTTTTTATTTATTTCTCAATATAGTCTCCTTACAGCTCGATACATTTAGTCCAGCGATATTCTAACTTTTTCAAGCCATTCAAAAAATATGATTTGTCGAACTCCGCAATATAAGCCTCTGTTTCGGCGACGATTTCCTCGTTTGACGAGAATCGCTTTCCGCCAAGCCATTTTATCATGTTAGGAAGCAAAAGGAAATCACATGGGGCCAAATCTGGAGAATAGGATGGGTGAGGCAGCAATTCGTAGCGTAATTCGACCAGTTTTGCTGTGATGATGATGATGATAATGATGATGATGATGATGATGATGATGATAATGATGATGATGATGATTGGTTGTGGTGGTTGTTTATTATCCGTTTAAAATAAATTATAATTAAATTAAAAAAATACTTAGTCATTCTCCTGACATCTGGCAATCGGATAAAGATCAATTAAATGAAAAGGAAAACGTGGTTTTAACCAAAAAAAAAATGTAGTAGAGCAAAAGGTTGTAATAGGTCGGATGATAAGAACAAAGTAATAGAGAAGTTCTTGGGGGCTAACAACCCACCCCCGTGAATCGATTTACATTGGAGATTGACTAGTCATCAAATCCAGCTTGACTAATTTTGAGGCAGATCGTCTTAAGTTTCCTCTTGGTCTCTGCACTACAGCTGATCGCACCTGACCATCAGGCGCTGGAAATACTTCAATGATTCTTCCGCGTTTCCACTCCCCTCGGCTTTCGTTGCCATCGCACACTAATACTATATCACCACCTATTTTCATCGGCGTCGTTGGGTTGTGCCACTTTGTTCGACGTGTAAGCGATGGAAGTTATTCAAGAACCCATCTCTTCCAAAACGTTTGTTTCAGTTGCTGGAATATGTGTCACTCTTTTCGCAGACATATGTTTTCGCTGACGGCTGGAGTTTGTACATAATTCGGGCATCCTGAAAGGAAATGGTTAGGGGTGAGTGATTCGGGGTCTGCGCTTTCAACTGGCAAATTTGTAAGAGGTCGAGAGCTTACTAAGATTTCTGCCTCGATCAACAATCTTTGAAGCATTTCCAATTGCGGAGCTCTTTCCTTTAAAGTGAATGACAAAACCCTCTTAATACAACGAACCATCCTCTCCCATACTCCTCCTGCTGATGGATTTCCTGGAACGTTGAATACCCATTGAATCCTTCGGCGAGTGCATTCATTTTCCAGTGTCTTCTCAGTTGCCAGCGTTGCCAAGCATGTGAAAATTGCAGCCCACTTTTTTCGCGTCGACGTCCAATAGAAACTTGTAAGGGTCCGAAATAATCAACTCCAGTATAAGAAACGGGTCGAACGTACGGTGTAAGTCGGTCGACTGGTAACTCGCCCATAAGTGGAGGCACTGGTACGGCCGATGCATTTTTGCAAAGTTGGCAACTTAGCTATGTCGTCCTCACAAGACGTCGGAGATTCGGGATCAAGTATTTCGCTCATATCGCGCATATGATGGCCTCTTCGTTTTGATGTCTAAAATGTTCATGGTAATACATCACCAGTAGTTTCGTTACTGAATAACATTTTGGCATGATAATCGGTCGTTTTGTGGCAAAAGGCAAGCATTCTGCATTATCGAAACGACCCCCTAGTCTAATTAAATTATTTTCATCTAGACAGCTTATATATTGAGCTATTTTTTAGCACAACTTTTTTTGATAACAGAATTTTCACCTCCATGGGAAAATCGCACCAATCGGCAAAGTAAAGATTCGGCTACTGAGGGCTGCCTCTTAGTAGATACAAGATCAAGATTACTTGCCTTTTTTACCAGACACTTACATTTTATAACTGCTAGCTGAATAATATCACTTTCAGCAATTTGTAATAGCTAGAATATTTTTTAGGTGGTAGCAAGAATGTGAAATGCTAATGGTGAAAATGGAATTCGAACGCCTTTTATCGGGTTTTTCGTGAGCCGCTATGTCTTTTGGAAGTCTTGGCCATTCCTCCTAGGAACGTTCTAAAAATTACGGGCCCTTTATCCAGGGTGAATATGCAGATACCCAAGCTAATTTCTGCGGCCTCGGGGCATAATCGGCTGGGTTTTCTCTGCCTGGCACCCATCTCCAATTGTCGGCTTCTGAAAAATCTAAAATTTCGGAGATTCGATGAGCGACGAATTGTTTATATGCGCGAGTATCGGATCTGATCCAGTGAATGACGGTTTTTGAGTCGGACCACAGAACTGTTTTTGTTCGGTTTGATCTCATGCCCATTTATTATAGCATCCTTTACTCACACACCTAATACGGCTGCTTCCAGCTCGAGCCTTGGAATGGACAGAGCTTTAGATGGGGCTGCATCTTGTCTTTCCCAAAATGAATACAACTTTTACCATCTTTTCACCGCTTACGCGACAGTAACCAACTGCAGTACCTCACTAGCGTCAACAAAGATGTGGAGTTGAACATCCACGCAGGGCTTCATTAGATTTTTATGGTAACATCTGGGAACTCAAATTATCGAGCCGCTTATACCATTCATACCAATCACTGTAGATTCCATTGGGTATTTCTTGATTCCAGTCTACATCCATAACCTTTGTAGTAACAACTTCGACTCAATAGTAATGTTGGCTGGGAGTACGGACGGGTCACATATTGACATGGTAAAGCTTAGAACTTGGCTTTTCGTAGGACGAATTTCACCATTTAAAACCGCTTTCGGCATTCTTCCAACCTTTAACGCAAAACAAAACTGATCAACTTTTGGGTCCCAGTACAAGCCGAGAATCTTTTCTGTGTTTACGTCACTATAACATATGTCTTTTAAGTTCGGCTGTAGCGGCGAATGTGACGACTCATGTTTTATAGCGTCTAGCAACTTTGGCGAGTTGGACAAGAAGTTTCTTAGCTCAAACCCGCCGTGCCTGGTGGATTTGTACAACTGTTTTCGTTATTGCAGTGGCTTCATCAAGCGTATCGAAACTGTCAACGAAGTCATCAACATAGTGGCAGTCGACTATAGCTTTGACATCGCGTGGATGAATGGTTTTGTATTGACTAGCGTTTAGGTTCTTCACGAATTGCGCGGAACACGCAGAACTCTTGGATCCGAAAATCATGGCACTCATTACGTATATGTCTGGCGGTTGAGACTCATTTCCGTCCCGCCATAAGAATCTATGTGCATCCTGATCTTGTTTGCGGATATTAACACGAAGAAACATGTCTCTGATATCCCCACATACTCCTATCTGCCTTTGGCGAAATCCGAACAAAATAGATAGGAGTGGTTTTGGCTGATAATCTCCAGGTCCTTTAAGCAACATTGAATTCAACGCCATTCTGTGAACTTGAGCAGCGGCATCAAAAACCAGACGTAGTTTGCTGCCTTTGTTTATACTGCAGGTGGCAAAATACCTAGTGATATCGTACTCATGACGGCTTCTTCTGGCGAAAATTTTTTCGCATAGTTACTTGTTAAATAATAGTTAATTTTAGACCTATACCAATTAGAAAATTCCAAATTGTTTGCCATTTTCCGTTCTACTAATTGCAATCGTTTCAGTGCCATGCTATAACTGTCTTCAAATTTCATATTCTCGTACTTCCAAAGGAGGCCGGTCTCATATTGCCCGTTTGGGGTACCAGTTTTGTAGTCTCTTTATCAAATTCAGAAACGATAAGTTTAGTTGGTTTCGAAGCGAAATTTTCAATCGTAAAATATTCTTCTACTTCTTCCTTCTTCCTTCACTATCGACAAAACTGGCAATTGCATGTGATGCATTCTCTTCGTTTGATCCGAATAGCGACCACCCTAACTTAGTCTTATGGACTGAAAAGCCTTCATCAAAATTTATTAATTCCATTGGCCGAACTAAGCTCGTGTGAGGAAGTCCAATCAAAATTTGTGCTACGGCATCAGCGTTATCTACAATCGGAATGTTTTGTATTTGATTGAACTGCTTCCGAAATTCTGTCAAATTTAAACTTTGAGGTGGCAATAATAGCTTTTTTATTGTGCGAATATTTTTCATCTGCAATTTCCTTGCATTTGCTTGCACACCTGAAATTTTAATATTTACGTGTTGTGACATTTTGCTTGTTGTCTGATCGCCAATACATTTGAGTGATAATAACTCTGAAGCGCCCTTTATGCCGATGGTATTAGCTACACTCTCTTCAATCAAGGAAATCTTCGCTCCTTCGTCGATGAATGCAATAACATTGCAAGTACCTTTCGCGCCACTTAATTGTACCGGCAAAAACTTGAATAAGGTAATCTTCATTGGGCATTGCTTTTTTATAATGGTATTGACAGTTGTATTGTTTTATACTGACGGCATATCATTCGTTGTTGTTTTGATTACAATAACTGTTGCAGCGGCTGTTTGATTACCGGCAGAGATCAATGGATAGATCGGCTTTTTCTTTTCCACAGAGTCATGAAGCAGCCGGTGACACTTATGTGACACTTACGGCATGATAAAATTCCGCATTCTCTGCGATGTGGGCATCTCGATACGCTATGACCAGAGCGCGGGCAGTAAAAGCACAAATGATTTTCTTTAACTATATTCCACCGCTCACTAGTGTTCTTTACTTTAAATTTCACACATTGATTAAATGGTGCTCTTCTTTTTTACAAGTCACACACTTCCCTTTTTGTTGGCAATTTTCTCCAATAACGCACACAAATTTTTGAATCTTTTTTCCTTGATGGTGACTGCATATTAATGAAATTATTAGGTTTTATTTCAGTGGCTATGGTGACGTATGTTGCGACTCGTGTTAGTCAATTGCTAAATTCGCGTACATTTGGATAGAGCGTCATGTTTGCGATCGTATGCTTAGCCCACTCTTCCCTTTTGCTTAAAGGAAGTTTTCCAAACAATTTATCGAGAAATGTTGGATTGGTCAGATGGGGTGTTGCACAAGCGTTCCCTAAGAATACAGTCAAGTTGGATACCACTGTGCTGAAGTTTATGATTTCGGTTGGCCTGGGATTCATGTACAGTTGGAAAGGCTCTGACTTTGGATAGTTGACTTCTAATTAAGACTTTTGGACGCTCGAAGTGGAATTCTAGTGGGCTCATTATTGTGCTAACACTATTCGGATGAATAAGCAGTGCTTCGACATGCTGTTTTGCTGTGCCCTTGAGAGCTTTTTGAAGACGACAGATTTTTTAAGTTGGTATAACAATGTGCGGCTGTGGTTTCTTTGAAGGCGGAGGAAAACATTGGCCATTGTTCTGGTTGGCCGGAAACTTCTGGCAACTCTTGTAGTTGGTGAATTAACTGATGATGCTGCTGTTGTAGGTTACATGGAATTGGCTGGCTTGCGGGCGGCAAGTGCGTTGATGTGGTAAAGTGCGAGTATGGCAGGCATTTGTACGGACGTAGTGGAAGGGTATGAGAATGGCAAGTAGCTTGGAGCTGTTGTGTTTAATAAACTATTGAACGTCCCTGGCAAATACGAGCTCCAATTCGCTGATATGTTCTCAGTAGCATGAGGTCGGGTAATAGATGATCTGGGGTTAGGATTGATCGGCGTTGTAGTGTTGATCGGCAGTGGTGATGACGAACCTAAGGGGAGGAACGATTTGTTGGAGATAGGGAAACTTACGGCTGTTGGAATGGTAGAACACGTGGATGAAACTGTAGCTGGACAGGTGCTCGCGGTTGTTGTGGCAATATATGTCGTAGATATTAGCTGCTGTAACTTCATCCTTTCCTTCTCGGACTCGGCAAACGATAGTTTCAGGTCCTCAATCTGCTTCTTGAAGTCAGCTATCAATCTCGAATCATTGACTTGTTCGAGAGTTGACTCAGAGGTCGGCTTTGCATCCTCGTCAAACATGGCTGGTGACGGCGACGACATGTCGACAACTCTTCCAGTTCTTTATCCTTTTAGGAGGTCAATTCGTATGCGGCAAATGATGGCGAGAGCAATATGACTTTTGAAGACTAAATAACAAAGATGTTGACCAGCCAATTAAATTCACGACTTTAAGTTCGAAAAAATAAACTTGATTGGTTGTGGTGGTTGCTTATTATCTGTTTAAAATACAATTGTGAGATAATGTGAAATAAATTATAAATAAATTAAAAAATACTTAGTCGTTCTCCTGGCATCTGGCAAGTCAACCGGATAAAGATCAATTAAATGGAAAAAGAAAACGTGGTTTTAACAAAAAAAATAAATTTAGTAGAGTAAAAGGTTGTAATAGGTTGTAAGCTAATAACGAAGAGAAGCAGCCCCGCTCTGCTTCAAATCCTGTACGACTCACACCCACCAAAAACCACCTTAACCTCTTTAATCTTGATACCATCCACTTCGGGAACCACTTTCGTATTACTTCAGTGTGGTGTCGTTTTCTTTCTTTTTCTGGGGACTGTCTTTTTAATTTTGCGTTGTTCTCTTTTGCGGGTTTAATTCTCTTGCCGGTTAGGCTATCTTAAATTTTGCTGAGACGCGTCTCGGTCTGTCTCTTTTTTTGGTTTTTAATATTTTTTTCGGAACTCGCTTATGCCTTCGTTTGGAGTGAAATAACAGCTTATTAGTGTGAGTTTTGCGGATTTTATCCAGGCGAAGCCTCTTTCAATGCCTTGGCCTTTAACAGTAGTTGTACTCGCGTTTGGGATCCAAATAACCAGCGGTTCCCAGTGTGCCCATGATCCAATGCGGTTGTTTTTTATTCGTATATTGTTTGCTGATGACAAATATGTCTACTTCCAGCTCAGTTATGAGTTTGGTGAGGAGGTCATCAGCCATTCGGATTGTATGGAGATTTCCTTGGAGTATTATTCTCATTTGGCGTTTCTTTTCTTTTCTATTTCAAGTGGGTTCTTAGATCCGTAAACAAGCTGCACTTTCGCTTGTTTTTTGTGTCATTATTCTCCATTTAATACGGAGTCCCAGGTTCTTTCGATCTATCCCTGTGCAGGAAGCTTGCAGGTGACCATACTCGAAGCATCTGCAACCCATCCATCCATCTTATTTGACATCCTATTTTAATTCTGGGGGATTTCATTAACTCCAGCTATATTTTCCAGCGACTTGCCGAAGGCTACCTTGTCCTTTGTCTTGGGAGTCGAGCTCAACGAGAACGCCTTCTCCTTTTGTTTTGCGTACTGCTCTTATGACAATTCCAGAGTCATCTCGGTTTACGCTGCTGTGTATCTCCTTTAGAATCTCTGCATACATTTCTTCGCCTCTCGGCATAATAAGAATTGCTTCGGGTCGGAGCTTGGCTTGCCTTTTTTTCTTCTGTCTATTCCTTGATGTAATTTCCTTTCCTTTTTATTCGTCTATTTTTCGTTTATTCGGGATTTTTTCCGTATAACTGTGTGCCACTTTTCTCCTCCGTTCTCGTCGGGTTGTCTTAGCTATTCAGTTTAGTTACCTCATCTCTTTCTCGCGGGTTCTTGTTTACCGTAGAGGAGAGAGAGGCTGGTGTCGATTCTGTAATGCTCGATTGCTCTTTCCGCTCACTACTATCGCTAACACCCGGTGAACGTGTGCTCTTTCTGCTATTTTTGAATATGCTTACGTAATCTTCTGTACTCTCCTGTACTTTCCTAGCGCTCGTGTTTTTATTTGCTGCTTGTAATTGTGTTTGTGTTTTGTTAATTTTTTCTGTTGAGTCCCCGCTTCGAACCGCTATCCTCGTACAGTTGTACAGTCGCTTCTCACGATCCCTGTGGTTATCTATGTAAGCAAGCAGGCCACGCAAGGGTTGACATAGGTCCTTATGGGTGTCTATGTTCAGAGCCGGGATCTAAGCCCAAAATCAGGAGTTATTCTCAACTGAACCTGTACCACCAACTGTACAGCGACGGACTCTGAATGTACTCAAAGCCTAGCCACAGTTTTAATGGGACGGGGGCGGATGCAGCATGTCACATTTGGTTATTATGGTACTGCACCCATCACCTCTCGGCAACCTATTCCTTATAGTTAGTCTAGATCATGTACCCATTTCGTTCTCCAGGTCGTTATCATTTTCACCCTTCTCATAACATAATATTGATAATAATAATATTGATACTAATAATATTGATAATAATAATATTGATACTAATAATATTGATAATAATAATAATAAGTAGTAGTAGTTCAGTCGTCTGTTGTGGGATACGCACGCATCGAAAACTTTTTTACTTACTTTTTTCATAAAATCATTTAAAATCGTTTAAAATTTAACGTGCAGAATTAAAAGGGGCTTGCTATGATTTAAAAAAAAATGTTCACGCTTGTGTAATTTGCGAATATCTTTCCACTGGATTTAAAATTCATAAAGAACGAAAATAAATTCTGTAACGGCGAAACCGCGCATTTCGCTTTCTGGTGAAGCTCAGCAAAAAACAAATAATCAGACAAATACGAACAAATCCAATTTCAAGTATTACACTTGAAATGATATACTCAGAAATTCTGGAAGTGAAATATATTCAAATAATTCAGATTGAGGAAATGCAAGCTAAAAACAGGGAATCAATTTGTTGGAAGGTAAAGTCAATAGCTTCGAACAACAATTGAAATCAAAACAGCAGTACATCCGGAGTACTGTACGGAGAGAGACATTGACTATTGTTACACTGGAAAAATCATGAAACAACGTTAATGCACAGAGGGACGATCACAAAATTTCGCCAAAATTCTTTGTGTTAGATTTACAACACGTTATTGCAAGGAAAAAATAATGAGTGCAAAGCATAGAAGATTTACATCAATGACTGCTTTACCTACCGGACCCGTCAGCAGTTTAAAACTGCAACAACAATGAAAAATTCAGTGAAGTACAAATACGTTTGGATAAGCAATGCAATAGTGTACTTATGCACAGAGTAACCGTACTAATCAGTATACCCTCAATCCCACTTTCGGACGTACTCTAAAATATTGTGATACTTTCCGAAGCCGTATAACCCGCTTATGGAATGGCCTGCCGAGCTCTTTATTTCCTAATAATTATAACAATCAGACATTCAAAACCAACGTACATCGGTAATTCTCTCCTTGAAAAACAAAAATTATTTTTTGTTACGACTTTTTTTCCTATTCGACAATTAACTGTTAACTGCATTGGTCATAGGTACGCTAGTTTATTATTCTCACTTAATTTTGTTTGACGAAAAATGGCTTTTACTACAAAATCTGTTGATCGTACGTGAAAAAGTTTCTAAACACAATTTTTCGGAAATTTTGCAAGGATAAAAATTTCAGAAAATTTATTAAGTAAAAATTTTAAGAAAAATGCATTTTAAGTAAAAAAATGGAACAGCAAATTTTCATAATTTTGAGTTTAACGAGCCATAACTTTTTTATTGCTGCACAGATGTACCCTAAGCATTTAAGACTTGTATACCTGTACAAAATTATAGCGTTTAAAGTGGTTACACCTTCAAATTGGAAGTCACCCACTTTGATGGGCTGTAACTTGAAATAGAGTGCGAATAGACAAATTCGACAAATTCAATAAGTTCAATGAGTACTTCACTGAAAGCTCTTTCCCACAGCTCATGCAACTGTACCTTGCCTGCAAACGTTATTGTTGACGACATACAGACAAATAGTTTTTTATTCAATTGTGATGTTATTAAAAAACAAAAACTCATGCACTAGTGGTTATTTTATTTTATTGAAAAAAATTACTTGGCAAGTGGTTGATGTATTAAGTCACGTTGTCAGTAATGGTTATTTTCCCCCAAGCTTTTCAAGAAAGGTCATAGATGAAATGTATCTCACTATATGCCCATATCTCTCTTACAAACTTTGCGAGACTGTTAGAGAGACTGCTCAAAGTCAGAATGCTAACATTTTTGGAACATAATCAGTTGTTCTCCAGTTATCAATTTGGTTTTAGGTCTGGTTGATCTGAGGCTTGAGGACGCTATTCTCAGGGTGTGCAGTCAATTTATGACGGCTTAAACAGTAATCAATCCACAATGGTTTATTCATAGATATGACTAAAGTACTTGATATGGTTGACCACCATTTATTACCGAATAAGAAGTACAGCCTTGTCCAAAAGTATTATTTCTTTTAAAAGCAAAAGGCTAAATACAATCATAGTAAGTAGATATAATGAATAACTAGGTTTATTAAACATAATTAATATTTGGTTGGACCGCCTTCGGCCAAACACAACCCACTCTTGCTTTCACACCTTTTTAAGTGTTTCTTTCGATGTAATCGGGTGTTCCTTGATCCTACGCTTCAGAATACCCCATAGATATTCTATATGTACATGTGTTGTTGTCTTCAAACCACTTCATAGTTAGAGCTGATTTGTGGCAGGCTGTATATTTGTATATTGATATCCTCGAAAGTGTTGCAAAAGGAGGGAGTCCATCTGACTGCATTTCACTCACACAAGTGGCTGCCATGCAGGCATTGTACCTGCCTTCTCTGTGTTTAACCGTAGGTATCACACATTCTGAGTTATACGCCTCTCCAATTCTTCGTCTCACAAAAGTCACACCAGGGGTGCCAAATATCTGAATATTTATAAAAAAAAAAACAGTTTTTTAAAAATTATAATATTATTTAGAGTACATACAAATCAGTCAAGTTTTTTTTATGTCTAAATTAAAAGTGATAAGTAAATGATACGTAGCTCGAAGTTAGAATCATCTAACTACACTATATTGGACCAATCTTCTTCAGTGATATACCTGTCTGTTTTTGCCCACTCCAAGTGTGAGTTCACGTTTTTTTCTGAGAGCCGTGGTTTCTTTCAAGCCTTGCATCCTCTAAGACCAGCTTCCTCAAGTATTCTTCTAATAGTTTTGAATTGGATGGATCAGATTCAAATATTAAAACACACATGAATATGTAGTTAGAAAGCTATATATAGTTAGAAAGCTGTATCATATAAGATCTTATTGCTATAAGTCTTATCTAAAGTTTATTATGGTCTGGCGCAACCGAAGTGGCGTTACCAGTTGGGGTGAATCAGATTTTAGTACACTCCAACCCTTATTGACCGTACAAAAGCATTTAGTTCGCAGTCCCTCAAGCTGTAATCGTACTTCTTATAGTTGACTTTGTTTAAAAGATTTAAGATTTTACCAATAAGGCACTTCTTCGTTTTTGATACTAATGGAATTTTATAAGTAAAGTTGTAACATTGGAAGTAGAAATAATTTTACTTACAACGTACGAATAAATAAGATTGTCTTCGTTAACATACTAATTGCACGCAGAAGTAATTTTTCAATTTTTTGTACAGCTAAAGCCCCAATACATTTTAATAAATTACCGTATTCCATCTGTGTAACACGCAACAATTTAAACACTGGCTATTTAGTATTGACAATGCTAGTATTGAATTTTATTAAGACTAATATCTTAATATCTTAAAGGCGATATATTATCCTTCAAACTTTAGAAAATGTACTATTCATTAAAACTTTGCTCACAGCTTAATTTTGTTTTTAAATTGTATACTCGTATTAAAGATTCCGTATTTTTTTCTTGAATTTCGTTGCTGATTGCACCCCACATCAGTACTTTCTTATGATATTTAAATAGTATTGAAATCAGGGATGTCATGTGAAACTGTGTCGATTTTTCGACATTTTTTTTTATGTCGAATACCTGTGCTAGAATACCTAATCAAAAGCGAGTAAATTACGTGGATTTGTCGAAAATTCTGAAATTTTGAAAAATAATTTAAACAATTGCATGAAGAATAAATATAAACTACAATCTATTTTAGTTTTAAAAAGTACATAAAATTTAATTTTTGGATTTGGATGAAATTATTTAAAATCCTTAATTTTAATTTTCAGTGGTTTCGCAATCATAAAATTGCATTTCTTTGTCGTTATCATCTTCTTCTTCCATTCGATCAGACAACCGTAACGTGAAATAAGTATACACGAGTTTTTTGGGAGTTTCGTTTGAGAGTCGATTTCTTATGTCGTTGTGTATATACGCCTAGTTGGAGAACAACCGTTCCAGCTGTGCTGTGGATGAATAATCCATAGCGAATGCAGCTAGCTGATCATGACCCAGTTCGGCGGCGAAGTGACAAAAAGTCTTTGGTGATGTTATTTTTTTCGATTCAAAGACTCGAACTTTCCTTCATCTTTTGTAAATTTATGTAAAGATTCAAGTTGCGCTCTTAAAGTTTATCAAAAGGGTAGGTTGTAACTTGCTTACGTTCATCCGCATTCAATATTTTGCGGGTGAAAAAATTGGCTGTCTTCGTTACATTGTCCAAAACATTGATTTCCTTCATGCGGTATTCCAAAAAATCACGAAATTCGTCTGGCCCATCATGCAATAATTCGCTTCGGTGGTGCTCTTTTGACAAAAGTTGGTTAATTCTGCAACCGGGTTTAGTATATCAACCAATGTCTTAACTGAGGCGATAAATTGTTGATTGAAGAGACTTGAAGCAACGCTCGCTTTCGGTCTGATCGCTTCTTTATCAGTTTCTACCTCCACATCGCAGGCGGCGGTGACCGTTTTCATAGCAGACAAAATTTTGTTGAGTTGTCCAACGTGTTGAACAATATATTATAGAATTGGCTTATGGCCACAAGATTTTAAAAGGTGGTCTTCTAAGAAAGTTCGCCTGAAATCTTTCTGCCCAGTCATTACTTTTTCCATTACCTTAGTGGTTTGTGGCTTTTTCATAATGCCACCAGCCAATAAATTCGCAGAATTTGCATTGCATGTTGGGTATAATAACTCCAATGATGGGAAACGAACACCCATATATTGGATATTGTATGCATTATCAGTCAAAATGGCATAAACAGAGGCATCATAGCCATTCTTTTGCTATTACGATCGCTTTATCTACGGAATCCAATATATTTTCACCTGTTTTCGATAATAATAGCGATTTGCCGAAGAGTTTTTCCATCCATCCACTCTTTTGTTCATTTTGGTGATTAATTCCGGGTTTAGTTTTTTGATAGTTTCATAAGTGTTACCAAGCAACTTGCTTGCCAATAGTCGACGATTGGGCGAATGATATGCTGAGCGCAATGCATTCACGAAGTTCTTGAAATAGATTGAGCTAGCCACTTGAAATGGTATGTTGCAACCATAAAAAAAACATTGCCGCCAAAGAATCGAGCTTCTTACTTTCGGCAGGTTTTACATAATCCATGAACCGTTTCAGTTTTTTTTTGTTTCGGTGTTCTTAAGCCCGATGTTAGTTGCTAAATTGAATTAAAATGAATTCAAAAAAGTCAGTCTAAAATTACTTATCAAAATAAGAAAACAGTCCTTCATCTTGTTGTTCCAAGGGTAGACGGGCGCAAATTTAGACGTGTACTTGAGCGCGAATTTGAACGTGAATTGTGACTGCTGTTCATGATCGATTCCAATTCGTTGTTTAGATATTGTGTATCTATTTCGATAATTTCATCATCCTTTTTTTCACCCATGTCAGCGGCTTCAGTTTCTTCGATGTTGTCTGAACCGCACGTTTTCCTTCCTAAGTTTATACAATTAACATAAAATCAAATTCGAAAGAATATAACAGAAATTAAAATAATATTTATTACCGGTGCTTTGACAAATGCGGTTTTGTGGACTTCGTGACGATGCTCATACTTCCATTGACGCAAACTTTCTTATAACCATACCAATGTTCATGCATTGGCCGCCCACCTTTTGATGTCGATGGTGTTGATGTATCACCTTTATCACTTGGTAACATTAATTTTTCAAATGCATTCGACATTTTCACAAAATTTGAAATAAAAATCTGAATGATGAAATAAAGAATCTGACCGGAAAAATCACGTTATGACAATCTAACGATCAAATAAATACAGTTGACACAGAGCTATGTGCTAACGTTTGAGTCATTCCAATTCAATTCTGTTTATGGCTGTGAAAAATGAGAGGAAGTAAATACAAACACGATCGAACTGCTTAAGATATTTTGTACAATAACAAACGGTCGCAGTTAAATTAATTTCCTTAAACTATCTTATCCTACTTGCATCCTTATCGTGGTTGTATGGGATAAGTCTGCATCGTATTTCTTTGCCTACCGCTTGTGGCGACTCAAATACGATATCTTACAACTAAAGTACATATATGTATATATATCGTGAAAATCTTTGTTTTATCCACAATAAGGTAGCACATCGTTCGGCTGCTCTTTGTTTATTGCAGGATTTGTCCAAACTAAATAAGCCTATTGAGTATTCTGAATATATGTACAATATTTACATTTCTAATTGTCTAATTCTTCTCATTGCTTGTGTCATAAAACTGAATCTGAACAGTAATGACTCAAGCGCAGATAAGATTACAACGAAGAGACTTGTTATTTTTATGGAATACAAAAAGTTATGCGCAAAGAATCTTATTTAGTGACTCGAACTGTGTATTTGTGAACATCAAACAGTTTTCGAAAATCACAAAGTTCTCGACACTAGAAAACGTAGAATACAGTTTTCGACGTCGAATACATACTGTAAAATGTTTGTGTGGGTAGAAATGATAGAACTTATTCTTTTCAATACAAATCCCTTTATTCAGTGCAATTACGATTCACTATTTAATTCTTTCTCTCAGTACAATTCAATTTCTCAACCACTTATACTTTTCTTATCTTTTACTTAAACCACTTAATCACTTCTCCTAATTAACACTTCAAATTACACTTTAGAACTGGTTTGTATACCTTTGGGATGCTGGTATTTATACTCGAATGACATACTTCGAGAACAATCCTCGCCATCCAGCGTCCCATACAATTTCCAATTTGCTAGAAAATTCGATTCCACTCTCCAGTCAAGACTTTGTTATTCCAGTATCGAAATCTTCTGGTCTTCGAGTATCGACATTTTCTGCTAGATGTCGCTGCTCACATTTAAGTGGTTATCACAATACAAATCCCAAAAACTCTCGTCGAATACCATCCCTGATTGAAATGTCGTTTAACACTAATTTAGGACAAACTGGTCCGCTACTTAAATTATATAAAGGCGTATCTTATTCACTCTTCCTTTTATTGATGAAACACTACCAAGAATTTATCATCTTAGTCTTAAGTTAGAATGAATTGGATAACAAAAGATTGTAATTACTGTACAAAATAATATTGATAATAATAATAATATTGATATTGATAATAATAATATTATTGATATTGATAATAATAATAATACTGATATTGATAATAATAATATTGATATTGATAATAATAATAATAATTGTTTAAGAATCGTTTCATTTACAACATAGCAAACAAATCTGTAATACACTAATTTTAATTTCAATCATGTATAATATCGTAATTTAATCATTTACTCTCAATGCTCTCATTAATATTGTATACTGCTTGTAATGTAAATCGCGACTCAAGACCGAACTCCCGTTCACTTGGATTTTTGTAAGCACAGAGATAAGTACTTAAGAATAAATTTATCGTCGTTTATCTTGGTCTTTTTTTCACTCTGAGTGCTGGTCCTTCTTTTCGTCGTCGCATCTTTAAACGCCTTTCTATGAACCTATTATCGCTTCGGAGTTGGGATTTCGCATCAAGCTCATCGTCGTAGGATTAATCTTCATCAATGCAACAATTTCTTCTTTGGATTCAATCGATCGTCTAATTAAATTCTTCCGTGAGCAGTTGGTGATTAAAGCGGGAAAGTATTTTGGCGCAATTTGCACATGGTAGATTTCGAGCAAATCTACACATATATGTATGTATACTGAATGTAATAATTGATTGACTGTACATTTCTTAAACTTTTAATAAGTGTTTGATATCAAAATTCATATAATTATTTTGCATGGACTATTTTATTATTCATACATACATATTTGTGAGAAATTATACAAATTGAACTATTGGACAGATAAAGACATTGAAGTAAATCAAATTAACACGTGGGTTTCTGTACTTCCATACATTTCCATCTGAATCTTTAATTCCCCATATTCTATTCTATTCGCTGTAACATCTCTGTAAAGAAGTTATCGGTTCTACGTGCGACGCCTGGTAATCTCAAGGGTTCGCTTACTAGGTTGCTATCTTCACAGAAAAACTTACGCAAGCCGTGACTTTAGAAGATCTCCAAATTCGCGTGGAAAAATTGGATGAATTGTGGGGAAAATTTAATATATCGCAAGAACAATTATATAGTCTCGCAGATGAAGAAGGTTAGGTTGACCCAGAAGCAGAATTTGAAGAATTTGAATCACGTGTTATAGTCGTAAAATCGGTTTTAATATCCGCAATTCGTGAGAGAAAAAAGGTAGAATCGAAGCCTCCCAAAATTGATGCCACATCTAATCCTCACGCCCCTTTAATGCAGCAATTAAATGAATCTTACTTAGGCAACCATCTTCCTAAGATTCATATTGAACCCTTCACGGGCTGTTATCGTGATTGGCCAGCTTTTCGCGACATGTTTGAAGGTTCGATTCACAACAAGGCAAATTTGTCATCGATTCAGAAATTTCATTTTCTTCGCTCCCACCTACGGTGCGAAGCCTTAAGTTTACTCAACCACGTTCCCATAGCGGACGCGACGTATGAACAGGCTACAGGTATGGGAACGGCTACAGAAGAGATATGAAAGACCACGTTACATTCTCAACAGTCTTTTGGAAGCATTTATGCAGCTCCCATCGGTTCAGGTCTCAAATGTTAAGTTGCTTCGTAAAATATCTGATGGGGCTGATGAAATACTAAGAGGTCTTGATTCGTTAAAGTCGTTCGAAAGGGATCCATGGATGATCTATGCTTTAATAAACAAGGTTGATTCAGATACTCGACAGGCTCGGTCATCTGATAGTGTTGACAAAGAGAACCCTACTATAAAGCAGTTTTTATCTTTCTTAGAACGTCGGTGTGAAGCTCTTGAATTATGCAAGGGGCATGCTCGCGAACCTAAAAAATCAAAATCCGTGGCCTTAAGCAGCATGCATGCAGCGTTTACTTCTCAGTGCTTGAAATGTAATGGGTCTCATCTGCTGACACAGTGCACCGAATTTCTTTCAATGAATAAGGAAAGAAGCAAAATTTTCGTAAAATCCAAAGGTCTTTGCTTTAATTGTCTCCGTGAAGGCCACAATTCTGCACGATGTCAGTCAAAATTTCGATGCAAAACTTGCAAATCACGACACCATACCTTGACACAGTTACTAATAGGAATTCGCCGTCTGAAACAACCTCAACAACTTTCGTCCAACCTTCTATTTCAGACCATAATGTTACACCCTCGCATCGAAATCCACTCGTTACCAATCATTCGGTTAACTTTACCCAGTGTGTGCCACAATCTCTGTTGCCCACTGCTGCTGGTAAAGTAATTGACAGCAATGGAAATAGTCAGTTAGTTCGTATGTTGATAGACTCCGGATCACAAGTCTCCTTTGTAACTGAGTCGTGTGTCCAAAGACTTAAAACGATCAAATGCACGCATACCGATTAAAGGAATTGCTATAACCTGTGCAGGACAATCAAGAGGATTTGCGTCACTGTTAATATCTTCGTGTTATAGTTCAAATAGTGTGTTAGTAAATGCATACATTTTAACGAAAGTTACATCGGCATTACCTAGTGCCATAATCGATATTAAGGACTGGGACCATATATTAAAATTAAACTTAGCAGATCCATCTTTTCATAAGCCAGATTCAATCGATGTCCTGCTTGGCGCAGAAAGGGTATGGGATATCTTGCTAGGGGAAGTTGTACGTAGCATCAAAGGTTATCCTCTTGCTCACAATACAGTCTTTGGCTGGGTTTTGGCTGGTGGCTTACACTTGAATAAGGGAATTAATATTCAATCACATCACACTCTGGTAGACATTGATTCAATTTTACAGGCCTTTTGGACAATCGAGGAAATCGAACCTAACTTTCCAGGAATCCAAACACATCGAAGAACATTTTTGTAAAACCCATCCCGACCCATCGGGATAATGATGGAAAATATGTCGTCAATCTTCCGTTTAAACTTCGTCCGCGATTCGCTGACACCCTCGGGGGTGCCTTTTCTCGTTTGATACGAGTATCTATGGAAAAAAGATTTTCAAAAAACAATGAACTCTTTAAACTTTACTCTCAGTTTCTAAATGAATATCTAACATTAGGACACATGCGTAAAATACCTTCGTCTGATATCAATAAACCCAACGTATTCTACCTTCCACATCATGCAGTACTCAAACCCGATAGTTCTACAACTAAGCTCCGTCTCGTATTTGACCTCTCATTCAAGGATGCGGATATGAAATCTCTAAACGATTCGCTTATGATAGGCCCACCAATCCAGCGCAATCTGTTTTCAGTGTGCTTGCGGTTTCGTCGACACAAATACGTGTTTTGTGCAGATATCGTCAAATGTTTCGTCAATTCGAGTTGTAGATGAAGATACTAACTTCCAAAGAATGGTCTGTCGCAAATCACAAACAGACCTACTAGAACATTATCGTTTATGTACGGTTACATATGGAACATCGTGCGCTCCCTGAATATCCCGTCGCTTCAGAAATAATTTTTAATGATTTTTATGTTGACGACGTTGTATCAGGAGGAGACTCACTTCCTGATGCAATTTTTAAAAAAACAGCGTCTAATTGAACTCCTTGATAAAGATTTCAGTTAAGTAAGTGGCAAAGTAATTGCTGCGAACTCCTTGAAGAAGGTAAAAAAATAAAAAACGTGTCCCTTAATACCGTCGCGGATTCATGGGTAAAAGTGCTTGGCTTGTATTGGAACCCAAATCTAGATTGTTTCTCATTTCGTCTTAATATACTTCCTGATGAACCAATCACAAAACGTCAAATTCTTAAGGAGGTAGCGCGGATTTTTGACCCACTTGCGTTTCTTGCCCCATGTGTCGTGCAACTTAAGATTATACTTTAAGAACTGTGGTATCTAAAACTTAATTGGGATGACCCACTTCCAGATTCTATCACTAATGGTGCAAAAATCGTGAAGAACTGTCTCTATTAACAAACATTCAAATTTGTCGTAACATCGGTATAGCAGATGCATCACTCCAACTGCACGGTTTCTCTGACGCCTCAACATCGGCGTACGCCGCCGTCATTTACTCGCGTTACATTCTCCCTGATGGAACTATTAAAACAAACATTGTAGCAGCAAAAACACGAGTTGCCCCAATAAAACAATTAAGTATTCCTCGTCTGGAATTGTGCGGGGCACTGTTACTTACGCGTCTGTTGGTATCAGTTCAGAGGTCGCTTAATATTACTGGTTCAAATGTTGTTCTTTCGTGGTTATCGTCACCTTCTCGTCGTTGGGACATCTTCGTCGGAAACCGAACTTCCGAGATCCTAAATACCATACCCAGAAATAGGTGGTTTCATATAAAATCAGAGCAGAATCCTGTGGACTGTGCTTCGCGGCGTATATTTCCATCGTCTCTCGTTGGCCATTCAATTTGGTGGACAGGTCCTTGTTGGCTCAGAAAATGTAATGACACTTGGCCTATCGTTCAGCGTCTAGAAGAACACACAGAGTGCAAGCAGGAGGAGAAGAAGTCATATAAAGTCTTGTTTGGTAGTTACTACAGAACACCCTTTTTAACTTCTCTCATCGCGTGTATCGTCGTAGAATCGTCTAATTCGTATACTTGCATTCGTTCTCCGTTTCATTAACAAGTGGAGGAAGCTTACACAGCCTACTACTCATCAACTGCTTCCTGATGAAATTTATGAGGCCCAATTAAAAATCATAATATGGCTACAGCAGGTCTACTTCGGAAACGATTTTAAGTATTATCTGGAAAATGGGCACTTTAACAGAAATTCCGAGATCGCTAACCTTAATCCCTTTTCAGATGATAAACAATTACTACGCGTAGGAGGAAGAATCCAAGAGGCAGAAATCTCATTCAGTGCGAAGCATCCGATAATTATTCCAAAGGGGCATAAGGTGACACAACTTATCGCGCTTGACTTTCACGAGCGCTCGCTGCATCCTGGAGTTTCAACGTTATTTTCACTGATCCGCCAGGAGTACTGGATCATCGGCTGCAGAAATTTATTACGCAAAATAACACATAAGTGTAAAATGCTTTCGACAAACAAGTTCCACAACGTCGCAAATCATGGGAAACCTCCCGGCTCAACGGATTCAGGCAAGCAGACTTACTCACTGTGGATGTGACTATGCAGGACCCATTCTTATCAAAACAAAAATCGGACAGAAGGTCTTCAAGACAAAGGGATACATTTCATTGTTCGTGTGTTTAGCAACAAAGGCTATACATTTAGAATTGGTCAGTGATCTAACTACTGAATCGTTTCTAGCAGCTCTTCGTCGTTTCGTGGCGCGTCGGGGTAAACCATCAAATATGTATTCAGATAATAGAACCAATTTCCGAGGGTCTGCTAGGTTGTTATCCAACATGCATCGAACCACTTTATCTGGAAATCACAACTCCATAGTAGCAGAGACACTTGCTTGCGACGCAATTACGTGGCATTTTATTCCCCCCTCAGCACCACATTTCGGCGGTTTGTGGGAGGAGGGAGTAAAATCGGTCAAACAGCATCTTCGTCGCGTTATTGGCTCAGATGTTCTGTCCTTTAAAGAATATTACACCCTTCTAACCCAAATTGAAGCTCTTCTTAATTCTCGTCCTTTGTGTCAAAAATCAGACAACGATCTAGATCCACTAACACCAGCTCATTTCATTCTAGGTGAACCATATTCAGCTGTGCCAGAATCATCACTCGAGGTATCTCAAATTCGCCTATATTCTTGGAGAGCCCCTTCAAGCTAAGATTCAGGGCTATTGTAAGCGCTGGAGTAACGAGTACTTGACCTCTCTTCAACAAAGACCTCGATGGTCGCAACCACAGCGAGATTGTCAAATCAACGACCTGGTCGTCATAAAAGAGCAAAACCTACCACCGGGAAAATGGGCTATTGGACGAATCATAGCGATACATCCAGGCAAGGACAGACATGTGAGGGTAGTCACCCTTAAAACAGTAAGCGGCAATTTTGTGCGACCAATTCATAAACTGGCGGTACTCCCTCTAAACTGAAACGTTGTTCCAGGGACGGCGGAATGTTTAAGAATCGTTTCATTTTGTATAACTGTTTATGTAATCACTTAAAAGTTTCTGATTGTTGATAACTTACAACATAGCAAACAAATTTGTAATACACTAATTTTAATTTCAATCATGTATAATATCATAATTAATATCGTAATTTAATCATTTACTCTCAATGCTCTCATTAATATTGTATACTGCTTGTAATGTAAATCGCGACTCAAGACCGAACTCTTAAGATAAGTACTTAAGAATAAATTTATCGTCGTTTATCTTGGTCTTTTTTTTCACTCTGAGTGCTGGTCCTTCTTTTCGTCGTCGCAAATAAATTTGATTTGTTCATTCCTAAACAATAATAATAAAAATAATAATAATAATAATAATAATATTGATATTGATAGTAGTAATGATAACAATAATAATTGTAGTGATCATAATAATTGTAGACTAATGTTGTTAATGCTTGGTTTGGCTGGTTTGAGTGTTGAAGTTCGGAGGGTTTTTGCAACTTGATCTACGAAGGCATATGGTATACTCGTATAATCGTGTCACAGGATCCATATATGAGTATTCCAATGAAGAATAATATTTGTTTGCTGCTTTTCCACCGACAAGCAGCTTGGGTTTGGAATGACTACGTTGTGGGGAGCTGAAAACTTCCATATGCATGGTCACCGAGATCTTCAGCGAAACTATAAAGACAATTATAGTGACACATAAATACCCATCGTAGACACATTCAACCCTTCATGCTAGTTATAGTGCATGTTCGAGCTAGGTGCAGTCAGCAAATTTATTTAGCCCTAGATGTATCTGAGATGTACTAATTTTTTCTGTGAAAACACCACTCATCAGCATGTTAGTCGGTATCGCTATTTGCCATTGTGTAATTGGTAAGCATACCATTACAATATGCCTCATTTACAACGACTTTTATAGAAGCTTTAGAGCAAAAAGAATTAGGGAATAATTCTGTATCTAAACGTTTAGGATCGTTGTCGAGCTTCCATAGATGCAGCACAAGTTAAGTGCACAGTGAATAGCAGGAGAATTCGATGTTTCAGTTGGAGTATACAAAGTACAAAGTCCGTTGCTTTTTAACGTCGTGCTAGAATTTCTATTGAAGCAGCACATTGACAAGTACGAAACGACCTTTCTTCTTTTGCCAATGATAGCGCTGTCATGAGTAACACCGTTACAACACTTCAAGCAACTCTTAATAAAGCCGCTAGGAGATAACAGGTTACGAATCAGTCTTATTAAAGCCGAATATTTTCAATGTCGTTTTTCCGAAACATAACTCCTGATAGAAGGAGTCTTTAAATAATATTGCATATTGAAATAGTCTAAATAAACCTAATATTTAAATAATCTTCAGCTTCTTCTTATCCTCATGCCTGTTTAAATTGAATACTTATATAACGACAGTATATAAGTATTAAGGGGGTACACCATTTACATGGTCAAATTTTTTGATTTTCTTTTGTTTTGTTTAATTGATTTTGATAATATTTAAGAATATGTAGAGAATATAAATATTATGATGAACTTCAATATATTTTTTAAGATAATATACAACGTTTTAAAGCTTAGAAGCGGCGCGCAGACAAAGTATCTTTCGGGGCTCTCATGTTATGATTCTTTTATTCTTATTATTTACCGACACTATTTACAGGAGAAGTTATACGTAGGCGTGAGTTGTATATATAATACATATACTTATCAATTTATTTGCTTGCAATTATGTGGACCTGTCATTACTTATTAGGCTTAATTCAAGGTTAGTTAAAGTTTTATATAATCAAAACGGGCTGAAAACACACCAGATTAAAACAAAACGTTTTTTGCTGACTAACGAAACAACAATCCATTGGGTTTTATTAGCCAACACACACCAAAACAGGCGAAACAAAAAAGATGTTTTTTACTCCATGTGTTTCATGACTGGTTGTCGAAAATACATGGCTTTGCATACGACCAATGTATACCGAATGCAACAAATATTTTTCAAGCCGGCGTCGTTGTCGATTATTTTGCTTATGGCGCAGAACACACCGCATGCGACAATACAAAAAGACAAGACAAGACATGCTTCGTTGTCGGTAGCTGGAAAGTTGTTTTTCAGAAACAAAATTTCGTTGTTGTTGCTTTTTTTTTGCACTCTTAAATAAGTGTTTTCGTTGAGAATGTGTGACGAACTGTACAATAAATAAGTCTCAGACTCATTTTGTCTTTCCCTAACCAAATGAGACGGAAAAACGAAATAATTTGTTACATGGTGTGTCGGTTCGTGTGTGTTGATATAAAAAACGTTTTCTTGACTATTTGATTGATTATTATTTTTATTATTCTTGTTTATGTTACAAAATTTAATTTACAAAAAATCGATTAGCATGACACTGACGTCTGCCTAACTATGAAACAAAAAACATTTTGTCCGATCCGGTGTATTTTTAGACGAAGCGCATTTTTCTCAAATGTACTTTTTCGAAATCGGTGGGCGTGATTACATAAGCAAAAACAACACGACGCAACCAATTTACTTAACTTTTTTGAAATCTTTCGAGTAACATAATACACTGTCGGTAAATCTAAGAAATTTAAAAATAAAAAAAAATGTTTATTTGGGGTGTAAGAATATAATAATATAATATAATAATAAATATTGTGATAACTACTTAAATGTGAGCAGCGACATCTGGATTTACAGCGCAGAAGATGTCGATACTCGAAGACCAGAAGATTTCGATACTTGAATAACAAAGTCTCGACCATTGATGACTGGAGAGTGGAATCGAATTTTCTAGCAAACTGGAAATCGTATGAAGTGTTAATTAGGAGAAGTGATTAAGTTTAAGTAAAAGATAAGAAAAGTATAAGCGGTTGAGAAATTGGATTGTACTGAGAAACAATTAAATGTGAATTGTAACTGTACTGAATAAAGCGATTTCTATTGAAAAGAATAAGTTCTATCATTTGTACCCACACAAACATTTTACATTGGTGTCAGAAGTGGGATAGGACTTATTGTGTGTAAAACAAAAACAAAAAAAACTGTTTTCTGACTATTTGAAAAAGCTAGAAAGGGTCGAAAACTATTGCAGTTGACCCTCGTCCAACTCAAATCCGAGTTGAACAAGAGAAGCCTCAGCGCCAGTGGAGGAAAAAGTGACCTGGTGCTCCGACTTCAGGAGGCTTTGAACAATATGATCCTGATGAATACCCCTTTGATGTTGACGAGGATGAACAGACAAGTACCGGCAATGACATGGCTGCGATGATGCAACTCCTCTTATTAAAAATGGACGAACAAAAGAAAAATCTGGAAGAACAAAAGAATAGCCTCGAACAAAAGCTGGACGAACAAAAGAAAAATATGGAAGAACAGAAGAACATTCTCCAGAACAGTCTGGAACAAAAAATGGACGAGCAGAAGAGCAGCATTGAACAAAAATTCAACGAACAAACTAACAATCTGCACGGTCTTCAACAGAAAATGGATGAACAAAAGAATAATCTGGAAGAACAAAAGAACATTCTCCAGCAAAAATTCGAAGAAATCGATGACAAATTTGAAAGAATAGAGAAGAACGTTGATGACAAATTTGATAGAATAGAGAAGAACGTTGATGACAAATTTGATACAATAGAGAAGAATGTTGGCGAAAAATTCGAAGAAATGGACAGCAAAGTTCAGCAACTGGAAAAAAAGCTCGACACAGTGCGAAAACAGAAACTGCGAGAATGTTCTTTAAGCGGTCCAAGGAGAAACGATTTGAAGCCTCCCTCATTCGATGGCCAGACCTCATGGTCTACTTATAAGAAGCAGTTTGAAATGGCTGCCTGCGCAAACGACTGGGACAATGAGGAAAAGTGCTTTGCCCTAACAATGGCCTTGCACGGTCCTGCAGCAGAATTGTTGCAAACAGTAGACATCGAAAAGCATAAAGATTATGTGACTTTAGTGCAGGCTATAGAGAAACGGTTTGGGGATAGCCACATGCAGGAGTTCTACAAGGTCCAATTGTAAAGCCGAACGCAGCAACGAGGAGAAACACTTCAGCAGCTCCAAGCAGACATGAGTAGACTGGCACATCTGTCATATCCCACCGCAGGCCAGGAAATTATCGACGAAATGGCAAAAGATGCGTTTATCAGGGGAATTGCAGATTCGAAGCTACAGGCCAGCAGTAAGGATGGCCGGGAAAAGAACCCTTGCTGAAGCACTTGCCTTCGCTCTGGCGATGGAAGCAGCCAATCAGGCTTCCAGGGGAACACATTTCGTCAGGGAAGTAGCATCTGTCGAATGCTCCTGCACAAGAATTAGTGCCGAGGAACGAGATACTCGACGGGATAGACAAATAATGCGCTGCTGGAATTGCAATAAAATAGGACACCTTCAAAGGCAGTGTAAAGAACCGGTGCGACGAAAAGACTGCCCTCACTGTGGTGACAGGCAAATAGAGGAAGAAACCCGCAGAAACAGCTTTCAAGAAGCCGGTCAACCTTCCCGAAGCCATCAGTCGGGAAATGCTTAAGCACCAACTTCGCGGGGCAGAAGTTGGTAGCAGGAGTCGACGGCCCCAGGGCCATCATCCAAGTCTCGCTGGCAAAACGATGCAGCGAAAGCCTTCTAGTAGAAGTAGTCAGTGGAAAAGAAAAATGGATGGCAACAGTAGACACCGGTGCCACGGCCTCAATCATCAGGAGGAATCTTGTGCAGAAGTCTTGGCTGCATAACACTAGCAGTTGCAGCTTGCGAACAGCTACAGGAGCAACGATTAAGGTATATGGTGAAGTCCGCATAAAAATCCAACTGGCCGGAATAACATTCACTCACGCGTTTCTGGTAGCTGACATATGTGACGAGTGCATCATTGGTACAGACTTCATGAGAGAACATGGACTTGTAGTCGACTTGGGGGCACAAACCCTGAAATACGGAAACATGGAGATACCAATGATATACGGAAACGCCAATACCACAGTCTCAAATGTCGTCATCTGCAGCAATCAGAGTCTAGAAGCAATTTTGTGGGCAAAAGTGGAAGGTGGTCCTGGTAGCCACCGATTCTATTTGATGGAGCCAGAAAATAGAAGAGACTTCATGGTGGGAAAGACCTTAGTGGAGCCAAAGAACAACACTATTCCCTGTAAGGTTTCTAAATCCAAAGACATTCAGTGTAAAGGTGAAAAAGGGGGAGATAGTGGGAAAATGCGTACCTGTTGAGGCTATATCGACCACAACGGAACAAAAGGGTGCAACACCGGTCACAACAGTTCAGAGCATAAAAATTAAGAACAAAATTCTCAGCCTCTGTAATCTGGACGAAGATCAGCGAATCCTGGCAGAAAAACTAATCGGTGAGTACGCTGATATATTTGCTGCACAAGACGGAGAATATGGACGTACGCATATTGTTCAACACCACATTGACACCGGAGACGCTCGACCAATCCGTCAACCTGCAAGGCGTCTTCCATTGGCAAAGCAAACAGAAGTTGCCGAAATGATGTCGAAGATGGGAGTGATTGAAGAATCGCAAAGTCCGTGGGCATCTCCAGTGGTCCTCGTGAAGAAGAAAGATGGCAGCACGAGATTTTGTGTAGACTATCGACGTCTCAGTGATGTCACTAAAAAGGACAGCTACCCACTTCCGAAAATCGATGACACTTTGGATATGCTTTCTGGAGCGAAATGGTTTTCAACACTTGACTTGAAGAGCGGTTACTGGCAGGTAGAGATAAATCGTGCGGATCGTGAGAAAACTGCCGTCACTACAGGAAGCGGTCTTTGGCAGTTTGCAGTGATGCCGTTTGGACTGTGCAACGCTCCGGCCACCTTCGAGCTACTAATGGAACGAACATTGCAAGGACTCACCTGGAAGACCTGCCTAGTATATTTGGACGACGTTATCGTCATAGGTAAGTCGTACAAGGAGCACCGCGAAGATCTAAAAGAAGTGTTTGAGAGGCTACGAAGTGCTCATTTAAAGCTCAACCCAGAAAAGTGTGCCTTGTTTCGTCCGGAAGTAAAATATCTGGGTCACATTATATCAGCGGAAGGAGTAAGAACGGATCCTGACAAAATCGAAGCCGTGAAAAGTTGGCCTTCTCCAAAAGATAAACACCAACTGAGAAGCTTCTTGGGCTTCGCCACGTATTACAGAAGGTTCGTAAAGGATTTTGCTGGCATTGCAAAGAGCCTGCATCAACTTACGGAAAAAGGCCGACAGTTCAGGTGGTCTGGAGAATGCGAAAAAGCATTTCAAGAACTGAAGCGACAGCTGTGCAATGCCCCCATATTGGGTTACCCGACGCCCGGAAAAATGTTCATCGTGGACGCAGACGCTAGCAATGTTGGGGTCGGAGCTGTGATCTCCCAAGTTCATGACGGTCAAGAGAAAGTGGTCGCATATTACAGCAAAGTACTCTCCAGACCTGAACGGAACTACTGTGTAACCCGGCGCGAGCTTCTGGATTTAATTCTGGCTACGAAGCATTTCCATAAGTACCTCTACGGACAAAAGTTCATTCTCCGGACAGACCACGCAACTCTGAAATGGCTACTCCAATTTAAGAACCCTGAAGGCCAAGTTGCAAGATGGATCGAGCAGTTGCAGGGCTACGACTTTGAAGTGCAACACCGCAAGGGAACACTTGCGGAGTAAAATGCGAACACTGCAATCGTAAAGAAGCAAAAGAACAGGCAACTATCCAAATGATCAGGACTGAGCCAATAGAGGGTTGGAGTATAGACGAAATCCGTTCCTCCCAACAGGCAGACAATGACATCGAACCAATATTGGCCTGGAAAGAACACGAGGAAAGACCAAGCTAGCAGCAGATATCAGATCGGAGCCAAACTCTGAAGGCATACTGGGCACAGTGGGACTCGCTTTTTGTGCAAGATGGATTGCTGAAGAGAAAATGGGAAAGTGCAGATGGGACAACATCTCGTATGCAGCTAATTGTGCCACGGTCCAGAGTCAACCAAGTACTCCATGAAATACATGACGGAATCTCAGGAGGCCATTTGGGAATAAACAAGACGTTGGAAAAGGTAAGGGAACGTTTCTATTGGCTAAGCGCTAAACAAGATGTCGAGAATTGGTGCAAAAAGTGCATAAGATGTGCGGCTACCAAGGGTCCAAAAGTAAAGCCACATGGACAAATGCAACAATACAATGTCGGAGCACCATTCGAACGAATAGCCATCGACATCGCTGGGCCGTTTCCCGAAGCCTTTAATTTCCGATATACTCTCGTAGTCATGGATTACTTCAGTAAGTGGCCGGAAGTGTTTGCCATCCCAAATGAAGAGGCTAAGACCGTAGCCGAACAGATAGTCAACAACTGGGTGAGCAGATTTGGGGTCGCAATGGAGCTGCACTCTGATCAAGGGCAAAACTTTGAATCAAAAGTCTTCCAGGAAATATGCCAATATTTGGGAATAAGAAAGACAAGGACAACGCCACTACACCCTCAATCTGATGGAATGGTCGAGCGATTCAATCGGACCTTGAATGAGCATCTATCCAAGGTTGTCAGCAACTGCCAGCGGGATTGGGATCGACACATACCCCTCTTTTTAATGGCCTACCGAAACGCAGTCCACACCATCCGAGATCTTATTTGGTCAAACAATTCGGTTGCCAAGTGAAGCAAAATTCGGATCCCCACCGACGGAGCCCAAAGATGTGAACGAGTACGTGAATGACTTACGCAGCAGGATTCCTAAATTGCATGAAGACACCAGAGAAAAGATGAAGCTAGCAAGCAGCCGCATGAAGACTAGGTACGATATCAAAGCGAAATCTTCCGGTTTCAACTAAGGAGATCTGGTCTGGCTGTATAATCCTCAGCGTAAGAAAGGCAAGTCACCAAAATTGCAACAGGACTGGGAAGGTCCATACAAGGTGACAACCCGCATTAATGACGTTGTCTACCGGATCCAGCGTGGGGATCGAGGAAAATTGAAAGTGGTCCATTTGGATAGAATGTGTCATTTCAACGTCAACGTCATTCAGCTGAATGACGAAGTTGTTCGGGACGAACAACTGCAGGGAGGGAGCAATGTGATAACTACTTAAATGTGAGCAGCGACATCTAGATTTATAGCGCATAAGATGTCGATACTCGAAGACCAGAAGATTTCGATACTTGAATAACAAAGTCTCGACCATTGATGACTGGAGAGTGGAAACGAATTTTCTAACAAACTGGAAATCGTATGGGACGCTGGATGGCGAAGATTGTTGTCGAAGTATGTCATTCGAGTATAAATACCAGAATCCCCAAGGTATGCAAATCAGTTCTAAAGTAAAATTTGAAGTGTTAATTAGGAGAAGTGATTAAGTGGTTTAAGTAAAAGATAAGAAAAGTATAAGCGGTTGAGAAATTGGATTGTACTGAGAGAAACAATTAAATAGTGAATTGTAACTGTACTGAATAAAGCGATTTCTATTGATTAAATATGATTAAATATGTATTTTGCTTTTTAAATTCCGCTTTTGTAATGATATTAGAAGTTAATCGGCGCCATAATAGTTGCCATTGTGGAAACCGCTAGCCTGACTTCAACAGTCCATATTATTAAATGCATACATTATTTAAAAAAAAATGTTTGTATACTTGAAATACATATAAATATGCTAATTAAGTTTTGTGTCAATAACATTTACCTATTTCTTACAAAAAATTCTTTAAAATTCGTAGATTTTAGGCCCTGTAAATGGTGTACCCCCTTAAGTGATCATTGTTTTATTACTTTATATCGTACATACATATATGATTTTTTTAGCATGTATTTTTTGAGGGTTAACATAAATCTATAAATATTTTCTTAAACAAAACTTCGGTACCAAGTAAAATTCTATACTTACATATATAAAGAAAAAAAATCAAATCAAATGTATTTCATTACTTTTTAGACCGAAAATTGGTCATCAGAAACAGATGACATTTTGAACACATTTTTCCCTATGGATTTTCTTCATAATTTAAATGGTCATCAAGACGATTTCAGCAACTTAGACGACTTTCCCGAACATGTAAAAATAGAGCAGGAAGACTATAAGGTCACAGTGCCCTTAATACCAGAAACATTCTTATCCGAAAAAAGTAGTCTATTTTCCAGTAATTCTTCGGATAGTGGCCTTTCGTCGGATAATCTTGAAGTGTAAGTGCTTCTCATTTTTTAAAGTATTATATTTTATCTAAATGTTTTCGTTTTACAGTGAGATGAATCCACCTTATGAGCCTTTAAGTCCTGCTTCGTCAGATACATCTACTAACAAATGTTCGAAAGAAGATAAACTGACATCACCTATCAATGAGTTTAAATCGAAAGTAATTGTCCAGCAAGTTCCACAAGTAATTAATATAACTAACACAGGAAAAGTGAATCCCACAATCTTAAATCCGCCAAACTCACAATGTTACCAACAACGTACAGCTTTAAATACTGCCCGGGGAAATGAAGTTAAAATTGTTAAGCTATCTCCTCAAATGTTTGCCTCTTCAAATAAAAAACCTGTAACAATACAAGTCAAAAATTCAAATAGTGGTGCAAGAATACAAGCAAAACCTGGTACTTTGTTTTTAAACAAAGTTAATTTTAACGAAAGTATGAAAAGCTATGTCATAAAATAAATATACTAAAAAAGTTTATTTTTGTAGTAAAAAAAATTGTCCGTGTGCAGAACTCTAATCCAAGATCTGTTCTCATACCTGTTTCATATCAAGATGTAAAAAAATTGAAGGCATTCAAAATTATTAATACCGCTACACATGCGTCTACTGCTAAATCGGCTGAGTGCAATAATTATGTTCGTGAAAAAGAGATTGAAAAGCAGACAAATTTTCAGGCAATGGATACACATAAAGACGGTAAGGTAAAATTATACTTTTAAGATTGAAATGACACAAGATCTAACAACCGAACATTGCAATTTCCTTAAATTATAATCTCAATTAAAGTATTTAGCCCTTATCACTAAAGAATCACTTGTACTCCCATCCGCAACTCCTTAATGTTTTTCGAACAAATTTTGAATGTGATTTAGATCTGTGTTTGTTATTTCGTGCTTTGAAGACTTCGCAGAATATAAACTTTTTATTTGGAAAAGTCCGCTCTTCCTTAAATTCGGGTAAATTTCACTGCAATTAAATTAAAATTTGTTTTTTGCTTATAATTCTTTCAATTTTAACTATCTGGCGAAGATGCCACCAAGTTAAAGCACTCTATACCATTAAACCACCTTTTTGGCGCTGCGTTGTTTACATCACTTTCAACTATTAAATAGCTTCTTGATATCAGAGCTATGAAACAAATTTCAATGTATTCATTTTTTTTATTTTCGTCGGTATCGGATCCAATAGTTATAGTATTTTAAATTCTTAGGTTTAGCTTTCATATTTCTGATCATCAGATTATCTTCCTGATAGAGCTCAGAGTTTTAGACCGCATCAACATTTTTTGCTCAGTTCAATGGCAAATTTCAACGAAATACACACATCTTTCCCAAATTGCCTTAAGGGGTTACATATGTTTCTCCGCTCAAAACAATCGAATTTTTGCAATTCAAATGCCGCAAGAATTTTTCAAAAATTTCAATAATTAAGAAAATTATGACCGTTAGACGTCGGATCTGGCGGAGCGCTCATTAGGGACATGAGCAGCTGCGTGCCAGCTCTGCCTTCCTACCTTCTCTAATGCCGGGTCAGTGCTCTCGTAAATATTTATACCTGCTTAGCAATAGATTTAAACCTTGTATAAGAATATTAGAATTCAGAATATTCTAGAAGGCACTACTCGAGCACATTTTAAGTTTTGCTTTCGAAGCCACGCAGGCAAGACACACTGCAGATTTTGCATTTCGTTTGCGTTTTTCTCGAAACACTGTTTTCCGAGTCGGTACCAGAAATATCTCTCGAACCACTCGACCGATTTGCATGCCATTTCGCACGGATATTCTTAATACCATTATCTAGTCTCCTACGTAGGATTTTTTTGATATCTTAATTTTTAGATTTGTTATAAATAAAAATGTGGCTAGTTTTTTAGTCAAAAATAGCCTCGTACGTTCAAAAAGCTGCCATTTTGTTAAAAATGAAAATTTTTGAAAACGGCTATGATAGAGACTAGTTTTATCCATTTACTTTCACAGTTTTTTTTTTTTTTGTTTCAAATGAAACCTACCACAGATATTCTTTGTACCGCCCAGCACGTTTTTGAAGAGAGGTTTCCAGAGATGGGCGAAATGTATGCTTAATTTAATATCGTAGCGAAAAAAAAATCTTGAAAAACGCTCCGTTTTTGAGCGGAGAAACATATGTAACCTCTTAATGTTATTCTGTCGAAAAATGGGCACAGCCAACCGATAAAATTATATCCGAGAAGATAAATGCACCAAACAGATGTAAAGACGAAGAGCAGCTCTCTAGTAACCAACATTTTCAGAACATGAAAAAGTCAGCACAAAGCCCGTAATTTCGATACATCTCCGAAAAACATGAATAAGTTTCGGATTAGAGTGTGGTCAAAATGGGGTTATATTCCTTAAAATTAAGTCTGGTTACCCGGATGCAGTTGACACTTTTGCAGATTTACAGTGTCCAGTTGTTTTATTTTATATTTTTTTTTTAATAATTTACGCGCGCCTATGGGGTTAGATACCCTTTTACTGTTGCCAGGGCGCGGGAAAGGTAGAAGGAGGAGAAAGGAAAATTGTTTTGTAGTGGTTTGAAACTCAGGTGTGTTTGGTTTCAATATTCCCTCTCCAGGGGTGGGAGTCCGAATAGGACGGACAGTTTTTTCTTCACTCAGAGTGATTCGAGGTATAATTCAGAGTATTTTTTCTGTGCTTGAAACTCTACAACATATTGTAAAATGTTTGTGTGGGTACAAGTAATAGAACTTATTCTTTTCAATACAAATCCCTTTATTCAGTACAGTTACAATTCACTATTTAATTGTTTCTCTCAATACAATCCAATTTCTCAACCGCTTATACTCGTACTTTTCTTATCTTTTACTTAAACCACTCAATTACTTCTCCTAATTAACACTTCAAATTTCACTTTAGAACTGATTTGCATACCCCGGGGTATTTATACTCGAATGACATACTTCGAGAACAATCCTCGCCATCCAGCGTCCCATACAATTTCCAATTTGCTAGAAAATTCGATTCCACTCTCCAGTCGAGACTTTGTTATTCCAGTATCGAAATCTTCTGGTCTTCGAATATCCACATTTTCTGCTAGATGTCGCTGCTCACATTTAAGTGGTTATCACATTGCTCCCTCCCTACAGTTGTTCGTCCCGAACAACTTCGTCATTCAGCATCCCGTTGAAATGACACATTCTATCGATCCCCACGCTGGATCCGGTAGACAACGTCATTAATGCGGGTTATCACCTTGTATGGACCTTCCCAGTCCTGTTGCAATTTTGGTGATTTGCCTTTCTTACGCTGAGGATTATACAGCCAAACCAGATCTCCTTCGTTGAAATCGGAAGATTTCGCCTTAATATCGTACCTAGTTTTCATGCGGCTGCTTGCTAGCTTCATCTTTTCTCTGGTGTCTTCATGCAATTTACGAATCCTGCTGCGTAAGTCATTCACGTACTCGTTCACCTCTTTGGGCTCCGTCGGTGGGGATCCGAATTTTGCTTCACTTGGCAACCGAATTGTTTGACCAAATAAGATCTCGGATGGTGTGTGCCCTGTTGAGCTATGGACCGCGTTTCGGTAGGCCATTAAGAAGAGGGGTATGTGTCGATCCTAATCCCGCTGGCAGTTGCTGACAACCTTGGATAGATGCTCATTCAAGGTCCGATTGAATCGCTCGACCATTCCATCAGATTGAGGGTGTAGTGGCGTTGTCCTTGTCTTTCTTATTCCCAAATATTGGCATATTTCCTGGAAGACTTTTGATTCAAAGTTTTGCCCTTGATCAGAGTGCAGCTCCATTGGGATCCCAAATCTGCTCACCCAGTTGTTGACTATCTGTTCGGCTACGGTCTTAGCCTCTTGATTTGGGATGGCAAACACTTCCGGCCACTTACTGAAGTAATCCATTACTACGAGAGTATATCGGAAATTAAAGGTTTCGGGAAACGGCCCAGCGATGTCGATGGCTATTCGCTCGAATGGTGCTCCGACATTGTATTGTTGCATTTGTCCATGTGGCTTTACTTTTGGACCCTTGGTAGCCGCACATCTTATGCACTTTTTGCACCAATTCTCGACATCTTGTTTATTGCTTAGCCAATAGAAACGTTCCCTTACCTTTTCCAACGTCTTGTTTATTCCCAAATGGCCTCCTGAGATTCCGTCATGTATTTCATGGAGCACTTGGTTGACTCTGGACCGTGGCACAATTGGCTGCATACGAGATGTTGTCCCATCTGCACTTTCCCATTTTCTCTTCATCAATCCATCTTGCACAAAAAGCGAGTCCCACTGTGCCCAGTATGCCTTCAGAGTTTGGCTCCGATCTGATATCCGCTGCCAGCTTGGTCTTTCCTCGTGTTCTTTCCAGGCCAATATTGGTTCGTTGTCATTGTCTGCCTGTTGGGAGGAACTGATTTCGTCTATACTCCAACCCTCTATTGGCTCAGTCCTGATCGTTTGGATAGTTGCCTGTTCTTTCGCTTCTTTACCACTGACTACTTCTGCTGGGAGGCTTTCATTGCATTGTTTTACCTGTGAGACTGGGATAATTACCCTGGAGTCGACTCCTGCTACAGACTTCTGCCCCGCGAAGTAAGCATTTCCTAACTGATGGCTTCTGGAAATTTGACCGGTTTCTTGGTAACCGTTTCTGCTGGTTTTTCTTTCTATTTGCCTGTAACCCCAGTGCAGGCAGCTTTCTCGTCGTACTGGTTCTTTACAATGCCCTTGCAGATGTCCTACTTTATCGCAGTTCCAACAGCGCATCCTTCGTCTCTCCCGCGGGATATTTCGTTGCATAGTAGTTGGTCTTGAGCAGGAGCATACACCAGATACTATTTCCCTGGCGAAATGCATTCCTTTGGAAGCCTGATTGGATGCTTCCATCGCCAGAGCGAAGGCAAGTGCTTCAGCAAGGGTTCTTTTCCCGGCCATCCTTACTGCTGATTGTAGCTTCAAATCTGCAATTCCCCTGATGAATGCGTCCTTTGCCATTTCGTTGATTATTTCTTGGCCTGCGGTGGGATATGACAAATGTGCCAGTCTACTCACGTCTGCTTGGAGCTGTTGCAGTGTTTCTCCATGTTGCTGCATACGGCCTTGCAATTGAACCGTGTAAACTTCCCGCATGTGGCTATCCCCAAAACGTTTCTCGATAGCCTGCACTAAAGCCATATAGTCTCTAGTCTTTTCGATATCGATTGTTTGTAACAATTCTGCCGCAGAACCGCGTAAGGCCATTGTTAGGGCAAAGCATTTTTCCTCATTGTCCCAGTCGTTTGCACAAGCAGCCATTTCAAACTGCTTCTTATAAGTAGACCATGAGGTCTGGCCATCCAATGAGGGAGGCTTCAAATCTTTTCTCCTTGGACCGCTTAAAGAACATTCTCGCAGTTTCTGTTTTCGCACTGTGTCGAGCTCTTTTGCCAGTTGCTGAACTTTGCTGTCCATTTCTTCGAATTTTTCGCCAACATTCTTTTCTATTGTATCAAATTTGTCATCAACGTTCTTCTCTATTCTATCAAATTTGTCATCAACGTTCTTCTCTATTCTTTCAAATTTGTCATCGATTTCTTCGAATTTTTGCTGGAGAATGTTCTTTTGTTCTTCCAGATTATTCTTTTGTTCATCCATTTTCTGTTGAAGACCGTGCAGATTGTTGGTTTGTTCGTTGAATTTTTGTTCAATGCTGCTCTTCTGCTCGTCCATTTTTTGTTCCAGACTGTTCTGGAGAATGTTCTTCTGTTCTTCCATATTTTTCTTTTGTTCGTCCAGCTTTTGTTCGAGGCTATTCTTTTGTTCCTTCAGATTTTGTTGGAGGCTATTCTTCTGTTCGTCCATTTTTAACAAGAGGAGTTGCATCATCGCAGCCATATCACTGCCGGTACTTGTCTGTTCATCCTCGTCAACATCAAAGTAGTATGCATCAGGATCATGCCCCTCGTTGTTCAAAGCCTCCTGAAGTCGGAGCACCAGGTCACTTTTTCCTCCACTGGAGCTGAGGCTTCTCTTGTTCAACTCGGATTTGAGTTGGACGAGGGTCAACTGCAATAGTTTTCGACCCATTCTAGCTTTTTCAAATAGTCAGAAATCACTGTTTTTTTTGTTTTTGTTTTTTTCTTACACACAATAAGTCCTATCCCACTTCTGACACCAATGTAAAATGTTTGTGTGGGTACAAATAATAGAACTTATTCTTTTCAATACAAATCCCTTTATTCAGTACCGTTACAATTCACTATTGTAATATGTTTGTGTGGGTACAAATGATAGAACTTATTCTTTTCAATACAAATCCCTTTATTCAGTACAGTTACAATTCACTATTTAATTCTTTCTCTCAGTACAATTCAATTTCTCAACCACTTATACTTTTCTTATCTTTTACTTAAACCACTTAATCACTTCTTCTAATTAACACTTCAAATTCAACTTTGGAACTGATTTGCATACCTTTGGGATGCTGGTATTTATACTCGAATGACATACTTCGAGAACAATCCTCGCCATCCAGCGTCCCATAGAATTTCCAATTTGCTAGAAAATTCGTTCTACTCTCCCGTTGAGACTTTGCTAATCCAGTATCGAAACCTTCTAGTCTTCGAGTTTCGACATTTTCTGCTAGATGTCGCTGCTCACATTTGAGTGGTTATCACATTGCTCCCTCCCTACAGTTGTTCGTCCCGAACAACTTCGTCATTCAGCATCCCGTTGAAATGACACATTCTATCCAAATGGACCACTTTCAATTTTCCTCGATCCCCACGCTGGATCCGGTAGACAACGTCATTAATGCGGGTTATCACCTTGTATGGACCTTCCCAGTCCTGTTGCAATTTTGGTGATTTGCCTTTCTTACGCTGAGGATTATACAGCCAAACCAGATCTCCTTCGTTGAAACCGGAAGATTTCGCCTTGATATCGTACCTAGTTTTCATGCGGCTGCTTGCTAGCTTCATCTTTTCTCTGGTGTCTTCATGCAATTTACGAATCCTGCTGCGTAAGTCATTCACGTACTCGTTCACCTCTTTGGGCTCCGTCGGTGGGGATCCGAATTTTGCTTCACTTATCAACCGAATTGTTTGACCAAATAAGATCTCGGATGGTGTGTGCCCTGTTGAGCTATGGACCGCGTTTCGGTAGGCCATTAAGAAGAGGGGTATGTGTCGATCCCAATCCCGCTGGCAGTTGCTGACAACCTTAGATAGATGCTCATTCAAGGTCCGATTGAATCGCTCGACCATTCCATCAGATTGAGGGTGTAGTGGCGTTGTCCTTATCTTTCTTATTCCCAAATATTGGCATATTTCCTGGAAGACTTTTGATTCAAAGTTTCGCCCTTGATCAGAGTGCAGCTCCATTGGGACCCCAAATCTGCTCACCCAGTTGTTGACTATCTGTTCGGCTACGGTCTTAGCCTCTTGATTTGGGATGGCAAACACTTCCGGCCACTTACTGAAGTAATCCATGACTACGGGAGTATAACGGTTTCCATTAAAGGTTTCGGGAAACGGCCCAGCGATGTCGATGGCTATTCGTTCGAAAGGTGCTCCGACATTGTATTGTTGCATTTGTCCATGTGGCTTTACTTTTGGACCCTTGGTAGCTGCACATATTATGCACTTTTTGCACCAATTCTCGACATCTTGCTTAGCGTTTAGCCAATAGAAACGTTCCCTTACCTTTTCCAACGTCTTGTTTATTCCCAAATGGCCTCCTGAGATTCCGTCATGTATTTCATGGAGCACTTGGTTGACTCTGGACCGTGGCACAATTAGCTGCATACGAGATGTTGTCCCATCTGCACTTTCCCATTTTCTCTTCAGCAATCCATCTTGCACAAAAAGCGAGTCCCACTGTGCCCAGTATGCCTTCAGAGTTTGGCTCCGATCTGATATCTGCTGCCAGCTTGGTCTTTCCTCGTGTTCTTTCCAGGCCAATATTGGTTCGATGTCATTGTCTGCCTGTTGGGAGGAACGGATTTCGTCTATACTCCAACCCTCTATTGGCTCAGTCCTGATCGTTTGGATAGTTGCCTGTTGTTTCGCTTCTTTACCACTGACTACTTCTGCTGGGAGGCTTTCATTGCATTGTTTTACCTGTGAGACTGGGATAATTACCCTGGAGTTGTCGACTCCTGCTACAGACTTCTGCCCCGCGAAGTAAGCATTTCCTAACTGATGGCTTCTGGAAATTTGACCGGTTTCTTGGTAGCTGTTTCTGCCGGTTTTTCTTTCTATTTGCCTGTAGCCCCAGTGCAGGCAGCCTTCTCGTCGTACCGGTTCTTTACAATGCCCTTGCAAATGTCCTACTTTATCGCAGTTCCAGCAGCGCATCCTTCGTCTCTCCCGTGGGATATTTCGTTGCATGGTAGTTGGTCTTGAGCAGGAGCATTCACCAGATACTATTTCCCTTACGAAATGCATTCCTTTGGAAGCCTGATTGGATGCTTCCATCGCCAGAGCGAAGGCAAGTGCTTCAGCAAGGGTTCTTTTCCCGGCCATCCTTACTGCTGATTGTAGCTTCAAATCTGCAATTCCCCCAATGAATGCGTCCTTTGCCATTTCGTCGATTATTTCTTGGCCTGCGGTGGGATATGATATATGTGCCAGTCTACTCACGTCTGCTTGGAGCTGTTGCAGTGTTTCTCCTCGTTGCTGCATACGGCCTTCCAATTGAACCTTGTAAACTTCCCGCATGTGGCTATCCCCAAACCGTTTCTCGATAGCCTGCACTAAAACCATATAGTCTCTATTCTTTTCGATATCGATTGTTTGTAACAATTCTGCCGCAGGGCCACGTAAGGCCATCGCTAGGGCAAAGCACTTTTCCTTATTGTCCCATTCGTTTGCACAGGCAGCCATTTCAAACTGCTTCTTATAAGTAGACCATGAGGTCTGGCCATCGAATGAGGGAGGCTTCAACTCTTTTCTCCTTGGACCGCTTAAAGAACATTCTCGCAGTTTCTGTTTTCGCACTGTGTAGAGCTCTTTTGTCAGTTGCTGAACTTTGCTGTCCATTTCTTCGAATTTTTCGCCAACATTCTTCTCTATTGTATCAAATTTGTCATCAACGTTCTTCTCTATTCTTTCAAATTTGTTATCGATTTCTTCGAACTTTTGGTGTAGAACGTTATTTTGTTCTTCCAGTTTTTGTTCTAGACTATTCTTTTGTTCGTCGAATTTTTGTTCAATGCTGCTCTTCTGCTCGTCTAGATTTTTCTTTTGTTCATCCAGCTTTTGTTCGAGGCTATTCTTTTGTTCTTCCAGATTTTTCTTTTGTTCGTCCATTTTTTTGTTTTGTTCGTCCATTTTTTTGTTTTGTTCGTCCATTTTTAACAAGAGGAGTTGCATCATCGCAGCCATGTCATTGCCGGTACTTGCCTGTTCATCCTCGTCAACATCAAAGGAATATGCATCAGGATCCTGTCCCTCGTTGTTCAAAGCCTCCTGAAGTCGGCGCACCAGGTCACTTTTTCCTCCACTGGCGCTGAGGCTTCTCTTGTTCAACTCGGATTTGAGTTGGACGAGGGTCAACTGCAATAGTTTTCGACCCATTCTAGCTTTTTCAAATAGTCAGAAAACACTTTTTTTTTTTTTTTTTTTTTTTTTTTACACACAATAAGTCCTATCCCACTTCTGACACCAATGTAATATGTTTGTGTGGGTACAAATGATAGAACCTATTCTTTTCAATACAAATCCCTTTATTCAGTACAGTTACAATTCACTATTTAATTCTTTCTCTCAGTACAATTCAATTTCTCAACCACTTATACTTTTCTTATCTTTTACTTAAACCACTTAATCACTTCTTCTAATTAACACTTCAAATTCAACTTTGGAACTGATTTGCATACCTTTGGGATGCTGGTATTTATACTCGAATGACATACTTCGAGAACAATTCTCGCCATCCAGCGTCCCATAGAATTTCCAATTTGCTAGAAAATTCGATTCTACTCTCCCGTCGAGACTTTGCTAATCCAGTATCGAAACCTTCTAGTCTTCGAGTTTCGACATTTTCTGCTAGATGTCGCTGCTCACATTTGAGTGGTTATTACACTATTTAATTCTTTCTCTCAGTACAATCCAATTTCTCAACCACTTATACTTTTCTTATCTTTTACTTAAACCACTTAATCACTTCTCCTAATTAACACTTCAAATTACACTTTAGAACTGATTTGCATACCTTGGGGTATTTATACTCGAATGACATACTTCGAGAACAATCCTCGCCATCCAGCGTCCCATACAATTCCACTCTCCAGTCGAGATTTTGTTATTCCAGTATCGAAATCTTCTGGTCTTCGAATATCGAAATTTTCTGCTAGATGTCGCTGCTCACATTTAAGTGGTTATCACAATATTGTTTGAATATGCCGTTTTGTACACAATTTATTAAAAAACAAAAACAATCCTGAAATTCAATTTAAAGAACAAGCTTTGTTTACTTAAAATCATGGAATTTAAAATTATGTAAGCTACTCTACATATTGTAAAATGTTTGTGTGGGTACAAATGATAGAACTTATTCTTTTCAATACAAAACCCTTTATTCAGTACAGTTACAATTCACTATTTAATTCTTTCTCTCAGTACAATTCAATTTCTCAACCACATATACTTTTCTTATCTTTTACTTAAACCACTTAATCACTTCTTCTAATTAACACTTCAAATTCAACTTTGGAACTGATTTGCATACCTTTGGGATGCTGGTATTTATACTCGAATGACATACTTCGAGAGCAATCCTCGCCACCCAGCGTCCCATACAATTTCCAATTTGCTAGAAAATTCGATTCTACTCTCCAGTCGAGACTGCTAATCCAGTATCGAAACCTTCTAGTCTTCGAGTTTCGACATTTTCTGCTAGATGTCGCTGCTCACATTTGACTGGTTATCACATTGCTCCCTCCCTACAGTTGTTCGGGACGAACATCAGCATCCCGTTGAAATGACACATTCTATCCAAATGGACAACTTTAAATTTTCCTCGATCCCCACGCTGGATCCGGTAGACAACGTCATTAATGCGGGTTATCACCTTGTATGGACCTTCCCAGTCCTGTTGCAATTTTGGTGATTTGCCTTTCTTACGCTGAGGATTATACAGCCAAACCAGATCTCCTTCGTTGAAACCGGAAGATTTCGCCTTGATATCGTACCTAGTTTTCATGCGGCTGCTTGCTAGCTTCATCTTTTCTCTGGTGTCTTCATGCAATTTACGAATCCTGCTGCGTAAGTCATTCACGTACTCGTTCACCTCTTTGGGCTCCGTCGGTGGGGATCCGAATTTTGCTTCACTTGGCAACCGAATTGTTTGACCAAATAAGATCTCGGATGGTGTGTGCCCTGTTGAGCTATGGACCGCGTTTCGGTAGGCCATTAAGAAGAGGGGTATGTGTCGATCCCAATCCCGCTGGCAGTTGCTGACAACCTTGGATAGATGCTCATTCAAGGTCCGATTGAATCGCTCGACCATTCCATCAGATTGAGGGTGTAGTGGCGTTGTCCTTGTCTTTCTTATTCCCAAATATTGGCATATTTCCTGGAAGACTTTTGATTCAAAGTTTCGCCCTTGATCAGAGTGCAGCTCCATTGGGATCCCAAATCTGCTCACCCAGTTGTTGACTATCTGTTCGGCTACGGTCTTAGCCTCTTGATTTGGGATGGCAAACACTTCCGGCCACTTACTGAAGTAATCCATGACTACGAGGGTATATCGGTTTCCATTAAAGGTTTCGGGAAACGGCCCAGCGATGTCGATGGCTATTCGTTCGAAAGGTGCTCCGACATTGTATTGTTGCATTTGTCCATGTGGCTTTACTTTTAGACCCTTGGTAGCCGCACACCTTATGCACTTTTTGCACCAATTCTCGACATCTTGTTTAGCGCTTAGCCAATAGAAACGTTCCCTTACCTTTTTCAACGTCTTTTTTATTCCCAAATGGCCTCCTGAGATTCCGTCATGTATTTCATGGAGCACTTGGTTGACTCTGGATCGTGGCACAATTAGCTGCATACGAGATGTTGTCCCATCTGCACTTTCCCATTTTCTCTTCAGCAATCCATCTTGCACAAAAAGCGAGTCCCACTGTGCCCAGTATGCCTTCAGAGTTTGGCTCCGATCTGATATCTGCTGCCAGCTTGGTCTTTCCTCGTGTTCCTTCCAGGCCAATATTGGTTCGATGTCATTGTCTGCCTGTTGGGAGGAACGGATTTCGTCTATACTCCAACCCTCTATTGGCTCAGTCCTGATCGTTTGGATAGTTGCCTGTTCTTTCGCTTCTTTACCACTGACTACTTCTGCTGGGAGGCTTTCGTTGCATTGTTTTACCTGTGAGACTGGGATAATTACCCTGGAGTCAACTTCTGCTACAGACTTCTGCCCCGCGAAGTAAACATTTCCTAACTGATGGCTTCTGGAAATTTGACCGGTTTCTTGGTAGCCGTTTCTGCCGGTTTTTCTTTCTATTTGCCTGTAACCCCAGTGCAGACAGCCTTCTCGTCGTACCGGTTCTTTACAATGCCCTTGCAAATGTCCTACTTTATCGCAGTTCCAGCAGCGCATCCTTCGTCTCTCCCGCGGGATATTTCGTTGCATAGTAGTTGGTCGTGAGCAGGAGCATTCACCAGATACTATTTCCCTGACGAAATGCATTCCTTTGGAAGCCTGATTGGATGCTTCCATCGCCAGAGCGAAGGCAAGTGCTTCAGCAAGGGTTCTTTTCCCGGCCATCCTTACTGCTGACTGTAGCTTCAAATCTGCAATTCCCCCAATGAATGCGTCCTTTGCCATTTCGTCGATTATTTCTTGGCCTGCGGTGGGATATGACAAATGTGCCAGTCTACTCACGTCTGCTTGGAGCTGTTGCAGTGTTTCTCCTCGTTGCTGCATACGGCCTTGCAATTGAACCTTGTAAACTTCCCGCATGTGGCTATCCCCAAACCGTTTCTCGATAGCCTGCACTAAAACCATATAGTCTCTATTCTTTTCGATATCGATTGTTTGTAACAATTCTGCCGCAGGACCACGTAAGGCCATCGCTAGGGCAAAGCACTTCTCCTTATTGTCCAGTCGTTTGCACAAGCAGCCATTTCAAACTGCTTCTTATAAGTAGACCATGAGGTCTGGCCATCGAATGAAGGAGGTTTCAAATCTTTTCTCCTTGGACCGCTTAAAGAACATTCTCGCAGTTTCTGTTTTCGCACTGTGTCGAGCTCTTTCGCCAGTTGCTCAACTTTGTTGTCCATTTGTTCGAATTGTTCGCCAACATTCTTCTCTATTCTTTCAAATTTGTTATCTATTTCTTCGAACTTTTGGTGTAGAACATTATTTTGTTCTTCCAGTTTTTGTTCTAGACTATTCTTTTGGTCGTCGAATTTTTGTTCAATGCTGCTCTTCTGCTCGTCCATTTTTTGTTCCAGACTGTTCTGGAGAATGTTCTTCTGTTCGTCCATTTTTTGTTCCAGACTGTTCTTCTGTTCTTCCATATTTTTCCTTTGTTCGTCCATTTTTAATAAGAGGAGTTGCATCATCGCAGCCATGTCATTGCCGGTACTTGTCTGTTCATCCTCGTCAACATCAAAGGAATATGCATCAGGATCATGTCCCTCGTTGTTCAAAGCCTCCTGAAGTCGGAGCACCAGGTCACTTTTTCCTCCACTGGCGCTGAGGCTTCTCTTGTTCAACTCGGATTTGAGTTGGACGAGGGTCAACTGCAATAGTTTTCGACCCATTCTAGCTTTTTCAAATAGTCAGAAAACCCTTTTTTTTTTTTTTTTTTTTTTTACACAAAAATAAGTCCTATCCCACTTCTGACACCAATGTAAAATGTTTGTGTGGGTACAAATGATAGAACTTATTCTTTTCAATACAAATCCCTTTATTCAGTACAGTTACAATTCACTATTTAATTCTTTCTCTCAGTACAATTCAGTTTCTCAACCACATATACTTTTCTTATCTTTTACTTAAACCACTTAATCACTTCTTCTAATTAACACTTCAAATTCAACTTTGGAACTGATTTGCATACCTTTGGGATGCTGGTATTTATACTCGAATGGCATACTTCGAGAACAATCCTCGCCACCCAGCGTCCCATACAATTTCCAATTTGCTAGAAAATTCGATTCTACTCTCCAGTCGAGACTGCTAATCCAGTATCGAAACCTTCTAGTCTTCGAGTTTCGACATTTTCTGCTAGATGTCGCTTCTCACATTTGACTGGTTATCACAATATTGTAAAATGTTTGTGTATGTACAAATGATAGAACTTATTCTTTTCAATACAAATCCCTTTATTCAGTACAGTTACAATTCACTATTTAATTCTTTCTCTCAGTACAATTCAATTTCTCAACCACTTATACTTTTCTTATCTTTTACTTAAACCACTTAATCACTTCTTCTAATTAACACTTCAAATTCAACTTTGGAACTGATTTGCATACCTTTGGGATGCTGGTATTTATACTCGAATGACATACTTCGAGAACAATCCTCGCCATCCAGCGTCCCATACAATTTCCAATTTGCTAGAAAATTCGATTCTACTCTCCAGTTGCTAATCCAGTATCGAAACCTTCTAGTCTTCGAGTTTCGACATTTTCTGCTAGATGTCGCTGCTCACATTTGAGTGGTTATCACAATATGTACATACAGGGTGTCCCAGTTTAGCAGTATAATCCTTTGAGGGCATATTCCCGAAGTTCCGCCGAACAATAAATTGTATGCCAGGAGGTAGGGGGAGGGTCTATTCTCACTCCATTTCAAGTTAGAGCCCATCAAAGTGGGTGACCTCTAATTTGGAGGTGTAACCACTTTATACACTATAATTTCTAAACTACTACAGGTATAAAAATAGTTTTGGACATTTTGGAAAGATAATTTAGTAGTGCACACAAGTCTTAAATGCTTGCAAAAGTTTCTAAAAATTATGTTTAGAAACTTTTTCACGTACGATCAACAGATTTTGTAGGAAAAGCATTTTTTCGTCAAACAAAATTAGGTGAGAATAATAAACTAGCGTACCTATGAGCAATGCAGTTAACAGTAAATTGCCGAATAAAAAAAAAATCGGAACAAAGAATATTTCACTGTTACTCTTTTTTCAATTTGACGTTGCGGTACATTTGCAAAGCTGTGATAATTATTACCACAGCTGATAATTATTACCACAACTGATAATTATTACCACAGCTTTGCAAATGTACCGCAATTTTGTGTCAACTGATCTACAGTCGAAATTTTGCTCTGTAAGTGTAAGCCGATTGATAACTTGATCTCCACAAAATGTATTCAAAACGTGAATTCGCGGAAATAGTGTTTGTATACGGGTTCTGCATTGGGAACGCTTCGTTGGCAAGATTGGAGTACCAACGACTATACCCAAATCATAGAGCATCGTGCATCCGGCTATTCGCTGCCGTATCAGCGCCTCGTTAATACCGGGTCAACTGCACCAAAAAAAAAGAAGGACATTCCAACGCAGCGGTGGCAGAAGTTGAGTATGGGATTTTGCATGCTGTGGAAGTTCAGCCTTCAGTCAGCGTCCGCAGACTATCTGTGCAGTTGGAACAAGAATTCACAGGACTCTACAGAGAAATAGATTACACCCTTTCCATTTAACACCGGTACAGAATTTACTACCGGGTGATGCGCAAAGAAGAGTGGAATTTTGCCAATGGCTACTGCGCAAAAATGCAGTCCACATTCTGTGGACGAAGCGCAGTTCACAAGAGATGGGGTTACAAACCACCATAATTTGTACCATCGGTCAGACTCCAATCCCCATTTAATACACACAACATCCTGTAAGAAGGTAAGAATTTAATTATTGTAAACCACTTCTTCAAAATGTGTTGTTTATTTTAAAGGAGGTTTAGCGTAAATTTTTGGGTTGGATTAATAAGAAATACATTAGTAGGCCCGCAAGTTCTTAGAGAACTATTGCCGGAGCTCCTTGAAGATGTTCCTTTTAAGTAAAAAACGGGAACAGCAAATTTTCATAATTTTGGGTTTAGCGAGCCATAACTTTTTTGTTGTTGCACAGATGTACCCAAAGCATTTAAGACATGTATGCACTACTAAATTATCTTTCCAAAATGTCCCAAACCTACAGGTACAGGTTTAGAAATTATAGCGTTTTAAGTGGTCATCCACTTTGATGGACTGTAACTTGAAATGGAGTCAGAATAGAAATTCTTGAGATATGATGGAGGAAAGTTTGCAAAACACAGTTTTGAGAGAAACACGTTTAAAGTTTCAAGTACGGTTGAAACTATGAAAATCTTAACTTACCATCAATCTGCGATGCGAAGTTTCACAAAACAAGTTACCATAAAAATGTCCTTCTAATACTTGTTTAAACTTGCCTAAACTTGTCTATACTTGTATAAGTTGACATTTGTATAAAAGGGTCTCATGTATCAAACCGAAACGTTGCAATAGGCCCAGCCTCCTACTACTTAACTCAGGGCTCCGAACATCTGCACCTTCTAACTGCTGTATCTTTATTACGACTTCAAATTTAAAAAAAAAATCACTTTACCAACATATTCACACATATTAAGGAATCAATTTATGCAAAAAACAAAATCGATTTTTTCAACCCATCACAGGGGGAATCCCCTTAATACCGTTCTCACAATGCATCTAAGCTGAAAACAGAAGTTTTCTCATACATTTTTTAGTTTTTCAAACCCTTGGTTTTTGATGAAAACTCCTCCAAAGCTATTCGCAATTGTGAGGTTGTTGAAACAGACACATCTTTTGAAACATTCAGCATGTCAGCAAAACAGCGGACAGAGTAGTTGTCAAAACAAATAAATTTTGATTGTTGTTCATGGTAAGTTTTCTTTGCTTTTAATGTTAAATAAAATGATAGTTTTTTTCAATAGTATGTGGAGTAAAAAAACAAGAAAAAGAATCGAATTTCTACATAAAAATTTCACTGCTGATACTGCTTCAATGAGGTTTTGTAAACTTTTTACCGAAAACACTGTTTTCGATGCTGTGTGCAGTTATACCCTATGCTTTTTTATACCCGCGCTTGCCGGTTATCTGATTAACACGTAACATCCGTTTTTCTTTTAATTAGATCAGGGTAGAAAATCAGAGTCACTAACTTGTTTGAATTTACGCATGTTATCAACTTGCAGATGAAAACTGATGTATTGACGAATGCATCCCATCCAACTTAAAGTTGTAATGTTTAACCTATCTTTTCCATAATTATTCTCAAATAATAGCAATTTTGTTCCTCTACCCTTACAAATTTTATTATATGGGTTTCGAGATCAATGATAACTCACAATTCGATATTGAAATGTCAAGTATCGTTATAGTATTTTGCTCTTCTTTTAAAGTAATGAACTACAATTACGAAATATGCATCTAAGATTGTCTCTCCTTTTACTCGGTTATCATCAGCCCTAAGTATGTATTTACCATCCAAAGCCAAAGGGTCACAGCCATAGCCACTTTTAGGGAAGTGACAATATTTGCGGCAAAGGGATGTGTATAAGGCCTCTATCTCTCTCGCCTCGTTTACGGTATGTGATTATATATAACCTGTTTTTTATTTATTTCTTAATTTTTTATCAAAAACCAATTAATAAATTCAAATACATATTACAATTGATATGAAAGATGAAAATTAAATTGTTTGACAAAAATATTATTTTAAATACATTCTATTGCCGAACGAATGACAAGTGTTGAATGCACCTAACAAGTAAAATAAATATTAATATTGGAAAAAGGAAAAATGTAGCACTGAAATGTGAAATATTAGGTTGTACCACATGAAATGCCCGATTTTATAGTAAAAATTGAAAAGTCAATATTATTCTTCCATAAATTGTTATTCAATCAAAAAAGCATCCGTTGGCATCTACGACATTCTTCTAACGTGATACATAGGCATGATGATCTTCATAGGCTTTTATGATCTCTGGTCGGTTCCGGAAGAATTTCTGCCGGCAAGCTGAATCCAGATTGCGGACAAGAAATATCAAGAGAGTACGGTGGATGCGGAAGAATTTCGAATTCCAACTGTAGCAGCTTTTGCATCGTTACGTGTGAGGTATGGGGTCTAGCATTGTCATGCAACAGGATCGGACTATGCCTATTTGCCAAGGCAGGCTGCTTTTCAGCTAATTTCTTATGCATTATGTCGATTTCCTCACAATATTTGGCTGCATTTATCATTTCCTCCGGTTGAAGAAATGAAAAGTGGATTGGTTCTTTCGACGTCCACCAGATTGTCACTATAACATTTTTTGGGTAAAGATAGGGGTTGGGCGTGTGTTTTGGGTTTTCGTCTGCATTCAACCACTACCCAGATTTTTTACGGTTGTCATACGAAATCCACTTTTTATCACATGTGATTATACGGTGCAAAAACGGTCCATTTCTGTGTCTTAGACTCAGTGATGCACAGGTTTCTAAACGGCGTAGTTTTTGAGCCTGGTTCAATTCATGGGGTACCCATTTGTCGAGTTTTTTCGCTTTTCCTATTTGAGATGGGTGTCGACTTGTTGTCATTGGGGATACTCCCATGTTGTGTGCAATGCCCCGCATCGTATTTGTTGGATTTGCATCCACCGTTTCTCGTAAAATGGGGTCGTCAATTACCGTTTCCGGTTTCCAACGCGGTTCGTTTCCGAGGCTTGATCTCCCGAACGGAACTTACCAGACCAACGCCGAACGGTGCGTTCGTTCACCGCTATATTCTCAAATGCGTCACTTATGTTTTTGGCTGCCAGAGACGCATTATGTCCCAGTTTGAACTCGTAAAGGAAAAGAGTACGAATTTGAACCATCGACAGCATGATATAAAAATTCCTAGAAAAAAATAACTGTACAACTGTAAAAGTCACACACATCAAACACACATACCACTTTACCTTATAAAAAAAAATCACTTTGTTGTACAGATGTTCACTCCATACATATGAAGTTATGTACAGGGTGACGTTATTTGTGGTACCTGGTGGTAAAAAAGTATAAAATTTAGAAACTCCATTCCAGTCCAATTATTACCATGGATCACTACACGCCAAAAGAAAGTACTGAAATTTTTAAATTTTACTTTGAAAATCAAAATTCTGAATTAATGTTTGAAGCGCCTTTCAGCTTACCAAAAGTTTTGGTCTGGTGCGGTGTATGCTCTGATGGAAACAATTGACTCTTACTTTTTCGATGAGGGTAATGCAAGTTGGCTACGGCGAAAAGACTGCTTTGCGATATAAGGCATTGATACGATATTTCTTGGCTTCTTAACTGGACGAAGATGACATGGTTAAAACATTCCAATTAATAAAGACGATGTTTCCTAATCGATTAATTTTTTTTTGATGTTTGAAAAACTGGGTTTATTCTAACCAGAGTCCCTGGAACAACTTAAATTCAACATCGAAAAATGATGCCAAAAGCCAAATTTGGCCAATGGCCAATCTTTTCTTGGTTAGATATCATTTTTAGAAGTGACTAAATAAGTTGTAAAGGGCTAAATTAAAGCGTAATAAAAGAAAAGAGGGATTAATTGAATTTTATTAAAATTATTTAAAAAAAACGGTTATCGCAAAAGAAAATTACCGTGTATAAATTAAATATGGGATGAGTTCGAAGAAAAACCCCTATTTCAGTATAATTTAATGAAAAAATTCAAATACAACATAAAAATACTATTTTTACTCGCACTCCTTAGGTTGATTGGTAAAGAAATAAATATTCGTGGCGCGGTAATATTGTATGGATATCATTCCGAGAATGTTTTTAAAACTTGGTAACAGTGCAGATGCTTTTTAGGTAGAATATCAAGCTTTTGAACAATCCAAATCTGGATGTTCTGTAATTGACCATAGATGTGAACCTTATTATATGCTCGTATTGAATTAATACAGGTTTTAAGTTATTAAGTTATTAAAATAAATTCCACCCCAACAAGAAACGTCGTACTGTAATTTTGATTTAATAAATAATTTTAAAAATTTAAAATAAAGTAGGTAAATTTGTGAAAGTGTGAACTTTCCATTCGAGTTTGTAGTTTATAAAGAATATTTCAACAACAGGTGTAGGATTTGTTTTTTTGAATAAAACGAATAATGGTTGAGATATCTAATTTAACACCACCCTCCGAGTAAAACAAACACTACCCAATAATCTAATTGCATCAAATTTAATTTAAGGTATTCATATTTTATCAGAGTATTTCGAACTTAAGTAAATAGTACAACTAACTAGAAAGACGGGATGCAGTCATTTGACTGCAGTAGAATATATGCGCCAATTACAAACATGCATATTATATTTTTTTTACTTATTAGAAAGTTCTTATTTTTATTTTTGTTTTCTCTGAGGATGCAAATTATGTTTCAATGTAATTTTTGTCATTATTGACAGTACCGATTTGCAACTCAAAAGATCTTGATTGGATTATTACAACCATTGCTGTTTTACATTCGGTTTTATGTTTTCTATGTAAAACAGCAACAATGCATTTTTTTTTTATATAATTTACGCGCGCCTAAGGGGTTTATATCCTTTTACTGTTGGCGCGGGCGGAAAGGTAGAAGGAGGAGAAAGAAAAATTGTTTTTTGTAGTGGTTTGAAACTCAGGTGTGTTTGGTTTCGATATTCGCTCTCCAGGGGTGGGTGTCCGAATAGGACACAATTACATACAAGACCTTCTGAGTTGCCCAAGTTTATTTTTCACCAATATTTGATCAGTATGCGAACGTTTTTTTACTGTTATTAGACATGTGGTCTGTACGTATTTAAAATTCCGTTATTATGACGACGTAGTTGTTGCACATTTTTTTGCTGTTTATTTGATTTAGTGTGCTAAATGTTTTGGTGAAATGAACATTGCCTAGAGAAAAAAATTTGTACGTGATAATTTTACAAAATGTCTCGATCCCTTCGCGAAAAAGATATGCATATTTGCAATCTTTGTCCGAGGATCAATCCGACGATGAAAGTGAAAATGAACCATTAGTAGAAGTGGAAGACAGTGAAAGCTACGTTCCAGAATCAAGTTCTAGTGATATCTCAAATGATAACACACCATTAGGTACAGTGGTTTTTTGCTTACATGTGTAAAAAAGAAATGTGCAAGTAGTAATTACTTTTTACTTTAATTTTATAAAACACAACGCGCCCAGAGCACACAACTTGAAGTTCCATCAGTACCGGACAATGAACTGTTGAAGAAACATGAAAACAGTCATTGGTAACACTTTTTAAAACATAGAATCGACACTCGATTCCAACATATAACACATAGTAAACGCAACACATACAATCAAGAAAAACTGTTTTGTCTAACATGAATTTTTATAACGAAAAATAAAACTTGAATTTTTATAACGAAAACAAACACATAACGGCTAAGTTCATTATTTTTTTGCTCTAAACTTAAAAGTACAGTACAGTCCATTCAATTTGAGGTCGAACATTTTTTGGTCCATCTGAACCGTTAGATTTAGATTTAATAAATTTCGTAACATTCGATTTAATTTAATATCATTGGTGTGTAAAAAATAAATAAATTCAAAGAAACAGTATTGATTAGAAGTGTGTGTATGGCGCAACATAATTAATTTGCATCAAATTAAATTTCAATTAAAAGTAATTAAAATAAAAAAGCTAATATTCCAACGAAGCATCGAGGGCTACATCATCCGAACAATCCGAGGAGAGGACATCACAGAGGTCAAGGTGTGAAGTCATAGCAACAGGAGTACAGTGAGTTTCTGCTTCATCCAAGGGTAAAGCGGTCGTCATCAGAAAGATCAAAGTGTGTCATCGCAATAGGATCGCAGTAAGTTGCACAGTTACATATATATATATATATATAGTTCCTGCATATCTTGTGTGTACCTACAAATATATATATAAGTATTAAATAAAATGTCTTACCGAAAACTTCAAATGAATTTACTTCAACGTCTGAGGCAGGATTATGATAATTTTTGAAAGCCGACAGTAGCAGGCTTAAGCGGTCCAATTATTTCCAGAACAGGCTTCAGATGATGCAGAAAGCGTTAACCACCGCAGAGAATTACAACGAATAGATCGTGGCCGCTGGAAATTTAGAAGAAGATTTGAAAGTGTCTAATCTGGAAGTTGTTTATGAAAACATTCTTGAAGTCTACTCAGCCTACAAAACGGATGTACTTGATGCCATAGATAAGTTGCCACCTGGGGAAACTCCAGCTGGTAACAGGTAGAGTCGTCACTTCAGGCACAACAGCTAAAGCTCTGAACGAGCAACGGCACAACGAGTTGCGGCTACCCAAAATCGTTTTCGGGTAATTATGAGACATGGAGATCATTCTATGAACTATTTGTGTCCCTGATTCACAACAACACGGCATTTTCAGGGGTTTAAAAGTTACACTGCCTGAAATCGAGTGTCAGTGGTGAGGCAGAACGTCTTCTCCAGCATCTAGCCATTGACAAAGGCAACTACCAACGGGCTTGAGAGATTTTGACGGAACGTTATGATCATAAACGGGTATTAGTAAGTTTACTAGTATTAATTAATTAGTAGTTACTCTTTAGTCAGGAAGGTAGTAACAACGAATCCGCAGCAGCTATAAAGAAAATATTAGACACATCTCAAGAAATAGCATATTCACTAATTTAGGCTTACCTGTAGTCCACTGGGATGCAATTTTAATCTTTATTGTGATGCAGAAGTTACCCAATAGGACCCAGCAACTGTTGGAGGAAAAACTTGGTATGAACAAGGAGCTACTGAAATTAAAAGAATTTTTTAATTTTCTTGAATGCGTTTTCGTGCGCTAGCAGCTGAACCTAAAGGGAAATCAAAACCGGTAGCCCGAGTTTTTCATTCCAAGGAAGACAAACCCAAGCAAACTTCTTGTATGGACTGCAAGAAAAGTCAACATGCATTAAGAGAATGCAAGAAGTTCTTGCGGAACGTTGACCAAAGGAGACAAACTGTCCACAAAATGCGGGTGTCTGAAAACTGCTTGGCGTATAGCCATTCCAGACGCAACTGTCCCAGCATGAAGTGCTTTTACTATTGTAAGCAGCGCAATAACACCTGCCTACAGGCAAATACGAACAACAGTTCGCACCTAATGCATACAGTTACACAACCGTTGGGCACACCAAGTAGTTATACAAAACCAAATATTTCCAACACCGTTCGACACAGTCACACTTCTTATCCCTCTTATAACCAAACACACTCCCATAATGTGTCTGTTGACCCCAATAAAGTACAAGGGTTAAATGTGAAGACAAGGAAGACAAGTAGAAATTAATGGGGTGGAAGGGTCAGCATTGAAACAGCGCGTAAGATCGTTGGTTTACAGATCAAATCGCTGAACTCATCCTTCCAAGGTTGCATCAAGGCTCTAGTTTTGAAGTCCCTGACTGGGCTTTTATCGGGTCAGAAAATTAATTCCAACAAATGACCTTATGTGACTACCCTTCAATTGGCGGATACAACTTTCCATCTACCAGCTAAGATAGATTACTTCTAGGAAGTGAGTTCTACGCTGATTCGGTGCACTGAAGGTTGCGGACCCAGAGCGCAAAAGACACTTGGTTGGATACTGCTAGGGAAAGTTCCTTCGGAGATTCCATCATCAGTCCGTAGCTTCTTAAGTCATCTTAGCCTTGACTCCACTATTTGCCGATTTTGGGAGATAGAAGAAGGGCCTTATGAAAAAACCCGAATCTGAGGAAGATAAGATGTGTGAGCAACATTTTGTAAACAACTCTATTCGATTACCTGATGCCATTTCAGTCAGACGATTTTTTCAGCTGGAGAAGAGACTCCAGGATAACCATTTCAACACGAGGAGTACTCGAAGTGTATTTCAGAGTACCGACAGTTAGGACATATGAGTCCAATTAAATGGTCTGATGAGATGTTGCAGTCTCCATTTAATTTTTTTATTCCGCATCACGCCGTCATTAAGGAATCCAGTACCACAACAAGGTTGAGGGTCGTATTTGACGCAACCTTTAAACAATCTATTGGCTCTTCCTTAAATGACATGTTGATAGTCGGCCCTAAAATACAAACAGATGTTATCGATATCATACTTCGATGGAGAAGGTACAAGTATACCTTCACTGGTGTCATCGAAAAAATGTATGTACAATTCGTGTTAGCACTCCCGATGCAAATTACCAGTTGATTGTCTGGAGAGATGATCCAAGTAAAGAGTTGCAGGTATTGCGATTCAACATGGTAGCTTTTGGGACTGCCTGCGCGTCGTGTCTGGCGGTTCGTGTACTGTTGCAACTAACGGAGGATGAGGCTGTAAACTTTCCACTTGCACAATCGATCATCAAGGAGGAAACTTATGTAAACGACATTATAAGCGGTGACGACTCTATTGATGAAGCACAGCAGAAGCTAGAAGCAGTTCGAAAGCAACGGCAGGGTTCCAGTTACAAAAACACATGAGCAATTCTGTAAAACTTTTAGAAAAGATTCCCATAGAACATCGCGAACGGGACTTCGCAATGCCATTCAATGAGAAGAGTGAATTTAAAACATTGGGGATCAAGTGGCTTCCATTAGTAGATGTCTTTACATTCCAGGTTGAGCAGAAGACCAACAAGGAGCCATCGAAACGTTCCGTATTATCGGCAATAGCTAAGCTATACGATCCTATGGGCTCAGTTTCGAATGGAATAGGTTTCGAGAGGACTGGGGAGTCATTGAACGGGTACACATCCCACAGTGGATCCAAACAACACAAGACGACCAGCAGATAGAAATCCATGGATTTTGAGATGCTTCGCAACGAGTTTATTCGGCAGCAGTCTACATAAGAGTGATGGACGACAACGGTGAAGTCAACATGCATCTACTATGCGCTAAAACCAAGGTAGCCCCGTTGAAATCTGTCACCTAGCCAAGATTGGAGTTGTGCGGTGCGGTGCTATTGGCGGCTCTCATGGCCAAAACTGGTCGCATCCTGAAGCTGGTCGGAGTCAAATCATGGACATGGACGGATTCTGTCATCACCTTCTGCTGGATCAGAGCGTTCATCGGATACTGGGTCGCTTAGATCCAACGGCTCACCAATCCAGAAAAATGAAGGCACATCCCATCAGAACATAATCCAGCCGATTTGTCATCGCGAGGTGTTCTTCCATCCTTAATTGTGGGAAACGAGTTATGGTGGTATGGACCGGAATTCCTGAAGCATTAGTGGGATGCCCATATACCTAATCAACCAGCATATTGGTACACTCAGGAACAGGTTCGACCTATCAAGGTTCATTTTTCAATAGAGAAAAATACTAGCGACGTGATCAAAGATCTCTTAGCCAGGTGTTCGACTCTGAAAAAGGCGACTAGGGTCGTAGCGTGGTGCCTTCGAATGCGTCGAAGTGAGAAAGAAAAGAGGTCAACGTATCTCACTACCCACTAGCTTCAAACCGCTCTTATGAAATTGGTGTTTGGAACCCAGCAGGAGATGGGCGACAAGCAGAATCAGCAAAAGGGCTACGCAGCACTAAACCCATTTACGGACGAAATCGGAATTTTGCGTGTTGGTGGTAGGCTCGCTAATTCTGCTCTTTCGTATGATAGGAAACACCAAAACATCGGTTTATGGAGCTAGTGGTCGAGGAGGCTTAAATGAAGACACTACATGGAAACACACAAAAGATGCTAGTATATTTACGGCAAAAGTTCTGGATATTGAGGGTAAAGAATATTGCAAAAAAAAATATATACCTAGCTGCAATATATTGTAAAATGTTTGTATGGGTACCAATGATAGAACTTATTCTTTTCAATACAAATCCCTTTATTCAGTACAGTTACAATGCACTATTTAATTGTTTCTCTCAATACACCCCAATTTCTCAACCGCTTATACTTTTCTTATCTTTTACTTAAACCACTTAATCACTTCTTCTAATTAACACTTCAAATTCAACTGGTGAACTGACTTTCATACCTTGGGGATGCTGGTATTTATACTCGAATAACATACTTCGAGAACAATCCTCGCCATCCAGCGTCCCATACAATTTCCAATTAGCTAGAAAATTCGTTTCCACTCTCCAGTCATCAATGGTCGAGACTTTGTTATTCAAGTATCGAAATCTTTTGGTCTTCGAGTATGGACATATTCTGCTCTGTAAATCTAGATGTCGCTGCTCACATTTAAGTGGTTATCACAATATATTGTAGATTCAGAGCAAACCCACTGTTGCAACTTATGGGGAGTCTGCCTGCAGCAGGGTCAACCATATCAAGGCCGTTTACTTTTACTGGGGTTGATTATACAGGCCCCATTGATATTAAAACCTGGAAAGGACGGAATATCGAAACTCTAAAAAGATACCATGCATGTGATACCAGTTCACATAGAACTGGACAGTGATATGACAACGCAAGGATTTCTCGCGGCATTTCGACGGTTTGTAGCACGGCGAGGGCTATGCAGGGAGCTCTTCAGCGATGGTGGCACGAACTTTAAAGGAAGTGACAACGAATTAAAAAAGCAGTTTACTGAGGCCAAGGTGAGTTGGACACACATCGCAGAAGTTCTGGTGAACGATGGAACAAAGTTGAATTTCATTTCCCCGGCTTCTCCTCATTTTGGTGGATTGTGGGAAGCGGGAGTCAAGTCGATTTGAAACGAGTTGCGGGCAATCAACAACTTACCTGCGAGTAACTGATGACGCTATTGACGCGCTCAGTACGACGACATTACTGACTATCAGTCCTTGACACCCGGTCACTTCCTCATAACCTTTGCTAGCCCCTCCACAGCCAGCATATCTCATCTCGAAAGATGGAAAAGAGTCCAAGCTCTTACTCAATAATTTTGGAGAAAATGGAGCAGTGAGTATCTGTCCAGATTGCAGCAGCGCCCAAAATGGACAAAAGTGGTAGCACAGCCTAAAGTTGGTGACTTGGTATTGGTCAAGGATGAAAACCTTTGAAATAGAGCCTAGGCCGAGTCATACAGGTTCATCCAGATCCTGACAACCTGATAAGGGTGGTAACTCTCAGAACCGTGACGGTAGAATTCAAATCGCCAATCACAAAAATTTGTCTACTGACAAACAACACTTCGAACGCCAACGTAGAACACATAACGTCCAAATAATATAACAAACAGCTCAAAAACACTTACAATCGAGCGATTTAAAAGCGAACACAAAAGAAACAATCAGCACTTCCATCGGGATTAAAATCAACACTACAATCAACAATAGTACACAAACTACGCATTACATTACTAGTTAACAACACTATAATCTACACAACAAACCATACAACACATTAAAATTAATCAAAAAAAATAACACAACAATTAGCTGAAGTCATTTCAAAAGTCCAAACAACACAACACAATATAGCATTACTATATATATATACTCATACAACACAACACTAAATCAATACATTTCTAACTACATTCTAACCTTAATTCCAACACAACAGAAAATAATAATGTCTTTCAAATAATAATAACGTCTTTCAAATAAAAAACACCACCATAGAGCACGAATATTAAAAAAAAAAAAAAAAAAATCAACACAAAATTTTGCCAACCACTGTTACCTCACTGCAACAAACGACTTTTGTATGGCAAAATATTCCATCAACTCCATGCAAACAAAAGCAAGAACAAAAAAGATGCACTGGATGACACACGTTATAATTAAGGTTTATTTACATGTGAGCGAAGCCATGGTGCAGGGTGTTCCGAAATGAAACAAGATGATTGATGCTGACCGAAGAAAGAAGAGAATCTTCTGTTGTTGAGTACTTTACATGATACTTTTGAAATGTATGAAGGAAATAAAAGAAAACTTAACACCGTAACTTTTTATACCACAACTAAATTTGGCGTTAATATCGTTAACCAAAATGGCAATAAAATGTAACACATAATCATGCTCGAGAAGATGGCCAGTAGGAGTTTTTTTCAATATATTAGATTTAGCTGCAATAAAAGCATGGGTTTTATAACAAGAAGTAATAGGGAAAAAAAATCGTAGAAGACTTCATTTTCCAAGAGGCATCTGGACTCAGTCGTAATGGAGAAGAGGAAGAACCACAAGCTGTGAATATTCAACCGAAAGTTTCACATACTCAACCCCAGAAAAGACGACAATGTCATACTACTGGCTGAAGAAATAAAACAAATAAGATAAGATAATGTAAAATGTTTGTGTGGGTACAAATAATAGAACTTATTCTTTTCAATACAAATCCCTTTATTCAGTACAGTTACAATTCACTATTTAATTCTTTCTCTCAGTACAATCCAATTTCTCAACCACTTATACTTTTCTTATCTTTTACTTAAACCACTTAATCACTTCTTCTAATTAACACTTCAATTACACTTTAGAACTCATTTGCATACCTTTGGGATGCTGGTATTTATACTCGAATGACATACTTCGAGAACAATCCTCGCCATCCAGCGTCCCATACAATTTCCAATTTGCTAGAAAATTCGATTCCACTCTCCAGTCGAGACTTTGTTATTCCAGTATCGACATTTTCTGCTCTGTGAATCTAGATGTCGCTGCTCACATTTAAGTGGTTATCACATTGCTCCCTCCCTACAGTTGTTCGTCCCGAACAACTTCGTCATTCAGCATCCCGTTGAAATGACACATTCTATCCAAATGGACCACTTTCAATTTTCCTCGATCCCCACGCTGGATCCGGTAGACAACGTCATTAATGCGGGTTATCACTGGTGATTTGCCTTTCTTACGCTGAGGATTATACAGCCAAACCAGATCTCCTTCGTTGAAACCGGAAGATTTCGCCTTGATATCGTACCTAGTTTTCATGCGACTGCTTGCTAGCTTCATCTTTTCTCTGGTGTCTTCATGCAATTTATGAATCCTGCTGCGTAAGTCATTCACGTACTCGTTCACCTCTTTGGGCTCCGTCGGTGGGGATCCGAATTTTGCTTCACTTGGCAACCGAATTGTTTGACCAAATAAGATCTCGGATGGTGTGTGCCCTGTTGAGCTATGGACCGCGTTTCGGTAGGCCATTAAGAAGAGGGGTATGTGTCGATCCCAATCCCGCTGGCAGTTGCTGACAACCTTAGATAGATGCTCATTCAAGGTCCGATTGAATCGCTCGACCATTCCATCAGATTGAGGGTGTAGTGGCGTTGTCCTTGTCTTTCTTACTCCCAAATATTGGCATATTTCCTGGAAGACTTTTGATTCAAAGTTTCGCCCTTGATCAGAGTACAGCTCCATTGGGACCCCAAATCTGCTCACCCAGTTGTTGACTATCTGTTCGGCTACGGTCTTAGCCTCTTGATTTGGGATGGCAAACACTTCCGGCCACTTACTGAAGTAATCCATGACCACGAGAGTATATCGGTTACCATTAAAGGTTCGGGAAACGGCCCAGCGATGTCGATGGCTATTCGTTCGAAAGGTGCTCCGACATTGTATTGTTGCATTTGTCCACGTGGCTTTGCTTTTGGACCCTTATGCACTTTTTGCACCAATTCTCGACATCTTGTTTAGCGCTTAGCCAATAGAAACGTTCCCTTACCTTTTCCAACGTCTTGTTTATTCCCAAATGGCCTCCTGAGATTCATGGAGTACTTGGCTGACTCTGGATCGTGGCACTATTAGCTGCATACGAGATGTTTTCCCATCTGCACTTTCCCATTTTCTCTTCAGCAATCCATCTTGCACAAAAAGCGAGTCCCACTGTGCCCAGTATGCCTTCAGAGTTTGGCTCCGATCTGATATCTGCTGCCAGCTTCCTTCCAGGCCAACATTGGTTCGATGTCATTGTCTGCCTGTTGGAAGGAATGGATTTCGTCTATACTCCAATCTTCTATTGGCTCAGTCCTGATCATTTGGATAGTTGCCTGTTCTTTCGCTTCTTTACGGTTTCAGTGTTCGCATTTTACTCCGCACGGTCGACGAGAGAGAGCATCAGCACTTGAGTGGAGTGCTCCCTTGCGGTGTTGCACTTCAAAGTCGTAGCCCTGCAAATGCTCGATTAATCTTGCAACTTGGCCATTTCAGAGCGGCGTGGTCTGTCCGGAGAATGAACTTTTGTCCGTAGAGGTACTTATGGAAATGCTTCGTTGCCAGAATTAAAGCCAGACGCTCGCGCCGGGTTACACAGTAGTTCCTTTCAGGTCTGGAGAGTACTTTACTGTAATATGCGACCACTTTCTTTTGACCATCATGAACTTGGGAGATCACAGCTCCGACCAAAACATTGCTGGCGTCTGCGCCCACGATGAACATTTTTCCGGGCGTCGGGTAACCCAAGATGGGGGCATTGCACAGCTGTCGCTTCAGTTCTCGAAATGCTTTTTCGCATTCTCCAGACCACCTGAACTGTCGGCCTTTTTCCGTAAGTTGATGCAGGCTCTTTGCAATGCCAGCAAAATCCTTTACGAACCTTCTGTAATACGTGGCGAAGCCCAAGAAGCTTCTCAGTTGGTGTTTATCTTTTGGAGAAGGCCAACTTTTCACGGCTTCGATTTTGTCAGGATCCGTTCTTACTCCTTCCGCTGATATAATGTGACCCAGATATTTTACTTCCGGACGAAACAAGGCACATTTTTCTGGGTTGAGCTTTAAATGAGCACTTCGTAGCCTCTCAAACACTTCTTTTAGATCTTCGCGGTGCTCCTTGTACGACTTACCTATGACGATAACGTCGTCCAAATATACTAGGCAGGTTTTCCAGGTGAGTCCTTGCAATGTTCGTTCCATTAGTAGCTCGAAGGTGGCCGGAGCGTTGCACAGTCCAAACGGCATCACTGCAAACTGCCAAAGACCGCTTCCTGTAGTGACGGCAGTTTTCTCACGATCCGCACGATTTATCTCTACCTGCCAGTAACCGCTCTTCAAGTCAAGTGTTGAAAACCATTTCGCTCCAGAAAGCATATCCAAAGTGTCATCGATTCTCGGAAGTGGGTAGCTGTCCTTTTTAGTGACATCATTGATACGTCGGTAGTCTACACAAAATCTCGTGCTGCCATCTTTCTTCTTCACGAGGACCACTGGAGATGCCCACGGACTTTGCGATTCTTCAATCACTCCCTCAGCTTTCATCTTCGACATCATTTCGGCAACTTCTGTTTGCTTTGCCAATGGAAGACGCCTTGCAGGTTGACGGATTGGTCGAGCGTCTCCGGTGTCAATGTGGTGTTGAACAATATGCGTACGTCCATATTCTCCGTCTGGTGTAGCAAATATATCAGCGTACTCACCGATTAGTTTTTCTGCCAGGATTCGCTGATCTTCGTCCAGATTACAGAGGCTGAGAATTTTGTTCTTGATTTTTATGCTCTGAACTGTTGTGACCGGTTTTGCACCCTTTTTTTCCGTTGTAGTCGATATAGCCTCAACAGGTACACATTTTCCCACTATCTCTCCCTTTTTCACCTTTACACTGAATGTCTTTGGATTTAGAAACCTTACAGGGAATAGTGTTGTTCTTTGGCTCCACTAAGGTCTTTCCCACCATGAAGTCTCTTTTCTTTTCTGGCTCCATCAAATAGAATCGGTGGCTACCAGGACCACCTTCCACTTCTGCCCACAAAATTGCTTCTGACGAAGGCTCTAGACTCTGATTGCTGCAGATAACGACATTTGAGACTGTGGTATTGGCGTTTCCGTATATCATTGGTATCTCCATGTTTCCGTATTTCAGGGTTTGTGCCCCCAAGTCGACTACAAGTCCATGTTCTCTCATGAAGTCTGTACCAATGATGCACTCGTCACATATGTCAGCTACCAGAAACGCGTGAGTGAATGTTATTCCGGCCAGTTGGATTTTTATGCGGACTTCACCATATACCTTAATCGTTGCTCCTGTAGCTGTTCGCAAGCTGCAACTGCTAGTGTTATGCAGCCAAGACTTCTGCACAAGATTCCTCCTGATGATTGAGGCCGTGGCACCGGTGTCTATTGTTGCCATCCATTTTTCTTTTCCACTGACTACTTCTACTAGAAGGCTTTCGCTGCATCATTTTGCCAGCAAGACTTGGATGATGGCCCTGGGGCCGTCGACTCCTGCTACCAACTTCTGCCCCGCGAAGTTGGTGCTTAAGCATTTCCCGACTGATGGCTTCGGGAAGGTTGACCGGCTTCTTGATAGCTGTTTCTGCGGGTTTCTTCCTCTATTTGCTTGTCACCACAGTGAGGGCAGTCTTTTCGTCGCACCGGTTCTTTACACTGCCTTTGAAGGTGTCCTATTTTATTGCAATTCCAGCAGCGCATTATTCGTCTATCCCGTCGAGTATCTCGTTCCTCGGCACTAATTCTTGTGCAGGAGCATTCGACAGATGCTACTTCCCTGACGAAATGTGTTCCCCTGGAAGCCTGATGGGCTGCTTCCATCGCCAGAGCGAAGGCAAGTGCTTCAGCAAGGGTTCTTTTCCCGGCCATCCTTACTGCTGACTGTAGCTTCGAATCTGTAATTCCCCTGATAAATGCATCTTTTGCCATTTCGTCGATAATTTCCTGGCCTGCGGTGGGGTATGACAGATGTGCAAGTCTACTCACGTCTGCTTGGAGCTGCTGCAGTGTTTCTCCTCTTTGCTGCGTTCGGCTTTGCAATTGGACCTTGTAGACCTCCTGCATGTGGCTGTCTCCAAACCGTTTCTCAATAGCCTGCACTAAAGTCACATAATCTTTATGCTTTTCGATGTCTACCGTTTGCAACAATTCTGCTGCAGGACCGTGCAAGGCCATTGTTAGGGCAAAGCACTTTTCCTCATTGTCCCAGTCGTTTGCACAGGCAGCCATTTCAAACTGCTTCTTATAAGTAGACCATGAGGTCTGACCATCGAATGAGGGAGGCTTCAAATCTTTTCTCCTTGGACCGCTTAAAGAACATTCTCGGAGTCTCTGTTTTCGCACTGTGTCGAACTCTTTTGCCAATTGCTCAACTTTGCTGACCATTTGTTCGAATTTTTCGCCAACATTCTTTCAAATTTGTTATCGATTTCTTCGAACTTTTAGTGTAGAACGTTACTTTGTTCTTCCAGTTTTTGTTCTAGACTATTCTTTTGTTCGTCGAACTTTTGCTCAATGCTGTTCTTCCGCTCGTCCATTTTTCCATTTTTTGGCTTCCAAATCGGAAGGTTCGGTGTTCGAACCCCAGCCTTGCCCGAAAGACATACCATATTAATTTTTTTCACTTAACGAAAATCAAATATGATGAGTAGTTGACTAGAAATCAACAACAAGCCAACCTCCACTAAATCTCCATGGATCGAAATAACCACTGAGCCCAAACATCTTTCTTTCTCCCTCTATCCCATTTTCCAAAAAACTTACACTTACACTTTAAGTGTATTGAGTGTTAAGTTCTTTAAAAAAAAAAAAAAAAAAATTGTATGCAGTTGTTATCCTTTATTCAATTTTATTGTAATCACAGTGCAGGTATATCGATTTGTTCTATTAAATGACAGAGGCGATTGCTTTTTAATTTTCATATTCATTGTATATGAATTTGTATTATATTATGATTTATTAATACTCAAAAAGTAAAAAAAACGCTTAAAATTATCTTAACTATACATACACTATAATACTACCTTATTCTTACAGTTTTATATTTTTATTATTAGCTTGTACCACATTTTATAGTAAAACTTTAAAAGACAATATTTTTTGTATCTTTCCTATGAGAGAAAGGTAAAAAGAAAGGTGTCGACTTATTGTCGTTGGGGATACTCCCATGCTTCTTTTTTTTTTAAGAACTTAACACTAAAGAGGGTATGGGTATGACTACTCTTAAAATGCCACAGCACGTGTCAAGTTTTTCGGAAAATTGGATAGAGAGAGAGAGAGAGAAAGATATTTGGGGCTCAGTGGTTATTTCGCTCCATGGGTGGCATCCAACATTTAATGAGGAGACTAAATTGTCAGTGTAAATTGACTTGATGTTGTATTTAGGCAACTATTCAACTCATTTCAGTTGCCTGAAAAAATGTCTTTCGTTCACGGCTGGAATTGAACCCCGAACCGTTCGAATGGGAAGTCAATACACTACCACTTGAGCCACGGCCACCAACTTTATATTGATTATACTTTGTTGTGCATTAATTGACTTCACGGGTTTAATAAAAGAGTTTTCATTGATGAATCTAGCAATATTTTAAACACAACTTTAGCTAAAATTTTTATTGTAATTGGAGATATCAACATTGATATCTTAGATGTATTGGATACCGATACAGAACACTACTTGTTTACTATGATTTCGATTTTTTAAGATCTAATATAAACAATAAAAACACGTACAATAGCAAAGTTCATAATTTGAAGATAACAGACCATTGCATTATTACACTAAATTGTTTTTCAGTTCGAAACCGTACAGCAAATTTTAAACTTACGATGATTTATTATGGTCTTGCTAACTCAAGCATAACAAGCTGGGGAGGTTCGTATGCCAATACTTTGGATCCTTATTGATTGCACAGAAGCAATTAATACGAATAATCTCAAATAAAAATCGTTTAGCGAAAAGTTGATCCTTATTTAAAGAATTGCAAATATTACCAATGAGACATTTATATGTTTTTAAAGTATTAAGAGAGTTCTTCAAACAAAGCGGGAATATACCTAGTAGAAATTATCAAATATACAACCTACGTATGAGCTTGGTAATTGTACCTTTCGCACATAGAACACATTTCTCACATTTTATACATATACAGCTCCAAATATATTTAATAAATTGCCCTTACGTACTAGGTGGGGTGAAAAGTAACCTCCTGGCGGTCAGAATGCGCTGCTACTGAAAAAAAGGTTTTAGTGCCTTGAAGTCCGTTCATATTTAGGCAGACATGCCAAATTTCAGTGCGATACTGTCTGTAGTTTTGTTTTGACAACTGATTGTTGTTGACGTGTTTGACATCATGTTGAGTATGGACAAAAACGATTTTCGTTCTCTCATAAAACATTATTTTTTGAGAGGCAAAACGGCGAAGGTGGCCGCAAGTCTCAAATTTGCCAATTCAAAAAACGATTTTCGCTACACTATTCTGCACCATTTCACCATACTTAATACCTAACTTTTTCCTCCTGGCGGTACAGTGCTACTTTCTGGCACAGTTCTCCTCGACCCGCTCCTTTCTCCTCTTTCCGCAATCATATTTTTTATCTTTTTTTTGTCAACGCAAACTTGCAACTCTACTTTATTTGAATTTGCTTTACTCTAGTACCAAAACTCCACAAAGGAAAAGTTGCTTTTCGCAATCCAGAAAAAAAATCGCTTAAACTAAACCTTTGCTGACTCTCCTATTTGCTGGTCGTCACAAAGGTGACTTCCAGATCTTTTTAAATTCCACGACTTCCGCCAGACTCACACACATTCATTTGGCTATAGCGGACCCAACCACGGGGTTATTAACTACAACAATACCAGATTTTGCTAGTGTGTGCACCCGTGTCCAATTGTGCCACAATCATTCCATTTTACATATTCACACTAAACTCCTCAGTTTCGGAGTTTGTTCCCACTTCCAGTCATAACTGGGAACTCCACTGAGACAGTTTATGGAAGTTGTGGATCCTAACTACCTATGTATTTTCCCCCATATTGAATTCTTAAACGAAATTGCGAAAAGCAGTGTTTCGTTTTTTCCTGTTGCCCGGGTACATTCCCCCCATAAATTATAATAAAAAAAAATGATTGCAAAATAAAAAAAACGCGAAGGAGAAAGGAAACTCGATCGAAAGGTAGCTGTAGTGTCGGGACGAAAGGACGAAGGTGTAGATATAAGCCAATATCCAGCCATTCTCAGGATCGCCGCCCATAGTATATGTTAAGTATGGTGATTCTGCGAATTGTTACCCGCGGGTCCCTACTACTCCTGCGGATCGGCGTTTAGATTCGGAGGAATGGGGATTGACCAATACAATTAATTATTTGTTTGTTTATGTTGTTATTGGACCTTTTTGCCCTCTGGCGTCGGCCAGTTGTGTATTTTTGTTATTTGTAGTTTCTTTATTATTATACCAGTGCGCTCTTTAATGTTGCTGCTTGTTGTTGTTTCGTTGTTTGATGCTGTTTGGTGTTATATGCTCTCTCCTATGAGGCTGTCTTATTTCTTGGCCGTCCGCCAACATGTCTCTACTGCTCTTTCGGTGCTCCCTCGCTGTGGTGTTACTATAAAGAGATCATTGTCTCTCCTGCTCTTCGCCCATCAATGACGTTGTCTAATAAAAAGCGGGGGCAGACAAAGTACTGGTCTTATCGTAAACATATTCAGATGACGCTACCGAAGGTTGCTACGATTTGATCAGTCACAAGTTGCCGGTCCTAGGTCTTGTTGGCGGCTGGAACACCGGTAGTCCCTATCACGACATAAATCACGGTATCAGAAGCCCCCCGGATCTAGGTCCACGCCTGACTTGAAGAGGTAGGCCCCCTTGTGGAAGCGTCATGGTGGCTGTGGTTTAAACCCAAAATCGCGGGAAGGGTCTTCCTTTGGTTGACCCAATGTAGAGTGCAATAAGTACTGGCTTCCGCGACCCCAAAAGCAGTAAGAGGTTTTAGGTCGGCCTCGACTCATACCAAGGGTGGAACTTATGCCGGCAACACAGTTCCGATTTGGTATCTCATGAAGGCGGCAGAGCGATGACAAGACGTAACCTTGCCCCCATAGATGTATGGGCATCCCGTAAACATAAGTCTTCATGACAGGTGGTTTACGTTAAAAATCAGACACTATGTCTCTCCTGCTAGCTCTAGCTAGCATCCACATCAATTGTTCCTAGAAAAAGAATAACGGTACCTGTAACAAACCCTAAAATTCTCACACGTTAAACACACGTACCACTTTATTTCCGACTGAGCGACATTTCATGTGATATAACCTAATAGATTGACCTTTTCTAAAAAGCTGACAGCTGAAATGTCATTGTAAATGTCCGTTGGGATGCAGGATGAGGCAGAATTCTGATGTTTTTGACTAACATTTTTACTGCCTTTGGGACATGGAGGTATTTTTTGCCTCAATTTTTGGTCGTATTGAAACTCCATACTCTTAAAAAAGACATTGTTGTCATTTCTGGCTTGTTTGAACTTTTTTCGGTTTTCCTCCGTTGGATTCGTAGGACCGAAAAAATATTTCTCTAGCCCTGACAGCCTCTTTATAGCTCGATTTGTATCATGACTTTTCTTTTCGTCTGAGCGATAAAGGATCTCATTCCAAAGAGTATAGTGTCCATGATTATATCAACAGCGGCATCCACGTTTTTATCGAGTAAACATAACGACCAGTTAAAATTCCTAAAGAAGTTAAGTCCGCTCCAATTAGCTTTCTCGTATTGTCATACGGTTCTTTTAAAAATCTTTTCTCTAACTGTTTGGTCAGTGTACGAGAAATTAGTTGGTATGATACAATGGTCCGACCAGCCTAGAGGGGAGTGCACATCAACAGTGTACTTATCAGGGTGAGAAGTTAAAAACAAGTCCAGGGTATTTGCGGTATGACTCAACGTCTGCTATTCGCGTGGGCTCATTTACAAGCTGGGCCAAGTTGTTTTCCGCAGCAAAGATTTCAACACGTTATCTGTCCAGAATGTCGAAGCCATCCAAAATTATTGATATTAAAATCGCCCGTAGTATTTCAGTATAAGGATACAGGAATACAATTCTTCATATGGTGTCAGACAGCGCATCAAACTCGTTAAAAGTGGAATTGCCGTCCAGTTTGGGGCTTCTGTAAATAAAGCAGTAGTGGATAATTTTCTTACGGATATATTGTAGAATTTAAACCACATGAAATTGAATTCCGGATTGGAACAGGGGTTACATTGTGGTGGAGTTTGGTAAGCTACATCACTAAGCGCGTAAATGGCGGGACCGGGGTGAGGAAGAATAATGGCACTAGTTCGTACCCAGGTAGCTTCAGATCAGAGTGAGCTGAGAGGTATATACCTGTGATTCAATGAGTGCAAAAACAGATGGCCTGTATTTACAAACATGGACCAGAAAAGCGATGCGTAGTTGCGATGTTGTAGTTGTTGTGGGCATACAATAGGAAACAGTACAGCAACAAAATTCACATTCACAACCCGCTATCCAGAAGTTTTTTTTTTTCTTATTTCACACGCGTTCGCGATAGATTTGTTTTGCTTTCTTTTTTTGTTGGCTGGTTTACGCGGCTGTGAGGTGTACACTCTTCGGTGGTAGACTTAGTACCCTTATTTACTTCCTTTGCTTCTTGATGGTGGAAGGATTTGATTTATCTGGCCTTTTGTGTATCATTCTTTCTCTTTTACTATTGGCTTTTAGTCATTTGTTTTCGGACATTTCTAACAATTTTTGACCCTGTTTCGTTCTCCATGGTCGCCTGGCCTTTTAGAGCATTTTCGGTTTCCTCTGATTTTTTGTTTTTCGGATACCATGCTCTTTTTTTTGTGTTTTTTTTTTTAAGTGTAATCTTGCTGGCCACTCTAGCTCGAGACACCCACTGTTGGCTCTGGTTTTTACTAGCGTCCATGCCACTCTCAGCTCAGGCGACATTTGTGTGTCATGGTTTTTTCTTAATAATTCTTTTGCTCTGGTGTCGTTTATTTATATTGATGCTAACCCGAATAATGCCTCGATCTTAGTCTGTCTTCTTATATTCTGGATAAGTGATAGGTGTGTTGTCACCGCCGTCATATGGGCCTTCGATGTTTGGCCGAAGGGAACATCATATTGTGATAACAGTTTGAATGTGGACAGCGTCATCTATATTTGAAAAACGGAAAACTTATCCATTGTAGTAATAGTGGAAAGTTTTTGACAACTGGCAAAATATAAAATAGTATGGACAGCTGGCTAGTACAGAAAGTGGAGTCAGTTCACAATTTGGATTTGTAAGTGAATGAATAGTAAGGATAATGTGGTCTAAGTAAATGATAAAGTAAAGTGAAAGTGGTTGATTTTTTTTTTATTTTTTTTTTTTATAATGAGCGCGCGCTCAAGGGGTTTGAGTACCCTTAAGGTGATTGTACACAGCGCGGGCAAAGGAAATTTAGGGAGGAAGAAAAGAGAGGTACCGATGTACATTGTTTTTAAATGTTTGCAAGTTATAACGACCAGGAAATACAGAGATCGGCAGGGCATTCCATAAGCGAGTTGTACGGCTTAGGAACGAATCACGATATTTTAGAGTACGTCCGAAAATGGGCTTGAGGGTATACTGATGAGCATTTATAGCGAGACGGGTGTTACGGTTGAAAGTTTGAATGGGCGGAATGCTACTGGCGATGGAAGTAGCACTGGAGCACTGGTGGTGGAAGTAGCGATAAAACAAAGTGAGACACGAGACATTTCGTCGGTGTTCGAGGGTGTCCATTGATTGATTGATATTAGTACCGTCAATAAGTTTTATCGCACGGTTTTGAATCCTATCTAGCAGGTGCAGAGATGTTTTAGGAGCAACTGACCAGATGTGGGAGTTGTACTCCAATTTTGGGCGGATGAATGCCTTATATATTGAGGCCAGATCAGAGGGGGTAAAATATTTCTTACATCGCTTGAGGAAACCTAGACATTTCGCAGCATTTTTGGCGAGATCAAATATGTGGTCATTCCAACGTAAGTTGTCATTGACACACATACCGAGAATGGAAAGTTTTTCGGTTTCGACGATACAAGTGCCATTCATAGATAATGGCTGGGTGTTTAAATTTCGCTTTAAAGACAGCAGACAGCATTGTGTTTTGGAAGCATTAAATTCCACTCTATTGATAGTTCCCCAAATGGTTATGCTGTTGATATCGGAATTTAATGAGCTTAGCATACGCTGCCGTTCTCGTACTACAGCCGAAGAGCAGGGCCGTGAGTCCGGGAACGAATATGAAAAGCAGAGAGTACTGTCATCAGCAAAGGAATATATTGGATTAGAAGTAGCAGACAAGAGATCGTTAATGAAAATTAAAAAGAGTGTCGGTGACAGAACAGAGCCCTGGGGCACACCAGCATTTATTTTGTGCATATTAGACTTGAAACCGTCCAAGACAACTTGAATTGAACGTTCCGAAAGGTAATTTCTAATCCATTGAAGAAGAGAGTCGTCGATCCCAAATGCACGCATTTTCGACAAAAGAGCTTGATGCCAAACTCTGTCAAATGCCTTAGAAATATCAAGTGCAACTATCTTGCTTTCGCCAGATTGATGTACGCTTTGGTTCCACTTTTCGGTAAGACATGCCATCAAATCACCAGTTGACCTGTTGCTACGAAAACCATATTGCCGGTCATTGAAAAGTTTTCGTGTTTCGAGATATTTCATGAGCTGATGATTTATCAGCGTTTCCATGACCTTGGAAAGAAGGGACGTAAGTGCAATGGGTCTGTAGGAGGAGAGAGAAGATGATCCGCCTTTTTTAGGGACGGGCTGGACAAATGCTGTTTTCCATCTGCTCGGGAAGAGTCCTAAAGTGTAGGATTGATGAAAAAGCTTACGCAGGGGAGATATACCATCTGGACCAGCGGATTTATGTATGTTGAGATCTTTAAGTACTCTTGCTACTACACGAGTGCGAAAGTAGATTCGTCCCATTGAAGATTCGACGCACTCAAGTGTAGGCGGAGACAAAGCACAATCTGGGAGTGTTGAGCTGGCCGCAAAGTGTGCAGCAAGCAGATTGGCCTTATCCAAAGAGCTGACAGCTGGAATGTCATTGTAAATGAGCGTTGGGATGGAGGATGAGGCGGAATTTCTAATGTTTTTGACGAACGACCAAAAATTTTTACTGCCTTTGGGACATTGCAATATTTTTTGCCTCAGTTTTTGGTCGTATTGGAATTTCACACGCTTAAGAAAGGCTTTGCAGTTATTTCTGGCTCGTTTGAACTTTTTTCGGTTTTCCTCTGTCGGGTTGGTCTTGAAGGCCCGAAAAAATATTTCTCTAACCCTGACGGCCTCTTTACAGCTAGAGTCGTACCATGTCTTTTCTTTTGGTTTGATACTCTTCATCCGATGAGGAATAAAGGATCTCATTCCAAAAAGAATGGTGTCTGTAATCATATCAGCAGCGGCATCCACGTCGTTATCGACGACGTGTTAAAATTAACGACCAGTTAAAATTCCTAAAGAAGCTGTTAAGACTGCTTCAGTTGGCTTTCTCGTATTGCCATACGGTTCTTTTAGGAATTTTTTCTCTAACCGTGTGGTCGGTGTACGAGAAATTAGCTGATATGACACAATGGTCCGACGAGCCCAGAGGGGAGAGCACATCAATGGTGTACTTATCAGGGTGAGAAGTTAAAAACAAGTCCAGGGTGTTGGCGGTTTGACTATCAACGTCTGGTATTCGCGTGGGTTCATTTACAAGCTGCGTTTGGTTGTTTTCCGCAGCGAACACACCGTCCTTCGGGTGTTGTCTGTCCAGAATGTCGAAGCCACCCAGAATTCTGTATATTGAAATCGCCCGTAATAACGATTTCAGTATGAGGATACAGGGATAGAATTCTTTGAATGGAGTCAGACAGCGCATCAAACTCGTTAAAGATTGAATTGCTGTCCAGTTTGGGGCTTCTATAAATAAAGCAGTAGTGTATAATTTGCTTACGGAGATGGAATTTTAACCACATGAAGTTGAATTCCGGATTGGAACATGGATCAGATTGTGGTGGAGTTTGGTAAGCTACATCACTACGCACATAAATGGCGAGACCGCGGTGAGAGAAGAATAATGGCACTAGTTCGTAGCCAGGTAGCTTCAGATCAGAATGATCTGAGAGGTGTGGGCGGGGATCTACCTGTGTTTCACTAAGTGCCAAAACAGCTGGTCTGTACTTACAGACGTGGACGTAAGCAGAAAAGTGATTACTTTTTAGCCCGCGTATATTGGCTACGTCTACCCTGAATTCCCTAGTCATAATCACAGACAAACACAGAAAACACAAACACCGACGATACTAAGCAAGGCTGCGAAGTGGAAATTCTGACGAATCAAATTGTTGTAGGTGTTATGCCCTTACAACAATATGAAACAGTACACCAACAAAATTTTCACTCACAACCACGCTATCCATCAGTTGTTACATACACTCAGCCACTGCCCGTACCGTATGGTAAATACAGTAACGGCAGTGACTGAGTGTAAGCAACAGTACTTCGACTAGGAGCGGGTGAGGTGGGATACCCGCACTGTGTGATATTCACTGACACTGAACTGCACTTTTTTTGTTTTTGTATATTTTTTTTTTTGCACGCGCGCTTTTTTTTTTTTTTTTTTTTTTTTTTTTTTTTTTTTTTTTTTTTTTTTTTTTTTTTTGTTGCACAGCACACAACAATATTGCGAGTGCACTGGTGGAGCTGTGCACTCGGCGGTGGTTGACTCGGTACTCCGCTGATAAAACGGATTGAATTATAAATTGTAGTTTGTGATCGAAGCGGATGGCGACAGAGAAAAAGCTAAAGACAATGACTTTTGTGAAAATTCTTTACATATGAATACATTACGTATTCTTTACATATGAGCTGACACTGATAACTGATACTCGAAATGCCTTTTATACCGAACATCTTATAGTAAGCAATTCAGTTGGCTTATACTACATTACTTTTATGTAAGTATGTGTAGTATGAGCATGAGCGGGATTCAGATAATGTGTAAGGCGACTAATTGTGTTTTATTGATGAAGTGTTGCAGCTCGCCCATTCTGAATTAAGACTCGTCACCAAGGCTTCCTTGCGTTGTATGGGAAGTATCTTCGTGACACGCAATGTCCCCATCCTTTTCTACCAGACGGTCGTCTTCATCTTCATCGTGTTTTGTCTGAACTTTCGACGGCTCGAATGGTTTCTAGGTTCGCTTTTGCCAAGGGATGTCTCTCAAAGCGTGCCTGTCGTATGGCTGAATCTTTGCCACAATGTAGGGATCCCTGTAAATTAGATCAAGCTTTATAGACTCAGCCGTTCTGATAGTAGGTTCACGTTCTATCAAAGCCAAATCATTTGCTGTGTACGTATTTGGTTTATTGTGGGAAACGTCTCTTTGTTAGTTTAACGCGATAGTGTGCAGTGGAGTTTTACGTCTGTGGGTCATTTCGTCTGGATTCCAGTGTCCATTCTGTTCCAGCTGCATCAATGGTTGGCGTGCACTGCTAATACGCCTTTTGTGTTCGTGGTCTATACAGCTTTCCAAATTGTGTATTTGGTAATATTGTTTACCAGCGCTACCAAATATTTAACTCCTCTTCTTCTAGGTATAAACAGCCCCAAGTGATCCATATGAACTGTATGAAAAGGATTCCTTTTCAAACAATGTAGCTCGCCTTCATCCATTCCTCTTCTTTTGGAATATGCGCACTCCACATATGTAGCTCTTAACAAAACTTCGCATTTTGGGAAACGAAAACTTTATTTTCAGTCTTTCCAAAGTTTTGTCGACGCTCATGCGAGCCGCCTCGTCATGGCACATTTTTAAGATTTGCCATCGAACTCCCTTTGGTGCTACCCATATCTTATGATCGCCGTCGAATCTATATAGTCTTATTCCGTCGAGCCCGTACTCCGCATGCAGGACAGAATGTTTGATTGTAGTTGATTGATTATATTACAAAACTTACTATCTTGGCATAGCATAGTAGCTAACCAGTGGTTATTCTCAATGTATATATTAAACATGTTAGCGTTTGCACATCGCATCCACTTACTGTAGTAAGCTCAAACTCTTGAAGCTTGAGCCACCAACTTGCAACTCGTGATCTCATCCTGGCTTTGTTTTGAGTCGTTATAATTCGAAATCTTACACGGCTAATACTTCCAGCTCATAGCTGTAATACTTTGTTTCGGCTTCCTTCAGCTTTCTGTTAAAAGATACCACTGGTCTCGGTTTGTCGTCTCTTCTTCCTTGTTGCATTAAGATTCCAGCAAGTCCAACAGTTAAGGCATCCGTATGCACCTCGTGATCACATTCGATGTTATACGAATACAAAGCGAAAAATTGCGGGTTAGTCATTAAGAATTTTAGTCGTTCAAATGCAGTCTGCTGTTACTCCGTCCACGAGAAAAATTTGCCGGCCTTCAGTAAATTGGTAAGTGGTAGTACTACAATCTTTGAATACTTTAGTACAAATTTTCGGAAATAACCGGTGAGGCCTAGAAATTGTCTTACTTGATGCTCATTTTTTGCCTGGGGAAAACCTTTAACAACGACTAGGCCTAATCCCATTTTCGTCCAGTTGGTATAGGAGGAACTCAATGCATGTCTTTAAAAACGCGCACTTTTGGTACTAAGAGTAACTCCTAACTGTTTGCTTACAACTTTCCAAGCTTCTGTAGTCCTTCCTCTATTATGTCGCTTGCAATGACAATGCCAACTAAGTAAACCGTAACATTTCCAAGATACAATTGTGTTTTTATTTGGTTCATGCACATCTGGACTGAGTTGTTGGCAGGTCTTTTCGATCTTAACTTGAGGTTGATCTAGCAAACGACTTTTGTATGGCTGACTGTTATATGGAACGACTACCATTTCACACAAGCTTTTTAAATCATCTACTTGGATATCTGAGTAGAATTTTCCTATAGTTCGGCAACCTCCTCCGCCAAACCCGTTTAGCTTTCTATCATCCTTGTCGTAGGAAATGTTGTTAGCACTTGCGACCGATTTTTGCATAGTTACGCAGTAGCTTCCTAGGTCGATGAATGCTTCGATGGTTTGCCCTTCATGTTCACAATTTTACGGTAAAAGTCACGCACAATTTTACCCACAATTTGCCTGGCTGTTGGTGACCTGCAATGATACTCGTTCGGGCTGTGTTCCCCGTTGCTGTGCAGTTTCGACCAATATGGACAAATTGTTTACACCTGAAGCACTTTGTTATTGTGGAGTTATGTCCTATGTGTTCCATCTGATGAGACTTGAAGCATTTGTTTGCATCTGGGCTTTAATTTTCTGTGCTTTGCCCTTATGTGCCATGCTTATTTGAAGCCGCCGTGTTTTCATTGCTCGTTGTGGCTGCTGGTTGTTTTGGTTGGGATCTGAGACCTGCTATCCATTGAGTGTTCTTCAACAGGTCCTTTATGGTATCAAGTTGTGTTGCTTTCAGCACGTCAAGACATTCAACGTTGATAATGCCCCGTACCACATATTTAACCACTGTCTACTCTTCTAGCTGACATCTCGAAGCAATATCTCTCACCTCATACAAAAACTCTTCGGTGTCCTCGCCTTACTTTTCTACTACCTTATCTTCTGCTGGAAAGTTGGTCACCAATTCGCACAAAAATTCTTCTAAAGACATCCCGGATTTCTCAGCAAGACTTGCTGCTTCTGGCTTAAGGCTTCATACTTCTTTCACCTCTTCAATTGACCTCTGAGACTTTATACTCTCCAACGTAGTTTTCATGGATTGGATTTCCCGCTTCAGTATTTCCACTTCAGTCTGCTCATCATTATCAGATTTAGTCTCCTCTTCATTTTCCCCCTTAATGAGCTCACTTGGTTCATTGTCCTAAACTAATTTCTCATATACCAACAGCTTGTGTAATAATTGAGACTTTTTCTCTGTCCCCTTTAGACCACGTTTCTTTAGTTCATCTTGCAGTTGATCTCTAGTCAATTCACTGAATTTTTCCAATTTTCTTTTCTGCTTCATCCATCGTCTAATCGCTTCACTTTCAGTCACTTGTATGTTTTAATTCAATTTTGCTTGTAATCTGAACCACAAACTTTACCTTTTTTCCTTTGTTTTTCTCTTCCTTTTTGCACTAGCGCTTTATCCCACTGTTTTTGTGATGAAGTTGTGATCGTTGGCTTATACTGCAGTACTTTTATGTAAGTATGAGCATGAGCGGATTCCAATAATGTGTAAGGTCACTAATTGTTTTTTATTGAAAATTTGCTACAAGTTGTATTAAATAATTGTGTTGAAAGAAATAAGTTCTTGAACCCACACAAACATTTTTTTATATAATTTACGCGCGCCTAAGGGGTTAGATACCCTTTTACTTTGCCATGGCGCGGGCGGAAAGGTAGAAGGAGGAGAAAGGAAAATTGTTTTTGTAGTGGTTTGAAACTCAGGTGTATTTGGTTTCGATATTCGCTCTCCAGAGGGGGGGTCCTCATAGGACGGAGAGTTTTTTTCTTCACTCGCAGTGATTCGAAGGTTTTCGCACTAGTTTTTTGTGCTTGAAATTCTACAACAGCCAAATCTACGTGTCAATGTTATGCCTTCACACGCAGAATTTTTCTGTCTGAGTTCCAATTACACAAATGAAAAACTTGAAAGACTTGTCATGGGCAGGATTCGAACCTTGACCCTCCGAGTGAGAAGCGATTGCTAGTACCACTACACCACGGCCACCCCATGTAACATTGGTTTCAGAAGTGGGATAGGACTTATTGCTGTTAAAAAAAAGAATAGCCTCAAACATAAAATGGATGAATAGAAGAACAGCTTGCATATGGTCTTCACCAAAAAATTTATGAACAAAAGAATAATCTGGAAGAGCAAAGAACATCGTACAGAATAGAGAAGAATGGACAACAAAGTTAGGCAATTGTCAGGGGTAATCTGTAATCGAGTATCTTAGTGGGTGGGAAACAAGAATATTGTACTGAAAGCCGCTACTGATATTCGGGTCTGTAGACACCCATAGATCCCACGGCTATCTTTGCATGCGACACATAACATGATACGTTATGAAATACCATAATCAGTGTTTATCTGGTTGGGCGTGATTCAAGTGTACGGGATCCCCTACCGTTCTTCAACAGCAAACTAGATGGACTAAGATACCTTCGATTCCTAGACTACCACTGGGAAAAAGTAAAACGGAGCAATAACGTTCGTTGGCAAAAGTTTGGACACGCCGCATCGAACATCAAGTACCGGGTCGACCACCGTCGAGTGCACAACTCAACCAGTGCACTCGCAATATTATTGTGTGCTGTGCAAAACAAAAAAAAAAAAACCCTGCGCGTGTGCAAAAAACCAAAATACAAAAAAAACTCAAAGTGCAGTGCAGTGACAAAAAAAAAAAAATCACACAGTGCGGGTATCCCACCTCACCCGCTCCTAGTTGAAGTACTGTTGCTTGCACTCAATCACTGCCGTTACTGTATTTACCATACGGTACGGGCAGTGGCTGAGTGTATGTAACAACTGATGGATAGCGAGTTGTGAGTGAAAACTTTGTTGGTGCACTTTGTAAGGGCATAACACCTACAACAATTTAATCCGGTAAATCAATGTCAGAAATTTCACTTCGCAGCCTTGCTTAGTATCGTAGGTGTTTGTGTTTTCTGTGTTTGTCTGCGATTATGACTAGGGAATTCAGGGTAGACGTAGCCAATATATGGGGGCTAAAAAGTAATCACTTTTTGGCGTACGTCCACGTCTGTAAGTACAGACCAGCTGTTTTGGCACTTAGTGAAACACAGGTAGATCCTCGCCCACACCTTTCAGATCATTCTGATCTGAAGCTACCTGGCTACAAACTAGTGCCATTATTCTTCTCTCACCGCGGTCTCGCCATTTATGTGCGTAGTGATGTAGCTTACCAAACTCCACCACAATGTGATCCATGTTCCAATCCGGAACTTCATGTGGTTAAAAATCCATCTCCGTAAGCAAATTATACACTACTGCTTTATTTATAGAAGCCCCAAACTGGATAGCAATTCAATCTTTAACGAGTTTGATGCGCTGTCTGACTCCATTCAAAGAATTCTATCCCTGTATCCTCATACTGAAATCGTTATTACGGGCGATTTCAATATACAGAATTCTGGGTGGCTTCGACATTCTGGACAGACAACACCCGAAGGACGGTGTGTTCGCTGCGGAAAACAACCAAACGCAGCTTGTAAATGAACCCACGCGAATACCAGACGTTGATAGTCAAACCGCCAACACCCTGGACTTGTTTTTAACTTCTCACCCTGATAAGTACACCATTGATGTGCTCTCCCCTCTGGGCTCGTCGGACCATTGTGTCATATCAGCTAATTTCTCGTACACCGACCACACGGTTAGAGAAAAAATTCCTAAAAGAACCGTATGGCAATACGAGAAAGCCAACTGAAGCAGTCTTAACAGCTTCTTTAGGAATTTTAACTGGTCGTTAATTTTAACACGTCGTCGATAACGACGTGGATGCCGCTGCTGATATGATTACAGACACCATTCTTTTTGGAATGAGATCCTTTATTCCTCATCGGATGAAGAGTATCAAACCAAAAGAAAAGACATGGTACGACTCTAGCTGTAAAGAGGCCGTCAGGGTTAGAGAAATATTTTTTCGGGCCTTCAAGACCAACCCGACAGAGGAAAACCGAAAAAAGTTCAAACGAGCCAGAAATAACTGCAAAGCCTTTCTTAAGCGTGTGAAATTCCAATACGACCAAAAACTGAGGCAAAAAATATTGCAATGTCCCAAAGGCAGTAAAAATTTTTGGTCGTTCGTCAAAAACATTAGAAATTCCGCCTCATCCTCCATCCCAACGCTCATTTACAATGACATTCCAGCTGTCAGCTCTTTGGATAAGGCCAATCTGCTTGCTGCACACTTTGCGGCCAGCTCAACACTCCCAGATTGTGCTTTGTCTCCGCCTACACTTGAGTGCGTCGAATCTTCAATGGGACGAATCTACTTTCGCACTCGTGTAGTAGCAAGAGTACTTAAAGATCTCAACATACATAAATCCGCTGGTCCAGATGGTATATCTCCCCTGCGTAAGCTTTTTCATCAATCCTACACTTTAGGACTCTTCCCGAGCAGATGGAAAACAGCATTTGTCCAGCCCGTCCCTAAAAAAGGCGGATCATCTTCTCTCTCCTCCTACAGACCCATTGCACTTACGTCCCTTCTTTCCAAGGTCATGGAAACGCTGATAAATCATCAGCTCATGAAATATCTCGAAACACGAAAACTTTTCAATGACCGGCAATATGGTTTTCGTAGCAACAGGTCAACTGGTGATTTGATGGCATGTCTTACCGAAAAGTGGAACCAAAGCGTACATCAATCTGGCGAAAGCAAGATAGTTGCACTTGATATTTCTAAGGCATTTGACAGAGTTTGGCATCAAGCTCTTTTGTCGAAAATGCGTGCATTTGGGATCGACGACTCTCTTCTTCAATGGATTAGAAATTACCTTTCGGAACGTTCAATTCAAGTTGTCTTGGACGGTTTCAAGTCTAATATGCACAAAATAAATGCTGGTGTGCCCCAGGGCTCTGTTCTGTCACCGACACTCTTTTTAATTTTCATTAACGATCTCTTGTCTGCTACTTCTAATCCAATATATTCCTTTGCTGATGACAGTACTCTCTGCTTTTCATATTCGTTCCCGGACTCACGGCCCTGCTCTTCGGCTGTAGTACGAGAACGGCAGCGTATGCTAAGCTCATTAAATTCCGATATCAACAGCATAACCATTTGGGGAACTATCAATAGAGTGGAATTTAATGCTTCCAAAACACAATGCTGTCTGCTGTCTTTAAAGCGAAATTTAAACACCCAGCCATTATCTATGAATGGCACTTGTATCGTCGAAACCGAAAAACTTTCCATTCTCGGTATGTGTGTCAATGACAACTTACGTTGGAATGACCACATATTTGATCTCGCCAAAAATGCTGCGAAATGTCTAGGTTTCCTCAAGCGATGTAAGAAATATTTTACCCCCTCTGATCTGGCCTCAATATATAAGGCATTCATCCGCCCAAAATTGGAGTACAACTCCCACATCTGGTCAGTTGCTCCTAAAACATCTCTGCACCTGCTAGATAGGATTCAAAACCGTGCGATAAAACTTATTGACGGTACTAATATCAATCAATCAATGGACACCCTCGAACACCGACGAAATGTCTCGTGTCTCACTTTGTTTTATCGCTACTTCCACCACCAGTGCTCCAGTGCTACTTCCATCGCCAGTAGCATTCCGCCCATTCAAACTTTCAACCGTAACACCCGTCTCGCTATAAATGCTCATCAGTATACCCTCAAGCCCATTTTCGGACGTACTCTAAAATATCGTGATTCGTTCCTAAGCCGTACAACTCGCTTATGGAATGCCCTGCCGATCTCTGTATTTCCTGGTCGTTATAACTTGCAAACATTTAAAAACAATGTACATCGGTACCTCTCTTTTCTTCCTCCCTAAATTTCCTTTGCCCGCGCTGTGTACAATCACCTTAAGGGTACTCAAACCCCTTGAGCGCGCGCTCATTATAAAAAAAAAAAATAAAAAAAAATCAACCACTTTCACTTTACTTTATCATTTACTTAGACCACATTATCCTTACTATTCATTCACTTACAAATCCAAATTGTGAACTGACTCCACTTTCTGTACTAGCCAGCTGTCCATACTATTTTATATTTTGCCAGTTGTCAAAAACTTTCCACTATTACTACAATGGATAAGTTTTCCGTTTTTCAAATATAGATGACGCTGTCCACATTCAAACTGTTATCACAATATGATGTTCCCTTCGGCCAAACATCGAAGGCCCATATGACGGCGGTGACAACACACCTATCACTTATCCAGAATATAAGAAGACAGACTAAGATCGAGGCATTATTCGGGTTAGCATCAATATAAATAAACGACACCAGAGCAAAAGAATTATTAAGAAAAAACCATGACACACAAATGTCGCCTGAGCTGAGAGTGGCATGGACGCTAGTAAAAACCAGAGCCAACAGTGGGTGTCTCGAGCTAGAGTGGCCAGCAAGATTACACTTAAAAAAAAAAACACAAAAAAAAGAGCATGGTATCCGAAAAACAAAAAATCAGAGGAAACCGAAAATGCTCTAAAAGGCCAGGCGACCATGGAGAACGAAACAGGGTCAAAAATTGTTAGAAATGTCCGAAAACAAATGACTAAAAGCCAATAGTAAAAGAGAAAGAATGATACACAAAAGGCCAGATAAATCAAATCCTTCCACCATCAAGAAGCAAAGGAAGTAAATAAGGGTACTAAGTCTACCACCGAAGAGTGTACACCTCACAGCCGCGTAAACCAGCCAACAAAAAAAGAAAGCAAAACAAATCTATCGCGAACGCGTGTGAAATAAGAAAAAAAAAAACTTCTGGATAGCGGGTTGTGAATGTGAATTTTGTTGCTGTACTGTTTCCTATTGTATGCCCACAACAACTACAACATCGCAACTACGCATCGCTTTTCTGGTCCATGTTTGTAAATACAGGCCATCTGTTTTTGCACTCATTGAATCACAGGTATATACCTCTCAGCTCACTCTGATCTGAAGCTACCTGGGTACGAACTAGTGCCATTATTCTTCCTCACCCCGGTCCCGCCATTTACGCGCTTAGTGATGTAGCTTACCAAACTCCACCACAATGTAACCCCTGTTCCAATCCGGAATTCAATTTCATGTGGTTTAAATTCTACAATATATCCGTAAGAAAATTATCCACTACTGCTTTATTTACAGAAGCCCCAAACTGGACGGCAATTCCACTTTTAACGAGTTTGATGCGCTGTCTGACACCATATGAAGAATTGTATTCCTGTATCCTTATACTGAAATACTACGGGCGATTTTAATATCAATAATTTTGGATGGCTTCGACATTCTGGACAGATAACGTGTTGAAATCTTTGCTGCGGAAAACAACTTGGCCCAGCTTGTAAATGAGCCCACGCGAATAGCAGACGTTGAGTCATACCGCAAATACCCTGGACTTGTTTTTAACTTCTCACCCTGATAAGTACACTGTTGATGTGCACTCCCCTCTAGGCTGTGAATATCACACAGTGCGGGTATCCCACCTCACCCGCTCCTAGTTGAAGTACTGTTGCTTGCACTCAATCACTGCCGTTACTGTATTTACCATACGGTACGGGCAGTGGCTGAGTGTATGTAACAACTGATGGATAGCGAGTTGTGAGTGAAAACTTTGTTTGTGCACTGTTTCATATTGTTGTAAGGGCATAACACCTACAACAATTTAATCCGGTAAATCAATGTCAGAATTTTCACTTCGCAGCCTTGCTTAGTATCGTAGGTGTTTGTGTTTTCTGTGTTTGTCTGTGATTATGACTAGGGAATTCAGGGTAGACGTAGCCAATATATGGGGGCTAAAAAGTAATCACTTTTTGGCGTACGTCCACGTCTGTAAGTACAGACCAGCTGTTTTGGCACTTAGTGAAACACAGGTAGATCCTCGCCCACACCTTTCAGATCATTCTGATCTGAAGCTACCTGGCTACAAACTAATGCCATTATTCTTCTCTCACCGCAGTCTCGCCATTTATGTGCGTAGTGATGTAGCTTACCAAACTCCACCACAATGTAATCCATGTTCCAATCCGGAATTCAACTTCATGTGGTTAAAATTCCATCTCCGTAAGCAAATTATCCACTACTGCTTTATTTATAGAAGCCCCAAACTGGACAGCAATTCAACTTTTAACGAGTTTGATGCGCTGTCTGACTCCATTCAAAGAATTGTATCCCTGTATCCTCACACTGAAATCGTTATTACGGGCGATTTCAATATACAGAATTCTGGGTGGCTTCGATATTCTGGACAGACAACACCCGAAGGACGGTGTGTTCGCTGCGGAAAACAACCAAACGCAGCTTGTAAATGAACCCACGCGAATACCAGACGTTGATAGTCATACCGCCAACACCCTGGACTTGTTTTTAACTTCTCACCCTGATAAGTACACCATTGATGTGCTCTCCCCTCTGGGCTCGTCGGACCATTGTGTCATATCAGCTAATTTCTCGTACACCGACCACACGGTTAGAGAAAAAATTCCTAAAAGAACCGTATGGCAATACGAGAAAGCCAACTGGAGCAGTCTTAACAGCTTCTTTAGGAATTTTATCTGGTCGTTACACTTCCTCGATAACGACGTGGATGCCGCTGCTGATATGATTACAGACACCATTCTTTTTGGAATGAGATCCTTTATTCCTCATCGGATGAAGAGTATCAAACCAAAAGAAAAGACATGGTACGACTCTAGCTGTAAAGAGGCCGTCAGGGTTAGAGAAATATTTTTTCGGGCCTTCAAGACCAACCCGACAGAGGAAAACCGAAAAAAGTTCAAACGAGCCAGAAATAACTGCAAAGCCTTTCTTAAGCGTGTGAAATTCCAATACGACCAAAAACTGAGGCAAAAAATATTGCAATGTCCCAAAGGCAGTAAAAATTTTTGGTCGTTCGTCAAAAACATTAGAAATTCCGCCTCATCCTCCATCCCAACGCTCATTTACAATGACATTCCAGCTATCAGCTCTTTGGATAAGGCCAATCTGCTTGCTGCACACTTTGCGGCCAGCTCAACACTCCCAGATTGTGCTTTGTCTCCGCCTACACTTGAGTGCGTCGAATCTTCAATGGGACGAATCTACTTTCGCACTCGTATATTAGCAAGAGTACTTAAAGATCTCAACATACATAAATCCGCTGGTCCAGATGGTATATCTCCCCTGCGTAAGCTTTTTCATCAATCCTACACTTTAGGACTCTTCCCGAGCAGATGGAAAACAGCATTTGTCCAGCCCGTCCCTAAAAAAGGCGGATCATCTTCTCTCTCCTCCTACAGACCCATTGCACTTACGTCCCTTCTTTCCAAGGTCATGGAAACGCTGATAAATCATCAGCTCATGAAATATCTCGAAACACGAAAACTTTTCAATGACCGGCAATATGGTTTTCGTAGCAACAGGTCAACTGGTGATTTGATGGCATGTCTTACCGAAAAGTGGAACCAAAGCGTACATCAATCTGGCGAAAGCAAGATAGTTGCACTTGATATTTCTAAGGCATTTGACAGAGTTTGGCATCAAGCTCTTTTGTCGAAAATGCGTGCATTTGGGATCGACGACTCTCTTCTTCAATGGATTAGAAATTACCTTTCGGAACGTTCAACTCAAGTTGTCTTGGGGCTGTTGCGCCCCAGGGCTCTGTTCTGTCTCGGACACTCTTTTTAATTTTCATTAATGATCTCTTGTCTGCTACTTCTAATCCAATATATTCCTTTGCTGATGACAGTACTCTCTGCTTTTCATATTCGTTTCCAGACTCACGGGCCTGCTGTTCGGCTGTAGAACGAGAACGGCAGCGTATGCTAAGCTCATTAAATTCCGATATCAACAGCATAACCAATGGGGGAACTATCAACAGAGTGGAATTTAATACTTCCAAAACACAATGCTGTCTGCTGTCGTTAAAGCGAAATTTAAACACCCAGCCATTATCTATGAATGGCACTTGCATCGTCGAAACCGAAAAACTTTCCATTCTCGGTATGTGTGTCAATGACAACTTACGTTGGAATGACCACATATTTGATGTCGCCAAAAATGCTACGAAATGTCTAGGTTTCCTCAAGCGATGTAAGAAATATTTTACCCCCTCTGATCTGGCCTCAATATATAAGGCATTCATCCGCCCAAAATTGGAGTACAATGCCCACATCTGGTCAGGTGCTCCTAAAACATCTCTGCACCTGCTAGATAGGATTCAAAACCGTGCGATAAAACTTATTGATGATACTAATACCAGTCAATCAATTGACACGCTCGAACACCGACGTAATGTCTCCTGTCTCACTTTGTTTTATCGCTATTTCCACCACCAGTGCTCCACTGAAATCGCCAGTACCATTCCGCCCGTTCAAACTTTCAACCGTAACACCCGTTTCGCTATGAATGCTGATCAGTATACCCTCAAGCCCATTTTCGGACGTACTCTAAAATATCGTGATTTATTCCTTAGCCGTACAACTCGCTTATGGAATGTCCTGCCGATCTCTGTATTTCCTGGTCGTTATAACTTGCAAACAGTTAAAAGCAATGTACATCGGTACCTCTCTTTTCTTCCTCCCTAAATTTCTTTTGCCCGCGCTGTGAACACTCACCTTAAGGGTACACAAACCCCTTGAGCGCGCGCTCATTATGTATAAAAAAAATATAAAAAAAACTATGAGATGCAGCCGAAATACGAACTGAGTAGAGATGGAGCGCCTGAAGAAATCTTATATAAGAGGTTATTATATAAGACCTGCCGTGTCTTAAAATTGCCCGAACGGTAAACAATCAACAAATATTATTTGTAAGTTTGTGGTGGTGGCAATTTGTGATCGAGGAACAGTAGGAGAAGATAGAGGTTATAGGAGCGCTCTTCCAGCAAGTGTACAAGGGGAATGATGTTAACTTGGAAAATCAAATCCTTGTGCACAATTTCTAACTTAGAAATGATATAGAAAATTGGCGTCTACAGAGCTCGGGTTTCACTTAGTTCAGTGACAAAAATATGACAAATGATGACAATCGCCGATGAAAAGGAACAGATTCCATTCGTTTTGATGGAATACCGAACATTATGCTTCGACATCTCCCACTATAAGCGGTTGAAAATCGAAACAGTATATTTTCACAAAACAGACTTTCACTTATTTTATTATAATTCTTTAGAAAACTTTTAAACAATTCAAGATATAAAATAATTAATTAATTAGCAAAATACAATAATTTAGATAATTTAGGATAATTCAAATGCATGCAAAATAAAAGAGTTGAAGTATTCCACTTTAGTTAATTAGTTAATAATTATGAAGTTTTGAATTCATAACTGAAAGCACCCCCGGCCACGTTGATCAATCTGCGAAGTCAGAGAGAGATAGTAAGTTGTTTTCTTCCTTTTATAGGTTAGATTTTGTATAACACAGTGTTGACATTCAAACAGATTGTCGTAAAAGCTTTAAATGGATGTGTTCATAAGAACTCTATCTATATACCAATCGGCCGTCCTACGGAATCTCCTTCTCCGGAAGATGCGTCGTTTTTATCATAGATTGAGTACTGGTCATCTTTTGAATTGGGCCACAGCTTCATTTTGTCTGCGTTAGTTTCAGTCTGTATGGGTCCTTCATGTTCGCCCTCTTTCTGAACCTGATAACGATTGAATCTTTTGACGTTGAGTATGCGATACGGTCCCATGAATTTTGGTCGGATTTTTTGACCAACGCCAAACTGAACTTTTTCAATTGCCACCAAGCCTCCTAAACCGTATTTTATTGCTCCTTTTCTTCGTTTATCAAAACTATGCTTATTCTCAGCTTGTATTTTTCTGATTTCTTCTTTGGCTTGTTGTCGTCTTTGTCGTCGTTGTTCTCTATTTTGACCTCTATCGTGGACTTCTCTTATTATCTTGTTTATCATATTATCTGAAACGACAAAAACAGTATTATTATTTAGATTCTTGCAAAGTGTGCCATTGTACATAAGATAGTCTTTATATGATTTATCTTTTAAAATTACTATTATAGAGTTTAAACGATCATCTGCGCGTTGAGATTCGGATAGTTTTAAGAAAGCTGCTATTTCCAAGACTGTTGATGCAGAACGCTACCCGATTACGACTTAAGCTGTCAACGTGTTTTATCCTTGCACCTGACCTGTGTTCAATCAAATAATCGAACTCTTCCAAAAGCAATGCCCATCTTGCAACTCTAGTTGTTAAATCCTTTTTTTGCGTTGTACACTGGAATGCTTTACAGTCCGTGATTAGCTTAAATTTTTGTCCTAGAAGATACACTCTGAATTTCCTGAGCGCTTCAACTATAGCTAATACTTCAAGCTCGTATGAACTGTAGTTTTGCTCAGCGGGTGAAGTTTTCTTGCTCATGTAGTATGTTGGATGCAAACTGTTGTCTTCTGAATCACGTTGTAGGAGTACCACTCCATAACCATCCCTTGACGCATCCGTATGCAATTCGGTGGCTGCTCCATATTTAAAAATCCTTATTATCGGTTCAGTTACCAAAGCTCTTATCAGATCATTAATCGCATTCATCTGTGGGATATCCATTTTAAAACGTGCGGCCCTCTTCAACAGTTCGAACAATGGGCGAGCCCTACGAGCAAAGTCTGGAATAAATTTTCGAAAATAATTAGCAAGACCGAGAAAACTTTGTAATTGGTTAGCGGTCAATGGAATAGGGAAATTTATAACTGCCTTAGACTTGAATGGAGATGGTGAAATACTTCCGTTTCTTATCCGATGTCCAAGATATTCAATATCGCTTTGAAGGAATTAACATTTCTTCCATTTAATTTTCAAGCCGCTCTTTGAAGCTACACTTAGTACTTCCTCTAGCCTAACAATTCCTTCTTCAATCGTTCGCGATGGAATGATCACATCGTCAATGTACACGATAACAATTTCCCGATTTATTAGATCCTTAAGTACAGAGTTGATGTATTTTTGAAATACGGTGAATTACAAAGCCCAAAAGGCACTTTACAAAACTCGAACTGTCCGCAATGAGTGACGAAGAACGTATATTTTCTGTTTGACGTATTCTGCCATTTTCCAAATCCAACGTTGTAAAATATTTCGCAGCTTGTAATTTATCGAGTTGTTATTCGATATTAGGAAGGGGATATCTTTCCTTTATAATTTTTCTGTTTACTCCTAGAACTCGATGCAAAGTCTGTGGGACCAATCTTTCTTGTTAACTAGCACTACCTTGGTTGCGTAATCTGAGGAACTCTCTGTTATGACACCATCATCCATCCACTGTGTAATTTGAGCCTCAACTATTTTCTATTCTGAAGGTGGAAATCTTCTAGGAGGTCTGTAAAACGGTTCATCATCCACTGTGACAATTCTCATAGTTACTGGTGATTTATCTGGAATTTGAGGGTATAATTTTTAACAAGGATGAGTACCTTTTCAGTTTCTTCCGCTTTAATGTTTTCCAATCCTGCTATATACAATTTATGTTCGATTTCTGTGTCTACGCTTATGCTAGCTAAAAAGCATGTGGGTCCTTTCGCTTTCGTTATTTCTTCTTCTTCCGATATGCACTTCTCCTCGCCGCCTTTTCTTTTTATGATTGGTTATTTACCAGCTTCTATTTTAACATCAGCCCACTGCAACAAGTTCATGTCAATTATCATATCGCATTGTAAACAATCGTCATCAATTGCATCTCCAATTTCCACAGACGTTCTACAAAAGCCTTTAGTAGCAATATTACTCGTAGATCCCAAAGTAGATATTATAATAGGAGGATCCCTAATATTGAATTTTGGAAAAATAAGTTTCATATAACATTCTTTTATGACACATATTTCACTGCCTGTACCAATCAAGCACTCCCAGCTTATGCAGTTAATCTTTGCGTCTACGTACACCATTTTCCGATTGTCAGTACTTGCTACCTCAAAATTATTTTTCGATTGTCCTAAAAGCTTTAAACGGATGTGTTTATAAGAACTCTATATACCACCCTGTTTAATAATGCAATAAATAGTGGCAATTATACAGAGCACTGAAAACTGCGGTGGTGCCCCTCTCGAAAAGGGATAAAGACCCTTCTAATCTGGCGAATCTCCTGTCTTTGCTTATGTCATTAAGATATTAGGATAATCAATTTTCTCGACATTAAAAATATTAAAAACAGTTGTAGAGGGAAAATTCGTCCTCTCGATGAAACTTGTGAAAATTGGTTTTGATTTATGTGAAAAGACCAAAACTTGGTCGAAGACACACGAATAAACTTAAACCTCCAATCACTTACGAAAGGCCAAGTCTTGGTCGAAACGTATGAGTGATTCCTTTTAATCGGAGCGTAAACTTGTAAAAGCTGTTCTCTAAATAAAACACTAACAACGGTTTACGTGGATTTTTCACAATATAATAAAATTTTATTCTTCTATTAGAGTAATTTGGTACTTGAAGTGAGTGTGAATTATATGATGCGACACAAATAAAAGTTGAGAGTTGCCACATCATTATATTTTGTTTGGTACATAAATTTAAATGTTGTCACATCATTATTTTTTTTATTTGGTACATAAAATTAAATGTTAATTAAAACTGAAATAATGTTAAATAATTCACAAAACAATTAATAATTTATTTATAACAAAATAATAAAATAATAGCTGTGCTACAATCTCCCCCTCTGGACATGAAGTCGTCTCGACGATTGTACAGGTCAGCGTCGGTTGGAAGGTCGTCCCCTCCTTCTTATGGGTCGTATTGGCTTATTTATTGTGGATGCGTCCTTCGCTCGGAATGGAGTTAGAGCAGACACATGATAGGTTCCAAGAGGTACATCTAACTTATCCGCTTCAGCAATTTGGAAAAGTGTTTCGCTGAATCGCCGTATAATGATATATGGACCATCTCGCCTAGGTGCAAATTTGGATGTTATTGTTTTACCTGCGTTACTAAGAACGTGTGTTGTAACTAGGACTTCATCCCCGAGTTTATATTCTGGAGCCTTTTGGCGCCTTCGATTAGCGTACTGCACATGTTTGTTTTTGTTGTCATCTTCTAACTTGGATACTGTTTCCAAGATGTTGGGTAGTTCTCTTAGGACAGGAAGTATTGTAGAGTCGAAATTCGGATCATCAATGCTGCTACTGAGATCATGGGAGATATGTATTGGTGCTTGCAGCTCGCGTCCAAAAGTAATATAAGCTGCTGTTTGTCCAGTTGTAGAACAGACTGCAGAATTCATCGCGAAACGAATGGATGATAGGTGTTGTGACCATGTGTCATGTTGATTTTCAACGAGGATCGCCAACTGTGTTTTTAGGTCACGGTTCTTGCGTTCCACCATGTTGGGCTGTGGATGATATACCGGTGTAAGCATCTGATCTATTCCGAGACGTGTAGTTAAATACTGCATTATTGCAGCGATAAATTGTGGACCATTGTCGCTAATTACTCTTCTTGGGATTCCGTATCGTAGGAAGATTTCGTGTAACAAAACATTTGAACATTTTTCCGCTGTTGCTTCAGTAAGAGGGAAAAGTTCTACCCATCTGCTAGTTGTGTCTTCTACTACAAATATCCATTTGTTGCCATTGCTGACAGGTAATGGTCCAAAAAGGTCTATAGAGAGTGCCTCGAATCTTTGATTGCTTGCTGTGGTTTTGTAAAGTCCCATTGGTCGTAGATTACTTGGCTTATATCGCTGACACTTGTCACACTCTTTGACATATTTCTGAACCGTAGAGTACATCTTATCCCAATAGAATTTTGAACTTATCCTTGATAAGGTTTTGTCAACTCCGTAGTGTCCAGCAGTAGGGGAATCATGAAGGGCTTTCATGATTGTTTCTATTTCTTGGTCTGGAACTACTAGCGCTGCTTCTTCAGTATCTGTATACTTGTATAATACACCATGAGTCACAATGTATCCCTCATTGGCATATTTTTCACCTTCAGTACCATCGGTGTTCTCAAGTGCTTCTAAAATAATTTTAATTTTATCATCTTTTAGTTGTTCTTGACGAATTTCATGGCTTCCACGGGTTGGAATCGCGACTTCTGTGTAGCATATGTCACAGGATTCAATTGGCGGGCGTGATAATGTATCGGCTACACTATTCGTTCTCCCTGAAATATACTTTATTTGAATATTGTATGGCTGAAGTTGTAACGCCCATCGTGCCAAGCGTCCAGTAGGTGACTTGATCATCATTAGCCACCTTAATGGCTGGTGGTCCGTTAAAAGGGTTAAGTCTGCGCCTTCAATATAGCCGCGAAATTTATTGGTCGCCCAGACGATCGCTAGTGCTTCTCTCTCTGTCGTCGAATAGTTCTGTTCTGCTGATGTCAATAAGCGACTAGCATATTCTATTGGGTGCTCGTCAGGGCCCTCCCCCTGGACTAAAACTGCTCCCAATGCATAACTGCTGGCGTCTGTCTTCAAAAGGTATGGCTTTGTTGAGTCGGCTTGACTTAGTATAGGTGCAGTCACCAAGAGATTCTTGAGTTTTTGAAATGACTCGTCTTCCAATGCACTCCACCTGAATACAGCTGATTTTTTTGTAAGACTGCTTATTGGTTTCGAAACTTTAGCGAAATCAGGTATAAAGCGTCTATACCATGAGCAGGTTTGTAGAAACGTGAGAACTTGCTTCACGTTTTTTGGCTGTTGCATATTAAGTATGGCTGACACTTTTTCAGGATCCGTTTTTATCCCATCTATCGTAATAATGTGTCCCAGAAACTTAACTTCTTCGCAACAGAAATTACATTTTCCTAGATTTACCCGCAAGCCGAACTGCTTAAGCCGGTTGAAAACTTTATCTAAATCATTAATATGCTCTATTAACGTTGATGAGCAAACAATTAGATCATCTAGGTAAGCCTGGACCACTGTGTCATCTAAACCAGATCGGACTTGGTCCATCAGGCGTTGAAATGTAGCGGGTGCGTTCCGTAATCCGAATGGCATCCTATTAAAACGAAAGGTACCAAACGGCGACGTGAAGGCTGTCTTATCCTTATCCGATGGGTTTACTCCGATTTGCCAATATCCAGCTTGAAGGTCAATCGTAGACATGTATGGCGTGGATTTGGCTGCATGGAGCAAGTCATCTATCCGAGGAAGAGGATACCTATCTGGTGTGGTGATGGCATTGATTTGTCTGTAATCAACACACACCCTGATGTCACCATTCTTTTTGGGAACCAACACTACAGGTGAGGCCCATGGTGAATCGCACGGTTCAATGATTTTCTGCAAAAGCATTTTCTGTAACTCAGCTTTAAGCTGTTCCTTCCTCACAGGTGATAGACGATATGGAGGGGAAGCTACTGGTTGATGAGATCCGGTTTCAATGGAATGAACTACACCACGAACAGTTATCTCGTCCTCCCATTTAAAAATATTGTCGTGCTTCTGTAATAAATCATCTAATTGTCCCTCATCCTTCTTTATAATACTGGTCAAGTTTATGCCCAACTTATAGGGTGGACCAAACAGTCTGTCATTTAGCCGGTCTTCCTCTTCATTAGAGAAATCGAGGAATACGTTTCGTATCCGATTGTTACCTGGTTGTCCTTGGTCGTAGACATGTAGTGGTAAGGAATCCTCAAATACTTCGTATATTTCTTCTGCAGAATATTTCTTCATAGGTGGCAATGGCATGGGTTTTTTATACCTTGGTGCGTTATCAATCAGCTTATTTATTTTTTGTACTATCGCCGGATCGTAAATTGGGGAGACTGGGCTGATTTCACCGTATGCAAAATTCGGTGTTGTTGCAATTTCTGTATATTTAAAGAAAGGAACACTAAATTCGGGTTGATCGGCAAAATACCATATGTTCTTGGCTGGGTTGATTATAATACCAGAGCTTTCTAAATAATCGATTCCCAATAACGTGATATTGTCATTGGCTTCTGACAACACACTAATGCTTATTTTGGTTTGTCGGCGGCCTATTTTCATATAAGTGGTTGTCGTCAAGATATCTTGGGATCTGAGAATACCATCTGCCAGTCTAATTTCCGCTTTCATTTTCCGAAAGTCGTGATTTTCCTTTCTTAGCTGGGCACTCAGCCTGTTGCTGGCAATACTCGTTTTGGCTGCCGTATCTAAGTAAGCAACATGTTTAATACCGCCAAATTCTACTACCACTGCTGGTATGTTACCTCCCTCGCTAATTCTCAAGTCTAAGGCATTAATGCTGGCTCCACTTCCAGAGCTGATGCCTTTAGAGCATTTTGGACAATTTCTTTTTATATAGCCTATGGTTCCACATCCAAAGCAAACTAGCGGATTTTCCGGACCTCTATTATTAGGCCCTAGTGGTCGTTGCTGCTTGGACTGCTCACTGCTATTAAATTTACGGCAATTTTCTTTCATATGTCCTACAAAATGACAGAAGCTACATCTTATAACTTCCTTCTTCGCTACTGGGTGGAGTCTTTCGTATTCTCTTGCGAGGGCTATGAGTTTGGTAAATGTTTTAAACTCGCTCCTCCTAACACCCTTCTTGATATTATCATGTAGCAGGCTGTATATAATGTCTATACAGTGTACCTCTGGTATGGGTGGCTGGGGAATTTCGGCCAATAATGCTCTTTTTGCACTGATAAATTGGTCCGTTGATTCACCCAGTTTTTGTTTTTTTTCAAACAATAGCTCAAATATAATGTACACTGGTCGTCGTGGAGCGTATTGGTCTCTCATCATTTCGATGGCATTTGACCAAGTAGTCATTTCCGTATGGATGCCTTTCCACCATGTCGCTGCTTCATTCTTTAGAAGCAAGGGAAGCTCTATCAATGCATCTTCATCGGTGATGCGGCGAACCCTTTTAAAAATTTCAACGTTCGTTATAAAATTTTCGAAACGTTGGGCGTCAAATTCGCCATTAAACCGCTCCGTGCAATCGCACAACGTCTCTTTAAACCGCTGGGTTCCTTCGGGAATACGGTGTTCCATGTCCGTTGTATTTGCTTGTTCGTTGGTCGTCATCCTGCTGGTAGTACCTTTTCTTGTATTTGTCGCTGGACCGTCAAACATTCCCTCCAGTCTTCTTGATCTACCCCCCGAGCCTTGCCTGTCAGAGGTCTTACTGCTGCTTAGTAGGTCTTCTTGCTCTTCCATGTACGTTCCAACAGAGCCTTGCCTATCAGAGGTCTTACTGCTGCTGCTGGTGCTATCTCCTGTGCTGAGCCTTGCCTAAACGCCAAAACGGAATATCCGTTTACCCGCGACCGCGACTCACGTTATCGGTTTCACTGACTCGCGTTATCGGTTTCACTGACTTGCGTGAATTGCCGATAAATCCGTGGGGAACTCGAGCCTCACGTTGGGCGTCAATTGTAGAGGGAAAATTCGTCCTCTCGATGAAACTTGTGAAAATTGGTTTTGATTTATGTGAAAAGGCCAAAACTTGGTCGAAGACACATGAATAAACTTAAACCTCCAATCACTTACGAAAGGCCAAGTCTTGGTCGAAACGTATGAGTGATTCCTTTTAATCGGAGCGTAAACTTGTAAAAGCTGTTCTCTAAATAAAACACTAACAACGGTTTACGTGGATTTTTCACAATATAATAAAATTTTATTCTTCTATTAGAGTAATTTGGTACTTGAAGTGAGTGTGAATTATATGATGCGACACAAATAAAAGTTGAGAGTTGCCACATCATTATATTTTGTTTGGTACATAAATTTAAATGTTGTCACATCATTATTTTTTTTATTTGGTACATAAATTTAAATGTTAATTAAAACTGAAATAATGTTAAATAATTCACAAAACAATTAATAATTTATTTATAACAAAATAATAAAATAATAGCTGTGCTACACAGTGAAATTTTCAATTTAACATAGCCATAGTGTACGCAGGGGATTTGATCGTGTACAAATCAGATCCAAAGGTTGAGGTCAGTTATAGACTTTTGCAATATGACTTCGATAAGTTGCAACTTCGGAAACCAATCTGTTTAGGATGCCAGAAAGAATTGGCGAAAGTTGTCGTTCGAATAACAACACGGGCAGCTACTTATAGAGGTGTCGAAATGTAGTCAGGTACCCTGGGATTTGGTTACATTAATATCTACATATTTCAACAAACATAAATATTGCTCTGGTCCAGAACCAAACTGTTTCATAGCAGCCCAACGCGACGCGACGGTAAATACTGTCCATGTTCGTATTTGGATGTCCCGTTGTCGTTTGTATATTTGCGCACAGGCGACTTAACTACGACAGTGCAGAATGTCCCCCAGTTCAGTAGGGCGGTAGGAAGTCGCAACGTGAGGAATGTTGCTCGACAGCACAGACATTTTCGGTGGCTTATTGAGCCGTATCCGGCTCAGAAAATATGGATAGAATTCGTATAAAACTTTATTGAAACAATTTACAGTGTCTGATTTAAAATAAAAAAACGAAGCAAACTTCGATTAACCTCCCGTAAGCCTGGTGAACAGAATAACGGCTCTTTTTAAGCTTTAAGTATTACAAAAAATTTAATCTTCAATCATCTGCTGAATATAAGAATAATACTAACAGTATTACACAACAAGCCTGGTGGGGTCTGTGGAGCCCTGCACTCAAGTAATTACGTCCAGTCCACACGATATCGAGCATCAAACTTCAGCTACTAATGATTTGAAATCGCAAACACATCTATTATAAAAGTTATAATCTATTATAACAGTTATGGTATATTATAACAGTTATGATCTTTTGAAAATGGATCGGGCCTCTGAAACACCCCACCAGGCTCACCGAAAGTTAATTTTGACACGACAAGGGATCTGTCACTTAATTACAACAAAACCGCATTGAATCTTACTCGTATTTTGAAGGGTTGGACAGATCGTTCTAGATATAAGAAAGGCATAGAAATGTTAGAGCGGCTCTGGAATGATTGTAAAGGGTTTTCCAATAGGGACTTGACAACTTTGAATTTAATTTGTGAACGCACTCTTTCACTAATCATCAAACTGTCACTGACAATTTATTCAGTAAACTCAACATATTCATCATGGTAAAGTACACGAACGAGCAACGTCTGCAAATTATACAAATTTTCTATCGAAATTCGGAGTCGGTGACTGCAACTTTAAGAGCGTTAACTCCAATTTTCGGTGGTAATTCTCGCCCTAGTAGACAGGCAATAACAGGTTTAGTGCAAAAATTTGAGTCTACATATTCGTTGTGTGATGTTGCAGTGTCAGTGAGACAACGGGTTGGTCGAAGTGTCGAAAATATCGCAGCCGTTCAGGCGGCCGTAGCAAACGATACAAATCAGTCAATTCCACGGCGTTCTCAAGAATTGGGCATCGCTCAGACCACATTATGGCGTATTTTGCGTAAGGATCTTGGTTTACACCCATACAAGATCAAGCTGACTCATGAATTGAAGCCGATGGACCATTTGAAGCACGTACATTCTCCGATTGGGTTCTGGAGAAGATGCGCCAAAATGATGAATTTCATCGCAAATTCATCTTCAGTGACGAAGCTCATTTTTGGCTCATAATATAATAATGTTCGTCAATAAGAAAAATATGCGTTATTGGTCGGGTGAAAATCCACATGTGCTTCATGAATCACTACTTCATCCACAAAAAATAATTGTTTGGTGCGGTTTGCATGCCGTCGGCGTTATTGGGCCATATTTTTTCGTCGACGATAACGATCGTCACGCGAAATAGCCGAAATGTGTGGCCGAGTCGTTGAAAATTGGGACAAACGTGCCCGCGATGGCCATATGAACGAAGTCGAGTTCCATTCATAAATGTTTTGATTGTACTTCAAGCCGATAATAAAGTTTTTGAAATATCTCAAATGGTTTGCGTTTTATTTAAAAAAAAAGTTGTCCTTAAAGTCCTTATTGGAAAACCCTATATAATTCTAGAAGGAGACTGTGTTGATGAGTAAAGTCAAATTTTGGCAAAATATTTAGTTTTTATACGTCAGTCTCAAGACTTTTCGAAACACCTCTTAGCCTCACATATCTTTATCAGATATGAATATAATGAAATGTTAAAAAAAAGTACTGTAAAAAATATAAAATTTAATCGTGAAATCATTAAAAAAGATAAAACTTTGGCGAATAAATTCAACACCTTTTTCATAAATAGTATTTTTGAAAATAGAAGCAATCCTTTCGCCCAGTATATGCCACCAACCATTTATGTAAGTGCGTCATTCAAATTAAAAATGTATTGATGTTCAAAATGTGAAAGAAATCTTAAAAACTATGTACCAAAAAAAAGGGCTTTAATCGTATAGGCCCTAGAATGCTGCTTGATGCTATCAACATTATCGGTGATGTCATTGTGCGTGCGTGTTATAAATCGTTCTTTATGTACTGGTGTGTTTTCTAAATAATCTTAGTAAAAATTAAGTTATTTTATTTTAATATCTGTTCGCTAAAAACGTATTTTATTCGAATTAGCCAAATATAAAGACGATATCTTGTATCTGCTCGAAGAAAATGATTGTGAAAGCATCATCTTGGCAAAGATTCCATCAAACGAGGATTCTATAGTTGACGATACATTTGACAACAATGCTAAAGGAAATAATCTTCAGCGTACCTTTGGCATGATTATTGAAGAAGATATCCAACATCTACATGTTCTTGATGCAGTTGACAATGGAGGGGGACAAAATCTTTCCAACTATGTTTCCCAAGATGATTTTGACAGCGAAGACGAAATTGTGCTAAGTGAACTTAAAAAAAGTCTTAGAAAGCCATTTTTTCCACCAAATTGGAGAAAAAATTATTCAATAGATTCAGTAGCTGGATTTTTAGGCACAAAGCATAGTACAGCTGAAGAAGTTGAATGTTTGGAAAACCATGATGCTGCTACAATATTCAGTAAAATTTTAACACAAGAAATGATTGATCACATCGTGTTCCAAACCAATTTGTTTTCTGAGCAGGCAAACGTTTAACTCCCCCAAATTGTTCAAAGATAAAAGCTTTTATTGGAATCAACTTTCTAATGGGTATAAAGCCACAGGGAAGCTATACAGATTATTGGTCAACTCGCCCCGAATTACGAGATTCTTGTAAAATAAACAAATAAATAAAAAAAAGCATTCGACCCTCTTCGTCACATCAACCTGTTAGAACTTCATTGCGAAGATGTGCACACTGTAGCAAGACAGACCACCAAAGGAGAACACAATGGATGTGTTCTACTTGTAGTGGAACTTTGTTTAAACAAAACAAAAACTTGCTTTAACGAATTTAATAAATAAAAAGACGTTTTGTGTACAGTGGTATAATTTTCGTACCATGTCCTTGCAAAGAATCCTGTAAAGATATATTTTTTTTTAATAACATGTTAAATTAATTTATGCAAAAAAAAAATCGTGTAATTTTATTTATTCTCTTGTAGTGGCCCGGAAAGAGTTAACCTAACCTATGGCATTATAATATAGTGAATTAAAATGATTAAACTGGTTTGAGCCTTCCTAAGCGCTCTTATTAAACGAACGCTTGTAAATGGTATATCTTCTGAAAAATCTGAACCAAAAAGTGAGGTTTCTCAATACTAGGTACGCTCCTTCTTCTAATTAACATTAACGACATAAAAAATATACTAAAGTACTCACAGATAGTACTACTTGCGGACGCTTACCTTCATTTTATATCGGGAAAAACATTAAAGAGTGATGACAAATAATCCCAACCTGACCTACTCCATCTACATAAGTGGCTGAAGGCAAATAAATTAAATTTTTCAAAGCTGAAATATTAATTTTACTCATAGTCTTAACTTAACACGGCGTCTCCACGAACAATACCAAAAGTTCCCGGAATTTATTCAGAAAATTAAAACAAGTAGTTTATTCATCTAAATCTATATTGTCCCCTTCAAAGTAATCCCCATCGACTGTAACACACTTATGCCAGCGCTTGATCCGGTCCTCGAAACATTTTTTATATTCGGTTTTAGGTATGTCCAGCAGTGCTTCCTGTGATTTTTATTCAACATTTCTTTTACTCCATCAATGTTTTCGATGTCGATGGTCTGCCACTGCGTTCATCCTAACTTTTGCAAATGTCAAGCTATTACGCTAAGATTTAGAGGAAATGTAAACAACAGATTTACCAACTTAACAAAAAAAAAATTATAAAACAATTCAATTCGGAACAATGGGAGCGCCACACGGGAACATTTTGATCAAGGTGGTATTTTATAGAATGCCATATATTATTCTATGAAAATTGCCTGTGGAGACTACTATTAGTACGCTACGAAAAATTGCATTCTATGGATTGCTTAGCTCATAGCATTTTATGGATATCATCCATTGATATTGCTCGTGGATACGTCGTGTAAAGGTAGAAGGCCAATTATTAGAACAAGTCGGAGAGGTTAAATATGTATTTAGGCGTTATTAATGATCATTGATTAAAGTTTGATTTGCATATTAATTATGTTATTAAAAAAGTGGCAATAAAAATATTCTTTTTTAGCATATGTGGTATACTTAATGTAATGTAATGATCCAGCCACATTTTAAATACTTTTCGTAATTTTTTTTGTGTAGTGATAATGTACAATTAAATGTACAGTGTTTACAAAATAGAGCAATGAGGATAATTTTAAAATTTAGCTTTTATGTTAAATATATTTAAATAGTTTTAACATATTAATTTTAGTTGATATCTTATGTTTAATATTCAAAATAAAATATAATATATTTCCTTTGTACGTAAAAAAATACATGGAATATGTTAGAGGATCACAATGAAATGGAAATTTAAGATTACCATCATACCGTTCAAACCCTACACAAAATAGTATTGTATATAATGGTTTTAATCTATTTAATTCAATACCAAATGAATTAAAAAACTAAATGAATTTTGCCGCATTCAAAAGAAAATTGATAAAATTTGTACAATATAATTTTGCTTATCGTCAAATATAAATTATTGTACATACTAGGTGAGGTGAAAAGCAACCTCCTTGGGAATGAAAGACATTTTTTTAAAATGTTTTTTTATTTTATTCAATATAGTCCCCTTTTAGCTTGATACACTTATTCCAGCGATTTTCCAACTTCTTGATCCCGTCCGAAAAGTAATTTTCCGAAGGTCTGCAAAATACCCCTCCGTGGCGTCGCGTGAGCTGAATTTTTTATTGATGAGCCATCTCTTGAGGTTTGGGAAGAGATAATAGTCCGAGGGAGCCAAATCGGGCGAATACTGTGGATGCGACAGCAATTGGAGCCGTAAGTCATTGATTTTAGCCGTGGTTGCGATGCTTTTGTGCGCCGGCGCATTGTCTTGCAAAAACAAAATTTTTTTTCGCTTCATGTGAGGCCGTTTTGCAGCGATTTCGGCCTTCAATCGCTCCAATAATGCACAGTAATACTCCCTTTTCGATGGTTTTTCCTTTTTCGAGGTATTCCACGAAGAGTATGCCATGACAATCCCAGAAAACCGACGCCATAACCTTTCCGACCCATCGAGCCTCCCTCGCCCGCTTCGGAGCACTCGTGCCGGCTTCAGTCCATTGCCGGGCACTCATTCTGTTCTCTGCTGTGTAATAGGGGATCCAAGTTTCATCAACAGTTACCAATCCACGCCAAAAGTCCGCCCGATTCCGCATCAGCAAGTCCAAACACTCTTTCGAAGTGCTCTCGCGTTGGTGGTTTTGGTCAGGTGTGAGCATGCGCGGCACCCAGCAGTAGGATAACTTTTTCATATGCAGAATATTGCCAAAATATGGCGTGTGCGCTCAGTACTAATCTTTGTGGTATCTGCTAGCTCGCGCACCTTCTCTTTCCTGTCAGCCAACACCATTTCATGTATTTTTTTGACATTGTCCTCTGTAACCGCATCTGAGGGCCTGACGCTGCGGACTTGAGCGGAGTGGAGTTGCGGCCACAACGAAACTCTCGAAACCAATATTTGACGGTGTAATCTGACGGAGCATTAGCTCCATAATATTTATCCAACTTTTCTTTTGTTTCCTTCGCCGTTTTGCCTTTCAAAAAATAATGTTTTATGAGAGAACGAAAATCGTTTTTGTCCATACTGAACATGATGCCAAACACGTCAACAACAATCAGCTGCCAAAACAAAACTAAAGACAGTATCGCACTGAAATGAAATTAGGCATATCTGCCTAAATATGAGCGCACTTCAAGGCACCATAACCTTTTTTACTGTAGCAGCGCATTCTGGCAATCAAGGTTACTTTTCACCCTCAGTATTATAATTATTTTTTTGTTTCTAAATGTAAGTTCTATTTAATTTTTAAAAATGTTAATGATTTTAAATGGTGTATTTATTATCTACTAAATAAATAAATAAATAAAAAAATAAAATTTTTATGTCATATATTATTTTCACGCAGTAGTATTCATCCTAACTTACGTGCGTGAATACGCAAGCATATAAGTCACACACTGGGCAAAAAACCATAAAACCTGCCGAAAAATGAAAAAATAAAAGTGATTCTGGGAAAACTTTTTTGCAATACTTAAATGACCCGTTACAAAACTGGTTCGTTATTAGAGTGAAGCATAGTTTGCGTTTTGTGGTTGACCTATGCAGTAGTGATTCGGGTGCATTTTTAGAGTAGTTTTACTATAAAATACATTTTTTGTTGGTGTTATATAGCGATGGAGGCTTCAACCTCAGGTATGTTACTATATTTTAGAAGGGTTTTTTTTCATTATCATCATAATTCCATGTGACCAAGATAAATTAATATTTGCAATCAAATAGTAGGAAATTAATAAAAAGAATGACATTTTGTTTAGTTTCTAATCAATATTAAGCTAAGGTTGTTATATAGAAAAAATCTGTATTGAATAGGCTCGGTGAAACAAATTCTTCTTTTTGCTACTTTTTGCTACTTTACGATAATGATCATTGCTTGACTTAAAGAAATTATTTGTATTCGAATATGTTATTATAAAATGTTTGTGTGAGTACAAATGATAAAACTTATTCTTTGCAATACAAATCCCTTTATTCAGTATAGTTACAATTCACTATTTAATTGTTTCTCTCAATACAATCCAATTTCCCAACCACTTATACCTTTCTTATCTTTTACTTAAACCACTTAATCACTTCTTCTAATTAACACTTCAAATTCAACTGCTGAACTCACTTGCATACGTTGGGGATGCTGGTATTTATACTCGAATGACATACTTCGAGAACAATCCTCGCCATCCAGCGTCCCATACAATTTCCAGTTTGCTAGAAAATTCGATTCTACTCTCCAGTCATCAATGGTCGAGACTTTGTTATTCAAGTATCGAAATATTCTGGTCTTCGAATATCGACATCTTCTGCTCTGTAAGTCTAGATGTCGCTGCTCACATTTAAGTGGTTATAACATTGCTCCCTCCCTACTGTTGTTCGTCCCAATCAACTTCGTCATTCAGCATCCCGTTGAAATGGCACATTCTATCCAAATGAAACACTTTCAGTTTTCCTCGATCCCCACGCTAGATCCAGTAGACAACGTCATTAATGCATGTTATCACCTTGTATGGACCTTCCCAGTCATGTTGCAACTTTGGTGATTTTCCTTTCTTACGCTGAGGATTATAGAGCCAGATCAGATCTCCTTCGTTGAAACCGGAGGATTTCGCCTTGATATCGTACCCAGTCTTAATGCCGCTGCTTGCTAGCTTCATCTTTTCTCTGGTGTCTTCATGCAATTTACGAATCCTGCTGCGCAAGTCATTCACGTAGTCGTTCACCTCTTTGGGCTCCGTCGGTGGGGATTCGAATTTTCCTTCAATTGGCAACCGAATTGTTTGACCAAATAAGATCTCGGATGGTTTGTGTCCTGTTGAGTTATGGACCGCGTTTCGGTAGGCCATTAAGAAGAGGGGTATGTGTCGATCCCAATCCCGCTGGCAGTTGCTGACAACATTAGATAGATGCTCATTCTAGGTCCGATTGAATCGCTCGACCATTCCATCAGATTGAGGGTGTATTGGCGTTGTCCTTGTCTTTTTTATTCCCAAATATTGGCATATTTCCTGGAAGACTTTTGATTCAAAGTTTCGCCCTTGACAAGAGTGCAGTTCCATTGGGACCCCAAATCCGCTCACCCAGTTGTTGACTATCTGTTCGGCTATGGTCTTAGCCTCTTGGTTTGGGATGGCAAATATTTCCGGCCACTTACTGAAGTAATCCATGACCACGAGGGTATATCGGTTACCATTAATGGTTTCGGGTAACGGCCCAGCGATGTCGATGGCTATTCGTTCGAAAGGTGCTCCGACATTGTATTGTTGCATTTGTCCATGTGGCTTTACTTTTGGACCCTTGGTAGCCGCACATCTTATGCACTTTTTGCACCAATTCTCGACATCTGGTTTAACGCTTAGCCAATAGAAACGTTCCCTTACCTTTTCCAACGTCTTGTTTATTCACAAATGGCCTCCTGAGATTCCGTCATGTATTTCATGGAGTACTTGGCTGACTCTGGACGGTGGCACTATTAGTTGCATACGAGATGTTGTCCCATCTGCATTTTCCCATTTTCTCTTCAGTAATCCATCTTGCACAAAAAGCGAGTCCCACTGTGCCCAGTATGCCTTCAGAGTTTGGCTCCGATCTGATATTTGCTGCCAGATTGGTCTTTCCTCGTGTTCTTTCCAGGCCAATATTGGTTCGATGTCATTGTCTGCCTGTTGGGAGGAACGGATTTCCTCTATGGCCCAACCCTCTATTGGCTCAGTCCTGGTGATTTGGATAGTTGCCTGTTCTTTCGCTTCTTTGCGGTTGCAGTGTTCGCATTTTACTCCGCACGGTCGATGAGAGAGAGCATCAGCACATTTGAGTGGAGTGTTCCCTTGCGGTGTTGCACTTCAAAGTCGTAGCCCTGCAACTGCTCGATCCATCTTGCAACTTGGCCTTCTTCTTAAATTGGAGTAGCCATTTCAGAGCTGCGTGGTCTGTCCGGAGAATGAACTTTTGTCCGTAGAGTTACTTATGGAAATGCTTCGTAGCCAGAATTAAAGCCAGAAGCTCGCGGCGGGTTACATAGTACTTCCTTTAAGGTCTGGAGAGTACTTTGCTGTAATATGCGACCTCTTTCTCTTGACCGTCATGAACTTGGGAGATCACAGCTCCGACCCCAACATTGCTAGCGTCTGCGTCCACGATGAACATTTTTCCGGGCGTGGGGTAACCCAATATGGGGGCATTGCACAGCTGTCGCTTCAGTTCTTGAAATGCTTTTTCGCATTCTCCAGACCACCCGAACTGTCGGCCTTTTTCCGTAAGTTGATGCAGGCTCTTTGCAATGCCAGCAAAATCCTTTACGAACCTTCTGTAATACGTGGCGAGGCCCAAGAAGCTTCTCAGTTGGTGTTTATCTTTTGGAGAAGGCCAACTTTTCACGGCTTCGATTTTGTCAGGATCCGTTCTTACTCCTTCCGCTGATATAATGTGACCCAGATATTTTACTTCCGGACGAAACAAGGCGCACTTTTCTGTGTTGAGCTTTAAATGAGCACTTCGCAGCCTCTCAAACACTTCTTTTAGATTTTCGCGGTGCCCCTCGAACGTCTTACCTATGACGATAACGTCATCCAAATATACTAGGCAGGTTTTCCAGGTGAGTCCTTGCAACGTTCGTTCCATTAGTCGCTGTAGTGAAGGCAGTCTTCTCACGATCCGTACGATTTATCTCTACCTGCCAGTAACCGCTCTTCAAGTCAAGTGTTGAAAACCATTTCGCTCCAGAAAGCATATCCAAAGTGTCATCGATTCTCGGGAGTGGGTAGCTGTCCTTTTTAGTGACATCATTGAGACGTCGGTGGTCTACACAAAATCTCGTGCTGTCATCTTTCTTCTTCACGAGAACCACTGGAGATGCCCACGGACTTTGCGATTCTTCAATCACTCCCTCAGCTTTCATCTTCGACATCATTTCGGCAACTTCTGTTTGCTTTTCCAATGGAAGACGCCTTGCTGATTGACGGATTGGTCGAGCGTCTCCGGTGTCAATGTGGTGTTGAACAATATGCGTACGTCCATATTCTCCGTCTTGTGTAGCAAATATATCAGCGTACTCACCGATTAGTTTTTCTGCCAGGATTCGCTGATCTTCGTCCAGATTACAGAGGCTGAGAATTTTGTTCTTGATTTTTATGCTCTGAACTTTTGTGACCGGTGTCGCACCCTTTTTTCCCGTTGTGGTCGATATAGCCTCAACAGGTACGCTCCCCCTTTTGCACCTTTAGACTGAATGTCTTTGGATTTAGAATCCTTACAGGGTCCATGTTGTTCTTTGGCTCCACTAAGGTCTTTCCCACCATGATTTCTCTTCTCTTTTCTGGCTCCAGCAAATAGAATTGGTGGCTACCAGGACCACCTTCCACTTTTGCCCACAAAATTGCTTCTAACGAAATCTCTAGACTCTGATTGCTGCAGATGACGACATTTGAGACTGAGGTATTGGCGTTTCCGTATATCATTGGTATGTCCATGTTTCCGTATTTCAGGGTTTGTGCCCCCAAGTCGACTACAAGTCCATGTTCTCTCATGAAGTCTGTACCAATGATGCACTCGTCACATATGTCAGCTACCAGAAACGCGTGAGTGAATGTTATTCCGGCCAGTTGGATTTTTATGCGGTCTTCACCATATACCTTAATCGTTGCTCTTGTAGCTGTTCCCAAGCTGCAACTGCTAGTAGTATGCAGCCAAGACTTCTGCACAAGATTGTGGCACTGGTGTCTATTGTTGCCATCCATTTTTCTTTTCCACTGACTACTTCTACTAGAAGGCTTTTGTTGCATTTTTTTACCTGAGAGACTGGGATAATTACCTTGGAGTCGACTCCTGCTACAGACTTCTAGACTACGAAGTAAGCATTTCCCAACTGATGGCTTCGGGAAATTTGACCGGTTTCTTGGTAGCCATTTCTGCCGGTTTTTCTTTCTATTTGCCTGTAACCCCAGTGCAGGCAGCCTTCTCGTCGTACCGGTTCTTTACAATGCTCTTGCAGATGTCCTACTTTATCGCAGTTCCAGCAGCGCATCCTTCGTCTCTCCCGCGGGATATTTCGGTGCACGGTAGTTAGTCTTGAGCAGGAGCATTCACCAGATAATATTTCCCTGACGAAATGCATTCCTTTGGAAGCCTGATTGGATGCTTCCATCGCCAGAGCGAAGGCAAGTGCTTCAGCAAGGGTTCTTTTCCCGGTCATCCTTACTGCTGATTGTAGCTTCAAATCTGCAATTCCCCTGATGAATGCGTCCTTTGCCATTTCGTCGATTATTTCTTGGCCTGCGGTGGGATATGACAAATGTGCCAGTCTACTCGCGTCTGCTTGGAGCTGTTGCAGTGTTTCTCCTCGTTGCTGCATACGGCCTTGCAATTGAACCTTGTAACCTTCCCGCATGTTTCTATCCCCAAACCGTTTCTCGATAGCCTGCACTAAAGCCATATAGTCTCTATTTTTTTCGATATCGATTGTTTGTAACAATTCTGCCGCTGGACCACGTAAGGCCATCGCTAGGGCAAAACACTTCTCCTTATTGTCCCGGTGCTTTGCACAGGCAGCCATTTCAAACTGCTTCTTATAAGTAGACCATGAGGTCCGGCCATCAAATGAGGGAGGCTTCAATTCTTTTCTCCTTGGACCGCTTAAAGAACATTCTCGCAGTTTCTGTTTTCGCACTGTGACGAGCTCTTTTGCCAGTTGCTGAACTTTGCAGTCCATTTGTTCGAATTTTTCGCCAACATTCTTCTCTATTCTTTCAAATTTGTTATCGATTTCTTCGAACTTTTGGTGTAGAACGTTTTTTTGTTCTTCCAGTTTTTGTTCTAGACTATTCTTTTGTTCGTCGAATTTTTGTTCAATGCTGCTCTTCTACTCGTCTAGATTTTTCTTTTGTTCATCCATCTTTTGTTCGAGGCTATTTATTCTCTTGTTCTTCCAGCTTTTATTCGAGGCCATTCTTTTGTTCTTCCAGATCTTTCTTTTGTTGGTCGAGACTGTTCTTCTGTTCGTCCATTTTTAACAAGAAGAGTTGCATCATCGCAACCATGTCACTGCCGGTACTTGTCTGTTCATCCTCGTCAACATCAAAGGAGTATGCATCAGGATCATGTCCCTCGTTGTTCAAAGCCTCCTGAAGTCGGAGCACCAGGTCACTTTTTCCTCCACTGGCGCTGAGGCTTCTCTTGTTCAACTCGGATTTGAGTTGGACGAGGGTCAACTGCAATAGTTTTCGACCCATTCTAGCTTTTTCAAATAGTCAGAAAACACTGTTTTTTTCACACAATAAGTCCTAGCCCACTTCTGACACCAATTTAAAATGCTTGTGTGGGTACAAATGATAGAACTTATTCTTTTCAATAGAAATCGCTTTATTCAGTAGAGTTACAATTCACTATTTAATTGTTTCTTTCAATACAATCCAATTTCTCAACCGCTTATACTTTTCTTATGTTTTGCTTAAACCACTTAATCACTTCTCCTAATTAACACTTCAAATTCAACTGATGAACTGATTTGCATACCTTGGGGATGCTGGTATTTATACTCGAATGACATACTTCGAGAATAATCCTCGCCATCCAACGTCCCATACAATTTCCAATTTGCTATAAAATTCGATTCCACTCTCCAGTTGTCAATGGTCGAGACTTTGTTATTCAAGTATCGAAATCTTCTGGTCTTCGAGTATCGACATTTTCTGCTCTGTGAATCTGGATGTCGCTGCTCACATTTAAGTGGTTGTCACAATATATATTTGACTAAAGAGCTAAAGAGCTAAAACGAGCAAATTACCAGGCCAAGAATCTCAAACAGAAATTGAGTAGTTTCAAGTTTCAATATAGGTCAAGATGGATAAAAGCGAAGAGAATAGAAGAAAAATTTAATAAACATAATAAAGAGTGGCTTCTGACATCACTTTCTTTCCCATGCGTTGTGTCAAAAGCTAAACGCGGCCGACCGGTTATTTCATTTGGAAATTTCTCGGAAAATAGCAAACCTGCTAAAACCAAGAAACTGCGTGAAGTAGCTTCAACCCCAGAATTAGCTTACGCATGAATTTACGAGCTGAAGGTCATACACAAGCTTCAAAACTTTTAAAAGATATTTCTAAATATCCTGAACATGCTAAGTGTTATCAAGAAGCTTACCAAAAAACCTTAAATCCACAATATCTATTGCCAGCTGAAGATGCACTATCCGTCCTGATAGAAGCTAATCTTTCCCGTAAACAGTATGATGTGATAAGAAGAAGTGTTCCAGAAAAAATTCCATCTTACAAATTAATACAGAAAGCTAAAAAGCTACGCTACCCAGCAGACATTACTGCAAATGAATCGGGTGCTTCTCTAAATGGGGATTTGATGGGTCGTCGGGACATAGCTCCTACAAACAAGCCTTTCAAGACTCTGAAGCTAGTGATTCAGCTGTTTTTATCATATGTCTTGTATCGCTTCGATTAATGGCTAAAGATGTAATTATATGGCAAAACCCAAGTCCTGCATCTACAAGATATTGTAGGCCAATAAGTATTGAATTTCGGAAGGAATCTATTGATGTGTGTATTCAGGAAAACAGAAAAATAGAAAATCAGATATCAAATCTTTAAGAAAGCATGATTAATACATATTGCTGCAAACACATTAAAAATTCATCATGAATTAATTTTATCAATGGTAGACGGGAAGGTGTGTAATGCCCTTACAGAAACTATCTCAACAATCTCTTTTGATGTTGCACCACACAAAAAGCATTTAATAAAATAGATGAAATGGTTTTAAGGGAAGTGAACAAAGAAAATTTGAGATTTGGGCTTTCTGTTTTGCATGGTTGGATTCGATTCTTCGAATGTCTATTGTATTTGGTATTTTGTTTACATTTGGTATTTTGTGTCTTTATACCCATGGTACAACATGCGACCTACTTTGCATAAGTATTTGATTCACGACCGGAAATAATAGTCTTTGCACTTCTTCCTATCGGACAATTAACGGAGGAATCACAGGAGGCAAGAAACAAGGACTTTAAGCGCTACAGAGAGCATAATTCCAGAAAATGTAGCAGAGAAAAATCTTACAGGGATATTTTCATTTTTTTTTTACTGAGCTCTGATCCAGTTATCACCAGTAAGCAAAAGCCTGTCAAAAATAAAGTTAAAAATATTCCCAGAGAAGCATTCTTAATGTTAAAAGTCCCATTTTTAAATAAATCAGATGATAATGCAACAGTTGATGATGATGAAGATGATGGTACTTTAGTGTATCTTTAATAATTAACTGTTTTGAACGTTATACGTATTGAAGAAAGTGAGGAGCACTTATAATTGTTATATTGAGCATTGCCCGATGAATTCAGTGCGTATTATATGACATATGTACAATGCAAAAGTTCTCTTTAATAAATACAATTCTTTGATGTGTTTATTTGATTTTTCAACAATAAAAATAATGTTCCTTACCAACATTTTTATTTTTTTGATTAATATATATGCCTATGAAAACATTCGATCCACTTCAGAAGGTCTAACATTTCTATTTTATTTGATGGCAGGTATGAGGGTACCCTGCCCCAGTGTGCGTCACTTAAAGTAAAAATAATTCTATTGTTTCGTGATTCTTTTTTCAACTTGCTGCTTATGTTAGAGCTAGGTAGAAAAATATTATTAGTGAACATTAAAAAAAAAATTGTGCATTCGTAATACACACATTTAAAATTTAATGGTATTTTTTTATTTTTTCAGTCATCGCTTGCATTGAAAATTCATCGGACTCCGAAAGCATAATTATCGAAGAGGACTATGACAATGAGGAATATGTTCATGACCCTGAAATTCCATATCCGAAACTTGTTTTAACGACGGAGGAAAAGCGACTGCTAAATAAGGAAGGAATAAATCTACCTGCACATTATCCACTAACCAAGCATGAAGAGCGTGAGCTTAAGCGAATACGTCGCAAAATTCGAAACAAAATATCAGCGCAAGATTCTCGAAAACGTAAAAAAGAATACGTGGATGGTTTAGAAGAACGTGTTAAACAGTGCACCGAAGAAAATCAAACTCTCATTAAGAGAATAAAACAATTACAAAACCAAAATCAAAATCTAATGTCACAAATGAAAAAGTTGCAATCCCTTTTAGCGAAAGGAACGAACAAAACAACTCAGCCCACAACTTGTTTGATGGTATTGCTTCTTAGTTTAGCATTAGTAGCAGCTCCAAACTTGAAATTAGGTCAGAATTCAAAAGAAAGTGACCTAGAAGAGGTAGTTCAAGAATCGATTTTACAAAACCGTAGAAGCCTGTTATTTAACAATAATGATCAAAACATTGATATTTTTGATGAAGAATTAAATATGAGCGATACCGCTTCAGCTTTGGAAACCAATAATGAATACGAAAGTAATAACTATGCATCAAGTTCATGGGGAGAACCAAAATGCAAACAAATGAAGTTAATTAACTCAGATTTTATAAATGATGTAGACGATGAAAATTGGTACCTAAGGAATAAAGATCAGGTTAAAACCATCTCAACAAATGAGATTTACTTTCTAAAAAATAATGAAGAAAATTTGCAATCCAGTGGTTTTAATATAAATATACATAACAAACAAAACAAAGACGGCGGGAAGCAAACTTGGCTCAATCAAAATGTTTACAAAATGGTTTCACATGGTTTTAATGATTTGAACGAATTAAATATTGAAAAATTTGCTTCTTTAAATGACGCGGAGATGCCAGAAGCTAACATTGTTGATCTGGGATCCAGTAGATATACAAGTCCATTAAATGTTAATCAAAATTCATCAAAAATGAGACAGAATAAAAAGTATTAACATGCTATGTGCTATAGAAACTAGTAACTGATATAACTTTCCATATAATTATTGCCTTTCCTATCAAATATTTCACGGAAACTTCAATATGTCTACAAATATTTTTTGTTAATTTTTCTTTTTTAAGTGATATATGGATTGTTGATTTAAATATGATCTAATGTTAAGATGTTAATTAAAATTTTTTATGCGTATTCATTTGTTTTTGCAAAAAGTTAAGTTACTGTATTATAAGATATATCGAATAAACATAATCAAGTAATAAAGTTTTTTTTTATAAAATTATGGGAATCCGACAAATTTTGAAGGATTCGTCCAAGGAAACCATACAAATCTGTCATCGAACTGCGGATGACGCAGTTATTTTGTTGCGTTTGTGTACTGCGATCGAAAGTTCGTAAGCATTATAGAAAAATGTATGTAAAAAATATTCAATCAATGAAGTTTGCAAATTCCTCTGCGAGGATTCAATAAAAAAAAACTTGTCGGTAAATTAAATTAGCATTGATTCCCGATGATATATTACAATGTAGTTGGTTAAGCCACCGTCGAAAAACTGCTGACACAATTATCTCACCTGTGTTGCATCTGGCGCGTGCATGTATCCAATATAGTGGCGCGTATAACTCGTCAGCACAGGTTCCCATGCATTGATTAAGTTCATGTTCATCTTGAAATGGATAATTTTTCCTAATGTGAATGTAGCTTCGATCGTTTTAACTATTAATATTTTACTTCTGAAAATATTATTGGTAAATTGTTTTATTGTAGGAAAATAACAACAAAACCATGACCAACTTATGAAGGACAACATCGATATAGCGCAAAATAGAAGTAAAGGGTTTTCCACTAAGGACTTGACAACTTTTTTTTTTAAATAAAACGCAAACCATTTGAAATATTTCAAAAACTTTATTATCGGCTTCAAGTACAATCAAAAAATTTATGAATGGAACTCGACTTCAAACATATGGCCACCGCAGGCACGCTTGCAGCGGTCGATTCGTTGGACCCAATTTTCAACGACTCGGCCACACATTTCGGCCGAAAAGGCCGCTATTTCCCGTTCAATGTTGGCTCTGAGCTATTCCAACGTCGTCGGCGTGTTGGCATAAACCAATGACTTAACGTAGCCCCACAGAAAATAGTCAAGCGGCGTTAAATCGCACGAACGAGGCGGTTAATCGACTGGCCCATTTCTTGAGATGACACGCTCACCATACTTACTCTTCAATAAATCGATTGTAGCGTGTGTTGTGTGGCTTGTGGCATCATCCTATTGAAACCACATGTCGTCCAAGTCCATATCTTCGAATTCGGGCCAAAAGTAATCGGTGATCATGAGCATTCACAGTAACGTGACGATCGTTATCGTCGACGAAAAAATATGACCCAAAAACGCCGCCGGCATGGAAACCGCACCAAACAGTTAATTTTTTGTGGATGAAGTGGTGTTTTGAAGCACATGTGGATTTTCACTAATAACGCATATTTTGCTTATTGACGAACATTATTATATTATTAGCCAAAAACGAGCTTCGTCACTGAAGATGATTTTGCGATGAAATTCATCATTGTGGCGCATCTTCTCCAGAACCCAATTGGAGAACGTACGTCGCTTCAAATGGGCCATCAGCTTCAATTCTTGAGTCAGCTTGATCTTGTATGGGTGTAAACCAAGATCAAGCTGACAAGAATATGTAGACTCAAATTTTTGCAATAAACTTGTTATTGCCTGTTTACTAGGACGAGAATTACGACTGAAAATTGGAGTTAATGCTCTTAAAGTTGCAGTCACCGACTCCGAATTTCGGTAGAAAATTTTTATAATTTGCAGACGTTGCTCGTTCGTGTACTTTACCAAGATGAATATGTTGAGTTTACTGAATAAATTGACAGTGACAGTTTGATGATTAGTGAAAGAGTGCATTCACAAATTAAATTCAAAGTTGTCAAATCCCTATTGGAAAACCCTTTAAAAGGCCTCAGAAGCGGACGAAACAATTCTGGGCAGATTTGAAAAGAAAACTTAATATCTTACGTCATAGATGAAAAACTCTACTAATACTTTTGCAAACCCTTAAACTTCGCACAGAGCACGTTAAGGGAACTATCATACACCCCTATTCTGCTATACGTGCGATCGAACGTTCCCTTCACCTATTCGATTCACTTTCACTTCGAATCGGTATTCTGCTATACGGCGGCTGAACTGCCTTACCGTTTTCTATTTCAAAGTTTCGAAGATTTAAACGTCACCCGTTTGGAAATTTAAGTGTCATTTCAACTGTGTAATTTGTGTGGAAAGAAAAACAAATATGGATAGTGCATCACTTTATTTCAATTTTGCTTTGGAAACAAGCATGTATAGCAGAATAGGGGTGTATGTTGACGTTTTTATGTAAAATAAATGGGCAGGTTTTGTGTAAAATGTGAGGAGAATTGAGAATGATGACAATTCACACGTACTCACAGGCAGGGTCACGAGTATAGAGGCCATTACTGGAAAGTGGGTTTTGGATTTCCAATATCTGGTAAGTTTGCCATCTATGTTAGTTTATCTATGAACACCCACCAAAGAAGTCGTTGAGTGGAAAAAGGCAAACAAAATTAAATTTCCATTTGTATTGAAATATTTTTTTTTACCGTTTTTAACTTTAGATTAGGGAATAAAATTATTTAATTCACGATGGAAGGAATTCAAGGAGCAAAATTGTTTGGAGTACTAACAACTCAAGGATTGAAATGTAGAAGTACAACCAGTTCAGAACCCACATTCAATGATTTCGATGACAACGATAATGGTCACACCACAATTTAGAAATAATGGTCTCTTATGGAGCAATCCGAAATGTAACCTCAGGCGCATAGACTAACTCTACCTAGATAGCAAACTCTACTCATAGACTAACTATAACTAGATATCAAACTCTACTAATACTTTTGCAAACGTTTAACTTTCGCACAGACACACTGTAAGTGAATCACCAACACATTCTCAATCTCTATAACCTGTCAGAATGGCTAAAATGACAACCAATTTCACGTAATGTTCGCTAAGTATATATAATAAAGGCAAAAATAAAAGGAAAAATATTTTTCGCTGGTGAATATTTAATTCAACGTGGTGAAAAAGTGAAGATAATAGAATATATTTAAAAAAAAAACCCTTTTTTTTGTTTCAATTGAACAAAAAGGGGATCGTTTCAGAATAAAATTAAAAAAGGACCTAAGGATTATATTTTGAAAGTTTCATTTGAAGATATAAATGAATTGAAACTATTACAATTCTGAAATCAAGCTTAAGCTTGTATTGAGAGTCAATTGTATAAGCATTTTTTATGTTTAGGCACAAACTCTGTACTCTGGACATCAATGAAAAGGATTATTAATTAATGGCAACTTTTAAAATCAATTTCCTTGCTGTTCTTTTAGTTTGAATGTGTTGAGTAAATAAATTAATTAAATAATACTGATAAGTACAATTAACATTTTTGATCATTTTTTAGTTTTTTAAGGAAAATATTTGTTTTTCTATTTGAATTTAAAGCTTTTCCAAAATATTTCGAGAATCTTTTTTTTCACACATTATAAAGTACAAAAGCGGTGGTGTTTTAATTGTTTATTTTTTAAAAATAATTTCCAGAATTTGACAAACAATGTGAAATGATATCCCAACTTAATTTGGTTTTGTCGAAGGGAATTTTTGTTTATAATTGTTTTCAACAGATTTTGCTACTACTTTGTTGAGTATTCTTTAATGCTGTTAACATCTTTAAGCCGGTCTGGCATAGAATGCGTCAACTTTTCCATATATTCACATATTATTTCTTGCCATTCCGCTAAAAATTAAAATTTTTAACTGAGGCTTCAATGTGATGACATGTTTTCGTAACCTCATCATTTAATGATTCCAAAGGCGTTCCAAAGAGAACGGGTTAAGATCGGGGCTATGTGGTGGCGTTACTAGCAAGTGAGGGACTTTATGTGGATATGGACTTATGCTTGAAATCGTTGTCCTGTTGGGAGTAAAAAATGTTTCGCAATAAGCATTGTTTGTGTCCTTTGAAGCAAATTTTCGCTCTAAATATTTTAGTATACTTCTTTTTCTGAATTACCGTGACTAAATTACCGATCTCAACAGTGGATATTTAGCTCCATATTACACAACAACCATTTCCGTGCTTTACTTTTTGCCTTGTGTATTTGGACTGTAAGTTTCATTTGGTTGTCTTCATGCTTTCGAAGGCCTATTTGATTCATAAATGCAAAATTTTGACTCTTCTGAAGAAATCCTAGAACACAAATCCTTTGTTTTTTTATTTATTAGCAAAGTCCTTTTGTTTTTTTTTTATTTGCTTCGCTGACGAAAGGTTTCTTTCTAACGGTATAAGATTTATACTCCGATTTGATGTCGTTGACATTCACGAAAATCCAGCCAAATTTTAGAATTACAACGTGATATTTGTGAAACGTACAGCGTTGTGTTTACATCGATTTTCTTCTTCTCGGAAATTTTTTGATGCAAAAATTGAGCAAAGTATATGGAAATGTTGCGTTAGTAATGGAATTAGTAATACAAAAGCATTAAATATGAGCTAAATTGTCCAGTCACATCCACATTTTTTCAAAAAATAATTGGTCAATTCGCTGTCGTACTAAATGGACCTATAAAGCACTAATTTTCTATTTATTGTTCTATTTTCACAAATAAAAACAAATAATCATTAATTATTATTTATTACTTCGTATGAAAAGTTAATACAATATTTTCCATTTAATCGAATAATCCAATTTATTCATGAATTGTTATTTACATTTTTTCGGAACATGCTCTCCTGATGAAAACATTCATGGTGAAGCGAAAAACTTACCCACACCGTGGTGAAATGAACAAATGTCATTGCACTTCAAATGTTGTATCTGCAAGGAAAAAGGCACTATATGTATAGCTATACGAAAATGTATTCTTTTTACTCACATTTATTTGATCAGCTCACGATGGTTCCACACTGGGAACGCTTTTCTTGAAACCATTGCACTTCAAATGTTGTATCTGCAAGGAAAAAGGCACTATATGTATAGCTATACGAAAATGTATTCTTTTTACTCACATTTATTTGATCAGCTCACGATGGTTCCACACTGGGAACGCTTTTCTTGAAACCATTGCACTTCAAATGTTGGATCTGCAAGGAAAAAGGCATTATATGTATTGCTATACGAAAATGTATTCTTTTTACTTACATGTAATTAGTTAGATCACTCATCCACATTTCTTAAAGCTCTTGAATGGTGCATTTAGATTCATTGTTGTTACTGTAAAAAAGAAGTAAAATAAATTATTTTGAAATTAAAATGTTTGTAGTTACTCACAAGAAAATGTAAACAAACTTTTCCAACTGCTTTTGCCACCTCCAATCCAAGGCAATCTGTTCGTGGCCGCAGTATTCTGTGGAAAATGTTTTCTACTTGCTCCAAATGTGTAAATTTTTCTTCTTTTGTTGTCCTAGAAAATATAATAAACAAAATTATTGTTCAACATAAAATTTTTTTGCAACTTACACGAAATTAGATTTGTAAATATGAGAAATGTCAAAATCGAAATTCACCGCGTCATTTTTATATGGGTGACGTCACTCGTAAAACGTTTCGAATTTTGACATTGTTGACAATTCTCACGTATTCACGGACAGGTTCACACGGATAGGGACTTTCAGAAGAAAACCGGTTTTGATTTTCCAATATCTGGAAAGTTTGATATCTAGTTATAGTTAGTCTATGACTCTACTAATGCTTTTGCAAACCCTTAACTTTCGCACAGACACACTCTAAGTGTGTTACCAACACATTCTCCATCTCTATAACCTGTCAGAATGGCTAAAATGACAATAAATTTCAAGTAATGTTCACTAGGTACATATATATAATAAAGGCAAAAATAAAAGGAAAAATATTTTTCGCTGGTGAATATTTAACTCAACGTTGTGAAAAAGTGATGATAATAGAATATATGAAAAAAATCTCTTGTTTTTTGTTTCAAGTGCACAAAAAGGGGATAGTTTCAGAATAAAATTAAAAAAGGACCTAAGGATCATATTGTAGAATGTTTGTGTGGGTACAAATGATAGAACTTATTGTTTTCAATACAAATCCCTTTATTCAGTACAGTTACAATGCACTATTTAATTCTTTCTCTCAGTACAATTCAATTTCTCAACCACTTATACTTTTCTTATCTTTTACTTAAACCACTTAATCACTTCTCCTAATTAACACTTCAAATTACACTTTAGAACTAACTTGCATACCTTGGGGATGCTGGTATTTATACTCGAATGACATACTTCGAGAACAATCCTCGCCATCCAGCGTCCCATACAATTTCCAATTTGCTAGAAAATTCGATTCCATTCTCCAGTCGAGACTTTGTTATTCCAGTATCGGCATTTTCTGCTAGATGTCGCTGCTCACATTTAAGTGGTTATCACATTGCTCCCTCCCTACAGTTGTTCGTCCCGTTGAAATGACACATTCTATCCAAATGGACCACTTTCAATTTTCCTCGATCCCCACGCCGGATCCGGTAGACAACGTCATTAATGCGGGTTATCACCTTGTATGGACCTTCCCAGTCCTGTTACAATTTTGGTGATTTGCCTTTCTTACGCTTTCTTACAGCCAAACCAGATCTCCTTCGTTGAAACCGGAAGATTTCGCCTTGATATCGTACCTAGTTTTCATGCTAGCTTCATCTTTTCTCTGTTGTCTTCATGCAATTTACGAATCCTGCTGCGTAAGTCATTCACGTAGTCGTTCACCTCTTTGGGCTCTGTCGGTGGGGATCCGAATTTTGCTTCACTTGGCAACCGAATTGTTTGACCAAATAAGATCTCGGATGGTGTGTGCCCTGTTGAGCTATGGACCGCGTTTCGGTAGGCCATTAAGAAGAGGGGTATGTGTCGATCCCAATCCCGCTGGCAGTTGCTAACAACCTTAGAAAGATGCTCATTCAAGGTCCGATTGAATCGCTCGACCATTCCATCAGATTGAGGGTGTAGTGGCGTTGTCCTTGTCTTTCTTATTCCCAAATATTGGCATATTTCCTGGAAAACTTTTGATTCAAAGTTTCGCCCTTGATCAGAGTGCAGCTCCATTGGGACCCCAAATCTGCTCACCCAGTTGTTGACTATCTGTTCGGCTACGGTCTTAGCCTCTTGATTTGGGATGGCAAACATTTCCGGCCACTTACTGAAGTAATCCATGACCACGAGGGTATATCGGTTACCATTAATGGTTTCGGGTAACAGCCCAGCGATGTCGATGGCTATTCGTTCGAAAGGTGCTCCGACATTGTATTGTTGCATTTGTCCATGTGGCTTTACTTTTGGACCCTTGGTAGCCGCACATCTTATGCACTTTTTGCACCAATTCTCGACATCTGGTTTAACGCTTAGCCAATAGAAACGTTCCCTTACCTTTTCCAACGTCTTGTTTATTCACAAATGGCCTCCTGAGATTCCGTCATGTATTTCATGGAGTACTTGGCTGACTCTGGACGGTGGCACTATTAGTTGCATACGAGATGTTGTCCCATCTGCATTTTCCCATTTTCTCTTCAGTAATCCATCTTGCACAAAAAGCGAGTCCCACTGTGCCCAGTATGCCTTCAGAGTTTGGCTCCGATCTGATATTTGCTGCCAGATTGGTCTTTCCTCGTGTTCTTTCCAGGCCAATATTGGTTCGATGTCATTGTCTGCCTGTTGGGAGGAACGGATTTCCTCTATGGCCCAACCCTCTATTGGCTCAGTCCTGGTGATTTGGATAGTTGCCTGTTCTTTCGCTTCTTTGCGGTTGCAGTGTTCGCATTTTACTCCGCACGGTCGATGAGAGAGAGCATCAGCACATTTGAGTGGAGTGTTCCCTTGCGGTGTTGCACTTCAAAGTCGTAGCCCTGCAACTGCTCGATCCATCTTGCAACTTGGCCTTCTTCTTAAATTGGAGTAGCCATTTCAGAGCTGCGTGGTCTGTCCGGAGAATGAACTTTTGTCCGTAGAGGTACTTATGGAAATGCTTCGTAGCCAGAATTAAAGCCAGAAGCTCGCGCCGGGTTACACAGTAGTTCCGTTCAGGTCTGGAGAGTACTTTGCTGTAATATGCGACCACTTTCTCTTGACCGTCATGAACTTGGGAGATCACAGCTCCGACCCCAACATTGCTAGCGTCTGCGTCCACGATGAACATTTTTCCGGGCGTGGGGTAACCCAATATGGGGGCATTGCACAGCTGTCGCTTCAGTTCTTGAAATGCTTTTTTGCATTCTCCAGACCACCTGAACTGTCGGCCTTTTTCCGTAAGTTCATGCAGGCTCTTTGCAATGCCAGCAAAATCCTTTACGAACCTTCTGTAATACGTGGCGAGGCCCAAGAAGCTTCTCAGTTGGTGTTTATCTTTTGGAGAAGGCCAACTTTTCACGGCTTCGATTTTGTCAGGATCCGTTCTTACTCCTTCCGCTGATATAATGTGACCCAGATATTTTACTTCCGGACGAAACAAGGCACACTTTTCCGGGTTGAGCTTTAAATGAGCACTTCGTAGCCTCTCAAACACTTCTTTTAGATTTTCGCGGTGCTCCTCGTACGTCTTACGAGTACCTATGACGATAACGTCGTCCAAATATACTAGGCAGGTTTTCCAGGTGAGTCCTTGCAATGTTCGTTCCATTAGTCGCTCGAAGGTGGCCGGAGCGTTGCACAGTCCAAACGGCATCACTGCAAACTGCCAAAGACCGCTTCCTGTAGTGAATGCAGTTTTCTCACGATCAGCACGATTTATCTCTACCTGCCAGTAACCGCTCTTCAAGTCAAGCGTTGGAAACCATTTCGCTCCAGAAAGCATATCCAAAGTGTCATCGATTCTCGGAAGTGGGTAGCTGTCCTTTTTAGTGACATCATTGAGACGTCGGTAGTCTACACAAAATCTCGTGCTGCCATCTTTCTTCTTCACGAGGACCACTGGAGATGCCCACGGACTTTGCGATTCTTCAATCACTCCCTCAGCTTTCATCTTCGACATCATTTCGGCAACTTTTGTTTGCTTTGCCAATAGAAGACGCCTTGCAGTTTGACGGATTGGTCGAGCGTCTCCGGTGTCAATGTGGTGTTGAACAATATGCGTGCGTCCATATTCTCCGTCTTGTGTAGCAAATATATCAGCGTACTCACCGATTAGTTTTTCTGCCAGGATTCGCTGATCTTCGTCCAGATTACAGAGGCTGAGAACTTTGTTCTTGATTTTTATGCTCTGAACTGTTGTGACCGGTTTTGCACCCTTTTTTTCCGTTGTAGTCGATATAGCCTCAACAGGTACGCATTTTCCCACTATCTCCCCCTTTTTCACCTTTACACTGAATGTCTTTGGATTTAGAATCCTTACAGGGACCATGTTGTTCTTTGGCTCCACTAAAGTCTTTCCCACCATGAAGTCTCTTTTCTTTTCTGGCTCCATCAAATAGAATCGGTGGCTACCAGGACCACCTTCCACTTTTGCCCACAAAATTGCTTCTGACGAAGGCTCTAGACTCTGATTGCTGCAGATGACGACATTTGAGACTGAGGTATTGGCGTTTCCGTATATCATTGGTATCTCCATGTTTCCGTATTTCAGGGTTTGTGCCCCCAAGTCGACTACAAGTCCATGTTCTCTCATGAAGTCTGTACCAATGATGCACTCGTCACATATGTCAGCTACCAGAAACGCGTGAGTGAATGTTATTCCGGCCAATTGGATTTTTATGCGGACTTCACCATATACCTTAATCGTTGCTCCTGTAGCTGTTCGCAAGCTGCAACTGCTAGTGTTATGCAGCCAAGACTTCTGCACAAGATTCCTCCTGATGATTGAGGCCGTGGCATCGGTGTCTATTGTTGCCATCCATTTTTCTTTTCCACTGACTACTTCTACTAGAAGGCTTTCGCTGCATCGTTTTGCCAGCGAGACTTGGATGATGGTCCTGGGGCCGTCGACTCCTGCTACCAACTTCTGCCCCACGAAGTTGGTGCTTAAGCATTTCCCGACTGATGGCTTCGGGAAGGTTGACCGGCTTCTTGATAGCTGTTTCTGCGGGTTTCTTCCTCTATTTGCTTGTCACCACAGTGAGGGCTGTCTTTTCGTCGCACCGGTTCTTTACACTACCTTTGAAGGTGCCCTATTTTATTGCAATTCCAGCAGCGCATTATCCGTCTATCCCGTCGAGTATCTCGTTCCTCGGCACTAATTCTTGTGCAGGAGCATCCGATAGATGTTACTTCCCTGACGAAATGTGTTCCCCTGGAAGCTTGATTGGCTGCTTCCATCGCCAGAGCGAAGGCAAGTGCTTCAGCAAGGGTTCCTTTCCCGGCCATCCTTACTGCTGACTGTAGCTTCGAATCTGCAATTCCCCTGATAAATGCATCTTTTGCCATTTCGTCGATAATTTCCTGGCCTGCGGTGGGGTATGACAGATGTGCAAGTCTACTCACGTCTGCTTGGAGCTGCTGCAGTGTTTCTCCTCTTTGCTGCGTTCGGCTTTGCAATTGGACCTTGTAGACCTCCTGCATGTGGCTATCCCCAAACCGTTTCTCTATAGCCTGTACTAAAGTCACTTAATCTTTATGCTTTTCTATGTCTACTGTTTGCAACAATTCTGCTGCAGGACCGTGCAAGGCCATTGTTAGGGCAAAGCACTTTTCCTCATTGTCCCAGTCGTTTGCACAGGCAGCCATTTCAAACTGCTTCTTATAAGTAGACCATGAGGTCTGGCCATTGAATGAGGGAGGCTTCAAATCTTTTCTCCTTGGACCACTTAAAGAACATTCTCGCAGTTTCTGTTTTCGCACTGTGCCGAGCTCTTTTGCCAGTTGCTGAACTTTGCTGTCCATTTCTTCGAATTTTTTGCCAACATTCTTCTCTATTGTATCAAATTTGTCATCAACGTTCTTCTCCATTCTATCAAATTTGTCATCAACGTTCTTCTCTATTCTTCCAAATTTGTCATCGATTTCTTCGAATTTTTGCTGGAAAGTGTTATTTTGTTCTTCCAGTTTTTGTTCTAGACTATTCTTTTGTTCGTCGAATTTTTGTTCAATGCTGCTCTTCTGCTCGTTTAGATTTTTCTTTTGTTCATCCAACTTTTGTTCGAGACTATTCTTTTGTTCATCCAGCTTTTGCTCGAGACTATTCTTTTGTTCGTCCATATTTTTGTTTTGTTCGTCCATTTTTAATAAGAGGAGTTGCATCATTGCATCCATGTCATTGCCGGTACTTGTCTGTTCATCCTCGTCAACATCAAAGGAATATGCATCAGGATCATGTCCCTCGTTGTTCAAAGCCTCCTGAAGTCGGAGCACCAGGTCACTTTTTCCTCCACTGGCGCTGAGGCTTCTCTTGTTCAACTCGGATTTGAGTTGGACGAGGGTCAACTGTAATAGTTTTCGACCCATTCCAGCTTTTTCAAATAGTCAGAAAACACGTTTTTTTTTTTTTTTTTACACACAATAAGTCCTATCCCACTTTTGACACCAATGTAAAATGTTTGTGTGGGTACAAATGATAGAACTTATTCTTTTCAATACAAATCCCTTTCTTTATTCAGTACAGTTACAGTTCACTATTTAATTCTTTCTCTCAGTACAATTCAATTTCTCAACCACTTATACTTTTCTTATCTTTTACTTAAACCACTTAATCACTTCTCCTAATTAACACTTCAAATTACACTTTAGAACTAACTTGCATACCTTGGGGATGCTGGTATTTATACTCGAATGACATACTTCGAGAACAATCCTCGCCATCCAGCGTCCCATACAATTTCCAATTTGCTAGAAAATTCGATTCCATTCTCCAGTCGAGACTTTGTTATTCCAGTATCGACATTTTCTGCTAGATGTCGCTGCTCACATTTAAGTGGTTATCACAATATTTTAAATGTTTCTTTTGAGGATATAAATGAGTTGAAACTATTACAATTCTGAAATCAAGGTTAAGCTGGTATTGTAAGTCAATTGTATAAGCATTTTGCATGATTAGGCACAAACTCTGGACATCGATGAAAGGGATCGTTAATTAATGGCATCAATCAATTTCCTCGTTGCTCTTTTAGTTTGACATGTGTTAAGTAAATAAATTAATTAAATTTTGTTTATAATTGTTTTCAGCAGATCTGTTTGTTTGCAAGTAATAAATGTTTATTTGTATTTTCTTAGAAGAAAAACAGTAACATTTCGTTCAGAAAAAATTATAGAAATAAAAATGTTCCTCTGCATGTAAAATGAGCGCAACTAAAGTGTTGATACCCTTTAAAAAAAGCGTTAGTTTATTACTTAGTTTTGCTGAAATTATCTAATATTTTGTTGAGTACCCTTTAAGCCTTTTAACTTCTTTAAGCCATTAAGTCATTTCTTACCATTCCGCTAAAAACAAGGTTTTTAACTGAGAATGATTTCAAAGACGTTCTGTTGGGTTAAGATCGGGGCTTTGTGGTGGTGTTACTAGCAAGCGAGGGACTTTATGTATCATCCTCACCATTTGTGCGACACGCTTGGTATCATGGTCCTTTTGGAAGTACAAATTTTTCGCGATAACCATTTTTCATGTATTTGAAGCAAATTTTCCTGCTAAATTTTTTATTATAAAGGGTCCGCCATCTAACGTTTTTTTTTTCAACTAGTGCTTATTTCGCGAATGGTAACACTTAGCTCATGTCTGATTTGACAGATAATTAGTTTTATCCTTCTGCTGAACGAATATGGTTGTGTATACGCTTGAACAACGCTGGGAAATATTGCCTGCGATCGACTTAGAGAAGATGACGATTTTGCCAAAAAAATCATCTTTTCAGATGAAGCTCATTTTGATCTTGGCGGGTATGTAAACAAGCAAGATTGTCGCATTTGGGGCACAGAAAACCCGCACGCATACATTGAAAAGCCGATACACCCAAAACGAGTCACTGTTTGGTGCGGATTTTGGTCCAGAGGCATAATTGGGCCATTTTTCTTCGAAAATAAGCAAGGAGTGGCCGTTACAGTCAATGGCGATCATTATCGGGCCATGTTGAACGAATTTTTGTTCACAAAAATTGAAGAGTAGGGTATTGGCAACATTTGGTTTCAACAGGACGGCGCTACGTGCCACACAGCCGAAGCTACACTCGATGTTTTGCGCCCTGTTTTTGAAGATCGCATTATCAGCCGCAGAGCTGATGTCGTTTGGCCACCTCGGAGCTGCGATTTGACACCGTTGGACTATTATTTGTGGGGTGCCGTAAAAGATAAGTGTTACGCCGACAAGCCAGAGACAATTGACGCTTTAAAGGACAATATTCGTGAAGCCATTGGTGAAATACAGCTGCACACAATCGATAATGTGCTTAAAAATTGGACCGATCGTGTAGGCTACTGCTTGGCCAGCCGATGCAGCCATTTGAATGAAATTATTTTCCATTATTAACCGGAAGAATAAAACTAATTATCTGTCAAATCAGACATGAGCTAAATGTTACCATTCACGAAATAAGCACTAGTTGAAAAAGAATGTTAGATGGCGGACCCTTTACTTCTTTTGTCATTATTTTAATGACTATGACTAAATTACCAATCTCTAAAGTGGAAATTTAGCTCCAAATCGTAAAACCACCATCTCCGTGCTTTACTTTTTTCCTTGTGTTTTTGGATTCAACGCTTCATTTGGTTGTCTTCATGCTTTCGAAGGCCTACTCGATCCATAAATGTTAAATTTTGACTCTTCTGAAAGAATCCTAGAAGCCAAATCCTTTGTATTTGTATTCATCAGCAAAGACTTATCTTTTTTTTAGTTGCTTCACTGACGAAAAGTTTCCTTCTAGATGTATATACTCAGTTCGTTGTGTCCATCTACATACTATGTACGCTGCTTTTGTTGACATTCACGACATCCCGCCAAATTTTAGCATTGCAACGTGATATTTGTGAAAGGTACAGCGTTGTTTTTACATTGATATTTTTCTTCTCAGAAATTTTTGGATGCAAAAACTGAGCAACGAATTTGGAAAGCATGTCTTTTGTAATGCCCATGTGCCACTTTTCTCTGTAGGAAATTCAAGTCTTTTGTGTAGATGGACTGCCAGAACGGTCGATGACTGTTGAAACGGGCATGCCAATCGTACAGCATTATTTATTTTAAAATCGGTTTTAAAATCGGTCTAACGATAGCGTCACACAAATAGTTACCTTTAAATTTAAATTGTTCACGGTAGATAATTTTTTTTTAAATTCAGAAATCCATATAAGTTAGTTACCGTTCGCCGTGTAGTTCAGATCTTTTTTCTCTGTTATAGTCCAAATGCGTCCAGTCACACCCATATTTTTTTTAAAAATATGGTCAATTCTCTGTTGTACCAAATAGACTTGTATAGCACAAATTTACTCGTAGTTTATTATGTTTGTTGCTATTACCAATATTTTCAATTCAATTACATGTACGTATTTTCTAATGTACTCGTATTCATGAATTGTTATTTACATTTTTTTGGAACATACTCTCTAAGATGCGAGTAAGCCAGGTAAGTTTGTATTATGCATAGTAAGAATATTATTTAGAAAATCAAATTCTACTTCCGTGAAAATCACCGCCCAGCGTTTTACGAGACATGGAGATACTGTGCATGTACGCATTGTGATTACACCAAGAAGGCTGTTTGCTACAGATAAAGTTTGTTCTTTTTATTTATATTTTCCACTAATATGTGTGCACTCATCGACCTACCGGTTCTTTATTTTTAATAGAAATTCTTCGATTACGAAGCTAATTCGAATTATGAGTGGAAGGAAGAGGAACCATGCAAATCACTTAATTGAAAATGAAACTGACAAATCAGAGTATGATGATTAAGAAGTTGATAACGAATGGTTTGCAATACATTTAGACTTAAGCGATGAAGAGCTCCAAATCGAAGACGAAATTTACCCCAACATGTCTCGTGAAGAAAAGAAAAAATCAACCCCAATTAACCAGTGGATTTTGGGAGCATGAAAACGACAATCAACGTATCACTGTCCTACAATCATCTAGAATATTGTGTGTTTACGTGCAATGATGTTTTGTGAACCACTGTTTGTTGAACAGCTGCTTGGAAGCCCAGATCCTGAACCTAAAACACCACTACCATAGGAATAGGCTAAGAATCGGCTAAACACATGCATACATATGTATATTACATCTAATAGCCCTTGGTCTAGAAAAAAAAAAAAACATTCTTTTTTATGTAAATGCGATAATCTTTTTAATTTAAATCTTATTTTATTTTTCACTTTTCAGAATGCAGAATGGGTGCAATAGGTCTGCAGGGGAAACCGAACACCCAGTAAAAAAAATCGGTTAACGCACCGCTATGCATACCTCAAAGGTGGTGTGGAATTGTATAATACAAGAAAAAAAAACAATTTCTTTAAATTTATTTTATTTATTGAATAAAATAATCAAAACCAAAATCGAGAAAAAGACATTTTTACATATATTTATTAAACATATAGTTAATATGTAGTAAGGAGAACTAATTCTGTCGTTGTAACGCAAATGTTGAATCTGCAAAGAAAAAGGCATTAAATGTATAGCTAAAGAAAATGTATTCTTTTTACTCACATGTATTTGGTCAGAACACGATGGTTCCACACTGGGAACGCTTTTGTTGAAACCATTGCACTTCAAATGTTGAATATGCAAAGAAAAAGGCATTAAATATACGACTAAACTAACAAGTATACTTTTTACTTACAAACAAGTTGTTTGTGTTATCCTCGTCGTGTTCGGACGTGTTTTGGTTTTGCTCCACATCAAACTTTTAAATATTATTTATTTCTTCCCCTTCCATATCTCTACTTCTGATATCAGTTCCGCGACATTATTACATTACCCCAAGTGCTGACTGTCTTTTTGGTTTGTTTTGTTTTTTTGGCTGACCTCAATCTTTCGCGCTCAATAACTGCCGCTTCTGATATCGGTTCCGCATATATTTAGTGCATTACCCCCCCAAGTGTTGACCAATTTTCCGATTTTGCTGAATTTCACTTGCAGTGCATAACAGTGCGTAAAGTTCTTTGTTTACCTTTTTGTTTTCATTTGATAAATTTGTCATGTCTTGCGGAATTACTAACTGTCCAATCTTTGATGTCAATGCTGACTTTGTCACTTGCAAGGGTATCTGTGGAAAATCATTCCATGCAATTTGTGTCGGATTAAATAAAAGGAATAGTGTATACATCAAAGACTTCTCTGACAACCTCCTATTCTTTTGTGATGAGTGCAAGATAATCTCGCTTTCGCACGTGTTGCTTGCTATAAAGTGCCTCAATGACTCTAATGACTCATTCCAAAAAAATCTCACAAAAATGATAACGACGAATCAGTCCAACTTAGAAAGTAGTGTCAGTTATGCTGATGAATTAGGCAACTCGATTCTGTCCTCAACCGATATAATTAAGTCCAAGCTCACCAACATCGACAAACAATCTGCAAGTCTGGTCGAGATGAAAACTGCGATCAATGATCTCAAAGCAGTTTGTTCCGCCCAAAACATCTCTAACCTTAAATTGTGCGAATCGATAAATAACCTGCGTGAAGATCTTGAGACTCAATTTCAATCTACCTCAAAGAACCATCCATCTCTAATGCAGCCTGATCCAATGCTCGAAGTAATCTTTGACAGAATCAACGGTGTTGGTGACGATCTAGCTGCCGCACAATCAACCATTTTCGATATTGAGAATCATATCGAAACGGTAAGCAGCAAAATTGACGATTTACCATTCCACACACAACACCATCAGAATGTCCACTACAATACATCAATTTTGGCTGAATTACTGGAAACCGAAGTCGACCCACTTTTACCTCCACCTCCTCGTCCACCACGGTTAATTAAATCTACAACTTCTCCCGCTGCCACTTCAATCCAGGAGACCGAAACTGTTTCACTGTCAACTCCTCCCATCGCCGCCCCACGCAAGCTAATCAAACATTTTGGTACTACATGGACACCTTCCGAATGGAGGCGTAGACTGGAAAAAATTGAAACCGATATGAGTACATTCTTCATCAAAGGCACCCCCGTAAACGCTGATATTTCTTGGATCACGAAATTCTTCGCAGACAAATAAGGCATCACCATCAGCAAATGTGAAATGTTCCTGCCATCTCACCACAAAGGTAATCGAAGCTTTAAATTCGACCTCCCTGCTAGATACGAATGGTTATTTAAAAACCCTGCTGGTACTAATTTCAACGTTGGAAAGATGCGCATCTGTAAATGGATCGAAACACCTGCCAAGAAACAGGATACAACGAAGCTTAATTCTAAGTTACCTAATTCCGATTCCAACTCCCATCCCAAACCGGACTCTAATAAAATACCGAAATCCGTCCCAAACCGTAGCAAACCTGACTCTGTACCGAAAACCGTCCCCAACTCCCGTTCCAATTCTGACTCTAATTGGAGATTTAAAACTAATATATTCCCCAATTTCGCTCCTCCCACTCACATCCTGAACCGACTTCATCGGTCCTCTAATTATATTGCACCTGCAGCCTCCGTTCCACCCAAGCCACCGCGTCAACGCGTCTCTTTCAAATTAGCACCAACCGCTCACAATAACCCCTCGGAAATACCTAACCCCTCTGCACGTGCCCCCACTAGCACTTCTTTTCCTAATTTTGACCTTAAAACCGGAGCTAAATATCCCAATTTCGTTAGGTCCCATGTTATAAATCCCTCACATGAACATGTGTCTAATGCCCCTTCAATCACCCCTGCATTGCCTTCAAAATCTTCGTCCACCTGCCCCATTTTTGACCCCCTTCTGCCACCCACAGTTAAAATAACCCAACAAACTTTTGGCTCAACAGAATGTCGTTATGCACTTTCTAGGCTTAGAGAAAAAAAGACGTACGAGAATATACGTCTCCTTCTAGCATATCTGCATGACAAATCAGACTCAGTTTGTTATGAGGGGAAAACTAAAACAAGCGTCATGGTCTCAATACAGCAGGAAGGTCTCCCTACTGACCTTACAAGTCTGAGGAACTTATACATCAAGTTCCACGAGATTTTTAATATGTCTCCGCAAAAAGTCTCAGACGACCTTGCTGCTTTCGGTAACTATGTGCACTCAAAAAGGATCTCACACCTCCAACGAAGCAGAGCTGACAACGACAAATTTTTTCGTCCCTAACGTGCTACCATTGCCAGTGTTTCGACCATCCACTCCTACGCCCTCTCGTAATAACCTTCCTCTTACCTTTTACTATCAAAACGTAAGAGGACTACGATCTAAGACCCGTGCCGTCTTGCGCCAATCTCACGCTTTCCCATTTGAGGTCTACGCTCTGACCGAAACTAATCTAATTCCCGATATAAAGAATCAGGAATTATTCCCCCCTAGTTTCAATGTTTTCCGAGACGACGATCTTACCCGCCCAAATGATGATGCTCCGTGTCGAGGTGTCCTACTGGCCGTCCGCAATGACCTAAACTCTTCACCAATCGCTGTTTCTACTTCCTCTAAACTTGACTACGTTTCAATAAAGATAACACTCCCCTGCAGGTCCCTGTACATTATGTGTTTTTACATCCTACCGGCCCAACCAATCGAATGCTACCAACTCGCTATCGATGCAATTGATCAAATAATTAACTTATCTGATCCTCTCGATGATATCATCGTATTTGGCGATTTCAATCTACCTCAGCTGCACTGGGCTCAATCAGATGATAAATCTTTTTTTATCGCTTACCCTGTCTCGAGTAAAGAATGTCTCTTCTTGGATGAGCTCACAGACTCTAGCTTATGCCAAGTTAGTGGAGTCTCCAACTATATGGGAAGGCAATTAGACCTCATTTTCACCACTGACCCCATAAACTCCTCTGTCTCGCTCTGTCCCCTTTCACTATCGACCATTGATAACTTTCACCCACCACTTCTTCTTTCTCTTTTCCACCAATCTACTTTCCGCCCCACCCCATCTGCAGCTACCACTTCTTACGACTTTCATAAAGCGAATTTCCGCAAAATTAACGCATATCTTAGTAAGTGCTCTTTTGATTTCGCTAATATGCCCCTAAAAAGTGCTCTCTCTATTTTCTACAGAGAATTACTTAATTCTATTTCTCTCTATGTCCCCTTTTCGTGTAATAGGACCTCTTCTACGAGCCCCCCGTGGTATAATCGTAAACTTCGCTCTTTACGTAACAAAAGAAACAAATTATGGACAGTTTTCCTCCGGTCCAACTCTTTTGTTGACTATTCAAATTATCTCGGTTCATACCTTCAATTCGCCCAGCTCTATAAGTTTCTCTATCAGCGATACCTTGATAGTGCGCAATCAAGGCTTATAAATGATCCTAAGTCTTTCTATCAATTCGTTAATTACAAAAAAAAAAATCCGACGGTTTTCATCCATCCCTCTCATACGAAAATATATCATCAACTGATCCGCATACCATAGCTAACTTTTTTGCTACTTTTTTTAAGCAATCTTTTGCCGATAATTCCTTCGTACCGGATCCGTCTTATTTCAAATACCTACTTAACTTCCCTATTGGCCCTACTATTTCTCATTGCTTTGATCATACAGTAATAGAAAACAAATTACAACAACTTAATGATGAATACTTTCCCGGCCCAGATGGCCTTCCATCCATATTTCTTAAAAAGTGTTCCTCAATTCTTTCACGCCCCCTTGCTAATCTCTTCCGATTATCGCTCTCTCAAGGTGAATTTCCACAGATATGGAAGTCCTCTTTCATAACACCCATACACAAAAAGGGATTAAAGAGCGAAGTCACTAATTACCGCTCTATAGCTAAACTTTCTCATATACCCAAACTCCTCGAAAGTATTTTGCATGAAGCCTTAAGCTTTCAGTGTAAATCTTTTATTTCCCCCAATCAACACGGCTTTCTGAAGGGTAGATCAACTACCACTAACCTCGTAGAATTCGTGTCCTCTGTTCTCTCAGCCTTAGATAATGGTAAAGAAGTTGACGTTATAACAACTGATTTCAGTAAAGCTTTTGACAAGATATCTCATAAACTAATCCTGTTCAAATTGTCCGTCCTGGGCTTTGAACCCATTTTGCTTAAATGGATATCTTCTTACCTGGATAATCGTTTTTATAATGTTCGTTTCAGATCTGTCCTATCGGCCCCTTTCTTGGCCACTTCAGGTGTTCCTCAAGGTAGTCACCTAGGTCCACTCCTCTTCATCCTAACTATTAACGACCTTCAAAGGCTCATTCAACACTCAACACTTTCTCTCTATGCTGACGATACCAAATTTTTTAAACCCATTTCCTCACAACAAGACTCCACCCTCCTTCAAATAGATCTAAATAGTTTTTCCACCTGGTGCATCAAGAACTGCTTAGAACTCAATGTCTCCAAATGTCAATCGATTACTTTCTCACGTAAGTGCAAGAAGTCTCCTCAACGAATTTACCATCTCGACGGCCAACCTATACCCCTTGTTGAATCTATCCGCGACCTTGGTATATTATGCGACAGGCAGCTTAATTTCCGCTCGCATATTGATGAGATAATTTCTAAAGCAAACTCATCACTCGGCTTCGTTAAAAGATGGTTCAAAGAATTCTGCAACCCGTACGTGACTAGATCACTATACATCACTTACGTTCGCCCCCTTCTCGAGTACGCTAGCCAAGCGTGGTGTCCCTTTCAACGAGTTCATGTATCTCGTATTGAGAGGATCCAGCGTCGTTTTCTTCGCTTTGCTCTTCGAGGTCTACCTTGGAACGATCCTCTAATCTTACCTCCCTATCGAGACCGTCTCAAACTCATTAACCTGAATACCCTTGAGGAACGAAGGGACGCAGCAGACATTTTGTTCATTCACCGACTCCTCTCAGGCTCCGTCGATTGCATGCCTCTTTGCAACTCCATTTTCTTTAACACAAACCCTCGTAATCTACGTTCCACCCGTCTCTTTTATCTACCTATCCACCGCACCACATATGGCTCTAACGAACCAATCTCCCGTATGCTGCGTAAGGTAAACTCCAACCTTTCCGTTTTCGATTTTAATCGCAGCACACTTTCCCTCAAATTCGATCTCCTTCACCATCCTTAGCTTTAAGCCCTAGTATTAGTTTAAGTCTTAGTTTTTAAGCTTGTATTAAGCATAATAAATGGGGGCGTTAGCCCCCACGAAAATTAAATTAAAATTACTCGTAATTAGTTAGCATCACTTATCCACATGGTGCATTTAGATTCATTGTTCTTACTGTAAAAAAGAAGTAGAATAAATTATTTTGAAATTAAATTGTTTTTAGTTACTCACAAGAAAATGTAAACAAACTTTTCCAACTGCTTTTGCCATATCCAATCCAAAGCAATCTGTTCGTGGCAGCAGTATTCTGTGGAAAATGATTTCTTCTTACTCCAAATGTGTAGATTTTTCTTATTTTGTTGTCCTAGAAAATATAATAAAGAAAATTATTGTTCAACATAAAATTTTTGTGCAACTTACACGAAATTAGATTTGTAAACATGAGAAATGTCAAAATCGAAATTCACCGCGTCATGACATTTTCGAACTTTGACATTGTTGACAATTCTCACGTATTCACGGATAGGGACGATCAGTAGAAAACCGGTTTGGATTTTCCAATATCTTGAAAGTTTGATGTCTAGGTATAGTTAGTCTATGGCAGAGCTACTCTCAACTTCGTAGCGCTATTATCAGCTCTACTGTCATTTTTGTAAAAAGAATTTGAATTACTCGCTTTGTGCCTATTCAAATTGGCGCGGGCAGGAAGATTGTCCGAAAGAGACAATTGAAATGGGAAGAAGAAGGGTTACTTCCACCGAGAATCCATTTCTAAAGTGGATTCTCGGGTGCAACATATTGTTTTTTTCCATATAGTTCCATTTCTGACATATTTTTTCATTTTAGTTTTGATCGTTGATGAGAAAGGAAGTGTGAAGAATAGGAAAAAAGGTATGTTTCAGGCCAATTGCTCAAATTTAAATATGCTCCGATTCAAGTCTTTCAACCCCATGACAATATGAACACGAAGTTCATGGTGAGGACTTTCATCCCATCGCCAATGTAAACAGGCACTTTAAAATTACACGATACGTTGATTTTTTCGATTTGTAGCTACAGGGTAGGTTATAGTGTAATGTATTTACTCAGAATAGGTAACCTCAAATATTTGCCTTTTGCGATTATTTTATTATGGGTTTCTTGCACAAAATATAATTTGAACAATGTATTTGTTGTTCTTTTTTTTTTAATTTATTTATTAAAATACATTTTGAAGTTATTTCTCCGAATTAAATTGTAATATATATATTATACATATATATATTCGAAATTTGCGGAAACAATACTTTATAAATACTAAATACACCGTTGATGTGCTCTCCCCTCTAGGCTCGTCGGACCACTGTGTTATATCAGCAAATTTCTCGTATACTGACCACACAGTTAGAGAAAAGATTCCTAAAAGAACCGTATGGCAATACGAGAAAGCCAACTGGAGCGGACTTAACAGCTTCTTTAGGAATTTTAACTGGTCGTTACGTGGATTCCGCTGCTGATATGATTACAGACACCATTCTCTTTGGAATGAGATCCTTTATTCCTCATCGGATAAAAAGTATCAAACCAAAAGAAAAGACATGGTACGACTCTAGCTGTAAAGAGGCCGTCAGGGTTAGAGAAATATTTTTTCGGGCCTTCAAGACCAACCCGGCAGAGGAAAACCGAAAAAAGTTCAATCGAGCCAGAAATAACTGCAACGCCTTTCTTAAGCGTGTGAAATTCCAATACGACCAAAAACTGAGGCACAAAATACTGCAATGTCCCAAAGGCAGTACAAATTTTTGGTCGTTCGTGAAAAACATTAGAAATTCCGCCTCATCCTCCATCCCAACGCTCATTTACAATGACATTCCAACTGTTAGCTCTTTGGACAAGGCCAATCTACTTGCTGCACACTTTGCGGCCAGCTCAACACTCCCAGATTGTGCTTTGTCTCCGCCTACACTTGAGTGCGTCGAATCTTCAATGGGACGAATCTACTTTCGTACTCGTGTAGTAGCAAGAGTACTTAAAGATCTCAACATACATAAATCCGCTAGTCCAGAAGGTATATCTCCCCTTCTTCTGAAGAGGTGTTCTTCCACGCTGGAAAAACCACTGCGTAAGCTTTTTCATCAATCCTACTCCTTAGGACTCTTCCCGAGCAGATGGAAAACAGCATTTGTTCATCCCGTCCCTAAAAAAGGCGAATCATCTTCTCTCTCCTCCTACAGACCCATTGCACTTACGTCCCTTATTTCCAAAGTCATGGAAACGCTCATGAAATATCTCGAAACACGAAAACTTCGCAATGACCGGCAGTACGGTTTTCGTAGCAACAGGTCCACTGGTGATTTGATAGCATGTCTCACCGAAAAGTGGACCAAAGCGTACATCAATCTGGCGAAAACAAGATAGTTGCACTTGATATTTCTAAGGCATTTGACAGAATTTGGCATCAGGCTCTTTTGTCGAAAATTCGTGCATTTGGGATCGACGACTCTCTTCTTCAATGGATTAGAAATTACCTTTCGGAACGTTCAATTCAAGTTGTTTTGGACGGTTTCAAGTCTGATATCCACAAAATAAATGCTGGTGTGCCCCAGGGCTCTGTTCTGCCTCCGACACTCTTTTTAATTTTCATTCATGATCTCTTGACTGCTACTTCTAATCCAATATATTCCTTTGCTGATAACAGTACTCTCTGCTTTTCATATTTGTTCCCGGATTCACGGTCCTGCGATTCGGCTGTAGAACGAGAACGGAAGCGTATGCTAAGCTCATTAAATTCCGATATCAACAGCATAACCAATTGGGGAACTATCAACAAGCTTCCAAAACACAATGCTGTCTGCTGTCGTTAAAGCGAAATTTAAACACCCAGTCATTATCCATGAATGGCACTTACATCCTCGAAACTGAAAAACTTTCTATTCTCGGTATGTGTGTCAATGACAACTTACGTTGGAATGACCACATATTTGATCTCGCCAAAAATGCTGCGAAATATCTATGTTTCCTCAAGCGATGTAAGAAATATTTTACCCCCTCTGATCTGGCCACAATATATAAGGCATTCATCCGCCCAAATTTGGAGTACAACGCCCACATCTGTCAGGTGCTCCTAAAACATCTCTGCACCCGCTAGATAGGATTCAAAACCGTGGGATAAAACTTATTGATGATATTAATATCAGTCAATCAATGGACACAGTCGAACACCGACGAAATGTCTCGTGTCGCACTTTGTTTTATCGCTATTTCTACCACCAGTGCTCCACTGAAATTGCCAGTAGCATTCCGCCCATTCAAACTTTCAACCGTAGCACCCGTCTTGCTATGAATGCTCATCAAGCCCATTTTCGGACGTACTTTAAAATATCGTGATTCGTTCCTAAGCCGTACAACTCGCTTATGGAATGCCCTGCCGATCTCTGTATTTCCTGGTCGTTATAACTTGCAAACATTTAAAAACAATCTACATCGGTACCTCTCTTTTCTTCCTCCCTAAATTTCCTTTGCCCGCGCTGGGAACAATCACCTTAAGGGTACACAAACACCTTGAGCGCGCGCTGATTAAAAAAAAACGAAAAAAAACAACAACAACCGTAAAGTAACAGTACAACAGCCTGGCAAGAGAACCGTGTGTACGCGATGTGGATGGAAGACACATGAGGCCAATACATGTACATACAAGGAAGCCACGTTCCATTCCTGTTCAAAGAAGGGACATTTAAGCAGTGTTTGCCGCTCCAAGCAAAAAATTTCAATTCTATTAATTCTAATAATCTTTCTTATCCCAATCCATATGTAAATTCTATTTCAAAGGGCAATTCGTTTGATTTTTCTCTATACCGCTTAAACGATGATGAATCCAGCGGGATGTATTGGTTGAAGGTCATGTTGGGCGGCACAATTATGGATATTGCATGTGACACGGGGGCACCGCGCACATTTGTTATTGGGGAACACCGTTAGTACCCGTTCCAAAACCAGATGTCAAATTACGCGTGTGTGGTGACTACTCGTACAAAACTACAATTAACAAGTTTCTTGTTGATGTCAAATACCCATTGCCTCTAATTGAGGAAATCTTCACATCGTTGCAAGGTGGAGAATTATTTAGTAAATTGGGCGTGAGTACTGCCTACAATCAGTTGTGTTTAGATGAAACATCATTTCTTTTGTGTGCGTGGAGCACCCACATTGGTACATTTAAAATGAATAGATTACCTTTTGGCGTTAAACCAGCAGCTGCAATTTTTCAAATGCACATGGAAAATTTACTAAGAGGTAAAAATTGAGTAGTTGTGTATCAAGATGATATCATATATAGTTACTGGAAGGAATTTCAAAGACCATCTTTTTAATTTAAAGTCGGTTTTGAAGAAAATGATTGACGCTGGTTTTATATTTTATTTAAATAAATTTATATAAAATAAATAGGGGTATACATTTTATATTTTATTTAAATAAATTTATATAAAATAAATAGTATTTATTTTATGGGTTGATTACTTAAATTTATTTATTTATTATTAATTTATATTTAAATATACCTATGATTTATTTTATTTATTTATTAAATATTAATTCATTAATTTTATTTATTTTTTTTAATTTGATATTTTATTTAAATAAATATTAATTCATATAAAATAAAGGAGTGTCAATTTTATATTTTATTTAAATAAATTTTATATAAAATAAATAGGGGTATAAATTTTATTTAAATAAATTTATATAAAATTAATAGTATTTATTTTATGGGTTGATTACTTAAATTTATTTATTTATTATTAATTTATATTTAAATATATTTATGATTTATTTTATTTATTTATTAAATATTAATTCATTAATTTTAATTATTATTTTTTAATTTTATGAATGCAAATTTCTTATCTTGGTTTTACAAACGATAAATATGGGCTCCATACAGATGTGCATCTATTTTGGATTCACCCATTCCTAAAGATATTCATGAATTGAGAGCATTTATTGGAATGGCTAATTATTACTTACGCTTCATAAAAGATTTTGCAAGTAAAATGATTCCGTTGTATGTTTTACTTCGAAATGACGTTCAGTTCGTATGGAGTACAGATTGTGAAAAGGCATACCATTTGATAAAGCATGACATTGCGTCAGAGCAAGTGATGACTCATTTCAATCCGAAACTTCCACTTGTTCTAACAACTGATGCATGCAAACATTCTGTGGCAGGAGTCTTATCACACCGCTTTCCAGATGGGCTCAAACCCGTTGCTTTCATTTCGAGATCTCTATCCAAAAGTGAATTGAACTACCCTGTCATTGAAAAAGAAGCATTAGCCATAATTTTCTCTGTCACTAAATTGAAACAATATTTATTTGGAAATTTTTTCACCATTTCAACAGATCATAAACTCATGTTATCATTTTTTGGTAAAACACGCGGATTACCTCTGAGGGCTGCAACTCGCATGCAGCGCTGGGCACTGATTATGAAATTAAATATGTAAAAGGCATCGAAATTGAGGCCGACAGTTAGTCGCGTTTACCTCAGCTATCATACATTCAAGAATATTGTAAAATGTTTGTGTGGGTACAAATGATAGAACTTATTCTTTTCAATACAAATACCTTTTATTCAGTACAGTTACAATTCACTATTTAATTCTTTCTCTCAGTACAATTCAATTTCTCAACCACTTATACTTTTCTTATCTTTTACTTAAACCACTTAATCACTTCTTCTAATTAACACTTCAAATTCAACTTTGGAACTGATTTGCATACCTTTGGGATGCTGGTATTTATACTCGAATGACATACTTCGAGAACAATCCTCGCCATCCAGCGTCCCATACAATTTCCAATTTGCTAGAAAATTCGATTCCACTCTCCAGTCGAGACTTTGTTATTCCAGTATCGGCATTTTCTGCTAGATGTCGCTGCTCACATTTAAGTGGTTATCACATTGCTCCCTCCCTACAGTTGTTCGTCCCGAACAACTTCGTCATTCAGCATGCCGTTGAAATGACACATTGTATCCAAATGGACCACTTTCAATTTTCCTCGATTCCCACGCTGGATCCGGTAGACAACGTCATTAATGCGGGTTATCACCTTGTATGGACCTTCCCAGTCCTGTTGCAATTTTGGTGATTTGCCTTTCTTACGCTGAGGATTATACAGCCAAACCAGATCTCCTTCGTTGAAACCGGAAGATTTCGCCTTGATAACGTACCTAGTTCTCATGCGGCTGCTTGCTAGCTTCATCTTTTCTCTGGTGTCTTCATGCAATTTACGAATCCTGCTGCGTAAGTCATTCACGTAGTCGTTCACCTCTTTGGGCTCTGTCGGTGGGGATCCGAATTTTGCTTCACTTGGCAACCGAATTGTTTGACCAAATAAGATCTCGGATGGTGTATGCCCTGTTGAGCTATGGACCGCGTTTCGGTAGGCCGTTAAGAAGAGGGGTATGTGTCGATCCCAATCCCGCTGGCAGTAGCTGACAACCTTAGATAGATGCTCATTCAAGGTCCGATTGAATCGCTCGACCATTCCATCAGATTGAGGGTGTAGTGGCGTTGTCCTTGTCTTTCTTATTCCCAAATATTGACATATTTCTTGGAAGATTTTTGATTCAAAGTTTCGCCCTTGATCAGAGTGCAGCTCCATTGGGACCCCAAATCTGCTCACCCAGTTGTTGACTATCTGTTCGGCTACGGTCTTAGCCTCTTGATTTGGGATGGCAAACATTTCCGGCCACTTACTGAAGTAATCCATGACCACGAGGGTATATCGGTTACCATTAATGGTTTCGGGTAACGGCCCAGCGATGTCGATGGCTATTCGTTCGAAAGGTGCTCCGACATTGTATTGTTGCATTTGTCCATGTGGCTTTACTTTTGGACCCTTGGTAGCCGCACATCTTATGCACTTTTTGCACCAATTCTCGACATCTGGTTTAACGCTTAGCCAATAGAAACGTTCCCTTACCTTTTCCAACGTCTTGTTTATTCACAAATGGCCTCCTGAGATTCCGTCATGTATTTCATGGAGTACTTGGCTGACTCTGGACGGTGGCACTATTAGTTGCATACGAGATGTTGTCCCATCTGCATTTTCCCATTTTCTCTTCAGTAATCCATCTTGCACAAAAAGCGAGTCCCACTGTGCCCAGTATGCCTTCAGAGTTTGGCTCCGATCTGATATTTGCTGCCAGATTGGTCTTTCCTCGTGTTCTTTCCAGGCCAATATTGGTTCGATGTCATTGTCTGCCTGTTGGGAGGAACGGATTTCCTCTATGGCCCAACCCTCTATTGGCTCAGTCCTGGTGATTTGGATAGTTGCCTGTTCTTTCGCTTCTTTGCGGTTGCAGTGTTCGCATTTTACTCCGCACGGTCGATGAGAGAGAGCATCAGCACATTTGAGTGGAGTGTTCCCTTGCGGTGTTGCACTTCAAAGTCGTAGCCCTGCAACTGCTCGATCCATCTTGCAACTTGGCCTTCTTCTTAAATTGGAGTAGCCATTTCAGAGCTGCGTGGTCTGTCCGGAGAATGAACTTTTGTCCGTAGAGGTACTTATGGAAATGCTTCGTAGCCAGAATTAAAGCCAGAAGCTCGCGCCGGGTTACACAGTAGTTCCGTTCAGGTCTGGAGAGTACTTTGCTGTAATATGCGACCACTTTCTCTTGACCGTCATGAACTTGGGAGATCACAGCTCCGACCCCAACATTGCTAGCGTCTGCGTCCACGATGAACATTTTTCCGGGCGTGGGGTAACCCAATATGGGGGCATTGCACAGCTGTCGCTTCAGTTCTTGAAATGCTTTTTCGCATTCTCCAGACCACCTGAACTGTCGGCCTTTTTCCGTAAGTTCATGCAGGCTCTTTGCAATGCCAGCAAAATCCTTTACGAACCTTCTGTAATACGTGGCGAGGCCCAAGAAGCTTCTCAGTTGGTGTTTATCTTTTGGAGAAGGCCAACTTTTCACGGCTTCGATTTTGTCAGGATCCGTTCTTACTCCTTCCGCTGATATAATGTGACCCAGATATTTTACTTCCGGACGAAACAAGGCACACTTTTCCGGGTTGAGCTTTAAATGAGCACTTCGTAGCCTCTCAAACACTTCTTTTAGATTTTCGCGGTGCTCCTCGTACGTCTTACGAGTACCTATGACGATAACGTCGTCCAAATATACTAGGCAGGTTTTCCAGGTGAGTCCTTGCAATGTTCGTTCCATTAGTCGCTCGAAGGTGGCCGGAGCGTTGCACAGTCCAAACGGCATCACTGCAAACTGCCAAAGACCGCTTCCTGTAGTGAATGCAGTTTTCTCACGATCAGCACGATTTATCTCTACCTGCCAGTAACCGCTCTTCAAGTCAAGCGTTGGAAACCATTTCGCTCCAGAAAGCATATCCAAAGTGTCATCGATTCTCGGAAGTGGGTAGCTGTCCTTTTTAGTGACATCATTGAGACGTCGGTAGTCTACACAAAATCTCGTGCTGCCATCTTTCTTCTTCACGAGGACCACTGGAGATGCCCACGGACTTTGCGATTCTTCAATCACTCCCTCAGCTTTCATCTTCGACATCATTTCGGCAACTTTTGTTTGCTTTGCCAATAGAAGACGCCTTGCAGTTTGACGGATTGGTCGAGCGTCTCCGGTGTCAATGTGGTGTTGAACAATATGCGTGCGTCCATATTCTCCGTCTTGTGTAGCAAATATATCAGCGTACTCACCGATTAGTTTTTCTGCCAGGATTCGCTGATCTTCGTCCAGATTACAGAGGCTGAGAACTTTGTTCTTGATTTTTATGCTCTGAACTGTTGTGACCGGTTTTGCACCCTTTTTTTCCGTTGTAGTCGATATAGCCTCAACAGGTACGCATTTTCCCACTATCTCCCCCTTTTTCACCTTTACACTGAATGTCTTTGGATTTAGAATCCTTACAGGGACCATGTTGTTCTTTGGCTCCACTAAAGTCTTTCCCACCATGAAGTCTCTTTTCTTTTCTGGCTCCATCAAATAGAATCGGTGGCTACCAGGACCACCTTCCACTTTTGCCCACAAAATTGCTTCTGACGAAGGCTCTAGACTCTGATTGCTGCAGATGACGACATTTGAGACTGAGGTATTGGCGTTTCCGTATATCATTGGTATCTCCATGTTTCCGTATTTCAGGGTTTGTGCCCCCAAGTCGACTACAAGTCCATGTTCTCTCATGAAGTCTGTACCAATGATGCACTCGTCACATATGTCAGCTACCAGAAACGCGTGAGTGAATGTTATTCCGGCCAATTGGATTTTTATGCGGACTTCACCATATACCTTAATCGTTGCTCCTGTAGCTGTTCGCAAGCTGCAACTGCTAGTGTTATGCAGCCAAGACTTCTGCACAAGATTCCTCCTGATGATTGAGGCCGTGGCATCGGTGTCTATTGTTGCCATCCATTTTTCTTTTCCACTGACTACTTCTACTAGAAGGCTTTCGCTGCATCGTTTTGCCAGCGAGACTTGGATGATGGTCCTGGGGCCGTCGACTCCTGCTACCAACTTCTGCCCCACGAAGTTGGTGCTTAAGCATTTCCCGACTGATGGCTTCGGGAAGGTTGACCGGCTTCTTGATAGCTGTTTCTGCGGGTTTCTTCCTCTATTTGCTTGTCACCACAGTGAGGGCTGTCTTTTCGTCGCACCGGTTCTTTACACTACCTTTGAAGGTGCCCTATTTTATTGCAATTCCAGCAGCGCATTATCCGTCTATCCCGTCGAGTATCTCGTTCCTCGGCACTAATTCTTGTGCAGGAGCATCCGATAGATGTTACTTCCCTGACGAAATGTGTTCCCCTGGAAGCCTGATTGGCTGCTTCCATCGCCAGAGCGAAGGCAAGTGCTTCAGCAAGGGTTCCTTTCCCGGCCATCCTTACTGCTGACTGTAGCTTCGAATCTGCAATTCCCCTGATAAATGCATCTTTTGCCATTTCGTCGATAATTTCCTGGCCTGCGGTGGGGTATGACAGATGTGCAAGTCTACTCACGTCTGCTTGGAGCTGCTGCAGTGTTTCTCCTCTTTGCTGCGTTCGGCTTTGCAATTGGACCTTGTAGACCTCCTGCATGTGGCTATCCCCAAACCGTTTCTCTATAGCCTGTACTAAAGTCACTTAATCTTTATGCTTTTCTATGTCTACTGTTTGCAACAATTCTGCTGCAGGACCGTGCAAGGCCATTGTTAGGGCAAAGCACTTTTCCTCATTGTCCCAGTCGTTTGCACAGGCAGCCATTTCAAACTGCTTCTTATAAGTAGACCATGAGGTCTGGCCATTGAATGAGGGAGGCTTCAAATCTTTTCTCCTTGGACCACTTAAAGAACATTCTCGCAGTTTCTGTTTTCGCACTGTGCCGAGCTCTTTTGCCAGTTGCTGAACTTTGCTGTCCATTTCTTCGAATTTTTTGCCAACATTCTTCTCTATTGTATCAAATTTGTCATCAACGTTCTTCTCCATTCTATCAAATTTGTCATCAACGTTCTTCTCTATTCTTCCAAATTTGTCATCGATTTCTTCGAATTTTTGCTGGAAAGTGTTATTTTGTTCTTCCAGTTTTTGTTCTAGACTATTCTTTTGTTCGTCGAATTTTTGTTCAATGCTGCTCTTCTGCTCGTTTAGATTTTTCTTTTGTTCATCCAACTTTTGTTCGAGACTATTCTTTTGTTCATCCAGCTTTTGCTCGAGACTATTCTTTTGTTCGTCCATATTTTTGTTTTGTTCGTCCATTTTTAATAAGAGGAGTTGCATCATTGCATCCATGTCATTGCCGGTACTTGTCTGTTCATCCTCGTCAACATCAAAGGAATATGCATCAGGATCATGTCCCTCGTTGTTCAAAGCCTCCTGAAGTCGGAGCACCAGGTCACTTTTTCCTCCACTGGCGCTGAGGCTTCTCTTGTTCAACTCGGATTTGAGTTGGACGAGGGTCAACTGTAATAGTTTTCGACCCATTCCAGCTTTTTCAAATAGTCAGAAAACACGTTTTTTTTTTTTTTTTTACACACAATAAGTCCTATCCCACTTTTGACACCAATGTAAAATGTTTGTGTGGGTACAAATGATAGAACTTATTCTTTTCAATACAAATCCCTTTCTTTATTCAGTACAGTTACAGTTCACTATTTAATTCTTTCTCTCAGTACAATTCAATTTCTCAACCACTTATACTTTTCTTATCTTTTACTTAAACCACTTAATCACTTCTCCTAATTAACACTTCAAATTACACTTTAGAACTAACTTGCATACCTTGGGGATGCTGGTATTTATACTCGAATGACATACTTCGAGAACAATCCTCGCCATCCAGCGTCCCATACAATTTCCAATTTGCTAGAAAATTCGATTCCATTCTCCAGTCGAGACTTTGTTATTCCAGTATCGACATTTTCTGCTAGATGTCGCTGCTCACATTTAAGTGGTTATCACAATATTTTAAATGTTTCTTTTGAGGATATAAATGAGTTGAAACTATTACAATTCTGAAATCAAGGTTAAGCTGGTATTGTAAGTCAATTGTATAAGCATTTTGCATGATTAGGCACAAACTCTGGACATCGATGAAAGGGATCGTTAATTAATGGCATCAATCAATTTCCTCGTTGCTCTTTTAGTTTGACATGTGTTAAGTAAATAAATTAATTAAATTTTGTTTATAATTGTTTTCAGCAGATCTGTTTGTTTGCAAGTAATAAATGTTTATTTGTATTTTCTTAGAAGAAAAACAGTAACATTTCGTTCAGAAAAAATTATAGAAATAAAAATGTTCCTCTGCATGTAAAATGAGCGCAACTAAAGTGTTGATACCCTTTAAAAAAAGCGTTAGTTTATTACTTAGTTTTGCTGAAATTATCTAATATTTTGTTGAGTACCCTTTAAGCCTTTTAACTTCTTTAAGCCATTAAGTCATTTCTTACCATTCCGCTAAAAACAAGGTTTTTAACTGAGAATGATTTCAAAGACGTTCTGTTGGGTTAAGATCGGGGCTTTGTGGTGGTGTTACTAGCAAGCGAGGGACTTTATGTATCATCCTCACCATTTGTGCGACACGCTTGGTATCATGGTCCTTTTGGAAGTACAAATTTTTCGCGATAACCATTTTTCATGTATTTGAAGCAAATTTTCCTGCTAAATTTTTTATTATAAAGGGTCCGCCATCTAACGTTTTTTTTTTCAACTAGTGCTTATTTCGCGAATGGTAACACTTAGCTCATGTCTGATTTGACAGATAATTAGTTTTATCCTTCTGCTGAACGAATATGGTTGTGTATACGCTTGAACAACGCTGGGAAATATTGCCTGCGATCGACTTAGAGAAGATGACGATTTTGCCAAAAAAATCATCTTTTCAGATGAAGCTCATTTTGATCTTGGCGGGTATGTAAACAAGCAAGATTGTCGCATTTGGGGCACAGAAAACCCGCACGCATACATTGAAAAGCCGATACACCCAAAACGAGTCACTGTTTGGTGCGGATTTTGGTCCAGAGGCATAATTGGGCCATTTTTCTTCGAAAATAAGCAAGGAGTGGCCGTTACAGTCAATGGCGATCATTATCGGGCCATGTTGAACGAATTTTTGTTCACAAAAATTGAAGAGTAGGGTATTGGCAACATTTGGTTTCAACAGGACGGCGCTACGTGCCACACAGCCGAAGCTACACTCGATGTTTTGCGCCCTGTTTTTGAAGATCGCATTATCAGCCGCAGAGCTGATGTCGTTTGGCCACCTCGGAGCTGCGATTTGACACCGTTGGACTATTATTTGTGGGGTGCCGTAAAAGATAAGTGTTACGCCGACAAGCCAGAGACAATTGACGCTTTAAAGGACAATATTCGTGAAGCCATTGGTGAAATACAGCTGCACACAATCGATAATGTGCTTAAAAATTGGACCGATCGTGTAGGCTACTGCTTGGCCAGCCGATGCAGCCATTTGAATGAAATTATTTTCCATTATTAACCGGAAGAATAAAACTAATTATCTGTCAAATCAGACATGAGCTAAATGTTACCATTCACGAAATAAGCACTAGTTGAAAAAGAATGTTAGATGGCGGACCCTTTACTTCTTTTGTCATTATTTTAATGACTATGACTAAATTACCAATCTCTAAAGTGGAAATTTAGCTCCAAATCGTAAAACCACCATCTCCGTGCTTTACTTTTTTCCTTGTGTTTTTGGATTCAACGCTTCATTTGGTTGTCTTCATGCTTTCGAAGGCCTACTCGATCCATAAATGTTAAATTTTGACTCTTCTGAAAGAATCCTAGAAGCCAAATCCTTTGTATTTGTATTCATCAGCAAAGACTTATCTTTTTTTTAGTTGCTTCACTGACGAAAAGTTTCCTTCTAGATGTATATACTCAGTTCGTTGTGTCCATCTACATACTATGTACGCTGCTTTTGTTGACATTCACGACATCCCGCCAAATTTTAGCATTGCAACGTGATATTTGTGAAAGGTACAGCGTTGTTTTTACATTGATATTTTTCTTCTCAGAAATTTTTGGATGCAAAAACTGAGCAACGAATTTGGAAAGCATGTCTTTTGTAATGCCCATGTGCCACTTTTCTCTGTAGGAAATTCAAGTCTTTTGTGTAGATGGACTGCCAGAACGGTCGATGACTGTTGAAACGGGCATGCCAATCGTACAGCATTATTTATTTTAAAATCGGTTTTAAAATCGGTCTAACGATAGCGTCACACAAATAGTTACCTTTAAATTTAAATTGTTCACGGTAGATAATTTTTTTTTAAATTCAGAAATCCATATAAGTTAGTTACCGTTCGCCGTGTAGTTCAGATCTTTTTTCTCTGTTATAGTCCAAATGCGTCCAGTCACACCCATATTTTTTTTAAAAATATGGTCAATTCTCTGTTGTACCAAATAGACTTGTATAGCACAAATTTACTCGTAGTTTATTATGTTTGTTGCTATTACCAATATTTTCAATTCAATTACATGTACGTATTTTCCATCTAATCTAATAATCTAATGTACTCGTATTCATGAATTGTTATTTACATTTTTTTGGAACATACTCTCTAAGATGCGAGTAAGCCAGGTAAGTTTGTATTATGCATAGTAAGAATATTATTTAGAAAATCAAATTCTACTTCCGTGAAAATCACCGCCCAGCGTTTTACGAGACATGGAGATACTGTGCATGTACGCATTGTGATTACACCAAGAAGGCTGTTTGCTACAGATAAAGTTTGTTCTTTTTATTTATATTTTCCACTAATATGTGTGCACTCATCGACCTACCGGTTCTTTATTTTTAATAGAAATTCTTCGATTACGAAGCTAATTCGAATTATGAGTGGAAGGAAGAGGAACCATGCAAATCACTTAATTGAAAATGAAACTGACAAATCAGAGTATGATGATTAAGAAGTTGATAACGAATGGTTTGCAATACATTTAGACTTAAGCGATGAAGAGCTCCAAATCGAAGACGAAATTTACCCCAACATGTCTCGTGAAGAAAAGAAAAAATCAACCCCAATTAACCAGTGGATTTTGGGAGCATGAAAACGACAATCAACGTATCACTGTCCTACAATCATCTAGAATATTGTGTGTTTACGTGCAATGATGTTTTGTGAACCACTGTTTGTTGAACAGCTGCTTGGAAGCCCAGATCCTGAACCTAAAACACCACTACCATAGGAATAGGCTAAGAATCGGCTAAACACATGCATACATATGTATATTACATCTAATAGCCCTTGGTCTAGAAAAAAAAAAAAACATTCTTTTTTATGTAAATGCGATAATCTTTTTAATTTAAATCTTATTTTATTTTTCACTTTTCAGAATGCAGAATGGGTGCAATAGGTCTGCAGGGGAAACCGAACACCCAGTAAAAAAAATCGGTTAACGCACCGCTATGCATACCTCAAAGGTGGTGTGGAATTGTATAATACAAGAAAAAAAAACAATTTCTTTAAATTTATTTTATTTATTGAATAAAATAATCAAAACCAAAATCGAGAAAAAGACATTTTTACATATATTTATTAAACATATAGTTAATATGTAGTAAGGAGAACTAATTCTGTCGTTGTAACGCAAATGTTGAATCTGCAAAGAAAAAGGCATTAAATGTATAGCTAAAGAAAATGTATTCTTTTTACTCACATGTATTTGGTCAGAACACGATGGTTCCACACTGGGAACGCTTTTGTTGAAACCATTGCACTTCAAATGTTGAATATGCAAAGAAAAAGGCATTAAATATACGACTAAACTAACAAGTATACTTTTTACTTACAAACAAGTTGTTTGTGTTATCCTCGTCGTGTTCGGACGTGTTTTGGTTTTGCTCCACATCAAACTTTTAAATATTATTTATTTCTTCCCCTTCCATATCTCTACTTCTGATATCAGTTCCGCGACATTATTACATTACCCCAAGTGCTGACTGTCTTTTTGGTTTGTTTTGTTTTTTTGGCTGACCTCAATCTTTCGCGCTCAATAACTGCCGCTTCTGATATCGGTTCCGCATATATTTAGTGCATTACCCCCCCAAGTGTTGACCAATTTTCCGATTTTGCTGAATTTCACTTGCAGTGCATAACAGTGCGTAAAGTTCTTTGTTTACCTTTTTGTTTTCATTTGATAAATTTGTCATGTCTTGCGGAATTACTAACTGTCCAATCTTTGATGTCAATGCTGACTTTGTCACTTGCAAGGGTATCTGTGGAAAATCATTCCATGCAATTTGTGTCGGATTAAATAAAAGGAATAGTGTATACATCAAAGACTTCTCTGACAACCTCCTATTCTTTTGTGATGAGTGCAAGATAATCTCGCTTTCGCACGTGTTGCTTGCTATAAAGTGCCTCAATGACTCTAATGACTCATTCCAAAAAAATCTCACAAAAATGATAACGACGAATCAGTCCAACTTAGAAAGTAGTGTCAGTTATGCTGATGAATTAGGCAACTCGATTCTGTCCTCAACCGATATAATTAAGTCCAAGCTCACCAACATCGACAAACAATCTGCAAGTCTGGTCGAGATGAAAACTGCGATCAATGATCTCAAAGCAGTTTGTTCCGCCCAAAACATCTCTAACCTTAAATTGTGCGAATCGATAAATAACCTGCGTGAAGATCTTGAGACTCAATTTCAATCTACCTCAAAGAACCATCCATCTCTAATGCAGCCTGATCCAATGCTCGAAGTAATCTTTGACAGAATCAACGGTGTTGGTGACGATCTAGCTGCCGCACAATCAACCATTTTCGATATTGAGAATCATATCGAAACGGTAAGCAGCAAAATTGACGATTTACCATTCCACACACAACACCATCAGAATGTCCACTACAATACATCAATTTTGGCTGAATTACTGGAAACCGAAGTCGACCCACTTTTACCTCCACCTCCTCGTCCACCACGGTTAATTAAATCTACAACTTCTCCCGCTGCCACTTCAATCCAGGAGACCGAAACTGTTTCACTGTCAACTCCTCCCATCGCCGCCCCACGCAAGCTAATCAAACATTTTGGTACTACATGGACACCTTCCGAATGGAGGCGTAGACTGGAAAAAATTGAAACCGATATGAGTACATTCTTCATCAAAGGCACCCCCGTAAACGCTGATATTTCTTGGATCACGAAATTCTTCGCAGACAAATAAGGCATCACCATCAGCAAATGTGAAATGTTCCTGCCATCTCACCACAAAGGTGACCTGCATGACCTCCTGCATGTGGCTATCCCCAAACCGTTTCTCTATAGCCTGTACTAAAGTCACTTAATCTTTATGCTTTTCTATGTCTACTGTTTGCAACAATTCTGCTGCAGGACCGTGCAAGGCCATTGTTAGGGCAAAGCACTTTTCCTCATTGTCCCAGTCGTTTGCACAGGCAGCCATTTCAAACTGCTTCTTATAAGTAGACCATGAGGTCTGGCCATCGAATGAGGGAGGCTTCAAATCTTTTTTCCTTGGACCGCTTAAAGAATATTCTTGCAGTTTCTGTTTTCGCACTGTGTCGAGCTCTTTTGCACAGTTGCTGAACTCTGCTGTCCATCTCTTCGAATTTTTCGCCAACATTCTTCTCTATTGTATCAACGTTCTTCTCCATTCTATCAAATTTGTCATCAACGTTCTTCTCTATTCTTCCAAATTTGTCATCGATTTCTTCGAATTTTTGCTGGAGAGTGTTATTTTGTTCTTCCAGTTTTCGTTCTAGACTATTCTTTTCTTCGTCGAATTTTTGTTCAATGCTGCTCTTCTGCTCGTCTAGATTTTTCTTTTGTTCATCTAACTTTTGTTCGAGACTATTCTTTTGTTCATCCAGCTTTTGCTCGAGACTATTCTTTTGTTCGTCCATTTTTAATAAGAGGAGTTGCATCATTGCAGCCATGTCATTGCCGGTACTTGTCTGTTAATCCTCTTCAACATCAAAGGAATATGCATCAGGATCATGTCCCTCGTTGTTCAAAGCCTCCTGAAGTCGGAGCACCAGGTCACTTTTTCCTCCACTGGCGCTGAGGCTTCTCTTGTTCAACTCAGATTTGAGTTGGACGAGGGTCAACTGTAATAGTTTTCGACCCATTCTAGCTTTTTCAAGTAGTCAGAAAACACTTTTTTTTTTTACACACAATAAGTCCTATCCCACTTCTGACACCAATATAAAATGTTTGTGTGGGTACAAATGATAGAACTTATTCTTTTCAATACAAATCCCTTTTATTCAGTACAGTTACAATTCACTATTTAATTCTTTCTCTCAGTACAATTCAATTTCTCAACCACTTATCTTTTACTTAAACCACTTAATCACTTCTCCTAATTAACACTTCAAATTACACTTTAGAACTAACTTGCATACCTTGGGGATGCTGGTATTTATACTCGAATGACATGCTTCGAGAACAATCCTCGCCATCCAGCGTCCCATACAATTTCCAATTTGCTAGAAAATTCGATTCCACTCTCCAGTCGAGACTTTGTTATTCCAGTATCGACATTTTCTGCTAGATGTCGCTGCTCACATTTAAGTGGTTATCACAATATAAAAATTCAGCTATTTTTTTTAATCGTTGTACATCGTTCACACACAAAATTGGTTGAAGTTTTTAAAACAAAAGCGATCACATCTGCGTTTACTATTGCCAAGTTGCGCGGATTGTTTAGTCGTTACGGAATTCCAGACAAAATAGTCAGCAACAATGGAACTCAATTTACGTTTGCCGAGTTCAAAGACTTTACCACAGGTAACAATGTTGAACACATTTTCACTTCTCCAGATCATGCCGCAACAAATGGCCAAGCTGAGAATTTTGTGAAAACGTTTAAAAAGTCATTCATTGCTAGTGTAAACAGCGTAAAGACGAACAATTTATCAAATAAAATAGACACAATCGTAAATCGAATTTTGCTTGATTATCGTAACACAATCCACTGTACAACAGGTGAAAAGCCCGCGAAACTGTTCTTTGGACGCAAATTTCGTACTCGTTTCAGTAATTTGCGACCACTAACAGTAAGTGAAGTAGTTGACAACAAGCAAGAAAACGAAAAAAAAATTTCAAAGGTAAACGAAATGTAACTTTTAATGAAGGTCAAAAGGTCATGGTTAGAAATTACAAAGATCCTAACAATGCATCATGGTTGCAAGCAACGATTAAACGAAAGTTGGATCCCCGTAAGTATACTTGTGTCTACACACACAACAATAAAGAAATAAATCGTCATTTGGATCAGATTCGTGATCAATCTATTGATACAGATGAATCTTTATACGAGGACATCAAGACAAACACATCATACCGAATTGCCTGTTTGCAATAGAAATATGAATATTTTTACATAAAGGAAACATTATATTTTGTAATATAAACTTTTAGGGAGAGCGTGTTATGTAACATATATGTATATATGAGAAAACGATCAAAAGAAATCTAGTACATTAAACACACTCTGTCAAACATTCATTTGTCACCTTATACCTTTTATGTCAGCTTCACTGACACAACTTTATAATACTCGTAAAAGATCATTCTATTCGCATGCTCTGAACTGACAGCTAGTCTTTTTCTTCTTTACCGGATACACTACATCTAATAATGCCCTTTTTCGACTGAAACGTTCACTTAAATCTGGTGAAATCCCCAGTGATAACAGAGGCAAGCAAGTGAATCAAAAAATACCTGGATCCACAATTCAAGAAATCAAAGAACATATCCTGTTTTCCTGTAAAAAATCACATTATTCGTCGAAGAAATATTGTTCCTTGAATGTGAATGTGAAAGACTTAGTGCGAGAATTCACTCTCCAGATTTGAATGTAAGAGCGGTTATGCAGCAAAGGATGAGCTGGCAGTACACAAGAAAAGAGCACAGAAATTTTATGCTAGTATTAAGGAAGTTGAAAAGCTATGTCAGGAGGGAAATGATATCATTGGGTTAAGCTTCGATTACATGCAAAATATTTCACTTCCTTGCATATTAGTGCAAGAAATGTTTTACTACCGTCAGCTTTCCATTTTGTATAAGAAATTTTAAAACAAACGAAAGCCCTTTCTTTCTTTATCATGAAGGCATTGCATCAAAGAGCCCCAATTAAACCTGTTAATTTTTATTATAATACATCCAGCAGAAAATGTCGACAGATATAAAAGAACTACATATTTTTACTGATGTCTGCGGTGGTCAGAACCGCAACAATCTTATGATAAGATGCCAAGCTCTTGTAGATACAGGTCGTTTTTATAAGATCTACCACAGTTTGCCTGTTCGTATACCTTAAATTAACTATATAAGTTAAAAAATAAGCATTATATTGTATACTTAGACATTGTTTTAAACAGTTTTTCTTACCTCCTGAAAAATTAGGTATAATTGACTTGTTTCCTTTCTTAAATAACCGATTCAGTTTCTCATATAGCTAAAGTAACTAGGATCGGGTTCGGCTCTTTTCTTAGAAAAGGATTTGTTAAAATGACAGGCAAAGAAATTTGCAATGGCTTTGGGTCGGCGGAAGATTCACTAAGAAATTTGAGAGTAGCATGCGTAGAGGTACTCAAGGTAAAGAGACTCACAAAGTTCAGAAAAACGATTGTACATATACCAATCGACAATTACTGTAGTCGGAATCAGATCGAGTTCTAAAGAATTTGTGCCACAACTTGTTTCTGTTATTACGGAGAGAGCGCAACTCCTTGTTGTACCAGGGAGGAGCTGACATGCAGTCTTTTCGGAAGGTATATGGAACCGATTGGGCAAAGCAGGAGAAAATTAATGAATAGAACGTTGATAGGACAAGATCAATGTTAGTTGTCTCAGCTATAAAGTCAAGGTTAATGTTGCTGATGAGGTTTTTAAGTTTGTTAAAGTCGGTTCTTCGGAAGTTAAATGGAAAGGAATTTTCTGAATCGACACATGTGTTGCCATTTAGGGTAGAAAGAAGATGATGACTCCTATAAATGACAAAGTTATCTGAATCGGCTGTAAAGACAAGGCTCCCATTTAAGGTGAGGGAGGTTGAAATCTCTTGCTAGAACAATACAATCTTCAGGTTGCGTATCATCAATCAAAAAATCCACTGCGTGAACTACAGGTCGATAAGACTCAATTGGCTGAGATAGTGTAATGATTGCTGTCTTCGGAATGTCCTCCTCAGATACTGGTATATGGTGAAACGTCCTTCGAAGATCTATTGTTGAGAAGATTGACTTACCGGAAGCAATTGTTACATAGTCATTCAGTAGGGATATTGGGTAGCGGTGGACTACATTCTGAGCGTTGAGCCTGCGATAATCACCACAAGGTCTCCAGTCTCCACTTTTCTTTTTTGTCATGTGAAGCAGACTGGCCCAAGGACTTTTAGAAGGCCTGATGTGTTCCAACTCCATCATAAGCTTGAATTCCTCTTTCGCTATTTTGAGTCGTTCCGGACGCGGCAGCCTATCACGTTGAGCACAGTGCGGTCTTATGGTTGAGATGTGATGCCTCACGTGGTATTTCGTTCCTTAGCTGTTGGATGGATTTCCAAGGAGTTCTGGGAATTCCTTAAATATAGAATAGTGTTGGCTGTTGTAGAGTTTCAAGCACAAAAAAAATAGTGTGAATTATAACCTTCGAATCACTCTGAGTGGAGAAAAAACTATCCGTCCTATTCGGACTCCCACCCCCTGGAGAGCGAATATCGAAACCAAATACACCTGAGTTTCGAACCACTACAAAAAAACAATTTTCCTTTCACCTCCTTCTACCTTTCCGCCCGCGCCCTGGCAACAGTAAAAGGGTATCTAACCCCTTAGGCGCGCGTAAATTATGAAAAAAAAAACTTCTTTCGTTTATTGAGGTGGCGGAAGCAGGTGCTAGGGAACATTTTGTCTGTAGTCCTCTTACTGGGTCTAATAGGTGGCTACCCTTAATGTCGACGAGAAGACCATGTCTGTTCAGGAGTTCGGCACCTATTATGGGGAAGGAAGATCAGCTATGGAGAAGATGGGGTGGATGGGACGACGTAGTCCTATATTGAGTGTTAGAGCTCACTCTCCGTAGGTTTGAATCTTATTACTATTTGCAGCATAAAGTTGAAAATTTTTGGTGTTTGTTCTATCTGCACGTGTGGGAGGAACAATCGAAATATCTGCGCCAGTGTCGACGAGAAATTTCGTTCCCGAAATATGGTCATATATGAAAAGTCGACGCGGACATGTGGCACTATCAGTAACCGCCGAGTTTACTGGCGGTTGTTGGCGTTTTTCTGTTTTTGCGGCCATGAGCACGGTGCAGTACACTTTTTAGCGTTGTCGGAAAATCGACGATGATAATAGAAGATTGATGAAGCTGGAGATTTGTTCTCTTTAACCTTTGAACTACGGCGTCGTGCAGAGGTCGCACTGCGAGAACAATTGTTTTACTGCTTGCCATGAACCGATTTAATTTTTGCGACAGCGTCTTGACTTGTCTGGAAATCTCTTGAACCTGTTCCTGAACATTTTGGCGTTCGGTGATCTGTGAAATAGGCAATAGTAGTCCGACATTCTGGTGATAAAATAGCTGTATTATTTTATCGGCAAGTTGGGCAGGGCTACTATTGTCAAGGCCTTCAGCTGTAGCCAGAACGACTTGGACGTGTGATGGCAAGCGATCCAGCCAGAGTTCTGGTGAAAGTGGCGCCTAAAAGGTTGCCATGTAGACTAAGCATCTCTACCCGGAGATCTAATGGACGTCTGCTACCGAGTTCTACACCAGTAACAAGGGTTTTGACCTGTCGTTCCTGAGAAATGGAAAAATGGTTCAACAGGGCCTCTTCAATGGTTCTATACTTATCTTGAGCAAGCCCTCTGCTAATAATTATGTGCTCAATCACAGATAATGTGTCCTGGTCTAGACGAGCGATGACAGTATACATACATAGTCGAGTTGGCAGTTATTTTTCGGCCATGAAATTGTGATTCAATGGACGCGAACCATAACTGTACTTTGGAGTTCCAGAACAGTGGTAGTTCAAATCGCTCGACTAGGTCTAATTGCGTGTGCACATGTTCTGCATTATTTGTTGAGCAACTTGTTTGTGGTTGTAACTGCTCTACGTCGATGGGAACTATCGGTGGTAAGTCACCATTGTTGTTCTGTGCTATTTTATTTACTTTGGTTTACTATTATTGTGTCACGTCGGGATCACCAATTGCGCTCACATTCCCACAATTTAAATGCGAGAAGCGTCATCTATATTTCCATAACAGAACATTTTGATACTTGAATAGTAGAAAATTCCAATACTTGAATAGCAGAAGCATCAACCATTGGTGAATGGAGCATGGAATCGAGTTTTCTAGCAAAATGGAAATGGTATGGGGCGCTGGATGGTTCGGATTATCATCGAAATATATTGTGATAACCATTTAAATATGAGCAGCGCCATATAGATTTACATAGCAGAAAATTTCGATATTCGAAGAGTAGAAGATTTCGATACTTCAATAGCAAAGGCTCAACCATTTGTGAATGGAGAGTGAAATCGAATTTTCTAGCAAAATGGAAATTGTAGAGGACGCTGGATGACGAGGATTGTTCTCGAAGAATGTCATTCGAGTATATATACCAGCATCCCCAAGGTATGCAATTTAGTTCAGTTGAATCTGAAGTGTGAATTAAGGGAAGTGATTTAGTGGTTTAAGTAAAATATAAGCGGTTGAGAAATTGGATTGTATTGAGATAAACGATTAAATTGTGAATTGTTACTGTACTGAATATTAAAAATAATGTGTGTTTTGTGATTGTTGATTGCTGGAAAAAGCTATAATGGAAGACTATTGCAGTTTACCCTCGTGGAACTCAAATCCGAGTTGAACAGGAGAAAAATCAGAGCCAGTGTGTTACCGTCGATTTTCTAACCAAAAAAAACGCTGCGATGTCAAGCGTAAGAATGCCGGACCAACTTGGAGAATGGTCGTGAATGAAGATGGTATATGGGCGCAACGCGATTGCCCTTTCCTTTCAATTCTAAATAAAAAAAAATAAAAAAAAGATGATTGATTGAATCGGGATTAGAACGTCTTAGTCGAATACAATAGGTCTTAAACTTATATCTAAACTCCAAATCAAATGCAAAAACAAGATAATATAACAACACCAATTCCGAAAAAAAGAAAAAAAAAAAAACGTTTGTTCGAATCGGGATTAAAACCTGAGTATACACGAACACCGACGCATTGCTGCGGTTCTTGCCACGCCTAAACGTATTCTTCAAAGTTTGTGCAATTCGAACCGGCCCGAACTGTTAAACTATACCATAGCCACTGATATTATTTTTTTTTCACGAATTTTTAAATTCTATTTTAGATTTATGTTAAATGTACTATATGCCCGATTTTAGTATTCGTATAGATACATCAAATGATACCTTTCAGTATGAATATATCTGTCTATATGCTTTTTCGTTTTTTTTTCCTCCTATACACTCGCTCCAATATGTATTCCTTCTGCTCTTTTGTTCGACTCCTCTAGCGCGGTGTGACTCCTTTTATCTTATCTGTCCATTGGACTGTTTCCTTCCTTTCTTTTCTTTAACTTGTCCGTTTATCTTTAACTTTTTTTTTTTAATTTTTCTTTTCTAATTTCATAACTCAATGGACGTCTACTCCTTACGCTCGTCCTACCTCAACCAAACCCAAAAACTAACTCCCTCTTGAATTGTCTATTCGCCCTCCTAACTTCCAACCGGACTACTTATCCGGTTCGCTCTTTCCCGATTCACTGTAGTCTACCTCGCGCCATACCTCCGCTACCCACGTGGTTTGAGGAAGACGAATTCCAAAAAAAAAATTCAACATAAAAATCGGTCCTCGTTGAGATTCGAACCTGCACACTTTGCGTTAACAACAAAAGATAAAAGGAGAGAATAAAGCCTCCTTTTCGGCGAAAAACTTAAAAAAAAAACAAATATAACAAGTGGAGGAAAAGGCGACTTGGTAATCCGACTTCAGGACGCCTTGAACAACGAGGAGCATGAACCTGATACGTACTCCTTTGACGTCGACGAGGAAGAACAGATAAGTACCGGCAGAAGAACAGTCTCGACGAATAAAAGAAAAATCTGGAAGAACAATAGAATGGCCTCGAACGAAAGCTGGGCGAGCAGATGAAAAATCTAGACGAACAGAAGAACAGCATTGCACAAAAATTCGACAATCAAAAGAATAGTCTAGAACAAAAACTGGAAGAACAAAATAACGTTATACACCTAAAGTTCGAAAAAATCGATAACAAATTTGAAAGAATAGAGAAAAATGTTGATGACAAATTTGATAGAATAGAGAAGAATGTTGACGATAAAATCGAACAAATGGACAGTAAAGTTGAGCAACTAGCAAAAAAGCCCAACACGGTGCGAAAACAGAAACTCCGAGAACATTCTTTAAGGGTTCCAAGGAGAAAAGGGTGAAAACCTCCCTCATTGGATGGCCTGACCTCATGGTCTGCTCATAAGAAGCAGTTTTAAATGTTTGCCTCTGCAAATGACTGGGACAATGAGGAAAAGCGCTTTGCCCTAACAATGGCCTTGCACGGTCCTGCAGCAGTATTATTGCAAACAGTAGACATCGAAAACTATAAATATATTATGGCTCCAAGCAGACGTGAGTAGACTGGCACATTTGTCATACACCACTGCTGGCCAGGAAATTATCGATGAAATGGCAAAGGACGCATTCATCAGGGGAACTGCAGATTCGAAGCTACAGTCAGCAGTAAGGATGGCCGGGAAAAGAACCCTTGCTGAAGCACTTGCCTTCGCTCTGGCGATGGAAGCAGCCAATCAGGCTTCCAGGGGAACACATTTCGTCAGGGAAGTAGCATCTGTCGAATGTTCCTGCACAAGAATTAGTGCCGAGGTACGAGATACTCGACGGGATAGACGAATAATGCGCTGCTGGAATTGCAATAAAATAGGACACCTTCAAAGGCAGTGTAAAGAACCGTTGCGACGAAAAGACTGCCCTCACTGTGGTGACAAGCAAATAGAGGAAGAAACCCGCAGAAACAGCTATCAAGAAGCCGGTCAACCTTCCCGAAGCCATCAGTCGGGAAATGCTTAAGCACCAACTTCGCGGGGCAGAAGTTGGTAGCAGGAGTCGACGGCCCCAGGGCCATCATCCAAGTCTCGCTGGCAAAACGATGCAGCGAAAGCCTTCTAGTAGAAGTAGTCAGTGGAAAAGAAAAATGGATGGCAACAGTAGACACCGGTGCCACGGCCTCAATCATCAGGAGGAATCTTGTGCAGAAGTCTTGGCTGCATAACACTAGCAGTTGCAGCTTGCGAACAGCTACAGGAGCAACGATTAAGGTATATGGTGAAGTCCGCATAAAAATCCAATTGGCCGGAATAACATTCACTCACGCGTTTCTGGTAGCTGACATATGTGACGAGTGCATCATTGGTACAGACTTCATGAGAGAACATGGACTTGTAGTCGACTTGGGGGCACAAACCCTGAAATACGGAAACATGGAGATACCAATGATATACGGAAACGCCAATACCTCAGTCTCAAATGTCGTCATCTGCAGCAATCAGAGTCTAGAGCCTTCGTCAGAAGCAATTTTGTGGACAAAAGTGGAAGGTGGTCCTGGTAGCCACCGATTCTATTTGATGGAGCCAGAAAATAGAAGAGACTTCATGGTGGGAAAGACCTTAGTGGAGCCAAAGAACAACAATATTCCCTGTAAGGATTCTAAATCCAAAGACATTCAGTGTAAAGGTGAAAAAGGGGGAGATAGTGGGAAAATGCGTACCTGTTGAGGCTATATCGACCACAACGGAACAAAAGGGTGCAACACCGGTCACAACAGTTCAGAGCATAAAAATTAAGAACAAAATTCTCAGCCTCTGTAATCTGGACGAAGATCAGCGAATCCTGGCAGAAAAACTAATCGGTGAGTACGCTGATATATTTGCTACACAAGACGGAGAATATGGACGTACGCATATTGTTCAACACCACATTGACACCGGAGACGCTCGACCAATCCGTCAACCTGCAAGGCGTCTTCCATTGGCAAAGCAAACAGAAGTTGCCGAAATGATGTCGAAGATGAAAGCTGAGGGAGTGATTGAAGAATCGCAAAGTCCGTGGGCATCTCCAGTGGTCCTCGTGAAGAAGAAAGATGGCAGCACGAGATTTTGTGTAGACTACCGACGTCTCAATGATGTCACTAAAAAGGACAGTTACCCACTTCCGAGAATCGATGACACTTTGAATATGCTTTCTGGAGCGAAATGGTTTTCAACACTTGACTTGAAGAGCGGTTACTGGCAGGTAGAGATAAATCGTACGGACCGTGAGAAAACTGCCTTCACTACGGGAAGCGGTCTTTGGCAGTTTGCAGTGATGCCGTTTGGACTGTGCAACGCTCCGGCCACCTTCGAGCGACTAATGGAACGAACATTGCAAGGACTCACCTGGAAATCCTGCCTAGTATATTTGGACGACGTTATCGTCATAGGTAAGACGTACGAGGAGCACCGCGAAAATCTAAAAGAAGTGTTTGAGAGGCTACGAAGTGCTCATTTAAAGCTCAACCCGGAAAAGTGCGCCTTGTTTCGTCCGGAAGTAAAATATCTGGGTCACATTATATCAGCGGAAGGAGTAAGAACGGATCCTGACAAAATCGAAGCCGTGAAAAGTTGGCCTTCTCCAAAAGATAAACACCAACTGAGAAGCTTCTTGGGCCTCGCCACGTATTACAGAAGGTTCGTAAAGGATTTTGCTGGCATTGCGAAGAGCCTGCATCAACTTACAGAAAAAGGCCGACAGTTCAGGTGGTCTGGAGAATGCGAAAAAGCATTTCAAGAACTGAAGCGACAGCTGTGCAATGCCCCCATCTTGGGTTACCCGACGCCCGGAAAAATGTTCATCGTGGATGCGGACGCTAGCAATGTTGGGGTCGGAGCTGTGATTTCCCAGGTTCATGATGGTCAAGAGAAAGTGGTCGCGTATTACAGTAAAGTACTCTCCAGACCTGAAAGGAACTACTGTGTAACCAGGCGCGAGCTTCTGGCTTTAATTCTGGCTACGAAGCATTTCCATAAGTACGTCTACGGACAAAAGTTCATTCTCCGGACAGACCACGCAGCTCTGACATGGCTACTCCAATTTAAGAACCCTGAAGGCCAAGTTGCAAGATGGATCGAGCAGTTGCAGGGCTACGACTTTGAAGTGCAACACCGCAAGGGAACACTCCACTCAAATGCTGATGCTCTCTCTCGTCGACCGTGCGGGGTAAAATGCGAACACTGCAACCGTAAAGAAGCGAAAGAACAGGCAACTATCCAATGATCAGGACTGAGCCAATAGAGGGTTGGAGTATAGACGAAATCCGTTCCTCCCAACAGGCAGACAATGACATCGAACCAATATTGGCCTGGAAGGAACACGAGGAAAGTCCAAACTGGCAGCAGATATCAGATCGGAGCCAAACTCTGAGGGCATACTGGGCACAGTGGGACTCGCTTTTTGTGCAAGATGGATTGCTGAAGAGAAAATGGGAAAGTGCAGATGGGACAACATCTCGTATGCAGCTAATTGTGCCACGGTCCAGAGTCAACCAAGTACTCCATGAAATACATGACGGAATCTCAGGAGGCCATTTGGGAATAAACAAGACGTTGGAAAAGGTAAGGGAACGTTTCTATTGGCTAAGCGCTAAACAAGATGTCGAGAATTGGTGCAAAAAGTGCATAAGATGTGCGGCTACCAAGGGTCCAAAAGTAAAGCCACATGGACAAATGCAACAATACAATGTCGGAGCACCTTTCGAACGAATAGCCATCGACATCGCTGGGCCGTTTCCCGAAACCTCTAATGGAAACCGATATACTCTCGTAGTCATGGATTACTTCAGTAAGTGGCCGGAAGTATTTGCCATCCCAAATAAAGAGGCTAAGACCGTAGCCGAACAGATAGTCAACAACTGGGTGAGCAGATTTGGGGTCCCAATGGAGCTGCACTCTGATCAAGGGCGAAACTTTGAATCAAAAGTCTTCCAGGAAATATGCCAATATTTGGGAATAAGAAAGACAAGGACAACGCCACTACACCCTCAATCTGATGGAATGGTCGAACGATTCAATCGGACCTTGAATGAGCATCTATCTAAGGTTGTCACCAACTGCCAGCGTGATTGGGATCAACACATACCCCTCTTCTTAATGGTCTACCGAAACGCGGTCCATAGCTCAACAGGGCACACACCATCCGAGATCTTATTTGGTCAAACAATTCGGTTGCCAAGTGAAGCAAAATTCGGATCCCCACCGACGGAGCCCAAAGAGGTGAACGAGTACGTGAATGACTTACGCAGCAGGATTCGTAAATTGCATGAAGACACCAGAGAAAAGATGAAGCTAGCAAGCAGCCGCATGAAAACTAGGTACGTTATCAAGGCGAAATCTTCCGGTTTCAACGAAGGAGATCTGGTTTGGCTGTATAATCCTCAGCGTAAGAAAGGCAAATCACCAAAATTGCAACAGGACTGGGAAGGTCCATACAAGGTGATAACCCGCATTAATGACGTTTTCTACCGGATCCAGCGTGGGAATCGAGGAAAATTGAAAGTGGTCCATTTGGATAGAATGTGTCATTTCAACGGGATGCTGAATGACGAAGTTGTTCGGGACGAACAACTGTAGGGAGGGAGCAATGTGATAACCACTTAAATGTGAGCAGCGACATCTAGCAGAAAATGTCGAAGACCAGAAGATTTCGATATTGGAATAACAAAGTCTCGACTGAAGAGTGGAATCGAATTTTCTAGCAAATTGGAAATTGTATGGGACGCTGGATGGCGAGGATTGTTCTCGAAGTATGTCATTCGGGTATAAATACCAGCATCCCAAAGGTATGCAAGTGAGTTCTAAAGTATAATTTGAAGTGTTAATTAGGAGAAGTGATTAAGTGGTTTAAGTAAAAGATAAGAAAAGTATAAGTGGTTGAGAAATTGAATTGTACTGAAAGAAAGAATTAAATAGTGAATTGTAACTGTACTGAATAAAGGGATTTGTATTGAAAATAATAAGTTCTATTATTTGTACCCACACAAACATTTTACAATACGAATGTGCTTTCCATCCAGGGTTCCTACACAGTTCAGAAAGTCCCTCATACTCCAAAATTCTTCTGATACTTTTTTCATGTTTTTTTCAGTCATTTGTGGAATATGAATGGATTGTAGAGTGATCCACAAGGCTGGTGAGGTAACCTTAACAATTTTTCTTATGTTACTTTCTCCCATCCTAAATGCAAAACATAACGCCCTGAATGAGGTCCCTGTCGCAAAAAATTGTTAATTGTAAACAGGAAATTTATAAAATTTCTATCAATTGTAAAACTTATAAAATTTGTGAACATTTTATTTTCAGCGGACATTTAAAAAAAATGGAAGCATTTAGGAGACCAATTCTGGGTAGAACTAAAAAAATTCCACCGAACGATCGAGTGATTCAGGTTGTCTAGGTGACTCATATAGTGCTTGGCATTATTTCAAATTAATGTATTTTTTAAAAGATCAAATGAAATATCGTCCCTCATCCGGAAACTTATGGCCAAAAAGTGATCACCTAAAGAGCTAAATTCTTCAAGTTTGTCAGAACAAATCAATCTACTACATCCTTCTCAAAAACTTAACATCAGGATGTAAGTTCAAAGAATTGTACACGATCTAGTTTACAATCGCGCTCAATCACAAGCTATCATGTCAACAAATTTCATCCAATTGTTCAAACAGATTCTTTTACATCTACGCCAAATGGGTCGCAGGGGTCCAGCTATTCCATGCAACAATATTCTCCAGTTAGCAAGTCTTCAAATACACCATTGAATTGTGTTATTGACAACAGTGCAAAATCAACATAAGAAACACCCGCTCCTGTGATATTTCTTTCAGACAGTTTTAATAATTGTAATTAGAAGCCAAATTGAAACAACGCAATTTAATTTTATGTTTGAAATGCGCTGCTTTTATGTGAATGATTTTTGTTTAACTTTTGTGCTTAGCGTTTGAAATAAATTTCTTCATAAAGTAAAAATTGTGTTACTTACCTTAAAGTTACTATAAGTTTCTCACTAGCTGTTATAGGAATTTTTACAAAATTAGTCCAGTTTCCTAATATCAGAGGTTAAATTTGTACCAAAATGTGATCAAATGTTTTGAACGACATTCTTGTGTATTCCAAAAACTTTCTTTCATCGTTCCTTAACTGTGGATATAAATGATGGAACTCCTCTTTTTCGTTTCCTTTTAAACAAATTTCGTGAACTTTTATTCTTTTTCTACTTCGTAATAATTTAAAATATAAGCTACCATTTGAAAACTCCTCCTCTGATGATGAATACGCAAAAAAGCATCAGAATAGCTTTCACTGTGCGCACCATATCGCATCTCGCAAAACTTCTCGCATCGCATCGTTTTCTCGCATCACTGTGCGCGCAGCCTTAGTGTGCAGTGCATACATGCCTATGTGACTATTTCTTTTCATTGACCCCCTCAAAGAAAAAAACGGTCGATAAACCGATTCCCCTAAGAGTATACTAAATATTAGTTGCGTTTTATTCAAAAGTGCATAGCCACTTTTCCACACGAAACAAAATCAAAAGTAGGAATAATTTTGTTCACTTTCAGAGGTGAGGATAGATTTACGAACGATTTGAATTATAGATGTCGCAACATACAACTAGAGGGCATTTATTCGTTTCTTGATGGTTGGTAGCATGTCGTTACTCCATATTCTGGGATGTATTCGTGGATAAACTTATGTTTGAAAGATCAAGTCAATAACGAACTTTCTTTTGGGCTTTTTACACTTGGAAAAAACAGTTATTTTTCATCTACCCAAAAAGGAACTTGGACGTTTTTTAAAATTACTTTGTGCGAAGGTGCTTATTTGCTTTCAAAAATGCTTTCAAAATGCCACCAAAGCTCCAGTTTATCGGAGAAAATCTTAAGATAAAAGCAACTAAATGCTTTTGCTTTTGATTTCTATTGGGTTAACTGGGTTGATTTAATTTAATTTAATTGATTTACATATGGCTTAAAACTTAATCTTTAAAACTAAAATCTCCATATAAAACTGAAGCAAAGGCACTAAATGAAATTTAAAGTACGATTGAATTCGCCCAATGAAAAGCCACTCAAAGCAACTTTGAAACCAACACTGCGAACATAGCCGCGTGATTTTCTGATTTAATGTCAAACTGAAATCAAGTCTGCCAACTTTGAGATTATATGTAAAAGCGAGTTAGAGCGTTTTTTGAAAAAGTGGAATAAAACACGCCTATTGTAAAATGTTTGTGTGGGTACGAATGATAAAACTTATTCTTTTCAATACAAATCGCTTTATTCAGTACAGTTACAATTCAATATTTAATTGTTTCTCAATACAATCCAATTCCTCTACCGCTTATACTTTTCTTATCTTTTATTTAAACCACTTAATCACTTCTCCTAATTAACACTTCAAAGTCAACTGATGAACTGATTTGCGTACCTTGGGGATGTTGGTATTTATACTCGAATGACATACTTCGAAAACAATCCAGTTCAGCGTCCCATACAATTTCCATTTTGCTCGAAAATTCGACTACACTCTCCACTCATCATTGGTTGAGACTTTGCTGTTCAAGTATCGAAATCTTCTGCTATGTAAATCTAGATGTCGCTGCTCACATGTAAATGGGTATCTCACTGCTTCCTCCCTACAGTTGTTCGTCCCGAACAACTTCGTCATTCATCAATCCGTTGAAATGACACATTCTATCCAAATGGACCACCTTCAATTTTCCTCGATCCCCACGCTGGATCCGGTAGACAACGTCATTAATGCGGGTTATCACCTTCCCAGTCCTGTTGCTGAAGATTATACAAGCAGATCAGATCTCCTTCGTTGAAGCCGGAAGATTTCGCCTTGATGTCGTACTTAGTATTCATGCGGCTGCTCGCTAGCTTCATCTTTTCTCTGGTGTCTTCATGCTATTTATGAATTCTGCTGCGTAAGTCATCCACGTAGTCGTTCACCTCTTTGGGCTCCGTAGGTGGGGATCCAATTTTTGCTTCACTTGACAACCGAACTGTATGACCAAATAAGATATCGGATGGTGTGTGCTCGGTTGAGCTATGGACCGTGTTTCGGTAGGCCATTAAGAAGAGGGGTATGTGTCGATCACAATCCCGCTGGCAGTTGCTTAGATAGATGCTCATTCAAGGTCCGATTAAATCGCTAGACCATTCCATCGGATTGGGGGTGTAGTGGCGTTGTCCTTGTCTATCCCCAAATATTGGCATATTTCCTGGAAGACTTTTGATTCAAAGTTTCGCCCTTGATCAGAGTGCAGTTCCATTGGGACCCCAAATCTCCTCACCCAGTAGTTGACTATCTGTTCGGCTACGGTCTTAGCCTCTTGATTTGGGATGGCAAACACTTCCGGCCACTTACTGAAGTAATCCATGACTACGAGAGTATATCGGTTTCCATTAAAGGTTTCGGGAAACGGCCCAGCGATGACGATGGCTATTCGTTCGAAAGGTGCTCCGACATTGTATTGTTGCATTTGTCCATGTGGCTTTACTTTTGGACCCTTGGTAGCCGCACACCTTATGCACTTTCTGCACCTATTCTTGACATCTTGTTTAGCGCTTAGCCAACAGAAACGTTCCCTTACCTTTTCCAACGTCTTGTTTTTCATGTATTTCATGGAGTACTTGTCTGACTCTGGATCGTGGCACGATTAGCTGCATACGAAATGTTGTCCCATCTGCACTTTCCCATTTTCTCTTCAGCAATCCATCTTGCACAAAAAGCGAGTCCCACTGTGCCCAGTATGCCCTCAGAGTTTGGCTCCGATCTGATATCTGCTGCCAGCTTGGTCTTTCCTCGTGTTCCTTCCAGGCCAATATTGGTTCGATGTCATTGTCTGCCTGTTGGGAGGAACGGATTTCGTCTATACTCCAACCCTCTATTGGCTCAGTCCTGATCATTTGAATAGTTGCCAGTTTTTTCGCTTCTTTACGGTTGCAGTGTTCGCATTTTACTCCGCACGGTCGACGACAGAGAGCATCAGCATTTGAGTGGAGTTTTCCCTTGCGGTGTTGCACTTCAAAGTCGTAGCCCTGCAACTGCTCGATCCATCTTGCAACTTGGCCTTCAGGGTTCTTAAATTGGAGTAGCCATTTCAGAGCTGCGTGGTCTGTCCGGAGAATGAACTTTTGTCCATAGAGGTACTTATGGAAATGCTTCGTAGCCAGAATTAAAGCCAGAAGCTCGCGCCGGGTTACACAGTAGTTCCTTTCAGGTCTGGAGAGTACTTTACTGTAATATGCGACCACTTTCTTTTGACCATCATGAACTTGGGAGATCACAGCTCCGACCAAAACATTGCTGGCGTCTGCATCCACGATGAACATTTTTCCGGGCGTGGGGTAACCCAATATGGGGGCATTGCACAGCTGTCGCTTCAGTTCTTGAAATGCTTTTTCGCATTCTCCAGACCACCTGAACTGTCGGCCTTTTTCCGTAAGTTGATGCAGGCACTTTGCAATGCCAGCAAAATCTTTTACGAACCTTCTGTAATACGTGGCGAGGCCCAAGAAGCTTCTCAGTTGGTGTTTATCTTTTGGAGAAGGCCAACTTTTCACGGCTTCGATTTTGTCAGGATCCGTTCTTACTCCTTCCGCTGATATAATGTGACCCAGATATTTTACTTCCGGACGAAACAAGGCACACTTTTCTGGGTTGAGCTTTAAATGAGCACTTCGTAGCCTTTCAAACACTTCTTTTAGATTTTCGCGGTGCTCCTCGTACGTCTTACGAGTACCTATGACGATAACGTCGTCCAAATATACTAGACAGGTTTTCCAGGTGAGCCCTTGCAATGTTCGTTCCATTAGTCGCTCGAAGTTGGCCGGAGCGTTGCACAGTCCAAACGGCATCACTGCAAACTGCCAAAGACCGCTTCCTGTAGTGACGGCAGTTTTCTCACGATCCGCACGATTTATCTCTACCTGCCAGTAACCGCTCTTCAAGTCAAGTGTTGAAAACCATTTCGCTCCAGAAAGCATATCCAAAGTGTCATCGATTTTCGGAAGTGGGTAGCTGTCCTTTTTAGTGACATCATTGAGACGTCGGTAGTCTACTCAAAATCTCGTGCTGCCATATTTCTTCTTCACGAGGACCACTGGAGATGCCCATGGACTCTGCGATTCTCAACTTTTATCTTCGACACCATTTCGACAACTACTGTTTGTTTTGACAATGGAAGATGCCTTGGAGGTTGTCGAATTTATCGGGCGTCTCTGGTGCCAATGTGGTGTTGAACACGTTGCTTACGTCTATATTCTCCGACGTGTGTAGCAAATATATCAGCGTACTCACCAGATTACAGAGGCTGAGAATTTTGTTCTTGATTTTTATGCTCTGAACTGTTGTCACCGGTTTTGCACCCTTTTTTTCCGTTGTGGTCGATATAGCCTCAACAGGTACGCATTTTCCCACTATCTCCCCCTTTTTCACCTTTAGACTGAATGTCTTTGGATTTAGAATCCTTACAGGGACCATGTTGTTCTTTGGCTCCACTAAGGTCTTTCCCACCATGAATTCTCTTTCCTTTTCTGGCTCCATCAAATAGAATCGGTGCCTACCAGGACCACCTTCCACTTTTGCCCACAAAATTGCTTCTGACGAAGGCTCTAGACTCTGATTGCTGCAGATGACGACATTTGAGACTGAGGTATTGGCGTTTCCGTATATCATTGGTATCTCCATGTTTCCGTATTTCAGGGTTTGTGCCCCCAAGTCGACTACAAGTCCATGTTCTCTCATGAAGTCTGTACCAATGATGCACTCGTCACATATGTCAGCTACCAGAAACGCGTGAGTGAATGTTATTCCGGCCAATTGGGTTTTTATGCGAATCGTTGCTCCTGTAGCTGTTCGCAAGCTGCAACTGCTAGTGTTATGCAGCCAAGACTTCTGCACAAGATTCCTCCTGATGATTGAGGCCGTGGCACCGGTGTCTATTGTTGCCATCCATTTTTCCTTTCCACTGACTACTTCTACTAGAAGGCTTTCGTTGCATCGTTTTGCCAGCGAGACTTGGATGATGGTCCTGGGGCCGTCGACTCCTGCTACCAATTTCTGCCCGCGAAGTTGGTGCTTAAGCATTTTCCGACTGATGGCATTCGGCAAAGTTGACCGGCTTCTTGATAGCTGTTTCTGCGGGTTTCTTCCTCTATTTGCTTGTCACCACAGTGAGGGCAATCTTTTCGTTGCAGCGGTTCTTTACACTGCCTTTGAAGGTGTCCTATTTTATTGCAATTCCAGCAGCGCATTATCCGACTATCCCGTCGAGTATCTCGTTCCTCGGCACTAATTCTTGTGCATTCGATAGATGTTACTTCCCTAACGAAATGTGTTCACCTGGAAGCCTGATTGGCTGCTTCCATCGCCAGAGCGAAGGCAAGATCTTCAGCAAGGGTTCTTTCCCGGCCATCCTTACTGCTGACTGTAGCTTCGAATCTGCAATTCCCCTGATAAATGCATCTTTTGCCATTTCGTCGATAATTTCCTGGCCTGCGGTGGGGTATGACAGATGTGCAAGTCTACTCACGTCTGCTTGGAGCTGCTGCAGTGTTTCTCCTCTTTGCTGCGTTCGGCTTTGCAATTGGACCTTGTAGACCTCCTGCATGTGGCTATCCCCAAACCGTTTCTCGATAGCCTGTACTAAAGTCACATAATCTTTATGCTTTTCGATGTCTACTGTTTGCAACAATTCTGCCGCAGAACCGCGTAAGGCCATTGTTAGGGCAAAGCACTTTTCCTCATCAGTTTTCAGTTTTAAAGCATTTTATTTCCCTTAATCACTAACTCTTACATACTAACAAAAAATGCTTAAATGCTAGCTTAAAATTACATAATAATCTTATACTAACTTACCGGCCCCACACAGGCACTCTAAGCTACTCTAAATTCGTATACTATGTCTTTCGACTTTAGTAACATTTTCTTTATGGATATTTATTTACTATATTTAAAGCTAAGAAAAAAAATTGTTTGTCCCAGTCGTTTGCACAGGCAGCCATTTCAAACTGCTTCTTATAAGTAGACCATGAGGTCTGGCCATCGAATGAGGGAGGCTTCAAATCTTTTCTCCTTGGACCGCTTAAAGAACATTCTCGCAGTTTCTGTTTTCGCACTGTGTCGAACTCTTTTGCCAGTTGCTGAACTTTGCTGTCCATTTGTTCGAATTTTTCGCCAACAGTCTTCTCTATTCTATCAAATTTGTTATCAACGTTCTTCTCTATTCTTTCAAATTTGTCATCGATTTCTTCAAACTTTTGTTGGAGAATGTTCTTTTGTTCTTCCAGATTATTCTTTTGTTCATTCATTTTCTGTTGAAGACCGTGCAGATTGTTGGTTTGTTCGTTGAATTTTTGTTCAATGCTGCTCTTCTGCTCGTCTAGATTTTTCTTTTGCTCATCCAGCTTTTTTTCGAGGCTATTCTTTTGTTCTTCCAGATTTTTCTTTTGTTCGTCCATTTTTAATAAGAGGAGTTTCATTATTGCAGCCATGTCATTGCCGGTACTTGTCTGTTCATCCTCGTCAACATCAAAGGAATATGCATCAGGATAATGTCCCTCGTTGTTCAAAGCCTCCTGAAGTCGGAGCACCAAGCCACTTTTTCCTCCACTGGCGCTGAGGCTTCTCTGGTTCAACTCGGATTTGAGTTGGACGAGGGTCAACTGCAATAGTTTTCGACCCATTCTAGCTTTTTCAAATAGTCAGAAAACAGTTCTTTTTTTTTACACACAATAAGTCCTAACCCACTTCTGACACCAATGTAAAATGTTTGTGTGGGTACAAATGATAGAACTTATTCTTTTCAATAGAAATCGCTTTATTCAGTACAGTTACAATTCAATATTTAATTGTTTCTCAATACAATCCAATTCCTCTACCGCTTATACTTTTCTTATCTTTTACTTAAACCACTTAATCACTTCTCCTAATTAACACTTCAAATTCAACTGATGAACTGACTTGCATACCTTGGGGATGCTGGTATTTAGACTCGAATGACATACTTCGAGAACAATCCTCTCCATCCAGCGTCCCATACAATTTCCAATTTGCTAGAAAATTCGATTCCACTCTCCAGTCATCAATGGTCGAGACTTTGTTATTCAAGTATCGAAATCTTGTGGTCTTCGAGTATCGACATCTTCTGCTCTGTAAATCCAGATGTCGCTGCTCACATATAAGTGATTATTACAATATGTTCCGTTATGTTACTAAACCTTTCTATCATTTTGTTATTAATCTGGACCTGTTTTGTAATTTCTTTGTTCATGTATTGTTGATTAGATTGTAATAGTTTAATGTCATTATTTATTTGTACAGCGTCAATGTCGTCCATGTTCCCTGTGATACTCTTAATTAGCGATCCTATTCCGTTAATAAACCCTCTTTTATTTCGATATCGAGGAAGAAGTGCTAGCAATTTATTTTCTAATTCCCTAAATTTCATATTTGTGACTTCTTTCATTGGACCAATGTTTTTATTTTTATTAATAAGTTATAAAGATTATCAATTAACCGTACCGGGCCTAATTTCAAGGGAAGAAGACCTTGACTCTTCGAGAGGTCTTGAATTTCGATTCGTTGACTCATGGCCTGTGCTAACCTGAAATTTGCGTCTTTTTAGTAATTTATTTTTATGAGCTTTCCTATTATTTTTAGCTAATACAGTGACTTTATTGTTAGTGACTACCTGTAACTTCTTTGCTTTAGGAGCTATTTTATTTCTTCTATTATTGTATTCATATACTATATCATCACCCAACTTTAGTTGGGTGGTTCTTCACGATTCCTATTTAACCTATCAATGATTGATCTATTATCCTTTTCAAGGTTGGTTCTTATTTCGCTATATAGTTTGTCTTGATAAGATCTTAATTTATTTATATAATCGTGCTCAGAGACATGCTGTATTGATTTCCTAAATTTATATGTTCTTCCTGTTATGAGTTCAAGTGGTGTCAAATTTGTTACCGAATGTATTGAATTGTTATATGTAGACATACTGAAGTCTGCCGGTATTTGTCTATTATTTTTGTCGTAAATTATTCTGTAGATTTCAGTCAATGTTGAATGAATTTCAGAAAGTTCATATTTTATTTTCGGGGGATGTCTATCGTACTTATATACTTATATAATTTGCATTTCTGACAGTTGTTAATGACTTTAGTTATTTTCTCTTTCATTTTCGGGAAATAAGATGTTCTGCGGAGGTGATTACAGGTTTCATTAATGCCGCGGTGTTTGCTATCTATGTGATACTTATTTATAAGGGCGTCCTGTTGATCTGTATTAGTAATATCGTTTAGTTTTTCCATACATCGTATTAATTTAAACATTTTACTTTGCCAATAGTATTTGAGGTGTACTTCTTGAACTATTCTGAGAGTATCATCGTCTGTGTAAATGGCTGTTAATTTATGGGGGTTTAGATATTCCTTGAGGATTGATACAATTATTTTTCCGTTATGGAGATCAGGTTGCCTAAATATACGTCTACGTTTTGTTTCGAAAAGGATGTTATAAATCATGGAAGGCTTAACAATGCAGTTCGTTTTAATCAAAACCAACTGTTCCGTAAACTCGTTGAGTGGTCTTTCGGAAATATATATTCCGTCGTCGAGATTTTCATGTGCAGAGTGGATGGTAGACAAGCTTAAACTTTCTAAATCATTAGCGTTATTGTATAAAGATACATTGGAATTTGCAAGAGAATTTGTATCAGTAGACGATTCATTAAGATTAAGTTCGATACGACTGAGTGCGTCGGCATTGGTATTGGCCTTGCCCTTTTTATATAATATTTCATAATCGAACTCCTCTAACCTTAACCGCCATCTGACTAATTTTGAATTCGGTTCTTTTAGTGAAAATAAGCAGTTGAGGGGTTTATAGTCAGTTATAATCTTAAATTTCCGACCAAACAGATACGGGCAGAAATATTTAGTAGACCAAATTATGGCCAAAAGTTCCTTTTCTGTTGTGCTGTAATTCTGTTCTGTTTGGGATAAAGTTCTTGAGGCGTAGCAGATTGGCTTGTCAGATCCTATTGGGCCTTGACTAAGAACAGCACCAATTGCAACGTTACTAGCATCGGTCGTCAAATTAAAACTCTTACTAAAATCAGGGTATTGTAATAGTGGATCGTTACTTAATATATCCTTACAATGTTCAAAACATTTAACATAACGGTCGTTGAGGGTTATGCTTCTTCCTTTCTTTAAGCATTCAATCAATGGTTTTGTTATATTTGAAAAATCTTTAATAAATGTTCTGTAGTAACCTAGCAGGCCAAGGAAGGACTTAATCTCCTTTTGAGTAGTGGGTATCGGATAATTTTTTATTGCATGAATTTTACTGGGATTGGGCTTAACACCATCTGGTGTAACTACATGACCAAGAAACTCTACTTCTTTACGTAAAAATTCTAACTTATCTAATTGAATTTTAAGATTGGCTGCACTTAATTTTGAGAAGACTTTTGCCAAATTTTCGATATGCTCTTGCAGGGAGGTTGAGAAAACTATAATATCGTCCAAGTATACTAGACAAATTTTGCCTTGTAAATCACGTAAGATATTGTCCATTATTCTCTGGAAGGTTGACGGGGCATTTTTGAGTCCAAACGGCATTCGAATGTACTCATAGTGTCCATGATCAACCAAGAATGCGGTTTTTTGAATGTCTCTGGGATCTACTTCGATCTGGTGAAAGCCGGAGGCCAGATCCAACGTAGTGAAATACATGCATTTCCCTAATTTATCGAGAATCTCCGTTATATTAGGTAAAGGATATCGATCGTCTATCGTTTTTTCGTTAACCTTACGATAGTCGACAACAAGTCTCCATTTCTGAATACCTGATGCGTCTCGCTTTTTTGGTACGATCCATATGGGACTACTCCATGGAGAATAGCTAGGCCTTATTATACCTTGCTGCAATAGGTTTTGAATTTGAGACTGTACCTCTGTTTTATGTATCTCTGGATATCGATAGGACTTTGTATATATTGGAACGTCGTCTTTTGTTTGTATACGATGTTTAATTACGTTGGAAAATGATAACTTCTGCCCTTCTATGAAGAAAATATCATCAAAATTTTTGCACAGTCTAAGAATCAATTTCTTTTCTTCGTTATTAAGGTGATCGACCCGAAGTAATTTAGTTATGTCGGTTCCAGATAGAAGTTCAATTTGATTGTCAGTTTGACAAATATATATATTATTAAATTCTTCGAAATTTTTAAATTGTTCTACCTTTATCGGTTGTTCTACAAATAATTTTTGTTCCATATTAAAGTTGTTTATTACCTCCAATTGACTGTACCATTCTTCAGATGTATATATTCCTTCAGGTATTTCTAGAAAATCATTTATTTTTGTTGGCTTGATGTATATTTCGCCATTTTGGATATCGACCGGTAATGTAACCAACATTTTGGATCTTGCTGGTATCATATAGATTTTTGACATTAGATTGGGCTTAAGCAATAAGGGAATAGCTGCACTTTGAGTTTTTAATAGTTTATTCTTAGATCTATTGAAGCATTTAATCTCGCTAATGTTTCTAATCCTATCAGGCCATCAAAATAGTGAAATTGAAATAAGAGAAACGTAAACTGTTCGTTAGACTTGAATTCAGAGAATGCCGGAATTGTGATCTGTTTATTGAGTTCATGTGTACTCAAAACAGTAGAGATTTTGACAGTGTTAATATTTTCATGATATTGGGGATTAGTAAGTTCGGGGTCAATAAAATTAGCAGAGGCTCCTGTATCTATGAGAAACTTTAGTTGTCGACCAAAAGGTGAAGTCACATTTATGTAAGGGAGAAGATTGCTACCGTGTTGATTAATTTCTAGGAACCCGTATTGTTTTCCGAGGCATTCGAACGAAAATTTTTGTCATCAATTTCATTCTCATGTATTGTTTCATTTCCAGTAACTTGTGCAACTTCATCATTTTGAATTTCTTCAATTATATAATGGTCCAAATTAGGTTGGTGGTCGTAGTATCCATCAGGTAACACATATGTGGGATATTCTTCCCCATAATTTTCCTGATTTTGTGAAAAACTATGTACTTCTCTTATAATGTATTTGGGATTTTGCATTAAATTGTTTCTTTGATAGGGTTGTTGGGATTGTACTGGTTTTGGAAGAGTTTTAACATTACCGCTAGATATTTCCATTGGAATTGGACGTTGCTGTTGGTAATTGAAATGTAGTTTGGATGCAGAAATGCTTACTATAGGGTTATTGAATCTCTTTTCTTGCTGATTGGGAGACTGAAGATGGGGTATTTGCTGTAAGGGCCTTATTTGGGGTTGATAAGGTTGAGATGGTTTAAACTGGGGTACGTATTGAGGAAAGGAATTATATGGCTGTCTAACTGGTTGGTATGGTTGGAGCTGTTGATTTTGTGGGGGTTGTTGTGTCAGTTTGGGGAATGGAAGTGGGTTTGGTAAAACAGGAGGTTTCGGGTTTGTATTTTTTAAATAGTATCCGTTTTGTTCCTTGATACAATAATTTAATGCCTCCACCAAGGTTTCAGGTCTCATGGCTCAGATTATTGAGCCCAATGGTTCTTTTAATCCTATAAGAAATGTATTTAAACACATTTCTGAATACAGCGATTTTTGCATCTATTACAGCTATATGTTTTTCATCTATACGGATATGGTTTGTCATTGTTGACAACAACTCAATGATCTTTGAGTAAAATCTCTCAACAGTATCATTGTCTTGTCTCAATCCATGCAAATCTCGAATCAAAGATGATACATATTTAACAATTCATTGGTCTGGCCAATGATTTTGTTTCTAATAGCTCGTAATATAATGATAGCATATGATGTGCCGTCTAACTGAGGTATAAGCTTCAAAATTTCCTCTACATTATTTATAAAATCATACAGAGAACGGGGGTTACCGTCGAAATTTGGCAGATCTTTAACGGCATCTGGTATACGTAAGCCATTAAATATATTGTTAATATCTAAGCTACTTAATTGACTACTACTTGTGTTCCTATTACTAACGTTTGTAACAACGTTAGAGTTTACGCTTGAGCTTGAACTATCTAAATTCATTTCGGAAAGATTTGGAAAACTGGTTTTTACTATTGCACTAAGTTTTGAAATATTATTTGTCTCTAGGAACTCGCACCGATTCGATTCTAAAGTTGTAAAATTGTTTTGAAATTCGTCAAATCTATCTAAGGATGAACAATAAGGTTCTTGAATCTTATTTCTACTTATTCTATTTTTGGGCACAAGGATTATAAAGGGTAAAGAAAGGAACGAATGTTAACCAATTAACAGACTTATACGCAAATGACTATAGTCATTATAATTCTGTAGCCGTTAGGTTCCAGGAATTAAAGATTTGGAAACCACCAGGAGTCAGGATCTGCACACTTCTTGGACACGATAAACCTTCGTTATAATAACACTTGCATTAACGAGAATCACTTTCTCAAATAACAATTGCCGTCGTTACAAATGCACTTGCAATGTATTGAATGTTCATTTAATATATCGCACTCCCATATTCCGATTAATTTTAAATGGATACACTTGTATCCTACCGACTGCGCCAATTAACAAAACGTTCCTCCGGAGATTAAAAAAAATCGACTTTATTTCATTCTTTACAACCAACAAATGACAATGAATCTTTGCTTTTATTCACAATTTATAATTTGTCAACAAAGCATGAAAACTGTGGGAACGGAAGCTCGGATTTGGTTCTCACACGGTTTTGCTTATGGTTTAATATTACAAGTTGTGAAAAGCAAGCATGTTATCAAGAAAAGGTTTAGTGTTACAATAAATTAATTTTGAAAAGAAAGCACTTTAATTATTTGACAAAAGAATATTAAGAGTAACATGTGTATGTATAACATAACTTTGACAAAAGAGCATTATAAGTATGTATGTAACATATATCTTATTGATGTACGCAATTTGATGTATATAACTCGCGCACTGATTATAAAAAAAATAAAAATAAAAAAAATAAATAAAAATGAAGACATATAAACTTTGCTTTGCACTAGTAGTTAATACTGCAAATAGTAATTCATTTTTCCATGAAGGATTATGCTAAAATAGTCGGGCTAATGACTAAGAAACTGAAAAAAAATGCAAAGATACATGTAAACGATACCGAATACAGGAAAGCATTCGTAGTACTCAGAGATTCTCTAATAAGATAATATAAAAATATATAATAATATAATATTTATATGTGGCCGTAGCTCAAGTGGTAGTGTAGTTTTAGTTTAGTTTTAAATGCATTTTATTTTCTTAACACTAACTCTTACATTCTAACAAAAAATGCTGAAATGCTAGCTTACAATTACTTAACAATCTTATGCTAACTTACTGGCCCCACACAGGCGCTCTAAGCTACTCTAAATTCTAATAACTATGTCTTTCGACTTTATTTACGTTTTCTTTACTAATATTTATTTACTATACTTAAAGCTAAGTAAGCTGGCCACCGCTATTTACAGAGCAAATAAATTGGCCAGCTCTGTCTCATTAGTGAGGCTGGTCCGTAATTGACGGAAACGACGACGAAACATCTTCCCCATCATTCAACCACCAGAAATGCTGGTGTTGCCGAACGACATCCCTCTTATCGCGATTCCCCACCGCCCTACTGAACCTGAGGCGATCCAAACTCCCGTGTGCGACGTCTCTGTTGTAGTTGAGTCGCCTGTCCCCAGCTGTCCGAGCGACATGGAAGATTAACGACACCGCTGATCTATCCTGGATCAACGATATCTGATCTAGGTAGAGGAATGCTTCCGGTGGAACGAAGCCGTCAGAGCGCACACTCTCGTGGTAAAGGTAATTGGGGTAGTAAGCCCCAGATATCAGGTTATTCGTCGAGGTCATTGCTCTTGCAATGTGCCTTCGAGTCAGCTTAATTACGAAGTTGTCCGCTCGTATTAGGTTCGCCCTATTGTAAAGGACCTCATTAGGATAAAATTTCTTGTACTCCGATTCTGGTGTTCTGTACAAGCGAAGACAAGCCCTAAGGCAAGCCCTCTCAAACACCCGAATCTTTTCCATTAAGCTTGCTCGTACATTGAACCACACGGGACAACCAAATACCAGCATGGGCCTGATAATGGCCATGTAGCAGATTACCTTTACCCTCGCATCGAGTTGGCTGCTATAAAACAGTCTCTTTGTAAGGGCAAAAGCACCTTTAGCTCTGGCCAGAGCAGCATCTACATTTTTGCCAAAATACAGAAACTGATCTAGCCAGATTCTAAGGTATCTGACCCGGAGCTCTATTGATTACTTTTTCAAAAACCTTACTGATATTCGGAAGGAGACTTATCGACCGGAGATTCGCCGGATTGGATATATCCTTCCCCTTTTTGGGGATAGGTTGAACCACCGCCGTTTTCCAATGCGCTGGATAATGTGCATTATTCATTGCATTATTAAATAGGGTGGTGTAGATGTCCACCGCTTCTAGAGGAAGATGTCGAAGCACGATATTCGGAATACCATCGGTCCTCACTGATTTCTTATCCCTGATTGTGTCGAAGATATCACGGAGTTCTTCCCTCGAAATGCACGGGATTAGGTCACCCTCTCTGGTAATGACATTATTTGCCATATTTTCGTCGCTAAACCACGTGAAGCTAGGGCCTCCGGTTCGCCAATTCTCTACTTCATTTCGAATGTAGGAATTGTGCACCAAGACCCGACTGTCCAGGTCGTAATTAGGTCCAATGGTATCATGGCGGGTTGCTGGTGTTTATAACCCGTACCTTGTTGTTCTAATACAAACTTACAGGAAGTGTGTAATTCTCTTTTATTAACGTTTGTACATTTTTAATCGACGACTTCAGTGCCCTAATCTCCGGGTTTTGTCTGTTAGTTAACTGTGTATACAAGTTTTTGAGTCTTGTCAGAAGTCTACTTTTCTGTCGGTGCAGTGCGTCAATAGTAGGATTGCGGAACAGGTCTTCGTTAGTCGTACGTCGATACCGCGGTATTGTAGTGTCCATAGTTTGTTAAATTGTCTCGTTTTAGGTAATTGTCGATCTCCTCGTTTGACAAATTCCTATTGGACGATGGGTAGAACGTGTTCGAGGAGAGCGCTCTTGTCAAGGTTGTGGAGAAGCGTGGCCATCGAGTTGTAAGAATATCTTTGGACAAACTCCTCCAATTCCGCAATTTCGTTGGGAACTGTAATTTCGGTGCTAAAACCGCAATGGTCACTGTCATACACGAACGTGCGCAGACAATTTAGCGTTTGTACTCGTAAATTCGTACCTGTCAGTCGTATGCGTTCGTCGTACAGCAGTAGATCCAAATAAGACCCGCCTCTGGGAAATGACGGATTATTCGTCGCTTTAAGACCGAGTCTCTACATGACATCGCGCTGACCCCACCAATCGAGTAGTAGGTTCCCTCTAGTATTTGGCAAATTATTTCCCCAATCTCTGTGTCTAGCGTTGAAATCACCGCCGATTATAAAATAATTCTCCCCCGTTTCCTGCCTCAGAAGTCGAAAAAGCGTTTCGAGCTCTGTAATGAATAGGGTGGATTGTGAAGCCTCAGGTGCATAAACAGAGGCCAAGTACAGCCGCTTTCCACTGCGGAGCGGGATGTAAACGACTACTGCCTCCAACACCCGGAACACGCGCAACAGGCCCTTGTACACTCTGTGAAATTTTATACCTTCTTTAATGAAGATCGCGACACCGCCTCCACGTTTGGATCTGGGCCGGTTTCTTCTTCTAATAATATAATTATTGTACTCCAGTTTGTGCTTATCGGTTAGCTAGGTTTCGCTAGCGAAAAGCACATCAGAAGTTTGGTCTTGTAGCAATTTAAACATCGCGGCTCTTCGTTTGATCCTAATCAGTGAATTAACATTCACCGCAAGGACCTTCAAAGTTTGCTCCACCATGTGCGTACCCATTACGGCATGTGCTGCGTTAGGCCCGGCAGCAGCGCGTAGATCTGGTCCACCCGCTTGATCTGTTCTTGCACCTGCTTTCGCAGCTGAGCCATCTGCCCTTGGATTGCGAGCAAGATGGCTAGCATGTTATGTGCAGCTTCCGTTGTTCTCGGCATTGGCGCCGGAGAAGCAACAATTGCTTGCTGTACCGTAGCCCCCCTACGTGACGCCATTTGGGCGTAGGAAATTTGGGACGTGACGGCTGGTGTTTGAAACCTAACAGGTGAACGTTTGACCTCCATCTTCTGCTGCCGAGCCAGTTTTGCTTTTTTAATGTCAGCGAACTTAGGACAACTCCGATAGTTTGCGGTGTGTCCCACGTTCCCACATAATACGCACGAGAGCTGCATCCTATCGGATGCTCCGTCCCTACCCAGAGCACACTCCTCGGAGCTGTGCTTCTTTGCGCACTTCACGCATCGAGGCTGCATTTGGCAGTTCGACGCGGCATGCCCGAACCTCGAACCGCATTGTATAACGCCTTCGCTCCTTTTTAATTTTTCCCAGTGAATCACCTGGTAGTCTAGAACATTGATTCTCCTTAGACTATCCAGACGACTTTCGGGACTGAGCTGCACCAGGAAGAACGGCAGACTCCGTTTCTCCCGCCTGGCTCTAGCTGTGGTAAATGGCTTTACCCCCACAAACTTGAGTCCTTCGCACTCCTTCTCTTTGAACAGTGCAAGGATCTCCTCAGGATCAGAAGACGGTTCCAACCCCTTTAGCAGCATCGATTGCCGCTTTTCACACTTTGGTGTGAATGAGTAGTGCTCCGTCGTCGTTTCTTTTAGGAGCTCTTTCATTTTCGCGTAGCCCTCCACTGTATTACAGCGGATGACATGGCAATCGTTCCCCAATCTCTTGATATTAAAATTATTACCAATGACCAACTTACACAGGTCCTTGGTTTCATTTACCTCTAGTTTATAGGTGTTGATAGGAGGCACCTTCTCCTTCTTCTTCTGCTGCTGCTGTTGTTGCTGCTGCTGCTGTTGTTGTTGCTGCTGCTGTTGTTTTTTCAGCTGCTGTGTTTTCAGCTGTTGTTGTTTCTGCGGCTGCTGTTGTTTCTGCTGCTGCTGTTTTGTCTGCTGCAGTGGTTGTTTCTGCTGCTGCTGGTTTTGTTGTTGCTGCAGTTGTTGTTTCTGCTCGTGTTGCTTTTTTTGTTGGGCGCTTTCTGCCTCTAATTTCTCCCTCTGCCTGCGTGCAGTTTGTTTTAGCTTAACAGCAAGCATTTTTTCTTGCAGCTTTTCTATGCTGCTGCTAATGTTTTTCAACATTTCATCCTCATCTTCCGATTCGGATGCAGCTAGAGAAGCAAAGTTGCTATTGCCCCCTTCATAATATTCATCATCCTCTGATAGAACGGCATTTATTCTTTTTTTAGGAGGGGATTTCAAACTCCTCCTCCTTTTAATGGCTTTCTCCACGGCACCGACAACACTGTTGTTAAGTGGTAGTGCATTGACTTCCAAATTGGACGGTTCGGAGTTCAATACCATCCGCGGCCGAAAGACGTTCTTTTCTTCAATAAATAAAAACGATTTTAATAGCCGTTTAATTATAGATAATAGATACAAAAAATACGGGAATATATACAGATCTAAGAGACACTAAATATTTATAACATCTTTCAGCAAAAATTTATTGAATTATTCGGAACAATAATTCAATTCTATAAATGTGAATATCTCGATAAAGATATAAAAACAGAAGAAGAAGCTGTTAACTAAATAAAACTGTACCACGAGAAAAAAACAGGACATTCTGGTATAGATTAAAATTACAGAGGACTTAGAACTAACATTTATTTTAAGAATCTAAGAGAGTTAATAAATGACGCTATTAAAAGTTGCAATATATGTGAACAATGAAAATACGACAGAAGACCCGTAAAGGAAAAATTTCATTTAACACAAACACCTAAAGATATCAATGAAATAGTACATATAGATATCTATTGTATAGCTCAAACAAAATTTCTCATATCAATAGATAAATTTAGTAAGCTAGCTACAACCACTTACTCGTATGTTCCTAATGTTTCGCATGAAACCTTGGAAGAAACTATTTTACAATTAAGAGCCGTAAATGGAAAATCAAAGAGATTCGTGATGGATAATGAATTTAACATTACTAAGATAATAAAGTTATTAGTCGATCTAGAAATATTCCCATATTGAAGTTTTCCACAGAACATTGACAGAAAAAGTAAGAACCATCCTTGGCATAGAAAGTAAGAACCATCCTTTATGTAAAGCAGTAAAGGGCTGAACAGAATGTGTATCTGTGTCTGTGTCTTGTAGCGCTGTCAAATCTCTGACGCGCGGCTTGCAGTTAAAGGAAACACAATGAAACCGACTGTCAAATTTGCATCTTGTGTTTTTACTTCTTAATTTTATTAATGCTTAAAAAAGTTTGTTCTTATTTGCGGATAATGGATATGGACGAACAAGAAAAACTTGCTTTTATTATGTGTGTTCTGTGCATGTGCTATTTAGCAACAAACTTAATGAAAAATAGGAAACGCAGATGGTGGGTTCTTCCTCTTAATAAGGAAGGAAAAGAAAGGGGTTTTTTTGAGACAAATTTCAAACACCTCTAATTGCACGATTCGATAAGTTCCAAAGAATTTCATTTATTCTTACCGCTTCAATTTTCACAACAAAGAAGGGCTTTTGTGTACAAATTCCTAAACGTCAATCTTGTAGCGTAGCTTGTAGTTCAACAAAATCCAAGTTCACGATACACGACACAGACGCAGACACACATTGTGTTGCGGCTTACGGCTTTCCATACATTTAATGTCTTGACAGCTTGCGACACAGATACGGACACAACCAAATATAAGCCATATGATATTCAAAACGGAAGAATCAGTAATCATGCTTAAAAACAAAGAAAAAGTTTTTTTTTTTTTAAATAGATAGAATAAAAATAAAGAAGAATGCAATAAAAGATAACCAATGTGATCCATCTTCCAATCCGGAATTCAACTTCATGTGGTTAAAATTCCATCTCCGTAAGCAAATGATCCACTACTGCTTTATTTACAGAAACCCATTCAAAGAATTGTATCCCTGTCTCCTCATACGGAGCAGTCTTAACAGCTTCTTTAGGAATTTTAACTGGTCGTTATGTTTCCTCCATAACGACGTGGATTCCACTGCTGATATGATACAGACACCATTCTCTCTGGTATGAGATCCTTTATTCCTCATCGGATAAAAGGTATCAAACCAAAAGAAAAGACATGGTACTACTCGAGCTGTAAAGAGGCCGTCAGGGTTAGAGAAATATTTTTTCGGGCCTTCAACCAAAAACTGAGGCAAAAAATACTGCAGTGTCCCAAAGGCAGTTACAATTTTTAGTCGTTCGTCAAAAACATTAGAAATTCCGCCTCATCCTCCATCCCAACGCTCATTTACAATGAATGACATTCCAGCTGTCAGCTCATTGGACAAGGCCAATCTACTTGCTGCACACTTTGCGGCCAGCTCAACACTCCCAGATTGTGCTTTGTCTCCGGCTACACTTGAGAGCGTCGAATCTTCAATGGGACGAATCTACTTTCGCACTCGTGTAGTAGCAAGAGTACTTAAAGATCTCAATATACATAAATCCGCTGATCCAGATGGTATATCTCCCCTTCTTCTAAAGAGGTGTTCTTCCACGCTGGCAAAACCACTGCGTAAGCTTTTTCATCAATACTACTCTTTAGGACTCACCCCGAGCACATGGAAAACAGCATTAGTCCAGCCCGTCCCTAAAAAAGGCGAATCATCTTCTCTCTCCTCCTACAGACCCATTGCACTTACATCCCTTCTTTCCAAGGCCATGGAAACACTGATAAATCGTAAGCTCCTGAAATATCTCGTAACACGAAAACTTCTCAATGACCGGCAGTACGGTTTTCGTAGCAACAGGTCCACTGGTGATTTGATGGCATGTCTCACCGAAAAGTGGAACCAAAGCGTACATAAATCTGGCTAAAGCAAGATAGTTTCATTTGATATTTCTAAGGCATTTGACAGAGTTTGGCATCAGGCTCTTTTGTCGAAAATGCGTGCATTTGGGATCGACGACTATCTTCTTCAATGGATTAGAAATTACCTGTCGGAACGCTCAATTCAAGTTGTCTTGGACGGTTTCAAGTCCGATATTCACAAAATAGATGCTGGTGTGCCCCAGGGCTATGTTCTGTCTCCGACACTATTTTTACTTTTCATTAAAGATCTCTTGTCTGCTACTTTAATCCAATATATTCCCTTGCTGATGACAGTACTCTCTGCTTTTCATATTCGTTCCCGGACTCATGGCCCTACTCTTCGGCTATAGAACGAGAACAGCAGCGCATGCTGAGCTCATTAAATTCCGATATTAACAGCATAATCAATTGGGGAACTATCAACAGAGTGGAATTTAATGCTTCCAAAACACAATGCTGTCGTTAAAGCGAAATTTAAACACCCAGCCATTATCCACGAATGGCACTTGCATCGTCGAAACCGAAAAACATTACATTCTCGGTATGTGTGTCAATAACAACTTACGTTGGAATGACCATATATTTGATATCGTCAAAAATGCTGCGTAATGTCTAGGTTTCCTCATGCGCTGTAAGAAATATTTTATCCCCTCTGATCTGGCCTCAATATATTAGGCATTCATCCCCCCAAAATTGGAGCACAACGCCCACATCTGGTCAGGTGCTCCTAAAACATCTCTGCACCTGCTAGATAGGATTCAAAACCGTGTAATAAAAATTATTGACGATACTAATACCTGTCAATCAATTGACACGCTAGAACACTGACGTAATGTCTCCTGTCTCAATTTGTTTTATCGCTATTTACACCACCAGTGCTCCACTGAAATCGCCAGTAGTATTCCGCGAATTCAAACTTTCAACCATAACACCCGTCTCGCTATGAATGTTCATCAGTATACCCTCAAACCCATATCCGTGATTCGTTCCTAAACCGTACAACTCGCTTATGGAATGCCATGCCGATCTCTGTATTTCCTGGTCGTTACAACTTGCAAACATTTAAAAACAATGTACATCGGTACCTCTCTTTTCTTCCTCCCTAAATTGCCTTTGCCCGCGCAGTGAACAATCACCTTAAGGGTACACACACCCTTTGAGCTCGCGCTCATTTGAAAAAAAAGATATATGTAAGTCAATAAACTCCACAATCAACATTCAAAGAATATCCAAAGAGAAAAAGTAGAAAAACCAGTGCGCTGGTTCTTGCCTTGGTTCCATTGGATATCAGAAACCAGTTTAAACGCAGCATGAATAACATCATGGCCCGGCTTGAAACCGAATTGATTATCCGGAACTATATGTTTGTCCTCAACCCACTTAGTCAGGACTCTATTGATCACCTTCTCGAAAACCTTACTGATGATTGGATGTGTCTTTATCCCTTTTGGCGATGGTGTACCACCGCAGTTTTCCAATGCGCTGGATAATGTGCATTATTCATTGCATTATTATAACAGGGTGGTATAAATGTTCACAGCTTCTAGTGGCAGACGCCGAAGCACAATGTTCGGTATTTCATCGGTTCCCACTGATTTCTTACTGCTATGTGATTCGAAGATCGTTTGGAGCTCCTCCCTCGCAATGAACGGGAGTAGTACCCTATTGTTGGTGATGACATTATTTGCCATATTCTCGTCAGTGAATTGGGTGAAACCCGAGCGCTCGAATCGCCAATTCACTATTTCATTTCGAAGGTAGAAATTGTGCACAAGAACTTGATTTTCCAGGTCGTGGTTCAGGCCAATGTCCGTCGTTCGGGCGATTTTAAGACACGAAGATCATTTTGATCTTTTCTCCGAAATATTTTATTTATTTTTGGCAACATATTCGAGTTGCTGGTGTTTACAGCTCAAATTTTGTTGTTCTAATACAAACTTACAGATGCTGTAATTTTCTTTTATTAATACTTGGAGGTTTATGACTGATTTCAGAGTCCTAATCTCCTGGTTATGTCTGTCAGTAAACGGTCTGTACAAGGTTTTCAGCCTTGACAGCAGTCTCATTTTATATCGCTGCAGTGCGTCAATGGTTGCGTTGCGGAATAAGTCCTTGTCGTCAGTGTGTTGATACCGAGGTATCGTTTTGTCCATTGTTCGTTTAATTGTCTCGTCCATTAGTTTTAGATACCTGCCAATCTCCTTGTTTGACAGATTTCTATTGGACGGTGGGTAGAGCGAGTTCGAGGGGAGTGCTCGTGTCAGTGTTCTGGAGAAGTGTTCCAACGCACCCTATTATAGTTGTAGGAATGCCTTTGTACAAATTCGTCCAATTCCGCAGCTTCGTTCGGAACAGTTATTTCGGTACAGAGACCGCGATGGTCACTATCATACACAAAAGTGTGTGGACAGTTTATGGCATGTTGGCTAGTTCTTGTCAGGTGTGTCGTTCGCATGTTCGTGTGTCGAACAGCAGGAGATTCAAATAGGACCCGAGTCTAGGAAACGACGGACTATCCGTCGGCTTAAGGCCGAGTCGATACACTATACTGTGCTGACCCCACCAATTGAATATAAGGTTTCCTCTAGTATTTGGAGTATTATTTCCCTAATCTCTATGTTTGGCTTTGAAATCTCCGCCGATAATAAAATAGTTGTCTTCCAATTCCAGCCTCAGGAATCGAAAAAGCGTCTCGAGCTCTGAGATGAATAAGGTGGATTGAGTAGCCTTAGGTGCAAAGACAGACACCAAGTACAACTGCTTTCCACTACGGAGGGGGATATACACGATGCATGCTTCCATCACCTGGAGCCTACGTACTACACGACTGTATACTCTTTTGAAACGCAATCCTTTTCTTACGAAGATCCCAACGCCTCCTCCCTTAATGGAGTTCGGTCGGTTTCTCCGTACTATTTTATATCTTCTGTGCCTCATTTTGTGTCTTTTGGTAAGCTTAGTTTCGCTAACCAAATGGCACCATGGCACCAATGAAATGGTACTACCACCGTTCATCTCGAAGGAAGAGCTCCAAACGATCATCGATTCACTTAGAAGTAAGAAATCAGTGGGAACCGATGAAATGCCGAACATTGTGCTTCGACATCTCCCACTAGAAGCTGTGAATAATTATACCACCCTATTTAATAATGCAATGAATAATGCACATTATCCAGCTCATTGGAAAACTGCGCTGGTACATCTCATCCCCAAAAGTGATAAAGACACATCCAATCCGGCGAATCTCCGGTCGATCAGATGGTTGAGGACGAACATATATTCCAGATAATTAATTTGGTTTCAAGGCGGGCATTTTTGTTCTTGGTTTAATTTACGCGCGCCTGAGGGGTTAGATACCCTTTTACTGTTGCCAGGGCGCTAGCAGAAAGGTAGAAGGAGGAGAAAGGAAAATTGTTTTGTAGTGGTTTGAAACTCAGGTGTATTTGGTTTCGATTTTAACTCTCCAGGGGTGGGAGTCCACCCCTTCACTCAGAGTGATTCGAAGGTTATAATTCGCATTTTTTTTTTGTGCTTGAAACTCTACAACAGCCAAATCTACGTGTCAGTGTTATGCCTTCACATGCAGAATTTTTCTAACTGAGTTCCAATTACACAAATGAAAAACTTGAGAAACTTGTCATGGGTAGGCAACAACAGTGCACTGGTACCTGCCTGATTGACTTGGAAAAAGTATGGTTAGAGGGACTCTTCTTCAAGCTGAACAGACTGGGAATTAGTAAACCAATTGTGTATATTCTTTACAATATGTTAACAGATAGACAGTTCATCGTGAAAAATGGCGTGGTGACTTCTGCTGGAATATTTCACATTAAAAACGGTCTGCAACAACTTGCGGTAAATTCACGATCCTATTCAACATTTACACAAGTGATCTGATAGGTTCACTTCACCATGCCATAGTGTACGCAAACGACTTAATCGCATACGGTTCAAGTCCAAAGATTGAGTTCATTAATATACTTTTGTAACGTGACTTCGATAAAATTAAACGATATTGCGACGAACGGCTTTTGTCTGGGGTCATCAGATGATCCCTTTAGGGATACCAGAAAGAATTGTCGAAAGTTTTCTATCGTCGGACAACACAGACAGCCACTTGCTTGTCGAAATGTAGTCATATACCTTGGGATCGGGCTAGATCAATATCTGCATTTTAATAAAGATGATGCTCTGGCCAGAGCAGTGCTTTCGTCCTTACAAAGAGACTGTTTTATAACAGCCAACTCGATGCGAGGATGAAGGTAATATGCTACATGGCCCTTATCTGGCCTATGCTTGTATTTGGATGTCCCGTGTGGTTCAACGTGAGAGCAAGTTTATTGGGAAAGATTCGGGTTTTTGAGAGATCTTGTTTTCGCTTATACAGAACATCAGAGTCTGAGTACATAAAATTCTATCCTAATGAGGTCTTGCACAATAGGGCGAACCTAATAAGAGTAGACAATGTCGTCATTAAGTTGACTCGAAGGCACACTGCAAGAGCAATGACCTCATCGAACAACCTGATCTCCGAGCTTACTACCCCAATTAAAAACCATTCGGAGCGTCTCCGGTTCAATAGGGCGGTAGGGACTCACGACATAAGGGATATATCTAGATAACTAGAATTGAGGATATACTAGACAGATTTGGTAGAGCCAAATATTTCGCCACTCTTGACATAACTATAGGGTTTTCCAATAAGGACTTGACAACTTTTTTTTTAAATAAAACGCAAACCATTTGAGATATTTCAAAAACTTTATTATCGGCTTGCACGGGCGGCGCGGGCACGTTTGCAGCGCTCGATTCGTTGAACCCAATTTTCAAGGACTCGGCCACACATTTTGGCCGAAACGACCGCTATTTCGCGTTCAATGTTGGCTCTAAGCTCTTCCAACGTCGTCGGCGTGTTGGCATAAACCAATGACTTAAAGTAACTCCACAGAAAATAGTCAAGCGGCGTTAAATTGCACGAACGAGGCGGCCAATCGACTGGCCCATTTCTTGAGATAACACGCTCACCATACTTACTCTTCAATAAATCGATTGTAGCGTGTGCTGTGTGGCTTGTAGCATCATCCTGTTGAAACCACATGTCGTCCAAGTCCATATCTTCCAATTCGGGCCAAAAATAATCGGTGATCATGACGCGATAACGCTGACCATTCACAGTAACGTGACGATCGTTATCGTCGACGAAAAAATATGACCCAATAACGCCGCCGGCATGCAAACCGCACCAAACAGTTATTTTTTATGGATGAAGTGGTGATTCATGAAGCACATGTGGATTTAGTTCTTTTCACTACATACCACTAGAATAAAAATCAAGACAAATGACAGCATTTTCCACACAAGATGGTCATTACCAATTCACAAGATTTGGTCTTAAGTTATAATCCAATAGCTTTCAAAGAATGCTGACAATAGCACTAAGCGGTTTAGAAGCGGAAGGATTTCTCTACGTAGACGACATCTAAAAAGCAACAACAAAGTACAAACTAAAATTAAATGCTAGCAAATGTTATTTATTTTAAGCTGAAGTAATATATTGTAAAATGTTTGTGTGGGTACAAACGATAGAACTTATTCTTTTCAATACAAATCCCTTTAATCAGTACAGTAATAATTCACAATTTAATCGTTTATCTCAATACAATCCAATTTCTCAACCGCTTCTATTTTTCCTATCTTTTACTTAAACCACTTAATCACTTCTCCTAATTAACACTTCAAATTCAACTGTTGAACTGCTTTGCATACCTCTTGGATGCTGATATTTATACTCGAATGACATATTTCGAGAGCAATAATCGCCAGCGTCGCCAAGATAGTAATCTTTTACTTAAACCACTTAATCACTTCTCCTAATTAACACTTCAAATTTAACTGATGAACTAACGTGCATACCTTGGGGATGCTGGTATCTATACTCGAATGACATACTTCGAGAACAATTCTCGCCATCCAGCGTCCCATACAATTTGCTAGAAAATTCGATTCCACTCTCCAGTCATCAATGGCCGAGATTTTGTTATTCAAGTATCGAAATCTTCCGGTCTTCGAGTATCGACATCTTCTGCTCTGTAAATCTAGATGTCGCTGCTCACATTTAAGTGGTTATCACATTGCTCCCTCCCTACAGTTGTTCGTCCCGAATAACTTCGTCATTCAGCATCCCGTTGAAATGACACATTCTATCCAAATGGACCACTTTAAATTTTCCTCGATCCCCACGCTGGATCCGGTAGACAACGTCATTAATCCGGGTTATCACCTTGTATGGACCTACCCAGTCCTGTTGCAATTTTGGTGATTTGCCTTTCTTGCGCTGAGGATTATACAGCCAGACCAGATCTTATTCGTTGAAACCGGAATATTTCGCCTTGATGTCGTACCTAGTCTTCACGCGGCTGCTTGCTAGCTTCATCTTTTCTCTGGTGTCTTTATGCAATTTACGAATCCTGCTGGGCAAGTCATTCACGTAGTCGTTCACCTTTTTGGGCTCCGTCGGTAGGGATCCGAATTGTGCTTCACTTGGCAACCGAATTGTTTGACCAAATAAGATCTCGGATGGTGTGTGTCCTGTTGAGCTATGGACCACGTTTCGGTAGGTCATTAAGAAGAGGGGTATGTGTCGATCCCAATCCCGCTGGCAGTTGCTGACAACCTTAGATAGATGCTCATTCAAGGTCCGATTGAATCGCTCGACCATTCCATCAGATTGAGGATGTAGTGGCGTTGTCCTTGTCTTATTCCCAAATATTGGCATATTTCCTGGAAGACTTTTGAATCAAAGTTTCGCCCTTGATCAGAGTGTAGCTCCATTGGGACCCCAAATCTGCTCACCCAGTTGTTGACTATCTGTTCGGCTACGGTCTTAGCCTCTTGATTTGGGATGGCAAACACTTCCGGCTACTTACTGAAGTAATCCATGACCACGAGGGTATATCGGTTACCATTAAAGGTTTCGGGAAACGGCTCAGCGATGTCGATGGCTATTCGTTCGAAAGGTGCTCCGACATTGTATTGTTGCAATCGTCCATGTGGCTTTACTTTTCGACCCTTGGTCGCATCACATCTTATGCACTTTTTGCACCAATTCTCGACATCTTGTTTAGCGCTTAGCCAACAGAAATGTTCCCTTATCTTTTCCAACGTCTTGTTTATTCCCAAATGACCTCCTGAGATTCCGTCATGTATTTGTGGCACAATTACCTGCACACGAGATGTTGTCCCATCTGCACTTTCCCATTTTCTCTTCAGCAATCCATCTTGCACAAAAGGCGAGTCCCACTGTGCCCAGTATGGCTTCAGAGTTTGACTCCGATCAGATATCTGCTGCCAGCTTGGTCTTTCCTCGTGTTCTTTCCAGGCCAATATTGGTTCGATGTCATTGTATGCCCTTTGGGAGGAACGGATTTCGTCTACACTCCAACCCACTATTGGCTCAGTCCTGATCGTTTGGATAGTTGCCTGTTGTTTCGCTTCTTTACCACTGACTACTTCTGCTGGGAGGCTTTCGTTGCATTTTTTTACCTGTGAGACTGGGATAATTACCCTGGAGTCGACTCCTGCTACAGACTTCTGCCCCGCGAAGAAAGCATTTCCCTACATCTGGCTTCGGGAAATTTGATCGGTTTCTTGGTAGCCGTTTCTGCCGGCTTTTCTTTCTATTTGCCTGTAACCACAGTGCAGGCAGTCTTCTCGCCGTACCGGTTCTTTACAATGCCCTTGCAGATGTCGTACTTTATCGCAGTTCCAGCAGCGCATCCCTCGTCTCTCCCGCGGGATATTTCGGTGCACGGTAGTTAGTCTTGAGCAGGAGCATTCACCAGATAATATTTCCCTGACGAAATGCATACCTTTGGAAGCCTGATTGGATGCTTCCATCGCCAGAGCGAAAGCAAGTGCTTCAGCAAGGGTTCTTTTTCCGGCCATGCTTACTGCTGATTGTAGCTTAAAATCTGCAATTGAATGCGTCCTTTGCCATTTCTTCGATTATGTCTTGGCCTGCGGTGGGATATGACAAATGTGCAAGTCTACTCACGTCTGCTTGGAGCTGCTGAAGTGTTTCTCCTCGTTGCTGCGTTCGGCTTTGCAATTGCACCTCGTAGACCTCCCGCATGTGGCTATACCCAAACCGTTTCTCGATAGCCTGTACTAAAGTCACATAATCTTTATGCTTTTCAATGTCTACTGTTTGCAACAATTCTGCTGCAGGACCGTGAAAGGCCATTGCTAGGACAAAGCACTTTTCCTCATTGCCACAGTCGTTTGCACAGGCAGCCATTTCAAACTGCTTCTTATAAGTAGACCATGAGGTCTGGCCATCGAATGAGGGAGGCATCAACTCTTTTCTCCTTGGACCGCTTAATGAACATTCTCGCAGTTTCTGTTTTCGCACTGTGTCGAGCTCTTTTCCCAGTTTCTCAACTTTGCTGTCCATTTGTTCGAATTTTTCGCCAACATTTTTCTCTATTCTATCAAATTTGTCATCAATTTCTTCGAACTTTTGCGTTCGCCATCCAGCGTCCCATACAATTTCCAATTTGCTAGAAAATTCGATTCCATTCTCCAGTCGTCAATGGTCGAGACTTTGTTATTCAAGTATCGAAATCTTCTGGTCTTCGAGTATCGACATTTTCTGTTCTGTGAATCTAGATGCCGCAGCCCACATTTAAGTGGTTATCACAATACATCACTAGCCATAAACAAATGGAACAATAAACTCTACACAACTCCACAGTGGTGTGTTGTCTCCCGAATTTTGTCCAGCCCGGATACGAACCATAATATTTTATCAATAAAAGATATAAACAAAAATAAACGTATCACTTTTATTACTGATAATAAACGCTTGATTTACTGAAAACAATCGGTTGTTCTAGATTGATCAGTAATGACATGTTTCAACATGATTGGACTTGCTGTCCGGATGATCTTGTTTACAGTTGATCAGGAGCAATATTTGACAAATGGCAAGTTTGATCTTGATTGGACTTGGTTTCCAGATTCTCTTGTTTATACAAAGTGGCCCAAAATTAATCATCCAATTTTCTTTTTGAATTACTTTTTTACTAAATAAAATGATTTTGGATGATGGAAATCTTTATATGAACCTTTACAATTGTTTCTGTTAAGTGGAAAAGATGATATCCGCCAAGTGGCTGCCGCCAGTGTTGATACACATTTGTACCCGTTTTATCGCATTTTCCATGACATTCCGCAAGATTTCCGGTGATAACTGTTTGCATTCCTGTCGAATATTCTCCTTAAAGGCTGCGATTGTCTGAGGCTTGTTGGCAAAAACCCGCGACTTCAAGTAGCCCCAATGAAAGAAGTCTGGGATGGTTAAATCGGACGATCTATCTGGCCATTCCAAATCGGCAGAACGGGAGATTACGTGACCAGGAAACGCTTTCTTCACAATATCCATTGTGGCACATGTTCACCAAGCCCCGCTCATTCAATTCCGGCAGCAAAAAGTCGTTTATCATGGCCCTGTAGCGTTCGCCAGTAACAGTGATCGTATTGCTGATGGCGTTTTCAAGAAAATACGGCCCAATCAATTCTCCCGCGTGAACGCCGCATCACACAGTGGCTTTGTTTAATTTAATTTTCGTGGGGGCCAATGCCCCATTTATTTGTCTTAATACAAGCTTAAAAACTAGCACAAAAAAACTAAAAAAAATTAAGGTTTACCGATATCTAGGACTTATCACTAGGGCTTAAAGCTAGGGATTTGAAGGAGATCGAATTTGAGGGAGAGAGTGCTCCGATTAAAATCGAAAACGGAAAGGTTGGAGTTTACCTTACGCAGTATACGGGAGATTGGTTCGTTAGAGCCATATGTGGTGCGGTGGATTGGTAGATAAAAGAGACGGTGGCAACGTAGATTTCGAGGGTTAGTGTAAAAGAAAATGGAGTTGTAAAGCGACGGCAATTGTCGGAGCCTGAGAGGAGTCGGTGAAAGAAAAGAATGTCAGCTGCGTCCCTTCGTTCCTCAAGGGTATTCAGATTAATTAGCTTTAATTAGCTTAACGATCTCGATAGGGATGTAAGATTAGAGGATCGTTCCAAGTTAGACCTCGAAGAGCAAATCGAAGAAAACGACGTTGGATGCTCTCAATACAGGATACGTGAATACGTTGAAAGGGACACAACTCTAGCGTACTCGCGAAGGGGACGAAAGTGAATGATTTATAGTGATCTGGTCACGTACGGGTTGCAGAATTCTTTGGACCATCTTTTAACGAAGCCAAGTGATGACTTTGCTTTAGTAATTATCTCATCAATATGCGAGCGGAAATTTAGCTCCCAGTCGCATAATATGCCAAGGTCGCGGATAGACTCAACACGGGATATAGGTTGGCCGTGGAGATGGTAAATTCGATGAGGAGACTTGTTGCACTTACGTGACATTTGGTGACATTGAGTTCCGAGCAGTTCTTGATGCACCAGGTGGAAAAACTATATATTTAGATCTATTTGAAGAAGGCTGGAGTCATGTTGTGAGGAAATGGGTTTAAAATTTTGGTATCGTCAGCATAGAGAGAAAGTACTGAGTGTTGAATGACCCTTTCAAGATCATTAATAGTTAGGATGAAGAGGAGTGGACCTAGGTGACTACCTTGAGGAACACCTGAAGTGGCCAAGAAAGGGGCCAATAGGGCAGACCTGAATCGAACACTATAAAAACGATTATTCAGGTAAGAAAATATCCATTTTAGCAAAATGGGTTCAAAGCCCGGGACAGACAATTTTAACAGGATTAGTTTGTATCTTGTCAAAAGCTTTACTGAAATCAGGTGTTATAACGTCAACTTCTTTACCACTTTCTAAGGCTGAGAGAACAGAGGATACGAATTCGACGAGTTTAGTGTTAGCTGATCTACCTTTCAGAAAGCCGTGTTGATTTTTTTTTTTTTTATAATCTACGCGCGCCTAAGGGGTTAGATACCCTTTTACTGTTGCCAGGGCGCGGGCGGAAAGGTAGAAGGAGGAGAAAGGAAAGTTGTTTTGTAGTGGTTTAAAACTCAGGTGTGTTTGGTTTATATATTCGCTCTCCAGGGGTGGGAGTCCGAATAGGACGGAGAGTTTTTTCTTCACTCAGAGTGATTCGAGGTATAATTCACAGTATTTTTTTTTTTGTGCTTGAAACTCTACAACAGCCAAGTCTACGTGTCAGTGTTATGCCTTCACACGCAGAATTTTTCTGTCTGAGTTCCAATTACTCAAATGAAAAACTGACTTGCCATGGGCAGGATTCGAACCTGGACCCTCCGAGTGAGAAGCGATTGCTGGTACCACTACACCACGGCCACCCCCAATTAGGGGAGTTTGGGTATATGTAAAAGTTTAAAAAAAATAGCAAAAAAGTTGGCTATGGTATGCGGATCGGTTGATAATATATTTTCGTATGAGAGGGATGGAGGAAAAATGTCGGATTTTTTTTTTTGAAGTTAACGAATTGTTAGAAACACTTAGGATCGCTTATAAGCCTTGTTTATCTTCTTACGTAAAGAGCGAAATTTACGATTATACCACGGGGGGCTCGTAGAAGGTTTTTTTTTGCGCGAAAAGGGGACGTAGAGAGAAATAGAATTGAATAATTCACTGTAGAAATAGAGAGAGCATCACTGAGGGACATATTGACGAAATTAAAAGAACACTTACTAATATATTCGTTAATTTTGTGAAAATTCGCTTTACGAAAGTGGTAAGAAGGGGCAGCTGCAGATGAGGAATGCTGGATAGGAGTGTTGGAAAAGAGAAAAAAGAAGTGACGGGTGAAAGTTATCAATGGTCGAGAGTGAAAGGGGACAGAGCGAGACAGACGAGTTTATGGGGTCAGTGGTGGAAATGAGGTCTAATTGCCTAGCCATATAGTTGGAAACCCCACTAACTTGACATAAGCTAGAGTCTGGAAGCTTATCCAAGAAGAGCCATTCTTTACTCGAGTTATGGTTTGCGACAAAATAAGATTCATCCTCTGATTGAGTCCAGTGCTGTTGAGTTGGTAGCATTCGATAGGTTGCGCCGGTAGGATGTATAAACACGTAACGTACAGGGACCTACAGGGGAGTGTTGCCTTTATTGTAGGTCATTGTGGATGGCCAGTAGGACACCTCAACATGGAGAATCATCTTTTGGACGGGCAGCATCGTCGTCTAGAAAACCGTTGAAACTAGGGGGGAATAATTCCTGATTCTTTATATCGGGAATTAGATTAGTTTCGGTCAGATCGTATAACACAAATGCAAAAGCGTGAGATTTTCGTAAGACACATTTTGATAGTAGGAGGTAAGTGGCAGGTTATTTCGAGAGGGCGTAGAGTGGATGGTTGGAACACTGGCAATGGTAGCACATTAGGGACGAAAAAATTTGTCGTTAGATCCTTTTTTAGTGCATAAAGTTACCGAAAGCAGCAAGGTCATCTGAGACTTTTTGGGGAAATTCGAGATCCAATCAACAACAGCGTTTGGTGGGCGCATTTGATAAGAAGTGTATTCGCAGGAATCAGTTGGTTGAACCGTCTACAGATAACTTGTATGTGGAGGTGAGCGTGAGTTCACTTCAGGTTCCGTTAATTCATCCATGAGCGATGAATTATAGGGAACATTCCTGTTTTTAATATCGATATTAATATATTTAATATCGCATACGAGGGATCGAGTCGCATTAAGTTCATCACTGATATCGTTCACTTTGTCGAAGATAACTTCGAGCATAGGATCAGATTGTTTAGGAGATGGTTGCTTGTGTGACGAGGACTGGAAATTAATGTCAATGTCGTCACGCAGTGAGCTTATCAACTCTCAGGTTTTTTGGTTGGATATAACCTGCGTAGAACAGATAGCTTTGATGTAACTTAAGACTTTATCCAGGTGACGTATGGGAGTTCTTCATTCCTGGATCTCCCGGAGCCCAACTTGATTAGACCAGCAATTTCTTTATGCATATGCTTCACTTTGGATTTTATTAGATCGGCTGAGTTCTGCACTGAGTTACGTAATTCTTCAACACTTTTAACACTCCTTTCAATAACCGAAATTTTATCCGTAATCATTTTCGCAAGCGCGTCTTGGTAGGAGTCATTTGAATCGTTTAGGCATTTTATTGCCAGAATCACGTGCGAGAGTGAGATACTCTTGCACTCATCACAGAAGAAAAGAAGGTTATCGGAGAATTCTTTGATAAACACCGTATTTCTTTTGTTTAACCCGACATAAACGGCATGAAAGACTTTCCCACAGATGCCCTTCAAATCTACCCAGTCAGCATTGTTGTCAACGATTACACGATTGGCAATTCCGCAAGACATGTCTAAATTAATTGTGTGGGTCAGTGGGGGTATAAATATAGGCCGAATTATTGTTTTTAATTCTTTTGTATTGTTTGGTTGCAATTTAATATAGATAGGGGCTTTACACTTAAATCTGCCAGCAGAAAAAAAATTAAAGAATTCGAGCACTTGGGTGTAAGAACCGGAAAATGCAATTTCACGAAAATTAATTAAACAGGTGAATAGGGAGAACAAGAAAAACACGTCTGACTAGTTTGAGTAACTATTTGAGTGGATGTAATGGCTCCTCATGCATCACACGCGGATTTTCAGTGGATAAAGATGATTGGACCAAGGTGACTACCCTGAGGGACACCAGATGTTGCTTTAATGGTGTCGGATATTGGAGATCTGAAGATGACCCTGTATTCTTGGTCTTCTAAATTTGATTCGGTCCATGCCACAAAATGAGGTTAAAAGCCAAGTTTTTTAGTTTAAAGATGATAAGTTGGTGAGAAATTTTATCGAATCAGCCTTGCTAAAATCTGTGGAAATTGAATCGACTTCATCACCGTCTTCTAAAGCATGATGCGTTCTAGAGACGAACTCTGTTAGGTTAGTGGTCGTTGATTTACCTTTCATGAAGCCGTGTTGATTTGTGCAGATAGTTGGCCTACAGTACGGAAGAGTTTGGGTATGAAAGAGAGTTTTGCTATGGGCCTATAATTATCGACTTCGGCCTTACTTCCTTTTTTATGAATAGGGATGACGTAAAATTCTTTCCAGAGGAAAGTGAAAGTACCTGTTGAGACAGACAAGTTAAATAGGGCAGCAGGAGGAGGACCTAGATGGGTAACACACTCTTTTATTACAAAAGCCGGAAGGCCATCAGGGCCGGACGAGAAATCATCTTTAAGTTTGGTAATGTTTTCAGATACCAAAGTTGTTGTTATATTTAGCGAAATGGATGACGTCTCAGGATAGTTTCTCATATAGCTAAAGTAACTAGGATCGGGTTCAGCTGTGTTCTTAGAAAAGGATTTGTTAAAATGAGAGGCAAAGAAATTTGCAATCGTTTTTGGGTCGGCAGAAAATTCACTAAGAAGTTTAAGAGTAGATGCGTAGCCGTCTGACTTTCTTTTGGTATTAACAAAATGGGAGGGTCCGAGACTAAGCTAAATTGCATGCGCTAGAGGTACTCAAGGTAAAGAGACTCTCAAAGTTCAGAAAAACGATTGTATACCAATCGATAATTACTGTAGTCGGAGTCAGATCTGGTTCTTAAGAATTTGTGGCACAACTTGTTTCTGTTATTACGGAGAGAGCGCAACTCCTTGTTGTACCAGGGAGGAGCTGATATGCAGTCCTTTCGGAAGGAATACGGAACCGATTGGGCAAAGCAGGAGAAAATTAACGAATAGCACGTTGATAGGGCAAGATCAATGTTAGTTGTCTCAGCAATAAAGTCAAAGTTAATGTTGCTGATGAGGTTTTTAAGTTTGTTAAAGTCGGTTCTTCGCAAGTTAAATGAAAATAAATTTTCCGAATCGACACATGTGTTGCCATTTTCATATGAGTATATAATTAACAAGGGGGGATGAAGGTGGTCTAGGGTAGAAAGAAGATGATCACTCCTATAAACGACACAGTTATCTGAATCGGATGTGAAGACAAGGTCGAGTTGTCTGTTCATTGTATTAGGTATTCCACTAATCTGATGTAGACTTGAGTTGGTTAGGCAGTCCACCATCAATATTTCTATTTCAGAGGTCGAATTAAGAGAGACAAAATGAGACGAATCATCGGAAGGCTCCCATATAAGGTGAGGGAGGTAGCAATCTCCTACTGGAACAATGCAATCTTCAGGTTGTGCATCATCAGTCAAAAGATCAACTGCGTGAACTACAGGTTGGTAAGATTCAATTGGTTGAGATGGGTGAATGTAGCAACAAAGTACGTAAAAACAGCGTTTGGGGAGCGTAATGTTGACACATACTAGCTCAAAGTTGTCAGTGTAGGGGATATCGACAGGAGTTGCGTGAAGCAGTTCCAGATTGTTAATAAAACACCTCGCTCATAGGAATTATCTACTCTTTCAAATCCATCTTTTCGAAAAACGTTGAAATTTGGAGGAAATAGCTCATGGTTTTTAATGTCAGGAATTAGATTTGTTTCAGTAAGAGCAATTAAGTCATAGGGAAACTTTTGAGAATTGAGATATACCGAGGAGATTTTAGAGCGCAAACCTCTTACATTTTTGTAGTAAATGGACAGGCATTGTGGACGGAAGAATACAGAATTCAGTTTGTTAGGAACTGTAATAGTTTTTAAAATTTGTACGAGTTTTTTGCAATTGGGAAAGACGTTTGGAGCTGATATGCGAAGACATCGTAGAAAAATCATTATGAACTTCATCGGAAGAGATGTCGAAACTCTCATGGTAGCGAACGAAAATTTGCATCAATTCCACTGGCTCCATAGGAAGACCTTCTCGTTGAATCGAAACCATAATGTTAGTTTTGGTTATGCCATCAATGCAAACAGAGTTGGGTTTGTCGTGCAAGTAGGCAAGGTAGAGCCAAACATTTTCATAAATGCGGCGGCCTCTCAAACGAGATACTACAGTTGGTGGAAGGAGTGGGTCAAGGTATTTCGTGTGAGAATCGGGGGCACGAGCGGATGATGAAGGGACAGGTTGGTCAAGCACCCCGGAACTAGAATCTTGACTAGTGAGGGGGGTTGGATCAGGTATATTGATAGATGAAGATGAGGAATGGGTGATTGGGTTTAGTATATGGGAGCTAATAAAATTAGGATATTTGTCGGATGGGGCAATGTTAGTTGGAACTTGGGTAGAAGGCGCAGGAGCAAGGTTAAATGAAACTCTGTTTTGAAGCGGCTTTAAAGGTTTGGTGAGGGGAGGGAGAGGATTTGGTGTCGCGACTTTGGACTCGCGATTTGGTGTTCTTTTTGGATGGTTCAAAGAAGGAGTGAGGAAAATCTGGAAAGATATGGGTCTTAAATGACCAGTTTGAGTCAGGATGTTGATGGGATATGGCAGATTTATTCGGGCTATCTTTACTTTTATTAGTAAACTTATTATCTACCATATCATTCCGTGGGGTGATAACCATCTTTTCTGATATTGGTATGCCGTCCGATGATTTGAACATCCAATCGTGTTTAGTGGGTATACGTATTTCAAAACACTAGCCCTTTTTGCTCTTGACTTTGCCAACTTGTTTACATTTGACGTCTTGTATACCGAATTTCCTCCTAAAGAGGGCTTTGATCCAGGACGGGCTTGCGTGACGTGGGGCAGCTTGGAGGAAGAAAGTAGACAGTTCCGGTTTTTTGGTGGCTTAAAAATTCATTTTATTTAATTTTTGAATTCTGTTGGTCCATTCAGGGAGAGTCCAGGATGTCCCAAAAGCTCTAATTATTGGCAATGGTCTCGGGACGGGATTGGTGATCGAAGTTGCATTTATCGCAGAGGGTTGAACAGGGACTTCGGTGGTAGCGGCTATTGAATGACTTGGGGCTGAAGTGGTTGAGGGTGATGTATATAGCTCGTCGTGTAAGGATTTGTTACTCGGGCTTACTGCAGATGGAGGTGCATCCGGCTTACTCCAATTTAATTCCTCCAATATCTACATCGTGGTTGATCTAGTGGATGCAGCTTCCTCATTAAGAAAATTGAGGTCATGTTAGATGGATCCGATGTTTTCAGTATATTCAGCATGCTTGAGATGTAGAACTGTTGATTGGTCAGGCAGTGTTGACATAATTTTTCTCAACTGAATTGAAGTTGGCTGAATCGCTGGCAATGTGTTTGAGCAGTGAGACTTATCAGAATCTGCTAATTTAGTAATTTTAGAGTGCATGGATTGAACAGCTGATTTTATGGTGGTTATGCTGTTATCGATCACACAGTTTAGATTGTCATGGCTCTCGGAAATGAGTTTGGTTATATTTTTACTGCTGAATTGAACTTCGAATTTCAGTTCTGCAATCGAGTCTGCAAGCCCAATTAATTGCTGGTTATTACATTTTATAGCCAGATTATATGTGCCAGGGAGATGGTCCGGCACTCTACACAGAAAAAGCAGAATATGCGTTTATACTCTTCGTGATGAGTTTTAGGGTTTCTGCTCAAACCAATGCATATGGAATGGAATTTCTTTCTACATATCCCAATGCATGTAACCATTTCCACTGTGTTAATAGGTACAGCAGAGTCAGCAAATCCACAGGAAGACATGGTTATATTTGATCAGAGTATTAACAAGTAGGTTATTAATTATTATTATTTTTTTTTAAAGAAAATACAAAGTCACTGTGTTTTGGTGACACTGAGAAGTTATGGTGTAAGTGATTGGGAACAGGTAATACGGTTCGAATGGGATCAAACACGAAACCAAAAAGGAAAAAGTCAAACAGAAAAACAATTATTCACAAATTATCGCGGAGCGAAATTGAAACACGTCAGAAATTGACGGTGGGTAGACTACCTAGGAATAGTACGGAGCAGACGATATATTCAATGCTAACGAAACAGGTTTGCTCTACAAGGCGTTTCCTAGTGGAACCTATGTTCCACAAAATAAGAAAATAAGTGGCCAAAAAAAACAGAAAGACAGAATTTGCAACTCTTCTGGTTTGGATAAATTTGTGTTTTCAGTTGGGAAATATAAAAATCCAAGATGCTTCAGGGGGAAAAATATCCCCATCCCCTACAAATAAAAAAAAAAGTGATGGATGACGAGTTCACTGTGGGCCGAAATAATTAAGTAGCCTGACGATGAAATGAGGACAAAAAAGAGAAACATTTTACTTTTAACTGACAATGCTTCGCGCCACAAATTAGACTTCAAACCCACTAACATTAAAATATGTTTTTTTTTTACTACAAATACTACAAGCGTCATACAACCCTTGGACCAGGGTAAGTCGCTTTAATATTGTGGCATTTGCTAGAACGAAAAACTCAAGTTTAAATACGGTTTTCCCATGTTTAAAACCGAGTTTCTTCCATTTTTTAAATTCACGGTAGGTAATGGGTCACTTAATTCAATATTTATGTTTTTTCAGGCATCATTCACTCGTTTAAGGCTCAATATAGAAAATGTTTAGTTCGAAACCAAGTGTTTGCTATAGAAGACGGTCGTTTGGAAAGCTTTCTTCGTGACATTAATATGTTTGTAGCTTTAAACGTCGCAAAACGATCTTGGTGGCTTCTGACACCCCAAACCATTTCGAGTTACCTTAGAAAGGCAGGCGTTTCTAAAAATTCCCAAAAAATTAAAGTTCTGGATATCATTTTCACCGACAACAATAACTAATGCGCAAACGATAGGAAAGGGGAACTAGACGAAGAGGAAAACAGAGATTGTTTTGGGGAGATAGACGAATCAGAACTTGTAAATGAGTTGCTTAATTACCAAAAAGAAAACGATGAAGGGGAAGACGACAGATTAATGAACATGAACAACAGCATAGCACCTACAAGAACTTGATTCGGTAAACCAAAGTCTGAATTTACACTTTGCCGCCTTGGCACTTAATGAAACACAGGTAGATCCCCGCCCTCATCTCTCACATCACTCAGATCTGAAGCTACCTGGCTACGAACTAGTGCTATCATTCATGCCGCTGCTGATATGATCACAGATACCATTCTCTTTGGAACGAGATCCTTTATTCCTCATCGGATGAAGAGTATCAAACCAAAAGAGAATTTACGACTCGAGCTGTAAAGAGGCTTTCAGGGTTAGAGAAATGTTTTTTCGGTCTTACAAGACCAACCCGACGTAGGAAAACCGAAGAAAGTTCAAACGAGCCAAGAATGACTGCAACGTCATTCTTAAGCGTGTGAAACTGGGGCAACAAATACTACAATGTCCCAAAATTAGTAACATGTATGGTCGTTCGTCAAAAACATTAGAAAATTTGCCTCATCCTCTATCCTAACGATCATTTACAATGACATTCCAGCTGTCAGCTCTTTAGATAATGCCAATCCGCTTGCTGCACACTTTGCGGCCAGCTCAACACTTCCAGATTGCGCTTTGTCTCCGCCTACACTTGAGTGCGTCGAATCTTCACTTTCGCGTAGCAAGAGTTCTTAAAGTGATTTGATGACATGTTTCACCGAAAAGTGGAACCAAAGCATACATCAATCTGGCGAAAGCAAAATATTTGCACTTGATATTTCTAAGCCATTTGACAGAGTCTGGCATCAGGCGCTTTTGTCGATCGACGACTCTCTTCTCCAATAGATTAGAAACTAGCTTTCGGAAAACGTTCAATTCAAGTTGTCTTGGATAGTTTCACGTCTAATATTCACAAAATAAATGCTGGTGTGCCCCAGGGCTCCATTTTGTCTCCGACACTCTTTTTAATTTTCATCAATGATCTCTTGTCTGCTACTTCTAATCCAATATACTCCTTTGCTGACGACAGTACTCTCTGCTTCTCATATTCGTTCCCGAACTCACGGTTCTGCTCTTCGGCTGTAGAACAGGAGCGTCAGCTTTATTTTAAGTACATGAAATTCTGGTCTATATGCTCGTAATCGATCGGAGGATTTATTTGCTTCATGGTATCCGAATCGTAAATGAAATATAGACGTGTACCGATGACATTCAATTTGTGAAAATAAAACATTTCCAAAATAGTTAAAGAATCATGGATACTTTAGCGATATTTTTGGAAGCAGAAAGATATGAACAGAGAACAGTAAGCAAAGAAAAGAGAAGATTTTTGAAAAATGTATCAAATATTTTCGAACTTTCAGATGCAGTGTAAGCCAAATTATTTCATTTTGTGAAATTACTCGTAGTTGATACTTCCATAATTTTTACTTACAGCTTTGCTTCGTCTATGCAAAGATTCTCCTGAGTACCCATGCTTGCGGAACTTTTGTTATTTGTTTTGATGTCGGAGACAATCGGAAAGATAATCATGTCATGCATCGGAATACATCGCGTGAATTTGAGACGCGTTGCTGCTATTTTGACACTTTGCAGTCATCGCACAAGAAAATCTGTTTTCGGAGGTTTGTCCGATTAGGTCATCGGAACAGATACCATGATACAAAATTCGTAAAAATTGGGGGAAATTCCGTTCCGATCGGTTACGATGATCGGGCCTATTAGCAACATAACCAATTGGGGAACAATCAATACAGTAAAATTTAATGCTTCCAAAACAAAATGCTATCTGCTGTCGTTAAGGCGAAATTAAAATACCCAGCCATTATCCATGAATGGCACTTGCATCGTTAAAACCGAAAAACTTTCCTTTCTCGGTATGTGTGTCCATGATAACTTACGTTGGAATGACCACATATTCGATGTCGCCAAAAATTCTGGGCAATGTCAAGGTTTCCTTAAGCGATGTAAGAAATATTTCACCTCCTCTGACCTGGCCACAATATATAAGGCGTTTATCCGTCCAAAATTGGAGTACAATGCCCATATGGTCAGGTGCCCCTAAGACCTCTTAGTACTCGCTAGATAGGATCCCAAACCCTGCGATAAAACTCATGGGTGATACCAATACGACGCAGTCATTAGCCACCCTCGAACACCCTTGTTATATCGCCACCAGCGAAATTTCCAGCACCATTCCACCCCTTCAAACTTTTAATCGTAACACCCGTCTCGCTATGAATGTTAATCAGTACACCCTCAAGCCCATCTTCGGACGTAATCTGAGATATCGTGTTTCTTTCCTAAGCCGTACATATCGCTTATGGGATGCCCTGCCGAGATCTTTATTTCCTTATTTCCTAGTCAGTATAAATTGCAAATATTTAAAGCCAACGCACATATGTATCTCTCTTCTTTCCCTCCCTAACTTCCTTTCGCCCGCGCTATGTGCAAACATCTTAAATCTTAAGGGCACATAAAATCCCTTGTGCGCAAAAAAAAGATGTAATCAGATATGTTGAATTTGAAAATGAAGAACTGAAATTTGAAAATATTAATATGATTAATTCTATAAGAAAAATAGGTGGAAAAGAACTTATACTGTGGATTTTAATAGTTTTGTTCATTATTGTAATAATAATTTTTGTATTTTACAAATCTATAAAAGAGACTGTAAAAACAAGCAAAAGACCAGAAATGATACAAAACTTCTTGATAATATTAATAAGAACATTCAAATCTTTACAAAACAATTTGAAGAAACGGGACGTTTCTCTGAAAGAAGGGGGGAGTTAAGACAATCGTTTCTTAAAATAACAAAATCGCTTATTCAGCAGCAGCACTCAATTTCAATAATATCTGGACATCAAGTTCAATCATGATCAAACATGTCATCGACACATATTGCTAGTGATAAACTAACAGGTAGCGAAAAATTAAACACCCTATTGGAAGATGGTATAATTTTTGTAAATGGCATCGTACGTCAATCATATTTGATATTTGTGAACTTGACAGCCGCAGTATACAAACAGACAAGGAATGGAACGCTATACTCCGCAAGAGCGTGGAATAATTGTGTTGATGTTTTTGACCAATAAACGGTCGGTGGTGTTAGCGCAACGTGAATTTCGTCGTCGATTTCCCAATCGTGTCGCGCCGACTGGGCAAACATTCCGGCGCTTAGCTACTCGACTCGAACAGAGTGGAACCACCGGACTGGTTGTTCGGCCGAGAATATCGCAGCTGTGGCGGTCGATGTCGCTGAGAACTATAAAACATCAACCAGACCACTGCAATTGGATATCACCAGACGGACCCAATATTACAGCGAATTTTAGGGAAAGACTTACACATGTTCCCGCACACAGTGCATGCCTCCTGACCGTCAGTCGCATGTGAATTACTGTCAAGCCATCCTCAATCTCATCAACGAAGAGGACAATTTTGTGCCGAAAATCATCATGAACGATGAGGGGCATTTCCACTTAAGCGTTACGTTAATAAGCAAAATCTTCGTTTCTGGCCACTGAAAATCCGCGTGTGATGCATGAGGAGCCATTACATCCACTCAAATAGTTACTCAAACTAGTCAGACGTGTTTTTCTTGTTCTCCCTATTCACCTGTTTAATTAATTTTCGTGAAATTGCATTTTCCGGTTCTTACACCCAAGTGCTCGAATTCTTTAATTTTTTTTCTGCTGGCAGATTTAAGTGTAAAGCCCCTATCTATATTAAATTGCAACCAAACAATACAAAAGAATTAAAAACAATAATTCGGCCTATATTTATACCCCCACTGACCCACACAATTAATTTAGACATGTCTTGCGGAATTGCCAATCGTGTAATCGTTGACAACAATGCTGACTGGGTAGATTTGAAGGGCATCTGTGGGAAAGTCTTTCATGCCGTTTATGTCGGGTTAAACAAAAGAAATACGGTGTTTATCAAAGAATTCTCCGATAACCTTCTTTTCTTCTGTGATGAGTGCAAGAGTATCTCACTCTCGCACGTGATTCTGGCAATAAAATGCCTAAACGATTCAAATGACTCCTACGAAGACGCGCTTGCGAAAATGATTACGGATAAAATTTCGGTTATTGAAAGGAGTGTTAAAAGTGTTGAAGAATTACGTAACTCAGTGCAGAACTCAGCCGATCTAATAAAATCCAAAGTGAAGCATATGCATAAAGAAATTGCTGGTCTAATCAAGTTGGGCTCCGGGAGATCCAGGAATGAAGAACTCCCATACGTCACCTGGATAAAGTCTTAAGTTACATCAAAGCTATCTGTTCTACGCAGGTTATATCCAACCAAAAAACCTGAGAGTTGATAAGCTCACTGCGTGACGACATTGACATTAATTTCCAGTCCTCGTCACACAAGCAACCATCTCCTAAACAATCTGATCCTATGCTCGAAGTTATCTTCGACAAAGTGAACGATATCAGTGATGAACTTAATGCGACTCGATCCCTCGTATGCGATATTAAATATATTAATATCGATATTAAAAACAGGAATGTTCCCTATAATTCATCGCTCATGGATGAATTAACGGAACCTGAAGTGAACTCACGCTCACCTCCACATACAAGTTATCTGTAGACGGTTCAACCAACTGATTCCTGCGAATACACTTCTTATCAAATGCGCCCACCAAACGCTGTTGTTGATTGGATCTCGAATTTCCCCAAAAAGTCTCAGATGACCTTGCTGCTTTCGGTAACTTTATGCACTAAAAAAGGATCTAACGACAAATTTTTTCGTCCCTAATGTGCTACCATTGCCAGTGTTCCAACCATCCACTCTACGCCCTCTCGAAATAACCTGCCACTTACCTCCTACTATCAAAATGTGTCTTACGAAAATCTCACGCTTTTGCATTTGTGTTATACGATCTGACCGAAACTAATCTAATTCCCGATATAAAGAATCAGGAATTATTCCCCCCTAGTTTCAACGGTTTTCTAGACGACGATGCTGCCCGTCCAAAAGATGATTCTCCATGTTGAGGTGTCCTACTGGCCATCCACAATGACCTACAATAAAGGCAACACTCCCCTGTAGGTCCCTGTACGTTACGTGTTTATACATCCTACCGGCGCAACCTATCGAATGCTACCAACTCAACAGCACTGGACTCAATCAGAGGATGAATCTTATTTTGTCGCAAACCATAACTCGAGTAAAGAATGGCTCTTCTTGGATAAGCTTCCAGACTCTAGCTTATGTCAAGTTAGTGGGGTTTCCAACTATATGGCTAGGCAATTAGACCTCATTTCCACCACTGACCCCATAAACTCGTCTGTCTCGCTCTGTCCCCTTTCACTCTCGACCATTGATAACTTTCACCCGTCACTTCTTTTTTCTCTTTTCCAACACTCCTATCCAGCATTCCTCATCTGCAGCTGCCCCTTCTTACCACTTTCGTAAAGCGAATTTTCACAAAATTAACGAATATATTAGTAAGTGTTCTTTTAATTTCGTCAATATGTCCCTCAGTGATGCTCTCTCTATTTCTACAGTGAATTATTCAATTCTATTTCTCTCTACGTCCCCTTTTCGCGCAAAAAAAAACCTTCTACGAGCCCCCCGTGGTATAATCGTAAATTTCGCTCTTTACGTAAGAAGATAAACAAGGCTTATAAGCGATCCTAAGTGTTTCTAACAATTCGTTAACTTCAAAAAAAAAAATCCGACATTTTTCCTCCATCCCTCTCATACGAAAATATATTATCAACCGATCCGCATACCATAGCCAACTTTTTTGCTATTTTTTTTAAACTTTTACATATACCCAAACTCCCCTAATTGGGGGTGGCCGTGGTGTAGTGGTACCAGCAATCGCTTCTCACTCGGAGGGTCCAGGTTCGAATCCTGCCCATGGCAAGTCAGTTTTTCATTTGAGTAATTGGAACTCAGACAGAAAAATTCTGCGTGTGAAGGCATAACACTGACACGTAGACTTGGCTGTTGTAGAGTTTCAAGCACAAAAAAAAAAATACTGTGAATTATACCTCGAATCACTCTGAGTGAAGAAAAAACTCTCCGTCCTATTCGGACTCCCACCCCTGGAGAGCGAATATATAAACCAAACACACCTGAGTTTTAAACCACTACAAAACAACTTTCCTTTCTCCTCCTTCTACCTTTCCGCCCGCGCCCTGGCAACAGTAAAAGGGTATCTAACCCCTTAGGCGCGCGTAGATTATAAAAAAAAAAAAAATCAACACGGCTTTCTGAAAGGTAGATCAGCTAACACTAAACTCGTCGAATTCGTATCCTCTGTTCTCTCAGCCTTAGAAAGTGGTAAAGAAGTTGACGTTATAACACCTGATTTCAGTAAAGCTTTTGACAAGATACAAACTAATCCTGTTAAAATTGTCTGTCCCGGGCTTTGAACCCATTTTGCTAAAATGGATATTTTCTTACCTGAATAATCGTTTTTATAGTGTTCGATTCAGGTCTGCCCTATTGGCCCCTTTCTTGGCCACTTCAGGTGTTCCTCAAGGTAGTCACCTAGGTCCACTCCTCTTCATCCTAACTATTAATGATCTTGAAAGGGTCATTCAACACTCAGTACTTTCTCTCTATGCTGACGATAACAAAATTTTAAACCCATTTCCTCACAACATGACTCCAGCCTTCTTCAAATAGATCTAAATATATAGTTTTTCCACCTGGTGCATCAAGAACTGCTCGGAACTCAATGTCACCAAATGTCACGTAAGTGCAACAAGTCTCCTCATCGAATTTACCATCTCCACGGCCAACCTATATCCCGTGTTGAGTCTATCCGCGAACTTGGCATATTATGCGACTGGGAGCTAAATTTCCGCTCGCATATTGATGAGATAATTACTAAAGCAAAGTCATCACTTGGCTTCGTTAAAAGATGGTCCAAAGAATTCTGCAACCCGTACGTGACCAGATCACTATAAATCATTCACTTTCGTCCCCTTCGCGAGTACGCTAGAGTTGTGTCCCTTTCAACGTATTCACGTATCCTGTATTGAGAGCATCCAACGTCGTTTTCTTCGATTTGCTCTTCGAGGTCTAACTTGGAACGATCCTCTAATCTTACATCCCTATCGAGATCGTTAAGCTAATTAAAGCTAATTAATCTGAATACCCTTGAGGAACGAAGGGACGCAGCTGACATTCTTTTCTTTCACCGACTCCTCTCAGGCTCCGACAATTGCCGTCGCTTTACAACTCCATTTTCTTTTACACTAACCCTCGAAATCTACGTTGCCACCGTCTCTTTTATCTACCAATCCACCGCACCACATATGGCTCTAACGAACCAATCTCCCGTATACTGCGTAAGGTAAACTCCAACCTTTCCGTTTTCGATTTTAATCGGAGCACTCTCTCCCTCAAATTCGATCTCCTTCAAATCCCTAGCTTTAAGCCCTAGTGATAAGTCCTAGATATCGGTAAACCTTAATTTTTTTTAGTTTTTTTGTGCTAGTTTTTAAGCTTGTATTAAGACAAATAAATGGGGCATTGGCCCCCACGAAAATTAAATTAAACAAAGCCACTGTGTGATGCGGCGTTCACGCGGGAGAATTGATTGGGCCGTATTTTCTTGAAAACGCCATCAGCAATACGATCACTGTTACTGGCGAACGCTACAGGGCCATGATAAACGACTTTTTGCTGCCGGAATTGAATGAGCGGGGCTTGGTGAACATGTGCCACAATGGATATTGTGAAGAAAGCGTTTCCTGGTCACGTAATCTCCCGTTCTGCCGATTTGGAATGGCCAGATAGATCGTCCGATTTAACCATCCCAGACTTCTTTCATTGGGGCTACTTGAAGTCGCGGGTTTTTGCCAACAAGCCTCAGACAATCGCAGCCTTTAAGGAGAATATTCGACAGGAATGCAAACAGTTATCACCGGAAATCTTGCGGAATGTCATGGAAAATGCGATAAAACGGGTACAAATGTGTATCAACACTGGCGGCAGCCACTTGGCGGATATCATCTTTTCCACTTAACAGAAACAATTGTAAAGGTTCATATAAAGATTTCCATCATCCAAAATAATTTTATTTAGTAAAAAAGTAATTCAAAAAGAAAATTGGATGATTAATTTTGGGCCACCTTGTATAAACAAGAGCATCTGGAAACCAAGTCCAATCAAGATCAAACTTGCCATTTGTCAAATATTGCTCCTGATCAACTGTAAACAAGATCATCCGGACAGCAAGTCCAATCATGTTGAAACATGTCATTACCGATCAATCTAGAATTACCGATTGTTTTCAGTAAATCAAACGATTATTATCAGTAATAAAAGTGATACGTTTATTTTTTTTTTATATCTTTTATTGATAAAATATTATGGTTCGTATCCGGGCTGGACAAAATTCGAGAAACAACACACCACTGTGGAGTTCCGTTTTGGTTTATATATGCTGTCACTATGAGGTCGAGTTTATGAATCTCTTTACCATTTGCCACATGTGTTTCCATATATACCTTTGCTTTAATTTTGTATGTGTTTTTCTTATGCCTTTGTCTTCCATGTGGTGAATTGTGAAATTCATCAATAATTGCCAGTTTTTCTTCAAATAGTTTAGAGGAAGGATTTTTGTGTGTAAATAGTGAGAATAAAGGTATGTTGTCTGTTACTACCATAAATTGTCTTCCATATTGATAGGGTGAGTGATTCCCCAGTGTATGACTAGTAATTCTTTCTTGGTTAAAGGATGTTTCTTCTGGAGGTATACAAATTCAATACGAAATAAAACACTGGAAGCTAATGTCTATTATATTAGCTTTATTTAATAGATAAGTTTATGCCATTAGTGGGCATATGCGTGCTATGGCTAGCTCGAATGAAACGCAATCGTGAAGTCAAATTTTCGACAACTTTATCGAGCAACTGGGGTCGTATACTCGTATCAGCAATAACACGGCTAATGTTGACTTCAAAATCGTCCAACGTCTATGATTTATCGGCATAGACTAGTGATTTCACATACCCACAAAAGAAAGTAATCTAAAGGTGTGAGATCACAGGATCGTGGAGGCCAGTTCACAGGTCCATTTCGCGAAATTATGCGCTCGGCAAATGTTGCCCGTAATAAATTGATGGAATCGCGTGCCGTGTAGCATGCTGAACCATCTTGTGAAATCAAAGCTCTGTGTTGTCTATGCCATTCAACTAGGGAACGAAGAAGTCAGAAATCATGTTTCTATAGCTATCTCCATTGACGGTAACATTCTGGCCGGCATCGTCCTTAAAGAAATATGGGCCGATAATTAACCAAAAATGGGCCTCATCGGGGAACAAAATTTTGCGTTGAAAATGAGGATCAAGCTGAATCATGTTTTCGGCCTATTCACCGAACCTACGACGTGTACAATGGTCACGCGGTTTCAACTCTTGTACAAGCTGAATCTTATAAGCTTTTAAGCCAAGGTCTTTCCGTAAAATCTTCCACAAAGTGGCTGGGCATAGCTCCAATTGCTGTGCACGATGGCGAATCAACTCTTTCGGATTCTCCTCAACACTGCGCTCCACAACGGCTATAACTTGTTCTGTTCGCACTGTTTATCATCTTTGGGGATGCGTATTATGCACTAGAGTGTACGTGGTGTGAAAACGATTCATCGTGTTCCAAATAACCTTTTCAGATGCACGATTATGTGGACTGTAAAATGGACGTTGCGCATGATAAGTTTGGCGAACCGAACAATGGTTTGCACAATTTGCACGCGTTGTTCTGGCGTTAATCTATTCATCGTATTGTGAATGTACTGCCCCTTGAGCAAAGTCTGATGCATCCATTGTTAGTATAAATGGTTTGGAGAAATACGGGTGGCTTTATTAACCTTTGTTTCAGAATATTGAATACTTTTTCACATTCTTCTGACCTTTTAAAAAATTGACCCTTTTTTTAGCAGTGAATTAAGACTTTTAGTACTCGTAATATCTGCGAAATTTTGAATAAATCTGCATTTTTGGGAACTGCAAAGTTCTCTATCACGCTAAATTTCGCTGGGTCCGTTTTTATACCTTCGTTTGTTATCAAGTCGCCTAGATCTTGTGATAACCATTTAAATGTGAGCAGCGTCATCTAGATTCACATAGTAGAAGACTTCGATATTCGAAGAACAGAAGATTTCGATATTTGAATAACAAAGACTCAAACATTGATGAATGGAGAATGGAATCGAATTTTCTAGCAAAATGGAAATTGTATGGGACGCTGGCGATTATTGCTCTCGAAATATGTCATTCGAGTATGAATATCAGCATCCAAGAGGTATGCAAAGCAGTTCAATAGTTGAATTTGAAGTGTTAATTAGGAGAAGTGATTAAGTGGTTTAAGCAAAGGATAAGAAAAGTATAAGCTGTTGAGAAATTGGATTGTATTGAGATAAACGATTAAATTATGAATTATTACTGTACTGAGTAAAGCGAATTGTATTGAAAAGAATAAGTTCTATCATTTGTACCCACACAAACATTTTACAATATATTACTTCAGCTTTAAACAAATGACATTTGTTAGTGTTTAGTTTTAGTTTGTACTTAGTTGTTACTTTTTAGATGTCGTCTACGTAGAGAAATCTTTCTGCTTCTAAACCGCTTAGTGCTATTGTCAGCATTCTTTGAAAGCTATTGGATGATAACTTAAGACCAAATCTTGTGAATTGGTAATGACCATCTTGTGCGGAAAATGCTGTCATTTGTCTTGATTTTTATTCTAGTGGTATTTAGTGAAAATAAAATCCACATGTGCTTCATGAATCACATCTTCATCCACAAAAAATAACTGTTTGGAGCGGTGTGCATGCCGACGGCGTTATTGGGCCATATTTTTTCGTCGACGATAACGATCGTCACGTTACTGTGAATGGTCAGCGTTATCGCGTCATGATCACCGATTATTTTTGGCCCGAATTGGAAGATATGGACTTGGACGAAATGTGGTTTCAAAAGGATGATGCCACAAGCCACACAGCACACGCTACAATCGATTTATTAAAGAGTAAGTGTGGTGAGCGTGTTATCTCAAGAAATGGGCCAGTCGATTGGCCGCCTTGTTCGTGCGTATTTTCTGTGGGGCTACGTTAAGTCGTTGGCTTATGCCAACACGCCGACGACGTTGGAAGAGCTCAGATCCAACATTGAACGCGAAATAGCGGCCGTTTCGGCCGAAATGTGTGGCCGATTCGCTAAAAATTGGGTCCAACGAATCGACCGCTGCAAACGTGCCCGCGGTGGTCATATGAACAAAGTCGAGTTCCATTCATAAATGTTTTGATTGTACTTCAAGCCGATAATAAAGTTTTTGAAATATCTCAAATGGTTTGCGTTTTATTTAAAAAAAAGTTCTAAAGTCCTTATTGGAAAACCCTATAGTTGGATATACCGCTGACTTGGCATAGACTTGAGTCTGTTAAGCGATCTAAGAAGAGGCATTTCTTAGCTGAGTTAGCATTTAAAGCGATGAAAAACAATTGATTATCTGATGGAGTTCACTGTAGCTGAGAAATATTAAAGTCGCCCTAAATAAGCATATCGTCCATTGAGTCAGACAAGTCAATTAAACGGTCGATCGCATCGCTAATAAACTGGTTCGAATCGATAGGTTGAGCTGGTAGGATGTAGCAACATACAATATAAAGGCACTTGAAGTTGAGTGATATTTTTATTGCGACAAAATCGACTTTAGAGGATGAAGAAATGGTAATGGGAGAAGAGTTAAGGCTGTTGTAGATCGCCAGTAGGACGCCACCATAGGGGCAACATCATTTGAGCGGTAGGAACAATTCCTGGTTCTTTATGTCAGGAATCAGATTGGTTTCAGTCAGGGCGTAAATATCAAAGGGAAGAGCATGCGATTGATGTAGAACAGCATTGGTTTTAGAGCGAAGACCTCTTATATTCCGGTAGTAAAATGTAAGAGGGATGTCGTGGGGTGGAGGTGTGGAGCGGGATGTTTTAAGTGCTGGCAAGGGAGGCAAGATATGGAAGAAAAAATTGATCGTGGTCGGCTCGCCTCCGCTATAGGTGTGAGACTCACTTAGAGTGAACGTAGTGGCCGAATGCAGCAAGGTCATCCGCCACTTTCTGCTAAAAATCTCGTCGTACCTGACATAAAGGTTCCTAAGACTAACAGGGTCAGTAGGGAGGCCTTCTTGCTGGGGAGAACCATGAAGCAGGTTTTGCTCTTCCCTTTGTAACAGATCGAGTCCTATTTGTCATGCAGATAGGCAAAAAAGAGACAAATGTTTTCATATAACTTTCTTTCTCTAAGCCTAGAGAGTACATAGCGAATTTCTGTAGTGCCATTGGTTTGCTGTGTTAGTTTAATTGGGGGGAAAAAGAGGATCATGAGTAGGGGCAGTGGAGGTGGGGGATAGAGATAAATGGTCGGATATGAAGTTGGTCGAGGGATAAGATGTGGGGTTTGGGGTATGGCAGTGAATAAAATTAGGGTACTTAGCTCCAGTTTTAAGGTAGAAGTTAGGAAATGAGTTGAGAGCTGAGTTTGGCTGCGTAGAAGGTTGAGAAGGGATGATATGGGTCTTTGGAGTTAAGTTGAAAGAGACGTGTTGTTGGCGCGAGGGCTTGGGTAGAACAGGGGGAATTAGGGGATTAGAGGATTGTTGTATATGGGCTTTGTGTAGAATAAGTGAGGAGGGAGGACTAAAATAAAAATAAAAAATATGTTTGTTTTGATGCTCCAGTTATAACCGGGATTAAAGCTTCGTTTTTTGTTAGTATGTTTCTTTTTTACTTTTGGAAGGGAGTTGGAGAGGGGTCTTTTTTAACCTTATCAGTGAAACTACGTTTAATTTTAGAACTGACTATGGTTAAGATTTCTCGTTTCTCAGAACATTTGGTGATACTTATCTTCCCAGGTTTAGTGGCCTTACCAGGAGAAGTAGGGAACAACCACGAATATTTGGTTGGGATGTTGATTTTGAAGCTGCTGGGACAGCAGTTCCACACCCAAGAAGCATCAGCGTCTTGAGGAGCATTTTCAAGGTGGAATGCCGTATGGTTTCCCTTTTTCAGCTTTTCGAGTCTGTTTTTCCATTCAGAGTAGGTCTATGAAGTTCCGAATTGTTTGAGCAGTTTCGGTTTCCGTTGTTAGGTAGTTAAAAATTATGGCATGTGAGACTCTGTGTCTACTAATTCATGGTGAATTGAGACATTGTTACGGGGAACTATTTTGGAATTGAATTTGGTCGGGTATTCCATCGATTTGGTGGGAAGCCGATCTCACTTCATTACCGATTTCGGCGAAGGTCAACCGAGTCACTATGAGTTTCTCGCTGACTTCAATATTTTTTAGAGTCGGGTCATCGAGCGTAGCATCTGATGGATGCGGGGTGGGATGTATTATTTTGGAGAAGGATTGAAAAAGCAAGTCGAGATCTGTACAGAGAAGTTTGATACATTCGTTTATGTGAGTAAGCACGTTGGATTTGACGAGGTTGGCGAAATTTGTTTGGAAGAATGTTTTTAGTCCATCGAAAAGATAGTTGTCAATGGACACCCTCGACCACCGACGAAACGTTTCGTGTCTCACTTTGTTTTATCGCTATTACCACCATCACTGCTCCATTGAAATCGCCAGTAGCATATCGCCCCTTCAAACCCTTAACCGTAACATCCGTCGCGGTATAAATGCTCATCAGTATACCCTCAAGCCCACTTTCGGACGAACTCTGAAATATCGTGATTCGTTCCTAATCCTAACAAATCGCTTGTGAAATGCCCTGCCGAGCTCCCTATTTCCTAGTCATTATAATATTCAGACATTTAAAACCAACGTACATGGGTACCTATCTTTCTGCCCTCCCTAATTTTCCTTAGCCCGCTCTGAGTGCAAACATTTTAGGGTACCTTAGAGCGCGCTCTATTTTATAAAAAAGAATACAAATTAGATCACTTCGCTCTCGTTGCCGTGATTATGTTGGTTTTTGGACAGATTTTGGTCGCTGCGAGCTGTTTTTCGATCCTTCTTCCCGTGGACTGAGTCTTCAATCTTTTCTCTTCTGTAAAGAATTGTTCTGCTAATATGACCGTTCTAATTGCCAGCATAACGGGGGTCAAAGTGATCTATTTGTACTTGTCACAGTAAAAATTGAAGAGACTGAGGTAGGTAATGGATCTCCTGGTTAGTCCGATGCATATGGCATGGAAAGATTTCCCGCATAGACCTTTACAGGCTACCCATTCGGCGGTGGGGTCAACAATTGAGCACAGAACACTAGCATAGTACTTTTCCATTGTTTGTTTATGTAAGTTAAACTAGGTCGACGAACACTATTAATTTTTGTTTGTTTGTTTTTGTGTTTTTTTTGGCACAGGTGAATTTCTGAAATCGGCAGACAAAACTAGGTCGACGTTCAACGACGGGAAAAATACTGAGTCGGCAGTTTACGGGGCTTCGAATGAAAGTGGACAACTAAATAAAGTCGATATACGGGAGAAGATGAAAAAGCGTCCGCACAGCTTGACAGCTAGACAAAGTCCAAGTACTCGAGAATCTATTCGGTGTATATATTTCAGATTCTGCTTGTGATTTAATGGAAGGAATTTCTTGTTCAAGGTTATTGCCTTTTTTGTTTAAGAACAGTGAAAGGGCATTGGCAGGAAAGTATATCTTGCAATAGCAACTTGGGATACTGCTTTTAAGTCTTGGGGTGTTGGTTTGTAGTGAGGTCCCGGTGTCTCTCACTCTTGGGGTGCAGGTTTATAGTGGGGTCCCCGTGCCTCTCAATCTGGCGGAGTTGGTTCAATTTCGTGATTGTTTTGCATTTGCTTTCCTGACAAAATTTGAATTTTTTGATTTCTACTGATAATTCTTTTTTTGGATTTTCCAGGCCCAATGTTTTCGCAAGAGAATAAGTAGTGCAAAGAAAAGAATTTTCGTTACTCATTATTGGTTTTCAAATTATTGGTTTTGCTTAGATCCTTGTCTCTAAGGTTTATTATTCTTATGCATTCCAAGGCCATTCTCTCCCTTATATTTCTAATATGCGGACGATCTCTACAAATTGTATGGTATACTTTGAAAAGGAGCTTACAAATATTGAAAAATTCTTCAGTTGGTGCTAACAGACTTCCAAAATCACTATTTTGGGAAAAATTCTGACGAACATGTTATTTGTTCATCACTTTTTAAAAATAATTTCGAACAATTTGCACACTTGTTTTTTCCAATGAAATTCCATTTGTAATTTTGATTTAATTTATCACTTTTTCGAACAAAGTATTATCAAATACAGTTTCCTCGCGTGCTTCAGGTAATAAAAAAGTTTTTGAGGCGTACAGTTGAGTTTGGGAGGTGCCTAAATTTAAAAATTCTACACCGCCATCATCACAATTACTATGAGGAGAGAAAGCAATTAGATTTGAGGACAGAATTTTTGACATTAAAACATTAAATTCGCACACAGAAGAATTTTTGTTATTACCGCCTTTACTGCGAATAATAGAAAATAAATTTTCTAAAATATCTTGATGAGTTCTCTTTGTAAGTAAATACCCAACTTTCCCGGATAAATCATCACTTATATCTTCACTAAGTAATAAAACCCTGTTTATTGTCTGTACCATTCCTTTTATACAAAAATTCCTTGGAAGATTAGTAGACTCTTGCATTGATCTTAAGTAAGACAAGAATTGTTTAAGCTCATTATAAGTTGGATTTCTGACCTGAACTCCACTCTTTAAAACATTTTTATCGTAATGAAACCCACTATCCATACTTCCTTAAAAATATTCATTTGTAATGTAAACGGTTGCGTTGCTAGAGCTTGATTTGAACTATTTTTTAGACATTTAAGTTGATGAGCAGTTTGTATTGATGCTGCCGTTGTTCTACTAAAGGTTTCCGTTGCCAAGCGAACACACATTTTTTCAAATGAATTTGGGGCTATGTGTGAACTTGTAAATTTCAAGCATGTTTTAGCCACATTATCTCTTTCTAAATTGAATATTTCTCTGAAAACATCAAAGGAAACCTTACCATCTGGAGTTAGTATATCAGATTTGAATAAAACATTACGCATGAATTTTAATAAATGAGCAAAATCATAAAAACAAAATATTTTTTCATTATTGAAAATAGTAAAAGCTTTTTCTTCTGTAACACCTAATAATTGGTAAGATTTAAAAAAGCGTTTTTGTTAGGTTCTTGGTCGCAAACTATAGCTCACACTTTCATACCAAGTTCTTGGGAAAGTTTTCTTTCGGCAACACTATATTTGTTGGACTTGGACAGCCCCATCAATATACCACAAAAAAAATGTTGAACGCTCTGAAATATCAAGTACTTCAATTTGCCATGATAAACTACTTGATATTTTGCTATTTCGTAGAGCATTATGCATTTTAGTTCCAGAGCGAAGTTTTCTTCTCAAGCTTTGAATTGTAAGTCTGCAGCTTAATATATATTTTTTTTAATCCAGAATTTATTTTCTCCTCTTGTGCGCATTTTTCTAATAATTTATTGCATCTAACGCAAAAAATATTTGAAATAGATCCTACTCCGTTTTGATAGCAAAGACGAAAGATTTTCTAACCTTAAGTCTACATTTAAATTACAATATAGATTTAAGGACAGCGTCCATTTAAGCATTTTTCTGCCAATAAATTCCTAAAAAAATGATTTTAACAAACAAAATATCTTAAAATCGGATGCCTCCACAAATTACTCAAAATTTAATTTTTTTCATTTGAAGGATATGCAAAAATTTTCAGATCGGGTAAATTTCTTTTCGATTTTTTACAAATTGAACAAGAAACACCAGGATTCCTTTTACGTGTATTACATATTCCTAAATATTTAAAAAGTATACCACTGAAAAAAATCGCTCAATCACAAACCAAAAATAGCCAAATGAAAATTAAATTGAAAAATAAAGTCGAACAAAAGCGACATTGGACTCCTTCTTAAAATATTTACATTTGTATATGTAGGATGTGCCTCCTGAATAAATATATAAACACAAACACACCACAGTGTAGCGATCCAGATAAGCACCACGACGCAGGTAGTCATTCGAATATGTTCGTTTACAACATCGATTGAGACGTAAAACAAAATAATGGGTTACAGCAAACCGAAATATGAAAAAAATGTGTGTATAGTATATCGAAGTTACAACACACTGCAGTGGAGGATGGTTGATATCCGCGACTATACAATGATTTCGTTCCGAATTGATGCAACAACCCTTAGGTTTGAGAATTTTATTGTCGTTGGAAAAGTGGTAATTTTTTGTTCTGCATCTTAGCGTCATAGCTTGACATTTGTAAAAGTTTCGTAGCCAAGAGTACATCTAAATGTGTGTTGGCGATTTTTTACAATTTTAGTAATGGATTTAAGTTTGCAATAACGAACTTGTATTAAATTTTGCGTAAAAAACGGATTTAATGGTGCGCGAACGTTGGAAATGTTGGAAAAGTGTTTCGGCAACGATTCTCTAAAGAAAACGGTCGTTTACCAATTCGAGCAGTTCAAATGTGGTCTTGAGTCAATCGAAGATGATGAACGCAGTGGCAGACCATCGACATCGAAAACCGATGAAAACATTGATAGAGTAAAAGGAATGTTGGTCAATAACCGCAAATTAACCATCAGACAGATAGCGGAGGACTTCAAAATTGCCTATGGATCCGTCCAAGACATTTTGGGTAATGATTTGGGTTTCCGTCGTGTAGCAGCAAAGTTGGTGCCAAAAGACCTCAATTTCATGCAAAAAAGAAACCGTTCCGATCCCACATTCATCAAGAGGATCATTACTAGAGACGAAGCGTGGGTTTATGAGTACGACACGTAATCCAGACATCAGGCAAGTGAATGCAGTTCACCAAATGAGCCGAGACCAAAAACCCACGTCGTTTTCAATCAAAAAAGATGTGGATTTTGCACCATGATAACGCACCGTCGCACAATGCTATCATTATTCATAATTTTTTGACAAAAAATGTAACAAATACCACCCAGCAGCCATCGAATTCACCTGATTTGGCTCCCTGTGATTTCTTTCTGTTCAATCGAGTTAAAAAACCACTACGGAGAACGCGTTTTAGCAGCCGAGAGGAAGTAATGGAAAAATCGCAGGAAGCACTGATGGACATACCGAAAACCGAATATAAAAAATGTTTAGAGGATTGGATCAAGCGCTGGCATAAGCGTGTTGCAGTCGATGGGATTACTTTGAAGGGAACAATATAGATTTAAATGAATAAACTTGTATTTTTAATTTTCTGAATAAATTCCGGGAACTTTCGGTGGTATGTAACTTTCTTATTTGCAATTAAAATCTCAATTGTTGAATATTCAAATGACCTTGTAGTTTTTGTTTTTGGATTACAATTTATACATTTGACAAATATTTTTATACTCATATATCCCTAACGAAGAATTTATAGAAATTGACATTAAAGAGGGCGATATGATTAAGAACAATATAAGTTTTTAAAATTTAAAAATAATAAAGAACTCAGGCATTTAAAACATATAAAAAATTGCTTACACAAAAATTATTGTACGAAGAAAATTACTAAAGAAATGAATGTAACTCCAGAATTAAGGAGGGGTGTATTATTAATGAAAAATGGTAACACGAAAATAAATAATTCTTGTGGCCAACGAAAAACTATATCAATAAAAAGAAATTGTTTATTCACTTTGATAATTGTAAAATTAGTATTAATAATGAAGAATATGAAAATCAAAAAAGCATTTTAAAACAACCAATCACTTATCATTAACTTAAAATACCAGGTACTATAAACTTGACAGTAATAACTTATAAAAATATCAATTTTAATACAACAAAAATTAATAATATTGATAGAATAACGGAAAAATATTCAAAACATTTTAAAGTCCATTATAAATTGCATGTAATTTAGTTGTTATCATAATCATTGTCATAACTGTAATTTTGTATAAGAGATTGTTCCAGGAGAAACAACCAGCTAATGGAGGAGGAGTTATGTTAGAGACACACAACTCTTTGGACAGGCACACAACAGCCAGCGTAAGTATATATAAGATGAACCCAAGTTGGAAGCCGAGAGCTCTAAGCTTGAGAAGGATTATTTCGTGAGAAATTTTATCGAAGGCTAAAATCGGTAGCAATTACATCGATTTAGTTTCCGTTTTCCAATGCACAGAGGTTAATTGAAAGGAATTCTGTTAAGTTAGTAACTGATGGTCTCCCTTTTAGAAAACCGTGTTGATACGAGTAAGGAGAGAATATACGTTTGCAGAGAAAAAACATCATGCCCTGAAATAGTTTAGGTATACAAGAGAAAAGAGTTTAGCGAAGGGGCGGTAATTGAAGATTTAATTTCTTGGACCTTTTTTATGCAGCGAAATTATGTATGATCTCTTCCAAAATGAAGGAGAAATACAATATTTTGCAACATAGTGAGCTGAAAGAGGATGGAGAGAGGTTTGGCCAAGATGTTTGCACATTTTTTCAAAACAATGGCAGGCAGCCCGCCAGGACCCGTAGAGTACTGGTCTTTGAGCAGGTTTATTTTCCCCATTACATGTTCAATATTAATATCAACTGATGTAAGTGAAGTCTGGCCACAGCTACTTATGTAAGAAAAATAGTTGATATCAGGTTCTCCAACAAGCGTAGCAAACAAAGAAGTTTGAGATGCGAGTAATTATCAGATTTTCGTTTTCTGTGTATGATGCATTTAGGATTATAGATAAGTTCAGATTGCATTCGGCTTAAGTAATCGTGATAGAGCGATTCACAGAGCTGAGAAAAATGGTATAGGTAAGCGAAGAAGTCACAGGTAGACCTAGATTTGAGATACATGCGCCATAGCATATTTTTTTTGTTACGCAGCGAGCGTAGCTCATTATTGTACCAGGGTGGTGAGAATGTGGCATCTTTTTTGGGAAAGAAAGGAGTCACCATTTTGAGATCATTTAGGCAACAACGTCGGAGGAGGCAAAATGTTAATGAAATCAACATACAATAGTTATTTTCCTTCATTATTCGCTTTTATTGCTTAGTTTAACAATATTTGTATTTTCATGTGTCAACACTTTTTTGGTATTCTTTAAACTTGCACTTTGTCGTGCATAGCCTAACAAAATGTTTGTATATGGTAAATTAAGTTGAAATAAAGTTACTCAGTTTAGTCTTGCTATTTAATCGAACCAAACCTTTTTACTACCTACGCGTAATGTGAGGCTGCATTAGGTGATTGAATAAAAAATATACAATTTATAAATAGTAGAATTTACGAGTACATAGGGTGTGTAGGGGTTTTTTAACTTCGTTTTTAGCGATGTGGAAGGTAAAGGGTCCGCCATCTATCGTTTTTTTTTCAACTAGTGCTTATTTCGTGAATGGTGACACTTAGCTCATGTCTGATTTGACAGATAATTAGTTTTATCCTTCCGGTTAATAATGGAAAATAATTTCATTCAAATGGCTGCCTCGGCTGGCCATGCAGTAGCCTAGACGATCGGTCCAATTTTTAAGCACATTATCGATTGTGTATTTCACTAACCCTTTATAAACGGGGAGAAAAATGAGGTTTTAAGTAAAACACGTCCTTTCTTGTGTAGATGTAACAGCAAAGAGCATCTATATTCTTCACCCGGAAATTACATCCATTTTAACTTTTAACAGTCATACATTTTTTTACAAATTTTACGTTACGTTTTCTTTGTTTACATTTTAGTTTAAATTTCAACATTTGAATTAAATTCTAATTTTAACAAAGCCAAGGTAATAATTACATACATATATAAATTCAAATGTATATTGTACTTCCGAACATGCTCCCGCCCGGTGGACGATTTCGACCGCAAGTGTCGTCAATCATGTTGCTTACTGTACCCAATTGCAGTTGGAGTGTGTCGTACTTCTGTGTGATGTGTTGTGTGAGTGCGAGTGTGTTGACTATCTACATGTAAATGAGACAAAATCGTGTATGTTAATAATGTAAAATGTTTGTGTGGGTACAAATAATAGAACTTATTCTTTTCAATACAAATCCCTTTATTCAGTACAGTTACAATTCAGTATTTAATTCTTTCTCTCAGCACAATCCAATTTCTCAACCACTTATACTTTTCTTATCTTTTACTTAAACCACTTAATCACTTCTCCTAATTAACACTTCAAATTACACTTTAGAACTGATTTGCATACCTTTGGGATGCTGGTATTTATACTCGAATGACATACTTCGAGAACAATCCTCGCCATCCAGCGTCCCATACAATTTCCAATTTGCTAGAAAATTCGATTCCACTCTCCAGTCAAGACTTTGTTATTCCAGTATCGAAATCTTCTGGTCTTCGAGTATCGACATTTTCTGCTAGATGTCGCTGCTCACATTTAAGTGGTTATCACATTGCTCCCTCCCTACAGTTGTTCATCCCGAATAACTTCGTCATTCAACATCCCGTTGAAATGACACATTCTATCCAAATGGACCACTTTCAATTTTCCTCGATCCCCACGCTGGATCCGGTAGACAACGTCATTAATGCGGGTTATCACCTTGTATGGACCTTCCCAGTCCTGTTGCAATTTTGGTGATTTGCCTTTCTTACGCTGAGGATTATACAGCCAAACCAGATCTCCTTCGTTGAAACCGGAAGATTTCGCCTTGATATCGTACCTAGTTTTCACGCGGCTGCTTACTAGCTTCATCTTTTCTCTGTTGTCTTCATGCAATTTACGAATCCTGCTGCGTAAGTCATTCACGTACTCGTTCACCTCTTTGGGCTCCGTCGGTGGGGATCCGAATTTTGCTTCACTTGGCAACCGAATTGTTTGACCAAATAAGATCTCGGATGGTGTGTGCCCTGTTGAGCTATGGACCGCGTTTCGGTAGGCCATTAAGAAGAGTGTGTCGGTATGTATGTAGGTATGTGTCGATCCCAATCCCGCTGGCAGTTGCTGACAACCTTAGATAGATGCTCATTCAAGGTCCGATTGAATCGCTCGACCATTCCATCAGATTGAGGGTGTAGTGGCGTTGTCCTTGTCTTTCTTATTCCCAAATATTGGCTTTATTTCCTGGAAGACTTTTGATTCAAAGTTTCGCCCTTGATCAGAGTGCAGCTCCATTGGGACCCCAAATCTGCTCACCCAGTTGTTGACTATCTGTTCGGCTACGGTCTTAGCCTCTTGATTTGGGATGGCAAACACTTCCGGCCACTTACTGAAGTAATCCATGACTACGAGAGTATATCGGTTTCCATTAAAGGTTTCGGGAAACGGCCCAGCGATGTCGATGGCTATTCGTTCGAAAGGTGCTCCGACATTGTATTGTTGCATTTGTCCATGTGGCTTTACTTTTGGACCCTTGGTAGCTGCACATCTTATGCACTTTTTGCACCAATTCTCGACATCTTGTTTAGCGCTTAGCCAATAGAAACGTTCCCTTACCTTTTCCAACGTCTTGTTTATTCCCAAATGGCCTCCTGAGATTCCGTCATGTATTTCATAGAGCACTTGGTTGACTCTGGACGGTGGCTCTATTAGTTGCATACGAGATGTTGTCCCATCTGCATTTTCCCATTTTCTCTTCAGTAATCCATCTTGCACAAAAAGCGAGTCCCACTGTGCCCAGTATGACTTCAGAGTTTGGCTCCGATCTGATATTTGCTGCCAGATTGGTCTTTCCTCGTGTCCTTTCCAGGCCAATATTGGTTCGATGTCATTGTCTGCCTGTTGGGAGGAACGGATTTCCTCTATGGCCCAACCCTCTATTGGTTCAGTCCTGGTGATTTGGATAGTTGCCTGTTCTTTCGCTTCTTTGCGGTAGCAGTGTTCGCATTTTACTCCGCACGGTCGATGAGAGAGAGCATCAGCACATTTGAGTGGAGTGTTCCCTTGCGGTGTTGCACTTCAAAGTCGTAGCCCTGCAACTGCTCGATCCATCTTGCAACTTGGCCTTCAGGGTTCTTAAATTGGAGTAGCCATTTCAGAGCTGCGTGGTCTGTCCGGAGAATGAACTTTTGTCCGTAGAGGTACTTATGGAAAAGCTTCGTAGCCAGAATTAAAGCCAGAAGCTCGCGCCGGGTTACACAGTAGTTCCGTTCAGGTCTGGAGTGTACTTTGATGTAATATGCGACCACTTTCTCTTGACCGTCATAAACTTGGAAGATCACAGCTCCGACCCCTACATTGCTAGCGTCTGCGTCCACGATGAACATTTTTCCGGGCGTGGGGTAACCCAAGATGGGGGCTTTGCACAGCTGTCGCTTCAGTTCATGAAATGCTTTTTCGCATTCTCCAGACCACCTGAACTGTCGGCCTTTTTCTGTAAGTTGATGCAGGCTCTTCGCAATGCCAGCAAAATCCTTTACAAACCTTCTGTAATACGTGGCGAGTCCCAAGAAGCTTCTCAGTTGGTGTTTATCTTTTGGAGAAGGCCAACTTTTCACGGCTTCGATTTTGTCAGGATCCGTTCTTACTCCTTCCGCTGATATAATGTGACCCAGATATTTTACTTCCGGACGAAACAAGGAGCACTTCGTAGCCTCTCAAACACTTCTTTTAGATTTTCGCGGTGCTCCTCGTACGTCTTACCTATGACGATAACGTCGTCCAAATATACTAGGCAGGTTTTCCAGGTAAGTCCTTGCAATGTTCGTTCCATTAGTCGCTCGAAGGTGGCCTGTGCGTTGCACAGTCCAAACGGCATCACTGCAAACTGCCAAAGACCGCTTCCTGTAGTGAAGGCAGTTTTCTCACGATCCGCACGATTTATCTCTACCTGCCAGTAACCGCTCTTCAAGTCAAGTGTTGAAAACCATTTCGCTCCAGAAAGCATATCCAAAGTGTCATCGGTTCTCGGAAGTGGGTAGCTGTCCTTTTTAGTGACATCATTGAGACGTCGGTAGTCTACACAAAATCTCGTGCTGCCATCTTTCTTCTTCACGAAGACCACTGGATATGCCCACGGACTTTGCGATTTTCAATCACTCCCTCAGCTTTCATCTTCGACATCATTTCGGCAACTGCTGTTTGCTTTGTCAATGGAAGACGCCTTGCAAGTTGACGGATTGGTCGAGCGTCTCCGGTGTCAATGTGGTGTTGAACAATATGCGTACGTCCATATTCTCCGTCTTGAGTAGCAAATATATCAGCGTACTCACCGATTAGTTTTTCTGCCAGGATTCGGTGATCTTCGTCCAGATTACAGAGGCTGAGAATTTTGTTCTTGATTTTTATGCTCTGAACCGTTGTGACCGGCTTTGCACCCTTTTTTTCCGTTGTGGTCGATATAGCCTCAACAGGTACGCATTTTCCCACTATCTCCCCCTTTTTCACCTTTACACTGAATGTCTTTGGATTTAGAATCCTTACAGGGACCATGTTGTTCTTTGGCTCCACTAAGGTCTTTCCCACCATGTAGTCTCTTTTCTTTTCTGGCTCCATCAAATAGAATCGGTGGCTACCAGGACCACCTTCCACTTTTGCTCACAAAATTGCTTCTGACGAAGGCTCTAGACTCTGATTGCTGCAGATGACGACATTTGAGACTGAGGTATTGGCGTTTCCGTATATCATTGGTATCTCCATGTTTCCGTATTTCAGGGTTTGTGCCCCCAAGTCGACTACAAGTCCATGTGCTCTCATGAAGTCTGTACCAATGATGCACTCGTCACATATGTCAGCTACCAGAAACGCGTGAGTGAATGTTATTCCGGCCAATTGGATTTTTATGCGGACTTCACCATATACCTTAATCGTTGCTCCTGTAGCTGTTCACAAGCTGCAACTAATAGTGTTATGCAGTCAAGACTTCTGCACAAGATTCCTCCTGATGATTGAGGCCGTGGCACCGGTGTCTATTGTTGCCATCCATTTTTCTTTTCCACTGACTACTTCTACTAGAAGGCTTTCGCTGCATCGTTTTGCCAGCGAGACTTGGATGATGGTCCTGGGGCCGTCGACTCCTGCTACCAACTTCTGCCCGCGAAGTTGGTGCTTAAGCATTTCCCGACTGATGGCTTCGGGAAGGTTGACCGGCTTCTTGATAGCTGTTTCGGCGGGTTTCTTCCTCTATTTGCTTGTCACCACAGTGAGGGCAGTCTTTTCGTCGCACCGGTTCTTTACACTGCCTTTGAAGGTGTCCTATTTTATTGCAATTCCAGCAGCGCATTATCCGTCTATCCCGTCGAGTATCTCGTTCCTCGGCACTAATTCTAGTGCAGGAGCATTCGATAGATGTTACTTCCCTGACGAAATGTGTTCCCCTGGAAGCCTGATTGGCTGCTTCCATCGCCAGAGCGAAGGCAAGTGCTTCAGCAAGGGTTCTTTTCCCGGCCATCCTTACTGCTGACTGTAGCTTCGAATCTGCCATTCCCCTGATAAATGCATCTTTTGCCATTTCGTCGATATTTTCCTGGCCTGCGGTGGGGTATGACAGATGTGCAAGTCTACTCACGTCTGCTTGGAGCTGCTGCAGTGTTTCTCCTCTTTGCTGCGTTCGGCTTTGCAATTGGACCTTGTAGACCTCCTGCATGTGGCTATCCCCAAACCGTTTCTCTATAGCCTGTACTAAAGTCACTTAATCTTTATGCTTTTCTATATCTACTGTTTGCAACAATTCTGCTGCAGGACCGTGCAAGGCCATTGTTAGGGCAAAGCACTTTTCCTCATTGTCCCAGTCGTTTGCACAGGCAGCCATTTCAAACTGCTTCTTATAAGTAGACCATGAGGTCTGGCCATCGAATGAGGGAGGCTTCAAATTGTTTCTCCTTGGACCGCTTAAAGAATATTCTCGCAGTTTCTGTTTTCGCACTGTGTCGAGCTCTTTTGCCAGTTGCTGAACTCTGCTGTCCATTTCTTCGAATTTTTCGCCAACATTCTTCTCTATTGTATCAAATTTGTCATCAACGTTCTTCTCCATTCTATCAAATTTGTCATCAACGTTCTTCTCTATTCTTCCAAATTTGTCATCGATTTCTTCGAATTTTTGCTGGAGAGTGTTATTTTGTTCTTCCACTTTTCGTTCTAGACTATTCTTTTCCTCGTCGAATTTTTGTTCAATGCTGCTCTTCTTCTCGTCTAGATTTTTCTTTTGTTCATCCAGCTTTTGTTCGAGGCTATTTATTCTCTTGTTCTTCCAGCTTTTATTCGAGGCCATTCTTTTGTTCTTCCAGATCTTTCTTTTGTTGGTCGAGACTGTTCTTCTGTTCGTCCATTTTTAACAAGAGGAGTTGCATCATTGCAGCCATGTCATTGCCGGTACTTGTCTGTTAATCCTCGTCAACATCAAAGGAATATGCATCAGGATCATATCCCTCGTTGTTCAAAGCCTCCTGAAGTCGGAGCACCAGGTCACTTTTTCCTCCACTGGCGCTGAGGCTTCTCTTGTTCAACTCGGATTTGAGTTGGACGAGGGTCAACTGCAATAGTTTTCGACCCATTCTAGCCTTTTCAAATAGTCAGAAAACACTGTTTTCTTTTTTTTTTTTTTTACACACAATAAGTCCTATACCACTTCTGACACCAATGTAAAATGTTTGTGTGGGTACAAATAATAGAACTTATTCTTTTCAATACAAATCCCTTTATTCAGTACAGTTACAATTCAGTATTTAATTCTTTCTCTCAGCACAATCCAATTTCTCAACCACTTATACTTTTCTTATCTTTTACTTAAACCACTTAATCACTTCTCCTAATTAACACTTCAAATTACACTTTAGAACTAATTTGCATACCTTTGGGATGCTGGTATTTATACTCGAATGACATACTTCGAGAACAATCCTCGCCATCCAGCGTCCCATACAATTTCCAATTTGCTAGAAAATTCGATTCCACTCTCCAGTCAAGACTTTGTTATTCCAGAGAAGAACGTTGATAACAAATTTGATAGAATAGAGAAGAATGTTGGCGAAAAATTCGAACAAATGGACAGCAAAGTTCAGCAACTGGCAAAAGAGCTCGACACAGTGCGAAAACAGAAACTGCGAGAATGTTCTTTAAGCGGTCCAAGGAGAAAAGAGTTGAAGCCTCCCTCAGTCGATGGCCAGACTTCATGGTCTACTTATAAGAAGCAGTTTGAAATGGCTGCCTGTGCAAATGACTGGGACAATGAGGAAAAGTGCTTTGCCCTAGCGATGGCCTTACGTGGTCCTGCCGCCGAATTCTTACAAACAATCGATATCGAAAAGAATAGAGACTATATGGTTTTAGTGCAGGCTATCGAAAAACGGTTTGGGGATAGCTACATGCGGGAAGTTTACAAGGTTCAATTGCAAGGCCTTATGCAGCAACGAGGAGAAACACTGCAACAGCTCCAAGCAGACGTGAGTAGACTGGCACATTTGTCATATCACACCGCAGGCCAAAAAATAATCGACGAAATGGCAGAAGACGCATTCATCAGGGGAATTGCAGATTTGAAGCTACAATCAGCAGTAAGGATGGCCGGGAAAAGAACCCTTGCTGAAGCACTTGCCTTCGCTCTGGCGATGGAAGCATCCAATCAGGCTTCCAAAGGAATGCATTCGTAAGTGAAATAGTATCTGGTGAATGCTCCTGCTCAAGACCAACTACCATGCAACGAAATATCTGGCGGAGAGACGAAGGATGCGCTGCTGGAACTGCGATAAAGTAGGACATTTGCAAGGGCATTGTAAAGAACCGGTACGACGAGAAGGCTGCCTGCACTGGAGTTCCAGGCAAATAGAAAGAAAAACCGGCAGAAACGGCTACCAAGAAACCGGTCAAATTTCCAGAAGCCATCAGTTAGGAAATGCTTACTTCGCGGGGCAGAAGTCTGTAGCAGGAGTCGACTCCAGGGTAATTATCCCAGTCTCACAGGTAAAAAAATGCAACGAAAGCCTCCCAGCAGAAGTAGTCAGTGGTAAAGAAGCGAAACAACAGGCAACTATCCAAACGATCAGGACTGAGCCAATAGTGGGTTGGAGTATAGACGAAATCCGTTCCTCCCAACAGGCAGACAATGACATCGAACCAATATTGGCGTGGAAGGAACACGAGGAAAGACCAAGCTGGAAGCAGATATCAGATCGGAGCCAAATTCTGAAGGCATACTGGGCACAGTGGGACTCGCTTTTTGTGCAAGATGGATTGCTGAAGAGAAAATGGGAAAGTGCAGATGGGATAACATCTCGTATGCAGCTAATTGTGACACGGTCCAAAGTCAATCAAGTGCTCCATGAAATACATGACGGAATCTCAGGAGGCCATTTGGGAATAAACAAGACGTTGGAAAAGGTAAGGGAACGTTTCTATTGGCTAAGCGCTAAACAAGATGTCGAGAATTGGTGCAAAAAGTGCATAAGATGTGCAGCTACCAAGGGTCCAAAAGTAAAGCCACATGGACAAATGCAACAATACAATGTCGGAGCACCTTTCGAACGAATAGCCATCGACATCGCTGGGCCGTTTCCCGAAACCTTTAATGGAAACCGATATACTCTCGTAGTCATGGATTACTTCAGTAAGTGGCCGGAAGTGTCAAGAGGCTAAGACCGTAGCCGAACAGATAGTCAACAACTGGGTGAGCAGATTTGGGGTCCCAATGGAGCTGCACTCTGATCAAGGGCGAAACTTTGAATCAAAAGTCTTCCAGGAAATATGCCAATATTTGGGAATAAGAAAGACAAGGACAACGCCACTACACCCTTAATCTGATGGAATGGTCGAGCGATTCAATCGGACCTTGAATGAGCATCTATCTAAGGTTGTCAGCAACTGCCAGCGGGATTGGGATCGACACATACCCCTCTTCTTAATGGCCTACCGAAACGCGGTCCGTAGCTCAACAGGGCACACACCATCCGAGATCTTATTTGGTCAAACAATTCGGTTGCCAAGTGAAGCAAAATTCGGATCCCCACCGACGGAACCCAGAGAGGTGAACGAGTACGTGAATGACTTACGCAGCAGGATTCGTAAATTGCATGAAGACACCAGAGAAAAGATGAAGCTAGCAAGCAGCCGCATGAAAACTAGGTACGATATCAAGGCGAAATCTTCCGGTTTCAACGAAGGAGATCTGGTTTGGCTGTATAATCCTCAGCGTAAGAAAGGCAAATCACCAAAATTGCAACAGGACTGGGAAGGTCCATACAAGGTGATAACCCGCATTAATGACGTTGTCTACCGGATCCAGCGTGGGGATCGAGGAAAATTGAAAGTGGTCCATTTGGATAGAATGTGTCACTTCAACGGGATGCTGAATGACGAAGTTGTTCGGGACGAACAACTGTAGGGAGGGAGCAATGTGATAACCACTTAAATGTGAGCAGCGACATCTAGATTCACAGAGCAGAAAACGTCGATACTGGAATAACAGAGTCCCGACTGGAGAGTGGAATCGAATTTTCTTGCAAATTGGAAATCGTATGGGACGCTGGATGGCGAGGATTGTTCTCGAAGTATGTCATTCGAGTATAAATACCAGCATCCCCAAGGTATGCAAATGAGTTCTAAAGTGAAATTTGAAGTGTTAATTAGGAGAAGTGATTAAGTGGTTTAAGGAAAAGATAAGAAAAGTATAAGCGATTGAGAAATTGGATTGTACTGAGAGAAACAATTAAATAGTAAATTATAACTGTACTGAATAAAGGGATTTGTATTGAAAAGAATAAGTTCTATCATTTGTACCCACACAAACATTTTACAGTATTAATATAAATCGATTGTTTTTGGTTTCGCGAACGTGATATTCGAGTGCAAGTGCAAAAAAAAGTAAAAGAAAAAAAAAAGAAATGCGAAAATTAAAAAAAATTTCATTAAAATTATTTTCCCAAAAAATTCGGTACAATTTGTAGCGTTATTTTGTACGATAACTGTTCTCCACATACGCATTTTTTGGTTGTGCAGTGCGATGCGGAAATTTGTGTTTGTGTTTTAATGATGGCCGGCTTAGTGTGTGCGGTATTTAAATTTTTAAGAAGATACCGTGAATCCGCCCTCCTATTGAATTGTTGTTGCAATTAAGTTTTTTTTACATATTGTGATAACCACTTAAATGTAAGCAGCGACATCTAGATTAACAGAGCAGAAGATGTCGATACTCGAAGACGAGAAGATTTCGATACTTGAATAACAAAGTCTCGACCATTGATGATTGGAGAGTGGAATCGAATCTTCTAGCAAATTGGAAATTGTATGGGACGCTGGATGGCGAGGATTATTCTCGAAGTATGTCATTCGAGTATAAATACCAGCATCCCGAAGGTATGCAAATGAGTTCTAAAGTGAAATTTGAAGTGTTAATTAGGAGAGGTTGTTAAGTGGTTTAAGTAAAAGATAAGAAAAGTATAAGCGGTTGAGAAATTGGATTGTATTGAGAGAAACAATTAAATAGTGAATTGTAACTGTACTGAATAAAGCGATTTCTATTGAAAAGAATAAGTTCTGTCATTTGTACCCAACAAACATATTACAATATTTATTTTTGTTTACATATTTATTTTCCTACTTTATGTAATTTATGTTAAGTATTATATTGCAAATCAGATTAAAAATATACAATTACTGTTTAATATTATATTAGAATGTTGTCTTTAGAATATTTTTTTTAAATTGATACCTGTAAAGTGTTGTGTTTTGAGGGGACAACGGTGAGTGTTCAGTAAGAGGCGTCAAATGCCGTCGGGGTTTTGATTTTCCAATTCCCGTCCGGAACTCCGTAACGTTGTCCGGAATGAATAATTTTGTGTGGTTTAGAGAGGACTGTATGTACCTATGTAATTGTGTTGTGTTGTGTAGGAACGAAGTTCCGTTATATTTTGTGTACATTTATTTAGTGTTGACTGAGCAATTTTTAATGATTGATTGAGAAAAAAAAAGAGGAAACGGGGTAAAATATATTTGTGTTGTGTTGTGTAGAAATAAAGGAAAAATAGTATATGTTTATCGTTATTTTAGTGTTAGAAATCCTTGTTGTGTGTTGTTTGAGTATTTTGTATTTCTTAAGTGTTGCTTGGTAAACAGAAGATTTTCCCAATTGATCGTGTAAGTTCTCCGGTACTTGTTTTCACTGACCACTCGAATTAGTCCGTCGTTCGTTTCCGGATGTGTAGAGATGATTCGTCCGAGTCGCCATTGCAACGGTGGTAGTCTCTCATCTTTAATGAAACTAAGTCTCCGCATTTTGGTACAAGTATTCTGTACTCCACTTGCGCCAGAAATAATTGGTCATTGAGTTTATCCGCTTCCATCCGCTGTGCGGATGGACGCCATCATTAGAGGAACACCACCATGGATTTTGTTTTTGTGTGTATCTCTTATGATAAGGTGTGTGAGATGATGATCTGGTGTCAAAATAGATGGATGTCTCTGTACGTAGTCCAGGTTTGAGTTCTGGAGTCTCCCTCCAACACGTGTAATGTCGTTACCATCTATAAAGGGATTCAATTCAAGGTACGTTTGGGATATACCTTTTTTACAACATTCATTTAAGGAAACATTGTTTATATACATTGTTTATATACATAAACATAACATATTTATAAACAATTTCATAGCTCTATCAATTTAGTTGACCTTCAATGAACCTATGTACTTTGTTTCAGTTTTTGCCCGGCAGTTAAATACAAAACTTCATTACCTTCATCGATTTGTTGGGTGCCGTGGAAAATGTTGGTCGTTTTCTCCTTTCGTTGCTCCAAGTCAGCGTTAATCCTTTTGGGTTGAATGGGAATTTCAAAGTTCCAATTCTCTCGTAGGAAACTTCTACCCTTCCACAATAATTCGTTTTGTTTAATTGCTGATGGCAATATACCCCTCGAGGCGAAATCAGCTGGGTTGTGTTGAGTCGAAATAAGTTTTCAAGAGCTGCAGTTCGTCAGGCGTTGAATCAACAGACCGGTCAGCGACTTGAAAACATATGCTCGGGTGTTCGTCTCGAACGGTGTTATCAGCGACCCAAAGGTAAGACTTACATATCGCTGAACATGAACATGAACCACTGCTCACCTTTCCCAATCCAGATACCTCAATGAACGTTCGTCGCTGATGAAGCCCTAGTAACTGGACAGCGGATTCAGTAATGAACGTTGCTTTCGATACAGGATCGACTAACGCCCTAAGATGATAATATAGGGTTTTCCAATAAGGACTTGACAACTTTTTTTTTTAAATAAAACGCAAACCATTTGAGATATTTCAAAAACTTTATTATCGGCTTGAAGTACAATCAAAACATTTATGAATGGAACTCCATTTCGTTCATATGGCCACCGCGGGCTCGTTTGCAGTGGTCGATTTGTTGGACCTAATTTTCAATTACTTGGCCACACATTTCGGCCGAAACGGCCGCTATTTCGTGTTCAATGTTGGCCCTGAGCTCTTCCAACGTCGTCGGCGTGTTGGCATAAACCAATGACTTAACGTAGCCCCACAGAAAATAGTTAAGCGGCGTTAAATCGCACGAACGAGGCGGCCAATCGACTGGTCCATTTCTTGAGATAACACGCTCACCACACTTACTCTTTAATAAATCGATTGTAGCGTGTGCTGTGTGGCTTGTAGCATCATCCTGTTGAAACCACATGTCGTCCAAGTCCATATCTTCCAATTCGGGCCAAAAATAATCGGTGATCATGGCGCGATAACGCTGACCATTCGTAGTAACGAGACGATTGTTATCGTCGACGAAAAAATATGGTCCAATAACGCCGCCGGCATGGATGAAGTGGTGATTCATGAAGCACATGCGGATTTTCATCCGACCAATAACGCATATTTTACTTATTGACGAACCCATTGAGCCAAAAATGAGCTTCGTCACTGCTTCGAAGATGATTTTACGATGAAATTCATCATCTTGGCGCATCTTCTCCAGAACCCAATCGGAGAACGTACGTCGCTTCAAATGGTCCATCGGCTTCCATTTTTGAGTCAGCTTGATCTTGTATGGGTGTAAACCAAGATCCTTACGCAAAATACGCCATAATCTAGTCTGAGCGATGCCCAATTCTTGAGAACGCCGTGGCCCTCCACAATTGACATGCAGCAGAGAGTAGTGTTTCTGCTTGCAGTAATAGCAACGCACACTGCTCTGACATTGACTAGTCCTGTGACTGTGTGCTAGATAGTTCCGGCAAACCCGATCCTGTCCACAATCTTGGATCGTTCAGAGATCCCCATATCAATAAACCTCTGATAAGATCGAAGTGAATGTTGAGCTCTTCCAGACACCTGGCACGAAAACTGCTTCTTCCCGACGTGTAACACCATTTTCTTCTTGACGCCAACAGCTTTGTGTGAAGAAGAACCGCTGCCCTTGTGCCACTCGTTCCAGCTACTGCTTCCAAGGTTCGAAAACGTGTTTCCAGGAATTCTGTAAATTATATCAATGTTGCCAACTCCTTCAATCTACCTAACTTCTCCTCCCACAAACGCTGAGTAAAAGCAGGTAATTTTTGTACTAGTATATAAATTAATATGTCATCCCAAGAACTAACTGGCAATCCTAAATTTTCCAGGGTATGAAAACTTTCCTGGGACGTGTCCAGTAGCGTGTCCCTTATTTTTCGACTTTTTTTTTTAACGCATATGTTCTTATTTTGTTTATTTTATTATAAAACGTAACCGAAAAAAAAAATTAGGTCATTTGGAGCATTTTAACCCGTGCCGACTTGGATCGAAACATGTCAGAACATGTTACACTGAAATAGTAGCACGTGCCTACGCAAATTTTTATTACATTTTTAGTTTTCACGCGGTTAACACGTATTTCTCAATCGGTTAAAGATGTCACTGCAATACAAAGAGGATTTACTAGGGGAGATGTAAATCACCAAATAAAAGGTACTAAATTACCTTCAAATCAACAAGTTCTTACAGTTTCCTTTTTTAATATGCTAACCTCCCGCATATTAAAAAAGAAAAAACAGTCAGCGAAAGTACAAATCTTGTTATTCGCGAGTGTACTATTTTTTGAGAAAAGGCACGAATCCCCACAAAATCACTACCCAACTCTGTGAAGAAGCTTATAAATTTGTATCAAGCTTGGAGAGAATTGCAAAAAAATTCAACGAAAACCCAGGAGGTGTATAAACGACGAGAAGCAGATTTCCAGGACGATTTGGATAACAGGAGAACCGGGCTGCTTAGCGGGAGTTGATAAAAAAGAATCTGAAAAGGAAGATGGGGTAAGACAATGGCGATTAGAAGAAGAACAAAAACGTAATAAGAACATGTCATCGGAAATACCATCTACTTCTTCAGCGACGTTGGAGGATTTAAGTCCTGAAGAGCACGACATATATGCAAGCTCCGACGAAAGCTTCTTAGCCTTAAGTATACAATATAAATAATTCTTAATAAAATGTAAGTAAAGTCGAAAGACATAGATATAAGTATTTAGAGTAGCTTAGAGTGCCCGTGTGGGGCCAGTAAGTTAGTATAAGACTGTTAAGTTTTTGTTAGTATGTAAGAGTTAATTAGTAAGAAAATAAAATGCATTGAAAACTGAAAAAAACTGAACTGCTCCGACGAAAGCAGCGAAGTTCTTCCCACTGCTCCTAAGCCGTCATCTGAGGCAAGCTCAAAACGAGGAAGAAAGACCTTTGTTACTCCAAAATTAGTCTCATCCTTAGACAGATGTCAGTTGAGCATAAGAGACTCTGTTTATATACTTCATGCTACAGTGGAGGCTCTAGGGCTTAACTTTGAGGATTTTCCAATCAATAAATCTTCAATTCAAAGCGTGCGGACACGGATCAGAAAAGAAAGGGCAGAAAACATTAAAACTGATTTTCAAAATAATGTTCCGGAGGTCGTTACTGTTCACTGGGATGGAAAATTGTTACCTGGCTTGAATGTGAGGAGTGCTAAGGAAGAACGACTTCATATTGTTCATATTACTTTTGGATATGAGGAACAACTTCTATCCGTGCCTAAATTGGATAATTCTTCTGGTAAAGAACAAGCTAAAGCTGTTTCTAGGGCAATTAAAGACTGGAACTTGGATGACAAAGTTCAGATTATGTGTTGCGATACAACTGCATCTAACACAGGTCGCTTTAATGGAACATGCGTGCTCTTAGAACAGGAATCAGAAAGAGAGTTGGTCCTTTTTGGTTTTCGACATCATATATATGAGCTCGTGCTTAAAAGTGTCCACCAAGTAACAATAAGTCCAGAAATACCTCTTTTTAAAATGTTTCGAGATGAATGGAAAAATATTGACACTAACAATTTTCAAACCGGTGCAGACATTGTTAAAGAGAATTTTAATGACCACGAAATTACCGAAATTCTAAGTTTTTACTTTGAGGAGCTACGAAAACCAATTGTTAGAAATGACTACCGTGAACTTACTGAACTTTCAATAATATTCTTAGGAGGAGATGTCGATAAGCAACTAAAAATCAGGCCCCCAGGTGCAATGCATCAAGCCAGATGGATGGCAAGAGCAATTTATGCTATAAAAATATTTTTGCTACGCTCGCAACTTAAATTGACAAAAAAAGATAGTGGTGGATTGAATGAGGTCTGTGTCTTTATTGTGATGGTTTATGTTAAACCATGGTTGCAGTGCAGTTCGGCAGTAAAAGCACCCTTTCAAGACTTATTCTTTCTGAAAAAATTTAAAGATTATGAAAAAGTAGACTAGTCGATTTCGAAAGCAGCCTTTCAAAAATTGTGTCAGCATCTATATTATTTGACCGAAGAGACTGTAGTTTTATCTTTATTTGATGACACTTATGGACTTAGACACAAAAACGAAAATGGTGGCTAACTTTAATAAGGAAAGTCAATCCCATTCTCTTAAAGGATATGTACCATCGAAAGAAGCAATGTGCAATTCAATGCAGGGTTAGCTAATTTGACTATTTATAATTGTTTTCTATTTATTAATGACTGAAATTGTTCTTTTATTTGATTTAGATAAAACGTTGGATGATTTTGTGTCGGCCAAGGGTAAATTTTTATTTTCTCGGTTGAAAATAAATGAAACATTTCTTCAAGAAAGTCCATCTTCGTGGGATAACAATGTTTTCTATTTAGAAGCCAAAATAACGGTTCTTTCTCTTAAAGTAGTGAATGATACAGCCGAAAGAGCTGTCAAGCTAATGCAGGATTTTCACGGACTTTTGACAGCTGAAGAAGGACAAAAACAATTCCTTCTTCGTTGTGTGAAAGAGCACAGGAAGTTATATCCTGATTGCAAGAAAGAAGTTTTGAAGAGAAAGTATCCGCAATAATTTATTTTTGCTACTTATTATTCCTATTTAAGTGTTTAGTATAGTTATTTAATAAAAATTTGTAATTGAAATGAAATATTTGCATGGAAAAAAATTTTTCTAAATTTTTCATACAGATTTTCAATGTTGACTTTGCTGTCTAGTCGGCACGTGTTAACATCATCCCAGGAGGAAAATATTTTGCATCGAAGTTAGTATTGGCATTAAGAACAAAAATAAGGGGTAAGCGTGAAAAAATTTTGATTTTTTTTTTAGCCCATGTAAGGGACACCCTAGTGTACAGTGAAGACTTTATGTTGTTTGCAGCCTACTTTGTCAACTGCTGCTGTTCAAAAAAAATTGGAAGTGAGTATTTACTCGCTTGTGGTCGTATCTGGCGACAGTTCCCATGCTTTGCCATAATTGGCAGAATACAACCTTAAATGCTGTAATAGACGAGAAGCTTCACAGACAAGATTAGATTTTAAGTAGTGAAGCTTTTGAATTTCACCTAACTTCTTGTTTGTGTGGACCAAAGATAAAAATATATAATGGAAAGCCCGCCATTTTGTGTACGAAAAGCGGGATTTGGATTTGAGATAACGACAGATCATTACTTGAAGCACCTGTGGATTCACTTTCCACATTCTGCTCTTTAGATACTGACTTGGTATTGTCGATAGCATCGACCAATTCACCACGGTAAGTGCAATACGTTTCATGTAACTTATCAATTTTTTTTTTTTTTTTTTTTTTTTTATAATGAGCGCGCGCTGTAGGGGTTTGCGTACCCTTAAGGTGATTGTACACAGCGCGGGCAAAGGAAATTTAGGAAGGAAGAAAAGAGAGGTACCGATGTACATTGTTGTTAAATGTTTGCAAGTTATAACGACCAGGAAATACAGAGATCGGCAGGGCATTCCATAAGCGAGTTGTACGGCTTAGGTACGAATTACGATATTTTAGAGTACGTCCGAAAATGGGCTTGAGGGTATACTGATAGGCATTCATAGCGAGACGGGTGTTACGGTTGAAAGTTTGAATGGGCGGAATGCTACTGGCAATTTCAGTGGAGCACTGGTGGTGGAAATAGCGATAAAACAAAGTAAGACACGAGACATTTCGTCGGTGTTCGAGGGTGTCCATTGATTGACTGATATTAGTATCGTCAATAAGTTTTATCGCACGGTTTTGAATCCTATCTAGCAGGTGCAGAGATGTTTTAGGAGCACCTGACCAGATGTGGGCATTGTTCTCCAATTTTGGGCGGATGAATGCCTTATATATTGAGGCCAGATCAGAGGGGGTAAAATATTTCTTACATCGCTTGAGGAAACCTAGACATTTCGCAGCATTTTTGGCGACATCAAATATGTGGTCATTCCAACGTTAGTTGTCATTGACACACATACCGAGAATGGAAAGTTTTTCGGTTTCGACGATGCAAGTGCCATTCATAGATAATGGCTGGGTGTTTAAATTTCGCTTTAAAGACAGCAGACAGCATTGTGTTTTAGAAGCATTAAATTCCACTCTATTGATAGTTCCCCAATTGGTTATGCTGTTGATATCGGAATTTAGTGAGCTTAGCATACGCTGCCGTTCTCGTACTACAGCCGAAGAGCAGGTAGCACACAAGAGATCGTTAATGAAAATTATAAAGAGTGTCGGTGACAGAACAGAGCCCTGGGGCACACCAGCATTTATTTTGTGAATATCAGACTTGAAACCGTCCAAGACAACTTGAATTGAACGTTCCGAAAGGTAATTTCTAATCCATTGAAGAAGAGAGTCGTCGATCCCAAATGCACGCATTTTCGACAAAAGAGCCTGATGCCAAACTCTGTCAAATGCCTTAGAAATATCAAGTGCAACTATCTTGCTTTCGCCAGATTGATGTACGCTTTGGTTCCACTTTTCGGTGAGACATGCAGTCAAATCACCAGTGGACCTGTTGCTACGAAAACCGTACTGCCGGTCATTGAGAAGTTTTCGTGTTTCGAGATATTTCATGAGCTGACGATTTATCAGTGTTTCCATGACCTTGGAAAGAAGGGACGTAAGTGCGATGGGTCTGTAGGAGGAGAGAGAAGATGATTCGCCTTTTTTAGGGACGGGCTGGACAAATGCTGTTTTCCATCTGCTCGGGAAGAGTCCTAAAGAGTAGGATTGATGCAAAAGCTTACGCAGTGGTTTTGCCAGCGAGGAAGAACACCTCTTCAGAAGAAGGGGAGATATACCATCTGGACCAGCGGATTTATGAATGTTGAGATCTTTAAGTACTCTTGCTACTACACGAGTGCGAAAGTAGATTCGTCCCATTGAAGATTCGACGCACTCAAGTGTAGGCGGAGACAAAGCACAATCTGGGAGTGTTGAGCTGGCCGCAAAGTGTGCAGCAAGCAGATTGGCCTTATCCAAAGAGCTGACAGCTGGAATGTCATTGTAAATGAGCGTTGGGATGGAGGATGAGGCGGAATTTCTTATGTTTTTGACGAACGACCAACAATTTTTACTGCCTTTGGGACATTGCAGTATTTTTTGCCTCAGTTTTTGGTCGTATAGGAATTCCACACGCTTAAGAAAGGCGTTGCAGTCATTTCTGGCTCGTTTGAACTTTTTTCGGTTTTCCTCTGTCGGGTTGGTCTTGTAGGACCGAAAAAACATTTCTCTAACCCTGACGGCCTCTTTACAGCTCGAGTCGTACCATGCCTTTTCTTTTGGTTTGATACTCTTCATCCGATGAGGAATAAAGGATTTCATTCCAAAGAGAATGGTGTCTGTAATCATATCAGCAGCGGCATCCACGTCGTTATCGAGGAAGCATAACGACCAGTTAAAATTCTTAAAGAAGCTGTTAAGACCGCTCCAGATGGCTTTCTCGTATTGCCATACGGTTCTTTTAGGAATTTTTTCTCTAACTGTGTGGTCGGTGTACGAGAAATTAGCTGATATGACACAATGGTCCGACGAGCCTAGAGGGGAGAGCACATCAATGGTGTACTTATCAGGGTGAGAAGTTAAAAACAAGTCCAGGATGTTGGCGGTATGACTATCAACGTCTGGTATTAGCGTGGGCTCATTTACAAGCTGCGTTAGGTTGTTTTCCGCAGCGAAGATCTCAACACACCGTCCTTCGGGTGTTGTCTGTCCAGAATGTCGAAGCCACCCAGAATTGTGTATATTGAAGTCGCCCGTAATAACGATTTCAGTATGAGGATACAGGGATACAATTCTTTGAATGGAGTCAGACAGCGCATCAAACTCGTTAAAGGTTGAATTGCTGTCCAGTTTGGGGCTTCTATAAATAAAGCAGTAGTGTATAATTTACTTACGGAGATGGAATTTTAACCACATGAAGTTGAATTCCGGATTGGAACATGGCTCACATTCTGGTGGAGTTTGGTAAGCTACATCACTACGCACATAAATGGCGAGACCGCGGTGAGAGAAGAATAATGGCACTAGTTCGTAGCCAGGTAGCTTCAGATCAGAATGATCTGAGAGGTGTGGGCGGGGATCTACCTGTGTTTCACTAAGTGCCAAAACAGCAGAAAAGTGATTACTTTTTAGCCCGCCTATATTGGCTACGTTTACCCTGAATTCCCTAGTCATAATCACAGACAAACACAGAATACACAAACACCGACGATACTAAGCAAGGCTGCGAAGTGGAAATTCTGACGTTGGTTTACCGAATCAAATTGTTGTAGGTGTTATGCCCTTACAACAATATGAAAAAGTGCACCAACAAAATTTTCACTCACAACCCCGCTATCCATCGGTTGTTACATACACTCAGCCACTGCCCGTACCGTATGGTAAATAAATACAGTGACGGCAGTGACTGAGTGCAAGCAACAGTAATTCGACTAGGAGCGGGTGAGGTGGGATACCAGCACTGTGTGATATTTTGCTTTTCAGTCACTGCACTGCACTTTTTTTTGTTTTTGTATATTTTTTTTTTGCACGCACAAAGAATCGGCTCCAGAACGCCTTTTTGATCTGCACTCGATAACAATTTCGACATTTTTAAAACGTTTTACGAGGGGCGTTCAATATATTCTCGATATCGATATGAAGGAAAATGCGAATTCAATTTAAATTGCTTTTATTTTTCAATATAATCTCCCCTAACATCAATGCATTTGTTACATCTTGAGATAAGCTTTTTTAAACCCTCAAAAAAATAAATTTCCTCTTTCTCTGCAAAATACCCATTAACTGACGACTTGAGTTCTTCATCATCCGAAAATCTTTTTCCACGAAGACATTTTTTCAAATCCGGAAACAGGAAATAATCACTAGGGCCAAGGTCTGGACTATAGGGTGGGTGTTGGATTTCTTCGAAACCACAATCTCGCGCAGCAGCCTTGGAAACTCGCGCCGTGTGAACAGGAGCGTTGTCATGAAGAAGCAACACACCCGCTGCGAGTTTACCCCGTCTTTTCTTTTTAATTTCCTCCCGCAAATTATGCAAAGTGGAAGCGTAGGATGTGGCGTTGATGGTTTCACCTTTTTTTTGTACTCAATGAGCAAGATCCCCTTTGAGTCCCAAAAAACTGTGGCCATGAGCTTCCCGGCAGACGGAGTGACTTTGAACTTCTTCGGGGGGTCTGTTCCTTTTTTATGCCACTGCATGGACTCTTGTTTGCTTTCAGGGTCATAGTGGTGGACCCACGTTTCGTCCCCAGTAACAATTCGATCCATAACACCGTCCGCGTTCTCACTACATATCTCCAAAAGCTCTCTACAGCATGCGATTCTCACTTTTTTCTGAGGCGCTGTGAGCATTCGTGGCACCCACCTTGCACTGACCTTTGAAAGGTTAAGATGGTCATGAAGAATGGTGTGAATGGTACCAATTGAAAGCTTGGTGATCTCTGCCATCATTTTCACCTTTATTCGGGCATCCTCAAGAACAAGTTTTTCGACTTCTTTGATGCTTTCTCCCGTACAAGCAGTAGCCGGGGCGCCGGAGCGGGGGTCGTCTTCAATGCTCTCTTTGCCACTCTTGAACTCACTTGACCACTTTTGCACAGTTGATAATGAAGGTGCGGAACCCTGGTAAACAGCCACCATCTCTTCATGAATAGTTTTTTGACTTTTTCCTTGCTTAGTGAGAAATTTAATTACAGCGCGATGCTCAATTTTCACCATCATCGTCTCAGTTGCCATTTTGATTATGTTTAACTAGAGATAAAACGCGAATTAATAATCACATTTTTATGAAATTTTACATGAATGCACTAAAATAATAGTATTACTTGATAAATAAGTCATTTTATATATACAACCACAGCTTCACCCCGACACCGAGAATATGTTGAACGCCCCTCGTATTTGTAAATTAATTATAAAACTATGTGTGTATGTATCAAGTGCAATATTTATTAAATTGTTAGATACAGTTTATTAAAATAATATTAATTAAATATTTTATTACAACAACTTACGACCTTTGGTCAGCTTTGCCAGCTGGTGAGAGTTGAGATTGAAGTTGAACTTATTAATTTATTTTTACACGGCGCGGGAAATGCGATTAATGCACAACCACCGAAAGATTCTTTAAGTCTTTAAAAGGAACAAGACAAGGATCAAGACACCGACCGCGAGGCAATATATCAATGTACAGGGTGTCCCCTAATTCGTCAACGATAATTTGGGAAACGATTCCTGGTATATTCTAAGAAAAAAATCATTCTACAGTAAGGGTCTATTTCCAATGTTAACATCCTTTATCGAGGATTTAAGAAGAGGCTTACTTTGGTGTACCCTGACACATGTTAACAGAAATTGCTCTGTTAATACTAATGGTAGAAAATTCGTGTAGGACTTTATTAGAGGAAATACTAGCCTTCATAAAGACGTTAAAATAAAGTTGATATCCTGTTTGAGTCTTTAGATATCCAATTTCTAAGCCTGTTCCATTTTCATTGCCATGCTCATTTTTGACTTTAAGGTCACTTTTCTCCAGAAAATGCACATAACGTTTTACTATTTTTTTAATTATGAAAGTAACAATAGTAAAAAAAATCATGAATAAGTTTGCAGAAAAACCCACAGATTTTATTATACTTCAAAAAACCTTCACCAGGTAAAATTTATAAAAAAATGGGTTTTTTGCTTTAAGCTCCAAAGGTTATGAATAAAAAATGAATTTGTGTGGTCTTAGGTAACTTTTATTTTATGTGTGTACTAAAACACTTATAACAGGTGCTTAAAGTGTCCTCCTTGGTTTTGTATGCATTGGATTTCACTGCAAATGTTTATTGATGCTAAATGCTGCCTCACTTCGAGAATACACTCTTTCAATTCAACTAAAGTTGCTATTTCGGTTGAATAAACAAGTTCTTTTATTTTTTCCCATAAAAAAAATACTGTAAGGTCAGGAGATCTTGCAGACCAGTTAACTGGTCCATTTCTTCCTATCCAACAGTTAAAGAAATCTTCATCTAAACAATTTGGGGGTGGCTGTGGTACTAGCAATCGCTTCTCACTCTGAGGGTTAACGTTCGAATACTACCCATGGACAAGTTTTTCAAGTTTCTCATTTGTGTAATTGGAACTCGGACAAAATAATTCTTCGTGTGAAGGCATAACACTGACACGTAGATTTGTCTGTTGTAGAGTTTCGGGAAAAAAAATATAAAAAAAAATTTAATTATAACCTTCGAATCACTGAGTGAAGAATAAACTCTCAGTCCTATTCGGACTCCCACCCCTGGAGAGCGATTATCGAAACCAAATACACCTGAATTTCAAACCACTACAAAAAAAAAAACAATTTTCCTTTCTCCTCCTTCTACCTTTCCGCCCGCGCCCTGGCAACCGTAAAAGGCTATCTAACCCCTTAGGCGTGCGTAAATTATAAAAAAAATAAATCCTAACCTCACCACCATAGTGGGCTGGAACACCATCCTATTGAAAATATGATGAAGCTAGTTGAAACATTTCGCAAAAGCTCTAGGTAGTTTGTAGAATTCAGCCTAGGCGGTAGTTTGAAGTTGTCGATTAACGTGTTTCCAAGTACACCTGCCCACATATTGACTCTGGATTTGTGTTGAAATGATTTATGTCTACTTGTACGAGTATGTCGATTGTCCGCAGCCCGCGTATGAAGATTATGAAAATTTGTAATCGCATCTCTTGTAAATTGAGCTTCGTCCGTCCACAGAATTCTGCTAATAAACTCGTTCAGTTGGAAAACTGAAGTTTCTCTTCCAAATCATTGAGAATCAGTTCTTATACAGGTGTATGGTGGTATGGATACACATTTTCTCCATGCAGTACATTAGAAATGTTATGTCTGGAAACATTGAATTGCAAAGCTAAGCGTCTGATGCTGATGGATGGACCAATTGTAACAGCTACCAGTATTCTATCATCAGCCGAAACCCTTCTTATCTGTGGAGCTCCCGCATTCATTTGTGTATTTGAAACTGACCCCGTTTCTCGAAGCCTTCGATACATACTTCCAAATACTCCTTTACTAGGAAGTCGACGGTTAGGATAAAGTTCATGGTATCTTTGTCGTGCACTAGTTGAACTTCCATTGCACAGCCCATAAACGTAAATAATGTCTGAGTAATCTTAGTTCGTAAATGCAGGCATAACAAATAGCGTTTCTAAGCAACAGTAACCTTAGCGTAATAAATTAAACTGATGAATAATTTTTTTTCTATTCTTTTATACCATTTTTGCTTGGTAAATTTTCGAAATAGGCCTTCAAATCCCAAACCTAACCCTTTCTGAGAACTTTTAAGGAACACAGTAAGGAAATGAGGGTTTTGACAGATAGTCAAATAAAAGAGCACGCTTTAAAAAATGTTAATAGCTATGCAATTTTAAAAAAATATTGGGAAATTGGTAAGTCTTGGAAAACCACTCTTACGAGTATTGTCAACTGGTGTTAGAAACGTTGGTAAAAAATCATAAATTCCTTTTTTTACCTGCTGCATGTTTTCCCAGGTATCATAAAACCTATAGGTTTTTGTGCAAACTTGATGATGATTTTTTTTTTATTATTGTTACTTTCATAAGAAAAATATTGTGTGTTTTTTTGTACGCGTATACTCACTAACTTAAAAAGTTACATGGCAATAACAATAACACGATATCGTGTATTCGCTTGAGATAGCAAGGACAGTTATCAACGATAAGTTCTAAGCGACTATAGAAACAGTGATACCAGAATCTTGTTTCTTATGTGTTATCGAATATTATCGATAAATTATGATGAAATGTCAAGAATTTGGCACAAATGTGTCATTCCGTCAATAAATTAAATTAAAAAAAAGCAATGTCTGGAAGTGTAAGTAGGTACGTAGAAACATTTTAAATTTTAAAGAATGTGAATAATTCTTTATATATTATAATTCTACCATCTAATAGCAAACGAAAATTGTGGACTGAGGAGGAGACATTGGGGCTGCTTAAATTTTATTTATCACGAAAGGACGAGTTTCAGCATACTCGAAAAAAAAATACGCCTACTCAAACATTCTCGAAGATATGATTTCTGAGGGCATTACCGTAAATACTGTTAAGAGTCCGCAATTATTCTGCAACTAAACTTTTTCTTTTTTTTCTCTTGCAGGATTCAAGCACAGCACCTAAGATCCTAGAGGGGAAAATTAGAACACTGCTAATTGCATATAAGGCTGCAAAAGACAATGCCAAACAAACTGGTGCAAGCCTTGATGCTGGGGATGAACCCATAAGTGCAATGAGTTATGGGCATGCCCCTTCAACATCGACACAAGCGTGGAAAATCTGCGACGAAACAACGCATCGCCGGCAACTTCAAGCATATCGATGACTTGCTCTTCATCCATGTCATCTTCATCTATGTCATCTTCATCCCAGCCTCTCAATACACACAAACGAAAATCACAGCGTGAAAAATTTCTGGAGGAGAAATTAAAGTTAAAGAGAGAAGAGGGCTCAATTCTTCAATATGATGAAGGAAACTTTTGAAGAAAAGTGGAATGAGGTGAAGAAAACCATCGAAGAAAAGTGGAAAGCTGAAAGCGAAGTTGAGGGCAAGAAACTTGCACTCGCAGAAGCATTGTTAAAAAAATAAATACATAAGACATAAATACAATTTTTTTGCATTTTTTTTATTGCAAAGAATATTTTGTTGTTGCAGCAATTCTACTAAAATTTGGCGCCGATCTATGTCTACATCAAGGCAACTCTCTGCACTTGTGTATTCAATTGTGGCCAAATCAATACTAAATTAAATAATTCTTCATGGTTTGTCTGCACCTTTCTGAATAAGCCAGATCTTCGGAGAACTCTGCTATCGTGGATTGACCCGGCCTCACAACAATTGATATTGGTGAACATTTTGTTAGCATCTACCACAGCTTGCAAAACAAGGCTATAATTTTCCCAGTTCCTGGAGCCTTGATGCTGATGTGGGTGCAATCTATTACTCCAATCACACCCGGTATTCTTTTGTTGGCCTGGAACATTCGACTTGTTTCTGCCGCAATAGATGCTTCAATCCATTTTATATAGTCGTGGCTAACAGAAATGAGCCAAGAGCTGACACGTTTTACTGTCGTCCATGCTGATGACTTCGGCACCCCAAATAAGTTGCCAAGCTGTCGGAAAGTCACAGTGTTGCTCGAGGAAAACAGTTTTCCTCGATCCTATTCTTGATCTTTTTCCTTGGAATGGGGACGGCAAGAAATCGCTCTTTGAAAACATTGCCAAAAGCAAGGAGGGAAAAATTAAATTTATATTTCAAGGAGAAGAATAATTAGTATTCTATTAGTATTAGTATTATAGTAAGTATTAGATAGTTAGTCGCTGCAACGTCATATGTGACTTGAAGTCAGCGTCGCTATATTTGTCGATTGTTTCGACGAAATTCATGCATTTTACATGCTGATCCTGTTCAAAATCCGAGTCATCAGAACTAGAAGTAGAAGAATCAGCGTATGAATGTATGCACGAAATCGCTGTTCAATTGTTCCAAGGACATTTTTGAGGCGAACGCTCCAACTTGGCCCTTCCAGCAGCATGTTTAATACCTTAAAAAAGTCAGTGTCATCCTTTTGCATTTACTTATGCACAATTTACATTTGATTTCTTACCTGAGTTTTGGCAGTATCTTCCATTTGAATTTATTTTTTACCTCTTCACAAAAAAGTCACAATTGCTATAATTTTTGAAATTTGACAAATGTCTCTAAAATGTATGTACTGCCAGATTCTTATAACGAAATTGCCAAGCGGGAATGTTCCTTCTTTTGCGGCATTTTTGAGTTACCGAGTATACGCGTGCAAAAAAACACACCTAATATAATATTAATTAGGCATTTTCAGGAGAAATGTGTCCTTAATGTCAAAAATTAGCATGGACAATGAAAAAGGAATAGACTTAGAAATTGGATATCTAAAGACTCAAATAAGATATCAACTTTATTTAAACACCATTACAAAGGCTAGTATTTGTTCTGAAAATAAAGTCATACACGAAGTTTCTACCATTAGAACTAACGGAGCAATTTCCATTAACAACAAAGTAAGCCTTTTCTTATATCCTCGATAAATGATGTCAATCTCAGTTCGTATTTGAACTTGATCAAGTGCAGTTGTCATCTCGCAACGTTATTTTTTCATTGCTAGTAAGCGCCCCAAACTTAACTTGAGATAGTGACTAACAACAAAATACCCAATCAGTGAATCAAACGTGCCTTCCGATCTTCTTTTTCGGGGTAAGTGAACTAAATAAATTCTTCCTGTTATTTCGGCACAAAAATTAACACAGTTCAGTGCTATAAAGAAAACTAAGAATGAAAGGGGGGGAACCCCCTATAGACCATAACCGGTTTAACCAACTCGAGTCTGAGTGTATGTTAGACCGGGGTAAAAAACAAAACAAACGGAAGTTCTATGACTCAGAGTACGTACCATTACCTTCAACCAATAATGATAACAACATCCCTCGCTTCATCGTAATTTCTGGTACTGAAAAAGTTGGAGATAGCTTGCGACCACTTTCCACGTATAATCCCTTTCAGATCAACCGAATTCATCTCAAAAGATTTTCTAGATGTTAAAGCCATGAGATCAGGAGACCTACTGGTAAAGGTTACAAACCTGCAGACAGCCGAAAAGTTCCTTAGAGCAAAATTCGTCGACCTAAAAGGACAAAAACGAGCTAGTAGCAACGGGTGCTGCTATAATTACTTTTGATTTGATTCGACGACCAGATGAAATAAGAATTGGCTGGCTGAACTGCAAAGTCGAAGCCAAAAGCTTGGGCACACGAAAAACCACTGCAAAAACTCGGCCATTTGCCGAGAATGCTGCCTTCCACCTCCGCATACTTCTTGCCAACGCATCTTTTGCATTAATTGCAATGAGGAAAACCATGCGTCATACGACCCCGCTTGCCCCTCTTTTCTTAGGTACAAGTCGGTGAATAAAATTAAGGCTGATCGTCGCTGCACTGTTCGAGAGGCCTGGCAGATTTACAACAATAACCCCGCACTTCACCAACTTTCAGCTCCAAGGCAACGAAATACCGGTAAACCAACAATGGCCGAAATCATAAAGAAACGCATACTCATGGAAACAAACGCTGACAAAATTATTTCTCCAAAACCCATTATTTCCAATAGATCCTCAAACAACTCAACCTCAAATAAACCCACTCAATACCAGCAAAAATCTCTGCTAGCAATTCCAACAAAATCTACCGCTGTCCAGTATCCCTTTCGACCAAATAGCCCTGAAAAAAGCTCAACACAAGTAATCAAAGACAACATCGAACGCATACAATCAACATCATCAAACACGAACGCTATGGATCTGGAGACTGAGAGCACGCTCTCTCTTTCTTCAGCCATACATGGAAATAAAGAACAAGACTTCCCAATTAGAATAATTTCCACTCAGTATGAATCACTCAAAAAACTAACCAATCACAATTCAACACACTCAAAAGAAAACAATAAATTACAGTAGTGATAGTTTCATTGGAAATTGATCTCTCAATCCCCCAAGGGTATTCAAACAATAAACATGCTCTTGAACTTTTAATTTCTAAATATAATCCCGATATCATAGCACTACAAGAAATACATGTCGCAAAAAAAACCTCAAATATTTTAATATGAAAAACTACAAGCCGTTTCACTTTAACAAACCCTATCAGTATTCAAAGGCAGGAATAGGAATGCTTGTAAGGGAAAATATACCAGTAACCTCACACGTTACATCCACGCCCAATCTACTCCATCAAACAATAACTATCCAAACAAAAAAGCCATTACTTATAACAAACATTTACAGAGAACATGACATACCAGTAAGCCTCGACATACTTAGTGGAATTCCGTCAGCTAACAACTGCAATCATATCATTCTGGGAGACATAAATGCTATAAACACTCTTTGGGGCTCCAGTGCAACAAACGCTCTAGGGAGCACTTTTGAAGAATTCGCAAATGATCGAAGCCTAGTAATCCTCAATGACGTTTCACCCACTATGTTCAGCACAAGAAATACTTTTACAGCCATTGATGTTACTCTTGCGTCAGAGGATATTGCACCCATGCTGCAATGGGAGGTATTAGGCATAAGCAAAGATCACATGCCTATCATAATTCGAACACCAAGAACACCTTGCAAAAGAAAAATAAGTGCAAGGTTTAAGGAAGAGATAGCAAACTGAGATCTCTTTAAATTAATATCGCGTAATCTATCATCTAAAACACCTGTGTCTCCTAATGTAAACCAAGAAGCTGCAAAAGTTAAAAAAATAATTAGAGAATCTGCAGTAAGATCTATCCCGACAACAAAAATGAGAAATACGCATACGAAAAATCCTGTATGGTTGACAAAAGAAATTGCAACACTCTGTAAAGAAAAAAACAAAGCTTGGGTGAAATTACGTAGGAATCCCATCATGGAAAACTGCATTGCGTACAGAAAATGCTTTGCTAAATTTCGAAGAGAGTCAATTCTGGCAAAAAGAACATCGTGGGAGAACTTCGTTAATACAATGGACCCTTCCTTAGACCTCAAGACTCTTTGGAGCAGAATAAAATCACTTCGAGCTTCAAACCCACAAAAAGACTTTCCCTACATGCTATCGAACCAAACTCTTATTAATGACCCAGAAATAATAGCCAACACCTTTGCCCAATTATGGAAAAACTATAGCTCCGACAACACTTTCCCGCACAACTTGATCAATTCCGAACAGCTTTTTTCGATAAACGAGCTCTGCAAAATATCTTGCTGAGCAAATAACAACTATCGAACTAGAAATGACTATCTGCACCGCGAAAAGAACTTCTCCGGGAAGCGATAAAATAACATACAGTATGATAAAACACTACGATGAAAACCTAAAAAAAAGAATCTGTACTTTATACAATAATATAATAAGTACTGGTAATATCCCACATGATTGGAAGAGAGCATTACTTAAACCCATTCCAAAAAAACACGGATATCTCACTTGTTTGAAGAATATCGGCCTATATCACTTCTCCCTGTTCTCTCCAAGATTTTTGAAAAAATCATAGCAAGACGAATCGGTTAGGAAATAGAAGAAAGGTTACATCCAGCACAACACGCCTTTAGACAAAATAGAGGTGTCCAAAGTCTGTTACATCTATTAGAAGCAAAACTTGTTAAGAATCTTTCGTTGCGGAAACATAGCGTAGTTCTATCAGCTGACCTTGAAAAGGCTTTCGACAGGGTAATGTTCATTCCAGCTATTAAACAGCTTAGTTCATGGGGGATACCTAAAGATATCTTAAAGATTGTCATTTCATCTATGACAGGTCGAACTTTTCAGGTTAAGGTAAATGGATTTAAATCTTCAATAGTTCAAATGGAGAACGGGGTTCCACAAGGATCGCCACTATCGGTAATAATATACAATGCCTATATCGATTCGCTGATATGTCAACTTGATAACCCCAGATATGACTTCGACTTTGTCGGCATTTATGCAGACAATATATACACACTGGCTTCTGGACATCCTAGTCATGTTAATCAACTGTTGGAAGCAACTGACTGAGCAATCCATCAATGGGCGCTGGAAAGAGGTGCTTCACTTCCATCAACAAAAATTGAGGCAATCCACATTTGCAGAAAAAGAGCTTGCATTTGTCCTTCTCTGGTTCTTCGTAACGTTACGATTCCACTCAAAAGAGAATTAAGAATACTCGGGATATACTTTTCTTGAAATTTAAAATGGAATTTACAAATTAAAACAGCAATACATCATCTTAGATTGCGCAACAATGCACTTAAAATGGTTTGCTACAAACGTAAAGGCCCCCATATGGAGACTGCGATCCGACTGGCTAAGACTCTGGTAGAAGGCTCTCTTCAACATGGCTTGACAGCCATTATGTGGACCTCCAAGAAAAACGTCGAAAGTATAAACGCCGCCATCAACCAATGCTTTCGCACAACAACAGGTGCCCTTAAAACAACGCCAATAATAGCACTTCGGGTAGAAACTGGTTATTTGTCCTTTGAGCACCTTGGAAAGAATAGATCTGTAGCACTTATAAGTAAAGCTCTGGAAAATCCATTGCATCCACTCCACAAGATAATTAAGGAATCACTTAGTATGGCAAAACCTCGTAAGGGCACTATTTCCGCAATAAGGAATATGGTTTCTTTGTTGGAAACCCCCGAAATTTGTCTCCCAAATATGGAGAGTTACTCGGCAACATCTAGACCTCCACCTCCTTGGAAAAGAAATACGTTGCTAATAAATACCATCTTTATTAGCATCCACAATGAGATGATAGAGACCAGATAGAATATTTTATACTGATGGCTCATTCAGAAATTCCAGCTCGTCATACGCAGTTGTTGAACTTACATCCAACACAGAGACTAAAACAATCCACCAAGGACTTTTGTCCGAATCTACCGGAAGCTATATATCGGAACTAACAGCTATCCAGAAGTGTCTGTCACTCACCAAAGAGCTACGTGGGAAGAAAATAATATTCACAGACAACCTCAGTATTCTAAATGGTCTTAAAAGTGAATTCAACAAATGTCCATTCTTGGAAAAAATTAGGGCTATACTAAATTCTAGTAGAGACATCTTTTTGGCTTGGGTTCCTGGCCATGTAGGTATAAGGGGCAATCAAGACGCTGACACTGCAGCTAAAGAAGTTTTTACTCTCCCTCGTACAGTAGAAGTACCTAACTCTGCTTTAATTATCCGCAAACATTTTGCAGCACTAAGAGATAAAGAATTGGCAGTCTTATGGAAAGATAATCATACCTTTCTGCGTAAGTACCAGACACATCATTTACGCAGTCCGTATAATTCAAACCTATCAAGAGAAAACTGTATAAAACTTCTCCGCATGAGAACTGGTAAAACTCTCTTCACAACTAGGCATTACTACACAGCACAAGCCCGCGAAACATGCACTTTCTGTGGTTTAGAACTATCAGTCTGGCATATTTTAGTTACCTGCCCTATATCGAAGATAGTAAAAGATGACGTCGAGGCTCCAAGCAACGAACAACAACTTGCTGAGTTATTAAATCCAAGAAACCCTACATCGATACTTCATATCAAGAAAGCCACAACACTTCATCATAAATTCAATGATATTTAACAATTATTTCCTTTTTGTAAAATCAGTAACTTCATAATTTCATAATTAACTTACCTACTCATAATTCATTAATTGTTTCATCTTTTTCAACTTTTGTACTCTCTTAAAGTTTTTTATTTATTATTGTATATTTTTATAAGTGTACACCTAAAAAACGACTTCAAATGGCCTTGTCGCCCTGAAGTCTTATTGTATAGTAGTTTTATAAATTGATTTTTGTAAACTATTTGAATAAATAAATAAATGATGTCAATATTGGAGATAGACCCCTACTGTAGAACGATTTTTTCTGAGAATATGCCCAGGAATCATTTCCCAAATTATTGTTGACGAATTAGGGGATACTCTGTATATACGTATGTACGTAGTCTGTAAAATTATATATATTTTTTTTTGGTTTGTGCACTTGCACCTTCTATTTTAAAATGTCTATTAGTCTATTAATTATCTTTATATATATATATGTGTATGTTCGTGCGTTTGATCTTTGCACTTTCACTTTGCGGACTTGATTATTTTTTATTTTATTTATCTGGGAATTCTCCCAGATAATACTATCCGGCTCGAAGGACCAAATGTTTGGGTGTATAGGGTTTTTTAACTTTGTTTTTTGGTATATGTAGGGTATAAATGGATAGAGAAATACGGTTTTAAGTAAAACACGTCCTTTCTTGTGTAGATGTAACAGCAAAAAGCATCTTTATTCTTCATCCGGAAATTACATCCATTTTAACCTTTAACTGTGATACATTTGTATTAAAAATTTTACGATACGTTTTCTTTGTTTACATTTTAGTTTAGATTTCAATATTTAACTTAAATTCTAATTTTAACAAAGCAAAAGACAATAATTACATATATAAATTCAAATGTATATTGTACTCCCGAATCGGTTCTTTTTCCGGCCATCTTTACTGCTGACTGTAGTTTCTAATCTGCACAGTCATCGTACAGCGTCATCTGTATTTGAGCAGCAGAAGATTTCCACGTTTGAATAGCATAAGACTCAACCATTGGAGAATGGAATCAGATTTTCTAGCAAAATTGTTTATGGAACGTTGGATAGTACAGAATATTCTCGAAAGATGTCAGGGACGTATAAATATCAGCATTCCCTCATTTATGCAAATCCGTTCTAAAGTTGAATTTGAAGTGTTTATTGAGTGAAGTGATTAAGTGGTTTAGGCAGGGCCGCTTCGATGAATTTTGGCGCCCGGCGCAGAATAATAATAGCGCCCCTTAAAAATGTAGATTTAAACAATATGAGTAAATTTTAAACCGATAGCAAAATCAAATAATTAATTATGTATGTATACATTTCCACATCACCCAAGGAGGTATAATACCAACGCGTACAATTAAAAAAAAATCAGATAAGGTTTACTTGTTAAACAGCTTTGATCCTAGCTTCCTCTAAAAACAAGGAGAATTTTTCATCATTTCTCAATTTTATGAGAAATTGTTTCGTTAAATACAAAATCTCACTTGAGGCACATATTCTGTTGCTGAAAAAACTTGCTAGCAATATTAATCCTATCTAAAATTGTGTGCCAAATTACAACGCAGCAAATAAATCTGCCGAGGGACTGAGCCATATTTTTGGATTTAGGGTCGTCAGTTTGTGATACTAGGTGGGGTGAAAAGTAAGCTCCTTGGGAATGAAAAAAATAATTTTTTTAAATGTTTTTTATTTTATTCAATACAGTCCCGTTTTAGCTTGATACACTTATTCCAGTGATTTTCCAACTTCTTGATCCCGTTCGAAAAGTAATTTTTCGGAAGGTCTGCAAAATACTCCTCCGTGGTGTCGATGATTTCCTCGCGTGAGCTGAATTTTTTATTGTTGAGCCATCTTTTGAGGTTTGGGAAGAGATAATAGTCCGAGGGAGCCAAATCGGGCTAATACGGTGGATGCGATAGCAATTGGACCCGTAAGTCATTGATTTTAGCCGTGGTTGCGATGTTCTTGTGCGCCGGCGCATGGTCTTGCAAAAACAAAATTTTTTTTCGCTGCATGTGAGGCAATAATGCACAGTAATATTTGTTGTTGATGGTTTTTCTTTTTTCGAGGTAGTCCACGAAGAGTATGCCATAACAATCCCAGAAAACTGACGCCATAGCCTTTCCGACCCATCGAACCTCCCTCGGCCGCTTCGGAGCACTCGTGCCACCTTCAGTCCATTTCCAGGCACTGATTCTGTTCTCTGGTGTATAATAGTGGATCCAAATTTCATCAACAGTTACCAATCCACGCCAAAAGTCCGCCCGATTCCGCATCAGCAAGTCCAAACCCTCTTTCGAAGTGCTCCCGCGTTCGTGTTTTTGGTCAAGAGTGAGCATGCGCGGCACCCAGCGGCAGGATAACTTTTTCATATGCAGAATATTGCCCAAAATATAGCGTGTGCGCTCAGTACTAATCTTTGTGGTATCTGCTAGCTCGCGCACATTCACTTTCCGGTCAGCCAACACCATTTCATGTATTTTTTTGACATTGTCCTCTGTAACCGCATCGGAGGTCCTGCCGCTGCGGACTTGATCGGTAGTGGAGTTGCGGCCACCACGAAACTCTCGAAACCAATATTTGGTGTAATCTGACGGAGCATTAGCCCCATAATATTTATCCAACTTTACTTTTGTTTCCTTCGCCGATTTGCCTCTCAAAAAATAATATTTTATGAGAGAACGAAAATCGTTTTTTTGTCCATACTCAACATGATGCCAAACACGTCAACAACAATCAGCTGTCAAAACAAAACTAAAGACAGTATCGCTCTGAAATTTGGAATATGAACGGATTTCAAGGCACCATAACCTTTTTTTGCAGTAGCAGCGCATTCTGGCGGTCAAGGAGGTTACTTTTCACCCCACCTAGTAGTTCAACAAGGGCTTCATAAACTTCTCCTAAGTATAGGTATAATGGCCTGGTCGCATCTATTCTGCTCTCCCATCTGGGCGTACATAGAGGATTTAGTGTCAAACTTATAAGATTTTTTTTCAGAACCGACCATCTGTTTACAGAGCTAGAAAAAAAAACATATAACCTCTCAACCGTGTCAAAAAATGACGCGTCAAAAGAACATTGAATAGCATCAAGGATGACTAGATTCAGCGAATGCGGGGAGCATTGGACGAACAAAGCTCTTTATAAAGCAAAGTTTAACTTTGAAAGCTCACCTAATACTAGCTCAGTTAATCCATATCCGGTTGTCTCTTCTGCAACTAAAACTCCTAAGAAGTATTCCTTAACTTCATAGTTTTCTTTGTTATGGCCAACTATTCTAACTACCAAAGTTAGCTGTTCCTTCCTAGTAATATCAGGCGTACAATCTACAATTATCGAAAAATATTTAGCTCGTTTTATTTTGTTTAAAATAGCATTTCTAACTTCGCCCGCCAAAAGTTCTATGAGCTCATTTTGGATGCCCTTACTTAGGTATGTGTGCTTCGTCTCTTGATGATAGATTCTGCGTAGGTGTTCTGCTAGGACCATGTCGTATTGACTTACAGCTTGCACGAGTTGCAGAAAATTGCCGTTGTCTTGCTCGAATAAAACATCGGAGTTTCCTCTAATTGCTAAAGACTATGTAGCAAGGAATTGCACGAGAATTACGAGCCATTTCATGACATTCCGCCAATGCTCAGTTTCCTTAGCCATCTGGTTTGTCATTCCAGAGTCTATTGTTTTGCCTTTTTGCAAACCTAAATCTCTCCAAGCTCGAAAAGCTGTCATATGTAAGGGACTTGTCTCATGTTCTTGGATAGCCCTTGACAAGTGGCTCCAGTCACTGTAGCCTGTGCTAGACAAAGCGACACTCCTTTTCTCTTGCGAAAATAAGAGACAGCAGAAGCAAAAAACAGAGTCCGAAGATTTCGAGTAAACTAACTATGCCCTTGATGTTTTCTCACAATTATTTTAATCTCTTTGGTAAAAGAGGGTACTAAACTTCCTGCTTTTAGTTACAGGGAAATCAACATTTTCTACTTGAACAGGACCCTGTTCCACTAATGATTGAATAACTTGATCACTTAAATTTGGCCATAAAATACGATCTTCAAATGTTGGTAAAACGTTAATTGCACTAATTTCTTCAACATCATCTAACACGTATAACGCTGATTCTGCCTGAACTGGCTCTGCAATATTTCCTGTAGGCAATAAATTATTGCAACTTAGACTTACCGATGTTGAAGGACATACACTAACATATTTCCTGAACTATTTTATATTGTCTGCCTGTCTGAAGGCGATTGACGCCTTCCGTTTGCTCCTACACTCACTACCTGATAGTTTATACTTTCCTGAATACATTTCTGAGTCCAAGGCAACGCTTTTTTAGAAAATGTTTTTCAACCGACTTGACTCATACCCAGTTTAGCCAAAAGCTCAATGTGGTTCAATGTTTATATGCGGGTGTTTATATGAAATTATCAAAAATGAGCGAGAAAATTGAGAGAAGTTTAACAAACAGCTGATTGAACTGACACTTAACACTAACACTGATACATTGTTCTTATTTCTTTCTCTTTTCAAATATTTCGTTTGCAATCCCACATTTTAAATACACAACTGATTACCTGCCCGATAATGGAATAATACATTCGTTTTATTTCTTTGTCTATCCAAATATTTCGTTTTGCAACCCCACATTTTAAAGACACAACTAATACCTGCCCGATAATGGAAGAATGATGAGAGCGAGAGAGAGTAAAATGTTTCTATGCGATTTGAAAATGTTTATACGATATTTCAAAGCGGTTACAAATTTTCAATGCGTTTTATAAGCAGGAATGAACGTATGAGTGTTGAATATTTCAATGTGGTTTGAAGTGATGTTTATTCGAGTGTACTGAACCAATGCGGATTGCTTCAATGCAAATTGAGGTGTCTAATGCGGATTGCTTCAACTCACATTGAGCTGTCGGATAAACAGGGTAGCAGTTGTAAACAGGAACTTTTTTTTACACTTTACAAATAAACGAATAAACACTTACAAAAGTTCTCAAAATTAAAGCACAATTTCAAAATTATCCAAACACAAATCAGTCGTCGTCGTGCAAAACCAGATAGTTATAAATTTATACATAACCGAATGACATGTATAGTAACGGTATACCTTAATATAAACACATACACAACATCTACTTTATGTACACGAAACTTATGTTTACTTCGCAAGAAAAATCCGCTACCACTGATAAGACTCCCGCCTATGCGCACAAAAAAAAAACATTGTCTGATATAACACACACAATACAATACACATTGTCAGCCAGAGGCACAACTCAATGCGATTGAAGCTAACAACACGTTCTCTTCCACCTTCTACATCGAACACGTCTGCCTTAGTTTGTTGGAACCAATTTTATTTGTTGTAAATACGAGTAACTTGCATTTGGCGCAGATCCGAAACTCTGCTCCATAGGAATTTTAATTTGTTAGTGTTTTCTGTGATTTCAGCTGGAAACTGTGACGTATGGAGCCGTATGATACAACTGCTCCAGAAGCACATACAACAAAAAAGCCGTGAATATTAAGTTATAGGTTCGATGAAAGAGGGTATTTTTTGTATGAACTGCAACTGCCTTACTATGCTGTTGATGTTGCGTACAGAGTTCAGACACAGGCACTAGAAAGGCTGTAAGCTGCTGTTAGGTATCAGCACAGATAATAAATCTATACAGATGTCTCATTCATATGGGAAGTTGTGTCCTATGAAAATTAAATCGAGCTAAAAAAGTGCTTTTTAAAAAGCTGCAAATTCTTTATTTATTTATTTCTTTTCGCTTTTTGCTCTTGCCACTTGTCACTCACACATGTAAAGTCGTTTATCTCCTATCACACTCCTATGCAAAAACAATACGTAAACGAAAGAAATAAATAAAAAAAAACACGCGTCGACGTTGCCCAGCATAACCGGTTTGCTTGGGTTTGTGTACGTGTGCTTGTTATTTTGTTTGTAACTCATACAATGTAAATTAAATGGGGGTAGGAATATGATTTTGAAGATCATGAGATCGATGGTCCGTGAAGGTGGACGTGCTGGACACCCTCTCCAGCACCACACTATGACGTTGCACCACACTATAAAAGTGGTTGATATTTCAAGCACGAGGTGTTAAGGGTTAATACATATTATGGGGTTGAAGATATACATATGTACATGAGCGCTAGAGCAATTTCCCGATTTTAATTTTTGTCAAATTTTGTGCTCAGGACATTAAGTACCTACAAAATTTGATAAATTTCCAAGCATTGAGCAACATCGAACTTATTCGGAAAATTTATATTTACAAGTACCATTTCCTACCTTTCACTTGGAGTGCAGCACCGCTGGAAACAGCTGGCGAAAGATCGCGCCAGGTGGAAAGGCTTGTTGGTTGAGGTCCTGGTCCACCCCGGACTGTAACGCCACCCAAGTAAGTAAGGAAAATATTGGAAATATTTTTCCGACAGCCATGAATGAGCCATATTTTAACTAGCAAAATCAATACTATATAGAGTATGATTTTGTTCCTTGGAGTAGGGATTTTGGATCCAATTTGTTAAACCAGACTGAAGTAGCACCGGTTGCCTAGGCTTATTCTGGTGGTAATCTTCGACAAGGTGTCGTTTGTTCAGTTTGCATTAACCCAGAGGAAGAGGAAGTCCTCTAAACTAATGAGTGTTTACAGTGACAAATTGTACGATTTGATAGACGACGGGGTTATCTTTGCTCGACAAAATGTACTTTACAATAGCGGCAGATTTTGGCCATCCTGAAGGGTCTATATCAATGAAGTGTCCCAACAGTCCGGACCTGGCCCCGTGCGACTGTTTTTTATTCACCAAACTCAAAACGTACCATAAGAGTAAGGGTTCGGCATGGTAGAAAAAGTAAAAAAAAGCTACGACCAAGGCTTTGAAGGCGATGTTAGAAATTGCCTCCCAGCATTGCTACGAAGAGTAGCAGCACCAGGGGACACGAGCGAAGACGTGGCAGGACATCGACCCCCATCCTCCCAACCCTCCAATAATCGTTGCCAATTTATCGTTGCTTACGTTGCTTACTTACATTTGTAAGCGTTCATTACATTTTGCAATTTTTTTATTTTATGTTGTTTCTGGGAATCGTGCTTTTATTTCTGTTCTTATCAAGGACCCATTTAAAATTTTTCCAGAGCAATACAATTATTAGGAAATTTATTAAACTAATCTTGTGCTCGTAACATAAACTAGAGGTATCAAACCATTTCGGAAAATTCATATTTGTTGCCTTTATACATTCTTTGATTATGTTTTCTCTTAAATTAGATGCAAAAGGCAGTTTTTCAAAGTATGCGGAGAATATTTGTATATGAAGACGGCACACTTGAAAATATTTTTCGGACGGCCACAAGAGAACTGTATTTTCTTTCTCATATTCCTTTAATTTTATCAGTACTTCTGTTAGATTGAAATCGTGTTTGTCTTTTAACATTTCTCCCGCACAATTTTCACAGACTTTATTCATCTTTTGTATTGTTTTGAAATAGCAGTATCCTGCAAAATATCTAATAGCAAGGTCGTTGACTTGCGGCACCTTAACTGATACTGTGTTATCATCTAATGGGTTAATTATATTATTAGTATTCATGTTATTTTCAAAATAGTTTTCATTCAGAAGAACGTTCTTATTAAGCACTCTTTGTCCCTCTCGATCATTCTGCAAAACGGCGTTCCAATCCACCTGCAAGTATTCCGAATCTTCTTATTCGCAATTGGAACATTTCGATTGAAATAGAAATTTAATCGATATAACTTTGGCTATCCATGAGCTAAATTCAGCAACACTGGCGTTACTTTTATTTATGTTCCGCGCTCTTATTTTCCCAAATAAGTTTTCTAATGGATTTTGAATAAATTTATTTACATAAACGTAATATAAATCATCATGATTCATGAATAACGTTTTCCTTATTCTTAAAACGCTCCCTATAGTTAGAGCCAAACCTTTGAAACAGAATGATCTATTTGTTGCGTTAATGGGTTCAATATTAATTATATAATCCTTCATTCAGTTTTTTTTTTTTTTAGTTTTCAATGCATTTTATTTTCTTAATCACTAACTCTTACATACTAACAAAAAATGCTTAAATGCTAGCTTACAATTACTTAATAATCTTATACTAACTTACTGGCCCCACACAGGCACTCTAAGCTACTCTATATTCTTATATCTATGTCTTTCGACTTCATTTATATTTTATTTGGAATGTTTATTTTATATACTTAGGGCTAAGAAAAAATTGTTAACAAAAAACTTAGCCTATGGACGTAATGTTTTATTTTTTATAAAAACTTAGTATCTAACTTAAAATAAACCTTAGCCTACCTAACCTAAATGCACAATACACACCTAAACACACATAGACATTATACACAATCATATACATATATCAGTATACACCTTTGTATACACTGATATATGTATATGTTTCTTAAACGCTAACCTAAACCTATGTAAGCTGGCCATCGCTATTTACTGAGCAAATAGATTGGTCAGCTCTGCCTCATTAGTGAGGCTGGTCCGTGATTGACGGAAAAGATGACGAAACATCTTCCCCATCATTCAACCACCAGAAATGCTGGTGTTGCCGAACGACATCCCTCTTATCGCGATTCCCCACCGCCCTACTGAACCTGAGGCGATCCAAACTCCCGTGTGCGACGTCTCTGTTGTAGTTGAGTCGCCTGTCCCCAGCTGTCCGAGCGACATGGAAGATTAACGACACCGCTGAGCTATCCTGGATCAACCCTATCTGATCTAGGTAGAGGAATGCTTCCGGTGGAACGAAGCCGTCAGAGCGCACACTCTCGTGGTAAAGGTAATTGGGGTAGTAAGCCCCAGATATCAGGTTATTCGACGAGGTCATTGATCTTGCAATGTGCCTTCGAGTCAGCTTAATTACGAAGTTGTCCACTCGTATTAGGTTCCCTATTGTAAAGGACCTCATTAGGATAAAATTTCTTGTACTCCGACTCTGGTGTTCTGTACAAGCGAAGACAAGCCCTCTCAGACACCCGAATCTTTTCCATTAAGCTTGCTCGTACATTGAACCACACGGGACAACCAAATACCAGCATGGGTCTGATAAGGGCCATGTAGCAGATTACCTTTACCCTCGCATCGAGTTGGCTGCTATAAAACAGTCTCTTTGTGAGGGCAAAAGCACCTTTAGCTCTGGCCAGAGCAGCATCTACATTTTTGCCAAAATACAGAAACTGATCTAGCCAGATTCCAAGGTATCTGACTACATTTCGACAGGCAAGAGGCTGTCCGCGTTGTCCAATGATCGAGAACTTTCTCAAATTTTTTCTGGTATCCCTAGAGGCTCTAGACAACGGCGTCCTAAAGAGAATGGTTTCCGACTTCTGAAAGTTTATTTTCAACTTCCAGTCATCGCAAAATCGTCTTATCTTATCGTAGTCACTCTGCAAGAGAGTATTAATAACCTCAATTTTTGGACCTGTTCTGTACGCTACCAAATAGTCTGCGTACGCAATAGTATGGAGAAGTGAACCAATTAAGTCGCTTGTATAAATGTTGAATAGGATCGGCGAATTGACCGCGCCTTGCTGAAAACCATTTTTAATTTGAAATATTCCAACAGAAGTCACATCACCATTCTTCACGCTGAACTGTCGGTTAGTTAGCATATTATAAAGAATGTATAAGAGTGGTTTACTGATCACCAGCCTAGTCACTATACGGTGTCGAAAGCCTTCTCCAAGTCAACAAGGCAGGCACCAGTACATTGTTTTTTGCCTTTATTCCATTGAATATCGGTCACCAGTTTAGACGCGGCATGTGAGATATCATGTCCCGCCTTAAAACCGAATTGATTATCCGGAACTATATGTTTCTCCTCAATCCACCTAGTCAGAGCTCTATTGATTGCTTTTTCAAAAACCTTACTAATATTCGGAAGGAGACTTAGCGACCGGAGATTCGCCGGATTGGATATATCCTTTCCCTTTTTGGGGATAGGTTGAACCACCGCGGTTTTCCAATGCGCTGGATAATGTGCATTATTCATTGCATTATAAAACAGGGTGGTGTAAATGTCCACCGCTTCTAGAGGAAGATGTCGAAGCACGATGTTCGGAATACCATCGGTCCCCACTGATTTCTTAGCCCTGATTGTATCGAAGATCTCATGGAGTTCTTCCCTCGAAATGAACGGGGGTAGGTCACCCTCTCTGGCAATGACATCATTGGCCATATTTTCGTCGTTGAACCGGGTGAAACCAGAGCCCTCGGATCGCCAGTTCCCTATTTCATTTCGAATGCAGAAGTCGTGCAGCAAGACGCGATTGTCCAGGTCATAATTAGGGCCAATGATATCAATGACATTGTATACTTCCTGGAAAGTCGCCCTTATGGTCTCAACCTTCTCCTGTGGATCCTCGATCACAAAGAAGTCGTCATCATCAGCGGCCTCATTTGGATCTATACCTGCTATTGTCAGTAACCGTTCGTTGTCTGTTGTCCGGTGTATTTTAAGACACTGAAGGTCGTTTTGATTTTTTCTCCGAAATAGTTTATTTATTTGCGGAAACTTATTCGGCTTGCTGGTGTTTACAGCCCGAACCTTGTTGTTCCAATACAAACAGAAATTCTGTAATTCTCTTTTATTAGCGTTTGAATATTTTTAATCGACGACTTCAGTGTCCTAATCTCCGGGTCTTGTCGGTCAGTTAACTGTATGTACAAGTTTTTTAGTCTTGTCAGAAGTCTACTTTTCTGTCGGTGCAGTGCGTCAATAGTAGGATTGCGGAACATGTCTTCGTTAGTTGTACGTCGATACCGTGGTACTGTAGTGTCCATAGTTTGTTTAATTGTCTCGTCCATTTGTTTTAGGTAATTGTCGATCTCCTCGTTTGACAAATTCCTATTGGACGGTGGGTGGAGCGTGTTCGAGGAGAGCGCTCTAGTCAAGTTTGCGGAGAAGCGTGTCCATCGAGTCTTACTGTAGTTGTAAAAATATCTTTGGACAAACTCCTCCAATTCCGCAATTTCGTTGGGAACCGTAATTTCGGTGCTAAAACCGCAATGGTCGCTGTCATACACGAATGTGCGCAGACAGTTTAGCGTTTGTAAATTCGTACCTGTCAGTCGTATGAGTTCATCGTACAGCAGTAGATCCAAATAAGACCCGCCTCTGGGAAACGCCGGGTTATCTGTCGCTTTAAGACCGAGTCTGTACATGACATCGTGCTGGCCCCACCAATCGAGTAGTAGGTTCCCTCTAGTACTTGGCAAATTATTTCCCCAATCTCTGTGTCTAGCGTTGAAATCCCCGCCGATTATAAAATAATTCTCCCCCGATTCCAGCCTCAGAAGTCGAAAAAGCGTTTCGAGCTCTGTAATGAATAGGGTGGATTGTGAAGCCTCAGGTGCATAAACAGAGGCCAAGTACAGCCGCTTTCCACTGCGGAGCGGGATGTAAACGACTACTGCCTCCAACACCCGGAAACTGCGCAACACGCCCTTGTACACTCTGTGAAATTTTATACCTTCTTTAATGAAGATCGCGACACCGCCTCCACGTTTGGATCTGGGCCGGTTTCTTCTTCTAATAATATAATTATTGTACTCCAGTTTGTGCTTATCGGTTAGCTTGGTTTCGCTAGCGAAAAGCACATCAGGAGTTTGGTCTTGTAGCAATTTAAACATCGCGGCTCTTCGTTCGATCCTAATCAGTGAATTAACATTCACCGCAAGGGCCTTCAAAGTTTGCTCCACCATGTGCTTACCCATTACGGCATGTATTGCGTTAGGCCCGGCAGCAGCGCGTAGATCTGGTCCACCCGCTTGGCCTGTTCTTGCACCTGCTTTTGCAGCTGAGCCATTTGCCCTTGGATTGCGAGCAAGATGGCCAGCATGTTAGGTGCAGCTTCCGTTGTTCTCGGCGTTGGCGCCGGAGAAGCAACAGTCGCTTGCTGTACCGTAGCCCCCCTACCTGACGCCATTTGGGCGAAGGAAATTTGGGACGTGACGGCTGGTGTTTGAAATCTGACAGGTGAACGTTTGACCTCCACCTTCTGCTGCCGAGCCAGTTTTACTTTCTTAATGTCAGCGAACTTAGGACAACCCCGATAATTTGCGGTGTGTCCCACGTTTCCACATAACACGCACGAGAGCTGCGACCTATCGGATGCTCCGTCAACACCCTGAGCACACTCCTCGTAACTGTGGTTCTTAGCGCACTTCACGCTGCATTTGGCAGTTCGACGCGGCGTGCCCGAACCTCTGGCAGCGAACGCATTGTATAACGCCTTCGCTCCTTTTTAGTTTTTCCCAGTGAACCACCTGGTAGTCTAGGACATTGATACTCCTTAGACTATCCAGACGGCTTTCGGGACTAAGCTGCACCAGGAAGAACGGCAGACTGCGTTTCTCCCGCCTGGCTCTAGCTGTGGTAAATGGCTTTACCCCCGCAAACTTGAGTCCTTCGCACTCCTTCTCTTTGAGCAGTGCCAGGATCTCCTCAGGATCAGAAGACGGTTCCAACCCCTTTAGCAGCATCGATTGCCGCTTTTCACACTTTGGTGTGAATGAGTAGTGCTCCGTCGTCGTTTCCTTTATGAGCTCTTTCACTTTCGCGTAGCCCTCCACTATATTACAGTGGATAGCATGGTGATCGTTCCCCAATCGCTTAATATTAAAGTTATTACCAATGACCAGCCTACACAGGTCCTTAGTTGCACTCACCTCTAATTTATAGGTGTTAATAGGAGGCACCTTCTCCTTCTTCTGCTGCTGTTGTTGTTGCTGCTGCTGCTGTTTTTTCAGCTGTTGTTGTTTTTGAGGCTGTTGCTGTTTCTGCTGCTGTTGTTGTTTCTGCTGCTGCTGTTTTGTCTGCTGCAGTGGTTGTTTCTGCTGCTGCTGTTTTGTTTGCTGCATTTGTTGTTTCTGCTGGTGGTTTTGTTGTTGCTGCAGTTTTTGGTTCTGCTCTTGTTGTTGGGAGCTCTCCAGTTGTAATTCCCCCCTCTGCCTGCGTGCAGTTTGCCTTTGTTTAATAGCAAGCACGTTTTCCTCCAGCTTTTGTATGCTGCTGTTAATATCGTTTATTAGTTCATCCTCGTCTTCCGACTCAGATGTCGCTAGAGAGGAAAAGGTATTATTACCCCCCTCATACTGGACCTCATCTTCATCCTCATCAGCTCTTACAACTGAATTTATTTATTTTTTTTGTTAAATTAGGAGGGCTTTTTAACCTCTTCCTCCTTTTGATGGCCTTCGCCACGGCACCGCCAACAGTAATGTTGCCTTTTGCTCTCGTTATGGGAAGAGCGGAACGCTCTCCCCCATCCATCACGTGATTTTATTGTTTTTGTAAAGAAAACAAAAAAAAAACAAGAAAAAAAAAAAGTTCAAAGTTTGGCCCGGGATCGAACTCGCGTCCCACGATGATAACCGACGCCGGTAACCGCTTGGCTATCGAGTCAACTGAGAAAATTGCGACCAATTATTTTTACGAAGAAAAACTTTTTCACTCTTTCACTTTAGGAAAAGCCGAGACACATCTATTCTCCTCGGAGATCTGCGAACGACTGACCTTCCAACTAACAATTCCATCAAAAGTGGTCAAATTGTATTTTATTAAGTTGTTTCGAATACTATTCAAAAGATGCGGGATATCATACATTCCATATATGGATTTGTTTTTGTAAATAAAGCTTAAGGTTTTTTCATGTATACTAAGCTTACTATATAAGCTACGATTAGTGGGTCCTTGATCACAGCAAATAGCTCTTACATTTAATTTCAGCTCTGCACATATATCAGGGCAGTTCTTTTGTGGGTGTATTGCTCGGACAGACGACGTGATATAAAACTTGCTTAAAATTTACACATATGCTCCGAATCATAAAGACGCATACAGACTTAGCGTATGAATTATATCTTTGATTTCTTCCGTAATCATCAAAACCTTCAATTTCATCTTTAAATTTATTGTAGGTTAGATCCGTCTGAAGGCTCATCTCGTCAAATATTTGACATATTTTTTTAAAAAATCATCTCATTACTTTTGGGACATACCACGTATATATTCCAATATATGTACATACATAGTATTAGCTATATATATACCTGTATAGTAATTGATCACTGCATTTTGATGAATACCAAGCAATGAATCGATTTGCTCTTGAATGTTTTGCTTTTCACGTGCTTGTAGTCTTTTCTTGTGCTCTTTTTTTATGATCGGTAAGTGTGAGTCGGTTGTGGTAATCCAAAATTAAAAACTTTCCTAGAACCATTGTTCAAAATGGGTAGAGGCAAACATTGCACCCAAGAGGAAAGGAACCGCATTTTAGAAATGATTTAAGAGAGGTAAACATATACTTTTATACAAGATGTTCTTGCATGCTCTGCGAATATAATGCAGTTCTGGCAAACAAAGGCCATTCAACGAAATATTAAGCAAGTGAAACATATTCAATTTTCAGTTTTTTTTTTTAATGAATTCAAGTCAAAAATTTAAGCCTTTCTAAATAATACTGCTATTTTTTTACACACTTGTTTTTATGTGAAGCTTAATATTTTAGTTACTTAATTTCAAATTCAATACTAAGTCTTTAGAACATTATTCCATGTAGAGAAAGAAAAAATAAATAATTAAAATACAGGTGCTATAAAATTGGTTTATTGTAAAATAAAAAGTTAAATATCTAACACTGCTATTATTTTGCACACAGGTGTATATGCACTGCAGATTAATAACACGAATAATATTTTGCTTGTCAAACTTCAGTTACAAAATGTAAAGAAATATTCCACTTTTCCCGCCTTTGAATTGTTCTTTTTTACATACATTCCCATACGCTCAAACAAAATACCAATTCGTGAAAAATTATATAATTTCCTATTGACACCCGGAACGAAAATTCTTGCGGAAATTTTTTGTACTATATCGACTATATAAATTTCTGACAGATCGTTGGCTCGAGCAAATTCGTATGAAAAGTGAAAATTCGGTACGGAATAATATTATTAATTTTGTTAAAGAAATTTTTGTTTTCAAATACGTGTTGGCTTAAAATGTTGAGAAAAAATACGCGAGTTTCGAAATAAGTGCTTGTGAAGTGTTTAGATGGGATAGTTTAAATAGAATCGTGCTTTAAAAAATGTAAACAAAGCATTTGTTAAACACGAAGAAAGTGTTTTTCTTGTTATTTCTTTATTCAATATTAAGTTCGTACTGAATAATATAAAGTGTTTATTTAATATATTGTTAAACAAGTCAATAAAGACAGTGAAATGCAACTTAAAGTTTTCATAGATGGACTCCTATTAATGTTACAGTAATGTTATTTCAAGGGGAATGTTTCTGCTGGTGAAACTGAAAAGTTGGAGCAAATTGGTTTGGTTTTTAAGTTATAATTGAAGCAGGATCAAGTGCAAGAGAGTAATTACAACCAGCTTTCAGTATTCTTTCACTTTCACCAAACGAAATAGTCCTTTTAAAATATTCTGCTATGAGTATATGCATATCCATACACATGTGTAGTATTCCAACTATGCGAATTTTCAGCAGCATTTCACTATTTTATTGATTTGTTTAACCATATATTTAACAAAAAGACACTATATTACACAGTATTCACTAAATATTTAATAGAAAAATAACAACACAACAATTTGTTCGTGTTTCACAAGTGCTTTGTTTACATTTTTTAAAGCACGATTCTATTCAAATTAACCCATCTACACACTTCACAAGCACTTATTTCGAAACTCGCGTATTTTTTCTCGACATTTCAACTTTATTCTTGTCAGACAAAAATAAATTCTTTAACTAATTTATTTATTTTGTTCCACAACAAAATTAAACTTTACATATGATTTTGCTCCCAGCCAAAATCTGTCCAGTCGTGGAGGTAAAAAAAATACCACCAAGGGGCGCTGAAAGCACTTTACCGGGTGTCAATTGACACCCGGAACGAAAATTCTTGCGGAAATTTTTTGTACTATATCGGCTATATAAATTTCTGACAGATCGTTGGCTCGAGCAAATTCGTATGAAAAGTGAAAATTCGGTACGGAATAATATTATTAATTTTGTTAAAGAATTTTTTGTTTTCAAATACGTGTTGGCTTAAAATGTTCAGAAAAGATACGCGAGTTTCGAAATAAGTGCTTGTGAAGTGTTTAGATGGGATAGTTTAAATAGAATAGTGCTTTAAAAAATGTAAACAAAGCATTTGTTAAACGCGAAGAAATTGTTTTTCTTATTATTTCTTTATTCAATATTAAGTTCGTAGTGAATAATATAAAGTGTTTATTTAATATATTGTTAAAAAAATCAATAAAGACAGTGAAATGCAACTTAAAGTTTTCATAGATGGAATCCTATTAATGTGACAGCAATATTATTTCAAGGGGAATATTTCTGCTGGTGAAACTGAAAAGTTGGTGCAAATTGGTTTGGTTTTTAAGTTATAATTGAAGCAGGATCAAGCGCAAGAGAGTAATTGCAACCAGCTTTCAGTATTCTTTCACTTTCACCAAACGAAATAGTCCTTTTAAAATATTCTGCTATGAGTATATGCATATACATACACATGTGTAGTATTCCAACTATGCGAATTTTCAGCAGCATTTCACTATTTTATTGATTTGTTTAACCATATATTTAACAAAAAGACACTATATTACACAGTATTCACTAAATATTTAATAGAAAAGTAACAACACAACAATTTGTTCGTGTTTCACAAGTGCTTTGTTTACATTTTTTAAAGCACGATTCTATTCAAACTAACCCATCTACACACTTCACAAGCACTTATTTCGAAACTCGCGTATTTTTTCTCGACATTTCAACTTTATTCTGATCAGACAAAAATAAATTCTTTAACTAATTTATTTATTTTGTTCCACACCGAAATTAAACTTTACATATGATTTTGCTCCCAGCCAAAATCTGTCCAGTCGTGGAGGTACAAAAAATGCCACCAAGGGGCGCTGAATGCACTTTACCGGGTGTCAATTGCAGTCGAATGAAAACAAACAGTCAAGTCTTCATACCCCTTCCCGCAAGCCCCTTTCACTTGTTTTTCACATTCCTTGTGGCACTGCCCTCAACTTGTGGTGAGAGAAAAAAAATCGCTCAGTAGCGAAAGAGCGAAAATAAAAAAGCTTTATAAATATTACTCCGAAAGCTCGTGTCGGCTGGCCGACCAAATGTGAACCATTTTTTTCTACAGGGATGAGACATCTGTATAGATTTATTATCTGTGGTATCAGTGTACATTTGGTGTGTGTATTATTATTATGAGGATATAAACTATTACCCAGTTTATCCGACAGCTCAATTTGCGTTGAAGCAATCCGCATTAATTCAATACCCGTAGAAATGCTGGTGTTTACTCGTATATGGAATTATTCAAAATGAGCTAGAGAAAATTGAGAGAAGTTTAACAAACAGCTGGTTGAACTGACACTTCACACTAACACTCATACATTGTTCTTATTTCTTTCTCTTTCCAAATATTTCGATTGCAATCCCACATTTTAAATACACAACTACGAGTAATACCTGCCCGATAATGGAAGAATGATGAGAGCGAGAGAGAGTAAAATGTTTCTATGGGATTTCAAAATGTTTATACGATATTTCAAAGCGGTTACAAATTTTCAATGCGTTTTATAAGCAGGAATGAACGTCTGCATGTTGAATATTACAATGCGGTTTGAAGTGATGTTTATTCGAGCGTATTGAACCAATGCGGATTGCTTCAACGCAAATTCAGCTGTCGGATAAACTGGGTATATAAAGTGTTGCCGCGTTGCGATTAGGTTAGTGGGAAACATATTTTCTGTTAATTTTGAAATGTATTTAAAAACGATGTCTGAAAAGCACCACTTGCTCCAATGCAAGGTTCGGCCCTGGGTTTAGGTAAAAAATAAAGGAAAAGCGGTTGATAAATTGGATTGCACCGTATTTGTATAGAATAAAGCGACAGTGTTAAAAGAAATAAGTTCTATCATCACTCTACATTGTGATATGGCTTATTGTGTGTTAACCTCAAAAAAAAAAAGTGAGGGACATGACCCAGATACATGCTTCTTTGACGTTGACGAAAAAGAATAAATGGAGGACATGGCTGCGGTGATTAAAATCATCTTATCGAAAGTAGATGAACAATAGAACAGCCTGGAACAAACGCTGGACGAATAGAAAAAAATCAAGACAAACAAAGCTGGACGAACAGAAAAACAGCATTAAACAAAAGAATAATCTGGAAGAGCAAAAAAAAACTTTCAAAATTAATAATGTTGACGACAAATTTGAACAAATGGACAGCTAGCAAAAGAGCTCCTCACAGCGCGAGAATAGGAACTACGAGAATGTTGTTTAAGCGGTCCACAGAGAAAAGAGTTGAAGCCACCCTCACTCGATTAGCACAGGCTAAAGCCACACGGTTTGGGGATGGCCACATACAGGAGGTTTACAAGGTCCAATTGTAAAGCCGAATGAAGCAACGAGGAGAATCACTGCAGCAGCTCCAAGTGGAATAGACTGACACATTTGTCATTTTCAAGTCAACAGTGAGGTTGGCCGGGAAAAAACCCTTGCTGAAGCACTTGCCTTCGCACTGGCGATGGAAGCAGCTAGCCAAGCTTCCAAAGGAACACATTTCTTCAGGGCAGTAGCACCTGTTGAATACTCCTGCGCAATACTTAGTGCTGAGCAACGAGATACTCCACTGGAGAGACGAAGAACGCGCTACTGGAACTGCGATAAATAGGACATCTTTGAAATCAGTGTAAAAAACGGGTACGTCGGAAAAGCTGTCCTAACTGCAGAAACGGCTATCAAGAAGCCGGCCAACCTTCCCAAAGCCATCAGTTGGGAAATGCTTAAGCACCAAGTTCCCGGGGCAGAAGTTGGTAGCTGTAGTCGACGGCCCTCTGGCAAAACGATGCAATAAAAGCCTTCTGGCAGACGCAGTCAGTTTTTTTCCAAAAAAACGCCAGAGAGAACATGTTTGGAAAAAAAAAAATACCAGAAACGATATTTCTGACATATTTCTCTTTCCTGATAATGGAAAAACACCCTGAGCACCTTCATGTGAGGCTGAAGCCGTCCGGCGTATGAGTCGAAGAGACGCTCATAGTATGAAATCCTTGTAACTGTCAGGATGTAACTGTCAGGCAGGCACCTAAAGCGAGTCTGGCGTATTTCAAGTTTGGTGTGGGTGACTCGCTTCGCTCGCTAACAGTATTTCACCCTTTTATCCACAGGGTTTAACCGCTCACGCGACTTCGTCGCTCCGCTAAATGAAAACACAACTGATTTTAATATCCAAACATTTCTGCGACACGGACAGAATACCACCAGTATTTCTGAATGACAGACAACTCAAATTTGTTGACGTGGTTACTAATTTGGGTTACAAATTAAATAGATCGCTTTCTGCTGTTGACCACATAAATTATGTTATCGGCCGAATCTACGCTGGATTGCGTAAACTCTGGCCCTCTTCTAACCTTACGCCTATAGGCACAAAGCTCAGACTTGCGAAAACGCTATTTCTGCCTATAATTGACTACGCTGCTGTAGTCTACAGCAAGCTGGATTCCCTTTCGCAACATAAGTTACTCGTAGTCTTCAATGATATGATAAGGTACGTCTACGGACTTCCCCGATACAACCACGCCTCACACTACCATAACTCTATTCTAGGTTGTTCCCTCGACCTACGATGTTGTGTGTTCATGCACAAAATCATTAAAAATAAATCTCCTGCTTACCTATTTGACAAGATACGATTTTCTCAATCTACTAGAACACTTAATCTTATAATACCTGCATATAATTCTTTAAACTCCTCGCGCCTCTTCTTTATCTATGTTACCAGGCCTTGGAACACACTTCCTTTAACGGCTAAGCAACATTATTCAAGAATGCAGCACTGGAACACCTTAAGCAACATCAATAACAACTACTTCTACTTCTTCTTTCCTATTTTTCTTTTTTTTTCTTAAATTTACCTTTTCTATTAATATCTTTTACGCCTAACCCCCCCCCCCCCCTTTTTTGTTACTGCTCTCATTATCACGGATTGCATTTATTATATTATTTATTTTTGGCTTATTAATTTTTATTATTTAATTCAGAATGCGATTGTAATTTGTTTTAAATTAAAACAACTTACCCTTCCCAAATGCAAATGTAATGTATGTATTATAAAAGACTTATACGAGGGCCGTTCAACATATTCTCGGTATCGGGGTGAAGCTGTGGTTGTATATATAAATTGACTTATTTATCAAGTAATACTATTATTTTAGTGCATTCATGTAAAATTTCATATAAATGTGATTATTAATTCGCGTTTTATCTCTAGTTAAACAGAATCATAATGGCAACTGAGACGATGATGGTGAAAATTGAGCATCGCGCTGTAATTAAGCAAGGAAAAAGTCAAAAAGTATTCATGAAGAGATGGTGGCTGTTTACCAGGGTTCCGCACCTTCATTATCAACTGTGCAAAAGTGGTCAAGTGAATTCAAGAAGACGACCCCCGCTCCGGCGCCCCGGCTACTGCTTGTACGGGAGAAAGCATCAAAGAAGTCGAAAAACTTGTTCTTGAGGATGCCCGAATAAAGGTGAAAATGATGGCAGAGATCACCAAGCTTTCAATTGGTACCATTCACACCATTCTTCATGACCATCTTAACCTTGCAAAGGTCAGTGGAAGGTGGGTGCCACGAATGCTCACAGCGCCTCAGAAAAAAGTGAGAATCTCACTATGACCCTGAAAGCAAACAAGAGTCCATGCAGTGGCATAAAAAAGGAACAGACCCCCCGAAGAAGTTCAAAGTCACTCCGTCTGCCGGGAAGCTCATGGCCACAGTTTTTTGGGACTCAAAGGGAATCTTGCTCATTGAGTACAAAAAAAAAGGTGAAACCATCAACGCCACATCCTACGCTTCCACTTTGCATAATTTGCGGGAGGAAATTAAAAAGAAAAGACGGGGTAAACTCGCAGCGCGGGTGTCTTGCTTCTTCATGACAATGCTCCTGTTCACACGGCGCGAGTTTTCAAGGCTGCTGCGCGAGATTGTGGTTTCGAAGAAATCCAACACCCACCCTATAGTCCAGACCTTACCCCTAGTGATTATTTCCTGTTTCCGGATTTGAAAAAATGTCTTCGTGGAAAAAGATTTTCGGATGATGAAGAACTCAAGTCGGCAATAAATGGGTATTTTGCAGAGAAAGAGGAAATTTATTTTTTTGAGGGTTTAAAAAAGCTTATCTCAAGATGTAACAAATGCATTGATGTTAGGGGAGATTATATTGAAAAATAAAAACAATTTAAATTGAATTCGCATTTTCCTTCATATCGATACCGAGAATATATTGAACGCCCCTCGTATGTCTTATTTATACTGTTCCAATCAAATTGAAATAAAATTCAATTCAATTGAATTGAACTTCTCCGTGATCGCTCAGCCACTATACAACCTAATAAAAAAAACGTCGGAATTTAAGTTTGGTGAGGCCGAATTGAATTGTTTTCAACTACTTAAACAAAAATTGATTGAAACTCCAATTTTGTCCCTCTACGACCCTAGGGATTTTTTTTATAATTTACGCGCGCCTAAAGGGTTATGATACCCTTTTACTATTGCCTGGGCGCGGGCGGAAAAATAGAAGGAGGAGAAAGGAAAACGTTGTTGTGATGTAGTGGTTTGAAATTCAGGTATATTTGATTTCGATATTAGCTCTCCGGGGGTGGGAGTCCGAATAGGACGGAGAGTTTTGTTTTCTTCACTCGGAATGATTCGTTATCAATTTTCATACTTGTTTTGTGCTTGAAACTCTACAACAACCAAATCTACATGTCAGTGTTTTTGCCTTCACACGCAGATTATTCTGACTTAGTTCAAATTACACAAATGAAAAACTTATCATGAGTAGGCTTCGAACCTTGACCATCCTAGTGAGAAGCGATTGCTAGTACCACTACACCACGGCCACCCCCAATTGAAAATTGAATTGGATGAAAATTGAAAATTGGATGAAACTCAATGGCACTGCGATGCAAGTTCTGTTGGTTCGGGGCAATATTAATGCAGGGAAAGTTCGATGGGAAATTCCACCCAATATTTTACTTTTCTAAAAGAACAACAGAGAGCGAATCGAAATTTCATAGCTTCGAGTTAGAGACTCTAGCAATTGTATATTCATCTACAAGGGATCAAATTCAAAATTATTACGAACTGAAACTCATTGACACTTACTATGAATAAAGGGGACATAAACCCTCGAATCGCCAGATGGGTCCTACAGATGCAAAACTACGACTACGTACTGGAACATAGAAACGGGATAAAAATGTAACATGTTGACGAATTAAGCTGCTCCACAAATATATTAGTATTGGAGGAAAACACATTCGAACAAAATCTTACTACGAGTATTTGCCAGTATAGAGATCAGAATATACGTAATATCCGAAAGCAATTAGAAAAATCGGACAATAAGTTTTATGAAATGCGTAACGGCGTAGTGTATAAGAAAGTTAAAGATAATATATTGTTTCATGTACCATAAGAAATGGAAAGTTGGGTGTTAAGCAGATACCATGACGAGCTTGAGCATGTCGGTCGGGACAAAGTTTTAGACGCTATAACAAAAACGTACTGGTTTCCAAAACTTACTAATATAAACTAATAAAAATCTATGTAGACAACTGCCTGAATGGCTTATCATTTTCTTCAAAAGAGGGTAGGAGAGAAGGCAAGTTGAATAATATACAAAAAGGCGAATTCCCATCTGAAACCATTCACATAAACCATTACGGTCCCGTTTCGTTAGGAATTTCAAAAAAGAAATACCATATGTCCTATTAGTAGTAGACGCATTCACGAAATTCGTGAAGTTTCCGGTATGTACCACGAATACTAAAGAAGTTGTAAGTCAATTGAAATTATACTTTCAAACGTACAGTCGACTGAAAGTCTTGATATCCGATAGAGGTTGTAGTTTTACTTCAAACGATTTCGAAGCATTTCTTGAGATAAATAATGTCCGACACATAAAAATAGCTACCAGTTCGCCACAAGCGAACGGTCAAGTAGAAAAGATAAATAGAAGTTTGGGTCCAATGATAGCGAAATTGAGTAGTGGTAATCCAGCAGGCGGCCTGGATATAATCTTACCATAAATAGAGTTCTCCCTAAATAATACTTTGCACAGCGCAATAGGCACAACGCCTAGCCAACTTTTGTTCGGGGTTAGGCAGAGGGGAAAGGTATGTGACTACGTAGCCGAATATTTAAATGAAAACAACAAAGCTGTAACAGAAAGAGACTTATACAATTTGATATCAAGGGCTGTGGAAAAACGGAAACAACTGCAAGCATATAATAAAAAGAAAATAGTTGGAAATCATAAAGACGCGAGAAAGTACAACGTAGCTGACTACATAATGGTCAAGAACTTTATCAATACACCCGGAGCATCCAAAAAGGTTGCACCAAAGTTCAAGGATCCTTACCAGGTAAAAAAAAGTGTTAGGAAAATGAAGATATTGTGATAAGCATTTAAATGTGAGAAGCGTCATCTAGATTTGATTAGCAGAAGATTTCGATACTTGAATAACACAGACTCAAACATTGGTGAATGGAGAATGGAATCGACGCGGTCATGGATAATTTCAGTAAGTGGCCGGAGGTGTTTGTAATCCCAAATCAAGAAGCTAAAACCGTCGCAGAAGAAATAGTCGACAACTGGGTGAGCAGATTTGGGGTTGCAATGGAGCTACATACTGATCAAGGACGAAACTTTGAATCAAAAGTCTTCCAGGAAATGTGCGAATATCTGGGAATAAGGACAAAAAGGACAAAGCCAACCCTCAATCTGATGGAATGGTCGAGCGATTCAATAGGAGCTTGAATGAGCATCTGTCTAAGGTCTGATGGGACTGGGATCGACACATACCTCTCTTTCTTAATGGCATACTGAAACGCGGTCCATAGTTCAACAGGACACGCACCATCAGAGATCTTATTTGGTCAAACAGTTCGGTTGACAAGTGAAACAAAATTCAGATCCCCACATACAGAGCCCAAGGAGGCGAACGACTACGTGGACGACTTGCGCAGCAGGATGCATAAAATGCATGAAAACACCAGAGAAAAGATGAAGCTGGCAAGCAACCGCATGAAGACTAACTTTAGAATAACTTTAGGGAGGGAGCAGTGTGATATCCATCTGAATGTGAACAGCGTCATCTGTATTTGAATAGCAGAAGACTCCATCTTTGGAGAATGAAAACTTTTATCGAATTTTCTATCAAAATGGAAAGATGTATGAAACACTGGAAGATACAGAATGTTCTCGAAAGATATCAGGCGAGTATAAATATCGCCATCCAAGATTTGCCAGTTAGTTCTAAAGTGGAATTTGAAATGTTAATTACGAGTAGTGATAAAGTGGGTTTAAGTAAAAGATAAAAGAAAAGTAAAAAAGGGATCGAATTGTAAATCGTTACTGTATAGAATAAAGCGGATGTGTTGAAAGAAATAAGTTATATCATTTGTACCAACACAAACATTTTTAAATACTATTGCTTATGATCATGACATAAACCTCATCATCAGATATGTTCCCAAACATATCCATAGGAGATATCTTTAGAATTCACTAGTAAGCTGTTTCCCGCTAATCTGTAACTCGTACTCTGTAAGCGGGTTTCTTTTAGAATACACTCCATCGCATTTTTTCCAAGTTGTTGCGGAGTCATCTGTTGGAAATATTCGGAGCGGTTCATTATCACTATTCCCCAGTCACTTTTATCACTTCGTAGCAAATACCGGGGCATAACTTGCAAAGTATCTGGCAAGTCTCTTTCTCTCTCTTTCTGTCCGGTTTTCCAAAAAAATTAACACGTGCTCCGTGAAGAGTAGTAATACCCTCTTAAGTGTTAAGTTCTTTAAAAAAAACAACATCATACTCATTGATATTTTGGCCTTAAATCTCGACAATTTTGACCTATGTGCCTGATAGAATAAATATGAATTTCTTATACACTTTAGCCTATTGTACTAAGAAAAACAACACTCACAGAAACAGAGCCCCAAATAATTTTTTGTTTTGAATTGCTGAAAAAGTGTTATACTGTAATAGGCGTGTATTGAATTGAGAATTGTCTTGATTCGAAGGATTATTATTTAATTATAATTTTTATAAAACTCACACTTACTCACTATGAAAACCCCACTCATACACTGTCAATGTTTGGCGCCAAATATTATATGTAGTGCTTGTTTTCCCTACCACCTACTACTCACATAAAAAACCAACGCCGGAATTTTTATGATTGGTAAGAATTTAGGGGTTATCGGTTAGGCGGTTAAGTACGGCGGACTCAAATGGGTTAATTAAAGGATTAAGAAAACATATTCATATTTCTTGAGGACGCTTGGCCTTTTCTTCCTAACATTTTTGTTGATAATTTTTAATATCAAACGTATGATAACAAAATTTGGTCTTCCTGGCGCGGTCAACTTATCATCAATATCGATTGGCGCAATTCGTATGTCCTCAGCAATACCACCTATAATAACTGTGCCTGTAATGGCATCATGCTAGATGTGAGTCTTTACGTTCGATTTTGCTTTGTTATCAAGAATAGGTAGTCGCAAATCGAAGATTTTTGAGCATCGTAAGGTTCGAGATTCTGATATTACTATTTTTATATTGTTCTTAATATTTATGAGGCGTTTTTCTATAAAAATTAATTTGGATTTGAACAAATTTATCAACGCTTAATTATTGTCACATACATTTTCCAAAACTTAGCGTCGTATTTAGGAAACCACAATATATACAATTTTATTATTTTTTTTTTGTATCACAGTTCATTATCCGACGTTAAGCACAAACCGATATTAATATATAGCAGTTTGCACACTGGATCAGACAAAAAAATTTTTGGTGACTAATGAAACAACACTCCATTGATTACAATAACAACATAACTATGTACGCTAAGCCAATTTATATACGCTATCTACTTGGCGGATGGGAAACAGTGCTTCCAAATGCTATTGTCTTCGTTTGCGGTTAATTTGCCAATGAATTTTCTGAAATGCTAAATATTTGCCAACAAAATTTTTTCGAAACAAATTAGATTTGTTCACCAACCGACAGATGAACTGCCTTTCACGTCATATAGATATGTATGTCTGTGCAATCAAGTTTTTATGATGAACTCTTAAGCGGAGATGGGTTGTTATTTTTTGTGACAATCGCTAGTGATTAAAATGGAATAGGAACGGAACGTTTCGGCTGTGGAACGCGGCTTTCCTCGATTTTCATATTTTATTCGTGACTGTCCCCTCTCTTCTCACCAACATACTGTAGACATGGCACTCATGAGTAACCGTCTAAACAAGATCTAGCTTAAATCGCTATATTATTGTTGTAATTTACATGCAAATTATTTTTTTAGCTGAATTTATGCCTTTTTGCGCAATGCCTTTAGTACAGTTATTAACTGGTTGAAAAATTTGTTTTTAACATTTCTGGGATCGTCGATTATGGAATAGAAAAACCCTTGTTACCCATGCGAAAACCTTTTTTTGCATTTTATAGAGAGCTCTTAAATCAAAGCTCATTTTAACTTGTAGCCACGATAACTTAAGCTAGGGTTGATGAAATTGAAAACAAAAAGAGATACGTTTTCGACCGTTCATGTAATTATCCTGGCAAATGAACTACAATAGAACGAGCTCGTTTGGAAGTACTTTTGTACAATTGACGCACATTTAGAAAAAAAGAATGAAATAAGCCAAACCATCAAACAACATACGGTCTACATTTTAGGTCTAATCGGATAGCAATGACAATATTTTTGAAAGATGTGGTTTCAAGAAAAACGCGATTAAAGTTTCAAGAACAAGTTAAGCAAAAAATTCTTCAAGTTGATCAAAAATATTATAAGTTATAAAATGTATACAGTTGAATATATGTGTGCGAGTATTATGTTGTGTGTTTTTATTTCTAGCGCATTGTTATTTTGATCAAGGTCTCTTCAATCGATAGATTTAAAAGTCGCTTCCAAATGAGCGGTAAAAATTGCTGCTTTTTCATTCGTTATGATTTTTCTTGATTGATCGAGCATGTATTTAAGGCTTTTTAGAACCTCATACATCTTTTTAAAGCAAAGTATTAGATGCTGTCAACGCTTAAACATTCAATAAAACCAGTTCTAAATTAGTAAAAGACACTAACACACCACAACTCGCTAGTTCAGATGGCGAAATCACTACATAGGCTTTTTTTTAATCAATTTTACTCTTTACAACTCTTTCCGAACAGGTAAAAAGATATCTTTTTTACCCTCGTATAGACCCATTGAACTTTCGTCGTTTCTTTTCAAGGGTATAAAAACACTCACAATCCGCTAAATCTGAAATACCTAGAGATACGGAAGCTTCTCACTAGCGTGAGCTAGTACGTGAACTATTATGTACCTATTATGTATGTACCAGATAAACATGATTCTGCTTTACACTTTGATTTTATTTTTTGTATTATACATACATCAATGTGTATAAATTGTTTTTCCATATTTGTTTAAGCAATGAATATGCACTTAATATTATTATCTATCTTTATTATATATATATGTGTATATAAATGAATATGTTTCAAAACTTAAGCATAATATTGAATTTAGACTTTAGACCATAATCGGTTCATCGTCCAAACTTTCCGGTTTCTTTTTTTTTCTTGAACTTTTTGCATTACTGATTTCTATAATACTTGCTATTTTATTGCTATTATTATATGTTGTAGCTAAAGATGACGAAGGAGAAGGAGAAAGAATAGATCCCGATATGACATGTGGTGCCGATAATGATGTTGAGGGCGATGAATTGGAAGAAATCATTTGAAATTCTTCAGATACAATTGCATTATTAAATGTATCTGCCGCAGAACATTTTACTGTCGTATCGTAACCACTAGACATACTACGAACAGCTATTGGTTTTCCTGGATGACCAATTGGAGCGTAATTTGTTCGATTTGCTACCATAGTTACCATATTTGATGTCTGTGGCAAAGAAAAACATAGATTTTGCTGACTTTCCGAGCGTCGGGTACCACTACTAGTAAACCCAGTACTGCTGATATTAGGTGATGTTTTAGGAGTTGATGAAAAGTTTTTTCCAGAAATATAACCAGAAAATATTAATTCGTTATCCAAAGCGGTATGATTCCTTGGGTTTGGAGTGTAATCGATATTCTGATCACGCAAATTATAAGTTAAGACTAAAGAATCATTTGTCAAATCTACGTCCGAAGAACGTTCGTAATGACTAATATTTGTATTCTTTTGCTGATCATGTGGTAGCAATTTTTCATCATATTCTTTAAAGTTTACATTGAGTTCATTCCCTACACCCCCAAATGATGAATCAATGCTATCTTTAAATTCCTTGCATTCAGATAATGAATGATTGTCTTTTTCTTTTCCTGTACTGAGATCATCTAAACTTCCACCTTCTCCATCTAAATCAGTCGACAACAAGTCATCATCTGAGGTTGCCCTTACCAAATTTGGCAATGCAGACGTTAACAATGCCTTTTCTTTACGAATTTCTTGAATGTGGCCCTCTAATATCCTCTCTTCTGTTTCAGTCTCGTTTTGCGACGGCCGTTGATATAATTCCTCTGGAGCAAACACTTTTGAACTGCGTAATGTACTTAACCTTGTAGTAGCAGTATGTGCTGCAGTATCCAAAGTATCTATATCAGCGAGAGTACTTTTGACGTTTAGCATCTTTTCCATAATTAAAGTTTCAATGCACTTTGTTTGTCTACCAATATCGTTGAGACTATCTTGAGCAGGTACTAATCGATTTGTGCGCAAAACGCATGGAGCAAATACTATCGATAAAGAACTCGCCGACATGCGATTGTGTTTTTCTTTTTGCGCTACCAGAGCCAAATGAAAAATAAGACGCTCTAAAAGAAAATGATGTTCTGCTGGAAGTTTTTTAATTAGCGACAGTAATGTTAAAACGCGCACATTAGTGTCAGGAAGGTCGGATGCGCGAAGAAAATCATCATATCGGTCAAATGTTAGCAACGGTTCAGGCATTTCACGTAAAAATGATTTTAAAACATTAGCTAATACATGAACGTTATATGATTCGTAATCAATCTCTGAACCAATCGGTTTTTCAGACATTTTTTGTTTAAGCTCCCGAATTTTCGAATTGACACCACTTTTGCGATAAATTCCTTCAGTGTACAAGGCCAACATTTCGATTTTTGTTATAAGTTGTTCTATCTGTATAGGAATTTTTGCTCCTTCAACTTCACACAGATACTTTAATTGCACACCAAATAGTTTTGAGTCAGTTATATTGGATTGTGATGACACGCAACCACTATGCGCAGTAGTCTTGTTGCAAGATGCACCTTTTTGATAACATTTCTTGTGACACGTAAGCCGGCAATTTTGACAAACCTGTAAAATAAAATAATATAAATTTGAATATAAACATATTTTATAGAATTTTTCAACTAAGAATTTTAATAAAAATATTTGGATTCTATATTTGGTACAATGCTAATACAGGTAAAGAACATTGTGGGTCCTAGGTTAAATTGTCTATTATGAAGACCCAAACCAACAGCTAACAAAGCAATACCTTATAACTTATCAATACACGTCCACGATGATTACTCATAAAATATATGTTTTATTTAACAAAAACTTCCACAGTATCTATTGGGTAAAGTTTTACATGTGATACATTATATACAGTACGACACAAAAGTGTGTACATACTATTTCTTTGGCGAGTTGTGTAAACTGTATGTATACAGGGTGTCCCCTAATTCGTCAACGATAATTTTGGAAATGATTCCTGTGTACATTCTAAGAAAAAAATCGTAAGGGTCTATCTCCAATGCTGACATCACTTCTCGAGGATTTAAGGAAAGGCTTACTTTGGTATACCCTGACGGATGTTAACGGAAATAGCTCAGTTAATACTAATGGCAGAAACTACGTTGATGACTTTGTTTTTAGAAGAAAAAACTGCATTAGAAATGCAGTTAAGAGCATTTAAATAAAGTTGATACCTTGTTAGGGTCTTCAGATATTAGAAACTGTTCCATTTTTCTTGCCCATGCTAATTTTTGACATTAGGCCGCTTTTCTCCAGAAAATGCGTAATAAACATAACGGTTAACTATTTTTTCTTATGAACGTAACAATAATAATAATAAAAATAAAATCAACAAGTTTGCTGAAAAACCCATAGATTTTATGCGATATTTGAGGAAACCTGCAGCAGGTAAAAATTTATGGTTTTTTCGACGTTTCTAACAACAGTTGACAATAAACTACTGTTATTGTCATTAATTTTCCAATAATTTTTTTAAAATTCCATATCTATTAAAAAGTTTTAAAGCTAACTTTATCCTAACCGACGACTTCGTAGTAATTTGGAAATATGTATTGAAAGCTTCGAGAAACGGGATCAGTTTCAAATACATGACAGAATGCGGGATCTCCACAAGTAAGAAGGATTACGACTGATGAAAGAAAACTGATCCATCAATCAGCATCAGATGCTTAGCTCTGCAATTCAATGTTACCAAACAGGTTTTACGGAAATGAATATATTAACTACGAAAACAGGCAAACAAAAAAAAAAACCAAAACTCTTAAAAACTCTCAAATAAACGTCCTCGACCAGTGTTCGCAAGGGCACGTCAAAGACACATAAGAAAGCGATTCGGAATCGTTTTTTAACCAAATGGGCCGAAGTATGTTTCATGAGGCCTTTTTTTTTATAATTTACGCGCGCCTAAGCGGTTAGATACCCTTTTACTGTTGTCAGGGCGCGGGCGGAAAGGTAGAAGGAGGAGAAAGGGAAATTGGTTTTGTAGTGGTTTGAAACTCAGGTGTATTAGGTTTCGATATTCGCTCTCCAGGGGTGGGTGTCCGAATAGGACGGAGAGTTTTTTCTTCACTCAAAGTGATTCGAAGGTTATAATTCGCACTAGTCTTTTGTGCTTGAAATTCTACAACAGCCAAATCTACGTGTCAGTGTTATGCCTTCACACGCAGAAAATTTTCTGTCTGAGTTCCAATTACACAAATGAAAAACTTGAAAAACTTGTCATGGGTAGAATTCGAACCTTGGTCCCTACGAGTGAGAAGCGATTGCTAGTATCACTACTCCACGGTCACCCCGTGTTTAAGTGTTTACCGACTGATGGCACCACTGATGCAAATGCCATCATATAGCGCCATTTTTACAACGTTAACTCTCAAAATTTCAGACAGATGTATCGATTAGTTTTGTTTTGACAGCTGTTGAAAGTCATCAAGTTCGTGTTTATTTGCAATCATGGAGAACGAGCAATATCGATCAGTGATTCGATTTGTTTTTTTTGAATGGGAAGACGTGTGAGGAAATCAAAGTGAAGTTGCATGCCGTTTATAAGGACCATGCATCTTCGATGACTACCATTAGATATTGGTTTAATGATGAAGAGCGCCCAGGCTGTCTGATTGAGGTGACTACGGAGGATATGGTTAAAAAAAAATCCACGATATCGTGTTAGCAGATCTTCGAACGCATACAAAATATCCTACACGAAAAATTGGCCATGAGAAAGCTATCGGCAATATGGGAGCCGCGTTTGCTAACAGTGGAGCAAAAACGAAATCGCATGACAACATGTTTAAACGCAATCCGAAAGAGTTTCATCACTATACGCCAGAAATGAAATAAAAGTCAAAACATAGTGGATTTCACCCGGCCAAACTGCTCCAAAGAAGGCGAAAACGGTTCCAACGGCCGGAAAAGTCATGGCCACCGTTTTTTGGGATTCGCAAAGCATCATCTACCTCACCCACCCTATTCTCCAAATTTGGCGCCATGTGATTTCTTTTTGTTTCCAAACATGAAAAAATGGCTTGGCGGAAAGCGATTCTCATCACACGAGGAAATCATCGCCGAAATAGAGAGAAATAGAGATTTTGCGGAGTTCGACAAATCATATTTTTTGAATAGATTGAAAAGTTAAAATATCGCTGAACTAAATATGTCGGGCTGAAAGACTATAATGAGAAATAAATAAAAAAAAAATTTAATGCGTTTTCTTGCCTAACACAGGTGCTTATCATATCAGCCCTCGTACAATTCCAACAATGAGATTCGGTATAAACTGTTAGGTTGTTTTATTACTCATAAATGTATTTGTACGCAGAAAATTAAAAAAATACTTTTCAAAAAGAACTCGTAACAGATTGGTCTACATACAAAAGAATAAATAAGACACTAATTCTTTCATCGTCGATACTCTCTTGATATCACATTTCTGCAATAAACCCTATTACAGCTATCGGAAATTCCAAGGGAAATAAGATTCCCCTCGAACATTTTCGTTCCCAGGAAAAAATTTCTCCTATCGTGAATTTTCATCGGAACTTATATCTCCCGAAATGCAAATATTTTCTTCGAAATTAAATTCGAATATGTTGTCAGTTGCTAAAATGCGGTTACTCTGTTATTACTGTGGAGACGTATTGATTGCTAATATTAGTTGATTCGTTTTATAATTACTTGCCGAGGAGCAGAACCAGCAAACAAAAAATAAAATAATATCAATAATACGAAGTTCGAGGGATAATTGGAACCCGTTTGAAAAACCCCAAGCTTTATAAGTCAATGGAAATGACATTGCCACGGTGGGTTGCTGTGGCTCAAGTGGTAGTGTATTGGCTTCCCAATCGGATCGTTCTAGGTTCAATATCAGCCGTGACCGAAAGACTTTTTTTAGGCAATTAAAATCTCGTAAGGTGAATGGTTGTCGAAATACAACATCAAGTCAATTTACACTAATAATTTAATCCCCCATTAAATGTCGGATGCCATCCATGGAGCGAAATAGCCCCTGAGCCCAAACATCTTTCTTTCTCTTTATGTCCCATTTTTCCTAAAACTTAACGTATGCTTTGGCATCATAAGTGTAGTCATACCCATATATTTGGCACCTTTTGAAACTACTATAGGGTCTGACATGTTTAAATATTTATTGGATTTACTCTCGGACAATCTTTTAAGAACTAAGAAGCCATTTGCATTTCCACCCATAGTGAAATTAAGCGCATGCCTTTGTTTCTTCGCAGAAAGTGGTTACCAGAAATCAGTGGGAAGTGATCATGAGGTTGGACTGAAGAATCGTAATTTTCGGAGGTATTTTCCCATGTCCTATCAATTTATGAATCATGAGGAAGAATTGTATGTACATATATATTATTTCCTAGGTTCAAAAAAGAAAGAAGAAGAAAAATAATAAATTTTAGCACTTAAATTCAAAAGCATCAGTAAACGCTCGGCCTCACTGAAAAAATGATCCTGTAGCCCGTAGAGTGGTTTTAAAGTCCGCAAACTAAGACTAACTAACTAACTCAACAAGAAGCAATGCAGATACATACATTTTTTTGAGGGCTAATAATAAAAGAAAAAAATGCATTACATTCACTTTTCAATGTGATATCATTAAAGAATTGGATTCCGTTGCAAACTTTTTTTTATGATAATAATATGCGCATTGCAATTAGTTTTGTCATTCTGTTTATCTTAGTCTTAACAGAACTTCTGAACAGGACTGACGCGTGTATTGTTTTTTCCTCCTACTGCGAAAACTCAAGAGATTATGAGGCCAGATTACATAGTTTGACAGCATCCTCGTCAACTTCGAGTTATGGGCAATTTTAAGTGGCAAAAATATGAGCATAAAAAGTGAGTTTAGTATTAAGCCATCGCAGATGGCACCTCAACAAAGGCATATGATACATTAAACCAAATATATCAAACAAGCGATTACAATTATACCTTATGTCCTCTTCAGTTTTAGTTTAAAAGACCAAGCAAACTAATTCTATCAAATTATCGAGGAGCTGTCTGAGTTTAACTATTGAATAATTGTATTTTCGAGGCTGTCAGAATCGTACAATAATTTTACCTTAGCAATAGAACCGCGTGACTTTTTTTTGATTCAATTTATTTTTATTTAATTACACACAATAAGGACCGAATTCTGTACCATGAAGTACGAGAGCCGAAAGACCTCCTATAAAAATAGCAACTCTGTGTTTAAAGTGGGATAATAGCGAGAATATTTACAAGAAGCTAAATTACATATTATTATTAAATACATGTAAGGTGGTAACTATTGGCAACGCCATACCATCACCAACTGGAAACAACATGCCAGATCGAAGACGACGACAATGAGGACAACGACGACAATGAGGACAACGACGACAATGAGGACAACGACGACAATGAGGACAACGACGACAATGAGGACAACGACGACAATGAGGACAACGACGACAATGAGGACAACGACGACGATGAAGATGACGGAACAAGAGAAGTTGGTACAGATGAAAGAGGAACGACGTAAAGACGACATCAAAGACGGGCGCGAGTTTTTAACATTAAATTAATTCCCTACATACTACGAGGGCGGGTCAATAAGTCCGTGACTTTTTGAATTTCTGACCTCTTTACTAAAACAGCAACACTGCTCCTGTCAACAGGCATCTGTCAGTTGACTCCTGTCAAAATTTAAACTTGCTGCGTCAGTTAGTTTCTGTTTGACAGCTATTTTTATCAGACTACTCACTAATTTGAGGAGCAAATGGAAAAAAGTGAATTTCGTGTGCTTATTGGCGTTGGTTGGTTTGGCGTTGTTTAATCGCAATATGGAGGAGTTTTTGCGCCGTTTTGTAACCGTGGACGAAACATGGATCCATCAAAACACACCAGAGAACAAACAACAGTCAAAACAGTGGGTTTTCTAAGGTTGAATCGGCGCCAAAGAAGGCCAAGGTGGGTTTGTCAGCCAATAAAGTTATGGCGACTGTTTTTTGGGATGCACGCGGGATAATCCACATTGACTACCTTCAAAAGGGAAAAACAATCAATGGGGAATATTATGCCGACTTATTGGACCGATTCAATGACGATTTGAAAAAAAACCGACCTCATTTGGCCAAGAAAAAAGTTCTTTTCCACCAAGACAATGCAAGGGTGCACACATGTGCAGTTGCCATGGCAAAAATCCATGAATTGGGCTATGAATTGCTCCCTCATCCACCCTATTCTCCAGATTTGGCTCCGAGCGACTACTTCTTGTTCCCAAACCTGAAGAAATGGCTTGGTGGAAAAAGATTTGACTCCAATGATGAAGTCATCTCGCAAACAAAGGCCTATTTTGAGGACCTCGACAAATCATTTTTTTTGGAAGGGATAAAAAATATGGAGAAGCGTTGGACAAAGTGTATAGAGCTCAAGGGAGACTACGTTGAAAAATAAAATTATTTTTTTATCAAAAAATCTGTGTTTTATTCCAAAAGTCACGGACTTATTGACCCGCCCTCGTATATCACCATTGTATTCTTGAACATTTTTTACCTTATTGTATTCGTTAACTTGAAACTGAATTAAAACTATATTGTGTTTCGAAAGGAATAATTCTTTTAATTATTTTCTGCCTCTCCGGGATTCCTACAAAGTGGGAGTTCAACCGGGGGATCCGCGCGAACTGTGTGATATAGTGATAAAAAAAATCCGCGTAATCAGGCAAAGTGCAATTGAATCCTCTAAATGTGAAACAATCCCACACCGTCTAATTCAATCTCTAGTGAAAGTGAAACATATAAAAAAAAAAAATAAAAATCCGCCGTAATAAATCAAAGTGCCATTGAAATCCTTCAAGTGTAAAACATCGCCTAATATAATCTCTAGTGAAAGTGAAATTAAAAAAAAAATTAAATACCAAGTCCAATAGCATAAATGCATTAAGACAAAAGGTCTGCAATTCGAAGAAGCGGTAAGATCGTTCTTGTTGTGACGTCATTTGAATTGGGAATAAGACAAACGCAGATTTTGTACATATAATTTTTAAAACGTGTAGCAAGGACGCAAGCACAAAGTATCTACGAGGGGCGTTCAATATATTCTCGGTATCGATATGAAGGAAAATGCGAATTCAATTTAAATTGTTTTTATTTTTCAATATAATCTCCCCTAACATCAATGCATTTGTTACATCTTGAGATAAGCTTTTTTAAACCCTCAAAAAAATAAATTTCCTCTTTCTCTGCAAAATACCCATTTATTGCCGACTTGAGTTCTTCATCATCCGAAAATCTTTTTCCACGAAGACATTTTTTCAAATCCGGAAACAGGAAATAATCACTAGGGGCAAGGTCTGGACTATAGGGTGGGTGTTGGATTTCTTCGAAACCACAATCTCGCGCAGCAGCCTTGGAAACTCGCGCCGTGTGAACAGGAGCGTTGTCATGAAGAAGCAACACACCCGATGTGGCATTGATGGTTTCACCTTTTTTTTTTGTACTCAATGAGCAAGATTCCCTTTGAGTCCCAAAAAACTGTGGCCATGAGCATCCCGGCAGACGGAGTGACTTTGAACTTCTTCGGGGGGTCTGTTCCTTTTTTATGCCACTGCATCGACTCTTGTTTGCTTTCAGGGTCATAGTGGTGGACCCATGTTTCGTCCCCAGTAACAATTCGATCCATAATACCGTTCGCGTTCTCACTACACATCTCCAAAAGCTCTCTACAGCATGCGATTCTCACTTTTTTCTGAGGCGCTGTGAGCATTCGTGGCACCCACCTTGCACTGACCTTTGAAAGGTTAAGATGGTCATGAAGAATGGTGTGAATGGTACCAATTGAAAGCTTGGTGATCTCTGCCATCATTTTCACCTTTATTCAGGCATCCTCAAGAACAAGTTTTTCGACTTCTTTGATGCTTTCTCCCGTACAAGCAGTAGCCGGGGCGCCGGAGCGGGGGTCGTCTTCAATGCTCTCTCTGCCTCTCTTGAACTCACTTGACCACTTTTGCACAGTTGATAATGAAGGTGCGGAACCCTGGTAAACAGCCACCATCTCTTCATGAATAGTTTTTTGACTTTTTCCTTGCTTAGTGAGAAATTTAATTACAGCGCGATGCTCAATTTTCACCATCATCGTCTCAGTTGCCATTATGATTCTGTTTAACTAGAGATAAAACGCGAATTAATAATCACATTTATATGAAATTTTACATAAATGCACTAAAATAATAGTATTACTTGATAAATAAGTCAATTTATATATACAACCACAGCTTCACCCCGATACCGAGAATATGTTGAACGCCCCTCGTACCTTGACCGCCGATAACCCCAACAACACAAACAAACTACACATTGGGTCAGCAATCAACCGGATGCAATTGGAACCCACTTCCTCAATAAATCAAATTAATCAAAAACTTTGTAAATGCCGAAGCAGCACAAATGTAAACTCTAAAATTGTAAAATAAACAAAAGTAAACATATAAATAATTGTAAAGAAAATTTAATAAAGCATTGTGTATTGTTCAGACAGAGAAAAAGGTTTTTTTTTTCTTAACCCGCGGATCTCCCAACATAACTCGCGCGCTCATGGGGTTTGTGTACCCTTAAGGTGATTGTTCACAGCGCGGGCAAAGGAAATTTAGGGAGGAAGAAAAGAGATGTACCGATGTACATTGTTTTTAAATGTTTGCAAGTTATAACGACCAGGAAATACAGAGATCGGCAGGGAATTCCATAAGGGAGTTGTACGGCTTAGGAACGAATCACGATATTTTATAGTACGTCTGAAAATGGGCTTGAGGGTATACTGATGAGCATTCATAGCGAGACGGATGTTATGGTTGAAAGTTTGAATGGGTGGAATGCTACTGGCGATTTCAGTGGAGCACTGGTGGTGGAAATAGCGATAAAACAAAGTGAGACATGAGACATTACGTCGGTGTTCGAGCGTGTCAATTGATTGACTGGTATTAGTATCATCAATAAGTTTTATCGCACGGTTTTGAATCCTATCTAGCAGGTGCAGAGATGTTTTAGGAGCACCTGACCAGATGTGGGCATTGTACTCCATTTTTGGGCGGATGAATGCCTTATATATTGAGGCCAGATCAGAGGGGGTAAAATATTTCTTACATCGCTTGAGGAAACCTAGACATTTCGCAGCATTTTTGGCGATATCAAATATGTGGTCATTCCAACGTAAGTTAACATTGACACACATACCAAGAATGGAAAGTTTTTCGGTTTCGACGATGCAAGTGCCATTCATAGATAATGGCTGAGTTTTTAAATTTCGCTTTAAAGACAGCAGACAGCATTGTGTTTTGGAAGCATTAAATTCCACTCTGTTGATAGTTCCCCCATTGGTTATGCTGTTGATATCGGAATTTAATGAGCTTAGCATACGCTGCCGTTCTCGTTCTACAGCCGAACAGCAGGCCCGTGAGTCTGGAAACGAATATGAAAAGCAGAGAGTACTGTCATCAGCAAAGGAATATATTGGATTAGAAGTAGCTGACAAGAGATCATTAATGAAAATTAAAAAGAGTGTCGGAGACAGAACAGAGCCCTGGGGCACACCAGCATTTATTTTGTGAATATCAGACTTGAAACCGTCCAAAACAACTTGCATTGAACGTTCCGAAAGGTAATTTCTAATCCATTGAAGAAGAGAGTCGTCGATCCCAAATGCACGCATTTTCGACAAAAGAGCCTGATGCCAAACTCTGTCAAATGCCTTAGAAATATCAAGCGCAACTATCTTGCTTTCGGCAGATTGATGTACGCTTTAGTTCCACTTTTCGGTGAGACATGCCATCAAATCACCAGTGGACCTGTTGCTACGAAAACCATATTGCCGGTCATTGAAAAGTTTTCGTGTTTCGAGATATTTCATGAGCTGACGATTTATCAGCGTTTCCATGACCTTGGAAAGAAGTGCAATTGTGTAGTAAGCAAATAAACTGTATAAATAGACTTAAGAAGTTAAATTCTCGAAAAAGGTTTTCTCTCTTTTATTAATTATTATCCCCCCACCAAAGAAATCAATTTAAAAAACTATTAAGCACTCGCTCCTTTGATAATATCTATCTATATATAATACGGAAGGGAAGATCTCTGAGAAAAGCAACAGCAACATTGAAACATTGCTGCGAAAATTATAAAAGACTCCAAGAATGCGGAAGACAGCTGAATATCTGGCCAAGCAACGACAATCATTGAAAGAGCATTGGGATAAGTTCGTGGTCAATGATACAATTATCGGCGAGCTCTTCAAGGCTGGCAAACACCCATACCTTAGAGACAACTACTTCGAAAGGATCAATACAGCGTACGAAACGATGCTAAAACTGATCGAAGAAGCACACGAAGGCCTCAGTGATAAGTCGATTGAAGGTGCTTTGATAAATGATGATGAGGGTGGAGAAAGATTAAATCCTAACTCAAGGCAAGATGTACAAGGTGCAACCCCTCAACAGTAGAGGTAAAAGCGACAGAAAAATAAAATTGCCGTGTTTATACTCTTGTGCAATAAACTTAAAGACAGCCTGAACCAGTCACTGTGAGATCTACTGTAAGACCAACACTTGACAGCGTTAAATCAGTATTGGAGGGATATTGTCCAGACGCATGACGAAATCATAGCAAACGCAGAGGAATCAGATGAGTCAGATTATCTTAAAGAGGATCAATATCAGGAAATCAAAACCATGTACCAGGAGATAGCAACAGAGATGAAGGAAAAGACAAAGAGAAGGAACCAAGAACGAGGAAGCAGTGATCTCCGACTGGAACGGATAAAAATCCCAACATTTGATGCAAGTTACCACTCATTGTAGATGTCGATGTCGATGGGGACACACGCATAGAAAATCTGTTCTTCTTTAAAATCTAACTTTCCTTTTAAATTAAAGTAAGTTCTTTTATTAAATCGTGTTTCTTCCATCCAACTTCTAAAATCAGTAAATAAGTTATAGTGGAAAATGAGGTGCGGTTCATGTCATTTGAAAATTGATAGACAAGATCTTAAAATTCAGTGCATCAGCTGTAATGAATATTATCATGCAAAGTGCGCCAAATTAGAAAAAAGAGAAATTGAATTCTACGAGAAAAATAGCCAAGGCTTCAAATGTGGTAGTTGTGTTACTCAACGGAGAAAATCAATACTGGTGGATGCTCCAATACATCCATCGCCTAACCGTGTCTGTTCCAAGAGTACTACTTCTAATTCTCTCACTAGTCTTAGTTCTGTGCACAATATAGAAACTGTTAGCACAATCTCAGCAACTAGCAGTTCAGCAGTTTTAAATTTGACGCTTGTTTCCCATGATGTCAATAATTCGTGACAGCATACAATTACCTTGCAAATGCTATACAGAGAATTAATTGAACTCAAACAAATAAATACTGAGGCACCTACAAAACGCTTGAAAAGAGCAATGCTTCTCTAAATAAGAGAGCTGATCTTCTAGAGATGAAGCTCAATAAATTGGAGCAAAAGGAGAAAGAGTCTTACGTTGACATATTTTTTATTCCCGACGCAAGCAAAACAATATTTGTCCCATCCTTTCCTTAAGTTTTAAGGAAGTACTATTGGAAAAGATGAGAGTGAACAAAAACAAAATCACTTCGAATATATTTCGTGCTCAACACAACAACACTGGCAGTGGCAGCAACAAGAACATAAACATCAGTAAGATTTTCATCAACGATTGTCTCACTACCTACACAAGTTCGCTTCTGGAGAAGGTTAATGAACTCAAGCATAACAATAAACGTAGATACTTATCTATACTTGTCAGGAAAAGGTAAGGTGATCGTGTAATTAAATTAATTCTTTTGAGGATATATCTAAGACTGCAGCTTAAATTTATTTATTTTACATTTATATAAACATAATGAATATTATTAACTTAAATTATTTAAATTATTTAATTAGATCCCAACATATAGATTTCAGTAATAATTGTAGTATTTCCCTCCCAAATTCTGATAAGCCTCCTGCCTTTGTATATACCATCTGAATAATGAATAATCTTCAGTCTTTTCAGTTATTTACCAAAATGTGAGAATGAGAACTAATTTCACACCTTTGGGTCATCTTCCTTATTTAATTTTCATTTCTGAAATTTGGATATTCAAAGCGAATTTGATATAATCCCAATCATACTTTCGATGCGGCTTGTAATGCGTCATATGCAACTGGCGGTGTCGCGATATTTTATAGAAGTAATATCTTAGGGTGTGTAATTAGTAAGTACAACTTGAAAAGCGCTGATATAATCGTTAATTGCGAAGTTTCTGGTGTTCACTATTGTTTTATTTGTGTTTACAGACTCCATAAGTGCACAGTCAAGACTTTTTTAGAAGAGTTTTCAAGTGTTTTTGTTTGATAAAAAATCTAAAAATATGGTACTGCGGGAGGATTTTAATATTAACATCCTCTGTGATTCTCCCGACGTAGCTTCTTATCTCTACTACCAATTCGTCTTAATTATTGTTTATATCACATATTTATAAGGCTCCAAAGAAGCAATCGCGTTTATAGGCTACGATCTAAAGATAACGGATCATAGTTTGACTAGTATTCAACTTAATTGCAAAATTAACAGAACAACCAGAACAGTTAGTAAATCTGTCAAAATTGATCGCGTTTAAATTTTGAGTTTTCCATTTATTGTGCTTGATTTGTTTCTTAAAAAAATACAATTTTATATATCGATATGTTGCAAGAATCGAAACCAGAATAATAGTAGTTCAAAATTAAAAAAAAATTATAAAGAAAAAAACAAACATGTTTACTTGCCAGAGAGTCCCCTAATAATATTAGGCTTAACAAATATTATGATAGGATTTGTCGCGAAGTAAAAATTGAAATCCCAATTTGCAGAAATGCTTATTTTAGCAATAAACTTGCTTGGAGTATGGGAAACGCTAAAAAAGAATGGCAGGTTGTTAATGAAATTCTTAATAAAAACAATTCGAACATAGATATTATAATAAACAATAATAATTCTATTATTTCCGAGCCCTTAAAAGTTGCCAACTTATTCAACAATTTCTTCTATGAAATGGGTTCCTGTCATATTACTTACAATGACGGCAACAACTCCACATCTTACTGTGACAATAGCATAATAGAAAGTTTTTTCTTTGAAGAGTTTACGGCGTTTGAAATTCAAAAATGTATAGCTTCCCTTAAAACATCTAATTCCTCTTCTTTTGATAATATTTCTAGTATGCTGCTAAAAAATTTTTTTTTCAGATTCATCTTAGTTGATTTATTCTCCCAGCAAGCTATGACTTGCAACGATACTATCATTTGCTGCTCAAAATTGGACGTGTTAATAGTTTTAAATACCTAGGTATTATACTGGATTCCAAGCTCAGTTGGAACGATCACACTTTATACCTAAAACAATATTTTAATAGAATTGTGAAACAGATGTACCATCTTAGTCTTTACTGCAATCTACCAATTTTAAAGATGGTTTATTCAAATCCAAACTGCAATAAGGTATTTCTTGCTGGGGCAAAACGTATTTCAATAAAATAGAACCCTTATTAACAAAACAAAAGCACGCAATTAGAATTATGGCTAAAGTTAATCAGAGAACCCCTAGTTTTGTGTTCTTCAAAAGTCTTGAAATCATTCCCTTATGTTTTTTGAAAAATCCGGTTATTACCATGGCAGGCTACATGAAAATTATAATTTACGTGTCAACGCTAGAAACTTTGCAACTTCTCAAATTATGTACAAAACACACCTTTCACGTTTTTATTTTGTTACCGGGCCTAGGTTATTTAATTTATTACCTGAAAACATTAGGTGTGTGAGAAAGAAAATAGTATTCTTAAACAATGTCAAAAAATGTTTTTTTCTCTTTTGATCATACTGCAATATGTTAGATTCATTTCTGGGTACATTATTGTACATTTTAAGCTTTCTCTGAATACATCTGTATAATATAGTACATATATCTTGTTTTTATTACTTATTTTCCCAGTCATCGACGAGCTGAGGTAGCGATTAGATCGTGTGCGCAGTGTGTTCTTCTCCGAGTGAAAAAAAAAAAATTAAAAGCCGTGTTCTGTTTCTATTGACAATCGCAGCTTGCAATCCGTTACTTCTTTTCGAGTTTTCTTTGCCCTTTCTTTGTTTACTGATCGCGTATTTTTTTTGCTACTTACGCGTGTGTTTTTACTAAATAAAAATTCCCCCCGGGCCAAATATAACGGGAAATCGATTTAAAGAATTTTAAACTGATGTTTTATGCGATGCTTACCCTAATAAAAGACATAAACCTAATCTCCTTCCTTTTACAGATTTCCCAGAATTGCCACAAGTCCACTACCAGAAAAATCAAAGATTTATTATTATCTCCCCCAAAAATACTGATGATCCTATTTCTTCGCTCAGTCTATTTAAGCTTCACAATAAACTTAATTCAACAATCTATCGTCTATGCGCCATGTTTAATTAACGTACCTAATCTGAAATTATCTCCGAAATGAAATCCCAAGGGGTAACTGAAGTTTTCAAATTTACAAAATCTGTTAACGGTACTCGTAAGCCAACTGGTCTACTTTTAATGACTTCTGACATGTTTCAAGCTCCTTCTTCAGTCGAAATTGGCTGTACAGTATATCCCTAATCCAATGAGGTGTCGTAACTTTCAGTTGCTTGATCATACAGCTAAGTGTTGCGGGGATACCGCAAAATGCGATGTTTGTAGCCTACCACCCCAATCTCCATCTGACTGTACACGCTCCATGTGCGCCAACTGTGGCCTTGACCATCCCTCATCCTCAAAATCATGTCTTAAATATCTCCAAGCTAAAGAATTACTGACAATTAAAACAAGGAATAAGTGCTCTATGACTGACGCCAAACTTTTATATAACCAAACACATGCTACCCAAACAATCCCCCACAATGCAACTTAATCTGATGCAGCCAAAACTAACAATAAATCTATCATTTCTGTTTCAAAACAAAATCTCTCAAACCAATCCAATGCAGACAACAAAGCTAAGTTCTCAAATCGTTTCAGATAAACTAATCTTTTCCTCTGATGCCACCCCTATCTCTCTACTAAAAAAAATTTCACAACCAATTCAACTACTCTATCACCATTATCAAATTTAACGCAAACTCTTGGCCTTAATCAGGAATATCACATTTCTTTATCTGATTCCGATAATGATGACAACATGCAACAAAAATAGTACCAACATTTACTCCCTCCCCGCTCTACCATCATCCCATCATTTTCCGAGTCTTACAGTGGAATATAAAAGGCCTTTGGAACAATTTTGACGAACTCTCTCTTCTCATAAGAGAACACCAACCTTGCCTCATTTCTCTTCAAGAAACTCACTTCCCTGTTTACTCCAATCCTACCGTCTCAAAACTATATTTAGGCTACTTTAATAATCTCCCCCATAATACTACGTCCAAACAAGGTATTGGGCTTCTGATTAGGAACAACATCCCACATAACCCCATCCCTATCACTTCCAACATCTCAGTTTTGGCTGTTGAAATTACGCTCAAAAGAAAATTCACTTATGTGGGACTACATTCCTCCGGAACAAACCATTACAAAGCAAGACCTACATATATAATATTTTATCGCAAGTCAAAACTCCCGTCATCTTTGGTGGGGATATAAATGCATGGAGCTCTCTATGGGGATCAACTTCAACTAATTCAAGAGGTCGCATCTTCAAGGAATTTTTAACTAACTCCAATCTTCTTATCCTTAATGATTGGACCTCTACACATTTATCCAGCCACAACACTCTTACCCAAATAGACCTTACCTGTTGTTCCCCCCCAATTGTACCCAAGAACGCATTGGGCTGTCCTCGATGACCTTCACAACAGAGACCATTTTCCAATTTTAATCTCTATTACCCTTAACAATTTAAAAAAAATCGACTTTCCGAAGCCTAAATTTATAACCCGTTTAGCAGACTGGTCTATATTCCAAAACTCCTTCTCTATTATGAAAACTTTTAATCCTATTGGCAGCGTTAACAGAGCTTCTGCAATTCTCCTAAAATTTATTAGAGCTGCCGCTAACGTCTCTATTCCCTAATCAGTTCAAAAATACGTCAAGTCTACGGTGCCCTGGTGGAACCGGAAACTAAATGTATTAAGGAACACCAAAATGGTCTTGTGGAGAGATTAAAAAAAAAGCCATTGCTTAGTAACCTTAAGTAAGAGAGCAAATGCAATCTTTCGAAGGCAACTCAAAATTGACAAAAGAAAAACCTTTGACCAATTCGCCAGCTCCATTAATCCCAATACCTCTATTACCAGCATTTGGGCAAAATAAGACGTCTTAGTGGTCTTCCTTCCTCATCACGAACTATTCGGTGCATCAAATCTAATTCAACTTCTTTAATTACTTCTTCTTTTCCTTTTACTAGCCCTTTTCTCGCTACACGAAATTATGCATAACGAGTTTCCCATTTTTACTGCATCGCTACTGCTCCGCTTATGGGGTTGGCTAATGTCGCAGATCGCAGAACGCGTCTGCATACTGCTCGGTCCTGTATCGCTTCGGCGGTTAGCCCCAGGCGTTGTTGTGAATTTGCCATCTGAGCAATCCAGGAATTCTTTTTCCTACCTACTTTTCTTTTAGTAGGAGCGACCGTAGTTGATATTGCCTTCTTAACGGGATTTTCCGGAGATCTTCGTTGAACGTGGCAATACCAGCTAATTCTATCCGACTCAAGTTGTTCGATTACCGAATTCTTTATATGTAGACTTCCTCTAATGTGCGTAGATCTAATGCAGTCGCGTTTCGTAACTCCAGTCGACATCCTTAACATTTTCATCTCTGCTGCCGTTATTTTATTTTTAAATGCTTCCTATATTGTCCAGCACTGCGAACCATACGTAAGAGCGAGCCGAACCACCGTGGTGTAAAGTTTTCCCTTCAATTTAAGTGGAAATTTTCGGTCACAGAAGATTCTCGAATTTTCTCGCCATTTCATCCACCCCACGCTTACACTGTGCCTTACGTCGTCGTCACATTTCGCTTCTACGTTAACGATTGATCCTAAGTACTTGAACCTAGTGGTTTTCGGAAGAACTATTTCGTCCAACATTATATCTGGAATAGGTTGCAGTGGATCCGAAAATGGACAGGTCAAATGTTCCGTCTTTGAGCGACTTATTTTAAACCCGTTTTTCTCTAGTGTCTTTCCATTTACTTAGGACGTTTTGTAAATCTACGACATTATCGCTTAGAATAACTGCGTCGTCGGCGAAGAGAATCGATGTTGCATTTGCTTCGTGCAAGCAATCTTTCAAAAGATAGTCTAGAACCACGTTAAAGAGGAAAGGGCTAAGAACGCTTCCTTGATGCACTCCGACATTTATCGGAAATTCAATCGTAAGTCCGGCGGTACATTTAACAGGAGTTTTGACGTTTCCATACATGTCTTGTATCATTCGTATATACGTTTCCGGTACCTTTTGATACCTCAATGCGGTCCATATGAGATCTCTAGGCACACGATCGAATGCCTTTTCTAGATACCATGTGCAGATCTTTTGACGAATCCCGATGTTTTTCCATTAATATTCGCAAGCTTTGGATTCCGTCCACCGTCGATCTTCCTTCCACGAATCCACACTGGCTATCGTCGAGCTTTATGATTTTGCGAAGACGTTCGTTTAAAACTCTTTCAGCGATTTTCATCGTGTGTGACATCAGCTTGATTGAGCGGTAGTTGTTGCATTCTCGCGTGTCGCCTTTGCCTTTGTATAACGGAACCAAAAAGCTACTTCTCCGTTGATTCTTTAATTACACCTCAAGAAATTAGCAATCATTTCGCCCATACATGGAAAATCAGTTCAGTAGACAAGAGTTTCCATCAAAATTTCGTTAATGAAAAATTAAATGTTCTCTCACAACCCTACTTTTATCCTCATAACGAGGCTGCATTTATAATTGAAAAATCTATTTCTTTAACAGAACTTGAGGCGTGTCTTGTCAATCTGAAAGGGAAAAGTCCAGGCAGATATAAGCTGTCATATCCCATGTTTAAAAACCTCCCTAATGAAATAAAGCTCAACTTACTTCAGCTTTACAACCAGGTATTCTCGAGCGGCATCTCAAATTCGGAAAACTGCCACTGTTATCCCTATTCTTAAGCCAAACCAAAACGTTCATATTGTTAACGGGTACCGTCCTATCTCTCTTTTGCTTTGTATATCGAAAATCTTGGAGAAAATCCTTAGCAAACGACTTCATTGGTATATAGTTATAAAGAACTTAGTCAGTCATAATCAAGTTGCTTTCAAGCTCAATCGAGGATGCATAGATGCCTTATTATATATTGACCATCTCATATAGACTGCATTATCTGCCAAAAACCATGTTACTATCTTGTCACTAGACTTTCTTAAAGCCTTCGACAGAATCGGTATCCATATGGTTCTTAATAAGACCATCTCATATCGACTGCATTATCTGCCAAAAACCATGTTACTATCTTATTCTTAATAAGTTAAAAGAATGGGGTATAGGCCTAAAAATATTCAACTTTATCAAAGCTTTCCTTTCTGACAGAAAGTTTTGTGTTAAGTTTAATAATACCTATTCCTCTGCAAAATGGCATCCCCCAGGGCTCACCTTTATCAGTGGTATTATTCATAATTGCTTTTGATGACGTCAGTCGAATAATTTTAGCATACAAGAACATCTACCACTGCATCAACGCTGACGACGTTTTTATTTTAAGTAAAAACAACAGTAACACTGACACTGTAACCAATTTTTCACACATTCTGCAGGAAATTGATGATTGGGGAACTCGTCCGGGGGCAAGCCTCTCGTTACAAAAAAGCAAGATTCTACATATATGCAGGAAAAAAATATGCTCGGTTTGTCTGTGCAAATCAACGGAATCCAACTACAAAACGTCCCCAATCTTCTTCTATTAGGACTAATATTCAACAATAGATACAATTGGAAAAATCATTGCATAGAATTGAGAAAGAACCTTATTCCCCGAATTAACATTATAAAATTTTAAAATTCAATCGTAAGTCCGGCGGTACATTTAACAGGAGTTTTGACGTTTCCATACATGTCTTGTATCATTCGTATATACGTTTCCGGTACCTTTTGATACCTCAATTCGGTCCATATGAGATCTCTAGGCACACGATCGAATGCTTTTTCTAGATCAATAAATACCATTTGCAGATCTTTTGACGAATCCCGATGTTTTTCCATTAATATTCGCAAGCTTTGGATTCCGTCCACCGTCGATCTTCCTTCCACGAATCCACACTGGCTATCGTCGAGCTTTATGATTTTGCGAAGACGTTCGTTTAAAACTCTTTCAGCGATTTTCATCGTGTGTGACATCAGCTTGATTGAGCGGTAGTTGTTGCATTCTCGCGTGTCGCCTTTGCCTTTGTATAACGGAACCAAAAAGCTACTTCTCCGTTGATTCTTTAATTACACCTCAAGAAATTAGCAATCATTTCGCCCATACATGGAAAATCAGTTCAGTAGACAAGAGTTTCCATCAAAATTTCGTTAATGAAAAATTAAATGTTCTCTCACAACCCTACTTTTATCCTCATAACGAGGCTGCATTTATAATTGAAAAATCTATTTCTTTAACAGAACTTGAGGCGTGTCTTGTCAATCTGAAAGGGAAAAGTCCAGGCAGATATAAGCTGTCATATCCCATGTTTAAAAACCTCCCTAATGAAATAAAGCTCAACTTACTTCAGCTTTACAACCAGGTATTCTCGAGCGGCATCTCAAATTCGGAAAACTGCCACTGTTATCCCTATTCTTAAGCCAAACCAAAACGTTCATATTGTTAACGGGTACCGTCCTATCTCTCTTTTGCTTTGTATATCGAAAATCTTGGAGAAAATCCTTAGCAAACGACTTCATTGGTATATAGTTATAAAGAACTTAGTCAGTCATAATCAAGTTGCTTTCAAGCTCAATCGAGGATGCATAGATGCCTTATTATATATTGACCATCTCATATAGACTGCATTATCTGCCAAAAACCATGTTACTATCTTGTCACTAGACTTTCTTAAAGCCTTCGACAGAATCGGTATCCATATGGTTCTTAATAAGACCATCTCATATCGACTGCATTATCTGCCAAAAACCATGTTACTATCTTATTCTTAATAAGTTAAAAGAATGGGGTATAGGCCTAAAAATATTCAACTTTATCAAAGCTTTCCTTTCTGACAGAAAGTTTTGTGTTAAGTTTAATAATACCTATTCCTCTGCAAAATGGCATCCCCCAGGGCTCACCTTTATCAGTGGTATTATTCATAATTGCTTTTGATGACGTCAGTCGAATAATTTTAGCATACAAGAACATCTACCACTGCATCAACGCTGACGACGTTTTTATTTTAAGTAAAAACAACAGTAACACTGACACTGTAACCAATTTTTCACACATTCTGCAGGAAATTGATGATTGGGGAACTCGTTCGGGGGCAAGCCTCTCGTTACAAAAAAGCAAGATTCTACATATATGCAGGAAAAAAATATGCTCGGTTTGTCTGTGCAAATCAACGGAATCCAACTACAAAACGTCCCCAATCTTCTTCTATTAGGACTAATATTCAACAATAGATACAATTGGAAAAATCATTGCATAGAATTGAGAAAGAACCTTATTCCCCGAATTAACATTATAAAATTTTAAAATTCAATCGTAAGTCCGGCGGTACATTTAACAGGAGTTTTGACGTTTCCATACATGTCTTGTATCATTCGTATATACGTTTCCGGTACCTTTTGATACCTCAATTCGGTCCATATGAGATCTCTAGGCACACGATCGAATGCTTTTTCTAGATCAATAAATACCATTTGCAGATCTTTTGACGAATCCCGATGTTTTTCCATTAATATTCGCAAGCTTTGGATTCCGTCCACCGTCGATCTTCCTTCCACGAATCCACACTGGCTATCGTCGAGCTTTATGATTTTGCGAAGACGTTCGTTTAAAACTCTTTCAGCGATTTTCATCGTGTGTGACATCAGCTTGATTGAGCGGTAGTTGTTGCATTCTCGCGTGTCGCCTTTGCCTTTGTATAACGGAACCAAAAAGCTACTTCTCCGTTGATTCTTTAATTACACCTCAAGAAATTAGCAATCATTTCGCCCATACATGGAAAATCAGTTCAGTAGACAAGAGTTTCCATCAAAATTTCGTTAATGAAAAATTAAATGTTCTCTCACAACCCTACTTTTATCCTCATAACGAGGCTGCATTTATAATTGAAAAATCTATTTCTTTAACAGAACTTGAGGCGTGTCTTGTCAATCTGAAAGGGAAAAGTCCAGGCAGATATAAGCTGTCATATCCCATGTTTAAAAACCTCCCTAATGAAATAAAGCTCAACTTACTTCAGCTTTACAACCAGGTATTCTCGAGCGGCATCTCAAATTCGGAAAACTGCCACTGTTATCCCTATTCTTAAGCCAAACCAAAACGTTCATATTGTTAACGGGTACCGTCCTATCTCTCTTTTGCTTTGTATATCGAAAATCTTGGAGAAAATCCTTAGCAAACGACTTCATTGGTATATAGTTATAAAGAACTTAGTCAGTCATAATCAAGTTGCTTTCAAGCTCAATCGAGGATGCATAGATGCCTTATTATATATTGACCATCTCATATAGACTGCATTATCTGCCAAAAACCATGTTACTATCTTGTCACTAGACTTTCTTAAAGCCTTCGACAGAATCGGTATCCATATGGTTCTTAATAAGACCATCTCATATCGACTGCATTATCTGCCAAAAACCATGTTACTATCTTATTCTTAATAAGTTAAAAGAATGGGGTATAGGCCTAAAAATATTCAACTTTATCAAAGCTTTCCTTTCTGACAGAAAGTTTTGTGTTAAGTTTAATAATACCTATTCCTCTGCAAAATGGCATCCCCCAGGGCTCACCTTTATCAGTGGTATTATTCATAATTGCTTTTGATGACGTCAGTCGAATAATTTTAGCATACAAGAACATCTACCACTGCATCAACGCTGACGACGTTTTTATTTTAAGTAAAAACAACAGTAACACTGACACTGTAACCAATTTTTCACACATTCTGCAGGAAATTGATGATTGGGGAACTCGTTCGGGGGCAAGCCTCTCGTTACAAAAAAGCAAGATTCTACATATATGCAGGAAAAAAATATGCTCGGTTTGTCTGTGCAAATCAACGGAATCCAACTACAAAACGTCCCCAATCTTCTTCTATTAGGACTAATATTCAACAATAGATACAATTGGAAAAATCATTGCATAGAATTGAGAAAGAACCTTATTCCCCGAATTAACATTATAAAATTTTTTTCCTCGAGCAAGTATAAAATCCACATTAACACCTTATGTTAATAACTCATATTAAACAAACTAGATTACGGTTTGTGCATCTATGGCAACTGTCCTAAACCTGTTTTGGGAATTTTGAAACCATCCTATCACCAAGCAATTCGTAGATCTGTCTTTGCTTTCCTACCCCCCATTAAGAACATTTTGACTGAATCCGGCTTACCATTTCTAGAAGGAAAACACTTACAGGCAAATTTAACACTATGCTCGAAATTCCTTTTCCCTCCTAAGTCTATTGCTGGCAATACCATTATCATTTCTCTTTGCTCCCGCCGGAACAAAAGGCTTCCTTCTGCAATAGATCGCATTTGGCACCTTTTAAAATAATCCAATTTACCACAAAAAGTTTTTCGCGTTTCAACCCCCTGCTTTCCTCCGAAAACCTAGACTCGCAGCATATTTGGCGAAATCGAGTATGTGGTCGTTGCAACGTAATCTGTCATTGACACACATACGGGGAATGGAAAGTTTATCAGTTTCGACGATGCAAGTGCCATTCATGGATAATGGCTGCGTATTTAAATTTCAATTAAACGACAGCAGACAGCATTGTGTTTTGGAAGCATTAAATTCCACTCTGTTTGTGGGAAGTAGCAGATAAGACATCATTGATGAAAATGAAAAAGAATATCGGAGATAACGGAACCCTGGGGCACCTCAGCATTTCTTTTGTGGAAACCAACCAAGGCAACTTGAATTGAGCGTTCCGAAAATAATTTCTTATCCATTGAAGAAACGCATCCCAAACGCACCCATTTCCAACAAAAGAGCCTGATGCTATACTTTGTCAAATGCTCAAATATCAAGTGCAACTGTCTTGCTTTCGCCACATTGATGTACGCTTTGGCTCCACTTTTCGTTTACCTGACATCAAATCACCAGTGGATCTGTTGCTACGAAAACCGTACGCCCAGTCATTGAGAAGTTTTCGTGTTTCCAGATAATGCATGAGCTGACGGTATATCAGCTTTTCCATGACCTTGGCAAGAGGGGCGTAAGTGTAATGGTTCAGTCGGAGGAGAGAGAAGATTCGCCTTTTTTAAGGACAGCCTGGAGAAATGCTGTTTCTTATCTACTCAGAAAAAGTTCTGAAGGGTAAGATAAACCCCGTCTGAAAACCAATTTAAGCTCTAGGTCCAGCCGAGACTCCATAAAAGGCCAAAGGAGACCCCGATCTTACTTACAATGTAATACAAAATATAGTGAGACAAGTTCTGCAAACGTTGTTTACCCACAAACGGCGCAGAAGATATATGGATCAAACCTATTGAGTGAAGTTGACTAAGTTCTTGAAACTCAATAACATTTAATAGACCAGGGGCAGTTTATGTTGCATTTTGGATCACATAAACTTTGATATTGATAGTTCCGTTTTTCAGTAGGAGTATGTGGAGAACTGACGTGGGGTCTCACTAGCTACTTACAAATTAATGTCATATGCAATCAACAAAGTACATAACCACAAGGGTTAGGGGGTCTCGGATGAGCAGATTATTAAATGGTTTAAGATCGTTTAGAAAAATAAAACAAGTTAATGTTTGCATAATCAATATCTTTAGAAAGGATATAACTTAGATATTTCGCATATTTTCAAAATAACTTATATAAAAACGTTCTGTTTACAATTTTTATAATTTTTTGATCGAGTTACAAATAAAATAGATTCTACTTTTGTCTTTGTTTTCGGATACCTACTGAAAACACAGCTAATTGATAAAAACAAAAATAAATAAAATAGGACTACAATAACAACACAATACTTACCAAGCCACGTTCGATTGGCCATAAAAGAAATAGCTGGCATATTTCACAAGCGGTTGGTATATTAATTATGGTAAGTTGAAATGTGTGTCCTGAAAGGCGAAAAATATATCAAAAAATTAATAATCATTGTAAAAATAAATAGTTTTATTAATGTATTTATATAAATATATATACTTTTTTTTCATACAGTGTAAAAACATTTCATACCATTATAGTTAGTGTGTTCCTCTATTTTTCTTTTTTTTTCTTTTTTTCTTTTTGTTTTAGGTTTTTCCGTTTCTCTGGAGTTCATAAATTCATTCATAAATCCACGAAATGCATTAACTCCCATTGTAAGAGGAAAATCATTTTGTTTGCCACAGCATGTTTCCATAACTTGGCCAAAATTGTCAATTAAGTCTCTATATTTTATATTTAATGAATCAGAATTTTGTTTATGCGCCACGCTGTACTGTGCCACAAGATTGTCCTTAAAAGCTCGCAGAGCTTGCTTAAAAACTCTATCGACTTCTGACGACTTTTCGCCTTCGTTTTCATCCATTTTATAGATTTTTTGTGTAATAAAATCTTGCATTAAATTAAGTTCCTTTGCATCGCTAATAATTCTATCCGTGGAGTCTGTGTATTCTCTCGCTGAATACTTGGAGTTCGGAGTCATTATTTTATCGCTGCCCTTTCGCATTCGTTTTGACCGTTTTGCTTCGCATATCAACGTTTTGACTCCGCCATTTTGAATGCATTTCGTGTGAACAAGCACCTTACAATCTAAACAACGATAGCCCTCATTAACAAAAGCATCACTCTCTTGACAACTAGCACATTTTTCTGCTTTTCCAATACGGGCAGCTTTTCGAAAACGATGACCTGCTATATTGATTTGAGTAGACGATTGATACATGTCGTTGCCTCGATTAACTTCAAGTAGTGGAACTTTATTAGTGCTCGGATCTGAATTACGACGACGCAATCTCTCACTAGTTGGATCATATACTTTATGGAGTCGCGGAGCTATCACTTCTACTGAACTTAAATCATCACTTAAATTAGATTTTACACGACGATTTTTTGATTGCTTATTTATGCGATTAGACATCGAATACTGTACTTGATCTTCCGAAATTGATCCTAAAAGTACTGCGGCTTTTCCTTTTGGCAAAGCTATTGCGGCACACTGTAAATTAGCTTCATCAACGGGATAATGATTTTGCAAGTAGGAACTTGTTTGATGGGGATTTTCGCCATGAAAATTTAAATGTGTATCAGACATCATATTAATATTTTCATAGTGCTTGGGGCAAACAGAATTTATTTCTGAATCGATGACAGCGTGTGGTTCATTAGTAAAAAATCTTCCATGACATGTCACATCTTTTTCACTTTGCAAAATTGTCTCAGCTGGATTAAGAACAGAGGAAAAATCATAACCGTCTTTCTGTTTGTTTGCATTTAATATATTACAATCGTCGATGTCTTCGTAGTCCACATTATAGTACTTGGTTGGGCCGGAATCTGTTCTACGAACTGCAGGTTTAGTTATTTCTTGCCTGCAGAATTTACAGAAAAAATAAAAAAAAAACAGAAAGGCGGTAAGTAAACCAAACTAAAAACAAACAAATATCTATATTATCCATGCAAATGCTCGTATATGCAAATATTTTTAAATAACAATGACAATTTTGAAGTAAGTATATCCAATATAAAATAAACTTAGATTCAGTAATCTTACCCCTCAATAAAAGAAGAATCTATATGTGATTACTATTTTTTTTACATAAGCAGCGAAGCGATTTTTTCAAGGTCTGCAAAAATGTTTTATTTGCAACAGATTATAAATATACATAAACATACGGTTATGCAAATGGAATATAAAAAAAGATTCCATCAGGAAAATATTATGAAAGTTTGCTTCGTCATGAAAAATAGAATCCTACAAAGCCACATTCTAAAAAGAACAGTGGTTTCAAAACATTAATAATTTGTATCGGATTACGGGAAGGAACTCTTCAAAATTTTTTTTTTTAAATTACCGCACGCTTATTATTAGTATAGTACACTTAAAATGTTTACACACAGCGCGGGCGAAATAAAATTAGGAAAGGAAGAAAGAGAGCTAGCGATGTACGTTAGCTTTAAATGTCTGAATGTTATAATGACTAGAAAATAAAAAGCTCGGCAGAGCATTCCATAAGCGAGTTGTACGCCCAAGGAAGGAATCAATATATTTTAGAGTACGTTCGAAATTGGCTTGAAGGCATACTGATGAGTATTCAAAGCGAGAGGGAAGTCAGAGTTAAAAGTTTGAAGGGGAGAAATTTCAAAAGAACAAGGTGAAATAGGTGTCTTGATTTTCGAGGGCGTCAATTAATAGTGTAATATTGGCGTCACCTGAGATTTATCACACGGTTTTGGATCCTATCTGGCAAGTGCAAGGATATCTTTCAGACACCAAACTAGAAGTGGACATTTTACTCCAATTTTGCCTTGCACCATATGAAGTGTCCAATTTTCACTCAGTTCGCAATAAGAAGTTCACGAGTAACCCTTTGTAGGAGAGTGTACAAATTATTTATAACACATAGTGATACGTGTGTTTGACGTATCAGACTTTTAGAGTTCGTTGCAACAATAGTAATTTTTTTCCAGGAATTGTTTATCATGCTGTGAACAGCTCAAACTCGGACTCTCTTCCTTTATGAATTTATACTGGGAAATAATGCGTCTCTGGCAGCGAAAAGCATGAATGATGTATTTAAGAATGTATCGGTAAACGAACGCAACATTCGACGTTGGTTTGCTAAGTTCCGTTCTGGAGATATTGGCCTCGAAAACGAACCACGTGGGAAACCAGAAACGGTAATTGGCTATAGCGTTTTAAAAATAACATTAGATACAGACCCAACATAAAACCGTGCGGGAAATTGCACAGAACATGGAGGTATCTCCCATAACAATAAGTTACACCTATCCCTAATAGGAAAAGTAAAAAAAAAAAAAAAAAAAAAACCAAATGTGGGAAAATTAGCCGTTGATGAACGTGTGATGAAAAGTTGATTTTGTATGACAACCGTAAAAGATATGGGCAGTGTTTGTATGCAGAAACTAGGTCTTCACCCAGAAAAGGTTATGGTGACAATCTGATGGACATTGAAAGGACCAATTCACTTTTCATTTCTTCAGCCAGGGATAACGATAATTGCACTTAAATATTGTGAGGAAATTCTTTCGCATCCACCGTACTCTACTCATGTTTCTCCAATAGACCATCTGTTCTGCAGTCATTTTGCCGGCAGAAGGTATTCTGAAACCGAACAGAGGTCCAGTCTTCTATAAAAAAAAAAATAATTTATTGGCCTTGAATCACGTTGGAAAAAAGTTATAGATGCCAGCGGTTCATATTTCGACTACATAAAAAATTATAAAAGAAAAATATTGGCTTTGAAATTTTTATCTCAAAATCTGACATTTCATATATTGGGGGCAAATCAGAGGGGCTGAAATATTTCTTACATCGTTTCAAGAAACCTACACATTTAGCAGCGTCGAATATGTAGTCATTCCAACGTAAGTTGCCATTGACACACATACCGACAATGGAAAGTTTTTCGGTTTCGACGATGCTGGTGCCATTCATGGTTAATTTCGCTTTAACAACATCAGACAGCATTGTGTTTTGGAAGCATTCAATTTCACCCTATTGGCAGTTACCCATTGAGTAATGCTGTTTATATCGTAATTTAATGAGCTTAGCGCTATGCTGTCGTTTCCGTTCTACATTCTAAGAGCAGGGACATGAGTCCAGGAACGAATTTGAAAAGCGGAGAGTGCTGTCGCCAGCAAAGGAATTTATTGGTTTAGAAGTAGCAGACCACAGATCATTGATGAAAATTAAAACGAGTGTCAGAGACAGAACGAAGCCCTGGGGAACACCAGAATTTATTTTGTGGTTCTGTCAGTGTAACTGTTGCTACGATTTTCGCGTTTCAAGATTGTTTAAATCTTAGTTTTATTAATAAGTATTCTTCTTGTAAGCCTCATTATAATTTTCCCATTTTTCCATTTCCTTTCTTTACATACATACTGTAAATACCGATGGCTCTTGTCCATATCATCCGTTCCCACACTCTATTCTGCTAAATAATCAATATTCGCACCGAATATTCCGCTGACATATGGGTTTTGCTCGCACTTGCATTATCAAATACAGGATTAGGTCGCAATTCCCAGACGTAACAGAATACGCCTAGAAAGGTTCTGGACAATACAGGAAGTACAATCTACAAAATCATCTGAAGAAATACAATTGACTCCGCAATATATTCAGTTCATGAAAGAATATATTCACCTCAATCATATGACAGAAATAAACAGCAGAGCAGAATCAATCAGCAGACCGCATTATTTTCTGCCACACTATTGCGTTTTGCGGTGGTTTTCGATGGATCTGCAAGAACATCTACGAATATATCGCTAAACGATGTACAGTCGACTCTCGATAATTCAAAACTCAAGGGACCTTACAAAAAATTCGAGAGTTCGAATTAACGAAAAATTGTCGAGTTGGAGCAAAGAACAAAAACGAAATAAGTATGTGCAATACATATATACATATGCAACAATAATTAGACACACTTTCTTACAAAACACACGCTGAATTGCATACGTACAATTTGTACTTACATTTTTCATTTTGTAAAGAAATCAGTGATTTTTTTGCTTAAATAACTTCCAGCGTCCTTGGTCAAGGGCATTGTCTATGACAACCAGTGCCGAGAATACCTCGTCGTCTACTTCCGTTATTAGTAAATATAGACGCATTGTACACAACAATGACTTTGCCTCATTTGATGTGACGGGCGGAATTGGTTCTGCTTCCGATTCTTCTACATCTTCGCCTTCATTGTGGTTGCTTGAATTTGAAGCTGCCAGAATTTCGTCGTTACACAGAGCACCGCAGACTTCAAACAGTTTGAAATCGTTGTCGATTTAACGTTTTTCCATGCTTTGTCAACCATGGCCATCGCTGTCAAAACATTTATGTTGGCTCTCTGTCCATTTTCAATGTTATCCAATGTTATCCAACATTAACATCACTACTTCTTTGCGGTACAAAGTTTTAAATTTCTGAATCACTCCCTGACCAAGGGGTTGCAAATTAGAGGTGGTGTTAGCAGGAAAAAATGTATGATTCATATTACTGAGAACTGGCGGATTATTGTGAACTGTGCAATTATACAGGAAAAGTACAATTTTCCGCTTCTACCGTTTTATGTCGATGTCTAGTTTCAACAGCCACTCATTGAACAATTCAGCGGTCATCCACCTTTTTTTATTGGAGCGATAAAACGTAGGAAAGGATTTGATACCCTTGAGACATTTAGGGTTAGCAGCTTTCCCTATCACAAGAGGTTTTATTTTTTGTGACCCGTCCATGTTTACTGCGAGTAAAAATGTTAACCTTTCCTTGCTATGTTTCCCCCCATGGCATTTTTCGTTTTTAAATGTCATCGTTCAATCAGAAAGACACTTAAAAAAAGAGCAGTCGCATCCGCATTGAACACATTCCGTAGATCGTAATTTGCCTTAATCATTTTTCCATGCAGAAAAAACAGTAACATCAACACTCGCGCTTTCTCCACATATTTTTTTGAATACGATGTTATGTCATTTTTTAAAATTGGAGAGCCATCCTTTACAGGTGTTGAATCCTTCAATACACAAACTAACAGCGAATGACTTAACTTTCTCCTTCAGCGTGCAACCTCCGACAGGTACGTTTTGTCGCTGCATTGACTAAACCATTTCAATAAGCATTCTTCAAGAACGAAAAAAAATTGAATTACTGAGACGAAACTAGATTTTGAAAAATTTTGTACTTAATAGGATCAAAGCAAGCTGGGCAAAGAAAAGAGAACAAAAACCAAAAACGAAAAAAATATTAGAATTACTGAGAAGAAACTAGCTACTGATTTCGAATTACGGCGTGGTTGCTGGCGGCAAAACTCGACAATCACTTCAAATTAACGAGCGTACCAAAGCACATAGGTTTTGTTCCATTTATCAATTTTTTTTCAAGGGACCTCACAATCAGTTCGAATTATCAAAAATTTCTAATTATCGAGAGTCGACTGTATTACATGCATTAGAAAGCGATTTATTTTCAATTCTGTTACGCTTCAGAATTCCTCTCCCGTATTTACCAGAGATATTTCTAAAATGTATCGCCTAATACTTGTTGACAATGACAGCAGGAAGTTCCAGCTCATCCTTTGGAGGGAGTCCCGCCACCAACCTATTAGGGAATATCATTTAACTTATGGTACAAAATCAGCACCATACTTAGCAATCAAGTGTCTTCAAGATTTAGGTCCAACTGCAACGAGTCAAAATTCATTAAGAGCTACCATTATCAGACGCGATATACGAGTGCTGTATGATAAGTACAGTATAAGTGATGCAAAATGTGTATGCCGTCATATAGCGCCATTACAACGATGACTCAAAATTTCAGACAGATGTATCGATTAGTTTCGTTTTGACAGCTGTTGAAAGTCATCAAGTTCGTGTTCATTTGCAATCATGGAGAAAGACCAATATCGATCAGTGATTCGATTTCTTTTTTTTTTTTATGGGAAGACGTGTGAGGAAATCAAAGTGAAGTTGCATGCCGTTTATAAGGACCATGCACTTTCGATGACTACCATCAGATATTGGTTTAATAGATACAAGCGTGGCCGAACATCCGTTTTTGATGAAGAGCGCCCAGGCCATCCGATTGAGGTGACTACGGAGGATATGGTTAATAAAATCCATGATATCGTGTTAGCAGATCGTAGGATGAAGGTCAGAGAGATTGCTGACATTGTACACATCTCAATTGAACGCATACAAAATATCCTACACGAAAAATTGGGCATGAAAAAGCTATTGGCGAGTTGGGTGCTGCGTTTTGCTAACAGTGGAGCAAAAACGAAATCGCATGACAACTTCGGAGCACTGTTTGGACATGTTTAAGCGCAATCCGAAAGAGTTTCTACGGCGTTTCGTGAATGTTGACGAAACATGGACCCATCACTACATGCCAGAAATGAAAGAACAGTCAAAACACAGTGGATTTCACCCGGCCAAACTGCTCCAAAGAAGGCGAAAACGGTACAACTTGGCAAAAAAAAAACTCCTTTTTCACCATGACAACGCACCTGCTCACTCGTCCGCAATCGCCACAGCAAAACTTGTCGAATTACGCTACAAATTGCTGCCTCACACACCCTACTCCCCAGATTTGGCCCCTTGTGATTTCTTTTTGTTTCCAAACATAAAAAATGGATTGGCGGAAAGCGATTCTAGTCAAACGAGGAAGTCATCGCCGACACAGAGGCCTATTTTGCGGAGTTCGACAAATCATATTTTTTGAATGGTTTGAAAAAGTTAAAATATCGCTGGACTAAATGTGTTGAGCTGAAAAGAGACTATATTGAGAAATAAGTAAAAAAATTTTTTATTGCATTTTCTTGCCTAACACAAGTACTTATCATACAGCCCTAGTATGCATGGATGGCGTTTTAACTAGAAGCGACGACTTACAAGAAGCATGCCAAATGAAGACAGAGTTAATAAATTTGCTCAAAGAGGGGCAATTCTCCTTGCGAAAATGGTGCGCAAACACACCAGCACCACTAAAAGGAATAGCTAAAGAAGACTGTGAAGTGGAAACTATACTATCCGAACAATCCCGTGCGTCAGTTAAGACTCTTGGTCTAACCTGGGTTCCAACATCGGATCAATTCATCATCAAAACTAAACGGAGAGGTGCCATAAAGGTCACTAAACGGACAATTCTTCCGGATATCGCTCACATCTTCGACCGCTTAGGAATTGTGAGTCTGGTAATCATTCTAGCAAAAAAAAATTTTACAAGAATTGTGGCGATCTAAACTGGATTGGGACTGCAGTTCCAATGAAAATACACACCAAATGGCTGCACATCAGGAGAGAACTTCAACACTTAAACAGCCTGAAAATACTTAGGCATGTATTACTGCCATCCGCAGCTGATATCCAGGTTCATTGTTTTTCGGATGCCTCACAACGGGCGTATGGAGCGGCTATATACATAATATTGTAAAATGTTTGTGTGGGTACAAATGATAGAACTTATTCTTTTCAATACAAATCCCTTTATTCAGTACAGTTACAATTCACTATTTAATTCTTTCTCTCAGTACAATTCAATTTCTCAACCACATATACTTTTCTTATCTTTTACTTAAACCACTTAATCACTTCTTCTAATTAACACTTCAAATTCAAATTTGGAACTGATTTGCATACCTTTGGGATGCTGGTATTTATACTCGAATGACATACTTCGAGAACAATCCTCGCCACCCAGCGTCCCATACAATTTCCAATTTGCTAGAAAATTCGATTCTATTCTCCAGTCAATGACTTTGCTAATCCAGTATCGAAACCTTCGAGTCTTCGAGTTTCGACATTTTCTGCTAGATGTCGCTGCTCACATTTGAGTGGTTATCACAATATCATCAAACCAGAATAGAGAAATTAAAGTGCAACTGGTCTGTTCAAGATGTAGAGTTGCACCAATAAAACAACTGACGATCCCACGATTAGAACTTTGTGCTGCAAAATTAATGGTACAACTAGCAAACGTGGTCAAAACGAGTCTACCACTCGAAATCCACAAAACAACGTTCTGGACTGACTCTTAAATCGTCTTAGCTAGGATAAACACCAAGCCTTTGTCGCCAACCGCATCTCGTTCATAAACGAAGAAACCAAAACGGAGCAATGGAAGTACATCAATACAGAAATAAATCCAGCTGATTTATTGTCTCGGGGAGTATTTCCCGACCAATTTCTCAAGACCCTTTCTTGGTTCAAGGGACCTACATTCCTTTACCGATTTCAATCACCATGGCCAGTGCTATCATCAGTAACGAAAAGCGAACATCTTCCAGAAGTAAAAACGATAAAAACAGTCTTAGTAGCCACAAGGAAGAAGACCCACTTCATTAAAGAGATTAATCATCGAAGCGCGTTCGCCACTCTAAGGCGAATAACAGCATACATCATACGTTTCATCAGCAATCTAAATGTATTTGCACAGTGTTCAATAATGATGCATCTTGTGACACGAATTGTTTTAAAGTTGAAATAGTAAATGAATTTAAATACCTAGGTGTTCTAATTGACGAACACATGAGCTGGTCCGAACATATTTTAATTTGAAAAAAATATTCGTGATCTGCAGTTCGTAGTTTTTATTATCTCAGATAATAAATCTTTAAAAACAGTTTATTTTGGAATTTTTCAATCAAAATTACAGTACGGTTTGAGTTGCTGGGGAGGTGCCTACCAAACCAAGCTTCAACCATTAGTCATTTTGCAAAAATGTGCAATTAGAAAAGTGGGAAATCGTTTAGCTCGTTCTATGGCTTTGTTTAGAACATTGAAAGTTCTACCATTAAAACACTTGTACTATTTTAAAATTTCTAAAGTATTTTTTTATGAAAAGTGGCTATATACAGAGTCCAATTTATAACTCTCGCAATCTGCGAAGTAATTCAACTAATGTTGTCGTCGTGCCTACTTTTCGCACCACTTTATTCAAGAATTTTTACTCAGTTGTATCCTGTAAGTTATTTAATAGGTTTCCTATGAATATAAGACTCATAAGATCTCTATCCTTGAAATAAGTTAAAACATGGCTTCTCTATTTTGATCATGAAGAAATAGTTAATTGCTTTAAATTGTTTTCAACTTTTCTCTTCATTCGTTTTTTCTTTTTCTTTTCTCTTTGTATTATTTGTTTTTAAATGAATTGTATACCATTCACCCCACTGTTGAAGTAATGTTTTTTGGTGTGAAGTGATATTACCACTATTTGCTAATTATCAAATAACAATGTTACTACCTATTCTTAATTTTTTATTGTTATGATAGAATAAGTAATAATTTTTGTTAAACATACATATTAAGAATAATGAATAAATAAAAGTAAAAAGAGCAAAGGCTCTTACAGATAAAGGGGACGGTTATCTCCGCACCAGAATTAAAGACATCCAATGGAGTGATTAGGCGATCTATCTTCAAGATATGTCCACTACCATCCGAGGCACAGCAGACTCCAAATCTTGCGGAACCCTTAAAATTACCAAGTCGGTCAGCAAAGATTAAGTCCTTCAACTCACAACAACCGAAGCGAAAAATAAAAATTAATCCTATTTCCTCTCTTATTATCGGTTTAATAATTATTTTCACAGTATTTGGAAAAAGAGCAACTCAAAGTTTGGTAGACGTTGAAAAATTCATAAATAATCCGGGGATGTACTTTGAAGATTTGGGTGAAGTTAATTTAATAACGGACGAATGAAATCACTTTATATACTTCAACATGTCAACCTACTGGAATGAGTATCAATGATTAAAAGAAGGCATTCAGGGGCTAAGAAAAAAGTGTGAGACGCTGAGACAGAACCTAAAAAACTTCTGTCAAGCAGTAGTGCAGCAACTAGAACACCAACTCCTGGAAACAGAAAGGCTGAATGAAATTTTAAAGCACAGAAATGGAATCGCAATATGGAGACATTTCCTTTTGATATCATTGGGACAATTACAAGCAAACTGTTTGGTATACTCGACCAAGACTACGCACAATACATCGAAAACACAATTGAAGACCTCAACAGAAACGAAGAATATCTACTTCAACTAAACAAAAATAAAACATCGATAGTAGAATCAACCGTTAACGGTCTTAACAAATCAATGTACTTAATTAAGGAGCAATTCGTTTTGGTAAATAATCAGTTAACAAAGGTCTATCAGTCCGTCAAAGAGCTTAACTACGCAACAATCGAAGTAGAAACGTTTAACTGCATTGCAATATATACGTATATCTCAAATAATGGGCAGTTCGATATGATTCCTTCATATTCATTCAGCCATCAACAGTATTTCTGACCATAAGCCCGTATCGAGACCAATATTTTCGATTATAACACGATGGATATAGGGAATGCTTGCAAACGACATCCTATCTTAAACGCTCACTCGACGGAACATCAGTGTGAGATTTATCTACTTAACCACGAGAAGCAGGTATCAGCGGGATGCCTGCTTAAAACATCAAGACCAGGGAAAATGTGGATCCAATTACATAACTCAAACCACTGGATTTTTGCTTTTAAAGAAGAAGAAATGCTTTCTGTAGTCTATGGCGCTAATAATTCGAATACCAAACTTAAAGTAGTTGGACGACTAATATTTAAACCTTAGTTTTATTAATAAGTATTTTTCTTGTAAGCCTCACTAATTTATTTTTCCATTTCCTTTCTTTACATACATACTGTAAATACCAATGGCTCTTGTTCATATCATCCGTTCCCACACTCTATTCTGCTAAATAATCAATTTTACCAACCAAAGTTTCTGTTCCCACCGAATATTCTGCTGACGTATGGGTTTTGTTCGCATCTGCAATATCAAATACAGGATTACGCCTATAGTACGAGTATTACATTTTTGTTTGTTAAGTAGTATTTAAGGATCTAAAAATGTTAATAAAGGTCACTCGCAATCCAAACGTGTTGTTTAACTTTAGGTCAAAAGAGATGTAACAAAGATATTTCATGAGCTGACGATTTATCAGCGTTTCCATTACTTTGGCAAGAATGGGCGTAAGTGTAATGCCGTTTTTTATCTGCTCGAAAAGAATCTTAAAGAGTAGGATTGATGAAATATTCAATGCTAAGAACGGATGGCAATGTTTCAAATGTCACAAAGGTGTGACTATACTGCTATGTATTATTTACATTGACCCTGCAAGAATCTGTGAAAAATAAAAGTGTTAACTATTATAATACTAAATAGTATAGAAATGAGGTACTAGCATATCCCTGCTTCCGTGTTTCTGTTTTATTACCAAGTTTATATGACAGCTCAATGTGCATGCAAGCAATCCAAATGGCAATGCAAGTGGTTCAATACCCGTAGAAATGGTGGTGTTTATATAAAATCATCCAAAACCAAATCCAAAATGAGCGAAAATATTGAGAAAGCTTAACAAACAGCTGATTGAACCGACACTTGACACTACCACTGATACATTGTTCTTATTTCTTTGTCCTTCCAAATATTTCGTTTATAAATGCATATTGAGCTGTCATATAAACTGAGTATATGACACTTAAATATTCGTGTCCTGAACCTGAACCTGTTTTCAAAGACAAATCCGCACTTTAACAGACGCTTTTCCTAGATGAACGGTATTTCTCAACTCGTTTGGTTTGCTTTTACATTCTAACAATTTGAATTCCATTGACTGTTTGATGCCCATTGTTAACATATGCCATGTGCAAATATGTTAAGGGTGCAAATCCATTGAACGAGCGCCAATTAACAAAACAAAAAAAAAAAAATATGACAGCACAACTTTCTACGAACTGCCGCCAACCCCGAAAAATAAATAAATAACGTAAGTATGTTATAAGTATACATACTTTCCTTTTCCTTCAATTCTGTAAACCACTTTCCTTGTATAAAAAAAATACCTCATGAAAGATTACATATGTATTTACTGTCGACAATCTCAGTTGGTATAGTATGTAAGTTAATGAACAATACGTTGAGTTCACGAGAGGGCAGCGTGAACACATTCTTTTCCCACAATTCTGTTTGCCACATGCCGAACATATGACACAACACCTGTGTCACCAGACGCCAGCGATCAACGGAAATGCTGACAATGCGTCTGGAGCAACCGTGGGACACTGGTATGCATTAGAAACATAGGTATCATTAGCAGTATAAAATTATTGTTAGTTTAGTCTTTAAGTTGAGGTCGATGTGAGAAGTTAAATAAAAAATATTTTTTTAATAACAATAAATTAATAATTGTTTAATTGGCGACCAACTTGGGGCCCAGTAATTGTCAAAGTGTAAAAAGTGTTGTGTTAAGTGTGCCGGACCTCAAGAAACTCCACTTCCACAAGGACCTCAAGCAGCTCCATCAACCAACAAACACAGAAGGACCTCAAGCAACTCCAAGATACAATTCAACTGGGCCACCACCAACAACGACTAAATCGTTTGATAAAGTCGACAGCGAGGGAGTGTGGAGAAAGGTCCCGCAGTAGTGTCAACAAAAAGAAAAAAAAACCTACTCCACCAGCGCTGGACATGAAACAAATTTTTACGTAAGCTTGATTTTAAGAAAATATATTCATACCATTTGTTATAAAATTATATATTATAAATTTAACAACATAACACTAGACTTAGTTAAAACATAGATAATTAATAATTGAAAATGAAAATTTAAAAAACGTTACAGTAAACAAATTCTAGAATTAGAATATAAGCATAAAAGTGAAAACTAGTGAATATTTTGTGACATTGCGCATGAAAAGCAAAAAAGTTTTAAAAGCCATAAAAATTTATGAAAATATTTCATATAATTTAAAAATTATAGACGCTTCATATACATAATTCTTCTCTCGAAAAAAATTTATTATTTACTACACATTATAAACATTATAAACATTTGATTATACGTGGGGCGTTCAACATATTCTCGGTATCGGGGTGAAGCTGTGGTTGTATATATAAATTGACTTATTTATCAAGTAATACTATTATTTTAGTGCATTCATGTAAAATTTCATATAAATGTGATTATTAATTCGCGTTTTATCTCTAGTTAAACAGAATCATAATGGCAACTGAGACGATGATGGTGAAAATTGAGCATCGCGCTGTAATTAAGCAAGGAAAAAGTCAAAAAACTATTCATGAAGAGATGGTGGCTGTTTACCAGGGTTCCGCACCTTCATTATCAACTGTGCAAAAGTGGTCAAGTGAATTCAAGAAGACGACCCCCGCTCCGGCTACTGCTTGTACGGGAGAAAGCATCAAAGAAGTCGAAAAACTTGTTCTTGAGGATGCCCGAATAAAGGTGAAAATGATGGCAGAGATCACCAAGCTTTCAATTGGTACCATTCACACCATTCTTCATGACCATCTTAACCTTGCAAAGGTCAGTGCAAGGTGGGTGCCACGAATGCTCACAGCGCCTCAGAAAAAAGTGAGAATCTCATGCTGTAGAGAGCTTTTGGAGATGTGTAGTGAGAACGCGGACGGTGTTATGGATCGAATTGTTACTGGGGACGAAACATGGGTCCACCACTATGACCCTGAAAGCAAACAAGAGTCCATGCAGTGGCATAAAAAAGGAACAGACCCCCCGAAGAAGTTCAAAGTCACTCCGTCTGCCGGGAAGCTCATGGCCACAGTTTTTTGGGACTCAAAGGGAATCTTGCTCATTGAGTACAAAAAAAAGGTGAAACCATCAACGCCACATCCTACGCTTCCACTTTGCATAATTTGCGGGAGGAAATTAAAAATTCTTACCCACCGTCAAGTTCGGACAGCAACTAATTGGGCTTGCAGACTCGATTGCAGAGATGAAATGCGAAATTCAATTCAGCAGTAACAATTTAACTAAACTCATTTCAGAGAGCCATGACAATCTAAACTGTTCGATCGATAACAGCATAACCGCCATAAAATCAGCTGTTCAATCCCTGCACTCTAAAATCATTAAATTAGCAGATTCCGATAAGTCTCTCTGCTCAAACACATTACCAGCGATTCAGTCAACTTCAACTCAGTTGGGAAAAATTATGTCAACATTGGCTGACCAATCAACTCTTCTACATCTCAAGCATGCTGAACATACCGAAGACATTGGATCCATCCAACATGACCTCAATTTTCTTAGTGAGGAAGCTGCATCCACTAGATCAACCACGATGCAGATATTGGAGGAATTAAAGCACATCTCTAGTAAGCCGGATGCGCCTCCATCTGCAGTAAGCCCGAGTAACAAATCCTTGAACGACGAGCTATATACATCACCTTCAACCACTTCAGCCCCAACTCATTCAATAGCCGCTACCACCGAAGCTCCCGTTCAACCCTCTACGATAAATGCAACTTCGATCACCAATCCCGACCCAAGACCATTGCCAATAATTAGGGCTTTTGGGACATCCTGGACTCTCCCCGAATGGACCAACAGAATTCAAAAATTAAATAAAATGAATTTTGAAGCGATCAAAAAACCGGAACTGTCTACTTTCTTCCTCCAAGCTGCCCCACGTCACGCAAGCCCGTCCTGGATCAAAGCCCTTTTTAGGAGTAAATTTGGTATACAAGACGTCAAATGTAAACAAGTTGGCAAAGTCAAGAGCAAAAACGGCCAGTGATTTGAAATACGTATACCCACTAAATACGATTGGATGTTCAAATCATCGGACGGCATACCAATAACGGAAAAGATGGTCATCACCCAACGGAAGGATATGGTAGATAATAAGTTTACTATTAAAAGAAAACATAGCCCGAACAATTCCGCCCCATCCCATCAACATCCCGACTCAAACTGGTCATTTAAGACCAATATCTTTCCAAGATTCTCCTCACTCCTTCCCCCTTTGCACCATCTAAAAAGAACACCAGAGTCGCTACACCAATTTCTCTCCCTCCCCTCACCAAATCTTTAAAGCCGCTTCAAAACAGAGTTTCATTCAACCTTGCTCCTGCGCCTTCTACCGAAGTTCCAACTAACAATGCCCCATCCGACAAATATCCTAATTTTATTAGTTCCCATATACTAAACCCAACCACCCATTCCTCATCTTCATCTATCAATCCACCTGATCCAACCCCCCTCACTAGTCAAGATTCTAGTTCCGGGGTGCTTGACCATCCTGTCCCTTCATCATCCGCTCGTGCCTCCGATTCTCACCCAAAATACCTTGACCCACTCCTTCCACCAACTGTCAAACTCACTAAAAAATTTTCTGATATGAATGATGACAGTCGTTATGTAGTATCTCGTTTGAGAGACCGCCGCATTTATGAAAATGTTCGGCTCTACTTTGCCTACTTATACGACAAACCCAACTCCGTTTGCATTGATGGCATAACCAAAACCAACATAATGGTTTCGATTCAACGAGAAGGTCTTCCTATTAAGCCAGCGGAATTAATGCAAATTTTCGTTCGCTACCATGAGAGTTTCGACATCTCTTCCGACGAAGTTCATAATGATCTTTCTACGTTGTCTTCGCATATCAGCTCCAAACGTCTTTCCCATTTCCAAAGAACTCGTTCAAATTTTAAAAACTATTACAGTTCCTAACAAACTGAAATCTGTATCCTCCAGTCCACAATGCCTGTCCATTTACTACCAAAATGTAAGAGGTTTGCGCTCTAAAATCTCCTCGGTATATCTCAATTCTCAAAAGTTTCCCTATGACCTAATTGCTCTTACTGAAACAAATCTAATTCCAGACATAAAAAACCATGAGCTGTTTCCTCCAAATTTCAACGTTTTTCGAAAAGATGGATTTGAAAGAGCTGATAATCCTTATGGCCGCGGTGTTTTACTAGCAATCCGGAACTGCTTTCACTCAACTCTTGTCGATATTCCCCACACTGAAAACTTTGAGTTAGTATGCGCCAACATTACGCTCCCCAAACGATGTCTTTACGTACTTTGTTGCTACATTCACCCATCTCAACCCATTGAGTCTTATCAACCTGTAGTTCACGCAGTTGATTTTTTGACTGAGGATGCACAACCTGAAGATTGCATTTTTCTAGTAGGAGATTTCAACCTCCATCACCTTATATGGGAGCCTTTCGATGATTCGTCTCATTTTGTCTCTCGTAATTCGACATCTGAAATAGAAATATTGATGGTGGACTGCCTAACCAACTCAAGTCTGCATCAGATTAGTGGAATGCCTAACACAATGAACAGACAACTCGACCTTGTCTTCATATCCGATTCAGATAACTGTGTCGTTTATAGGAGTGATCATCTTCTTTCTAAACTAGACCGCCTTCATCCCCCCTTGTCAATTATATATTCATATGAAAATGGCAACACATGCGTCGATTCGGAAAATTCATTCTCATTTGACTTCCGTAGAACCGACTTTAACAAACTTAAAAACCCCATCAGCACCATTAACTTTGACTTTATTGGTGAGACAACTAACATTGATCTTGCCATATCAACGTTCTATTCGTTAATTTTCTCCTGCTTTGCCCAATCGGTTCCGTATACTTTCCGAAAGGACTGCATATCTGCTCCTCCCTGGTACAACAATGAGTTGCGCTCTCTCCGTAATAACAGAAACAAGTTGTGGCACAAATTCTTAAGAACTCGATCTGATTCCGACTACAGTAATTATCGATCGGTATATAATCGTTTTTCTGAACTTTGTGAGTCTCTTTACCTTGAGTACCTCTACCGCATGCAATTTAGCTTAGTCTCGGACCCTAAACGCTTCTACCAGTTTATTAATACCAAAAGAAAGTCAGACGGCTACCCATCTACTCTTAAATTTCTTAGTGAATCTTCTGCCGACCCAAAAACCATTGCAAATTTCTTTGCCTCTCATTTTAACAAATCCTTTTCTAAGAAAACAGCTGAACCGGATCCTAGGTACTTTAGCTATATGAAACTATCCTGAGACGTCAGCCATTTCACTAAATATAACAACAACTTTGGTATCTGAAAACATTACCAAACTTAAAGATGATTCCTCGTCCGGCCCTGATGGAATTCCGGCTATTGTAATAAAAGAGTGTGTTACCCATCTCGGTCCTCCTCTTGCTGCTCTATTTAACTTGTCTGTCTCAACAGGTACTTTCCCTTTCCTATGGAAGGAATCTTACATTATCCCTATTCACAAAAAAGGAAGTAAAGCCGAAGTCGATAATTATAGGCCCATAGCGAAACTCTCTTGCATACCCAAACTTTTTGAAAGCATAGTCTATCAACAACTGCTTCCGTACTGTAGGCCAACTATCTGCACAAATCAGCACGGCTTCATGAAATCAACGACCACTAACCTAACAGAGTTCGTCTCTAGGACTCTTCATGCTTTAGAAGACGGTGATGAAGTCGATTCAATTTCCACAGATTTTAGCAAGGCATTCGATAAAATTTCTCACCAACTTATCATCTTTAAACTAAAAAAACTTGGCTTTTCCCCTCATTTTGTGGCATGGACCAAATCCTATTTAGAAGACCGAGAATACAGGGTCATCTTCAGATCTTCAATATCCGAACCCATTAAAGCAACATCTGGTGTCCCTCAGGGTAGTCACCTTGGTCCAATCATCTTTATCCTCACAATTAATGATATAAATTTAATTTTAACTAACTCTAATCTTTCTATTTTCGCTGATGACATGAGAATTTCCAAAGTCATCTCATTGCCTGCAAGATGACTTGAATAAGTTTGCGGTATGGTGCAAGCAAAACTTTTTGGAGCTTAATGTCAGCAAATGCCAAGCGATAACCTATTCCCGTAAACGTCTACCTCCCCCTCCAAGAAACTACTTCATCTGCGATGAGCCTATTCCTTCCACTACCCAAGTACGGGATCTAGGTATAATTTGTGATAGAGAATTGAATTTCGACTCACATATTGACAGCATTATAAATAAAGCTAACTCTTCACTCGGCTTTATCAAACGCTGGTCAAAAGAATTTTTCAACCCTTACGTAACAAAGTCCCTGTACATTACTTTTGTAAGGCCTCTTCTCGAATATTGCAGCCAAGTTTGGTCACCCTATAAACTAACCCACATTCAAAGAATAGAAGCAGTCCAACGCAGGTTTATCCGTTTTGCACTTCGTGGTCTAACTTGGGCCGATCCATATGGATTACCCCCCTATGAAAATAGGCTAAAACTAATTAGCATGCATACCCTAAAAAAACGTCGCGAAGTCGCTGATGTACTTTTTATCCACCAGTTACTGACTGGAAATATCGACTGCTCGACAATAACGCAAAATATTGCATTCACTCCCAATCCCCGTAATCTAAGATCTGTCCCACTCTTCCTGATCCGAACTCACCGCACCAACTACGGTCACTTTGAACCCATATCCAGAATGTTGCGTATAACGAACAACTACGCCGAAGTCTTTGACCTAAATAGCAGCAAACAAGAAATAAAAACAGCGCTGCTCAATATGCCACTCCCTTAACATCTCCCCCGTCCACCATTTCTCCTCGCCCCATTAGGTTAAGTATATCTTTGTTAGTTTTTAAGTCTAGTTTTAAGTTTGGCTTGTTAATAAGCTTAATAAAGTTGTCCGGGGTAGACCCGGGCCAATAATAATAATAATAATAAAGAAAAGACGGGGTAAACTCGCAGCGGGTGTGTTGCTTCTTCATGACAACGCTCCTGTTCACACGGCGCGAGTTTCCAAGGCTGCTGCGCGAGATTGTGGTTTCGAAGAAATCCAACACCCACCCTATAGTCCAGACCTTGCCCCTAGTGATTATTTCCTGTTTCCGGATTTGAAAAAATGTCTTCGTGGAAAAAGATTTTCGGATGATGAAGAACTCAAGTCGGCAATAAATGGGCATTTTGCAGAGAAAGAGGAAATTTATTTTTTTGAGGGTTTAAAAAAGCTTATCTCAAGATGTAACAAATGCATTGATGTTAGGGGAGATAATATTGAAAAATAAAAACAATTTAAATTTAATTCGCATTTTCCTTCATATCGATACCGAGAATATATTGAACGCCCCTCGTAAGTATGGTGAGCGTGTTATCTCAAGAAATGGGCCAGTCGATTGGCCGCCTCGTTCGTGCGATTTAACGCCGCTTGAATATTTTCTGTGGGGCCGTTTCGGCCGAAATGTGTGGCCGAGTCGTTGAAAATTGGGTCCAACAAATCGACCGCTGCAAACGTGACCGCGGTGGCCATATGAACGAAGTCGACTTCCATTCATAAATATTTTGATTGTACTTCAAGCCGATAGTAAAGTTTTTGAAATATCTCAAATGGTTTGCGTTATATTTAAAAAAGAAGTTGTCAAGTCCTTATTGGAAAACACTATTCCTGGAAAGCATTTTTATCTCCCTCATCACTTCACTATTTTGAACAGATTCGGAGACCACGCAACGTCTTTTCATCACTAGAAGAAGTAGAACTACGTGGGTTTGCAGGTGCATCGTCACTGGCATACGCTGCTGTCGTGTATGTACGTTTTAAAATAGGAATGCATCAATATAGAACCGTCCTCATACCAGCCAAAACCAAGGTAGCTCCCCTTAAACCTGTCTCCATCACAAGGCTAGAATTATGGGCTGCTCTCTTGCTTTGTAAACTGATAAGTATGGTAAGGTCGTCAATTACAATGAACGTCAAAGTCTTTGTCTGGACTGTCTCGGAAATCGTTCTTCATTGGTTGTCGTCTCCACCTCGTCGCTGGACTTCATTCGTTGCGAACCGGACAGCACTAATACTTCAATCCATTCCGCGATATGCCTGGAATTATATTGCATCCGAATGGAACCCAGCCGATTGTGCGTCGCGCGGTGTAATCCTGTTATCTTTAAACAACCATTCTTTATGGTGGTCAGGACCCTCCTGGCTATCGTTGCCATGAGATCGTTGGCCAACGTTTATTCGGGTGTCCACAGAGAACAAATTAAGCCACATAGAAGAAAGGAAGGTCAACCAACTAACACTTATAACGTACACCCCCGCGGAGCCACTTCATAAGCTCATACTAAAGATATCGTCGTGCATATTGTAGCATATTGTAGAATGTTTGTGTGGGTACAAATGATAGAACTTATTCTTTTCAATACAAATCCCTTTATTCAGTACAGTTACAATTCACTATTTAATTCTTTCTCTCAGTACAATTCAATTTCTCAACCACTTATACTTTTCTTATCTTTTACTTAAACCACTTAATCACTTCTTCTAATTAACACTTCAAATTCAACTTTGGAACTGATTTGCATACCTTTGGGATGCTGGTATTTATACTCGAATGACATACTTCGAGAACAATCCTCGCCACCCAGCGTCCCATACAATTTCCAATTTGCTAGAAAATTCGATTCTACTCTCCAGTACTTTTCTAATCCAGTATCGAAACCTTCTAGTCTTCGAGTTTCGACATTTTCTGCTAGATGTCGCTGCTCACATTTGAGTGGTTATCACATTGCTCCCTCCCTACAGTTGTTCGTCCCGAACAACTTCGTCATTCAGCTTCCCGTTGAAATGACACATTCTATCCAAATGGACCACTTTCAATTTTCCTCGATCCCCACGCTGGATCCGGTAGACAACGTCATTAATGCGGGTTATCACCTTGTATGGACCTTCCCAGTCCTGTTGCAATTTTGGTGATTTGCCTTTCTTACGCTGAGGATTATACAGCCAAACCAGATCTCCTTCGTTGAAACCGGAAGATTTCGCCTTGATATCGTACCTAGTTTTCATGCGGCTGCTTGCTAGCTTCATCTTTTCTCTGGTGTCTTCATGCAATTTACGAATCCTGCTGCGTAAGTCATTCACGTACTCGTTCACCTCTTTGGGCTCCGTCGGTGGGGATCCGAATTTTGCTTCACTTGGCAACCGAATTGTTTGACCAAATAAGATCTCGGATGGTGTGTGCCCTGTTGAGCTATGGACCGCGTTTCGGTAGGCCATTAAGAAGAGGGGTATGTGTCGATCCCAATCCCGCTGGCAGTTGCTGACAACCTTAGATAGATGCTCATTCAAGGTCCGATTGAATCGCTCGACCATTCCATCAGATTGAGGGTGTAGTGGCGTTGTCCTTGTCTTTCTTATTCCCAAATATTGGCATATTTCCTGGAAGACTTTTGATTCAAAGTTTCGTCCTTGATCAGAGTGCAGCTCCATTGGGACCCCAAATCTGCTCACCCAGTTGTTGACTATCTGTTCGGCTACGGTCTTAGCCTCTTGATTTGGGATGGCAAACACTTCCGGCCACTTACTGAAGTAATCCATGACTACGAGAGTATATCGGTTTCCATTAAAGGTTTCGGGAAACGGCCCAGCGATGTCGATGGCTATTCGTTCGAAAGGTGCTCCGACATTGTATTGTTGCATTTGTCCATGTGGCTTTACTTTTGGGCCCTTGGTAGCCGCACATCTTATGCACTTTTTGCACCAATTCTCGACATCTTGTTTAGCGCTTAGCCAATAGAAACGTTCCCTTACCTTTTCCAACGTCTTATTTATTCCCAAATGGCCTCCTGAGATTCCGTCATGTATTTCGTGGAGCACTTGGTTGACCCTGGACCGTGGCACAATTAGCTGCATACGAGATGTTGTCCCATCTGCACTTTCCCATTTTCTCTTCAGCAATCCATCTTGCACAAAAAGCGAGTCCCACTGTGCCCAGTATGCCTTCAGAGTTTGGCTCCGATCTGATATCTGCTGCCAGCTTGGTCTTTCCTCGTGTTCCTTCCAGGCCAATATTGGTTCGATGTCATTGTCTGCCTGTTGGGAGGAACGGATTTCGTCTATACTCCAACCCTCTATTGGCTCAGTCCTGATCGTTTGGATAGTTGCCTGTTGTTTCGCTTCTTTACCACTGACTACTTCTGCTGGGAGGCTTTCGTTGCATTGTTTTACCTGTGAGACTGGGATAATTACCCTGGAGTCGACTCCTGCTACAGACTTCTGCCCCGCGAAGTAAGCATTTCCTAACTGATGGCTTCTGGAAATTTGACCGGTTTCTTGGTAGCCGTTTCTGCCGGTTTTTCTTTCTATTTGCCTGTAACCCCAGTGCAGGCAGCCTTCTCGTCGTACCGGTTCTTTACAATGCCCTTGCAGATGTCCTACTTTATCGCAGTTCCAGCAGCGCATCCTTCGTCTCTCCCGCCAGATATTTCGTTGCATGGTAGTTGGTCTTGAGCAGGAGCATTCACCAGATACTATTTCACTTACGAAATGCATTCCTTTGGAAGCCTGATTGGATGCTTCCATCGCCAGAGCGAAGGCAAGTGCTTCAGCAAGGGTTCTTTTCCCGGCCATCCTTACTGCTGATTGTAGCTTCAAATCTGCAATTCCCCTGATGAATGCGTCCTTTGCCATTTCGTCGATTATTTCTTGGCCTGCGGTGGGATATGACAAATGTGCCAGTCTACTCACGTCTGCTTGGAGCTGTTGCAGTGTTTCTATCACGGTACGCGAAGAAAAGGCATTGAAAAATTTTGTTTACCGACGAAAAATATTTTACTGTTGAAAAGAAATTCAACAAACAAAATGATAGAGTTTATGCGCATAACTCGAAAGAAGCTTCAAAAATGATTCCCAGAGTTCAGAGAGGTCACCCACCGTCGCACCGCGCACCAGGAAATGGTTTGATGGGGTTACTGAGCTGCACTGCATTTATGCGAAAAAGGCATACAAACATCCGCTAAAATGCAAAAGAATTTTGTTTTAGAGGCCATGATCAAACCATTCTCTTTTCTAAAATAAACCGTGGTCATTTTCAGGACTCTGCCTTGGTCAAAGGGCCAATACCACTCAAAGATTGTTAGAAGAAAATGTACTAGACTTTATCAAGGCTGAAGTTTCGCTTCATCTAGCTCAGATTTAACCCTCTGGATTATGAATTGGGTTCACCTCTGGAGAGTATGGCCGGTTCTAGAATTTAGTAAAACTGAGTCCAGGGACAAGACCCCATTACTCGCCAAAATTTCCGCCTGGAACATGATACAATGATTTGGAAGATGGAAAAAGAGGCTTAAATTAAGCTTATCTGAGAAAACATCACCACCAACTCCGCTATCAGTCTTAAATCCATCTGTATAGAAGTGAATTAACTTGTCATGTTGAGGTATTTGTGTAATAGATGTTCTCTGGGAGGATACCTATTATATTAAGAATATTAGCGTGGCCAAATAATTTATTTGTCCACTGCTCAAACTACTGTCAGTGGTTATTTCGCCCCATGGGTGGCATCCAAAATTTAATGGGGAGACTCAATTATTAGTGTAAATTGACTTGTATTTTAGGCAACCATTCATCTCACGAGATTTTAGTTCTCTGAAAAAAAGAATGTCTTTCAGGCGCAGTTGGATTTGAACGCCGAACCGTCCGAAGGGAAGTCAATACACTACCACTTGAGCCACGGCCACCCGTGTACTCTTCTTAGTTTGCTGCACTTGACTACATTGTCTAAGGCCGACCTCCAGACAGCCACCCCGTAGGTGAGTATCGGTCTTATAACTAAGATGTATAGCGAATGGGTTATGCGAGGTTGAAAGGCCCATTTGTTCCCAATGGCTTTTTTGCAAGAGAATAAAGCTATTGTAGCTTTCTCGACTTTTTCTTGAATGTTAGGTTTCCAGTTCAGTGTCCTATCAAAAATGAGAACCAGATATTTTGCTGTATCGGAGAAGACTAAACTAGTACCGGTTATTGAGGAATAGTCTATGATTGGAATTTTATATTTTTTTTAAAAGAGGACTAGACTAATTTTATGGGGGTTTCCTTCCAATCCACAGCGATTCGCCGAATCTGCTAAGATTTAGCTGAAGGAGTTCTTTAATGGTTTTAAGATGCTTACGAGTACCTAACACGGCTATAGTAACGTCATCCGCAAAGACAATCACACTGCTACTTCCGGCTTCAAAGTATATTAGCAGCTCAGTAACCACTAAGTTCCAGAAAAGGGTTGAAAGGACACAGCCTTGCGGCGTTTTTCAGCAGAAGCCCCACCCAGTTTGGAGCTGGTTATCCTGTTACGAGTATATACCATAAAACAGATCATCACAAATGAGTCGTCTACCTGTAGAGTTGACAGCGGAGTAGTGATTGCGGACGTGTTGACGGTGTTAAAGACTTCCTATGCCCAGTAAAGCGACCATTGTGTACTCTCTGTATTGTGAGGGATCGTTCGATGTGGCTAGTCAGTGAATGTAGAGCCGACTTTTCTTTACAGTAGGCATGTGGAGCCGTTGACAAAAGTCGTTGATCAATTTTAGATATGAATATCAATCAGACGTTCTAGAGTTTTCAGAAGGAAAGATGATAGGTCTGAGGTCCTTTGGGACAATATGAGAGCATTTTCCGGCTTTGGGAATGAAAACTACATTAACTTCTCTCTATGAAAATCATGTCAATGAATGTGGATCATTTCTACGCAGCTCTTCATTATATACAGGTATATAATGAACAGGACAGGTATTATACCGTCTGGACCAACAGACTTGTATGGTCCGAAGCTATGCAGTGCTCAAAGCAGCTTGTCTTTTGCAATTAGGCCGTGAATTTTAATGGTTGTTACTGGCCGTGAATAAGGAGCTATCTGGAAAGTGGGTGTCCAGTAGCAGGTTAAGTGACTCATCACTAGAGTTTGTCCAAAAGCCATCGGTTTTTTTCAAACAGCTAGACATATCAAAGCATTTGTAAAGATGATTTTTCTTAGCCGCGATGCTTCTGTTATTTTGTCACAGAATGACCTCCAGTATTATCGCTTTGCCTTCCTCAGTTATTTGTTATATATTTTGAGAGGGATACCGATGTCTGAGAAGTCAGTAAAATTGTTGGTAATCCCGCTAACGAAATTGTTGCAGTCTGCTTATTATCTATAGCAAGATTCTATGCTTTTGTCGATTGCTTTAAAACATCTCGTAATAAGACTTCTAGCGACGCTTGCTGTAAAGCTACCGACTACACAAAAGAGCACTTCTGCTTTGAGTGTTCATCTGATGTGGTAGGTGCTAGTAGTGTAAGCACTTTACCACTGATGCCACTAATAATTCTTTCTATAGAAAACTGATAAAGTACATTTAAAGGATTTGATCATTAGTATGATGGAATATGAAAAATCGTTCAGGCTATTATATAACGGTATGGAAAAGCGTCCGCATACTTTCAACATTAACATTAACATTATTCAAGTCTTACCTCTTAAAATTATCTGCAGTTTTCTCAACACATCGTTCATTTCCATCACCGTTCTTGTATATTTGTTGTTCTTTTTCGAGATTCGAGGCGCTTATTTGTCTTAAATGTAACTTTATATCAAAATGTTGATGAACAGCGTAGTCATTTGCCAGCGTAGATGTCATTGCTCGATTGTTGTTCTCAGACAATATCATGAGATTTCTTAGTTGATTACCAGCCTTTTGAAGAACTTCATTATTTTGCGTTTCAAGAAATGTATTTTCCAAGCTGGGCTGCAGAAATTTCAATCTTTCCTCAACGTAATTACTGTCTAAGCTATGATGAGTCTTTTGAAAAGAACGCTTTACATCTTCTAATTTGTATATCTCGGAAAAAGCTCTAAAATTATAAATGCTTGATTTTCTGTTTTTTTCTTATATTTAATTACCTTACCTATCTGTGCTAGGCAAACTTTGTGTACTTCTTAATCGACCTTTGTCTTTTTGGAAATGCTAGAAATATAAGCATGAATAATTTATATAACTTTCGCATACACATATTCAACAGACCATTTTGAAATTCTTGTACTGTTGCCTTGCCAACATACCACGAGCATGTGCCTGAATTATCACTACACCGATGTTGAGTTTATGGTACCACGTTTTTTGTTTGAACATTTTCCAGTATGATTGAATAATAATAGCTGCATTCCATCGCTGACGGTTGTGAGTAAGTTTTTCTTGGGCTATCGTCATTCTCCAATATGACTGGATTGAAATTGCAGCACTTTTGTAAAGTAAAAACTTTTTCCTTTGAAGAATACCTCGAAACCATCTTTGAATCAAAACAATGCTATCAATAATTTTTGTGTGAAGTTTTATATCTAATAACATTTTCTGTGACTCTCTCATATAAATTTTGGTTGCACCTAAAATAAACAATTAAAAAACATTTTTAAATGTACAATGTAATGTATTAACGTTTCATGGTATGATACTTGAATTTGAGAAACCGAGTATAAGAATATACGTATATCATTATAACAAAAGTGATGTCAAAAGTAGTATTAATATTGGTTAAAAATTAAAGCATTAAAATACCAAACCATAAAATGTATATTCATTAACTATAAAACAAACGCTTTTTTATCGATTCTGAAGAGTCATCTTAACTACCATAATTTTTCTATTTTAACTTCAACACTCCAATGTTGTACAGAATTCAAAGTAATATTCCAAAAGTTATTATACCTAATGTTGTATTGAATTATTCCACAAAGTATTAAATCTAATACCTATGAATTAATTTGACTCATAAATAATAATGACTAATTTGAAAAAAAAAAGAAAAAAAAACTTGAAATATCCTTAATTACTCTGCCAATATTTATTTATTTTATTATATGATCATCACTCCGCTTCAACACTAAATCGAAGAGAGAAAACAAGTCGAGAAAATGGTGATACAATAAACTGTTAGTCACAACAATCGATGTGCATCACCAAAATTAGTTGTATCAAAGAAACAAGATAGTTCAAGAAAACAAAACTTCTGACTTTGTGTCGACTACAGAAAACTAAATGAATTATAGCTATTGATGACAAATACTGCCTTCCTTCAGCATGGGCTCATCACAGGATCAAAATGGATTATATGAGTACACACGAATGCCTTTTGGACTAAAGAATGCTTAAACTACATTTCGAAGAAAAAGTCCATTATTACATTCCTAAGAATCTCCATATTTCACATTCTTACGAAGCATAACTTAAGGGTTCAGTTTAGCTAATACTCATTTTTAAACAAAGGCACACAATTTGTACGGCTCCTTATAACTAGATATGAAATGAAGGCCAATGCAAACGAAATAAAATGTATATAAGTAATATAGATCGAAAAAAAAAAAAAACAGTTTAAAGGTAAAAAGATACAAAATACAAATTTTTACTTTATGCCATTGAATATTTGAAGTGCTCTATAGGTTTCGTGAACAGAGCTTCGAAATCGTTGTTCGGCGTTAAACTATGCATGATACAATTGCAAATTGTACTGAAAATAAATGAAGCTTGGCAACTCAATGTGACTGTTGATTTGACATTCGTCAGTCGTTCATAGACCTCGATTAGGGACAGACGTGTTTCGGCTTCTTCAAGTGAAAAAAGTAAAACAGTAAGTAGAATTGAAAACTTTTTTGCCAAGTGCTTCGGTGGCGCAACAGTAGTGGTGTCGCCCGAGAAACCAAGGGGCGTAGGTTCGATCCCCGGTATAGGACAGACTTTTTATTTAAAAATTAATAAAGTAAAACAAACAATAATATAGTGAAATCGAACGATGAGTGGAAGGGAGCGGTCCGCTATTCCAATAGCGGAACCACCAGCAGAGGTAACCATGTCAACGGATGATCAAGCGGCTACATCATCAGGCCATAATGCATCTGGGAATCCAGACAATACAAAAAAGAAGAGGAAGCTGCGGCCTACTTCCAAACCTCGTTAAGCGCACTTCTCTCTCAGTTTCCACCGAAAAGCTGTCCGGTGGAACGAGGGAAACGGCAACAAGAAGAACAACAAGAGCAGCAACAAACCCAGCAAACGACGAATTCCCATACGTGTCTGACGGGGTGGGGAAGGTCACTATATGGGCGGCAATAACTTCGCAGCGCTGGCGGCTTCTGAGTCCGAGGACGAAGAAGAAGTGAAAGCTCTAAGCAGCCATATCAATGAACTGCAACTACAGATACTGGCTATTAAAGCAAAACAAGTTGCGCGAAGAGAGAAGGAGCAGCAAGCAGCAAGAACTCCAGATCTCTCAGCAACAACAAAAAGTATGCGTGGAGCAACAACAAAAAGAGAAACAGCCGCCAAAACAACAAAAACTACAGACACCGACACAAGAACAAACAACAAAAGATGCACAGCCACTACGAAAGCAAAAACAGCAAAAACAACAACAGCAACAAAAATCGCAGCAGCAGCAACAACAGCAGAAGCAGAAGCAACAACAACAACAACCGAAATCAACTAAGCAGCGGGTACCTCCAATCAACACTTTTAAGATGGAGTTAAAAGAAACAATTTAACTATGTAAGCCGGCCATAGGTAATAATTTTTACATTAAAAGACTTAGTTTAGATAGGCATGCGATCCACTGTAACACAGTGGAACGCTATACTAAAATAAAAAACTTACTGAAGGAATCTACGACGGAGTTCTTCTCCTACACCCCGAAGGGGGACAAGCTGCAAACAATGCTGCTGAGGGGATTAGAACCGTCGACTGATCCGGAGGAGCTCCTTGCACTGCTGAAAGAGAAGGAGTGCGAAGAGCTCAAATTCGTAGGGGTTAAGCCATTCGTCACGGCTAGAGCCAAAAGGGAGAAGCGGAAACTACCGTTCTTTCTGGTTCAGCTAAGTCCCAACAGCAAACTGGATGGTCTAAGGAGCATCAAAGTCCTAGACTACCAGGTTGTACACTGGGAATAATTAAAGAGGAGCGAAAACATGTTACAATGTGTTCGCTGCCAAAGGTTCGGGCACGCCGCGTCGAACTGCGAAATGCAGCCTCGATGCGTGAAGTGTGGAAAGAACCACAAATCAGAGGAATGCGCTCTAGGCAAGGACGGAGCGTCAGAAAAAAGCCAAATGAGGCACAGAAGATACAAAATAGTACGGAGAAACCGACCCAACTCCATTCAGGGAGGTGGCGTTGCGATTTTCGTACGAAAAGGTATACGTTTTAAAAGAGTATACAGTCGTGTAGTAAGTAGGTTCCAGGTGCTGGAAGCATGCATCGTGTATATCCCTCTCCGTTGTGGAAAGCGGTTGTACATGGTGTCTGTCTATGCACCTAAGGCTACTCAATCCACCTTATTTATCTCAGAGCTCGAGACACTTTTTCCATTTCTGAGGCTGGAATTGGAAGACAACTATTTTATTATCGGCGGAGATTTCAACGCCAAACATAGTGATTGGGGAAATAATACAGCAAATACTAGAGGGAACCTACTATTCAATTGGTGGGGTCAACACAGTGTGATGTATCGACTCGGCCTTAAGGCGACGGATAGTCCGTCGTTTCCTAGACACGGGTCCCATTTGGATCTCCTGCTGTTCGACACACGAATACACCTGACATGCAGAAACCAACAAACCATAAACTGTCTACGCACTTTTGTGTATGACAGTGACCATTGCGGACTCAGTACCGAAATAACCGTTCCGAACGAAGCTGCGGAATTGGACGAGTTTGTTCAAAGGCATGCCTACAATTATAGTAGGGTGCGTTGGACAAACTTCTCCAGAACAATGACGAGAGCACTCTCCTCGAATTCGCTCTACCCACCGTCCAATAGAAATCTGTCAAACGAGGAGATTGACAGGTATCTAAAACTAATGGACGAGACAATTAAACGAACAATGGACAAAACGATACCTCGGTATCAATACACTGACAACGAAGACTTATTCCGCAACGCAACCATTGACGCACTTCACCGACATAAAAGTAGACTGCTGCCAAGGCTAAAAACCTTGTACAGACAGTTTACTGATAGACATAACTCGGAGATTATGACGCTTAAGTCGTCGATCAAAAACCTCCAAATATTAATAAAAGAAAATTACAGAGCATCTGTAAGTTTGTATTGGAACAACAAAATTCGGGCTGTAAACACCCGCAACAATATTTCGGAGAAAAGATCAAAACGACCTTTCGTGTCTTAAAATCGCCCGAACGACGGGAACATACTTATAGCAGCAGGCATCGATCCAAATGAGGCTGTTGATGATGACAACTTCTTTGTGATCGAGGATCCGCAGGAGAAGGTAGAGGCTATAGGAGCGACTTTCCAGGAAGTATATAAGCCGAATGACATCATTGGCCCGAACCAAGACCTGGAAAATCGAGTCCTTGCGCACAATTTCTACCTTCGAAATGAAATAGTGAATTGGCGATTCGAGAGCTCGGGTTTCACCCAGTTCAATGACGAGAACATGGAAAATAATGTCATCACCAATGAAATTGTACTACCACCGTTCATTTCGAAGGCAGAGCTCCAAACGATCTTCGAATCGCTTAGAAGTAAGAAATCAGTGGGAACCGATGAGATACCGCACATTGTGCTTCGACATCTCCCACTAGAAGCGGTGGACATTTATACCACCCTGTTTAATAATGCAATGAATAATGCACATTATCCAGCGCATTGGAAAACTGCGGTGGTACACCCCATCCCCAAAAGGGATAAAGACACATCCAATCCGGCGAATCTCCGGTCGATCAGTCTCCTTCCAAACATCAGTAAGGTTTTCGAGGTGATCAATAGAGACCGAGGACAAACATATAGTTCCGGATAATCAATTCGGTTTCAAGGCGGGGCATGATGTTATTCATGCTGCGTCTAAACTGGTTTCTGATATCCAATGGAACAAAGGCAAGAATCAGTGCACTGGTGCCTGCCTGATTGACTTGGAAAAACCCTTCGATACCGTATGGTTAGAAGGACTCTTTTTCAAGCTGGACAGGTTGGGCATTAGTAAACCATTGCTGTATATTCTTTTTGATATGCTCTCCAGTAGACAGTTCATCGTGAAGAATGGCGATGTGACTTCTGCTGGAACATTTAACATTAAAAACGGTCTGCAACAAGGTGCGGTAAATTCTCCGATCCTATTCAACATTTACACGAGTGATCTGATAGGTTCACTTCACCATGCCATAGCGTACGCAGACGACTTAATCGCGTACAGGTCAGGTCCAAAGATTGAGGTTATTAATATACTCTTGCAACGTGACTTCGATAAAATTAAGCGATATTACGATGACTGGAAGTTGAAGATCAATTTTCATAAGTCGGAAACCATTTTGTTTAGGACGCCTTTGCCTGGGGCCTCTAGGGATATCAGAAAGAATTGGCGAAAGTTCTCGATCGTGGGGCAGCCACTTGCTTGACGAAATGTAGTCAGATACCTTGGGATCTGGCTAGATCAATATCTGTATTTTAACAAACATATAGATGTTGCTCTGGCCAGAGCCAAAGGTGCTTTTGCCCTTACAAAGAAACTGTTTTATAACAGCCAACTCGATGCGAGGGTAAGGTTTATCTGCTACATGGCCCTTATCAGGCCTATGCTTGTGTTTGGATGTCCCGTGTGGTTCAACGTAAGAGCAGTTTATTGGAAAAGATTCGGGTGTTTGAGAGGGCTTGTCTCAGGATTTGTCTTCGCTTATACAGAACACCAGAGTCTGAGTACATAAAATTCTATCCTAATGAGGTCTTGTACAATAGGCCGAACCTAATAAGAGACGATCCGAGGATCGTCAGCGAGGGGCAGGATGTTTAGTCTTAAGAATTAATTTTATAAATGCACATCCACAATTAAAAATAAAAATAAATAACCCACATGATACGCCCTGTATGCACATCGCACAATGCACCATACACCTGATACTCACGATATAATATCTTTTTTTTGTTTCTATATTAAAATTTATCTTTGAATTTTGCAGCGTAAGCAATGTAGGTACGAATAATTTTGTATTAGAATAAGTTTTCTTTTTTGTTTTGTGTAATATCAATTTTTATGCTAGGCTAAGCTATAATTTTGTATAAATAGTGTCGAAATAAAGACTGATTTTTCAGAGATTATCAAGCAGTTGTTGAAGACTTATTTTTTATTATTCCAAGTGGGTCTGCTTGGAGCTGCAAAATTTTCTCTCATTCTTTTGGGTGTTCTGGTGTACCATCAGCAATACCAATAACAGTCAAGATACAAGAATCTTGGTCTGTTAATTTACATAACGGTAAAAGAATCGTTACAATAACCACACTGGAAACGCCGATATAGAGAGACCAATACAAAACTACAGGAATAGATGAGTATTGAGTCAAAAAGTTATAATTAAAAAAATAAATAAATAAAAAAATTAATTTTTTAAACAACCCGAATTGGGAAGACTATACAAATTAGAACAAAATAAATAAAAAGAAAAGCTAAAAGGCTGAGACACAAATACGATATACATAAAATAATAAGGATATATTATACAGGGTGTCCGCTAATTCGTCAACGATAATTTGGAAAATGCTTCCTGGGTATATTCTATATAAAAAAAATTGTTCTACAGTAAGGAGTGCTGACATCACTCACTTATCGAGGATTTAAGGAAATGCTTACTATGGTATACCCTGACGCATGTTAACGGAAATTCCTTAGTTATTACTAATGGCAGAAACTTCGTTGATGAGGAGGACGAGGAAAAGGAGGAGACAATCCTCCACCTACTCTGTACATGTCCAGCTCTCTCCCAGAGAATTAAGCTTCATCTAGGGGCTGGCTTTCTTCTACAACGACCTAAACGATATAGAGAATATAGACGTTAACAGTGTCCTACGCTTTATCATAAGCTCAAACTGGTTCCATTAGTAAGAGGATCATAGATCCACGTGGCATCACGATGGGCCAATAGGCCTAAGTGGGTTGGTACTTCCAACAGCCACTCCTATCTACCTACCTACCTAGGTTTCGGGTGTGAAGTTCTATTTGGAAAATTTACCAAACAAAAATGGTATAAAAGATTAGAAAAAAAATTAAATCATGAGTTTAATTTTTTCGCCAAGGTTAAAGGTGTGGGCAGGTGTACTTGGAAACAAGTAAATCGGCCACTTCAAACTATCACCTAGGCTGAATTCTATTGGAGGACGTTCCACTAATTCAACTAGCTTAATCATATTTCCAACAGGACGGATCTTCAGCCCACTATGGTCTTGGCTAGATGAAGAGTAGGAAGAAATGGACCAAACCAGTTCATTGGCCTGCAAGATCTCCTGACCTTACCGCATTGGATTTTTTTTTTGTATGGGGAAGAATGAAAGAACTTGTTTATTCAACCGAAATAGCAACTTTAAGTGAATTGGAAGAGCGTATTCACGAAGCGTCATCAAAAGTGAGGCAGCAGTTAGCATCAATAAACATTCGTAGTAAAATCCAAAAAAAGCTCTATCATGCATACAAAACCAAGGAGGACACTTTGGGCATTTGTTATAACTGTTTTAGTACACACATAAAATAAAAATTATCTAAAACCACACAAAATCATTTTTTATTCATAGCCTTTGGAGCTTAAAGCAAAAAAACCCCTTTTTTATAAATTTCTCCTGATGCAGGTTTCCTCAAGTATAATAAAATCTGTGGGTTTTTCTGCAAATTTATTGATTTTTTTTTTTTTTTAATATTATTACGTTCATAAGAAAAAAATAGTAAAACGGTATGTTAATTAGGCATTTTCTGGAGAAAAGTGACCTCAAAGTCAAAAATTAGCATGGACAAGAAAAATGGAACAGCCTTAAAAATTGGAATCTGCAGACCCTAACAATATATCAACTTTATTTAAATGCAGTTACAAAGGGTAGTATTTCTTCTAAAAACAAATTCATCAATGAAGTTTCTGCCATTAGTAATAACTGAGCAATTTCCGTCAAGGTATAGAAAAGTAAGCCTTTCCTTAAATCTTCGATAAGTGATGTCAGCATTGGAGATAGACCCTTGCTGTAGAATGATTTTTTTCTTCGAATATATCCAGGAATCATTTCTCAAATACGAATTGAATTGATGAATTCAGGGACATATAATTAGCTTCATCATCAAACAAATAGAAGACAATTTTATAAAGATGTAAGAAGAACTGTAAAATATCCAACATAAAACACGTAATAGAAGATTTTATAATTTTATAGGAACCGCACATAAATGAGAAAGAAATTCAAGAAATATTGAAACCCGTGAAAATAATGGAAGAAAGATCAATGAAAATAATGAAAGAAAGGGAATACCGAATTAATTCATAATATATTTGTCTTAAAGATAATAGATTAAAAATCTTTAACCTTTTTACAAAACCGATGAAACAGACAGAAAAGTAGTTAACCAACAAATTATTTTAGGACAAATTGTAAAACTGAAGGTAAAATAGATCAAATTTTGGACAATATTGCTTCACTTATATTCTTACTTTCATAAATACTGTTACAACTTGTAACGCTTTCCTACAGCCTGTATTACTCACCCTTGCGTTGGCTTGCGTCATTTGTGGTCTTACATTTGGTCTATTTATACGCAAATTTAAATTCGCCAAGTTTTTAACATGGAGTGGAGCGATAAGGAAAAGAGATAATGCCCTTCATCATTTCAGAATGAAAAAAGGGCTAATCTTTAAAACGCTGCAACCACTAGGAATCAGCCGCATGTTTGTCTATCGGGCCATTAAATTGTTTCAGGATACTGGTGACGTCAAAGACAGACAAAGAACGTTCTAACTTATAGTTAGAACAACAGACGCTATTAAAGCAGTGAAGGCGTAAATAAGGCGAAGGGGACAACCAGTGCGGAAGCAAAGAATCATGTCTCGTGAAATGGGCATTTCACAAACTTCAATGTCCCACAAAATTGTAGATTTGAGGGATACAGAATATATAATCGAAGCGACTGTTAGCTAATTACGCTGGTGGTGAATTTCGTCGATTTCTGTCTACGGATGAAAAAATGTTCACTGTAGAAGAAAAATTTCATAAACAAAATGACAGTCTATGCCAAGTCATCTAAAAAGGCTGGGAAGCTTGTGCCAAGAGTACAAAGAGGGCATCATCCTGTGTCTGCCATGGTTTAGTGGGGGGGTTTCCTATCAAGGTGTCACAGAAGCCTAATTTTGTGAAAACGGATGCAAAACTTTGGCTGCAATCTACCAGGAAACTGTTTTCAAAGGAGTTCCTCGCTTTATGATCAGAGTGCTTTGTTGCAATTCACATATGGGCCCATTTGAAACTTGCTGATTTCATCTCGTTCAACGCCAATAACCGCCATATCGCTTCCTTTGGTGACGTATTTGCAAACATACTGGATTTCGATTTCACCGAACTGCAATACTCAACATTGATATGTGTTTTAAATGCCTTAGACTTAGACAATATTGGCGAATATGGCACGATCCATGTGTTGTCAACCACGATATCCGATATTCTGCCATTATCATCTGGTGAGCGACGCTGATAGAGTTGATATCCATCTTTTCCAGTTTGCGTTTCTAAAATAAAAGCACGTGGATAGCGTTTTGAGCATTTATTGTCGGACATACAAACCGAAGTGGGATAGTGTTGTCCGCTTGATCCGTGGAGCATATTGGTCAGTTCCAGTTTTTATGCATTTTTACTTTTTTAACTTAAATTACTCTTATATGCTAAATAAAAAAACGCTTAAAAATTAGCTTAAATTACTTACAAATAATCTTATTCTAACTTACTGACCCCATGCGGGCACTCTAAGTTAAACCTAACAATTAAACTATGTCTTTCGACGAATCTTACAGTCTAATTTTATTTCTATTTTTACATTTATTAATACTAAAACTAAGAAAATAAATTTTAAGCAAATACTAAGGACATTTTTTAATTTTTTATAAAACTTAAAACTAAAAGCCTACAAACTACCTAAAAATAAATCTTAATCTACTTAACCTACTTACATCTAACACAAACATAGCCATACATAAATATATATATACATAATATATAAACACATGTATATATATACATTTTTTTTTTTTTTTTCATTTGTTTTTATATATTTTTTTTTTCTTAAAACTAACTTAATCCTACCTAAAACTATGTAAGCCGGCCATGGCTAAAACAAAAAAAAAATAGGCTGACCCGCTTTGCCTCAGATGAAGCTATCTATTACTGGAGGCATTCGACGACGAAGCATCCTCTCCTTCAACTAGCCACCAAAAGTGTGGTGCTGCCGAGCAACATCCCTCATTTCGCGACCTACTGAACCGGAGACGCTCCGCACTGCCATGTGCGACGTCTCTGTCGTAGTTGAGTCGCCTGTCCGCAGCTGTTCGAGCGACATGAAAGATTGGCGGCATCGCCAATCTAGATAGAGGAACGCTTCTGGAGGAATAAAGCCGCCAAAGCGAACTCTCTCGTGATACATAAAATTGGGATAGTAAGCCCCGGAGATCAGGTTATTCGATGAGGTCATTGCTCTTGCAGCGTGCCTTCGAGTTAACTTAATGACGAAATTGTCCACTCTTATTAGGTTCGCCCTATTGTATAAGACCTCATTAGGATAGAATTTTATTTACCCAGATTCTGGTGTTCTGTATAAGCGAACACAAGTCCTAAGACAAGCCCTCTCAAACCCCCGAATCTTTTCCAATAAACTTGTTCTCACGTTGATCATTCAGCATGAATGATATCATGTCCCGCCTTGAAACCGAATTGATTATCCGGAACTATATGTCTGTCCTCAACCCAATTAGTCAGGACTTTATTGAACACCTTTTCGAACACCTTACTGACGCTTGGAAGAAGACTGATCGAGCGGAGATTCGCCGGATTGGAAGTATCTTTATCCCTTTTGGGGATGGGGTGTACCACCGCAGTTTTCCAACGCGCTGGACAATGTGCATTATTCATTGCATTATTAAACAGGGTGGTATAAATGTTCACCGCTTCTAGAGGGAGATGTCGAAGCACAATGTTCGGTATTTCTTCGGTTCCCACTGATTTCTTATTTCTAAGTGATTCGAAGATCGTTTGGAGCTCCTCCTTCGAAATGAACGGGGGTAGTACCCTATCGTTGGTGATGACATTATTTGCCACTTCACTGAACTGGGTGAAACCCGAGCACTCGAATCGTCAATTCACAATTTCATTTCGAAGGTAGAAATTGTACACAAGGACTCGATTCTCCCGATCGTGGTTCGGGCCAATGATAACATTCGCCTTGTACACTTCCTGGAAAGTCGCTCCTATAGCCTATACCTGCTCCTGCAGATCCTCGACCACAAAGAAGTTGTCATCATCAACAGCTTCATTTGGATCTATGCCTGATGCTACCAGTATTTGTTCGTTGTTCGTCGTTGGGGCGATTTTAAGACATGGAAGGTCGTTCTGATTATTTCTCCGAAATATTTTATTTATTTGCGGGAACAAATTCGGGTTGCTGGTGTTTACAGCCCGAATTTTATTGTTCCAATACAAACTTACAGATGCTCTGTAATTTTCTTTTATTAATGTTTGGAGGTTCTTAATCGACGACTTCAGTGTCATGATCTCCGGGTTATGTCTGTCAATAAACTGTCTGTACAAGGTTTTTAGTCTTGACAGCAGTCTACTTTTATGTCGGTGCAGTGCGTCAATAGTTGCGTTGCGGAATAAGTCTTCGTCGTCAGTGTGTTGGTACCGAGGTATCGTTTTGTACATTGTTCGTTTGATTGTCTCGTCCATTAGCCTTAGATACCTGTAAATCTCCTCGTTTGACAGATTTCTGTTGGACGGTGGGTAGGGCGAATTCGAGGAGAGTGCTTTAGTTAGTGTTCTGGTGAAGTGTGTCCAACGCACCCTACTATAATTGTAGGAACGCCTTTGAACAAACTCATCCAATTCCGCAATTTCATTGGGAACAGTTATTTAGGTGCTGAGACCGCAATGGTCACTGTCATACCGAAAATGCGCAGACAGTTTGTAGTTTGTTGGTTAGCGCATGTCAGTTGTATTCGTGAGTCGAACAGCAGCAGATCCAAATAGGACCCGTGTCTGGGTGTCAGGAATCGAAAAAGCGTCTCGAGCTCTGAGATGAATAAAGTGGATTGAGTAGCGTTAGGTGCATAGACAGACACCATGTATAACCGCTTTCCACTAAGGAGGGGGATATACACGATGCATGCTTCCAGCACCTGGAACCTACGTACTACATGACGACTGTATACTCTTTTAAAACGTATAACTTTTCGTACGAAAATTGCAACGCCACCTCCCTGAATGGAGTTGGGTCGGTTTCTCCGTACTATTTTGTATCTTCTGTGCCTCATTTTGTGTCTCTTGGTAATCTTAGTTTCGCTCACCAAAAGCTCATCGGCGGCTTTGTCTTTAAGCAACTTAAATTGTGCGGCTCGTCGTTCGAGCCTAATCAGTGAATTCACATTAACAGCAAGGACCTTCAGGGTTTGCTCCGCCACGTACGTACCCATTACGGCAAAAGGTGCGTTAGGCCAGGCAGCAGTGCGAATACTTGATCCACCCGCGCGGTCTGTTCAGTTAAATGACGTTGTAGCTGAGCCGTCTGTTTCAGGTGCTCTGGGCGCTGGGGCCTGAGAAGCAACCTTCGCTTGTTGTACCGTATTTCCCCTACCTGCCGCCATTTGGGCGTATGTAATATGGGGAGTAACGGCTGGAGTTTGCAAATGCACGGGTGGACGTTTGACTTCCACTTTCTGCTGCCGGGCCAGATTTATTCTTTTGATGTACTGGAATTTGGGACGACCCCGATAATTTGCGGTGTGTCCCGTGTTCCTACATAAAGTACAAGAGAGTTGGCTTTTTTCAGACGCTCCGTCCTTACCCAGACCGCATTCCTCGGACTTGTGGTTCTTTCCGCACTTCACGCATCGAGGCTGCATTTCGCAGTTCGACGCGGCGTGCCCGAACCTTTGGCAGCGAACACATTGTAAAATGTTACAAATATTTTAAGTCCAATTTAAATTAAATATTGCTATTAACTATTATTACTGAATGTCCCTTTTTTTTTTCTTTTTAAATAAAATCAAATGTTTTTATGTAATTGATTCTTTTCCTTCACTTGTTTTGCAATTATAATCACCCCCAATATTTTTTTCCTACAAAAATACAAAATGCCACTATCTTATTCTCAAGCAAATGTAATATAGCTTATGACGAATTTGTAAATAATGAACAAAGAGAATATGAAATAAATACAATACAATACAAATCTTCAATCAGCACTAACTCTTCATTGAAGATGTAATCGTTCATTTGCAATTCCATGTGTTGTCAACCACGATATCATCTGGTGAGCGACGCCGATAAAGCGGATATCCATCGTTTCCAGTTTGAGTTTCCGAAATAAAAACACGTGGATAGCGTTTTGTGAATTTATTGTCGTATATACAAACCGAAGTGGGATTGTGTTGTTCCCATGGTCCGTGGAGCATATTGGTCTTCACCACTTCACGCAACCCTGGACCTATCTCAGGATCAGGAGTTTCGGCGGAAATGATGTCATCAATTTGGTCTGGTGTAATTTTTCCCACCATCTAAAGAAGAATGTGTGCGGCGGCAAACCTCTTTTCGGCAAACCATCTGCTCTAACGAAGTCGTAAACAGTTAAGATGAGCTCATTGTGTTCGTATAACATTTGCTGCAATTGCTGGACTATTGCTCTTTTCGTTGTATAACGATATCACGATAACTTCATAATGTGAATCTACAAGAAAGTATATTTGGAGATATTTGAGATATTCTTGATCTGGATGCGGCAACAGCATTGCAGATGAAAAATTGGGCCATGAATCTGGCCAATTCTGTAATTTTTGTATTTTCTTAGCAAGATAGCAAGATATCGTGATGTATCGTGTATTGTGTGTGGTGTGTGTCAGTGTATTTTGTGGTGTTACGAGGGGCGTTCAATATATTCTCGGTATCGATATGAAGGAAAATGCGAATTTAATTTAAATTGTTTTTATTTTTCAATATAATCTCCCCTAACATCAATGCATTTGTTACATCTTGAGATAAGCTTTTTTAAACCCTCAAAAAAATAAATTTCCTCTTTCTCTGCAAAATACCCATTTATTGCCGACTTGAGTTCTTCATCATCCGAAAATCTTTTTCCACGAAGACATTTTTTCAAATCCGGAAACAGGAAATAATCTGGAATAATAATCAGGTCTGGACTATAGGGTGGGTGTTGGATTTCTTCGAAACCACAATCTCGCGCAGCAGCCTTGGAAACTCGCGCCATGTGAACAGGAGCGTTGTCATGAAGAAGCAACACACCCGCTGCGAGTTTACCCCGTCTTTTCTTTTTAATTTCCTCCCGCAAATTATGCAAACTGGAAGCGTAGGATGTGGCGTTGATGGTTTCACCTTTTTTTTTGTACTCAATGAGCAAGATTCCCTTTGAGTCCCAAAAAACTGGCCATGAGCTTCCCGGCAGACGGAGTGACTTTGAACTTCTTCGGGGGGTCTGTTCCTTTTTTATGCCACTGCATGAACTCTTGTTTGATTTCAGGGTCATAGTGGTGGACCCATGTTTCGTCCCCAGTAACAATTCGATCCATAACACCGTCCGCGTTCTCACTACACATCTCCAAAAGCTCTCTACAGCATGCGATTCTCACTTTTTTCTGAGGCGCTGTGAGCATTCGTGGCACCCACCTTGCACTGACCTTTGAAAGGTTAAGATGGTCATGAAGAATGGTGTGAATGGTACCAATTGAAAGCTTGGTGATCTCTGCCATCATTTTCACCTTTATTCGGGCATCCTCAAGAACAAGTTTTTCGACTTCTTTGATGCTTTCTCCCGTACAAGCAGTAGCCGAGGCGCCGGAGCGGGGGTCGTCTTCAATGCTCTCTCTGCCTCTCTTGAACTCACTTGACCACTTTTGCACAGTTGATAATGAAGGTGCGGAACCCTGGTGAACAGCCACCATCTCTTCATGAATAGTTTTTTGGCTTTTTCCTTGCTTAGTGAGAAATTTAATTACAGCGCGATGCTCAATTTTCACCATCATCGTCTCAGTTGCCATTATGATTCTGTTTAACTAGAGATAAAACGCGAATTAATAATCACATTTATATGAAATTTTACATGAATGCACTTAAATAATAGTATTACTTGATAAATAAGTCAATTTATATATATAACCACAGCTTCACCCCGATACCGAGAATATGTTGAACGCCCCTCGTAGTGTTGGTGTATTAGCATTTATCACTGATGTTGTGGAATTACCTTGAATTTTGGATTGTAATTTCGTTCATTTACAATTTCACCACCAAATGACGTCATTTGAAAACGATCGTTGTAAACCTTGAAGTGTTGCAAGAAATGGTTCGAATTAGGAGATTCGCCGTAAAGCAGCGTGCGCAATGGCTCTGGTGATGGAGCAACTCTGGCAATTGCACTGTGCCGCTAGCGCAGCACAATCAATCCAGGTGGTTCTTTTTCAAATTTAACTGCATTGCAATGATGAAAAACACAGTCATCTGACCGAATTGAGCTGTCGACGTTATCGTACAATAGTGACACGTTGTGATCTCGCTTCATCCCTTCCGAGCACGAACATCTCTTCTTCTCAATCGTTCTTACTCATTGTAAGCTTCGTTGGTCTCTTCTGACTATCGATTGTTTAAATTAGTGAATCCCTGGTGAACTGGGACTCATCTGTCTATAAAATCCGTCCAATAAAGTTGTCTTCCACAACATCTATCCAGAATGTGGCTTTAGGGGTGGCCGTCGTGTAGTGGTACTAGCAATCGCTTCTCACTCGGAGGGTCAAAGGTTCGAATCCTACCCATTGAGAAGTTTTTCAAGTTTCTCATTTGTGTAATTGGAACTCAGACAGAAAAATTCTGCGTGTGAAGGCATAACACTGACACGTAGATTTGGTTGTTATAGAGTTTCAAGCACAAAAAAATACTGTGAATTATAACCTGAATCACTCTGAGTGAAGAAAATTCTCTCCGTCCTATTCGGACACAAGAGTTAAGGGTTAGGGAGTAAGGGAATGGTGTGGAGATCAAATTTAAGACGAGAAGTGCTCAGGTTAAAATCAAAAAGGGGGAGGTTTGAGTTGACCTTACGGAGCATGCGGGAGATTGGTTCGTTAGAGCCATAAGAGGTGCGGTGGGTTGGGATATAGAAGAGACGAGGACAGCGTAGTTTACGAGGGTTAGTGTTGAAGGAAATAGAATTGTAAAGGGAAGTGCAGTTCACAGAACCGGAGAGCAGTCGATGAATGAAGAGAATGTCAGCTACGTCTCTGCGTTTTTCGAGGGTATTCAGGTTAAGAAGTTTGAGGCGGTCGCGATAGGCAGGTAAGATAAATGGGTCACTCCAGGGTAGTCCACGAGAAGCAATTCGAAGAAAACGACGTTGAAGGTTCTCGATTCGGGATATATGAATTCGCTGTAAGGGGAACCATACTTGGCTAGCAAGGACAAGGACAAGGGTAATGTAAAGTGACCTTGTCACATAAGGGTTGCAAAATTATTTAGACCAACATTTGATAAAACCGAGCGATGAGTTGGCTTTAAGGATTATCTCATCAATATGCGAACGGAAGTTCAACCCTCTATCGTATAAAATCCAAGGTCGCGAAGGGATTGAACCTGGGGTACAAGGTGGTCATGCAGAAAATAAGGTCGAGAGGGGATTGATTGGACTTACGAGACAAAGTCATAGATTGCCATTTGGAGATATTAAGTTCAAAGCAATTTTTTAGACACCAAGTAGAAAACCTGTCGAAGTCTTGAAGGAGAATACAGTCTTGGGGTGAAGAATTAGTTTTGGAGAACTTAGTGTCATAGGCGTAAATGGATACGGAGCAGTGTTTGATAATCTTCTCAAGATAGTTTATAGTTAAAATAAAAAAGAGGTGACCTAGATGGCTGCCTTGTGGGACACTAGAAGTGGCTAAAAACGGGGTTGAGAAGGCTGACCTAACGCGAACCGGGGTTATGAAAGAGGTCTTCCAATCTGGACCGGATACAAATACATCATTGAGATTTTGTAACTTTTCTTCGATAAGGGTGGGATCAAAAGGTTGAGAGAGAAATTGGGAAGGTACTTGAAATAGATGGAGTCAGGTACGGAGATGTTGTCTGCAAATGACTGTTTAAGAAAATTTACAAAATAGTTGGCAATAATATGTGGGTCGGTCGACGAACGAGAGAGAGAGAGAGGATAACCGTCTGATTTTCTTTTGGCGTTGGAGCAATTATGTCATCATACGATTTTTGGATCAAAGGGCTGGTGCGAGGTGGTGGTGAAGGTTGAGTTGTCGGCACTGGATCTGGCAATGATTCGGCTTCAGTTTGTAACAATTCAGCCAAAATTAAAGTATTGTACCTGTTGTGCGGTGGGGGATGGGTTGGGAGACCCTCAAATTTGTGGCATACTGTTCCAATGAGATTTTCTAAATCACTCAACACTGTTCTATTCGTGGTGAGTTCATCATTAAGCTCACAGATTTTATCGAATATGATATCAAGCATGGACCCGTAATGATTTGAGAGTTGGTGATTTTTTGTTGCAGGTCCGAGATGGAGATTCGATGTAGATGATTGGAGATGAATATTGATGTCTTCCCGGAGAGAGTTGATGGAATTACATGTTCTCTTGTTTGAATCCATCATTGCGGATCCGATTGATATAAATTCACTTAAGACTGTATCAAGGTGGCGCTTGAATGTTTCTTCATTTCTAGATCTTGTACTTTCTAGCTCAATTAAACGCGTAACTTCTTTTTCAATGATATGGTCAAAGTCTTCCGCACATCTTACACTTTGTTCAAAGATTGATAATTTGTCCGTTATCAGTCTGACGAGTCAGTTATGGTTGGATTCATTGGAGTCACTGAGGCACTTGATTGCAAGGAGCACATGTGAGAGAGAAATACTTATCACAGAAGAACAGTAGATTTTCGGAGAACTCTTTAAGGAAGACAATGTTTCTTTTATTTAGGCCGACACAAATAGCATGGAATATTTTGCCGCAGATCCCCTTACAGGCAACAAAGACAGCATTATTGTCGTTAATGGAGCAGTTGGTTAATCCACAAGAGACATGACGAAGACCAGGAAAAGAAAAAGCAAATTGCGGAGAAAAAAAAATGAAAAATTCACTAAACGCACTGTCGCGAAATGAACAGTAGCTCAACAATAAAAAATAGAAAAAAAGGCGCGTCAGCGATAACAATTATTGGGTAAGAAATTAGGATATTAGATTGATTTAACTGGAATAAGCGAAATAGGAAATTCACAAATTATGGAGTAAAGTAAGAGGGCGACTGAATACAGCGACGGTTTGAACTTCTATTAGGTTAATAGAAATTATTTTTTTATTTTTTCTCTTCTTATGGGATGACAGAATCAAAATCGAAACCGAATTGACCGAAGGCAGCTACTTCACGTATTGGGCTAATTCCAATTTCATGAAACCGGGGACCTGTTTCACGGCCTTGGTCTGAACAGCTGAACCGACAAGAGATAAAGGCAAACCGTCGTTAATGGCTGGTCGAATACCCTTGTAGAACAATTCGGTTTCCAAAAAGATCTGGACGCCAGTGATAGAAACGACATTGGTTGGAATGTAGGCATGCACATCACCGGCTTGGGTTTCAATAACAGGCAAATCAATCAATGAGCCACCACCCATGGCTGGGGATATTTTGGCAAGTAGAACACATCACCGGGGTAGGCTTCACGACCTGGTGGACGACGCAACAATAGATATTCGACCGCAGGCCACAGCCTGTTTGGACAAATGGTCATAGATGATTAAGGCGTGCTTGGCCTTGTCACGAAAATACTCGCCTATGGCATAGTCAGAGTATGTAGCCAAGCATTGCAATGGAGCAGCATCAGAGGCAGTAGCTGATACAATGACAGAGTAGTCCATAGCTCCGGTATCAGTTAAACGCTTCACAATTTGAGCGACAGTGGAACGCTTCTGACCAATAGCAACGTAAATGCAGTACAATTGCTTACTCTCATCCTAATCATTGTTGAAACGTTTCTGGTTGATGATGGTGTCAATGCCGAAAGCTATTTTACCTGTCTGCCGGTCAGCATGACCAATTAACGCTGACCACGACCAACGGGTATCAATGAATTGACAGCTTTGACACCAGTCTACATACATAAGTTCGTACGCAGATACACGTGGAATGATACCGAGAGACTCGACGTCCACACATAAGCGATCCATGGTGTTTATTGGTCCTTTACCATCAATTCGGTTACCAGTTACATTAACAACACGACCAGTTCACCACCAACTGGAACGTCGACGATTGCACCGGTACGCTTGACAATACCACTCTGATTAGTTTGTCCTTACCGAAGACGACAACACCAACGTAATCGGGTTCCAAACTAAAAACTATGCCCTTCAAACCCGAAGAGAATTCCACCATCTCGTCTGTCTGGATGTTGTTAAAGCCATAGACACGAGCATTAACGTCACCAATACTCAATACACGACAAGTTTCTTCCAAACTAGCCCCTGGGGCAACACCCAAGATACTTTTTTCCAAAATTAAAGAGATCTCAGCGCTGCACACCTGTGATCAGACATGCAGTTTACGGGCAGCGAGAGAAGCAGCTGGGTAGGCAGCTTTGCAGGCAATGTGTGTATTAGGCTTGGGCAGGTTACGGGCCTCGGAGGAGGCCAAACGTGCGGATAAAAATTTAATAAAATTCCAACTGTTCACTGCTCTAGTATTTTTCAAAGATAGTTGCGGTGACCGTGAAGGTCACTCTACTTGAACGGTAAAGGTTGCGATGTAAGATGTAACTCCATCCACTCTTGATGGATGATTAAAATAGCGACATAGAAAGGTAAGGTAAACGACATTATGCCGCTGTTGTGTTGAGAGATATCAATGAGTTTTTTTTAATTTTAATATAAGTAAAAAAAAATGCACAAGTCCAAGCCATGGACGAATAGACACTAAAAAACAGTTCGTGTTGTTTTTAACTAAATTCAACACTTTATTAAATCTAAAGCCCATATACAATAAATATCTTTCGGATCATTGACCACTTCATAATTACATCTGTAATTTTGTTGATTATCATATACGATATTAGAAGATCTTGAAGATCTTGATAAAGGGTTCGTTATATTTTGTTTACTAGTTGTTCAGGCCAAACAAAACAATGCATATTTCACAACACACCGCATAGGACAACGAACGAACTACCAAGGCATAAATGCATAATCAACACCACGGAGCAACGAACGGAACATAAGGTACAACAAACGACAACGAACCTAACACCTCATCAGCATACTTGGTTGCGTCATACCATTAAGTGTTTATTATGTTCACTTTGTTTATTTAGGTCATTAATAATATTTCTAGATATAAGCAATATTGTTATTAGTTGTACGATTTATAGATGTAAGCAATATTGTTATTAGGTGTAATGTATAAAAGAGGCATTCGGCCAACAAATAAATGTCAGTTTAATTCAGTTCAATACTGATCAGCGTTTTATCCGCCACAGCATCTTCATCAAGTGAAGAGGTTCATGTGCTTGTCTCACAATTCAACAAGATATTTAGTTTATGTGCCCGATATCAAACAGAAGATATTCCGTTCAACACTAGTTGCCTCGAAAGTATTTGACAAAGTACATATATGGAAGCTGTTCAGTTTCTAGGAAGTTATCTGTTATTAGGTTAAAAAATGTTGTTATTTTTCACAAGTATTCAGTGTAGAAAATAAAAGTTAAATTTTGGCATGCATAAAAATGGATAATTTCCGTGGATTGGGGCGTATTACTACCTCAATTATATTTATAAAATTGTGAGCTTTGATAGATTTGTTTTCCCAGAATAACATTTCTATTAAGACATAAACGGATTGATCCATGGGCAGTGCGGCTAATCCTCGACGTCGCATGAACAGCTGCGGACAAGCGATTTCAAAGACGACGCACACGACAGTGTAGATCTTCTCCGTTCGGTATAGGTCAGCAGAGCGGTAGGCAGTTATGGTATGAGGGATATTATTACGTAGCAACTGAAATTTTGGTGGTTTACAGGTTTTTCATCGTGTCCTTCTAATTCGAGGTAGCTTCATAAAAGTGCAAAATCAGTGTGGTTAGTTTTGAATATTGTAAGCCATAGCAATCTAGCATAGTTTAGTCTAAATTATAAATAAATACATTGGTTACTTCGTAAGAAGATTAAGTATAAGGTTAACTTAGAGAACCTGCATGAGGCCAGGTAATCTAAATGGATATTCGGTTTACTTTACACGAAATTGTACAACGCTCTCCAATTCATGAAGAGTGTAAATATTACCGGTAGCAAAAGATGGAGATAAAATATCCACCTATTTTAAGTCAAATACCAATCGTCACTCCCCAAAGAACCAACAACCGTTTGGATACTAAGCTATCCAAATAACACAAAATTAGGCACAGGTGATCTAAAATAGTAAGAAGAAACCGACGCAAAACCACACAGCTGTTTAGTTTCAGCTACTGCAAGAATGCGTTGGATGCATCTCTCTCCGTAGGGAAAAGGTTGTATATGCACATAATCATTCAAAAACCTTTAAAAGTTTCAAAATTTATCCAAAACTAAGGTCGCTTGATTAAATTTATTTACAACTTTTTGAAGCTCAAGGTTCTGCAGCAAAGCTAGTAAGGCTCCAGGGAAACGTATAACCATTGTAAGGTCTTAGCAAAATAAATCATTATGAAATGAAAATAAAAATCTCTACAACTCAAGCTACTCAAACTAAAGTGGCAAGATTCCTAATCTCATTGAAATCGGAGAAGCATTATACAGGGTGTCCCCTAATTCGACAACGATAATTTGGGAAATGATTCCTGGTTGTATTCTATGAAAAATATCGTTATACAGTAAGGGTCTATCTCCAATGTTGACAGCATTTATCGAAGATTGAAGAAAAGCCTTACGTTGGTGTACCATGCCCCATGTTAACGGAAATTGTCCTGTTAGTTATAATGGTAGAAACTTCGTGTAGGACTTTATTTTTGGAAGAAATACTAGCCTTCATAACGGCGTTTAAATATTCCAGATATAGGAAACGAAATGTAATGCTGTACTAGTTTTGAAAAGGAGTGAGTGTTGGAACTGTAACAAGAAAGACATTCAGATAGTTTATCCGGATCGCGCTCCTGCTCTAAGGACCGTTGAAAAGTAGTTTGGTGGATTTCGGAACGGTGATATGACTGGTCGCCATCTTGGATGATCAACCCTGTTCTAGACGGCATTCCGAGATTGATGACGATATTGTGCGAGCCTTAGTGAAAAATAACCCGAAGATTTCAACTGAAGAGACTGCTACGAGGCTTGATAGTGACTATTCGTCAGCATTTCGCCATTTAAAGATACTTGAATTCACTTCCAAGCTCGACACGTGGATGCCGCATTGTTTCACGGAAATAATAAGAGTCGTAACTGGTAACGAGAAGTGAATTCTGTACAACAACGTGCAACGACAAAGGAGCTGGAAACAAGCAGAGCGAAGGTGCGTAACTCGTGGCAGAAGCCAAGCACACCCGGAAGACATTCTTTTTTTCAGGCAACTAAAATCACGTAAGATGAGTGGTTGCCTACAACACAAAAACAAGTCCCCAATTACACTAATAATTACACCTATTAAATGTTGGATGATACCATTGGGCGAAATAGCCACTAAGCTCAAACATCTTTCTTTCCCATTTTCCGAAAAACTTAACACATGATTTGGCATCATAAGTGTAGTTAATACCCACTTAGACATAAAGAATCAGAAATTATTCTCCAGTTCTTACAATGTTTTTTGAGATAACAACCTTACCCTTCTTAAGGATGACTCTCCTTGTCGAGGAGCAGTACTTGCCAACATGACTCTCCTCGTTTTCATCGCTTCAAAAGCCTATTAGACTAAAAAAGATCCTTCAGAAAACTATGCCACGTTAGTGATGCCTTAATCTACTTGGTAAGCAGCAATTAGGCCTTGTTTTTACAACAAATCCTTAGTAGCGTTTTATTTTCTATGATACTTTTATAAAATATTAAAAAACTTTAAACTTTCACATTCTACTTCTCTGTCATTTTTCCATTTTTCTAGGTTCTTACCTTCATCACACCCAGTTTTAGACCTCTTTCTATAAACTTCCCCAAACCTGTGTTTTTTTGTATGCATGTATTGAGTATTAATAAATCTGTTCGGGGTTGACTCAAGGCTCTATAAATTTGGCAGTCTATAATATTAACTTTAGAGGAAAATTCTCCTTCTTTTTCGAAAACAAATCATCAACTGATGTACAACTTTATGTATTTTTTTTTAAATAATCATATGCCGTGTATCCCTCACAAAAGAAGAATTTCCTCAGATTTCGAGGATATAAAGTCAGCAATTATCGCTCTATTGCTAAACAATCGCACAAAATGCGTTATAACGACGCGGTGAGATTATTTTACCTTGCGTTATAACAGCCGTGTTAGAAGATGTCAAACAGAGAGCGGTCATCACTGTACAAAATTTGTTTCAGTAGCTTTGCATTACTGTCATTTGATTCATTTTCATTCAAATCTTTCCCAATAGTTTCCCTTTAAAACAATGTTCTTGTAGTTTTTATCACTCTGGTCGTATAAACATGGGTATCTAAGCAAAAATTCAATTAACACCTGTATTGTTACACAAAATGAACCAGTATCAACCCCGCGTTGAAATGGAAGATTTGTATTTCAAAACATCATTGCGTTCTGTGTGACCGTTTCTATGATTTCAATAGAATACAACGTAGCGGTGAAACGCGCTCTGTTTGACGGAGCTTTTAGGTGTAAAAGACAGAATCAGTTAAGTTTTGCCAAAAGGCAAAATTTAAGTATTAGTCATTAATTAAGGGTGTCCTCTTCCGGCCAGCAAGTTGGAACAAGATATCCTATGTTAGTTGACCTTCATCTCAATTGATGTACAATATTTTCATTAGATGGAAATGTAAATTGATACGACGGCATTTTTTTAAATTCAATAAGATTTATTGTAGTTGAATATTATTTGTTCTCAACTATTGTAATGGTCTTTGCCAATAAATTTTGACTAAGATCATACGAAGTACAAAAGTTATTTGTTATGTTGTGACTTTTCAAACCATGGGGGAAATCCGAAACAACACGTTCATATGACGTGGCATGAAATATCTTCTCCTAGTTTCAGTGGCATGTATTGACGATATTTACATTGTCCGCGAGAACCAAGTAATTACTCGTCAATTGTAAACGTTATAATACAATAATAGTAATCTGCCAATAAATGAAGCCATTTCTCAAACAATTCCCGAATCAGTAACACTTTATCTGAAGACCTTTATTGTATCTACTTATGATTGGATCAAAACGAATAACTTGGTTTATGTATTTATTAGGTTATATGAGCACGAGTAATATGCAATAAATATATATGACTAATGCGCATGCATAATGTCGTATGCATGAAGAATAGATATAAAAATAATTTACCTTAATAAGTGAAGCAAGGCTTTAAGTCCAACCTCACTCCGCATATGCACAGTTCAACTTTTAAGCATGAGACCAGATTACAGAGTATTGTTTTTCAATCGATCTGCGTCTACTTTGACGCTTATTTTGGCAATGATTTTATTTTTTATAAGTGCAAAACCAATAAAATGTTTGTTAATTTTCATCAGTCATTGCATATCTACTTATTATTTGTACAGTATTCAAGCGTTTTCTTCGACATTATTGCTCTGCATACTGGGCGACCTTATTCATTATCAAATAAATCAATCTTCAATTTCAATTTATTCAATTAAGGAGTTACAAATAGGACTTAGTCTCTTATAGTACTTAATATTATGGATACGAGTAATATACAAGATTAGTTTAATATTAAGAGATACAGTAATCAGGAAATGGATACAAACGGAGGGATAGTGTGAAGGAGGAAAATAGTAAGGAACAAGAAATAGTCTGCCGTTGCATTTTTATAGAATATGCTCCAAAAAGCATTTTTAAATTGTATGGCTCCACAATTATTTGTTTTGCTGTTTTGTTGAATTTCGCTTCCGCTTCCTACGAGTTTCCTACGAACTTTATTGGCATTATGAACCTCAGACGTAAACCATAGCACATGGTTATTGATTATGTGAAGTATTTGCGATTGCAATAGGTCAACTTTGTCACATCCATCTGAGACAAAATAACAACTATGTCAAGGGATTAAACTCCCCTCCACTTGTAGTGCGTAGGTATAGTGGTACGAGATAAGTCAATGCTATAGGTGCAGAAAATTAGATCGTGGTCAGTGACACCTTCCAATGACAACTGGTCCTGCAGTAACACATTCGACCGATCAGATACTAACAAAAGGTCCAGGAGACTTGGAAAGCAGTTAGGTGCGAAGCAGTGCGTTAACAACAGCTAACACGGGACTTGCAGCTAAATCTAAGAGTTGGTGAGATCTACTGTCATAAATAAAAAAGTCTGCGTTAAAATCACCGCATATAATTATGTGTTCACAATAGTCATAGTCTCCATGCCATTAGTAACTTCTGCAAGAAGATACTCAGTAGCACTAGCCTCAGATTACACAATTACACGGCAAATCAAGGATATATTACAATAAGAGGCTGATCCACCACCTATTGTACTCGTGATTCTCTCGTTCCGAACTATTCTGTGCCACGGAGTATGGTACATTAGATCTTCTACATCACAGATAACATCAACACCCGAACCATTAAAAATGTGACGTAAGTAATCTGCCTTAAAGATACTTAAACTACGTGCGTTGATATACCATATTTTGAACCCCTCCCGCGCATTCGATAGAATATTTATCATTGAGCGTACAGTAACTTCAGCATTGCCATCAGACGTATACGTGTTGCTATGAGCCATCATTATTAACAAAAACAAATAAAAGTAGCACAATAAATTGTTTATAAATCTACATTTAAAAACGCAACAGGAAGACAAAGACAAAAAACATAAGGAGATAAAATAAATGGAATAGGAAATAAGGAGAAAAGGAGAAGGCAGGAATAAAAGTAAAAGTAGAATAAAAGTTGTCTGATGACCCAGATTAAATAAAAAATGAAAAAGAATTTACAACTCTGATTTTATTGGATGAATTCAATGGGAAAAAAATGGCACTTGGGACGTGAATTACACCTTAGGAATGATAGTTGAATTTTTTAAGTGACAGCTTGAACTTTGCTGGAGTTACTTGTCCAACATGATGGGCATGTTCATCCGGCAACATATATAAGAGAACTTAATTATAAACATCTTTTTGTTATGAAACATACATATTTAAAATTCGCTCTAGATGACTGGAGTATTGAAGGTTCGGCTAAATAACATTTTTCAAGTTTGTTTTAAGAGATAGCTATTCCCTGATGTAAGACTATCGTTCATGTATATACGGGACGTGTTGGTGTTAGAATTGTTCTTGGTGGAACTAGAACTGCTGCAGTTGGTGGAGGTGTTGTCAATCTCCTTCTCCAGTTGCGTTGGTGCGGAGAGCAGAAAGTAATGCTCTTTGTTCAGCGTGGGATGAGAGCCGACCATGTACAATTACATCACATAGACGCGTTTTACGTTGTGTGTCAGCTAACTCCTCTCTTACTCTTCTGTTGTCTTCCTGGAGTACTTCAATGTTGTTGTTAATTTCAGTTTTTGTTCCACTGATAAGCGATGAAATTTTTGCCATCATATTAACTTTCATATCGCATAGCTTCTCAGATAGAGATGGTTTTCTTTTCAGGAATTTTATCGTTCATTGAACAAATAAATAAAATCACCTAGGTTACGTCGAAATACGTAATATATTGGGCTTAGTTAAGCTTAAGCTTAGAAGCTGAACCATTTGCCTTGTATATAGAACAAGATACCCAGTGTCTTAGCTTTCGGTGCTTAATACGACCACCACTTAGGCTAACTTGAACCTTAAAAGGAAAACTTCTCAATTTGAAAATAAAACACACGCGCTTTTACTGATACGAGAAAAACAAAGCACATATCGATACTCTACTATTAAACCCTGTGAACGAACGTGATTACTAAGCCTCAACAGTTCTTAACATAGGCTTATTTGAAAGTGAAGATATAATTAAAAGGAATTTATTTATTATTTAAAAGAATAACGTACCTAGTTGATAATGTTGCTTATTTAAATCCATGGTACCAAGAAAGTCTTTAACATCTTTCTGAGAGCTAACTAAACCCTTAGGTAACAATATTCTATAAAGTTGAATGAACTCTTCATATGTAAGACGAACATTGTAACCAGCTCTTCGTATACGAACGGTCTCTAACATTCCAGTGTACCGCAACTTAAAAAAAAAAAAATATAATATACAAAAAAAAAAAAAAACTGTTTATACTTGTCTGACAACTGTTGTCTCGTCAAATTTATTTGGTATTTTTTGTGAATTGGATTTGATGCACCGAATGAAAAAGGGATTTGCCTAGAGTAAAATATTTTATTTTTATACAAAATATGTATGTATGTGCATACCTACACCGACAATTAATTTACCTGATTAAGAGTATCCATAAGTGCAGTTAGTGAACTTTGAAACTGTGCTGTAACTGTCAAAGGTTGTTTACGAGCTTTTATTCCAGCTTGGTTGAATAAATTTGTTCCAGCCGTCATCATTTTCACAGTTTGAAGATTCTTAAGTCCTTTCTTCGGCCTCTCACGCGGACGGAATGATTTGTTTTTTCTGTATAAATATTAGTATATTTAAAATATAGCATTAAAAGGTTTAAATATTATAACTAACAAAAAAAAACTTAAGATAATAATAATAGTAATAATATTAGTAAAAACAAAACAAATAACGTTGGAACGTAGTTTTTAAAGCATATTATAAAACATCTTACTGAACAATTTGTGAAGCTTTCGCCATAACTTCTTGACTGGAGCGTTCAAATCTTGTATAATTTTTAGAAAACAATTTATTAGAACCGTTTTCGTTGACACCACCTTGACTGCTCTCGTAGACTAGTTTGCCATCAGGAAAATTTTTGTTATTGAAAGCAATACTTGACCATGACCTTCTTGCATTACGGCATGTATTATTCGGCAACCGATTTGGATTTGATTCATCAGGTAACTCATTTTTGAAGTTACTCTTTTTACTGCACGTTAACACATATATGTATACATATATATATATATATATAAAAAAACAAAAAAAAAACAAAGAACACAATAATATATGATGCAAAATAATAGAAAGAAAAGCAAATCCAAATAAATTTTTGTTTTTAATAAATGGCTTGCAAATATAAAAAAAAACATGCAGGTAACACTACATTAATGACACTATAATTTATTTTGAAAACATAAAGTTGCTAATACGGAACTTACGCAATTCTATTAATCGTAAGATTTACAGATGAAACTGTCACTAGATGGCTATAGCAAAAATGTATGAATACAAAAAAAAATCCTTTTTTGTTTTATTATTTTTTTTTCCATGTTTACAGTGAAGTTGAAGTCATAATTAAGAATTCATATCTAAATATACGATATCTTATTTCACTTAGATAAAAATTTATTACAAAAAACCCAATATTTTTGAATTTTAATAGGAGTGCGCGTTTCAAATAGCTTTGTAATTATGTTTGTAATGATGTTAGTAAACTCTATTTATTAATACAAACAAATTTCCATTTGTTACTTGGTATACACATATATATGTATTATATATGTTTATTTCGTTATAGAGGGTGTCCTCTAATTCGTCAAAGATAATTTGGGAAATGATTCCTGGGTATATTCTATTAAAAAAACAGTAAGGGTCTATCTCCAATGTTAACAGCTAATCATTGCCCATGCTAATTTTTGACTTTGAGGTCACGTTTCTCCAGAAAATGCCTAATTAAAATAACGTTTTATTATTTTTTTCTTATGAAAGTAACAATAATAAAAAAAAATCATCACCAAGTTTGCACAAAAACCCATAGATTTTATGATACTTGGGAAAACATGCAGCAGGTAAAAAAAAAATTAATTTATGACTTTTACCAACGTTTCTAACAACAGTTGACAATACTCGTAAGAGTGGTTTTTCAAGAATTACTAATTTTCCCATTTTTTTTTCTAAATTGTATAGCTATTAAAAAGTTTTAAAGCGTGCTTTTATTTGACTACCTGTCAAACAGCGCTTTGCCTTACCTCGTTCCTTAAAAGTTCTCAAAAGAGTTAGGTTTGGGATTTAAAGGCCTATTTCGAAAATGTACCAAACAAAAATGGTATAAAAGATTAAAAAAAAAAAAATAGTTCATCAGTTTAATTTGTTACACTAAGGTTACAGTTGCTTAGAAACGCTATTTAAAATGTCTGCATTTACAAACCAAGAATACGGAGACATTACTTACGTTTATGGGCTGAGCAATGGAAGTTCAACCAGTGTGCGACAAAGATACCATGAACTACACTAACCGACGACTTCCTAGTAAAGGATTATTTAGAAATACGTATCGAAGGCTTCGAGAAACTAGATCAAATACATAACCGAATGTGGGAGCTCATTGAGTAAGAAGGATTACGGCTGATGAAAAAATAATGGAAGCTGTACAACTGATCCGTCAATCAGCATCAGACGCTTAGCTTTGCAATTCAATGTTTTCAGACATAAAATTTCTAATGTATTGTATGAAGAAAATCTTTATCCATACCACCATAAATATGTACAAGAACTGCTTCCCAATGGTTTAGAAAAGAGACTTGAATTGTCTAACTGGTTGCTGGAGCGGAGCTTGGATGACATCGAGTTTAATAGCAGATTGAACGAACGAATCTCAATTTACAAGAGATGGGATCACAAATTTTCATAATCTTCATACGTGGGCTGCGAACAATCCACATACAAGGAGACATAAACCATTTCAAAACAAATTCAGCCGCAATATGTGGAAACAAGTTAATTGACCCCTTCAAACTACCACCTCGGCTGAATTCTTACGAAATAATTTACCAGAATTGGAGGACATTTCACTGATTCAACTAGCTTCATCATAGTTCCAACAGGATGGCACTCCAGCCCACTATGGTAGTGAGGTTAAGAATTGGCTAGATGAAGAGTACGGTAATCGTTGGATAGAAAGAAATGGACCACTTCAGTGGCCTACAAGATCTTCTGACCTTACAGAATTAGATTTTTTTTGTATGGGAAATAATGTAAGAACTTGTTTATTCAACCGAAATAACAACGTTATTTAGCGTTAGAAGAGAGTTATCATCAATAAACATTTGCAATGAAATCCAAAAACGAGCATACAAAACCAAGGAGGACACTTTGAGCACATGTTATAACTGTTTAGTACACACATAAAGTAAAAATTACCTACGATCACACAAAATCATTTTTTATTCATAACCTTCGGAGCTTAAAGCAAAAAACCCTTTTTTATAAATTTTACCGGTTGCAGGTTTTTCAAGTATCATAAAATCTGTGCGTTTTTCTGCAAACTTATTGATGATTTCTTTATTATTATTATTACTTTTATAAGAAAAAAAAATGTAAAACATTAGGCATGTTCTGGAGAAAAGTGACCCCAAAGTCAAAAATTTCCATGGGCAATAAAAATAGAGCAGGCTTAGATATTGGATATCTAAAAACTCAAACAAGATATCAACTTTATTTAAACGCCGTTACAAAGGCTAGTATTTATTCTAAAAATGAAGTCCTACACGAAGTTTCTACCATTAGTAATAACAGAGCAATTGCCGTTAAGATGGGTCAGGGTACATCAAAGTAAGCCTTTTCTTAAATCCTTGATTTATTGTCAACATTGGAGATAGACTCTTACTGTAGAACGATTTTTTTCCTAGAATATTCTCAGGAATCATTTTCCAAATTATCGTTGACGAATTAAGGAACGTCCTGTATATTAAAAATAAAGAACAAATACACATAAAGGACTGTTTAATTATTTCCTTCCCCTTTTAAATGATGGTCACATGTTTTGCTTAAAGGGTCTTAAAAATTGTCAATCTAACTGCTTTAAAAAGCAAATTTGTCCTTGGTTAACACAAAAGAGCAGGAATAAATTCATTTTTTTGTTTTTTTTTTCTTTTTTTACAAAATAATGTATTAAATATGGTCGTCTTCTTCGACCGGTATTATTCAAATTTGATATCTGTGTTTCTTTTGTAAACATTTTCAGGATATTTCTTTACTTTTTTTGTAATAAAGTCAAACTGAGTTATAATTTGAAAGAAGGAATCGAATAACTTGAGTTTTTTTGAAACAGCTTTAGCATTTTCTTTTAACTCTCTATTAATTTTATATTTATTTTCGCTACAACTGGATTTTGGTCTGACCCTACGTCAGCACCTGGGTAGTATTTTGCTGATTTTCTGCAGTTTCGGAATCGTTTGTATGTGATGATGTAGTCTATATGAATTATTGCTATTTAATCTGGGTGTATCTTTGGGATGTTCAGGTATATACACTTCTTGGCGGCAGCTTGAGCCAGGTATTCATTATTGTTAGATAATTTACTTGGCAGAATTCTATTAGCCTATGGCCTTTTTCGTTATTATTTCTCATTCCATGGTCACCCACAATATACCCAATCCTTTCTTATCTCGACCTTAATAAGGTTTAAATTCGTAAGAGCTCTGTTTGTTCATTATAAACTACAATTCAGTAATTTATAGCAATATTGATGCAATATATTGTACCTTGGAAAATTTCAGTCACATTTAATTCTGTACATATCACATCTAATCTATATATGTATCCCAATAATCTTACCGTACCTTACATGTACCCTAATGCTATGTCTCCACCAAAACTAAAACCGAGATTTTGCGAAAAAAGATTTAGATTTATGTAAGGCGGTTAGTTCCACCGGGATTTAGATTTATATTGACGTTTGCTGTCAAAAAGATCACTACAGCTGGTAATATTTTTACAAATTTCAAGAAATGGATACAAACGATAAAAAATTATTATTGGTATACAATACACAAATAAAATCTAGTGAAATGTGTTATCAAAGCATTGGACAGGAGGATCGCCAATAACCGGAAAAAGCGGAATCAAACAAAAGTAGGATTTATTAGAATCTCGGGTTTAGTTGCTAAACCGCCGGGATTTATAGAAGATTTAGGTGGATTTAGCTAAATCCCGGATTTAGTTTTGTTTTAGGCTTAGTATTATGCTATCACGTCATATCTTTTCCAGAAACTTAGCTTATTTTATTGGCGGGACGGTCCGTGGTGGACCAAGGCCTAATCTCTCCAATTCACTGTGTGGTTCGCATTCTCATTTGGTGAATAAGAGGTGACCTGGGATTTTTTGCCGACTCTGAACGGGGGCTGAGTGAGAGATCTTTTCATAGGCAGAAGATTAAACTTTAGGAAATTTGTAAAGTAAAAAAAACACATTATTTTATTGCTTTTTGGTGTTAGTTTTGAAACCATGCCCCCTTAAATAGAAGCCGGAAATATGTATGTACATACTGCACTACGCCAACACATAGCTTTAATTTAACTACTCTTATTTAAATAGTCAACGCTTACTTTTCTTATTTTTTTACCCATACTATTAGGATTTGAAACACGAGTCAATTTAAGTAACTAAACAGCGTAAGAATTAGAAATAAGTAAATTGTTCAGAAAAAAAAATTGTGTTTACACCTTGATAATAAGGCAATTACTTAAATATTCATTTTAATATTTAAATCTATATAATTAATTTAGAAAAAAATAAAAATAAAAATCATGTGTGCAATTTTTTCTGACTAGGTCGATGTCGCTGTACAGGTCGTATAGCTCGTCGTTGAATCTTCTGCTCCAAAGCTCGTCAACGCAAACTGGAGAAACGCAAGAAAGTGTGCAAGACGAATAACACCATTGAGAAAAACACGACCTAGAAATCCCGATCTTTTTACGCAATTTCTACCTTCTAAATGATATTGAGAACTGGCGATTAGAAAACTCAGAGTTTACTGAATTCAATGACAAAAATAATGTCATCACCGACGAGAGGTAACTATTCCTTTCATTTCAAAGGAAGAGATTGTGCTTCGACTTCTCCCACTAGAAACGGTGGACATTTATACATTGCTGTGATTAGTAATAGGTTTGAATTTTAGCAAAAGTTTTTAAGTTATTGACCGCAAAGTCAGCTTTTTATGAAGGCGTGCGATTTTTTAAACTGTCTTTGTAAATTTTCAACGAGTCTTTCAGGATGGCGGTAATGTAGTAAATATTATATTATAAAATATACATATATGACAATAAAGGTAAAGACTGCGTATGGACAATCACGGACAAAAAAAAAGTGATGTTTTACTTCTCTTTACTACAACATTATGATAATAAAGAGGAAGAGAACAAAACTCCATGCATTCATAAATCTGAAAGCGTCTGATTAAACATGCTTCGTCATTAAAAAACATGTTTTTGTTCCGCCAGTTAACTTTTTTTTTCGCAAATTCCATTTTCGCGTCTTCATATTTTCGAAAAAAAACTCAGGTTTCTTCATCGTTTTTTTATCGATTTTTTTACGTAGCTTAGTATTTGCTGAGTCCACTGTTTGTTTACTGGAATATTTAATTTTTAACATGTAGTGCGAAATAATATCAAAGAACGCAGAGGTTTATTGGTACCGTGGACTGTAGAACTATCCAAGTGAGCAAATCAGACGTTACATAAAATATCATTTATTTTAAAGGGTCCGCCATCTAACGTTTTTTTTTTTCAACTAATGCTTATTTCGTGAATGGTAACACTTAGCTCATGTCTGATTTGACAGATAATTAGTTTTATCCTTCCGGTTAATAATGGAAAATAATTTCATTCAAATGGCTGCCTCGGCTGGCCATGCAGTAGCCTACACGATCGGTCCAATTTTTAAGCACATTATCGATTGTGTGCAGCTCTATTTCACCAATGGCTTCACGAATATTGTCCTTTAAAGCGTCAATTGTCTCTGGCTTGTCGGCGTAACACTTATCTTTTACGGCACCCCACAAATAATAGTCCAACGGTGTCAAATCGCAGCTCCGAGGTGGCCAAACGACATCAGCTCTGCGGCTGATAATGCGATCTTCAAAAACAGGGCGCAAAACATCGAGTGTAGCTTCGGCTGTGTGGCACGTAGCGCCGTCCTGTTGAAACCAAATGTTGCCAATATCCTCCTCTTCAATTTTTGTGAACAAAAATTCGTTCAACATGGCCCGATAACGATCGCCATTGACTGTAACGGCCACTCCTTGCTCATTTTCGAAGAAAAATGGCCCAATTATGCCTCTGGACCAAAATCCGCACCAAACAGTGACTCGTTTTGGGTGTATCGGCTTTTCAATGTATGCGTGCGGGTTTTCTGTGCCCCAAATGCGACAATTTTGCTTGTTTACATACCCGCCAAGATCTGAAAAGATGATTTTTTTTGGCAAAATCGGCATCTTCTCTAAGTCGATCGCAGGCCCACTTAGCGAAGCGAAAACGCATTGGATGGTCAGTTGGCTTCAACTCCTGAACCAATTGGACTTTGTATGGCGTCATACCAAGGTCTTTATGCAAAATTCGTCTCAATGATGTCTCCGAAATGTTTAATTGTTGAGAACGACGGTGAATTGATGTTGATGGCGCTTCACGCACACTTTCTGCCACAGTAGCAATATTCTCGGGTGTACGCACTGTTTTTGGCTTTTCACGCTTTGGTTTATCGATGAGGATGCCAGTTTCTTTTACTTTTTTCACAAAATAACGAACATACGGAGCTGACGGTGCTTCTCTTCTTCCAAAATCCGTACGCAATTTTCGCACACATTCTGCAACATTACCATGATTTTCAAAGTAATGTCGCAATATTTCTCAGCGTTGTTCAAACGTATACACAACCATATTCGTTCAGCGGAAGGACAAAACTAATTATCTGTCAAATCAGACATGAGCTAAGTGTTACCATTCACGAAATAAGCACTAGTTGAAAAAAAAAAAAAAACGTTAGATGGCGAACCCTTTATCTTTTAGTTAAAAAACATGACTGATTTTCATGACAAATCAAAACAAAATCTGTGGCGGGATTATCAACAAATACACAATACGCATTTGTTTGTTTATGTTGAAAATATCTTGTACTGAATATACATGTATCAGAGCTGCTGAATTTATGGACAGAAATTGTTGACGCAGCAAAACAAAAGCCAAAAAAAGAATCACACATTGGCGACTATTTTATAAAGCTAACGCAGAATTATTTCAAAATATACATTTTCTTATTTATTATTTCGCACTGCCAAATGAAGTCATTTTCACACATTTATTTATTTACTTAGTTACCAATTATTGATAAAAATTTCACTTGTTTTTAATTCTAAATAAATAAAACCTGGGAACTAAAAATCCTACTAAATTATTTTTTTTCTACCACTTCAAAGAACAGTCTTTGTTGTTTGTATAATACTAATTTTGCATGTAAGTGTTTGGTATGGTAAGTCTATGCAGACATTATGAAAACTTCGAGTTTGCCACGACTTAGAACATTTTGAAAACATTCTCGATAATTGGAATTTTCGATTATTTGAACAGGTCGAGGAACCGACGGGTTCGAATTAAAGAAATTCTACTGTAGTTATTTTTGGTGACTAGCAAGCTTTTTATTATAGTCGTAGACGCGAATTTGTGGGTATTGGTTTTCTAAACTTAATAATATGTAAACAACTGTACGAGACCGATTGATTTTCTCAACAATTTTTTTAAAAGAAACCTCTGCATCAGTGCCTTTACTTGCCTTTTCTTCTCCTGGGCAAAAACCTTTAATTTGGTATTATCGAAATTTGACAAGAAACAAAATATATATACCAGGTGTAAGCATACGTTTTTTCCGGTTTTTGGATAACAAAAAAAACTTAATTTTCTATGGAAATTAATTTTTTTTAATCAAAATATTATCCATCGGCTTCTACACAAAATATTATCCATCGGCTTCTACGCCTATCTTTCAGGTAATTTATGAATAGCATGGCAGAAAAACTGCTTGTCTTTTGCGGCAAACCATTCGTCGAGACATTTTCCAACTTCCTCGAAATCGCTGAACTGCTGCTCCGCAAGCGCGTGCCCCATTGACGCGGAGAGGTGATAGTCAGATTGCGCCAAATCTGGGGAGTACGGCGGGTGCAGAAAAATAAATAAAAAATAAATCCATTTTTCGTCATCCGTCACACAAATGATTTCCTTTCGTGGCGTTGAAGTAGCATTTCAATAGTGATATAGTGATACAATATTTTCCATTTGACGTTCATTCAAATCGTGTAGGACCTATTTATCGAGTTTATTGATTTTCCCCATTCCTTGTAAACGTCTGCTGATTGACACATGTAATGCTTCTGCTAATTGCCGTTGAGTTTGAGTTGGGTCATCATCCAATAACCCCTGCAATTGCTCGCCTTCGCATTTTTGTGGTCTACCAGAGCGCTCAATGTCTTTCACATTGAAATTACCACTTTTAAATTGTCGAAACCATGTCTCACATGTTTTCATGTGTTTATACCAGTAAACTATGACTTTCAACAGCCTTTTTCTTTTGATTAAATAAGAAAAGCAATGCGTGTCGCAAAAGTTATTTTTCAAGCACAAAGCTCAACATGATCACTGAACGATAAAACAAATGCGCTAGTTTTTGGCGGACTCAACTTGTGTGTGTTTGTAGTTAAATGTTAAACGAACAAAATGACGTATGTGTCAAATTAATACGCTGCGTACTTTTTGCTGGCGCCATCTTTTAGTTAAACCGGAAAAGACTTATTCATACACCTGGTATTTCAGATCATATATATGTATTCCACAATGCATTTATAAGAACTTCACACAGAAACCACACTTTTTCAGACCATGCAAAGAAGCAGTAACCCAATCTCTAAAAACCTATCCCATTGTTACTGAAAAAGTGAAAGCTATACATTACTGTTAATGAAAAGCATACACAAGAAACGAAATCAAACTGAACCAAAACGTTAACATGATTAGGGGCAAAAATTTGAATTATTGGGTTGTACCACATGATATTCCGATTTTCGCTCAGTCGGAAATAAGAAATTCCCGAGTGAAATTCTGTGCCAGACCGTAAAATTTTCTTTTTTTTATAAAATAAAGTGGTACGTGTGCTTGACGTGTGAGAATCTCAGGGTTCGTTATTCTTTTCCTAGGAACTATTTACCATGCTGTAGGCAGTTCAAATTCGAACCCTTTTCCTTTACGAATTTAAAATGGGACATAATGCGTCATTGGCAATAAAAAACATTAATGACGCATTTGAGGATGTAGCGGTAAACGAACGCACTACACGACGTTGGTTTGGAAAGTACCGTTCGGGAGATTTCAGCCTCGAAAATGAACCACGTGGGAAGCCGGAAACGTTAGTTGACCACGATGTTTTAAGAGCAACGATGCGGACCCAACGAAATCGGTGCGGGAGATTGCACAAAGCATGGGAGTATCCCCAATGACAATAAGTTGACACCTTTCACTCATAGGAAAGGTAAAGAAAATATTGGCTTTTAAATGTTTACTATAAAATCGGACATTTTATGTAGTACAACCTAATACATTATATACGATAGGACTACATACATATGTATGACTCAACTCATACCCGGCGCATAGTCGTCCATCTAAGCAAAAGTGATTGGATAATTTTTAAATTGAGTTCTGACAATGCAAAAAAAAAATATTAATATTTTATTTGGATCAATAGTTTTGGTTGTAGAGCCAATCAAATTTGGGTAATTTTTAATTCCACCTAAAAATTGATTTTTTTTAACTTCCTGATAGAGAACTGCTTGCATTTACCTCGAAAATGGAAATTTTGTGATATCTTTACGTTTTAAGGTGTCTATATTTTGGATTAACAAATGTTTGGAGTTCTGACAATGCAAAAAAAATTATTAATATTTCATTTAGATCAATAGTTTTGGTAGAGTCAATCAAAATTGAGTAATTTTTAAGGCCACCTAAAAATTTATTTTTTTAACTTCCTGACAAAGAACTGCTTGAATGCGCCGCGAAAATGGAAATTTTGTGATATCTTTACGTTTTAAGGTGTCTATACGAGGGGCGTACAACATATTCTCGGTACCGGGGTGAAGCTGTGGTTGTATATATAAATTGACTTATTTATCAAGTAATACTATTATTTTAGTGCATTCATGTAAAATTTCATATAAATGTGATTATTAATTCGCGTTTTATCTCTAGTTAAACAGAATCATAATGGCAACTGAGACGATGATGGTGAAAATTGTGCATCGCGCTGTAATTAAATTTCTCACTAAGCAAGGAAAAAGTCAAAAAACTATTCATGAAGAGATGGTGGCTGTTTACCAGGGTTCCGCACCTTCATTATCAACTGTGCAAAAGTGGTCAAGTGAGTTCAAGAGAGGCAGAGAGAGCATTGAAGACGACCCCCGCTCCGGCGCCCCGGCTACTGCTTGTACGGGAGAAAGCATCAAAGAAGTCGAAAAACTTGTTCTTGAGGATGCCCGAATAAAGGTGAAAATGATGGCAGAGATCACCAAGCTTTCAATTGGTACCATTCACACCATTCTTTATGACCATCTTAACCTTTCAAAGGTCAGTGCAAGGTGGGTGCCACGAATGCTTACAGCGTCTCAGAAAAAAGTGAGAATCGCATGCTGTAGAGAGCTTTTGGAGATGTGTAGTGAGAACGCGGACGGTGTTATGGATCGAATTGTTACTGGGGACGAAGCATGGGTCCACCACTATGACCCTGAAAGCAAACAAGAGTCCATTCAGTGGCATAAAAAAGGAACAGACCCCCCGAAGAAGTTCAAAGTCACTCCGTCTGCCGGGAAGCTCATGGCCACAGTTTTTTGGGACTCAAAGGGAATCTTGCTCATTGAGTACAAAAAAAAAAGGTGAAACCATCAACGCCACATCCTACGCTTCCACTTTGCATAATTTGCGGGAGGAAATTAAAAAGAAAAGACGGGGTAAACTCGCAGCGGGTGTGTTGCTTCTTCATGACAACGCTCCTGTTCACACGGCGCGAGTTTCCAAGGCTGCTGCGCGAGATTGTGGTTTCGAAGAAATCCAACACCCACCCTATAGTCCAGACCTTGCCCCTAGTGATTATTTCTTGTTTCCGGATTTGAAAAAATGTCTTCGTGGAAAAAGATTTTCGGATGATGAAGAACTCAAGTCGGCAATAAATGGGTATTTTGCAGAGAAATAGGAAATTTATTTTTTTGAGGGTTTAAAAAGGGATATTATATTGAAAAATAAAACCAATTTAAATTGAATTCGCATTTTCCTTCATATCGATACCGAGAATATATTGCACGCCCTATATGTGTATCTATATGTTGTGTTTATGTTTTTAGACAGGTTAAGAAAATGTGTGTATGTATCCGTCCATATGCGTAATTTTTTGGCCCACGATAACTCGCGAACGCATAACGCTACCCAATTGAATTTTTGTCAGACAATACGTCTTCGTGCCGAAATTAAAAAAAAATACTACACAAATACTTTTTTTTCTTACAAGCAGAGGACCTTTCGAAATTTTTTTCAGTACTAATCGCAATCTATTAACATAGCACGCACATATGTTTTTTGACGAAAATTTGAAAATTATCCGCGTTATTCAACGAATAGCTAAAATTTGGAATCGCCAATGCAGTGCTAACTACTACTATTTCGTTAAAACAGAGAATCACACATCTAACCGATCAATCTTATACGGATGATCGGTTATGGTAAGATAAAAATAAGAAATTAAATGATAGGGTGGGCACTTCCCTCTGAATAAGAGTGGATGTAACATGTAACCTGTTGGTAAAAGATGAGCATTTTCGCTGAATTTCTTTCTTCAAAAATCAAACTGAGTACAATAACGATCAGCATTTACCATTTTATTTTGTTGAACCAACGCATGTCAGCGAATTTTTTTTCTCTCCCTCTCTCTCATTGGAGAAGTACAGCGCTGTACAAAATTATACGAGTAAATTCAAACACAAATTTTAATTTTTCTTGTAAAGAGTAAGAAATATTTAATATTGGTTTTGTTCCAAAATATTGTCATACCATACTAATTCAGGGATTACAATTCGCGGTAAAAAAGGAATTACACCATTAAAGCAAATGGTTTTATTAGAAAATATTAGCTAAAAATAAGAATGGACATTTTATATTATAAAGTTTTTTGTGCGCCGTAAAAAATTATTATCATGATGAGATTTTGTAATGTCCGATGAGAATGTCAGCGGAAAGGTGTCTGAAATTGAAAAAAAATTATCATCCATTTAGACGCTCCTTCAATCAAAATGGGTCGTAGCCTATATCTCGAGAAAGAATTTCAAAAAGAACAAGGGATGGTTGGAAAACTGTATCCATGCCAATACTGAAAGAACAAAAGTAACGTGTGGCTGACCAAGTACATCAAAGTCATCAAGAAGAAGGCCAATGAAATCAATAACTGAGTGCTAGACGTTCACCAAAAAACAGAAACTAATAAATGCTATACCGAAAACATAACCACTAAATATCTTCCTAACGCCTTAGCAAGAAAGTATAATAAGGATCATGAAAAGATGAAAGCTTATGTAACCAAGACAGTCTCTGCCGCAAGTCCACTGCAAGTCAAAAGAATAAAAGAAAGCATTTTTACTTCACAAAAGGATCCTATCAAGTACAATATAATAGTGATAATGCATTTTCTTTGTTTATGGATATGGGTGTCAAAAGGAAAATATACGATTTTGAGAAGTTCCATTCGACCGGGCCATTTCTCGAACTTATACGATTACCAAGCTTCCTCTTCAATAGGTCAATTATTTGCCCAGCAGTGTGGCATATGACACCATCGTGTTAGAACATAACACTGATGTCAATTTCATCAAATTCTGGTCAAAAATAGTCTTCCACGGCAATCATTTTCATCGACAAAAAAATACGGTGCAATCACACCTCCGGCATGAAATCCACACCTCACGGTCACTTTTTGTGGATGCAATGGAGTGCCTTGAAGCACATGTAGGTTTTTTTTTGTTTTTTAAGAGCTTAGCACTCAAGTGGCTATGAATACACTTATAATGCCTCAGCATGTGTTAAGTTTTTTGGAAAAAGGGATAGAGAGGGAGAGAGAAAGATGTTTAGGCTCAGTGGTTATTTCGCTCCATGGGTGACATCCAACATTTAATGGGAAGACTAAATTCTTAGTGGAAGTTGGCTTGTTGTAAATTTCTTGTCAAATTCTCATCTTACTTAATTTTTGTTAACTGAAAAAATGAATGTCTTTCGATTGGAAAGCCAGTCTCCACTACCACTTGAGCCAGGACCATCCACGATTACTTCGCCACAATTTTGCTCGCATTAGCTTTTAAACACCCTGTTATCACTTCAATCATGGACTTTTGAAGTTTTAAATAAAATTTGTATTACGTTTACCCCCTGTGGTGAGGAAGTCCTATTTCAGAAGAAGATTCTGAAACGCCGTGTATAGTACTTTTCTCAAAATTCACTACTTTCATAGCTCTGGGAACTTCCTTTAAGCAGAAGGAAAGCTGTCACGATACCTTTTTTCGTTTAAGAGTTATGATTTTTTCAAACAAAAAAGTCAAAATGAGACACTGTGCGGCGTTCGAAATATCAGAGGAGAAATAAATATGGATAAAAATCTGAAGCCAGATGAAAAAGAATATAACCGGTACTCTAATATACTATACCTGAAAGGCTTACACATAATCAAGCACGAGAGGCTTGAAATATACAATCCGGAAACGTAGAATTGGCCTCGAAGTGCGAAAGACGTTACAAAGATCCCCTTTTCAGTTTTCATATATTAGGTTGATAAATGTAATGTCAAAACTACCTAGATTGGGAGCAATATGTATGCTAGTACATTTACACCTAAAGCGATCTTAACATATGTTGGTGCTTTATATGTAGCTGCATTTCAAAAACAAACTATAAATTATTGGTTCTTAATGAATCCGGACGAGTTAAGTTCGCACGTGTCATTGATTTGCTGTAAAAAAATATGTGTAATAGTTATGCGCGTATTTAATTTAAGTATAACTTCGAAATAATTTGCAGAAGACCAGGTAAAGAAAGTTAACAAAAAGGGGCATAAGGCATATTCTCTGGAGTGACGAAACAAAAGTCAGTTTGTTTGGTTCGGATAATAGGCACTAGGTAAAACGACCTCCTAGTACCGAATTCAATCCCAAGTACAAAAACGGATGGAGGAAGTATAAGGCTATGGGGCTATATTTCATGGTATGGTGTGGAACCATTATTATGAATTAAAGAGATCATGACCTAGGAAAACGCCATTCTGCCCTATGCCGAAAATGAAATGCCGTTGCTTTGGAAGAGAGAGATAATGACCCAAAGTACATCTTGAAAAATGCCGAAGACTGGTTTCAAGCGAGAAAGGTCTCAGTTTTCTATTGGCCAGCTCAGTCACCCGATCTAAATTCAATCGAGAATTTTTAGTCGGAAGTCAAGAGAAAATTTACTCTAAAATCATTTTCTAATATGGCTGAATTATGGGTTGGGAGCTACGTAGCTTGGGAAGGAATACCTCTGCAAAACTGCCAAAATCTTGTGGAATACTTGCCACGGCGTTACCAGGCAGTATTAAAAGCTAAATGACATGCAACCAAATATTAGTTTATAAGCAAGTTTTGTATAGATTTTTTCTATAATTTGCTATAATTTTGATTTTTTGCTTATTCTAGGAATCACGCCTATAATTTTTTAACACAAAAAAACAAAACTTAATGTTAAAAAAACATTAATTGCTTCTTATGTTTTTCATATAATTATTCTTAAATATCTAACAGTCACCTACTAGATTTCAGGACGGCAACATCGTGCAATTACATATGTATAGTATATCCGAGTTCGTTCTGCTCGCTCCTTTCGTTAGTGCATTTTCATTAATCAGCCATATTCTTTATTTATTTTTTTACACTACAATCAGTGTAATATACAGGGTTTCCCCTAATTCGTGAACGATAATTTGGGAAATTATTTCTGGGAATATTTTATGTAAAAAATGGTTGTACTTTAAGGGTCTATCTCCAAAGATCGAAGACCCTGAGCCATGTTAACGGAAATTGCTCTGTTAGTACTAATGTTAGAAACTTCGTGTATATCTTTATTTTTAGAAGAAATACTAGCCTTTGTGACTGCATTTAAATAAAGTTGATATCCTGTTTGAGTCGTTAGATATCCAATTTCTAAGCCTGTTTCATTTTCATTGCCCATGCTAATTTTTGACTTTGAGGTCACTTTTCTCCTGAAAATGCCTAATTAACATAACGTTTTACAAGTTCTTCTTATGAAAGTAACAATAATAAACAAAATCATCAATAAGTTTGCAGAAAAACCTACAGATTATATGATACTTGGAAAAACCTGCAGCAGGTAAAATTTATAAAAAAAGGATTTTTTTTTACTTTAAGCTCCAATGGTAATGAATAAAAACTGATTTTGCATGGTCTTAGGTAATTTTTAATTTATGTGTCAAAACAGTTATAACAGGTGCTCAAAGTGTCCGCCTTGATTTTGTATGCATGCTGCGGACCGTTTTTGAATTTCACTGCAAATGTTTATTGGTGCTAATTGCTGCCTCTTCCCCATACAAAAAAAAATCAATACTGTAAGGTCAGGAGATCTTGCAGACCACTAAACTGGTCCATTTCTTCCTATCCAGTGGTTACGTGAGCAGCGACATCTAGCAGAAAATGTTGATACTCGAAGACCAGAAGATTTCGATATTGGAATAACAAAGTCTCGACTGGAGAGCGGTTGAGAAATTGGATTGTATTGAGAGAAACAATTAAATAGTGAATTGTAATTGTACTGGATAAAGGGATTTGTATTGAAAAGAATAAGTTCTATCATTTGTACACACACAAACATTTTACATTGGTGTCAGAAGTGGGATAGGACTTATTGTGTGTAAAAAAAAACAAAAAAAGTGTTTTCTGACTATTTGAAAAAGCTAGAATGGGTCGAAAACTATTGCATTTGACCCTCGTCCAACTCAAATCCGAGTTGAACAAGAGAAGCCTCAGCGCTAGTGGAGGAAAAAGTGACCTGGTGCTCCGACTTCAGGAGGCTTTGAACAACGAGGGACATGATCCTGATGCATATTCCTTTGATGTTGACGAGGATGAACAGACAAGTACCGGCAATGACATGGCTGCGATGATGCAACTCCTCTTGTTAAAAATGGACGAACAAAAGAAAAATATGGAAGAACAGAAGAACAGTCTGGAACAAAAAATGGACGAACAGAAGAACAGTCTCGACCAACAAAAGAAAAATCTGGAAGAACAGAAGAACAGTCTGGAACAAAAAAATGGACGAGCAGAAGAGCAGCATTGAACAAAAATTCAACGAACAAACCAACAATCTGGACGGTCTTCAACAGAAAATGGATGAACAAAAGAACATTCTCCAGCAAAAATTCGAAAAAATCGATGACAAATTTAAAAGAATAGAGAAGAACGTTTATGACAAATTTGATAGAATAGAGAAGAACGTTGATGACAAATTTGATACAATAGAGAAGAATGTTGGCGAAAAATTCGAGGAAATGGACAGCAAAGTTCAGCAACTGGCAAAAGAGCTCGATACAGTGCGAAAACAGAAACTGCGAGAATGTTCTTTAAGCGGTCCAAGGAGAAAAGAGTTGAAGCCTCCCTCATTCGATGGCCAGACCTCATGGTCTACTTATAAGAAGCAGTTTGAAATGGCTGCTTGTGCAAACGACTGGGACAATGAGGAAAAATGCTTTGCCCTAACAATGGCCTTACGCGGTTCTGCGGCAGAATTGTTACAAACAATCGATATCGAAAAGACTAGAGACTATATGGCTTTAGTGCAGGCTATCGAGAAACGTTTTGGGGATAGCCACATGCGGGAAGTTTACAAGGTTCAATTGCAAGGCCGTATTCAGCAACGAGGAGAAACACTGCAACAGCTCCAAGCAGACGTGAGTAGACTGGCACATTTGTCATATCCCACCGCAGGCCAAGAAATAATCGACGAAATGGCAAAGGACGCATTCATTGGGGGAATTGCAGATTTGAAGCAACAATCAGCAGTAAGGATGGCCGGGAAAGGAACCCTTGCTGAAGCACTTGCCTTCGCTCTGGCGATGGAAGCATCCAATCAGGCTTCCAAAGGAATGCATTTCGTAAGGGAAATAGTATCTGGTGAATGCTCCTGCTCAAGACCAACTACCATGCAACGAAATATCCCACGGGAGAGACGAAGGATGCGCTGCTGGAACTGCGATAAAGTAGGACATTTGCAAAGGCATTGTAAAGAACCGGTACGACGAGAAGGCTGCCTGCACTGGGGCTACAGGCAAATAGAAAGAAAAACCGGCAGAAACGGCTACCAAGAAACCGGTCAAATTTCCAGAAGCCATCAGTTAGGAAATGCTTACTTCGCGGGGCAGAAGTCTGTAGCAGGAGTCGACGACTCCAGGGTAATTATCCCAGTCTCACAGGTAAAACAATGCAATGAAAGCCTCCCAGCAGAAGTAGTCAGTGGTAAAGAAGCGAAAGAACAGGCAACTATCCAAACGATCAGGACTGAGCCAATAGAGGGTTGGAGTATAGACGAAATCCGTTCCTCACAACAGGCAGACAGAGACATCGAACCAATATTGGCCTGGAAAGAACACGAGGAAAGACCAAGCTGGCAGCAGATATCAGATCGGAGCCAAACTCTGAAGGCATACTGGGCACAGTGGGACTCGCTTTTTGTGCAAGATGGATTGCTGAAGAGAAAATGGGAAAGTGCAGATGGGACAACATCTCATATGCAGCTAATTGTGCCACGGTCCAGAGTCAACCAAGTGCTCCATAAAATACATGACGGAATCTCAGGAGGCCATTTGGGAATAAACAAGACGTTGGAAAAGGTAAGGGAACGTTTCTATTGGCTAAGCGCTAAACAAGATGTCGAGAATTGGTGCAAAAAGTGCATAAGATGTGCAGCTACCAAGGGTCCAAAAGTAAAGCCACATGGACAAATGCAACAATACAATGTCGGAGCACCTTTCGAACGAATAGCCATCGACATCGCTGGGCCGTTTCCCGAAACCTTTAATGGAAACCGATATACTCTCGTAGTCATGGATTACTTCAGTAAGTGGCCGGAAGTGTTTGCCATCCCAAATCAAGAGTCTAAGACCGTAGCCGAACAGATAGTCAACAACTGGGTGAGCAGATTTGGGGTCCCAATGGAGCTGCACTCTGATCAAGGGCGAAACTTTGAATCAAAAGTCTTCCAGGAAATATGCCAATATTTGGGAATAAGAAAGACAAGGACAACGCCACTACACCCTCAATGTGATGGAATGGTCGAGCGATTCAATCGGACCTTGAATGAGCATCTATCTAAGGTTGTCTGCAACTGCCAATCTTGAAATACCTTTGTCAAAAACATCAGAAATTCTGCCACATCCTCCATCCAATGCTCATTCACAATGATGCTCATCTAATTGTCAGCTCATTAGACAAGGCCGATCTGCTTGCTGCACTCTTTGCAGCCAGCTCAACACTCCCAGATTGCGCTTAGTCCCCACCTACACTTGAGTGCGTTGAATCCTCATGGGGCGAATCCACTTTCGCACTCGTGTAGTACTCGTAGCAAGAGTAATTAAAGATTTCAACATACATAAATTCGCTGGTCCAGATGGTATATCTCCCCTTCTTCCGAAGAGGTGTTCTTCCACACTGAAAAAACCACTGCGTAAGCTTTTCATCAATTCTACTCTTTACGACTCTTCCCGAGCAGATGAATCATCTTCTCTCTCCTCCTACAGACCCATTGCACTGACGTTCCTTCTTACCAAGGTCATGGAAACGCTGACAAATCAATGACCGGCAGTACGGTTTTCGTAGCAATAGATCCACTGGTGATTTGATGGCACGTCTCACCGAAAAGTGGAACCAAAGCGTACATCAATCTGGCGAAAGCAAGATGGTTGCACTTGATATTTCTAAGGCATCTGACAGAGTTTGGCATCAGGCCCTTTTATCGAAAATGCGTGCATTTGGGATCGACGACTCTCTTCTACAATGAATTAGAAATTACTTTTTGCAACGTTCAGTTCAAGTTGTCTTGGATGGTTTCAAGTCTGATATTCACAAAATGCTGGTGTGACCAAGGGCTCCGTTCTGTCTCCGACACTCTTTTTAATTTTCATCTACGATCTCTTGTCTGTTACTTCTAATCCAATATATTCCTTTGCTGACGAAAGCATTATCTGCTCTTCACGTCCCTGCTCTTCGGCTGTAGCACGGGAACGCCAGCGTATGTCAATTCCGATATTAACAGCATAACCAATTGGGGAACTATCAACAGAGTGGAATTTAATGCTGTCTGCTGCCGTTAAAACGAAATTTAAACACCCAGCCATTATACATGAATGGGACTTGCAACTGAAAAACTTTCCATTCTCGGTATGTGTGTCAATGACAACGTACTTTAGAATGACCACATATTCGATGTCGAAAAATGCTGCGAAATGTTTAGATTTCCTTAAACGATGTAAGAAATACGTTTCCCCTTCTGAGGTGGCCTCGATATATAAGGCATTCATCCGCCCAAAATTGGAGTACAATGCACACATCTGGTCAGGTGCGCCTAAACATCTCTGCACCTGCTAGATAAGATTCAAAACCGTGCGATTAAACTCATAGGTGATGCTAACATCACCCAATCAATGGACACTCTCGAACACCGACGTGTCTCACTTTGTTTTATTGCTATTACCACCATCAGTGCGCTCCATTGAAATCGCCAGTAGCATTCCGCACCTTCAGACCTTTAACCGTAACACCGGTTTCGCTATGAATGCTCATCAGTATACCGTCAAGCCCACTTTCGGACGTACTCTGAAATATCGTGATTCATTCCTAAGCCGAATAACTCGCTTGTGGAATGCCCTGCCGAGCTCTCTATTTCTCGTCATTATAATATTAAAACATTTAAAACCAACGTACATCCGTAACTCTCTTTCTTCTGTCACCTTTTTAGAGCTATTTTTCCAACATTTTTTGAATTCTTCCAGGGTGTTAACAGCTTTTTTGGTGGCCCTTAACTCTTTTTTAACCAAGGCCCAATATCTTTCAATTGGCCTAAGTTCTGGCCAATTCGGCGGATTGGCCTCTCTGGGCACCACCGTAACGTTGTTTAGCTCATACTAATCCATCGCTCCCTTTCCATAGTGACATGACGCAAGATCAGGCCAAAATAAGGGGATTTCTCGATGATTGTTTTAAAAAGCGCTTAAGCGCTTTGAAGACACTCATTCACATAAATTTCGCCATTTATTGAGCCAGTCGTGATGAAAGTTTGGCTTCTGAGCCCGCAAGAACAAATTGCTTGCCAAACAAGGAACTTTTTTGGAAATTTGGCTTTAGGTTGGGTTCGAAACTTTGCTTCAACATTTCCTCTACCTTTGGCGGTATAGAATGCCTGTCCCGGAAGATGGTTGAAATCAGCAAAAACATAAGATTCATCGTCCATTATAATGCATGAAAATCTGGTCAAAAATTTGATTGCAAAAGTTTTGCCCGTTTTTTCGCATCCACATTTTTTTTTGCGTTCCGATCTGGAACCTTTTGGACTTTATATGTTTTCAAGCCCGCAGTTCTCTTCACTTTATGAACTAAAAAATTTGAACATTTAGCTTTTTTTGCCGAATTACGTTCAGAAATGTTTGGATTTTTTTCAAGAAGGCTCAAAATCTTAGTGACCGTTTCTGGGTTCATAAAACCGGTTTTTCGACCAGACCCCTCTTTTCTGTCAACTGACAGGTTATCTTTATAATTCTTAATAGCAGTAGCAACTGTTTTCCTATTAACTTTTAGTGCCTTTGCGATTTTTATATACGTCCACTCTGGGTGTGCTAGGTGACACTTAATAATATTTTTTCTTACATCCAATTCAGACTCCATGTTGATTATCTTAACTACCAAACAGAAATGACATAAAATTTAAAAATAATGGAAGCATTCCTAGTATTACAAAAAAGAAGCATTTGATTGATTTTTCTGTAATTTTTGGAAGTACTCGTAAATTCGAAATGAGAGTGGGTAATTTTTTTGATGGCACTCCTTATCAGATTCTTAGCTTCCAAAAATAGTTTAGTTCATATTAATACTCTAGTCCATGTAACGAAATTAATTATCAAAAATCGACTACGGGTTGGCAATCTACGGTACATGTTCAAATTCAAGACTTCAGCTGATGAAAACATCCTACCATGCTGCTGCGAACTAGCTTACATGCTTTTAGAACTACACCCATATCAAATATGCCTTGTCAAGTCTGGACTCCCATTTATCGAAATTTCAAATCGATCCGGTAAGTACTTTTCGAGATATACGCATATTTGTAATAACGTCTCGGACTGTTAAAAAAGTAGGCGGAGCACAAATCGGAGTAGCAGCTACTCTTTCTTTCTTTGTGCTCCCTTTCTTTTTATTCCTGATGACTAACTCGAGTTATCTCTTGTACAAAACAAGTGAACATCATTTCAAACAGTTCTGCCACGTCATTTTATCTATATGTAAACTTCCTCTGAAACTTCAAACGCGTTTTTCTCAAAACTATATTTTCGAAGTCGGTGATCAAGATTTATAAAAAACGGCTCAACCGATCGGTCTGAAATTTTAACACAACAAAATATATTCCTCAGGTATTGATCGAAGGATTAAAATTTCGGATAATTATTTCTATTTTTTTTAAACAATTTTACGTGACAATTTCGGTCAAAAATTAAATTTTTTTACGAAGCCGCCATTTTGTCAAAAATCAAAATTTCGATTATTCCTTCGATCAATACCTTATCTACCCATTAAAAGAATCTTTCGGATTTTTTTGATTTGAGATTAACTAAACCAAGGATATCGTGATCACTGCCGAACACCTTTTTTTGGAGGACCTTCAGGAGATCGTCTGTAGGAGCACACCAAATCGATATTTTTACAAATCATTAGTGCCATTATAAACTTAGATGTTATAAACACTAAATGTACCTATACTTTTCGTTTTTGTCCAATAAAATACCTTTTCAGAAAAAAATGTATTTTTTCGTCCTTGCAACTGCGTATAACCCCATAATACATATACACAGGCGGCTCTAAATTGGTACTGAATTCGTACTGGTCGCCGCAAACGCAACGTTCTTTTCGCTGCCACAATCGCCCCAAAATGCTCAGAACCAGGCATCCGAAGCACTTTTACACGCTATAGCGAAACTAACTTAACACGTGCTCAGATTTTAAGTGTATTAATACCCACTTGAGTGTTAAGTTCTTAAAAAAAAAAAAAAAAAAACCTGGCAAAAGTAGAATTAGAGGCTTTGTTAACTCTACCCCAACGCCCAACGATGCCTGTAGATGCAGAATCAATCATTGCATACTTACACCATACTAAAGGACGGGTTTACAACCTGAAAAAAAAAGATAACTGCAGAACAAGTCATGGCCTACCTCATTCTTCGTGGCGTTGACCCAATTACCCGTGGAAGACTAGAAGATTCTGTTAACTCCAAAACTAGACATCCCACCTTAGAAGAAATCGAAGATTTCCTGTTCAAAGAATATCAGCATAATTTAGACCAAGGCGATAATCGTAAATATGAAAGGATGCCCAAGAAAGATGCTTGTATCCCGCACACTAAAGTACATGCCACCGTCCAATCCCGGCAAATTACCAAGTGTTTCATCTGCACTGTCCGAAGTTCTTGAGTTCCCAAAATCGGGAAGCAATATTACGGGATAATAAAATTTGCATATACTGCGCCAAGCATCGGTTTAACTATCTCTTTGCACATCAAAACAGTTTTTAAAATGTGAAATCTGCCAAAAATCTCACATTACGGCCATGCATCCTCAACCAACTTCGACACTGAATGAACTGCTAGCAACAAGCGGAACTTACTTATGCCAAAACGAGTCTGAAGCGTCAACAGTGTTGCGACCTGGACTAGAGAAAAAGGATGGACTGTTATTGCAAAATACTTATCTTGGCGGTGGATTATATCTGGAAACCCGGGAAGCGGGATGGGAAATCAAACCTCAGTCTATACGACACTTTCAGAGTTCGAGTCAAACCTAATTGATTTTTGGGATATGCCGACCAACAAAGGGGATTACGAAGATGATGATAGTTCATACTGCGAAAAACCTTTTGTCGAGAAACACTCCCGAACCGAAAATGTGCGTTTTATCGTCCTCATCCCTTAGAAGCTCGACGTAAAATTCTACATTAGTGAAGAAAAGCGTTGGGAGGAAGACGAAAGCCACAATAAAATGTCAAACGAGTTTATGGAAGATTATCTCGTATCTCAACATATGTCGCCAGTTCCTGTTAAGCGACAACGAGACGAAACCGGAAACGCTTACTACGTTCAATATATGAGTGTTATTCGCAAAGATGCTGTTAAAGCCAAGCTAAGAAATGTGTTTAACGCTAGCATACCCTCAAGTAACGGAGTCTCTCTAAATCCACCCCATCCACCCAGGGCCGAAATTGCAGTCGCACATATTCGACATTATCCATCAAAATCGACAATACGAATTCATCTTCACCAGTGATATGAAACAGATGTTCCGCCAGTTCCTGATACCTGAGCCAGAATCATCTGGCGCCCAAATAAAACTGAACCTTTGGGTAAATAGTTCTTCAACACAGTAACCTACTGGGTTGACTGTGTACCATGACGATCTATACGGACAGTCCGGCAGATTGTTGAGGACAACGCTCCAGACCTGGAAACAGTAGATATAATTAAGAAATCTATTTATATGGATGACCTCGTTCATGGAGCCGATAGCATTAAACAATGCCAAGAGCAAATTGTTAAGATAGCCTCTACCTTGGAGGCCGATAAAATGGTCGTCAAATAATCCAGGAATCCTGAATTACGTGGAAGATACAAAAAAAAATGAGCGCATATAAAGAAGCCTCCGGTCAAACAAGGAAAATCAGGGATTAACTACAGTGCAGCAGACGACGTGTACTTTTTTCAAACCTCCAACCAAGACAAAATCGAGTTCACCAAAAGAGGTTTGTTAGATGTCGCAGCATCACTTTTCGATCCCATGGGTTGGATCCCTCCATGCTTCCCCGCATAGGAATCCAAGAGTTGTGGATGCTGAAATACAACTGGGATGATGTTGTAAACGAGAAAATACAACGGAAATTCAGCAAGATATTGGAAACAATTTCACAACTCAATGACATCAAAATTCAGCGCTGGATCGGGGGAAATAAAAAGACTCCTATCCAGCTACTAGCCGCCAGAGGTCGCGTTACCCCATTTAAGACAAGAGCAAACAAAGAAAGCTTTTCCGAGAAAAAGTTGGCTAAACTCCATACAACCATTTTTTGGTTAAAATGGCATCCTTCGCGTAGGGGGGAGGATTTCCCTTGCGAACCAACCGGAAACACAAAGGCATCCAATAATATTAGCCAAATGCCAAATGACTTGATTGTAAGCTAGACACACCACGTTCACCACCATAGTGGAAACTCCCTGACAGTGCATCTGATAAGAGAAGAATTTTGGATCACTGCTTTGAGATACCGAGTAAAGAATTGTCTCCGGAGTTGTCCAGTATGTATTGATGGAAGGCCAAAACTATCCAGTCAATCATTGAAGATCTGCCACGGGAACGCATCACTCCAGCACCCGCATTCAGTAAAATCCGGGTCGATCTGTGCGGTCCATTTCATATTGTAAAATGTTTGTGTGGGTAAAAATGATAGAACTTATTCTTTTCAATACAAATCCCTTTATTCAGTACAGTTACAATTCACTATTTAATTGTTTCTCTCAGTACAATCCAATTTCTCAACCGCTTATACTTTTCTTATCTTTTACTTAAACCACTTTCACTTTAGAACTGATTTGCATACCTTGGGGATGCTGGTATTTATACTCGAATGACATACTTCGAGAACAATCCTCGCCATCCAGCGTCCCATACAATTTCCAATTTGCTAGAAAATTCGATTCCACTCTCCAGTCATCAATGGTCAAGACTTTGTTATTCAAGTATCGAAATCTTCTGGTCTTCAAGTATCGACATCTTCTGCTCTGTAAATCTAGATGTCGCTGCTCACATTTAAGTGGTTATCACATTGCTCCCTCCCTACAGTTGTTCGTCCCGAACAACTTCGTCATTCAGCTTCCCGTTGAAATGACACATTCTATCCAAATGGACCACTTTCAATTTTCCTCGATCCCCACGCTGGATCCGGTAGACAACGTCATTTATGCGGGTTATCACCTTGTATGGACCTTCCCAGTCTTGTTGTAATTTTGGTGATTTGCCTTTCTTACGCTGAGGATTATACAGCCAAACCAGATCTCCTTCGTTGAAACCGGAAGACTTCGCCTTGATATCGTACCTAGTTTTCATGCGGCTGCTTGCTAGCTTCATCTTTTCTCTGGTGTCTTCATGCAATTTACGAATCCTGCTGCGTAAGTCACCTCGTTCACCTCTTTGGGCTCCGTCGGTGGGGATCCGAATTTTGCTTCACTTGGCAACCGAATTGTTTGACCAAATAAGATCTCGGATGGTGTGTGCCCTGTTGAGCTATGGACCGCGTTTCGGTAGGCCATTAAGAAGAGGGGTATGTGTCGATCCCAATCCCGCTGGCAGTTGCTGTCAACCTTAGATAGATGCTCATTCAAGGTCCGATTGAATCGCTCGACCATTCCATTAGATTGAGGTTGTAGTGGCGTTGTCCTTGTCTTTCTTATTCCCAAATATTGGCATATTTCCTGGAAGACTTTTGATTCAAAGTTTCGCCCTTGATCAGAGTGCAGCTCCATTGGGACCCCAAATCTGCTCACCCAGTTGTTGACTATCTGTTCGGCTACGGTCTTAGCCTCTTGATTTGGGATGGCAAACACTTCCGGCCACTTACTGAAGTAATCCATGACTACGAGGGTTTATCGGTTTCCATTAATGGTTTCGGAAAACGGAACAGCGATGTCGATGGCTATTCGTTCGAAAGGTGCTCCGACATTGTATTGTTGCATTCGTCCATGTGGCTTTACTTTTCGACCCTTGGTAGCTGCACATCTTATGCACTTTTTGCACCAATTCTCGACATCTTGTTTAGCGCTTAGCCAATAGAAACGTTCCATTACCTTTTCCAACGTCTTGTTTATTCCCAAATGGCCCTCTGAGATTCCGTCATGTATTTCATGGAGTACTTGGCTGACTCTGGACCGTGGCACAATTAGCTGCATACGAGATGTTGTCCCATCTGCACTTTCCCATTTTCTCTTCAGCAATCCATCTTGCACAAAAAGCGAGTCCCACTGTGCCCAGTATGCCTTCAGAGTTTGGCTCCGATCTGATATCTGCTTGGTCTTGGTCTTTCCTCGTGTTCCTTCTAGGCCAATATTGGTTCGATGTCATTGTCTGCCTGTTGGAAAGAACAGATTTCGTCTATACTCCAATCTTCTATTGGTCCAGTCCTGAGCATTTGGATAGCAGCCGGTTCTTTCGCTTCTTTAGGACTGACTACTTTTGCTGGGAGGCCTTCATTATATTGTTTTGCCTGCGAGACTGGGATAATTGCCCTAGAGTCGCCGACTCCTGCTACAGACTTCTGCCCCGCGAAGTGAGCATTTCCCAACTGATGGCTTCGGGAAATTTGACCGGCTTCTTTGTAGCCGTTCCTGCCGGTTTTTCTTTCTATTTGCATGTAACCCCAGTGCAAGCAGCCTTCTCGTCGTACCGGTTCTTTACAATGCCATTGCAGATGTCCTACTTTGTCGCAGTTCCAACAGCGCATCCTTTGTCTCTCCCGCGGGATATTTCGTTGCACGGTAGTTAGTCTTGAGCAGGAGCATTCACCAGATACTATTTCCCTTACGAAATGCATTCCTTTGGAAGCCTGATTGGATGCTTCCATCGTCAGAGCGAAGACAAGTGCTTCAGCAAGGTTGTTTTCCCGGCCATCCTTACTGCTGATTGTAGCTTCAAATCTGCAATTCCCCTGATGAATGCGTCCTTTGCCATTTCGTCGATAATTTCCTGGCCTGCGGTGGGGTATGACAGATGTGCAAGTCTACTCACGTCTGCTTGGAGCTTCTAATAATCACATAGTACCAATTGCAAGCCGGTAGCCATCAAAATCACGGAAAAACAAGCATCTCTTGTTTAATCTCCAATTCGAAATTACTCCCTAATAACCTTTTCCGACGGGAGTTTTGTTTACGCTAATTCGTCACCGTAAATGCCACTTCAGCTGAATATGCCGATTTCAGCACAAACAACGATGACCCATAGAAAATGTGTTTGCCTGTATGACTTGTATGACTGTAACTATATTTTTAGATCGACCCTACTTTTCTTTGAGAATAAGATGACTATGAGTCATCATATCGGACGTTTTTTTTTTAAATTGCATTATTGAAATGTTTTTAGTAAAGCTTGTAAAAATAGCAGAAAGATTTTGCATTTTTCGTAATCCTTTATTAGATGATACTGTAGTGGTCGGGCGTGATATACCAACTTTGTAAGAAGGCAGTAAAAAAGAAACTATGAAAAAATAAAATATATTCATATACAGCCATAATCTAAAGTATTTACACAACGAGCATTTTTTTACCTATTCCACTAAAGAAGCTTTTTGTTGTTGTCTTCAGAAGAAACTTGCAAAAAAAGGGCTGTTTTCGCATAGCTTGATCTACGTAGAAGAAAATGAAATAGGAATTGGAAAAGATAACGGTTTATAAGATACGAGTAAACTATAAAGCAAATGCACTAATGCATATCAGTTGTCAAAATTATTTACACACATTTTATTTGCGTGAAAGTATTTACGCAAAACTTTAAGTTAATTTTCTACTTCACTTTATGATTTTTTTAATTCACATAAGTAGTACTTAGTAACACCACCTTTGTCATCAATAACTGCCTGCAACCTAGTTGGAATTGATTCAATTAAATTGCGCGCAAACTCAAGAGTCAATTTGGACCAAATTTCCATTATTTCAAATACGGTATCATCGCGTTTTTGATCCTTATCAATGGTCCTCTCCTTTTTAATGAAGGACCAAACATTTTCAATGATATTAAGATCGGGACTCTGGGGAGGGCAGGAAAGAACAGCCTGATCTAAGTCTTTCAAACATTTTGTAGGCACCCATCCTTTATGAAATGGAGCATTGTCGTGTAGTAGAACCCAGTTGTTAGTTGGAAAGAGTATGTTTCCTGGTGGAAATGCATGGTCATTTAAGATTCCAACATAACCGGACTGATTTAAAGTACCCTTTATCGGGGTTAAATCACCAAATCCATAGTATGATATACATCCCAAAAACATCACCGTGCCACCTTCAAATCTGTTAAGTGTCTGCACTGCATTACTCTTTTGGTGTTGTCGGAGATGCATGAAGCGTTTACCAAACGAACCCAGGAATTGAAATGCAGACTCATCTGTCCATAACACATTGTACCAAAATTGTTTTGGCTTCTTAACATACTCCAGAGCAAATGAAAGATGTATGGATGGTTACTTTTATAATCATGGATGGTTATGTAGTATGTCAAAAGGGGTGTTTTATAAAAAGACTCTGATGGTCTTAAAAATTATGTTGGCAAACATTTTTCAAGATCGAAACAAAAAGTTCGAACAAAGTGTTCAAGCAAAACCTTTTTTTTATCTTTCGCTTTGTATTCGTATTCAAAATCCGATTCATTGACATGTTTATGGAACTCTGTCTTAATAGTAAATCGTTCTTTTTCCTCAACAACATTAAGTTTCATACAAAAATCTCTTTTTAAATTTTAAATTATGTGTTTTGAAAATTTCGGAAAACTTGGAAAGGGAAATAATATTAGTGTGTTTTTCGGTATATAATCTATATAACGTGGCAATTGATACTATGTGATATATCACGCCTTGTGTAGTGAGACTCACTATACGAAGGAAATCTGTTAAAGAAATTTATAAGTTAATTTTAATTTTGACCCGGGTGCTTTCCACACCTGTATCCACACCTGTAGACGTCCAATAATTTAATTTTCACCCTTGTCTTTAAAAATTGGTCTGACTCGCAAATGTATATTTAAACACTTCTGACATGCCACAATCATCTGCCCATCTGTCCATCTGCCTTCACGAAATATTTGAATACGTGTTTTCTTTTTTTAATATTATTATTATATATATATTAAACATGTAATAAATTACAAGCTAACGTCTTTTCTGTTTCTGGCATTTGTTACACTTTTGTTTTTTATTTAAGTTTTAGCATCTTATATTTCGACAAGCCCAGATATAAAAATTTGTCGCTTAAAAATGGCTTGTTGAATGTTAGGTGAGATTTTATCTTTACATTTGTTACGGCACGGTTCTAATGCACACCTCAAAAGAAATTTAGCTCACGCGAGGAAATCATCGACACCACGGAGGAGTATTTTGCAGACCTTCCGAAAAATTACTTTTCGGACGGGATCAAGGTGTTGGAAAATCGCTGGAATAAGTGTATCAAGCTAAAAGGGGACTATATTGAATAAAAAAAATAAAAAAAATATTTAAAAAAGAAATTTGTTTCATTCCCAAGGAGGTTACTTTTCACCCCACCTAGTATATTGAATAAAATAAGAAAACATTTAAAAAAAAATTGTTCATTCCCAAGGAGGTTACTTTACACCTAATAAAAATCGTGTTTCATTTGTTGCGCGGCTTGTTGGCGCAGATTTTATTCTTTTAGAAAACTCCTTCTAAACAGCTCATAAGAATCAATGTATTGTTCAATGTAAGGTTTGTCTGATCCGGTGTTTTTTCAGCTTTTGAAGCTTAATAATGATAAGATATTCACAAATACTTCACTTTTTTATAACTATAAATCATCAGTGCACTCCGGTCAAGTAACGCAAGCAAACTGCACAGAAAAGGAACATAAAAAAACACGTTATCATGCATGATTAAGTTATAACTGCGAACTAAAGAGCACACTAAAAAGCAGCCTACTGTCGACATAAGTTACTGCTACTTTCAACGTACTTATGTCAAATAATCTTAAGAGGGAATAGATGTTCTGTTATAATTTCCTTGGCACTTCACAAACTCTGACAAATAACTTATGTTCATTTAAGTATCAGAATTTACGCTTGAATAAAATATCTTAAGTAGAAATAGTTTTTTTTTTGTGTATCAGAAAATAGATCAAAAACTTGTACGGAGATAAAATAATTTCTATGACTATGTTCTTTTGTTAATGGAAATATCAATTTTGTTGGTACTTTAGAAAACATTTCAACTTAAGCGGTTTTATTAATAGTTTCTGTATGTAGTTTTGACATAAGTGGTTTTTTAAGCCGGTATAACTTTTTTGGAGGACGAATTTATTATACCGCTACTAAACGAAGAACACACCACCAGACTCAAGGTGGGACATATCTCAATTTCAACTTAAGTCGACATAAGCTTTTCTGTATTATTACCACAGATATGTAATGTTCAAATGAAAAAATACAAGAGTGTTTACATTTTTCATTTCATTACATTTGTTGGCAGAAGCACTTATAATAATATTGTTATAATGAGTCATCTCCATATTGATGCGAACTCGAATAAGATACGAGTAACCCTATAAAATAATTCGAATTTTGGAACTTAAATACGTGTTAACCATACGAGAAGGGAACATGAAGTAAACAATCAATTTTAGTTTGAAGACATTTTTATAAAATAGATGATATACTATAATGTAGCTTTTTCGCGGCATATGCTTATCTTTGTGTTAGAAATCAGAGTTAAAAACAGCAGATAAAATAAAAATACGTCTTTGCAGTTGAAGGGAAGAACCAAGAAGAAGGAAAATATTTATTACATAATTGAAATGTCATTCGTACAAATGTCATTCCTTTACTTCAATGTTAAGTATAGGGTTTTCCAATAAGGACTTGACAAGGCCGAAACGGCCGCTATTTCGCGTTCAATGTTGGCTCTGAGCTCTTCTAACGTCGTCGGCGTGTTGGCATAAACCAATGTTCAGTTTACTGAATAAATTGACAGTGACAGTTTGATGATTAGTGAAAGAGTGCGTTCACAAATTAAATTCAAAGTTGTCAAGTCCCTAAAGCTAAAGCTGTCAACTAAAGTTGTCAAGTCCTTATTGGAAAACCCTATATAAATAATTCGAAATGTCTATATTAAGTCTATTAACTAAATTGAAAACAATGCAAATATTTCTATGACTAGGAGTTTTTAGTAGGTGGTTAAGTGGTGGAGAAGTGCTCGTTTTATTGGCTGAACAGTCTGACTAGTACATGGACAACATCGTAGCGTGAATGACAGAAGATACATCTTGGAGGCGGTTGTCCTTTCAATAAATGCTGGTGCGTAAATGCTGTATGTCCCAAATCTAGCCTTGTAAATGTGGTATTTGTTTGGCTGTGGCTTGGTGTTTGGGTAGAGCGGATGGGAGCGTCTGGGATTTATAGAGGCGTAGTGATGGTGGTAGTTATGTCAATCAGCTTTTAATTCAGCTTGGAGTGCGTTTCTTGTTAACCGCAAAATGTCGAGTTCAGTAAAACAGTCTAAGTGAGAGAGACTAGTCGCTAATTCAGCAAGTTCATTTTTTTTGCTCTAATTAAACAATTTCTTATGTTAGAGATTAACGCTGTATCCTGATTGGGGTCCCTTATTGTTTAATCACTGACAAGTTATCCGAGCAGATGACATGTTTACCACGATCTTTTAGGCATAACGTTGAAGCTTTGTAGATGGCTAAGGCTTCTGCAGTAAAGATAGATGCACGTGATGAAAGTAGGCCTGTGATAACCAATGAGCCGTTTTCCTTACAGGCCACGAAAGAGGTATAGTCGGTGGTTTTGGAACCGTCTGTATCCGCTTTGATCATTGTAGAAATGCACAAAAACGACGCTCGAAATGCCTCGTTTGATGTGTTAGTTTTGCCATATTGTGTCAGGTCTAAGATAAATGACTCAGGGTTGATGCTCTAGGGTGGGAATGGAGAGACATCTATATTGGTTTATCTTCTGAGGCAGATTCAGGTGTTTGGCGACAAGAATAGCTTGTGCTATGGCTGATGGAAGGCGTTTATGTATTTTCCTGTTATTTGATGAAGCGAAGTCTTTCGATATTATCGAATGTTTTGCACGTACAAGCTTTACAAAAAGTTTGGCAAGAGAAGCTTTAATTAGCTCTTCTACTGTGGGAAGTCAAGCTTGTACCTGTACGTTTTTCATAGGAGTTGTTCTGAACGTGTTGATGCTTCTACGCGCCGCTTGATTGTATGGGGGTTTGATGGAGTTGTTTGTTGATTTCGGTGAGTTGCCGTGGATGAATAAGACGTAGTTAATCTTACTTAGCACTAGTGATCTGGTTATGCTACATAATGTGTTAATGTGAGTGTTACATTAGTTGATAATATTTGCTCTAGCAGCCAGGCTCTTTTTAAGTTCTACACAATCCGATTTCCAATTGTATTTGCTATTTAAAACTAGTCCTAGAATACTTAAGCTATTTACATTTTTTATTACACTATTCTTAATTTTAAGTGACAAGCTATAGCAAGATTTCTTTCAACAAATATGCAATATTTTGCATTTGTCTAAAGAGAGCCTTGCTCCAGAAAATTCGGACCAGACAAAATATCGTCTACTAGGTCTGAAAATAATTTTTTGTCTTGATCAAGTCATTGTGTCTGCAAAGGACAAATATATCATCCGCATAAACACAGTGATCTAATAGCTTATGTTTAGCAATTCTTGCTGAAAAATCGTCAAAGGCGATCATAAATAACACCACTGAGAGTGGGGAAATTGAAAAGTGGAAAAGTGCAGGAATAGCAATTGTTAGCTTTTCTGAAAATTTTCCCCTTGGTCAAAAAGGAGTTCACATAATTAAAAATGTTTGGGCCAACTCCCCAATCTTTCAATTTATTAAGCACTAGATGGATACCTACTCTGTCGTAGGCCTTCTCGAAGTCTAAAGAAAGAATAGTTACATGATTGCGGGCGGAAAGAGCGTTGAATGTCCAGATGTACAAGAGCGTCGGCACAGCCTTTGTTTGGTCTGAATGCTACTTGGTTTGGACTTAAAAGATTTTTTGATTCGATGAATCACAATACATATGTGCCGGGCAACTATTTTTTCGAGAACCTTTGTTGTGCAGGGGATAAACGAGATCGGGCGGTAGCTTTCCACGATATTCAAGTTTTTCTGTGGCTTAGGGAAGGGCAGAATTGTTGCTTGTTTCCAATTTTGTGGGATAATACCTGTCTACATTATTCAGACTGAGAAAGGTTTTTTATCTTTGAGTATGATATACGGTCTCTGCTTGGTGTTTTCCCCTTTAGTTTTCTTAAGTTGCATTCAAGTTCTGGTTTGGTAATTTGGGCTTCAATGTGTTTTGCTGGCCCTGCGATAGTGCTAAGGTCAGATAGAGGAGAGGAAGCTAAGGCAGTAACTTTTTGTGACTTGAAGTTTGTAGGGAAAAATTCATCCTTAGAAAGATTTGACCATCTCTGTGTGAAGAAGTTGCATATATTTTGAGGAACTGATATTTGCTCTTGAGGTGTTGAAAGGAAACTGATAACGTACGGGGAAGAGTTGCTTGTTGGAGTACGAATGGTGTACTAGATTTCAGCGGGCGACGATTTTGGGTTAAGGTTTGAGGTAAAATCGCTTAAGCATTTTGCTTTTATTTCTCTGTCTTTCTCTGACAAGAAGGTTATTATATGCTTGATGTAACAAGCACATTTAGCCAGTTCAGTTTTCAATTTAAGGTTTACCGGTGTTTTGGAGTAAACCGGATCGAGATCAATAGTGGAAATAATAAGAAAATGGTCGCTATTACAGAGATCGTCCAAAATTTCACAAGAAGTCTTTGGAAAAAGTTCAGGAGCGCAACAGGTATCGTCAATATGCGTTAAGGTGTTGTATGTGGAGAAGTGCACTTTGATTGGATAAGGTGCGGAGACAATGCCTTTAGAAGAGTTAAGCTGGTTGTGTAGTGTTATCGTAACAGGACAAAGGTTAGACCGATTTTTGGTTGCAATGATCCTGTCTGCTACATTCTGGTTTTTGTCAAAGTTAGAATTTTCCCATCTCTCAGTTGGGAGATTTGGGTGTACTCCTTATTAATTGCGTCTATTGCCTTGCTCAGGGCGAAAATACTAATAGATGAAATATTTACTTTTGAAATACTAATATTTCTTTTGATAATGGGGAGCATAAAAACAAGAAAAAGCCAAGACCGATTGCAACGATGTGTTCGGTGACTGTATACTGAATTAATGGTTCGTTTATACTTCAATTTCATTACCTTCCTTGAACAATTAATTAATATTTAAAAGAAAAACACAAAACATTTATTCTAATTTTAGAACTAATTTCATCTTCAGTTTAATCCCAGTTCGTTGGTAAGTTTTTCTTGTTTGATAAAAACCAGTGATATCAGTCTCTCCTTTTCGATAAGTTAGACCTCTGTTTATGGTTCTCTTTAGATATCTTATTACGCGTTTTACCGCAGACCTATCTGCCTTCCCTTGATTTGCACTAAATCTGCTAAGCAAATTTACTGCGTAGCAAATATCAGGTCGTTTGATTTGTGAGGTAAATAGCAGTGATCCAATTGCTTGCATGTACATATGTATTAAACGATCTTTTGCTGATTATAACTAGAGTCCGACCGAAGGTGAATTTTTTGGCCGAAGCCGAAGCCGAATCTAATGAAGAATGTATTTCAAAATGCTAAAGAGCCTAATATATAGTGATCAGTTTGATTAAATTGATCGGTAGATATTTTCTTTTTTATTAATTTGGTTTACAAAGACACAAACAGCAAAATAGCCAGTAAAATATTGCAGTAGACTCTTTTAAATAACACATAAACGGAACAATCAAAATGAATTCTTAGCAAAGAAATGAAAACAAAAAATAACCATTAAAAAAATCCAAAACCCTAGGTACATTCGATAACACGTAAATACCACCAACAAAGTTAATATGAGAAGACAAACGATGAAGTAAAATTAATAATCAAAATTATGTAATCTATGTAAGAAACAAAAGTTTTTGTACATTTTCTCCCTGATCCCTGATTAGCCCCGATCAGCTTAAATTTGTCCAGTAGCACTGAATAATTGCTCACTCGCTACACTAGTAGAAGGAGCTGATAAATATTCGTTAGCTACTTCTTTCAAGTAGGTATAAGCACTTGAGGCCCAATAATTAAAAATATCAGCATTCCTTGTACAGCTACATGCTACAGAAACGAAACAAACATGAAATGACTTGTTCGAAATCTCCTCCAAAACACGGTGCGTATGATAGTTTAATTTTTGCGGAAAAATGGTTCGGTTTCGGCAAAATCTTCGGCCTTTTCTTGCCGAAGCCGAATGTTTTGCCGAATGTGGAAATTTAAGCCGAATGTGGCCGAAGCCGAAGCAGAAGCCGAATGTTCGGTCGGACTCTAATTATAACCCTTCACAACTAATCTTGCTTTGTAGCGAGTAAACTCTCCTTCAGTGTTTCTTTTTGATTTTGAACACCCACTTGGAGTTAATTGGTTTCTTTCTGGCGGTAAAGCTGTTAGTGGCCAAGTTTCATTTTCGTTTAATGAATCGATCTCCTCTTGCATTGCTGCTTTCCAAAAATGAGCATCTGGCTTCTTCGACGGTCAATGGGTCGCTGTTTACTTCGGTAACACAGAAATTACAACGTGGGTACATGTAAGTGGGTTTAGGTTTGCCTTCATTCCGTTTCGATCGACGTGGTTCCTCGACGACATGATCTTCTTCATCAAATGTTACACCAAATGCATCGTCATCACTTGGGTCGTTGAAAATCTCTGGAATATCCTTCGCTGGCACAATTGTTTCATCGCTGTCTTCTTTACTTGAAGAATCAGAGTCTGAAGGGTTCATCAGTATTACTCTCCTCTAAATCATCAATGTTGAGGACAAATTCACTTTTGTCTGAGTCAGCTAGCAGCGATAGTTAAGATTTGTTAAATCATTTTCAATTACCTTTGTTTCGGTTTCTATGAAAACACCGTCTTGGCTCGTGATTGGCTTTTTTGTGCTAGGATTGTACAAACGGTACCCCTTAGACATACAGCTGTATCCAAAAACATTCGACTGATTTTTCATCCAGCTTATAACGTGTTTCCCTTGGCACGAGGACCATTGCCTTACATCCGAAAACTCGTAAATGTTGTAAATTCTGTTTTTGAGATGTCCAAATTTCTTCAGGACACTGACTATTTTTTCTACATGGCACTCGATTTATTAAATAAGTGGCGGCCCAAAAACGTTTGTCCAAACCCGAATCTATTAACATACATCGATGGTCCGGTTCATGCGTTCGGCGAAATCATTTTGCTCTGGTGTATACGGAGTCGTTTTTTGGTGTATAATCCAATGTTTTTCACAATATTGTACAAAATTGTTATTTATGTACTCTGTGCCATTATCTGAGCGTACAATTTTAATTGTTTTCGAACACTGAATATCAAATAACTTTTTAAATTTAACAAACTCGGCGAAAACATGAGATTTACGCTTTATCGGTTTAGCAAACACTTTGCGTGAAAAATCATCAACAAAAGTTAGCAAACATTTTGCACCAACAAATAAAATTGTTAGGTAACGGACCCATGACATCTGTGTGAATAAGTTCCAACAGCTCTTTAGCACGCTTTCCACTTTCAATAAATGACTTTCGGGTTTATTTGCCCTTTATATACAACACATGTACTGTTTTTGTTTGATTTGAAACTTACAACTTACAAACAATACTTTTTCTGTGTTATCTTTTGATACAATCGATTTATTATTTTTCTTAGATTTATTTATGCATGATTTGCTAAAATGACTGACTCCCAGCGGAATTTTTTTTAACTTTGTCTAAATTCGCATTGCAAATGTGGCCTAAACGGCGATGCCATAAATTGAAATTGTTTGCAATACTCATTGCTTTATCACTGTTATTAAAAGGATTAATTGATTCGCAATTTAAGCGGTATAAATCATTTACAACACTTGCAGTTGCTAACAGTTTGTTGTCATAGATTGTGCAATCATCATTTTTCACAATCGCATTGTTGGTATTTTTGTTCGCTTTGCACGATAATCTTATGTCACCAGCACATCTCACGGTTATTTTGGATTTATTTGCAACAACAACTTCTCTGTTCAGAATTGATTTTTTGTTTTCAAGAAATGTATCACTGTTTGTCATATGTGCAGTTGCACCGGAATCCATGATTTCGGTGCTGGCGCTATTATCGTTTACTAGCAAAGACGCAAACAATACTTTTTCTGTGTTATCTTTTGATACAATCGATTTATTATTTTTCTTAGATTTATTTGGGCATGATTTGCTAAAATGACTTAATTGTTTACAAGAATGGCAACGTAACTTGGATTTTCGTTTGTTTTGCGGGTACAAAACACTGTCCGAATCGAAATCGGATCGAATTGTTATCAAATTTTGAGTCTTGCGTTAGCATATTTTTCACCATATCAACAGTAAGATTTTTATTTGAGTTTACAACAGCTAAGACCAATGCACGAAAATCACCAGACAAGCATTCGTGAAGCTGTTAACTCATCGTCAATGTTTAAACCGGCATTTTTGACTTTTAATGATGTGTTTATGTAGTCTTGCATAGAATCGCAATCCGAAAGTTTCAATTTAACTAATTGTTTTAATAACTCGACTTTCCTCGTTAAACCACTGTCTTCATACTCTTTTACAATACGTTCCATGCTTCTCTTGCACTTTTAGTCGACGAGATATGGCCAAAATTACACGATTCAATCATAAGCGTGATTTCAGCTGGCTGAATTTTCAGTCAAACCTTCCCAAACTATTTTCCAGCTACCTTTAATCACTAAATATGATTTTGCATGCCGCTTCCAGACATCAAAGTTCTCGCGGCCTCTTGGTTTTTCGAAGTCATCGTCTTGGGTCGATGACATGTTTTTAATTCAATGTTTAAAATCCATGAAAATCAAAGAAATTTTAAACCATTGGCGAAAAAACTTTCAATTTTCTTACCCGAAAAAATATTCTACTACACGAATTCTTGATTATTTTGTATGAATAAGGCCCATAACCTGTTAGTTGAACGGATGAACGAAGAAGAAGGAAAATATTTATTACACAATTGAAATGTCATTCGTACAAATGTCATTTCTACACACTGAATTAATGGTTAGTTTATACTTCAATTTCATTATCTTATCCTTGATTTAAATAAATTATGAAAGCCTGGCAAGGCAAATATATATTGGCAGATATTTGAAGTACTGGTAAATTCGAAAAAATAACATTTTCTATAGAAGACTAAACAGGGCAGAATAAGTTAAATCGCGCTGTTTCAGAGAGTATTCATTCCCGACCTCCAGCCATATTTTTTCAGAAAACTAGTCAAGAATATATAAAGATTTGGACCATTTTTCCGTAACAGTCTATATATGGACACACAGAAAGTGTGTGCAATTCTACTATTCTTTTAAACCACTAAACCGATGAAGTTTAAAAAATATCTTTAAAATAAAAACGTGATTTTTGCTTATTTTTCCCGAAAAAGATTCCCATATTGCGTAATATTTCTTTTCAATATAATTCAATATCACCTAATTGTTGGTTTCGTTTTAATGGCAGTTTCAAATACTCGCAACTTTAACGTTGCAGACTATGTTAGAACTAATGTTGGATTGACGCTAAATGTTGGTCTTAAGTTGGATTGGATTATAAGTATTTCCCATGTAGCAATGAATATCTGAAAATATGCTCGATTTTCAAACATAATTCTCTTGAAAAACAAAAAAAAATGTGTTTTTTTATCCCAGCGAACAGATTTTAGAAAGTTTTTGTATTTTTGTAAATCAAGCGTTCATAAAGAGAAATTAAGAAACGTATAAATACCTCAAAATAATATCGTTTTGTTGACGGTATCGATTTTTGCCGCTATACTTGTTTAAAGCATAATCAGTTCTTTCTTTTCTATGTTTGCTCCCAGCATTTCTAAACGCGAAATAGCTTCGAAAAAATGCTCTTATAATGGCCCAACGAAATACAGCAACTGGATCCGCACCAACAAGTTCTCTCACAAAAGCCATACTAGAATTTTTAAGTACGCTTACAATATCCTGCCGCATCAAATCCAAATTTTTTTCTCTCATTTCAGCAACCTGAAAATAAGCTATTAGCGCGACTAAAATTGTTCGTTCAAATATTTTTTACCTGATATTTTACTTTCCCAGCATAATGCTTAATTATAAAAGCGTTCTCCTTGCGTTGCGGTTTTTCATAGAACTTGTTGTCTCTGTGAACACTGTTAAATTTCTGTAAAAGTGTTTCATTGGTCGCTCCAGGAAAACTTCATATGGTAAAAAATATTTAGGTAAATTCTAAGAAAGCTTTTGTAAGATAATATAAATCTTACTTGCACAGATCGTCCAAAATGCAAAGAAGACCTGTTGGCTTTGACTCAAATAAATGCAAACATCCTGAGTTATCCATAAATTCAATGTCACTCCATTTGATATCTTCACGTTTGTATTCATTTTGTTCATATTTAAAAACATGCTATTATTTAAAAACAACATTGTCATTGAAATTTTTCTTTTATAATATAATAATTTTACTTACCAAATTAAAATAATATTGAAGATGCTCATTTGCGTAATTTATACAAAGTTGCTCGAAACTATTTTGCGGTCCGAAATCTTCAAATCCAAAAATGTCAAGCACTCCGATTGAATGCCCAGTGTGAGGTGTTTGATCTTTGTTAAGTAAGGCGTGATTGACCTTTATGAAAAAATATCATATACATACATACAACTGCACCATCAATTTATTTTAAATGCACTTAATGATTCAGGAGAATAGGCTAATTCACCAAAAAAAATCCATATTATACAATTATTACTATTAAAAATTCTTGTTAGCATATAAGAAGCAAGACTGACATTAATTCATCTTGTCTTCAGTTTTTCGATCATTTTTTTAATAGTTTTTAAATGTTTTCAAACTATCTAGTACTCTATATAAAAACCGGTAAGGACAACTAACGAAGTAAGGAAAAAACCATCAATGTTAACAGAAAGGTCAGTTTAGCAACAAAGACGCTGAAAGGTGCTGATTTGTCGGATAAACTTTTCAAACATGTTATTTTGGTAGAAGAGATATAATCAAAAAAAATAATAATAATATTAAATAAGAAGATTTTAGAAAATACTACACGATACGAGGAATATCTGTTACCGTCTGAACCGATGAAAGATAGTCGTTTAGGAAAATTCTGTAAGTTGAGACTCTTTCGAATTATTTTGTATCTAAATATGTATTAACATTTATTCTGAAATAATTTCTAAATTTAATTAGTATTGTGCAAATAGATATTTTCAGAAAACTTGTAAATGTAATTAAATGTTGTCTAATTAAAGATATTTGATCAAAATCAACAAATTTTAAAAATATATATTTTTTTAATAACGGGTGACTAGACAGCAATGATAGTTTTTCAAATTGTAAGGTTTGCCACTTCATCATGCATCATTTTACACTTGCCGAACGTGCAGAAATTATCAAAAAATATTATCGAAATCTCGGCTCAGTTGTAAATACGCAACATGAATTTCGTAGTGAGGTCGATCGTCATCATGGCTTCAGTGCGCAGGCAATTAGTCGCACCGTGGAAAAGTTTGAGGGTGAGCACACTCTCACGGACGGAAGCCGCACGACCATAGACAACGCCGTGAGTTCGCTAATTGGGCTATGGAAATGTTGGCCGAAGATCCGGTTTTTGACTAAAAAATCACCTTCTCGGACAAGGCCTATTTTTGGCTCAGCGTCTATGTCAACAAGCAAAATTGCCGTTATTGCAGCGAACACAATCCACAAGTGTTCGGCCAAGCATCAACGCATCCACAAAAATTAACTGTTTGATGCGGTTTATGGCATGGCGGCATCATCGGACCTTATTTCTTTCGAAATGGGGAAGTAGACACCGTTACCGTCAGTGGTCGTATAGAGCAATATTTACCGACTTTCTGTAGTCAGAGCTCGACAAAATCGATATATCCGATAGACAAGACGCCGCTACATGCCATACAAGCGACGCAACGTTCGAAGTTGTGAAGGAGAAATTTGGCAACAGCGTTCATCAATTGGCCGCCGCAATCATGCGATTTGACACCACTCGATTACTTCCTCTGGGGCTGCCTCAAGTCCTTAGTCTACGCTATACAAGTCAACCACTTTCGACGAGCTCGAGGCTAACATTCAACACGCTATTGCCGGAATATCGCCACACATATTGGACCGAGTTCTCAAAAATTGGAACAATCGATTGAAGCACTACCAGCGAAGCCGAGTCGGCCATTTGAATGATATGCTATACCACACGTAATGGCATGAACGTAGCTTCAAAATGAAGCCAGAATCAATTTTATATCTCACACCGTTGTTGTTTGATTTTCAATTTCCTTCCTTATCGTTCTTATCTGGTCACCCTTTATTAAGATAAATTAGGTAATTTATTATATTTTGAAACAATTTTGACTATTCTCACTGAATTTCGAAAATTTTCTTTTATTTATATAGCTAGTTTATCTATTTCCTCAAAGTGTCCCAATATTTCCAATTCTTTCATTTTTCCTAAAATTATTCAATTTTCCAAAATTTGTTATTTTTTAGTGAAAAAATTAATCTTGAATAATTTTTTTTCGAATAATTATTTGTGTTATAATCATTCAATTGAATAATATTTATTAATTTTGTATTATTCGAACTAGAACAGTGCATCCTTTACATGTATAAATCAGTCAGACAACGCGGCGTATACGAATCTCTAGTTACGACTAATAGAGCAATGCTGGTGAACAGAAACTTGCTTGCGAATGCTGACAGGGCCCAATAGGGGCTTCCCTCGCTGTCTTGTCTCCACTGCTGTGGCACATGCTGACCAAATCATTGCTTAACGCTGTTAATGGTTCTAACTTCTATGCTCAGACATATGTAGATAATGTAGCTTACAGTATATTATCTGTTGGATGTCAGTTTTAAGGCGACATGACACCTTCAAATTTTCAAAAAATCAAACAATTTTTTCTAACTATTTCTTGTTTAAAAAATATTGAAAAATACGTTTTTAATAATATAAACCTCAAATTCGGATTCTAAAATATATAACGAGCGTTTTACGCACATCGCGTAAAAGCCGTGATAATTTTACCTATTCAAGTCCGAAAATCGATAGAGCGTATGAAATAAATAGACGGTTTGTTTTGATAATGAGATTATTTGCTGTTGGAATCAATGGCATTACTAATTTCTGCTGTCTTATGGATTTGGGATCGAGTTGGAGTAATAAAACATATTATTATTGTCTCGATAATATAAATGTAGCAGTTGATGCTGTGCTCAATAAAGCGAGCAATGAAGAGAAGGAAGAAAATAATGGTGCCGGTAATATAGAAAACGAACTCAGTGTATCTGGTGATGGATCGTGGGCAAAAAGGGGGGTTTTCTTCGTTTGTAGGTGTAGTAAATTGGATTGGAAAGTACAGCGGTAAAATTTTAGATATTATGGTGAAGAGCAGCTATTGTAAACTCTGTAGTGAATGGGTTTAAAAAAAAAAAAAAAAAAAAAACTCTAGAGTATGAAACATTTTATGCCGAGCATGAGGAGTTCTGAACCCACAATCACGAAAGTTCTGCAGGAAAAATAGAAGTCGATGGTATTATTGAGATGTTTCAGAGATCTGGAGACCTTCAAGATGCACGGTACAAATATTATATTGGAGATGGTGATACAAAGACTTTTAAGTTTTTGCAAGATTTGCAGCCTTATGGTTCTGATTTTATTGTTAAAAAAAAAAAAAGTGTTTTGCATGTGAAAAAACGAATGTGTAGAAGGGCTAAAGATGCTAAAAATCAAATTACTATTGCTAAAAAGCAAAAAAAAAAAAATGACTGGAAAAAATGCAAATACACCGACACAAACTCTAAAAAAAAAACTCCGAAACCTGTTCAGTTAACAATTAAATTGATGAAAAATGTATCCACCTACTACGGTTTAGCAATCCGACGCTACCCATACTCACTTGCAGATATGAGAAATGAAGTTTGGGCTGCATATTACCAGAAGATTTGAACTGATGAAAATCCGCAACAATTCATGGTGCGCGTGGCGTAAATCGGAAGCAGCTGGAGCAAAAGAGTTGAAAAAATACAAGCATCCTCCTGCTTTAGATGCTGAAGTGCAAGAAGTTTTGAAGACAATATACGAGGAATTGGCCTCCCATGATTTATTACAGCGTTGTTTAGGTAATAACACGTAAAATAATAATGCAAGCTTCAATGCTTGCGTGTGGAACATGGCCCCGAAACACACATTTTCCGGAAAAAACATAATACGACTTGCTGCTGGCATCGCTACGTGTGTTTTCAATGAAGGGGATTCATGTCCATTTTGAAAATTATGCAAGTTTTGGGCATTACCATCGGCCAACATTCGCTGCAGCACGCGAAAGTTCGTGACGCTGCACGAATTAAGCAGGCGAATCGTCGGAGCACTGAGGCTTCAAAAGAAGCAAGAACTGCACGTAGGGGTGAAAAATTACATGCAGAAGAAGGGTATGAGAAGGAGGAATTAATTTTGTACTGTGTAGGCATTGCTGATTGACTTTATGTAAAATTTTAAACGCGTTTTTCTCGAAACCACGTTTTTAGAGTTGGCGGCCGTGATAAAAAAAACTACTTGACTAATCTTTCTAAAATTTTAATATGTTATTTTTGCACATATTAATGCATGGATTGAACTACGGGCAGAAAGATCGGTATTATACTTTTTTATTTTTGATACGATTTTGGACCCAAAAATTTACCATTTTCGAAAATATGCCGCCATTTTGTTATTTTTCGACCAAAATTGTTTCTTGTAGTTCATTCCATGGCGGCTTCGATGCCGTAATTCTTTGCCGTTTTTTTTTTTCAAAAAATTCTAGTGGTCTTAAATCACATAAAACAATTATACAAAAAATTTTTTTATATAATTTTTTAAGTCAAAATATAAATGTAAAATTTCAAAATGATATCTTGTTTTTTATTAAAATTATATGCATCTTAAAACATTAAAACGATTTTTTTTAAGATGTCATGTTTAAAACAAATTTTTTTTTAAAATGTCATGTAAGCGCAGATAGACGTAGTATAATTGATGGCTTCAAACATAACCAAAAATTGACTTCAGTGCATACTCTCAAAATTGAGCTTATTCTTTTTTAAGAATGAGGGACCTAATTGGCTTGACCCATCTAGTTAAAAGAAGTGGCAAGGAAGCTAATATTTGGGTATTATCCTTCTTCTTTCAACTAAATATGTCAGGTCAAAAACCTAAAAGGTGCTGTTACGCTTTTGACAGTATATGGAAGCTCTTGGCAAAATTAATAAATTGAGAATGCGTTAAAAAAGAATAATGAAATATTACGTAGGCTTTAGAAATCAACTATGTATTTGGAATTTTCCAAATTTACCTAAGTGATCATACGAGTATAAAACGATCAATAACATAAACCATGTACTACAGAGTGCTTTAGAATTTTTGAAAGAAAGACCAAAAAGAATTGAGATTGAATCAAAAGTCTCTATTCATTATGAAGAACTCACACAGACCATTGGAACACGATTTCAGGCATATGGCTTTCTCGGGTGTTTTTGACGAACCGAGTATTATCAGTTCAATTTGAGCCACTTTCAACTCATACGTGTATTGGTCTAGATCTATTAGATCTATTCGCAAACTTTTCCACATAGTGAACAGAAAAAAGGTAAACTTCTGCGATCGCAAGTTTTTCAGTTTCAGTTTTCAATGCATCACATACTGACAAAAAATGCTTAAATGCTAGCTTACAATTACTTAACAATCTTATACTAACTTACTGGCCCCACACAGGCACTCTAAGCTACTCTAAATTCTTATATCTATGTCTTTCGACTTCATTTACATTTTATTTGGAAATATCTATTTTATATACTTAGGGCTAAGAAAAAAATTTGAACTTCTGCGATCGCCGTTGAACTCGTAATTCACGGCGTTTTTTCTGTACGCTCATTACGTTGAAGTTTGTTTTTTTTTTTGTTTGGAGTCATGTGTTACGAAATATATAAACAACACAACGAATATTGTGCTGTGTTGGTCTATTATGAGGACCACAAAATATCATGTAATATTCGTTTTACGTGTCTCCAATTGAACACTGATTTTCAAAATTATTTTGAATGATACGGAAATGCTCTTCTGATGTAAGTCTATTCCATAGCTTTTGCTGAAGTTTTTTCCATAGCTTTTGAAAGCAATTTTATTTTGCTGAAATTTTTTATCTGAAGTATCTAAGCGGATAATAAAAAAATCATTAATACTTTATTTTTTTTCTTTGCTCTTTGGGTTTCTCGATACTATTTTGGCCTTTAAAAGTGTCCAGTAGTTCTCAAGTGTTTGTAACTTGTTACAAAATACAAATAGCCCTGCATTGTTTAAAAGCTCACCTAAACGTTTTTGCTCACCAGAAAGTTGTTTCCCCATTTTGACTACTAAAAATGAAACTAAATTGAACTAAATTTCAAATAATAGAAAGAGACACAAAATATTTTTTTTTAACCGTTACATAAAGGGTCTGCCATCTAACGTTTCTTTTTCAACTAGTGATTATTTCGTGAATGGTAACACTTAGCTCATGTCTGATTTGACAGATAATTAGTTTTATCCTTCCGCTGAACGAATATGGTTGTGTATACGCTTGAACAACGCTGGGAAATATTGCGACATTACTTTGAAAATCATGGTAATGTTGCAGAATGTGTGCGAAAATTGCGTACGGATTTTGGAAGAAGAGAAGCACCGTCAGATCCGTATGTTCGTTATCTTGTGAAAAAATTGAAAGAAACTGGCATCCTCATCGATAAACCAAAGCGTGAAAAGCCAAAAACAGTGCGTACACCCGAGAATATTGTTGCTGTGGCAGAAAGTGTGCGTGAAGCGCCATCAACATCAATTCACCGTCGTTCTCAACAATTTAACATTTCGGAGACATCATTGAGACGAATTTTGCATAAAGACGCCATACAAAGTCCAATTGGTTCAGGAGTTGAAGCCAACTGACCATCCAATGCGTTTTCGCTTCGCTAAGTGGGCCTGCGATCGACTTAGAGAAGATGCCGATTTTGCCAAAAAAAATCATCTTTTCAGATCTTGGCGGGTATGTAAACAAGCAAAATTGTCGCATTTGGGGCACAGAAAACCCGCACGCATACATTGAAAAGCCGATACACCCAAAACGAGTCACTGTTTGGTGCGGATTTTGGTCCAGAGGCATAATTGGGCCATTTTTCTTCGAAAATGAGCAAGGAGTGGCCGTTACAGTCAATGGCGATCGTTATCGGGCCATGTTGAACGAATTTTTGTTCACAAAAATTGAAGAGGAGGATATTGGCAACATTTGGTTTCAACAGGACGGCGCTACGTGCCACACAGCCGAAGCTACACTCGATGTTTTGCGCCCTGTTTTTGAAGATCGCATTATCAGCCGCAGAGCTGATGTCGTTTGGCCACCTCGGAGCTGCGATTTGACACCGTTGGACTATTATTTGTGGGGTGCCGTAAAAGATAAGTGTTACGCCGACAAGCCAGAGACAATTGACGCTTTAAAGGATAATATTCGTGAAGCCATTGGTGAAATACAGCTGCACACAATCGATAATGTGCTTAAAAATTGGACCGATCGTGTAGGCTACTGCATGGCCAGCCGAGGCAGCCATTTGAATGAAATTATTTTCCATTTTTAGCCGGAAGGATAAAACTAATTATCTGTCAAATCAGACATGAGCTAAGTGTTACGATTCACGAAATAAGCACTAGTTGAAAAAAAAACGTTAGATGGCGGACCCTTTAGTTTTCCAATTGGAATGTATGCAGATGGAAACCATTGAAAGGACAAATCAGATCCGCTACTTTAGGGTTTTATGAAATAAAAGGGTATTAACTTTTTTGTGTCCACTACTGTTAACAACCCTGATATCGAGGTCAAAAACTCTCTACATCTTTCGAGCCTGGAGCGTAAGATGTAGAAGATATGGCAGTTGGCTCAAAAGTACTGTCATCATGACAACAATAATAAAGAACCAAGAACAAAGACCAAGAACAGGGGGAGCAGAAAATCGAAGAAAAATAAAACCATAAAAAGTTGTGCAAAAAAAAGAAAAACTAAAAGTATGTAGTATTATGTATGAGTGTATTTAAGAATGTATAAATTGAATTAATATCTTTAATAAAAATAGGAATTTTGTAACGGTGGATAACGAACTTATTGTGTTCCTGTTTTATTTAATCCTCGTTACAAAATCTGAATTTGCAGTTGTCGATAGCACGACAACAAATTACAAAATTCTTTTACGGTGAGTTAAACATCAAAATGGCAAGTTCAGACCCTTTCTCCAAGTCTAGAAAAATGCTTCGATCCCCAATTGCCAACGCCAACGAGAACCCAATACGAAATTAATCTCATGCTACTGAGGAGTACAACTGCCAATCTTGCAATACTCCAGATTCACAAGAAAGTATGGTTCAGTGCGACAGTTGTAATAAGTGGTATCACTTTTCTTGCGCAGGCGTTGACAGCCAAATCGCTGATAAAGACTGGCTTTGCCCACCATGTGTCAAACATACTGCTACTGGAGCCTCAAATCAGCGAAATGAAAGTGTCTTCGCAGCACCATCTTGCTCTGCCGTACCAGCTAGGGGCGTTTCCACAGCGTTTAAATCTAAGAGTTCCAAATCCTCAAAGGCTTCTTCACGTAAACGGCTCCAAATTGAGCTGGAAAAGTAGGAAGAGGAACATAAATTAGCAGAGAAACGCGACCGAGAAAAACTTGAGCGAAAAAGAAAAGCTGACCAGGAGTACATCGACAAAAAATATAAACTCCTTAGTCAAATGGAAGAAGATTTTTCCACAACTGAGGATGAGGCGGAGTCTATAGCCAAACAAAGTGTTAATCACTGGCTGGACGATCCGCGAAACAACACATATAGCTGCCCGCATTCGACGAAAGTAACAAGTGCCCGAATTTCGTAAATCATGGCTCGGTGCACAAAGTTGTTTCCAAAAACCAGCACCACTAGATATTATGCCCGAAACGTCACATGGCTTTCAAACATATACCTCCGAAGCAAACGTCAAAACCTCACCGCAAAGACAGGAAAGACTGTGCCAACAATTGCCACTTTCAAATGATCGTGCTCAAATCACCTCAGCTGTTCACCAGCAGCCATTTAATCAGCGAAGAGAACAACTACAGGCTGCCGCCAATACGTCATTGCGCCTCGCTCCTCAACTTCCGCACGCTGCAAGTTCAACCACTGGTGTACTGAGTGGAAGCCAAATTGCAGAATGGCCTCTATTTATAGCAACTTTCCATTCTTATTCATCGCATACATATAACTTCACCTCTAAGCGCTGACAAACTTGACAGCATTGTATACTTTGCGGTTGAGGTTCAAAATTTATGCTCTACATTAGAGACCACTGGATTAAATTTCTACTTTTTCAATCCGCCGCTGCTCCAAGAGCTTGTAAATAAGTTACCACCAAGCATTAGACTCAACTGGGGCATTTATACTGAGAATACTCCACAGTGCACAATAGCTCAAATCAGTGAATGGCTTTACAAAATTGCAGAAGTTTTTCCACATTGAGCCACGATAGCAAGTCGTATGAAAGTAAGAATCAGAGCAGAGGTCTAAGAGGAAAAGGCCTTTTAAACGCACAGAAAACGCAGAGAAACAGCAAACTCGGCTTGCATAATTTGCGGCGGCAAATGCTCATCAGTAGCAAAGTGTTCTAAATTTGTAGAAGCGTCTAGACTTGAGAGATGGGCTGCCATAAGAGAATATAAACTTTGTCGAAGATGTCTCACTAGGCACGGAAACAACAGATGTACATCTTCTTCAGAATGCGGCAAAAATGGCTGTATATTTAAGCACCACAGCCTCCTACACAACTATGACAAATATGGTGCATTAGCCACAGGTGCAGATCCACAGCGGTCTCAACAACGTCACAGCAGCACTGTAATACTCACGATCAGGGGGGTGAGTCTATTCTGTTCCAGATTTTACCTGTGATACTCTATGGCAACAAGGGCGAAATCCATACTTTTGCCTTTCTGGATGAGGGATCCTCCGTCAGCCTTATAGACAAAGATGTTGCGGAAAATTTGAATATAAGAGGCACTCCACACCCACTTCACTTGAAATGGACAGGGGACACTCACAGCTATGAACCTGATTCCCAAATTATAAATTTTCGAATTTCAAGCACAGGACAGGGCGCCTACAAACATCTACTAAGCAACGTTCATACTGTGGACAGACTTCAGCTTCCATCGCAAACAATTAATGTATCAGAGCTACAACATAAATTCCAGCATCTGCGAGGTCTTCCGATCGTATACTCGGGCAAGGCCGCGTTTCTAATTGGGCTTAAGAACGCTAAGCTTGGTTTGCCATTAAAATGTAAGGAAGGTTCGATTGGACAGTCAATTGCCGCTAAACCACGTTTGGGGTGGACAATACATGGAGAAGTTGTAGAGCAGAATAAAAAAAGAGCAACGAAAAACATCCAGCATAGCTTCTACACTTTTGAGTGTGAAACCCAATATGCCAACGCAAATCTTGAAAGGCTAGTTAGGTCCTTCATATATATGGATAATTTTGGAATTTTTAATCCTACGCATAAGTTGATGTCTGATGATGACAAAAGGGCCTTAGATTTACTAAATGCTCATACCTGTAGAAAAGATAGTCACTTTGAGACGGCTCTGCTTTGGAAATTTGATAATGTCAATCTTTCCGACAGCCTCCCTATGGCAAAGAAATGACACGCTTGTTTGCTCAAAAGATTGAGCTCAGATCAAGAGCTTGCAGATGCTCTCGATATTAAAATATCGGAGTACCTAGCAAAGGGTTATGCCAGAAAACTTTCACAAGAGGAACTAAGCGAAAGAAAAAATTGTTGGTATCTACCTATATTTTCGGTGAAAAATCTAAATAAGCCAGGAAAGCTTCGTATTGTTTGGGACGCTGCTGCAGCGGTTCAATGAGTTTCACTGAATTCTGTGGGACCAAATGAAGTTGTACCACTTATGTCAGTACTTTTTAAGTTTCGAGAGAACAGAGTTGCTATATGTGCTGATATTATGGAAATGTTTCACCAGATCCAGATAAGAAAGGAAGACGACCAGCATTTTCAAAGGTTATTGTGGGGAAAAAAGCCTGATGTGTACATGATGACCGTGATGACCGTGATGACATTTGAAGCGACATGTTCTCCCTGCACCGCACAGTTTGTTAAAAATAAAAATGCTGATGAGTTTGAAAGTGACTTCCCTAGAGCAGTAAAAGCCATTCATCAAAACCACTTCGTTGATGGCTAATGGACAGCGTTGAAACAGAGGAAGAAGCTTTAAGGCTCGCAAATGAAATCCGATTTATACACCAAAAAGGTGGATTTCTAATAAGAAATTGGATATCAAACAGCAAAGCAGTTCGAAATCCGTTACAATCCAACCCAGTTGATGAGATTAGCCTGAATGTTGAATCGGAATTAGGAACACAAAAGGTTCTTGGAATATGGTGGTGTACCAACACAGATACCTTTATTTATAAGGTGAGTTCTAATAAAAAAAACTTGCTGCTCTTCTTTCCGGAAAATATCACCCAACAAAACGTGAAGTTTTAAGAATCTTGATGACTAATTTTGACCCACTTGGTCTTCTGGGAAATTATTTAATGTTTTTAAAAGGAAATATGGCGAACCGGAATCGAATGGGACGAATAAATAAAACACGAATAGTTTGAGAAATGGTTACATTGGGTGCGCCTATTGCCCGAAGTTGAAAAGGTAAAGATACCAAGATGCTACAGAACCATCAATATAAGCAGCTCGTTAGAACGACAGCTACACATATTCGTTGATGCGAACGAAAATGGCTACGCCGCTTTGGCATACTTAAGAACTAGCTCAAGAGAGTCGCTAGAATGTATCCTAATTGCGTCCAAAACTAGAGTAACGCCTCTAAAGCTTCTTTCAATTCCTAGGCTAAAACTATAAGCAGCCGTTCTCGGAACCCGACTAGCCCGTACTATAGCACAGTTACATAATAACAGGTTTGAAAAGAGGTTTTTTTGGTCTGATTCAAAAAATGTTTTATGTTGGATCCGCTCTGATCATAGAAAGTATAGGCAATTCGTAGCCTTTCGCGTAAGTAAGATTCTTGACCATACAGATCTTGCTGAGTGGCGTTGGGTACCCACAAAATCGAACGTGGCAGACGAGGATACCAAATGGAAAGGAAACCCGAACTTTAAAGAGTCAAGTAGATGGTACAAAGGACCAGCATTTTTATATGAATCCTACGAAAACTGGCCACATGAAAACATTAGAAAAGAAACCACAAGCGAGGAAATAAAAACGCAGTTTGTCAGTGTTCACATGCAAACCAAAGCAAACCTCTTTAATTTTGAAAAGTCTTCATCATGGAATCGACTGCTTCGAAGTACTGCTTTTCTTTTTCGGTACATAAACAACCTGCTCTCATCATTAAAACATAGCCAGAAAACAACGTGCAAGTATCCCTTACAAATTGAGCTTCAATCTGCCGAAAGAGCGCTTTTAAAAGAAGCACAGTCTAGCGCCTTTAAAGATGAGATTGCAGATCTACTGATTCATAAAGAAGTGGATAAAATTAGCAAAATATATAAGCTATGCCCATACATAGATGCAAATGGTATTCTAAAGTCAAGAAGTAGAATACGCTCACCGGCTACAGCTAAGGGAGATTTTAAAGATACTATCATACTTTCTAAGAGTCATTCCCTCACAAAGCTAATAATTATGAACTACCACGCTCGATACAAGCACCAAAATCACGAGACCGTTGTAAATGAGCTTAGACAGAAATTTCATATTCCCTCCTTAAGGACAGCTTTAAAAGGTGTACGAAGATCCTGTCAAGTGTGCAGAAATAATTACGCAGTACCCGAACCACCAATGATGGCTGATATTCCTTCAGCGCGACTTGCATCCTTTTGTCGCCCATTTTCATACATTGGGATCGACTATTTTGCCCCCCTGTATGTAGTCGTACTAAGGCGAGAAGAAAAAAGATGGGAGTATTGCTAACATGCCTAACTACAAGAGCCATCCATATAGAGATTGCCTATACGCTTTCTACAGATTTTCGCATATTAGCTCTACGAAATTTTATTGCTAGACGCGGAAACCCCTTAGAGATCTTTTCAAGGAGCCGAACGTGAATTAAGGGACGCATATAAAAACCTAAATCTGGATGCAATGGCGGAAGAATTCACTTCTAGCACTACAAAGTGGAGCTTAATCCCACCGGCTTCGGCTCACATGGGTGGGAGTTGGGAGCGACTAGTTCGGTCCGTTAAGAGCGTGCTGTATAAGATAAACAATCCGATTGATGAGTTGCTACAAAGTATGCTTATGGAAGTAGAGAATATTGATAATTCTCGACCGCTGACATATATATAAAGGGTCCGCCATCTAACGTTTTTTTTTTTCAACTAGTGCTTCTTTCGTGAATGGTAATACTTAGCTCATGTCTGATTTATTATTCCTATAGAATAATAGGCTTCCTTCTGGGATTTTCCAGTGGAATGAAGCCTCCGGCAAATTTCGAAGATGATGGGGTTGTGCTCAGAAGGAGTTGGATGACATCACAGCAGTATGCGCAGAGCTTTTGGAAGCGTTGGAAAAAGGAGTACCTGCCTACAATTACACGCCGGACTGAATGGTTTTCCAACGTTAAACCACTTGAAATAGGATATATAGTCCTTATTGTGGATCTGAACAGTCCAAGAAACACCTGGCAAAAGGGTAAAATCATAAAAATCATGTTGTTGAAACATTTATGAAAAACCTGCCGTGAAGTTGGCAGTCCTCGACATCATGCCTAAAAAGGGGTTAGGACCACAGGTGATGGACCTAACAAGGGGGAGTGTTAACAACCCTGACATCGAGGTCAAAAACTCTCTATATCTTTCGAGCCTGGAGCGTAAGACGTAGAAGATATGATAGTTGGCTCAAAAGTACTGTCGTCATGACAACAATAATAAAGAACCAAGAACAAGGACCAAGAACAGGGGGAGCAAAAAATCGAAGATACTATAGAGCAGTAAAAGCGAAGAAAATAAAACCTTAAAAAGTTGTGCAAAACAACAAAAAAAACTAAAAGTATGTAGTATTATGTATGAGTGTATTTAAGAATGTATAAATTGAATGAATCTTTAATAAAAATAGGAATTTTGTAACGGTGCATAATGTGTTCCTGTTTTATTTAATCCTCGTTAAAAAATCTGAATTTGTAGCTGTCGATAGCACGACAACAACTACCGTATTGAAACCTTGCCACCGCGCCAAATTCGTAAGTAAAGTGTTATAAATCTAGATGTCTACTTTATAAATAATAAACAGACAAGTAACTAGAGTCTTTCAATAATTTTCAGCTCAAGACAACGTTTGATGACCTCGGAATTACCAGACTAGACTGGCCAGCTAATTCGCCCGATTTAAACCCAATCGAACACTTGTGGCATGTAATGAAACGTAAAATGGCTGAACATAAACCAGAGAGTAAAAAAAGGCTAAATGAAGTTCTGGAACATGTATGGAATACTGAAATTTCAAGGGATATTACTGAACTTCTAGTAAACTCGATGCCTTCTAGAATAAAAGCGGTTATAACCGCTAAAGGAGGAGCAACTCGGTATTGATAATTTTTTGGTATAAGTGGCATATCTAAACATCTTATGTACACATACTCATATATAAAAAATGTATCGTTTGATTTTTTTAACCAATGACTGTATTAAAATATTTAAAAAAAAATAAGAAAATTAACTGGTTTTTCTTTCTTTGTTAATATCTTTTTTAAAACATTCAATAAACAGATGGAAATTAGATAGAAATACTTATAAACTACTGCGGAGTTCTCAACAAAAATTTAATTTCATTATAAAAATTATTATCGTAGTTATTAACCATTTTTCAATCATTTTGATATGGTGCGGTTTTTATGACCGCAAGTGTAAGCCTGGTGGGTGGCCGTGGTTCACGTGGTAGTGTAATGGCTTCCAAATCGGAACGCTCGGTGTTCGAATCCCAGCCTCGTAAGACGAATGGTTGCCTATAATACAATAAGTCCAATTACACTAATAATTTAGTCTCCCCATTAAATGTTGGATGCCACCCATGGAGCGAAATAACCTCTGAGCCCAAAAATCTTTCTTTCTCTCTCTGTTTCATTTTCCTAAAAACTTAACGCATGCTCAGGTATTTTAGATGTAATAATACCCACTTGAGTGTTAAGTTTTTCAAGTAGACAAAGGCAAAGCGACAATCCTGGACGAAATCACAGAAATCTCCGAGGCATCGCGGCTAAGAAAAAACCTCTCTACAAATCCTAAGAGGGCGCTGCATAGCTTAAAACCATACAAGTCTGCTTTTCCGGACAGTATAATACCTACCGAGCTACAGAGGTCCTCAGATATTATCCTGCCTGTGCTAGAAAATATTATCAGGAGCTGTGTAGAACTCATTCACATGCTACTGTCATGGAGAGAAATCAATGTAGTATTCATTCCCAAAGCCGGAAAATGTTCTCATGTTGTCCCAAAGGACCTCAGACCGATAAGTCTATCATCTTTCCTTCTGAAAACTCTAGAACGACTGATTTATATCCATATATGAGCTAAAATTGACCCAAGACTACTGTAAAGGAAAGTCGGTGGAAAAGACTCTGCACTCTTTGACTAGCCACATCGAACGATCCCTACAATATGGGAATAAACCCCCATAAAATTGATATTGTCCTCTTTTCCAAGAAATAGAAAATTCTAATTATGGACTCTCTTTCAATAAACGGTATCAGTTTAGTATTTTCCTATATAGCAAAATATTTGGGTCTCATTTCTAACAGAAAACTAAACTGGAAACTTAACATTGAAGAAAGAGTCAATAAAGCTACAATAGCTTTATTTTCTTGCAAAAAAGCCATTGGGAATAAATGGAGCCTTCAACCTCGCATTACCCACTGGCTATACATCTCGGTTATAAGACCGATACTTACTTATGGGTTGGTCGTCTGGTGGACGGACTTAGAATATGCATGTAAATAACATAGAACAACTCATTTCCTCAACACAAAAATCAATACCACTCTTCAAAAAACACAAATAACTTAAATACGATTAGACCCCTCAATCAGACACAAAACAACACAACTCAAGTTCTCTACAACCTCAAAAACCATATCCAGATAAATGCACTCAACGCTTCTTAAAGCTCTACAATAGAACGTTCGAACATTACATTTCATACTAGTACAAGATCAGCACAGTTATCACGATATTAAAACCAAACTTAGACAAAACTCAAATCAAGTCGTACAGACCAATATTCCTTAATCCTTGCTGTTCAAAAGTACTGGATAAAATAATTGTCAATAGACTATGGAGGTTTATTTCAGCCAACAAGCTGCTAAACAGTATCAAATGAGTTTCCGAAAAGGCAAATCAGTAACCAATGTTCTTCTATACCTAGATCATCAGATTACTAACTCGTTGTCATCAAAATAACACATATCTATCATATCTCTCGATTTTGCCAAAGCTTTTCATAAAATAGGAGCACACACAATTATAGACCAGCTAAAAACATGGAAATTAGGACTAACAACTATTGATTCCATTCACCACTTTATAACCAACAGACAGATAAAAACCCGCATTGGAAACCACACAGCAAGCCCACGTCTCATTTACAACGGAATACCGCAAGGATCCCAGTAATTTTGTTCCTAATTGCCTTCCATAAATTAACTGAAATATTAACAATTTACAAAGAAATCGACTACTGTGCATACGTTGATGATTTTAACATAATAAAGGATATTAATAAAAACAAATGCGGCAACATTGACTTCGGCTCCCTTTTCAACAAAATTGCAAACTGGTGTCGATACTCGGGCGCTCACCCCTCAATCGATAAATGCAACACTTACACATCTGCCATAAAAAAAAACAATGTACATCCAACACTCTCTTTGGTACCACATCTATCCCAAGAGTTCAATCATTAAGGATTTTTAGGGTCCATTTCAACACTTCCGGAAATATTCCGCGCAAAATTTCTGGAACTAAAGGACAAATTCAAAGACCACATATTTATATAGACTGACGGATCTTAAACGAATAACACAGGTTTCAGTGTCACAACGCCAAAAAAATAATAATAATCTACCTGATTATCAAAAACATCAATAGAGAAACTAAAATAAAGCTATCTAAAATTGTTAGACTAGGACTGGGACAGAGTAAACTTTCCCATCAGCATTACATCGATAAATCAGCTTCATCCCAATGCGCCTGCCGCAAAAAACAACGATCTCCATCGGGCATATTCTCAACACATGCCCCCATTTCGGAGAATTCAGGAAACATATATTCCAGCACATGGACCTATTAAACTTACTTTCCAATCCTACCCTCCAAAACATCCAACACATTTTTAAATTTCCTCAAACAATGTAAATTATACCATCTAATATAAAAAAAAAACTATTTGTTAAACCAACAGGCTTAAGTTAAGACCTCTGTTGCTATAGCTCTAGTCTAACTTGTACAATTATTTTATATTAGAAGTCAGTCTTTTAAATAAATAAACAAAGTATATGAGAATGTGTAGGAACACCAGAGTAATAAGCCCCAAAAATATAACCATATGCGACTTTAACTTCGAAGGGGTTAAAAGCTTTAAATATGGACCTTGGAATGCTCTTAAGAAACGACAATATTTTGCCTGTTATTTTGCGCACAAAAAACTACTACAACCAAAACTCCTGTCTAAAAAACTTAAAACCTCACTATACAAAACGATAATAATACCATATAGAATAGTAACATACGGTTACGAAGTTTAGTCGCTAAAAATAACCGATGAAAAAAATCTGAAAATCTTCGAATGAAAAATTATCAGAAGAATATACGGTGCAAGACTAGAAGATTAAATATATATCCGGCGTACGAACAAAGCAATCAACTCAATACTAGAAAACGAACACATGACGCGGTTCACCAAAGCCCAAAGCATAAGATGGCTTGGACATTTAGTAAGAACGGATGACTAAGAAAGCAAAAAAGAAAGCGGCAACCCTGAAAGCACGAGAACAAAAAGCAGGCCAAAGATAAGATGGATAGATGGTGTAACTAATGACATACAAAAACTAAACGTTTCAAATTGCAGAAATGCCAGTTTGTCTTCCGAAGCAAGCATTCAACTAACTATTGGTCAAGTTTATAGAATCACCGCCGTAATTGAGAAAGGAAGACTTGCTTTGAAATATTTATTGATGCGGGACCAGCAGATGACATGATGTCATCGGAAAATGGTGCGAAGAAGAGGAGGAGGAGGCTGAATTCATCTCCGAAGCTTGTAAAGCGCCCCTCCCTAAGAACTTCTACTGAAAAGCTGCCAAGTAGAGTAAGGGAAGGGGCGCAAACAACGTCAACAAAGGCGGCAGCTGATTCAGACCACGACGAAGACCCATGCGTGTCTGATGGTGGAGAAGACCGCTATATGGGTAGTTTGAATACCTTCCAATCTCTGATGGCTACTGAGTCAGAGGATGAAGAGGAAGAAGTACATGCAATAAATAGCTGCATTAAAGAGCTGCAGCAAAAAGTACTAGCCATTAGAAACAAACAAGTGGCGAGAAGACAAAATGAGGTGCAACAACAACTCCAGATTTCTAAGCCCACAAATAGCGAGGCTAAACGGAAAGAACAGTTGCTACAACAACAAAAAACAGCACATGGGAAAACGAGAAAACAAGTACAGACACAACAGAAGCAAAATCAACAACAAAAATCACAACCGCAACAACAACAACAACAACACAAGTCCCAGAAACAACATCAGCAGCAGCAAATACAGCAACACCAACAGCATCAGCAAACGCAGCAACAACAACAACAACAACCACCATCGAAATCAACTAAGCAGCGGGTACCTCCAATCAACACTTTTAAGATGGAGTTGAAAGAAACAATAATAATACCATATATCCACTGCAATTCAGTGGAGCGCTATTATAAAATCAAAAAATTACTGAAGGATTCGACGACGGAGTTCTTTTCCTACACCCCGAAGGGGGACAAGCTGCAAACAATGCTGCTGAGGGGATTAGAACCGTCGACTGATCCGGAGGAGTCCAGCTAAGTCCCCCCAGCAATCTGGATGGTCTAAGGAGTATTAAAGTCCTGGACTACCAGGTTGTACACTGGGAGAAATTAAAGAGAAGCGAAAACATTTTACAATGTGTTCGCTGCCAAAGGTTCGGACACGCCGCGTCGAACTGCGAAATGCAGCCTGGATGCGTGAAGTGCGGAAAGAACCACAAGTCCGAGGATTGCGCTCTGGGTAAGGACGGAGCGTCTGAAAAAAGCCAACTCTTTTGTGCTTTATGTAGGAACACGGGACACACCGCAAATTATCGGGGTTGTACCAAATTCCAGTACATCAAAAGAATAAATCTGGCCGGGCAGCAGAAAGTGGAATTGAAACGCCCACCCGTGCATTTGCAAACTCCAGCCGTTACTCCAAATGTTGCCTACGCCCAAATGGCGGCAGGTAGGGGAAATACAGTACAGCAAGCGAAGGTTGCGAAGCCGCAGCGCCCAGAGCACTTGAACCAGTACCTGACATGCTAGCTATCTTGCTCTCTATCCAGGGGCAGATGGCTCAGCTACAACGTCATTTAACTGAACAGACCGCGCGGGTGGATCAAGTATACGCGCTGCTGCCTGGCTTAACGCACCATTTGGCGTAATGGGTACGGACGTGGCAGAGCAAACTCTGAAGGTCCTTGCTGTGAATGTGAATTCACTGATCACAGCCCTTGATGTGCTGTTGGTTAGCGAAACTAAGCTTACCAAGAGACACAAAATGAGGCACAGAAGATACAAAATAGTACGGAGAAACCGACCCAACTCCATTCAGGGAGGTGGAGTTGCAATTTTCGTACGAAAAGGTATACGTTTTAAAAGAGTATACAGTCGTGTAGTACGTAGGTTCCAGGTGCTGGAAGCATGCATATCCCTCTCCGTAGTGGAAAGCGGTTGTACATGGTGTCTGTCTATGCACCTAAGGCTACTCAATCCACCTTATTTATCTCAGAGCTCGAGACACTTTTTCGATTTCTGAGGCTGGAATTGGAAGACAACTATTTTATTATCGGCGGAGATTTCAACGCCAAACATAGTGATTGGGGAAATAATACACCAAATACTAGAGGGAACCTATTATTCAATTGGTGGGGTCAACACAGTGTGATGTATCGACTCGGCCTTAAGGCGACGGATAGTCCGTCGTTTCCTAGACACGGGTCCTATTTGGATCTCCTGCTGTTCGACACACGAATACACCTGACATGCACAAACCAATAAACCATAAACTGTCTACGCACTTTTGTGTATGACAGTGACCATAGCGGACTCCGTACCGAAATAACCGTTCCGAACGAAGCTGCGGAATTGGACGAGTTTGTTCAAAGGCATGCCTACAATTATAGTAGGGTGCGTTGGACAAACTTCTCCAGAACAATGACGAGAGCACTCTCCTCGAATTCGCTCTACCCACCGTCCAATAGAAATCTGTCAAACGAGGAGATTGACAGGTATCTAAAACTAATGGACGAGACAATTAAACGAACAATGGACAAAACGATACCTCGGTATCAATACACTGACAACGAAGACTTATTCCACAACGCAACCATTGACGCACTGCACCGACATAAAAGTAGACTGCTGTCAAGGATAAAAACCTTGTACAGACAGTTTACTGATAGACATAACTCGGAGATTATGACGCTTAAGTCGTCGATCAAAAACCTCCAAATATTAATAAAAGAAAATTACAGAGCATCTGTAAGTTTGTATTGGAACAACAAAATTCGGGCTGTAAACACCAGCAACAATATTTCGGAGAAAAGATCAAAACGACCTTTCGTGTCTTAAAATCGCCCGAACGACGGGAACATACTTATAGCAGCAGGCATCGATCCAAATGAGGCTGTTGATGATGACAACTTCTTTGTGATCGAGGATCCGCAGGAGAAGGTAGAGGCTATAGGAGCGACTTTCCAGGAAGTATATAAGCATCATTGGCCCGAACCACGACCTGGAAAATCGAGTCCTTGTGCACAATTTCTACCTTCGAAATGAAATAGTGAATTGGCGATTCGAGAGCTCGGGTTTCACCCAGTTCAATGACGAGAACATGGAAAATAATGTCATCACCAATGAAATGGTACTACCCTCGTTCATTTCGAAAAAAGAGCTCCAAACGAACTTCGATTCACTTAGAAGTAAGAAATCAGCGGGAACCGATGAAATACCGAACATTGTGCTTCGACATCTCCCTCTAGAAGCGGTGAACATTTATACCACCCTGTTTAATAATGCAATGAATAATGCATATTATCCAGCGCATTGGTAAACTGCGGTGGTACATTCCATCCCCAAAAGGGATAAAGACACTTTCAATCCGGCGAATCTCCGCTCGATCAGTCTTCTCCCAAACATCAGTAAGGTTTTCGAGAGGGTAATCAATAGAGTCCTGACTAAGTGGGTTGAGGACAAACATATAGTTCCAGATAATCAGTTCGGTTTCAAGGCGGGGCATGATATCATTCATGCTGCGTCGAAACTGGTTTCTGATATCCAATGGAACAAAGGCAAGAATCAGTGCACTGGTGCCTGCCTGATTGACTTGGAGAAAGCCTTCGATACCGTATGGTTAGAAGGACTCTTTTTCAAGCTAGACAGGTTAGGCATTAGTAAACCACTGCTGTATATTCTTTTTGATATGCTCTCCAGTAGACAGTTCATCGTGAAGAATGGCGATGTGACTTCTGCTGGAACATTTAACATTAAAAACGGTCTGCAACAAGGTGCGGTAAATTCGCCGATCCTGTTCAACATTTACACGAGTGATCTGATAGGTTCACTTCACCATGCCATTGCGTACGCAGACGACGTAATCGCGTACAGATCAGGTCCACAGATTGAGGTCATTAATATACTTTTGCAGCGTGACTTCGACAAAATTAAGCGATATTGCGATGACTGGAAGTTGAAAATCAACTTTCAGAAGTCGGAAACCATTCTGTTTAGGACACCTTTGTCTGGGGCCTCTAGGGATACCAGAAAGAATTGGCGAAAGTTTTCTATCGTCGGACAACACGGACAGCCACTTGCTTGTCGAAATGTAGTCAGATACCTTGGGATCTGGCTAGATCAATTTCTGTATTTTAACAAACATATAGCGGTTGCTCTGGCCAGAGCCAGAGGTGCTTTTGCCCTTACAAAGAGACTGTTTTATAACAGCCAACTCGATGCGAGGGTGAAAGTAATCTGCTACATGGCCCTTATCAGGCCATGGATGTCCCGTGTGGTTCAACGTGAGAGCAAGTTTATTGGAAAAGATTCGGGTGTTTGAGAGGGCTTGTCTTCGCTTATACAGAACACCAGAGTCTGAGTACAAAAAATTCTATCCTAATAACGTCATATACAATAGGGCGAACCTAATAAGAGTGGACAATTTCGTCATTAAGTTGACTCGAAGGCACGTTGCAAGAGCAATGACCTCATCGAACAACCTGATCTCTGGGGCTTACTACCCCAATTACATGTATCACGAGAGAGTTCGCTTTGACGGCTTTATTCCTCCAGACGCGTTCCTCTATCTAGATAGTAAAGGTCTGATCCAGGACAGATTGGCCGGCTTACATAGTTTTAGGTAGGTTTAAGTTAGTTTTAGGAAAAAAAATATATAAAAAACAAAAAAAAAAAAAAAAAATAATAATAAAAAAAAATGAAAAAAACAAACGTGGGTGTGCACGTATTAGATGTAAGTAGGTTAAGATTTATTTTTTAGGTAGTCTGTAGGCTTTTAGTTTTAAGTTTTATAAAAAATTAAAAAAAAAATGTCCATCTACTAAGTGTTTTGCTTTAGATTTATTTTCTTAGTTTTAATATTAATAAATGTAAAAATATAATTACACTGTAAGATACGTCGAAAGACATAGTTTAAGTGTTAGGTTTAACTTAGAGTGCCCGCATGGGGCCAGTAAGTTAGAATAAGAATATTTGTAAGTAATTTAAGATAATTTTTAAGCGTTTTTTGTTTAGCATATAAGAGTAATTTAAGTTAAAAAAATAAAAATGCATAAGAACTGAAAAAAAAGACTAAGAATAAAATTATTAAATTAATTAAGCTATAATAGTTTTCAAGAGTTTTTGTTTTGTATATGATATAATATACAGATAATAAATCTATATAGATATCTCATTCATATGGGAAGTTTTGTCCTATGAAAATGAAATCGAACTAAAAAAAATAGCTTTTTTAAAAAGCTGCAAAGAGCAGAAAAATCATTTTATTTCTTTTCGGTTTTTGCTTTGCCACTTGTCACTCACACACGCAAAGTCGTTTATCATGCAAAAACAATACGTGAACGAAAGAAATAAATAATAATAAACATACGTTGACGTTGCCCAACATAACCGGTTTCCTTGGGTTTATGTACGTGTGCTTGTTATTTTGTTTTTAACTTGTTATGCAATGTAAGTTAAATAGGGGTAGGAATATAATTTTGAAGATCATGAGATCGATGGTCCGCGATGTGGACGTGCTGGAGGGGGTGGGTATGACGTTGCACCATACTATAAAAGTGGTTGATATTTGAAGCACGAGGTGTAAAGGCTAATACATGTTATGGGGTTGAAGATATACGTATGTACATGAGTGCTAGACCAATTTCCCGATTTAAATTTTGTGCTCAGGACATTAAGTACCTACAAAATTTGATAAATTTCCAAGCATTGAGCAACATCGAACTTATTCGGAAAATGTATTTATATGTTATTTACGAGTACATATTTGCTACCTTTTCTTCCAAGTTATGTAAAAGGGAGTTTTTAAAACTGTACGCAAAATATTTGTATGTAAAGATCGAAAATCTTCAATTCCGAGATTCGGGGACAATGCAGTAATGTACGGCCGAATATATGGGAGTTCGAACAAGTAGAATGGGATCTCAACCAACTTGGAGTGCAGCACCGCTGGAAACAGCTGACGAAAGATCGCGCCAGGTGGAAAGGCTTGTTGGTTGAGGTCCTGGTCCACCCCGGACTGTAACGCCACCTAAGTAAGTAAGGAAAATATTGGAAATATTTTTCCGACAGCCATGAATGAGCCATATTTTAACTAGCAAAATCAATGTTCCTTGGAGTAGAGACTTTGGATCCAATTTGTTAAACCAGACTGAAGTAGCACCGGTTGCCTAGGCTTATTCTGGTGGTAATCTTCGACAAGGTTTGCATTAACCCAGAGGAAGAGGAACTCCTAGTTCTTTCCAAGGTTTTCCAGGCCGGAAGGATAAATAAACAAATAGGCAAGTCGATGTGATGAAAATTGAAGAAAAGAAAAGTGAAAATAAATATTATCATATAGTAACAACAATATAATTAATTTGTTTTGTTAGATTTTCCACAAAAAAAAAGAAGAAAATTATATATAAATAAGACAGCCATGTTTAATTTAATTTAATTTCTTTTGTTACAATCAAATGATGAATAAGTGAGATAAGTAAATAAAAATAATGAATGAAAAACTTTAGTTTATGTTAAAAATTGTTTCTTAACGATCAAATGATGAACTTAGAAATATAATGATGATTACTATAATTACATAAATCTTTTTATTCAATTTTGTTTAACACTCAAGCGTATTGAGAAGCGATTTATTAGAATGCAACTGATCCTTGCAACTTTGCTTCTTTTTATTTACTTGTCTCTTCAAGAGTTACAGCGCGAAGAATACCCGGACGAATCTTTTCTTTTACGGTCTTTCTCCTTCTCAAATAACAATTTTTACAAACAATATTTCGTAACCATTCCTCTTGCTTTCCCATGCCTCTTTTGAAGCCAATTTAATGCCAGCAAGGGTGTCGCAGGGGTCGGAACAAATGATAATCTGACGGCGTAATGCCAAGACTATACTGTAGATGCATCACAACTTCCCAGTCAGGATCTTTAAATTTTTACCGAGTCATCATGGTTGAAATTAATATATATGTACGAGGGTTGTCTGAACAGTTTCCGACCGAACAGTGATACAAGACATTATTTCTCAATTTTTTTTTTTTTTTCTACATAGTCTCCTTGTAACTCTACACACTTTTCCCAACGATGCTCCCATCTCTCTAATCCATCCAAACAGTACTTGGCGTTTTTCTCTGCAAAATAATTGTTCACGAAGGTGATTGGCGTTCACCAAATGAGCCGAGACCAAAAAGACCACGTCGTTTTCAGTCAAAAAAGAAGGCTATGCTCACGGTTTTCATGGATTACAACGATGTGCATCATGAATTTTTGCCAGAAGGCCAGCCAGTAAACAAAAAGTATTATTTGGGCGTTATGAGAGGTTTGCGTGAAACAATTCGCCGAAAGAGACCAGAATTGTGGGCAGAAAACTAGTGGATTTTGCATCATGATAACGCACCATCTCACAGTGCCATCATTATTCGTAATTTTTTGACGAAAAACGCAACAAATACCATCTACCAGCCACCGAATTCACCTGATTTGGCTCCTTATGACTTCTTTCTTCTTTCTTTCTGTTCAATCGGGTTAAAAAACATTAGAGAAAGAAAAAATAAATAATTAAAATACAGGTTTTATAAAATTTGTTTTATTGTAAAATAAAAAGTTAAGCCTCTAACACTGATATTATTTTGCACACAGGTGTATCTGCACTGCATATTAATAACACGAATAATATTTTGCTCGTCAAACTTCAATTACAAAATGTAAAGAAATACTCGACTTTTCCCGTCTTTGAATTGTTCTTTCTTACATACACACCCATACGCTTCCCGCAAACCCCTTGCACATGTTTTTCATATTCCCTTTGCCACTGCCATCAACTTGTGGTGAGAAAAAAAAAAAATCTCTCAGTAAACAAAGCAAGAAAGAGCGAAAATAAAAAAGCTTTACATTATTCCGAAAGCTCGTGTCGGCTAGCCGACAAAAATTGAACCATTTTTTTTCTACAGCGATGAGACATCTGTATAGTCTTATTATCTGTGATATAAGGATTACTGAATTTAATAAATAAAAATGCATTACAAAAAAAAAAAAAAAAAAAAAAAGATGTATTAAAAAAAATATAAGAGTATGTATTTGTGGAAATGTTACGTTGTGAGATGATTGCCTTCCTTAAACTCCTGCGATATCGGTTGTACGAGTACTATTGACAAATGACCTTTTGGCGGCATAATCAAAATTATACATAGTTTGATATTATAAGAAAGCTTGATAATATAATACTATCATCGAAGGAGCCTTGAACATAATGAGGTAAGTGAGTTTCAGTGCGTTCCTGTTGTGACATCTATGAGTGGCATTCAATATTTAATGGGGAGACTAAATTAATTACACAGGCCTGCGAAATTCAATTTATTTTCCCGTCCTATAATTATGTTATATTTTTAAATACATAGGTATGTTAAATTAAATTAAGCTTAGTTGCTCTAGATTTAATGCACTCGAAGTTATAACTAAATAATTTTTGGTACCTACTTCTTTGAAGAAACTTTTTATTGGGTTGTAGCACATGAAATGTCCGATTTTATAGTAAAAATTTAAAAGCCAATATGTACTATTTTTCCTTAAATTTTTATTCAATCAAAATAGGATCCGTTGGCATCTATTGCATTCTTCCAACGTGATACAAGGTCAAATATTCCTTTTACATAGAAGTTCTGACTTTTTGAGGCACTGAAATCTTCAAAGGCTTTTATGACCTCTGCTCGGTTCCGGAAGACCTTCCTCCGGAAAAATGGATCCAGATTGCGGAAGAGATGGTAATCCCTTGCGGAAATATCAGGAGAGTACGGTGGGTGCGAAAGAATTTCAAATGCCAACTGCCACAGTTTTTGCACCGTTACTTGTGAGGTATGGGGTCTAGCATTGTCATGCAAAAGGATCGGACCGAGCCTATTGACCAACGCAAGCTGCTTTTCAGCCAATTTGACATGCAATATGTCGATTTCCTCACAATATTTGATAGCGTTTATCGTTTCTCCTGGTTGAAGAAATGAAAAGTGTATTGGTCCTTTCGATGTCTACCAAATAGTCACCATAACCTTTTTTTTGGGTAAAGATCGGGCATGGGGGTGTGTTTTGGTTTTTCATCTGCATCCAACCCATACCCAGATCTTTTACGATTATCATTCAGTATCCACTTTTCACCACATGCGACTATCCGGTGCAAAAACGGCTCAGTTTAGTTTCTTAATGTAAGCGATGCGCAGATTTCCACGCGCCGTAGTTTTTGGGATTCGTTCAGTTCATGGGGTATCCACTTATCGAGTTTCTTTACCTTTCCTATGAGAGAAAGGTTTCGACTTATTGTCATTGGGGATACTCCCATGCTGTGTGCAATCTCCCGCACCGATTTCGTTGGGTTCGCATCCACCATTGCTCTTAAAATATCGTCGTCAACTAACGTTTCCGGCTTCCCACGTGGTTAATTTTCGAGGCTAAAATCTCCCGAACGGATCTTTCCAAACCAACGTCGTAAAGTGCGTTCGCTTACCGCGCTACATCGTCAAATGTGTCATTATTGTTTTTCATTACCAGCTGGTTTTTTGGATAGTCCGTTTTTATACAGATCATGAGTCAAAAAGATGCAATGAAACCACATGCAGTGGCAATTTAGTTAATTGGGTATCTTTTGTTTCATTATCCCTCTTTTTTCCATTCATTTGAATCTTTCAAAACATGCGACGTGTAAAATCGGACATACTTTCTAATACGTATAGTCGATATGGTAATTGAAATTTAATTTGTTATTGAGTACTACTCCAAGGTATTTTATTGAAGACTCTTCCTCGATATTAATATTGTCTATAATTATGTTTGTGTAAGGTTGATTGGGCGGACGACTTGACTTAGTAGCATGCATTTCGTTTTCTCTATGTTAAGCATTAATTTGTTCATGATAAGCCATTTATTCATTTCACTAAGATCGTCGTTTATTTTGTCTATATTTGTTTGGGGGTGTTCTTCGGATATGTACAATAGTCCATCATCCGCGAAAATAAGCAAATTTCTGTGCTTGATTACCATTTCCATGTTATTTATGTAAAGTAAGTGAAGGAGTACTCCGAGAACTGTTGCTTGAAGTACTCCTACGTAGACATTTATTGATGTGGCTACTTTGCCATATATTACTGTTCTTTGTGTTCTTCCACAAAGAAATGATTTAAACCATTTTAGCTCAACATCTTTCACTCCATATTTACAACGCAACGCTTGATTGACTTGAAGAAGACTTTTTGAGAGCGTATGATTATAGGGATTCTTTTTCAACATAACAGGCATAAACACAGTAGACAGTTCATCGTGAAGAATGATGATAAGACTTCTGATGGAATATTTGTCGCTCGAAGAACTGCGGACAGGCGACTCAACTACGACAGACGTCGTACGTGGCAGTGCGTAGGGTCTCCAGTAGTATAATAGCGTGGTAGGTAGGGAGTCGTGATTTAAGGGTGTTGCTCGACAGCACCAGAAATTTGGGTGGCTTGCTGAAGGAGGAAATTCCTTCATCGCCTTCTGCTCTTCCTCCTGTGCATACTTTGTGAAGAAATATGCAGCTATTACGTATGATCTAGACTAAGTAAGTTACAATAAAGCTAATCTTAAAACCTTTTTTTTGTCTGGTACACATGAATTCATAAAAAAAAATAGCAAGAACATTGTAAATTCGCGGAATCACAATTATCGATAGGCCCTTTATTCGAATTGAAATGTTATTAAATTAAATTATATAATTAATGCAATACTACTCGATGTTAGTGCAGTGTTAGTGCCGTTAGTGCAATTGTGACATGATACCAAATAAAAGTTTGATTCACTTGTTTAACATACTTAAAATAGTAACAATTAAGAGAAACAAGACACAATAATTCATATCTTTTATACATAATACACTCATATCTTTTTAAAAGTTCTAAATCATAAAAAATCAATCACTAAGAACTTACTTGCAATACAATCCAATCAAATAAAGCACCATACAGACACTTAGCAAGTGCATCTCTGGCTGCAATTGCTTCTGGCAATTTATACTGCATAATTAACGTTTCGCCACTAGCTTTTACACGTTTCGATGTTAATGCTGCTAAAAGTGTGTCTTGTTTGACCTTCAACAATTCCGAAATTATTGCTACAATGTCTAAATTTCGGACCTGCACACTTTCATCGTGATGGTAGGTGGATTTTTTTGGAAAAAATTCCACATTACCCAAAAGTAAAACAGCTGACAACACATTAAAAAGCCGTCGTTGTTTTTCTGACGAAAAACCAACCATTTCCATACTTTGCTTAAGACGTGAAAATTCATATTTTTCATTACAATTCTCCAAAGTAAGGTTCTTTGAGTTTAAGTAATTATATTTATCTGAGGGAAGAAGGTACAGAGATTCATGTTCTGCATCTGTCGCACCTGAGAGTAAGTAGTAAAAAACGTGATAGTTTCTTTCATATGGGCCCTATAAAAACAAATTTTTAATCAAAACACGCAATTCTTAAAATGCAAACATACTTGTGAGACTATTCGACTTTTTTCTAATAAATATTTTTGAACTATAGCTCCTTGAACCATTCCATTTTCTCTGTAATTAACCTGTATGGAAAATAGAAAAAAAATAATCATTCATAATACGCAAATTATGAATTAAAATATTTACTTGAATAAATTTTCCAAATCTACTGGAATTATTATTGTGAGCAGTTTTAGCATTGCCAAATGCTTCCAACACTGGTCCAGCACTAAGGATGGTTTGCTCCACACCAGATCCATGTGATCCTTTTTGAGACAAAGCTGTTAGGTGATGAAGCAGAAAATTTGTGCTTTCTGTTTTTCCCGATCCACTCTCCCCACTAATTACAATACACTTGAAAATATCGCAGTACATTTATTACAAACTGATAAAAATAACTAATTTAAACTCACTTGATTTCTTTTCTCTTTGAGCATAGAATAATATGCATTGTCCGCTATTGCAAATATATGCGGTGGAAGTATTGGTCCTATTCTTTGATTTTGATACAGTCTTACGTATTTCGGATTATAAATTGGATAAAATTTAAATGGATTTACGGCAATAAGTATGCTTCCAACGTATGTGTAGATGTATCCAGCGTCAAACCTTTGCCTTAAATTTTCCAAAAGAGTTGATTCATTTAGGTCTATAAAAGAAAACATATATATATATGAGTATATTTATATGTGTAATTTATATGTATACATATGACGAACGATTAAAACAGTTGTCGAATTTATAACGCCATGATGCTTACGTATAAAGTTGTTTCCATTTATCTAAAGCAAATTAATTTATTTGCTTAGAAGATTCAACTTTTTTGAGACATAGCAGACATTTTACAGAAAAAGCTAAATGTTGACAAAGTAAACAAAGTAAACTACGTCACCAATAGGACTTTACACAGTAGAACGAGGGGCGAACGCTTTAAAAGTTTGTTATTATTACTATATTATTATTATTATATTATTATTTATATTATATTATTTATAATATAATAATTAATTATATTTATAATATAATATTATATTATTATTATTATTATATCATTTTTATTATTACATCATTATTATTACATCATTATTATTATTACATCATTATTATTATTACATCAATATTATTATTACATCATTATTATTATTATATCATTATTATTATTACATTATTATTATTACTATAGGGTTTTCCAATAAGGACTTGACAACTTTTTTTTTAAATAAAACGCAAATCATTTGAGATATTTCAAAAACTTTATTATCGACTTGAAGTACAATCAAAACATTTATGAGTGGAACTCGACTTCGTTCATATGGTCACTGCGGGCACGTTTGCAGCGGTCGATTCGTTGGACCCAATTTTCAACGACTCGGCCACACATTTCGGCCGAAACGGCCGCTATTTCGCGTTCAATGTTGGCTCTGAGCTCTTCCAACGTCGTCGGCGTGTTGGCATAGACCAACGACTTAACGTAGCTCCACAGAAAATATTCAAGCGGCGTTAAATCGCACGAACGAGGCGGCCAATCAACTGGCCCATGTCTTGAGATAACACGCTCACCATACTTACTCTTCAATAAATCGATTGTAGCGTGTGCTGTGTGGCTTGTGGCACCATTCTGTTGAAACCACATGTCGTCCAAGTCCATATCTTCCAATTCAGGCCAAAAATAATCGGCGATCATGCCGCGATAACGCTGACCATTCACAGTAACGTGACGATCGTTATCGTCGACGAGAAAATATGGCCCAATAACGCCGCCGGCATGCAAACCACACCAGACAGTTTGTGGATGAAGTGGTGATTCATGAAGCACATGTGGATTTTCACCCGACCAATAACGCATATTTTGCTTATTGACGAACCCATTGAGCCAAAAATGAGCTTCGTTACTAAAGATGATTTTGCGATGAAACTCATCATCTTGGCGCATCTTCTCCAGAACCCAATCGAAGAACGTGGAATTGACTGATTTGGATCGTTTGTTACGGACACGCCTGAACGGCAGCGATATTTTCGACACATCGACGTGTCTCACTGACACGCAACATTACACAACAAATCTGTAGACTCAAATTTTTGCACTCAACTTGTTATTGCCTGTTGGAGGAAACCGTACCGGTTTCCAAGAGGCCCAAAACACACAGTTCTACACAACCCCTGGGCCATCCAACAGCAGATCTCTGAGGTCTTATAATGAAGTCCTAAAGGACGCATTGGTGATCGCGGTGATCGACAGGAGCGATACCGACGGTTCCATTATACCGGAACGGTGGCAATTGGTCAAGTTGAAGCTCTCGAGCAACTTCTTGGCCATCATGCGGGAAAACCCAGGACCACCTTCTATCACAAGCGACGCTGGCTGGCACCAAGGCCATGTCAAGCTCATCGCTTGCTCCAACCAGAGATCTCTCGATCTCTTCACCAAGGCCATCGATGGTTTAGGAGAGGTTTGGCCAGGTGCAAAACTCGAGGTCGTATCTAAGGAAGACATTCCTAGTAGACCTCGAACTCGTACCTGGATTCCAGCCGAACCCTCCTCTCCAGAAAGTATCCTGGAAATCATCCGGCTCAGCAACCCGACTCTTCCGACTCATGACTGGAAAGTCGCGAAACTGGAGGAACTAAGGGGTTCTTATAGATGCGCGTTAATTGTGATCAATAAGGAATCACTTAATCCTCTGGCGCAGACGAAAGGCATGATTCGGTTCGGATTCGAGTCCATTCATTTAAGGGTGTACAAAAAGGATGAGCTGGATGCTGATAAGCAACCTCCTCCTCCTTTAACACCTGACATCACAACCTTGGATCTTGGAGCGTCGATATCCTTTCCAGAATTGGATAGCGACGACTCCAATCTGTCCGAGGTGACTACCAAGCCGTCGGTCTCCTCTTCTGACACACTGTCGGAAATGGAAACCGATGACGAAGCAATTAGAGGTTCTACACGATCAGAGATAGAAGATGAGCTCTTGGGCACATCTTCAGAATCGGAGGACCTCAACAACACCGTGGTGGAGGCGACTCTGGAAGACTGTAGCAATGATACGGTTTCTCCAGATTAATCTCCACCACTCAAAAAAGGCTTCAGCCGCACTCATTCTGCGTCTTTCCAAAAACGCAGAAGACATAATTCTAATCCAGGAACCAAGGATTGCAGAAGGCGTGGTTCGTGGACTTAGGACACCCACATACGTTCCGCTCTATACAAGAGACAAAGGTAAGATTAGAACTTGTATATTAGTGAAACGTAGCCTTAATGTATTTCTACTTCAGAACCTCAGTGACCCCGACCTAACCGTTGCCAGATTAGAAACTGCCAAAGGCTCTTACTGGCTGGCATCGGCTTACCTCGGCCACGACCAAGTGGGCCCTCTCCCTGGTGATAACCTAGAAAGGGTGGTACTGGAAGCGGGAAGGCAAAAAACTGGCCTCATAATCGGATACGACGCTAACGCACATCATACGGTATGGGGCAGTACCGACATCAATGATAGAGGTGAGTCACTTTTAGACTATATTTTAAGTACTAACCTCTTAATTTGCAATATTGGCAATGAGCCCACTTTTATAACAAAAAACCGACAAGAAGTATTAGATATTACTCTTGTCTCCGACAGCATCACCCAAAGGCTAACAAACTGGATGGTATCGTCTGAACACTCCTTTTCAGACCATAGATACATCCAATTCAGTCTGAGTAATGCTCCCCCCCGCCAACCAGCTTTCCGGAACTACCGGAAAACTGATTGAACAAAATATAGAGGAATACTGTCGGAAACGATATCTTCTAAACTATCAAGTCCCCCGCGTGACACCAATGAGCTCGACATGAAAGTCAGGGAATTTACTCTGACTCTCAATAAGGCTATGGCCGCTTCCTGCCCTCTTATTCAACCAAGAGGCAAGAAAAAGCCACATTGGTGGACATCGGCACTAGGACTGCTCAGAAACACTTGCAGAAAACTTTTCAACGCAGCAAAAAGCACAAGAAAAGTGACCGACTGGGACTCATATAAAGAATCCCTCAAATTATACAAAAAAGAACTGAGGAAGGCAAAGCGACAATCCTGGAGGTCATTCTGCGACAAAATTACAGAAACCTCTGAGGCATCGCGGCTAAGAAAAATCCTCTCCACAAATCCTATGATGCCCAGCTGTTTGAAAAAAACCGATGGCTCTTGGACAACCTCAAGTGATGAATCACTCAACCTGCTTCTGGACACCCACTTTCCAGGTAGCTCCCAACTCGCGGCCAGTAGCAGCCCAAACAAGCCTACTGCAACCGTGACCAAAATTCATGGTCTGATTACGAGACAAACTGCTCTGGGCGCTGCATAGCTTCAAACCATACAAGTCTGCTGGTCCGGACGGTATTATACCTGCCGAGCTACAGAGATCCTCAGATATTATTCTACCAGTGTTGGAAAATAATGAGGAGCTGTGTAGAACTTATCCACATTCCACTGTTATGGAGAGAAGTCAATGTAGTATTCATTCCCAAAGCTGGAAAATGTTCTCATGTAGTCCCAAAGGACCTCAGACCTATAAGTCTATCATCATTCCTTCTGAAAACTTTAGAACGACTGATTGATATCCATATTCGAGTTAAAGTTGATTCAAGACTTCTGTCTACGGCTCAACATGCCTACTGTAAAGGAAAGTCGGTGGAAACGGCTTTGCACTCTCTGACTAGCCGCATCGAACGATCCCTACAATATAAGGAGTACACAATGGTTGCTTTCCTAGACATAGAGGGCGCCTTTAACAACGTCAACACATCCGCAATCACGACTGCGCTGTCAACTCTGCAGGTAGACGGCTCACTAGGGGAGCTCATTAATCTAATGCTAACAAGCAGGATAATCAACTCCAAACTGGGTGAGACTTCTGCTAAAAGATATGTCAGTAGGGGTACGCCGCAAGGCGGTGTCCTCTCCCCCCTTCTCTGGAACTTAGTAGTTAACGAACTACTGATCTACCTGGAAGCGGGTGGTAGCAGAGTGATGCGGATGCGGATGACGTTGCCATAGCCGTCTCAGGAAAACATCTAAATACCATTAAAGAACTCCTCCAAGTAAATCTTAACAGATTAACCCGCTGGGCAAATCGCTGTGGATTGGGAATAAACCCCCATAAAACTGATCTTGTCCTCTTTTCTAGGAAATATAAAATTCCAATCATAGACCCTCCTTCAATAAACGGGACCAGTTTAGCTTTCTCCGATACAGCAAAATATCTCTGTCTCATTTTTGACAAGAAACTAAACTGGAAACCTAACATTCAAGAAAGAGTCAATAAAGCTACAATTGCTTTATTCTCTTGCAAGAAAGCCATTGGGAACAAATGGGGCCTTCAACCCCGCATAACCCACTGGCTATACATCTCGGTCATAAGACCGATACTTATTTACGGGGTGGTTGTCTGGTGGACGGCCTTGGAAAATGCAGTTAACCGCATTAAATTAAGCAGAGTCCAAAGAACAGCATGTCTATGCACAAGCGGAGCCTTGCGGTCTACCCCCTCTGCGGCATTAGATATTCTGCTTCACTTGACACCCCTCGACATTTTTAGCAAGCAAGTAGCTGCGACTGCAGCTATTCGCCTTAAAGCGACTAAACAGTGGACAAATAATTCATTTGGCCACGCCAACATTCTTAATACATTAGGAATCCTCACAGAGAACACCGATTACACCATACCTGAACTTTGGTTTGACAAAAACTTCCATGTAAGCTTCCCCTCTAGATCATTCTGGGAGGAGGATGCTTTCATGGAGGACAAGTCAATCCATCTCTAAACAGATGGATCTAAAACCGACAACGGAGTTGGTGGCGGTGTTTTCTCAGATAAGCTAAATCTAAGAAAAACGTGATATCTGCAAAGGATATCCGCATATTTTCGGATAGCCAGGCCGCTATCAACTGGTTCCAGTAGTAAGAAGATCATAGATCCACGTGGCATCACAATGGGCCAATAGGCCTAAGTGGGTTGGTATTTCCAACAGCCACTCTTACCTAACCTAACCTATCCACACAGACAATTTGGGCTTTGAGTTTCAAAATTGGTTCTGCTTTGTTACTAAAAACAACACTATATTGAGATTACTTTAGAATTATTGACATCTACTGGTTGCAGCTTATGTATGAATCTAATTTCCCTCCAGATAGGAAAAACGCAGTCCAACCATTGACGTCCTAAAAGAGGTGAAAAATATTTATCGCTGTAATGACTGGTGCTGAAACAGTAGATAGTAAAACAAACACAAGTGGTAAAGTTAACACGATTCAGCAGACTGCAACCTGGAAACCCGACCCACTGCGAAGATCACAGTGGGAATACTTTGCATGGGAACCTATGCTGACGAAGCACACGCGCATCCGATGGATTTCATGTACATGCATGCGCCGAATGCACTATTCGTGGGAAGCGCTAAGTCAGCGTATCGCATCAGGTGGAATCAAGGTAACGAGGAGCTGTTGTGTGGATTGGGGTGGCAGTCTTACTTCGGACATAGACGCGTATAGTATTTTAATTGTAATAAAGAAACTTTTATATTTGAATACGTGTTTTACTCCTAACAGTTGGAGTTCGGTTTTTTTTTCAGTTACCCCGGAAAGGTAACGTTAACTGGCGCCCGAGCAGGGACCGGCTTCTAAAATTCTTATCCTTTTATCCCGTGTGAATTGTTGTGTCCTTTAATACAGGACAGGAAGTTAGTATGTTCTACTGAGCGCACGTTGCTGTACCCATGGGAACACAGTAACTACTCTAACTCTCCAGCAGCAAAATTCTGTCATACCCATGGGAACATGGCAGATTTCGCCTGTGATTAAAAGGATTCGAATGTGAATTTGTATGTGCCATTAGTAGGTTACTTGCAATCATAAATGCTTGCGACTAAACGGGATCAACACAGCAATTCCAGAGGCCGGTTTCTTACTTTTACATTTTTTTGTTCTAATAGTTACGGAATAATACCCGAAAGGGAGAAAAAAAATATAAACGAACAAGGAAATACAGTGACGATACAAAATTACAGTGACGATAAAGAATTCCCCACCATGTTAAAATTAATGTGAGTGTGAAAGGAAAAGTAAAGAGTGATCAAATAAGTGAATATAAGATAAAAATACCCTAAGGGAAGCGCTTTGAAAAAGGAAAAAGCGAAAGAAAAATATGTATAAAATACGTGCATTGTAATTTCAGTGAGAAATTTGTTATGCCAATACATGATATACATGATAAAGCAAATAATTAAATAGTGCAGATTATAGTGCGGAAATCAGTGTTGAGCGTTCCTGAAAAGGAAGTACACAGTGTCAAAAATATCGGCTTGAGCTAAGTATTATTATTCTTTGTTCAACTAGTTGTAGGATATACATATATATTTTTTCCCTGTTGATATAAGTTTTATCATTTTAAATGGAAGGTGTTACTAGGTCCCTAACGGAATTAACCGGAGCGATTAATAATATCCTCGCCCAGCTTATTGGAATCGAAGGGCGCCTTAAGGTACTTGAAGACAAGCAAGTGCCAGAGGCGGCGCTAGCGAATTCAGTAGAGCTGTGCGGTCCTAAGACCGAGTCCGACTTGCAGGCCATAAGTCGCCTGCCGGACTGTGTTAAGGAACTCCAGCCTTTCGACGGTAACCCTACTCAATATATTTCATTAGTTCATACCAATATTAAAGGATTTCGAAATTGTGAAATCCAAGTCGATTTATCGGGCTATTCTACAGCATATAAGGCAAAAGGTTCGGGACAGCGCTGATGCTGCGCTGATATCATATAATATTTTTGATGATGACTGGCCTACAATTAAGCAATGTCTTTCGCTGCATTACGCAGATAAAAGGGACATGCGAACATTGGAGCACCAGCTTAATCAGCTGTCTCAAAGGGGCTCCAAGCTCGATGAATTCTATGCAGCGGTAAATCATCAGCTATCTCTAATGATCAACAAGATCAAGACAGAGAGTTTCTCTCAAGAAACACAGCGTTGGTGGAGACTTACCGAAACAGAGCTCTAGACGTTTTCGTACGAGGTCTGAACGGTGATATATCGAGGATGTTAATTATCCAAAAACCGCGAACACTCCCAGAAGCTTATTCGGGTTGCCTGGAGATACAAAACCTCAACTACCGGAGTCATACGATTCATAATACGAACGTATCAAACACGGTGACTGCTCCCATAAACCAGACCTTCAGACAAGAAACTAGGCCTCATCGGAAAAATTTCCCACAGCATAGGTTTGATAAACCTAAGCACAATAACCATCCGCAACCAAGCGAAAACGAGGCACCTCCGCGACCAAGTGCGCCCAAACCTCACCCGAAGATGTCGACCAGTCCATTCAGTCACGTCAGGTGAACTATATGAACAAGCCACAGGGTAGTAATCCATTTAAGCTGACGGCTAAGTCCGATAACTACCAGCAGAAGCACCAGAGACTCTACAACGTACAAACGGCTGACGAGGTTCATAACGAGGGTCAACCAGAGGTGCCCAATGATGTTGACGCCTACGTCGCATCTGCGGAGGAGCACATCGACGAACAGAATTTTATGTCGGGAGGCTATCCAGCGTACCATACATAGAATTCATCGTCCGAAGCGGAACTATTCTGAAATTTCTTGTCGATACCGGGGCGAACAAGAATTTCATTAGTCCATCTGTATCGCAAAAAACAACCCCCGTAAAATCACCCTTTATGGTTCATTCGGCAGGCGGCAAGATTAAAATTGTGTGAAGAATGTGTGAAGGGAAAATTCTTCGAAAGGCTTGGAAATAATACTCTTTTAACGTTCTACGTTCTGCCTGGCCTTACATCTTTCGACGGCATCATCGGCGATGATACTCTGAAAGAACTTGAGGCTGTCATAGACAGAAAACGAAACATTCTAACCTTATGCCCTGATGCTGTCATCCCCCTCAAAGAAGAACCTTCCAAGCTAGTCAACATCGTGTTTAGCAATGCCCTTTCTGAGAATGCCAAGTCGGAATTGAACCGCCTAATCCTAAAATATGAGACCCTTTTTGGGCCCATATACAGCCAGAGATAAGAACTACAATCCAAGAACATATATTTGCAAAAAGCTATCCTTACCCGACCTGCATGAGAGAGATAGTAGAAAAAGAAATAAATGAGCTTTTAAGAGAAGGAATTATCCGCCCTTCTAAAAGCCCATATAATTCTCCTATCTGGATCGTGCCAAAGAAGCCAAAACCATCAGGCGAAAAGCAGTATCGCATGGTGATAGACTACAAGCGTCTTAACCAAGTGACCGTATCCGATGCGTACCCAATTCCGGATATAAATTCCACACTAGCAAGTCTTGGTAAAGCGAAATATTTCACGACTCTCGATCTGACTTCAGGGTTTCATCAAATACCGATGAAACCATCAGACATCCCGAAAACAGCCTTCTCCACCATGAACGGGAAGTATGAATTCCTCAGATTACCCTTCGGGCTGAAAAATGCGCCCACAATCTTTCAAAGGATGATTGATGACGTTCTCAAAGAGTACATAGGTAAAATTTGCTATGTGTACATAGATGATATTATCATCTTTGGTGACAATGAGGAAGTCCATTTAAAAAATTTAGAAATTGTTCTCACCAGACTACGAGATGCCAACCTCAAGGTGAATCTCGAAAAAACCAACTTCATGAAAACCGAAGTTGATTTCCTTGGTTATGTTATAACCCCCGAAGGCATCCGACCAGACGCCAAAAAGGTTGCCGCTATTCAAAACCTATTGCCACCAGTAAATTTAAAAGAACTTAAGTCTTTCCTTGGCCTTACGTCATACTATAGGAAGTTCATTCGCGACTACGCGTTCGTCGCAAAACCCCTAACTAATCTCACAAGAGGGGAAAATGCTCAGGTAAGGGCAAACCAATCGAGGAAAATACCGGTGAGTCTCGACGAGAAAGAACTGAAGTCCTTTAGCGAACTGAAAACTTTACTAACATCATCAGAAGTCCTAGCTTTCCCTGATTTCGGTAAACCCTTTAACCTCACGACCGATGCTTCAGACTACGCTATCGGAGCAGTCCTTTCACAGGGCGAAATAGGCAAAGACAGATCAGTTGCATACATTTCACGGTCATTAAACAAGACCGAGGAAAACTATGCAACCAACGAAAAAGAAATGCTGGCAATAGTCTGGGCCTTAGATAACTTACGATCATATCTATACGGCGCAAAGAAAATTAGAGTGTTCATAGACCACCAGCCTTTGACCTTCGCACTTGGGAATCGAAACTATAATGCTAAACTTAAGCGTTGGAAGGCGCGCATAGAGGAGTAAAACTGTGAATTGATTTACAAACCTGGTAAATCAAACTTTGTAGCAGATGCTCTCTCCAGGCTCAAAAGTCATGTAAATCACTTGTCCGGTTCAGCACGAGCTGAGGCGGCACATAGTTCGAATAAAGCAGAAAATGGCTCTGCGACTGAAACAGCCAGCGAACAAAATTCCTTAACGGAAACTGCCTTGAGCGCTGACTCCCTAACCAACTCAGCCTCCGAAGCTAAAGCATCAACAGACTCCGATAGTCAGACAGTGCATAGTGCCGAACAGGATAGCTCCGATTTAATCCCCCACGTTGAAGCACCACTAAATGTTTTCCGAAATCAAGTAATCATCAAGGCCGCAAGGGGATTAGAGATATACGAAGAACCACACCCAGGTTTCTCTCGACACTATGTCGCCGAGGACAATATGAATAAAACCAAGCTGACCAAAATACTAAAAGCCAAACTTAGACCGAATGTCATAAATGGAATGAAAATTCCAGAGTCTCTTATTGCAATGTTACAGGAGGTATTTTTAGAGCACTTTACGAATTATAAGATCCGAATAACGCAAAAATTGGTGGAGGATGTGAGAAATCAGGACCGAGTATGCGATTTAATTATGAACGAACATAGAAGGGCACATCGAAATCCTCGTGAGAACAAGGAACAGTTACTCGAGAAGTACTACTTCCCTCGAATGAATAGTCTGATAAAGGGATACACCAAATCATGTGAAGTTTGCAATGCTAATAAATATGATAGACACCCAATTCATCCCGAATTCCAACCAACTCCCGTTCCTTCCTACCCCTGTGAAATCCTTCACTTGGACATCATCGAGGTCCAGAATGAAAAATTTATCAGCTGTATTGATAAATTCTCAAAATTTGGCAAACTTTTTCATATAAAAAACAGAAGTGTTCTTCATCTTCGTGAAAAAATCCTAAAAATTATTCATTACTTCACAGCACCGAAAATATTGGTGACCGACAACGAGAGTAGCCCCCTAAGCCCAATCATAGTTAACTTTATAGAGATGTTAGGAACAAAGGTCTACCACACACCCGTTCGTCGATCTGAAGTAAACGGTCAGGTTGAAAGGTTTCATTCAACTATACTTGAAATATTTCGATACCTCAGATTAGAATACAGAAACTTGCGGCTGAAGGAACTGCTCTATATAGCGGTCGATAGGTATAATATCTCAATTCATTCGGTGACAAAGCGAAAGCCAAACGATATCTTTTTTGACCGTACGCAAAGAATTAATTACCAAAACATGATAGATTTCCGTACTAAAGTTAATAGAGAATTAAAGCACGAAATAAAAAGAAAACAAAGAGAATCAAATCTCTATAGAAATAGAAAAAGAACGCCTCCAAGGGCTTATAAAAAACGTGATGTTATATACACAGCCTCAAAAGGCATTCAGGCTAAAAATAAGCCACTTTTCCGAAAGGAAGAAGTAGCGCGTGATAATAAAGTCACCGTTACCACTGCAACAGGCAGAAGGGTTCATAAAACCCACATAAAAAATATAAAAAATGTATAATGCATACAGAGTATGGATTATATCCTTGAATACACAAAATTTAAGGCCTATAAACTTATAATTATTCATATCTAATATTTAAGTCTAACATACTTTTAAGATGATGTTAACATATTTTTAAGATAATTCTGTAATACAAAAATCTAAGCAAAGATTTAGATAAATATGTCAATACCTAGCATTTAAAAGTAAAAAGATTTTAAGATGATTTGCAGATTAAAAATTAATAAATACAGCAAAAGTAATGTCATTAGCGTAAGACTAGTTGTGCTTAGCATTTTATAACCTTTGTAATCCTAAAGTTTTGTCATAATCACAGCCATAAAAGATAAGTTAATATTTACAGACTGGCCTGCCTAATCTGCATAGCAATGTCCTGTGGACTCCAGATATTCGAATATTCAGCTCCAGTAGTTTCCATCAAGGAAGGTAAAGCGTGGATAGTCAACGGCAACTTCAACCTCGTGCATGTCATAGACCTGAACCAATTCGAAAATCAAATTGGGAAGGTCACCGACTACATCGGAAGGCACATCAAAGACAAAGATACGAAGGCCCTTATTAATTTCTACCTGGGTCAAATAAGCGATCGAATCAATCTTCTAAGGAACAAACCACGGAGAAGACAGAGGTCCATTGACTGGATCGGCTCGGCATGGAAGTGGGTCGCTGGGAACCCAGACGCAGCAGATTGGAACAAAATCCTGGGAAGTCAACAAGACATTGTGGAGAACAACAACCACCCATACAAGGTCAAGGAAGAACTTTTTGGCGTCATCAAGGATATGACGAGGAAGATTAACTGGGTCATCGATAAATCTAACAACGATATTAAAACGACGGATATTCAAAAATTCCAGCAGGACGTTATTAATCAAATCCTGCTTATTAAAGATGAAATCGACGAGATGGTACGAGCCTGTCAAATGGCGAAAGGTGGCATTATTAACACAAACTTGCTGAATCATGACGAGATCAACACTCTCGTATCAGAATTAGAAACTCTACCCTACGCCAATGAAATTGAAGCAGTCGAGTTCGGATCACCATCAATTTATTATACATCCTATCAATACCAAAGGTTAGGAAGGGGGACTACTGTCTTTCTATAAGCAATTCCACCGTGTGCAAGGAAGAAGCGTTAGTGAAGATTCCGGAGAATCACTGCACGGCGGGATTATTGAAAGGCGGTCACGCAGCCTGCACTTATTGTACGAACAATAACGAGATCATTGAGCTTATTGGTAAGGATACGATCTTTATTACAAACTACAATGGAGATCTTGCGTCAGGGAATTCTACGCAAACCTTGATGGGAACCTTCGTTATACGCCTAAACAACGAGACAATACATCTAAAGAACCATACATTCACGAGCTCTAGCTTAACCAGTTTACAGGCCCTACCTCCAACGATGGCGAACGTAACAATCGAAGGAATAAGATCGACCTTCAACAAGTTCATGGCCTTAGTCTGAAAAATATAGAACGTCTTCGCAACCTATCAAATAAACTCAGAATATCCACGGCTTCGGATGCGGTAATCCTTCTGCTGTTAATCCTTCTAGCATACATTATATGGCGAAAAATTACCGGCAGTTTGAAACTCCCTTCTATTAGCTTACCTCAGGATACACCGGCTGGTACAACCTGTACAGCCACTTAGTATAACTAATTTCTGACGTCATTGATCTACGGGCTGTAGATTTTCGAAGAGGGAGGAGTTAACACGATCCAGCAGACTGCAACCTAGAAACCCGACCCACTGCGAAGATCACAGTGGGAATACTTTGCATGGGAATCTATGCTGACGAAGCACACGCGCATCCGATGGATTTCATGTACATGCATGCGCCGAATGCACTATTCGTGGGAAGCGCTAACTCAGCGTATCGCATCAGGTGGAATCAAGGTAACGAGGAGCTGTTGTGTGGATTGGGGTGGCAGTCTTACATAGACGCGTATAGTATTTTAATTGTAATAAAGAAACTTTTATATTTGAATACGTGTTTTACTCCCGAACAGTTGGAGTTCGGTTTTTTTTTTTCAGTTACCCCGGAAAGGTAACGATAACTGTAATTTCGATGGAACTTCTTTATTTATATTTATTTAGACTACCACGCTCTGAAACGATCTAAAAAAGACTACAGTCATCGTCTGACCTCGGTATCGACTAGACGTATATCTCTATAAAGTGCGCGAGTTACAAAAAGTTCCGTTACCTCTTTGTCACACTCATCTACCTGTCTTTCTTCTTTATTTTCTCGTAAAATTACACATACATACATACGCTTAGTGTTTCTACAAGTCATTAAACTTTATAATGTCTCTCTGGGGCCATGTGCCTCCGGGAAACCGGTTCAATAGCCTCGACATCGAGTTGCTATCTGAGCCATTTTCTAAGAGAAAAAAAACACAAAATAACGCTCCTATGGAAGTTTTCAATCCTCAACCTACCACATCTAATTCAACCGATCCGAAGTTCATTACTATACGAGGGGCGTTCAACATATTCTCGGTATCGGGGTGAAGCTGTGGTTGTATATATAAATTGACTTATTTATCAAGTAATACTATTATTTTAGTGCATTCATGTAAAATTTCATATAAATGTGATTATTAATTCGCGTTTTATCTCTAGTTAAACAGAATCATAATGGCAAGTGAGACGATGATGGTGAAAATTGAGCATCGCGCTGTAATTAAATTTCTCACTAAGCAAGGAAAAAGTCAAAAAACTATTCATGAAGAGATGGTGGCTGTTTACCAGGGTTCCGCACCTTCATTATCAACTGTGCAAAAGTGGTCAAGTGAGTTCAAGAGAGGCAGAGAGAGCATTGAAGACGACCCCCGCTCCGGCGCCCCGGCTACTGCTTGTACGGGAGAAAGCATCAAAGAAGTCGAAAAACTTGTTCTTGAGGATGCCTGAATAAAGGTGAAAATGATGGCAGAGATCACCAAGCTTTCAATTGGTACCATTCACACCATTCTTCATGACCATCTTAACCTTTCAAAGGTCAGTGCAAGGTGGGTGCCACGAATGCTCACAGCGCCTCAGAAAAAAGTGAGAATCGCATGCTGTAGAGAGCTTTTGGAGATGTGTAGTGAGAACGCGAACGGTATTATGGATCGAATTGTTACTGGGGACGAAACATGGGTCCACCACTATGACCCTGAAAGCAAACAAGAGTCCATGCAGTGGCATAAAAAAGGAACAGACCCCCCGAAGAAGTTCAAAGTCACTCCGTCTGCCGGGATGCTGATGGCCACAGTTTTTTGGGACTCAAAGGGAATCTTGCTCATTGAGTACAAAAAAAAAAAGGTGAAACCATCAATGCCACATCGGGTGTTTTGCTTCTTCATGACAACGCTCCTGTTCACACGGCGCGAGTTTCCAAGGCTGCTGCGCGAGATTGTGGATTCGAAGAAATCCAACACCCACCCTATAGTCCAGTGCTTGCCCCTAGTGATTATTTCCTGTTTCCGGATTTGAAAAAATGTCTTCGTGGAAAAAGATTTTCGGATGATGAAGAACTCAAGTCGGCAATAAATGGGTATTTTGCAGAGAAAGAGGAAATTTATTTTGTTGAGGGTTTAAAAAAGCTTATCTCAAAATGTAACAAATGCATTGATGTTAGGGGAGATTATATTGAAAAATAAAAACAATTTAAATTGAATTCGGATTTTCCTTCATATCGATACCGAGAATATATTGAACGCCCCTCGTAAGTGCAAGTGATAAGAAGAAGCCACTCACTTCATATAGTGTATTTCTCCTAAAAAAAGGAATCGACAGCATCAGTACGAGTTATGATTCAATCTCCCAACTTCGAGACGGAAGTCTCCTTATCCTTTGCCGTAATCAAAAGGTTGCTGACTTATTCAAAACAAAAAAAATGCTGTCAAATATCTGCCCCATTAACGTCAATCTTCACAACACATTAAACTGCTCCAAAGGTACTGTCTATGCACCTTGTTTGATCCAGGTTCCGGAAGAGGAAATTATCAGGGAAATGAACACTCAAGGCGTCTCTGAAGTGTTCAAATTCACTAGAAACCAGGAAGGAGTTCACCGTCCCACTGGAGTCATACTGCTTACTTTTAACCGTTTTCGCCCACCACCAACGGTAAATATTGGCTGGTATAACGTCAGAGTGAGGGAATATTTCCCAACCCCCATGCGTTGCAAAAACTGCCAACTTTTAGGACACACCACAAAAAGATGCAACAATCCTTCTCGATGTGTTAGCTGCAACCTTCCTCCTCACAACCCTACGACCTGCACCTCAATCTGCTGCGTTAACTGCTCCGAGGAACACCCAGCTTCTTCGAGACAATGCAAAGCCTATCTCAAGCAAAGAGAAATTTTAAAAATTAAAACCATACACAAATGTACGCCGTCGGAAGCAAAGAAAATATTTAAAACCCAAAACCCAACCCCTATACTTCCTAACACTTTTGCAACAACATTAAAAGCCTCCGACAACCACCGTCCCGTCCTTACATCATCAACTTCCTCCAACACCAGCCCCAAAAAGCTTCTTCTCCTGGCCCATCAAATAAAGCCCAAATCATTAGTGACAACGAACAAAAACACAGCTCGACATCCTCTGATATTCAATCCACGCAAAAGTATTCATCTAAACCTAATAGTCATTCCACTTCAACTTCCAAAAACACTTCAGATAACCAACAAAAATCAACTGTACTGGAAACCAATTCTCCGAAATCACCAATCACAAATTTAGCACAAAAACTAATTCAAGAAAACTTATACTATACCCCGATAGATCCAGCGCAATCTTCTTCAAGCCATCAATCAAGCATCAACACAAAACGTATGCGAAACAAGTACCTTCTCTCTGAACATACACATACGGATGACTATGATTCGTCCTAAACAAACATTAATCTCCAACGCTACTGACCCCGCCATCTTTAGTCCGCCCTGTTTGGGCTCAACACTGGTCAACCAACACCCTAATCAAGGACGACGGGGTCCCACCAACATCAACATCAGATCACCAACCATAAACTACTCACCACACATAAACCCTGCATTGATAATAATTCAATGGAACATCAAAGGCTATTTAAATAATTATAACGATTTATTAATACTTATCAAATCAATCACTCCCAAAATTATTGCCCTTCAGGAAACCCACTTGACATCCATAACCAATATTCCCATCCCAGTCAACTATCATTTCATCCCTCAAAACCATTCCCTAAGTCCCTATGGCGGAATTGCTTTCTTAATTCATTCTTCAGTTCAATTTAACCAATTTATTCTTAACAACGACTTTGACGCCCTTGGCGTCACAATCTCATCCAAACTCAAATTTTCAATCATTAATGTCTACATTCCGCCCGTTCAACATTTTAATATAACCAATTTAAAGAATGTCCTTGACTCTCAACATGTACCAACTCTAGTACTTGGCGACTTTAATAGCTGGAATTCTAGCTGGGGCTCGCCCCAAAACAACCATCGTGGTAACACTCTATCCAAGTATATAACTAAGTCTGATTACCAACTCCTTAATGATGGATCTCCCACACATTTTAGCACCCACTCAACCTTAACCCATATTGACCTTGCTTTCTGTTCCCCAATTCTAACTGTTGATACCAAATGGTCAGTTTTTGATGACCTCTGTGGAAGTGACCACTTCCCTATTATAATTTCTATGTTCCATTCTCCCCCTCCTTCCGCGAAAAGAAGACCTAAATTCAAAACTGACGAAGCCAACTGGATTCTTTATCAACGACTTCTAGATAAGCATAGCTCTGTTCGCCCTTTCAGTGATAATATTAACAAAGAAGCTGCTATTATACACAAAATCATTCTCCAAAGCGCTAACCAATCTATTCCTCAAACCACTTTCTCAGCAGGGAACCCAAGAGTACCCTGGTGGAATCACGAACTTGAGCAGCTAAAAAGAGAAAAGAACAGACTCTGGAATTCTCTAAAACGCAATATTTCGACTGAAAATGCTATCAACTATAAAAGAGTTAACGCCTTATAGAAAAGGAAAATAAAAATTTCTAAATCAGAATCTATCCATAAATTTACTTCTGAAATTACGAGGGCGGGTCAATAAGTCCGTGACTTTTGGAATAAAACACAGATTTTTTGATAAAAAAATAATTTTATTTTTCAACGTAGTATCCCTTGAGCTCTATACACTTTGTCCAACGCTTCTCCAATTTTTTTATCCCTTCAAAAAAAAAATGATTTGTCGAGGTCCTCAAAATAGGCCTTTGTTTGCGAGATGACTTCATCATTGGAGTCAAATCTTTTTCCACCAAGCCATTTCTTCAGGTTTGGGAACAAGAAGTAGTCGCTCGGAGCCAAATCTGGAGAATAGGGTGAATGAGGGAGAAATTCATAGCCCAATTCATGGATTTTTGCCATGGCAACTGCACATGTGTGCACCCTTGCATTGTCTTGGTGGAAAAGAACTTTTTTCTTGGCCAAATGAGGTCGGTTTTTTTTTCAAATCGTCATTGAATCGGTCCAATAAGTTGGCATAATATTCCCCATTGATTGTTCTTCCCTTTTGAAGGTAGTCAATCTGGATTATCCCGCGTGCATCCCAAAAAACAGTCGCCATAACTTTATTGGCTGACAAACCCACCTTGGCCTTCTTTGGCGCCGAAACCCACTGTTTTGACTGTTGTTTGTTCTCTGGTGTGTTGTGATGGATCCATGTTTCGTCCACGGTTACAAAACGGCGCAAAAACTCCTCCATATTGCGATTAAACAACGCCAAACCTTCCTGTGAAGTTATTACACGATTGCGTTTGTGGTCGACTGTGAGCAAACGCGGCACCCATCTTGCGGAAAGCTTTCTCATGCCCAAGTGATCATTCAAAATTGAAACCACTGAGCCATGCGAGATCCCTACGGCTTCCACAATCTCTCGCACTTTCAATCTTCGGTCGGCCAACACCATATCGTGAATTTTTTCGATTGTTTCGGGTGTAGAGACCTCAACTGGGCGTCCAGGACGTTCGGCATCTTCAGTGCTTGTACGGTCACAACGAAATTCAGTAAACCACTTTTTTACCATTGAAATCGATGGTGCAGAGTCCCCATAGTATTTATCAAGCTTAGCCTTGGTCTCGGTAATGGTTTTTTTTCGCAAGAAATGATGCTTAATAAGCACACGAAATTCACTTTTTTTCATTTTCTCCTCAAATTAGTGAGTAGTCTGATAAAAATAGCTGTCAAACACAAACTAACTGACGCAGCAAGTTTAAATTTTGACAGGAGTCAACTGACAGATGCCTGTTGACAGGAGCAGTGTTGCTGTTTCAGTAAAGAGGTCAGAAATTCAAAAAGTCGGACTTATTGACCCGCCCTCGTAATCCCAATACTCCCATTGCCATAATTTGGTCCAATATCAGAAGATTCTGTGGCATTAATTCTTCCTCTCCCATCCACTGCATTTCCCCCACTAACTCCCCTAATATTAATATCACTAACCCCCACTCCATTGCCAAGCACTTTTCCGAATTCTGGTCTAAAGAGTCTCACGATTCAAACTTCTCCAATCGTTTTTGTCAAAACAAACTTCTCTCTACCCCTTTTGTCACCTACTCAGCCTCAGAAAATGGAAAAATAATTGACAAAGATATCAGTCTTTTAGAGTTAGACATGGCATTAAACAAATTAAAAGGCAAGACACCCGCCAATGATAGAATATCATATGCAATGTTAAAGAATCTCTCTCCTTCCATGAAAGCTAGACTTGTCAAGCTTTACAATTCCATCTTCCATAACTTTATCCCCCAACTTTATAAAAACAGTAATGTCATTCCCATACTCAAACCAAAATCAGATAAAACACTTCTGGAATCGTACAGATCTATCTCCCTTAACCCCTGTTGCGCCAAAATACTTGATAAGATAATAGCCAACAGACTCTGGTGGTTTGTTTCCAACAACAAACTTCTCTGCAGTTATCAAATTGGATTCAAGAAAGGAAAATTTATCACCGATTGCCTTCTTTATCTAGACCACCTTATAACCAACTCCCTTTCGAAAAGTATTCATCTTTCCCTCATTTCCCTCGACTTCGTAAGAGCCTTTGATAAAATCGGAGTCCACACAATAATCGATCAACTCAAAGCCTGGAAGGTAGGCCCAAACATCATTAGATATATCTTCAATTTTATGAAAAACAGAAAGATCTCGTCCAGAATTGGAAGCTCATCATCGTCCTTTTTGCCCCTCTTCAACGGCATCCCTCAAGGCTCCCCCTTGTCTGTTCCGGTGTTCCTTATAGCATTTAATAAACTCTCCATCACCCTATCCCTCCACAAAGAAATAAAATTCTGCGCCTATGCTGATGATTTTACAATTGTCAAAGAGATAAATAAAAATACTTCTTCCCCCATTATTGATCTCAACTCCATCGTTCAAGACATACTATCGTGGTGCGAGTATTCTGGAGCTAAATTATCCCCTATTAAAAGCAAACATCTCCATATCTGTAGAAAACACAAATGCACATGCAAAATTGTTTCAAATATCTTAAATCTAGAGAAAGTTGACAGACTAAGAATCTTGGGCTTAATTTTTCAAAGAAATTACAGATGGAATGAACACATCGAATTTATGCTTCCCACTTTGGGGAAAAAACTGAACATAATAAAATCCCTTTCATACAACAAATTTAACTGCAACCCAGTTTCATCATTTCCACTCCACCATCAAATCCATAATAGTTAGCAAAATTAACTATGGTCTTTTTCTTTATGGTTTCTCCTCCAAATCCCACCTCAACAAAATTAAAACTATTTATAACTCCGCCATAAGAAAGGCCCTCAACGCCTTCCCTACCACTCCAATCAACAATTTACTGTTCGAAGCAAAACTGCCAACTCTTGAAAACCTTAGATATCAATCAATCCACTCTAAAGATATACAAATCCACTTTATTCTCCAAAGATTCCCCACTCCATAGATTAGTTAAAAAGAAAAAAATAGAGAAAAAAATAATGTCCTGTATCTCACGTTCTTCTATTCTCTGCAACGAATTGAACATCCCTTACCAACCCATTCAACCTTCCCCTTCATATCCACCTCCCTGGCTATTTCAATCTTCCTCGATCATTTCCTCTCTAAGATCCCACAGTAAGTCCCACACCCCCCCTACAATATTCCGAGCGTATTTTTCCGAACTCAAAAATAGTTTTCAAAAATATTCGTTTATCTATACAGATGGCTCCAAAATGGGCGACAGGATAGGTTTTAGTGTCACCACAGAAAGCGAAACTATCTGCTCCTTTCTATTACCCTCATATTCCTCCATTTTTACAGCGGAAATGATAGCCATTTTTAAAGCGCTGCAATTCACTAAAAAGTAAAAAAAAAAGTTTGCTATTTGCACGGACTCTCTATCTTCCATTAATGCTATCCTTAACCCCAACGACCAATGTTACTATCCTTCTTTAATTCGCAATCTTTTACATCTACAATTCCCAAATACCTTGTTAATATGGGTGCCAGGTCACGTCCAAATAGCGGGCAATGAATTCGCCGACAAAACAACCAAGGAAATCCTTGAAACCCCTTCTCTTTTCACCACTAATTACAATAGTCACGACTTAAACAATTTTATTAGAAAATCTACTGACCCAACCCAACATATCTGGGAGAAAACGTCGGATTGGTACAGAACCATCAACAAAAACAAATCTTCTATCATAGATTACGCTGCAGCTTCTAAACTATCCCGTAATGATACAAGTAAAATCACTAGACTCAGACTCGGACACAATAGACTTTGCCACGAACACTATATCAACAAAAATAAATCATCCACTTGTTCATTTTGCAATAATTTTTATATTAGCATCCACCATATCCTTTTCGATTGCCCAGCCTTCCAAATACACAGATCCAATTCCCAAATCAGTTTCAGTGAACTCCTCTCCAATCCCAACCCAGATAACTCTAACTTTATTATCGACTTCTTAAGAAAAACAAATTTGTATAGCCTAATATAATTTTCACGCCAATATCCACATACATATATAGCCTAAGGCCTCGTTGCTCCGGCTAAATAGCTAACATCTAATTTTTATAAATATCTGTTAGCTTATGTAAATAAATAAATAAATAAATAAGACTAACTCGCGTAGCCGAAGTTGTGTGGAACATTAGCGGCGAGAGAGCGTAAACCTGCTCGTCCTCGCTGACAAGTCGCCACAATCACTTTCTACTACAGCTAGTTTTAATTTAAAAATAAATCCGTATTTTGTTTATTTTTCTATTTTATTTTGCCACTTTGACTAAAACTGAAATATATCCTACAATTTTTACCAAACCTCCCGAAATCACATGCAGCTTCTGATTCGTTTTCTGTAAATCATGCTTTTCAAATTGGCTAACTAACCTTTCTTTATGAATAACAGACGTGCATGCACCGGTATCAATCGCAACCTTCAACAAACAAACAGGGGGTGGCCGTGGTGTAGTGGTACTAGCAATCGCTTCTGACTCGGAAGGTCGAGGTTCGAATCCTAATCATGACAAGTTTTTCATTTGTGTAATTGGAACTAAGTCAAAAAATCTTTCATCACAAACCAATTCTATGTACAACGGAACATTACCGAAATCTAAGTTATTAACATGAGTGGCTCCATATTTTACAGTGGCTCCATATCTACAGCATTTATAGCACAGAATATTCCTTTGGTATCCATTGTCCTCCTTCCGATCGTCTTTCTTGTCCCAGCCGCTGCTTTTCCCGCTTCCCCTGCTGTAGCTATGATAGTTTCTATTCTTTCTTGACGCTCCAGGTGGAAATTGAACCTTGTTCACCATTGCCTCCGGTGTTGACCCTCCCATCACTTGTAGTTCGTGTTGAACCATTTCGCAATTTAAAGCTACATCACAACATTAAGAACCGATCTTTTAAGGCCTCGTCCAAGAAATCGTCGTATGCGCAAGTATCCGCCAATCCCCTCAGTACCACTATATAATCAGCCAGCGTTTCATCATTGTTTTGGTTCCAATTTAAGAACTGGAATCTTTCTGCTGTAGTATTTTTCTTCGGTTCTAAACGAGCAGTCAGCAATTCCTCGAATTTGAATATTTCCGGCTTTTTTGGTGCCGCCAAAGTCTTTACAATTTTCTAAAGTTTTGCTCCTTCAACCCCCAGCAAAAACGATACCTTTTGTGTGTCATCTTCGATTTTATTTAGTACGAGTAAATGCTTCATTCGTTTAATATAAGATATAAAATCATCTCCCACGTTGAAGTATTCGATTCTTCCGATAAAGTTCGCCATGCCAATAAAAAAAAAACTCAATAGAAAATTCTGAAACCTGTTTTGTCCTCGTAATATGTCAAAAACTAGCATACACAACGAGACTTCAGCTTAAGACTAACTTTATTAACAAACTTAATTATCCATTACATGTATCAATTATACCTAAACATATGTATATTGCTTAAACTATGGTTATCATATATAAATGCATACATAATTGATACGGAGCTTTCAATACATATCAGGGTCCAGTTAATTTTCGGCGGATTCCTCATCTTTAATAAATTTCAGACCCTGCATCTGATTCTGAATTCGATGAACCTATGGTTCGACATGGAGATTTTCATACTACTTTCCAGCCAACAATCTCTTTAGCATACGTGTTGGATAACGTTAAGTCTATTTCTTGCAGACACACATGCTAAGATTTCAGCGATGCAAGTGTCACTCATGTATAATGGCTGAGTGTTTAAATTTCGCTGTAAGGACAACAGCCAGCATTGTGTTTTGGAAGTATTCAATTTTACTCTGTTAGTTATGCTGTTAATATCAGAATTTAATGAGCTTAACATTTGCTGCCTTTCCCGTTATACAGCCGAAGAGCAGGGACGTGAGCTCGGGAACGAATATGAAAAGCAGAGAGTACTGTCGTCAGCAAAGGAATATGAAATCCTTCCCTTAAGACACTTGTACTGCTACAGTTTTAAAAATATTTTTTGAAAAATCCGGTTATTACCATGTCAGGCTACATGAAAATTATAATTTACGTGTCAACACTAGAAACTTTGTATCTACTCCAATTATTCACAAAACACACTTCATATTTTTGTCACCGCGAACTTAAACATTTAAACAGTGTCAAAAATGGTTTTTCTCTTTTGATCATACTAAAAGATTCATTTCGGCGTACAGTAATGTAAATCGTAAGTTTACTCTGAATTCATCTGTATAATAAAAGGTTTTCCAATAGGGACTTGTCAACTTTGAATTTAATTTGTGTGTTAAATTGAGTCAGTTTCGGTCGTAATTCTAGCCCTAGTAGACAGGCAATAACAAGTTTAGTGCAAAAATTTGAGTCTACATATTCGGTGTGTGATTTTGCGTGTCAGTGAGACAAAGGGTTGGTCGAAGAGTCGAAAATATCGCTGCCGTTCAGGCGTCCGTAGCAAACGATTCAAATCAGTTAATTCCACGGCGTTCTCAAGAATTGGGCATCGCTCAGACCACATTATGGCGTATTTTGCGTAAGGATCTTGGTTTACACCAAGCTGACTCAAGAATTGAAGCCGATGGACCATTTGAAGCGACGTACGTTCTCCGACTGGGTTCTGGAGAGCGCGCGCAAAGACGATGAATTTCATCGTAAAACCATCTTCAGTAACGAAGCTTGCATGCCAGCGGCGTTATTGGGCCATATTTTTTCGTTGACGAGAACGATCGTCACGTTACTGTGAATGGTCAGCGTTATCGCCCCATGATCACCGATTATTTTTGGCCCGAATTGGAAGATATGGACTTGGACGACATGTGGGTTCAACAGGATGATGCCAGACAGCACACGCTACAATCGATTTATTGAAGAGTAAGTATAGTGAGCGTGTTATCTCAAGAAATGGGCCAGTCGATTGGCCGCCTCGTTCGTGGGATTTAACGCCGCTTGACTATTTTCTGTGGGGCTACGTTAAGTCATTGGTTTATGCCAACACGCTGACGACGTTGGCAGAGCTCAGAGCCAACATTGGACGCGAAATAGTGGCCGTTTCGGCCGAAATGTGTGGCCGAGACGTTGAAAATTGGGTCCAACGAATCGACCGCTGCAAACGTGCCCGCAGTAGCCATATGAACGAAGTCGAGTTCCACTCATAAATGTTTTGATTGTACTTCAAGTCGATAATAAAGTTTTTGAAATATCTCAAATGGTTTGCGTTTTATTTAAAAAAAAAAGTTGTCAAGTCCTTATTGGAAAACCCTATATATCTTGTTTTTATTACTTATTTCTCCCCATCAACAGAATATTAAATTTTAATATTTAAAGTATTGGTACTTTCGCCCCTTGTCATTTATTTGCCAATAGATTTTACTATATTATTTCCTGCAAAAACACAAACTGCATTTTTATAAATCGTGTAATTTGAATTGTATTAATTAAATGTTTTTGTCAAGAAATAAAGAAAAAAAATGTTGGATTAGAAATAGTAGACAAGAGGTTTATATGAGCGTATTGAACCAATGCGAATTGCTTCAACGCACATTGAGTTGTCGGATAAAGTGGGTATATGACATGCAAAAAGGGATGATTTTCTAAAGAATACTACATACAAAATATCAGTTGAGCTGACGTTGTATTTAGTTTTCGTATCTCGAAGCTATAAAAAAATGACCGCTATTTTTCTTTCACAGAAATTTAAATTTTTGAAAAAAAAAAGGATATTTACAATAACAAATATACGAAAATAATCGCTGAAATAGAAAAAAATGAAAAAGGACCTGCACACCCATTCATTTTTATTACCAAACTCTATCTTCGCATGTGGCGGCAGGCCAATTGTTTTGAATAACACTATACATGTTTATTGAAACCGTTAGCTTTTTAGCATTCTCAGAGATTTTACTTGTCGCGTTGAACAAAATTGTGTTGTAAATGGGAGATTTTACCAGCGGAAACGATTTAGTGATATCATTCTGATATTTGGTGATCTTTGCCAGATGCATTTCCGAAATCCAGTGCAATAAATGATCAAAACGAACGAAAGAGACATGAGCCAAGAATTCAAACAAATATTTTTAAAAAAAGCGGATGCGTTTAGATGTTTGATAAGCCCAGAAATTCTTGATACAAACAGGAAAGTGAAGAGGGCCTATGAAGACAATCGTTTGTCAGCAACACAAAAGATACTTCGTCGATGGTATGATACGGATGCAGATGAGATGTATGCATATATTGCAGTATTACTGTATGCAGGTGCCGAAAAATCGTCAAAAGAAGAAGCTAAGGACTTATCTGATCAACACAATATGTCTTTTTAGAACTATTTGAACTATTTGTAGATGCCAAAATTAATTATCCTCTGCGTGGAAAAATTTATTTAGGACAGCAACCTGGTGACGATCGTTCGGATGGCATAGCACACGGCCTTGTGATGCATCTTTTAGAAGGTTTTTTTTACGACAATTTTAACGTTATCACCGACAATTTTTTTTATATCTGTGCCATTGGCTTTAGAGCTAGCAAGTAGAAAGACTACACTAGTGGACACAATAAGAGGCAACAAACATGCAGTTAGTTAGCTATGCGAGTAACACAAAAAAGAACTTTATTTTCTTGTAAACTTTACACCACGACGAGGACATTGATGAGGAATCGCAGAAGAATGTTATAATTATAGACTATAATAGAAATAAAGGAGGCGTAGACACTTTTGACCAAATGGTTACACTCTACAGCTGCAAACGAAAAACTAACCGTTGGCCAGTCACATTATTTTACAACATCATAGATACTGCAGCCCTAGCTGCCTACAGATCATATGATATAAGCCAACCGGAATGTTATAAAACTAAGAAGAGATCGGGAAAAAGAAAAGCCTTTATCAAAAAACTATAATTTGAATTAGCCGCTAAACATTTAGAGAAAAGAATTTTAAAACCAAGTTTGCGAAATTCTGTGAAAACGAAAAGATACGATTGTCTTCACTACGCAAAACATAAAAAAGCAAAGATGTGAATCCTGCAAAACACAAAAGATGGATAACAAAACAACTGCAGTTTGCAATTTGTGTTATGTTCCCACCTGCACAAAGCACTAGCACTAAGAGATGAATCACCTGCTGAAGCTATCGACGTTCCTAATCGGGATGATGTTGATGAAACATTCGCTTCTACATCAAAACCAAAGCGCAGTAGGAATCAATCACCGACCTGAACATTCAACTGTACAAAGTAAAGGGTCCGCCATTAGTTTTATCCTTCCGCTGAACGAATATGGTTGTGTATACGCTTGAACAACGCTGGGAAATATTGCGACATTACTTTGAAAATCATGGTAATGTTGCAGGATGTGTGCGAAAATTGCGTACGGCTTTTGGAAGAAGAGAAGCACCGTCAGCTCCATATGTTCGTTATCTTGTGAAAAAAGTGAAACAAACTGGCATACTCATCGATAAACCAAAGCGTGAAAAGCCAAAAACAGTGCTTACACCCGAGAACATTGCTGCTGTGGCAGAAAGTGTGCTTGAAGCGCCATCAACATCAATTCACCGTCGTTCTCAACAATTAAACATTTCGGAGACATCATTGAGACGAATTTTGCATAAAGACCTTGGTATGACGCCATACAAAGTCCAATTTGTTCAGGAGTTGAAGCCAACTGACCATCCAATGCGTTTTCGCTTCGCTAAGTGGGCAAGCGATCGACTTAGAGAAGATGCCGATTTTGCCAAAAAATCATCTTTTCAGATGAAGCTCATTTTGATCTTGGCGGGTATGTAAACAAGCAAAATTGTCGTATTTGGGGCACAGAAAACCCGCACGCATGCATTGAAAAGCCGATACACCCAAAACGAGTCACTGTTTGGTGCGGATTTTGGTCCAGAGGCATAATTGGGCCATTTTTCTTCGAAAATGAGCAAGGAGTGGCCGTTACAGTCAATGGCGATCGTTATCGGGCCATGTTGAACGAATTTTTGTTCACAAAAATTGAAGAGGATGATATTGGCAACATTTGGTTTCAACAGGACGGCGCTACGTGCCGCACAGCCGAAGCTACACTCGATGTTTTGCGCCCTGTTTTTGAAGATCGCATTATCAGCCGCAGAGCTGATGTCGTTTGGCCACCTCGGAGCTGCGATTTGACACCGTTGGACTATTATTTGTGGGGTGTCGTAAAAGATAAGTGTTACGCCGACAAGCCAGAGACAATTGACGCTTTAAAGGACAATATTCGTGAAGCCATTGGTGAAATACAGCTGCACACAATCGATAATGTGCTAAAAAATTGGACCGATCGTGTAGGCTACTGCATGGCCAGCCGAGGCAGCCATTTGAATGAAATTATTTTCAATTATTAACCGGAAGGATAAAACTAATTATCTGTCAAATCAGACATGAGCTAAGTGTTACCATTCACGAAATAAGCACTAGTTGAAAAAAAAACGTTAGATGGCGGACCCTTTATATTTACATTTATGTTTTCTAAATATGTATATAATTTAGATTTAAATAAACATCATTTTTTTTACTTTGATCTCATATGAAAAATGCAATCTTCCATACTTATTTTACAGAGCACTGAGTACCCAGGTACACGATAACTTCAAATTTTACAGTACACGGGTCGAGGGTTAATAACACCATTTGCTAGAATAAGACCTCATATGGACGCTGTTTATATACTCTTTACACTTTCAAAATATTATGACCATTTACAAAATTTACAAAATATTAGAAACACATCATAATCGAAGAAAGGAGTGGAAAAATATAAATTAAATTGAAATGGCGGCATTGCAGAAGGTTTTGGTGATTTGTATTGCTCAAACTCACGAATGTCCGCTAAAAAACAAAACCCTTAGTTTGACGATCTATGCCGGCAAGCAGAAGAAGCAAGGCAAGATACAAGCGCGGCTACCTAGTTTTATGAGGAAAGAAGAAGGGAATATAATTATCCATTCTCAATCCTTGGTGAAAGGATGTTGAAAGGTGCTGTGGCAAGAAAAGAATAAAAAATATACCCGGGAATTAAAATCTAGTCCGAACCAGTCAATGAAAGCTAGGAGTGGTTCACATTCAAAACATAAGAATTTAAGTCTAGGGAAAAGGCATTGTAACCGATCAAAAAATGTATTTTTTTAAGTGAAAAATAAAAAAATAAATCTTTTTTTCTTGTCAGATAACGACTTGTACAATTTTACACAGACTTCCAATTTATTTAAAAAAAAAATGGTAGCTATAAGCAAGTCTTAAAGCTATGCCAACAAAAGATTTACAAAATTGTAAACTAACTATATTAAAATGAATACCTTTATTAACCGGTAAAAACCGGTACAACATCCATGTAAATTACAAAAAAAAATTGTTTTCCGTTACTTGTCCGATGAGACGTGAATGAAATTACACATATTTTACTTCCGGAGAATTGCTATTACTCTCCGAAATGCTGATGAAATCAGAAAAATTACCTTTTCTGGTGAACAATGTTAGCCTGTTTTTGTTATTTACAAAATTTTATTATATTGATTAGAAGACTGAAAGGAGGACCTTGCTAACAACTGAGCATCTTCTGTTTTTGAAGCACCGGTGAAGATGAAACTCCATTCCCGTTCTGTGTAACGGAGAAAGGATCAAAATTACCTTCAGTGTCTAAAGATCGACTTGACGGGCAATGAGCAAATACTAACAGCAGTTATAGATTCAGGAGAAAATATCGATGATAATTATTTCTTCGTGATCGAAGATCCACTGGTAAGCGCTATTTTCCAGCGAAGTGTTTAAGACAAATAAGGTAATTGGCATGAATCACGACCTTTAAGATCGAGTCCTTCTGCACAATGACTATCTTCAAAATAATACGAAGAATTGGTAATTTGAAATCTCCTGTTACACTGTGTTCAGCGTCAAATAATGCCATACCCGACGTGAGGCAACTACCTCCCCTCTCAAAACGGTCTTCGACAAGCACATGTGCCAAAACAGATCGCCTGCATGGAAGAACGAGAGCTTCACTTGCGTTCTACGAGCAAAGGAGGAGGAATCGAATAAATGAAGCAGCGTGTGGAAATTTTACCAAAATGCAAAAAGAAAACAAACGTGATTTCTTATAATAAATTAAGTAAAAACGCCAATAAGCATAACAAGACTGCGAACTCATTTCATCGATTTGACTGGATGAGAGGTTTTGCTGTAAAGTAATGTCTACTTTTACATTGCCCATTATGTGAACAACTGAAACCATTTTCACACAATGTCAAGCTCAAAATGTCTAGATCGATACACAACACCACCTTTTCAATGGTGCGTATGACATTATCTATACAGAGCCATGTCTAGGATTGACATATCTCCCAAACTCATCAGATTCTTTAGAATGAGGATGAAGAACCCTTGCGTCAAGATCGGAAAAATCTCCCGATACCCTTGATGTTGAAAAATGGTTTAAACAAAGAGTCATGCCATTTTTTAACATCATACTTACTTAAGAAGATTGTGCAAAATTCGCAAGCCAGCAAAAAAGGAATAATTTTCCAAAAGGCTGTGTAACTATCATATTTACATACGGTGATTACATTGATATCATTGATAGAACGAATCGAACTGTCACTGGCACATTTACAAATATTAAAACAGAAGCGGTTTTAGCTGTAAATGAGGATTGATGAGGTATTTAAGGATTTTATCCACTTCGCTCCGCTATTAAGTCTGACAATGTCAAGCGAAGTATTACACTTGACAATCGCTGCTTCTTTGGCTTTAGAACGCAATTGAACACTAAGGCTTCATCAAGAAACACAAAGGTGACTATAATATAATACCCTGTGGGTATTGAAGGGGGATGAAGATATTCTTTGCCGTTTTTTTCGAACGATTTTTAGTCCTATTTGGAGGGGGAGATATAACAGCGACATCGACCTGGTGAGAAAAGGGAGCATTAGTCGCCTAAGCTAATGAATATGAACGATACACCCGAATTGTCTTCAATTCCTATTCAGACGGACGACGCAGTAGAGGAAAATGTCGTCTAAGTCGGTACGCACAAGTGTAAGGAGACCTTAACTGCCTTGCGTAATTCAAGGCAGCTAGCCAAAGGCCGCGCTAACTGGAAAGGTTTTTTAATTGAGGTACAGGTCCACCCCGGACTGTAGTGCCATTTATATAAGTAAGTAATACGGTCGTCAGAAGTGGGATGGGATTTAATACGGAAGTGTTTTTATTATTAGGAATACTCTTTTGTATTGATACAACTGGTTCTCTTGGGTAGCATTAGCAAGTGAAAAAAGGATCAATGTCGCTCTAATAGCCGCCCACGAACTTTTTATATTTAAAAACAGCCATCACTCCTTACTGTTTTAATTAATGAATGTTTTAATAAACATTAATAAGATATATCGCATACATAATGAACATATTTATGTTAGAATAAAGCATAACAGAGATCGGGCCAAAGTTAGAAAAGGTTTTTTTCGCGAAGAAAAGGTTTGCAATTTTCCGAGATTTTGCCAGAAGTAATAGGTTTTCATCCCGTGATGTATCCACAGTATCGCTATTGCAATCGATTTCTTTCTTTAATAAAAAGGGACCAAATGAAAAGATTTTTTTTATTTGTCAAGGATAGGGTAATTTTCTGGAAGTACGTCGCTGAAGTCGATATACACACATATGTATTACATATCGATCCCACTACATCGATTGCCCGAAAGAACACAAAATTAGATTACGCCTCCACAATATACTGAGAATGGGCATAAGCAAAAGTTCTATTGCTCGATATATAATTTTTTTTGTATATAATTTTTCAATATGTGGATTTTTTTCGACTTAACGCAATGGCTTTCTTAGTTATATTCGTTATACTATTATATTTGAAGCTTGGTTTGCACACTACCTTATGCTTAAATAACACATTATATACTTATAAGAGTAACCTCAACTTGTAGATATTTATTTGTACATATATGTATATTTACCTGGAAGTTGACATAAATCAGGATATTCTCTATTTTCTGGTTGCAACAGAAATGGTATAAAATCACGAAAAATTTGTGAATCAAGTCCATAACTATCTAACCAGGTTATATCGCATTGTGATTCTCTAAGGTAAAATCTATTAAACAAGTTTTGAATTAAAAGAAAAACAGTCTTTTAATATAAATGCTGATATTACCTATGGAAATCTCTGTCCGAATGCATAGGCCATAGCAACATTACCGATACAGGTTTTTCCTCTGGAGCCAAGCGCCTTTCTTTGTACTCACCTGCAACCTCAGCAAGCTCATAGTTATTGCCCAGTAGACCCAAACGTTCAACTATACAAGACACAATTTCGTCGGCTGTGGTTTGCTTAGAAGCCTCTACGCTAAGAGCTTCATAATGTAAAGAAAGTGCACCCACATAAACCTTGAAAGTGAAAAAAAAAAATAATTAAGGAGACCATTGTAAACATTTTAAATAATAAAAACATGCATTTAGCGATACATAAAATTTGCGCGACTTTTGAAAAACAGTAGGATTGGGGTTGAGCATTCCCATAAACAACGAAGTACCAGTGGAAGAAATATGTATATTGGATGTAAGTATTTGTACGAATTACATATTTCAATGCTTGTACAATATTAGAATTACATTTATAACGTTTATCATGCTCAATATTTTGAGCTGTCCCAATTTCCAATTTTAGATGTCACTCTTAGAGAAACTTATTTAAGCAAATTTATTAACATAAATTGAATAGCTCTTAGTTATTAGAACAAAAATAGAACAAATTTTTTTAATTATAATTGTAATTAGAATTATTTTGAAAATTTTTGTTAATATACAAAATTAAATGTTTTTTTCTATTTTTTACTTTTTTTTTTAATAAGATATACATAGATTTGTAATAATATTTGTTGATGATTTGTAAAAAAAACACACTGGGACTAATTAGGTACGATATAAAAATAATATATTAAGTCTTTCTATTAAGATCAGTATTTTTACCAGAATATGGTCTTATGCGCGTTGAATTTTCAAGTGAGTTTTAAAGATTTTTATAAGGTATCAAAAGATAATGAAGGGTCACTTTCTCCACACACCTCTTACTAAAATTTGAATTTAAAACTATCGTTTAATTTTTTATAGCTAGATAATAAAAATACTAAAAAATAGCTTAACTATCTTATTCCAATTTACTGGCCCTATGCACATTTAAATTTAATTACACGACTTTTTTTTCCTAATTGTCTACAATTGCCATACAGATCGGGTGGTGCACTAACGCGAAAACTCGGAGTTACATATGGTGTTATAACTAGTACGCCGACTTAATCTGTGCCTGAATCAGGACGGAGGCTGTCGCGATGTACCAGTTTATGGTCTTTTAACAGAAGTCCATTCCCAAAATGCAAATTATCCCTGTGTTTGTGAAACTTTTGGCTAAGTCACCAAAATAAATAAATTTCACCACAAACTGCTGCACGAAAAGATTTCAGTTCCGTCACCAATTGCCACGAACTTCCAACCAGAAAGACTACAAAATCTTCGTACTCCATCTATACCTGGACTCCTCTTTCGGATTTTACCAGTGGTGTAAAATCCTAAAATCCTGGACTCGACCCAAAGGGCGAGATAGCTGTATTCGCCATGTTTGATGACGGTTCGTCAATTTCGATATTGGAAGATGAGGTGGCCATCAAACTTGGACTCTGTGGGAGGAAGCAGCAGTTGACTCTTCAGTGGTTTGGTGACAAGGTGGTGACAGAATCATCTTCTACCGTATCCTGTGAGATCAGAAGAAAGCCTCAAGAAGCCCATCAATACGAACTTCGCAATGTAAAGACTGTACGCAACCTAGGCTTACCCACGCAGACATTTTGCAAAAACGACTTTGAACATTTGAAGAACATTCCGATTGAGAACTATGAAAACGTACAACCATCTCTTCTTCTAGGTCTTGACAACTGTTATATGGGGGTTGCCAGTTTTGTTTTGGAGGGAACACGAAAGGAACCCGTAGCAGGGTACACTAAGCTCGGTTGGTTGGCATATGGACCGAAATCTGCCGACGAGAACGTCAATCAACGCACTTTTCACGTGAAGGAGGTCGAAGCGCTCGAAGAACTCAAACCGATAGTCAATTCGTACTTTACCACTGACATGACATCAATGATTTTTGGAGCAGCTTGTTCACCGTGTGCAGCCGAGTTTATTAAAAATCTCAATGCAGCCAAATTCACCAACGAAGCTCCTGAAGCTGTTTCCGCCATAGTCGAAAATCATTATGTAGATGACTATGTCTGCAGCTTTAACAGCGAAGCCGAAGCGGAACGTGTGAGCAGAGAGGTCACAAAGATCCATAGCCTTGGAGGGTTCACCCTTCGCGCCTTTGTGTCCAATATTGATTCACTTCAGTCGAAGTTGAACAAAGATTCACCTCAACAACAATCCATAGTAAATATTTATGCCAGTGATGGGGGAGAAAAAATTCTGGGACTATATTGGAACACCCGAGACGACACCTTCCGATTCCAGCTGAAATTTAATCGGATCGCAAAGGAGGTGCTTACGTCAATGAGACCGCTGACAAAGAGGGAAATGTTGAAAATAGTAATGTCAGTGTTCGACCCGTTTGGTTTCCTGGCAAATTTTCTTGTCGCTTCAAAAATTCTTTTGCAGCAGACATGGAAGAGCGGAATTGGCTGGGACGAGCCACTACCAACACGATTATTGGAACAGTGGAAACTTTGGTGGGCTGAGCTAAGCCGAGTATGCGATTTTAAAATCAGTCGTTGTTACTCACCAAAATTGCCATCAGCCGACAGTCTGCAGCTACATATTTTTACGGACGCCAGCGAAAGTGCATTTGCAGCTGTGGGGTATCTTCGTGTAGTCCTGGGAAAAGAGATTGACGTGGCCTTTGTTGCTGCAAAGACAAGGTGTGCACCACAGAAGACGCAGTCGATTCCTCGTCTAGAACTGCAAGCTGCTGTATTGGGAAGTCGCTTGTAGCGAACGATAAGAACACATCATCAAATTAGAATTAACAAGGTTATCTACTGGAGCGACTCCAAAACTGCTATTCTATGGATCCAATCAGAGAAACGGAAATATAAGCCATTCGTCGCGCACAGGATTGCAGAAATATTGGACACATCAGATCCGTCGGATTGGCGTTGGCTTCCCACTGAATTAAATGTTGCTGATTTAATTCAGAGCCTCCAATCCTCCACGCTTTAATCCAGCTAGTCGGTGGAAAACTGGACCTGAATTCTTACGCCTACCTGAAGAGCAATGGCCGCATAGTCCAGTCGATGTAGTACCAGAGGTGCTTGAAGAAGTTCGACAAAGAGCTCTCCACATCAAACAGGCGAGTAGTTTGCAAATAAACGTTACTAAATTTTCTTCCTTCTTAAAGCTTCGAAGAGTTGTAGCCTGGTTGTGGCGCTACTTTGCCATACTCTTAGGACGTGCCCGACAGAACTTGGCTGGCGATAGGAACAACAAGTTAAATAACAGTAAAGGTGTACTTTGTCGTCAAGCGCAGAGGGAAGCATTTAGCCTCGAAATCGCTGCGCTTAGAGAGAAAAGCAATATCCCGACGTCAAGCACAATCCGTCAACTAACACCGTGTCTGGACGCTGATGACATTCTACGCATGTATGGACGACTAAATGCCGCCAAATGTCTGCCAGTCGAAGCTCGGCGACCAATTATTCTGCCGCAAAAACATCCGCTGACAAAACTTATCGTTAAAAATTATCATCATAAGCTACATCATCAGAACGACAGCCTGATTTTGAACGAGGTCCGTCAACGATACTGGATTCCCCGCATCCAAGGAGTACTCGGGGAGGTAAAACGCGACTGCAATAAATGTAAATTCTTAAAGGCTAAGCCTAGAACACCACTCATGGGACAATTGCCGCCAGACCGGGTCACGCCTTTCGTTCGGCCCTTTACCTACACCGGATTAGATTTCTTCGGCCCTCTCCAGGTCACCATCGGACATCGTCGCGAGAAGCGATGGGTGGCCCTATTTACGTGCCTTACAATAAGAGCTATCCACTTGGAATTGGCTGCGGACCTATCTACCGATGCTTGTATACTGTGCATTCGGAATTTTATTAACCGCCGTGGAGTACCAGCACGCATCCGAAGTGATAATGGCACCAATTTTGACGGTGCAAAGCGAAGTTTAGAGAAAGAAGCAGCACTCTTTGACGTTGATCGCATCCAGGCCGAGCTGTCATCAAAAACAATTGAGTGGGTTTTTAATTGCCCGTCAAACCCCAGCGAAGGTGGAATATGGGAACGAATGGTACGATCTGTGAAGAAAGTGCTAGCGATCACCTTGAAAGAACAAGCCCCGAGAGTTGAGACGCTTCGAAGTTTGTTGATAGAGGCTGAAAATATCGTGAACTCTCGCCCGCTTACTGAATTACCTTTACATGCCGAAGATGAGGAACCCCTTACACCTAACCACTTTTTGATAGGATGCGTCAACTCCACACAAACACCAATGCTAGAAGAAGACCCAACGCATAGCAGAAAGCAGTGGAAGATTAGTCAACAGTTGAAGAATACCTTTCGGAAGAAATGGATCCTCGAGTATTTGCCAGTCTTAACCAAGCGTACAAAATGGCATGCAAAGATTCCGCCACTAAATCCAGGCGACCTTGTTTTAGTATGTGATACTGCCCGGCCTAGGAGTCAATGGCAACGCGGGAAAATAATAGAAGTTTACCAAGCTAAGGACGGTCAAGTAAGGACTGCGATGGTGAAAACACTTACTGGGACACTACGTCGCCCTGCATCGAAATTAGCCATATTGGAAATTAGTGAATCTTAAGGATTCACGGGGGATGGGATGTTGTCATGTAATGTCACCCTTAATGTAAGCTTACCTTTGCTGCCCACCACCAGAGGGAGAAATCATTTAAATAAAAGCCAACAATTGATTGGTTGACCAATCAGTGATCGCGTTCTATAAAATTATCGTAAAAGATAAAACAAATGATTTGTTTTTCTCAGTTTTTAAAAGGTATTCGGCAGTAGAGGACATTCAAGAAACACAAGAGCTAAATTTGTAGAAAAATTTAGAATTTATGTTAACTTCAATTTCATTTTAAAATAAAGTATTCAGTATTTAATTTGACATTGTTTTTTAAATACTTAGCCGTTACATTGCCGTAACAAGTTAAACAATATTTTAAGCCTTTTTAACATCATGTGATTAAGGATATTAGTGATGATGAAATATCAATGCCAAATTATAAAATGGAAAGGTGCAATAGTATTTCAAATCGGACAGGAGGAGTTATCATTTATACAAGGAAAGAAATACACACTTATAACTCAAAAAATTACTCAAAAGGGATGGATATTTGGTTCCTAGCAAATTGCATAAGTTGCAGTTCATTCACGTTTATGATAGTAGGGCTTTATAAACTTTCTGTGAGGAGTTTAGTGCACTTATGGATGATTTATGTGACTTAAGAAAAAACTGCGTGATTTTGTAAACAGATCATCAACGAACCAACAAGGATAACGGAAGATTCTAGAACATTAATCGATTACCTAATTACTAATGTTAAAGAAATTGAAGCTGAAGTTGATAGTGTTTTGAAGATCAGTGACCATCAAACGATATCAGTAAAAATTAATACAAATTCAAAAAGAGAAAAATTAGCTAAAGGCAAATGGGTTAAAAAAGTAACTACACAAAACAACGCTTTTAAAAAAAGCAAAATAGGAAAAATTTCCATTGGAATTGATGCTAGTATGATGGGCGAACTGTTGCGCGAAGGAATAAGAGAAACGATTGAGAAGTTCACAGGGAAAAGATTCCAAAAATATGAAGTATTTGAATGGTTTGATGAAAACCTAGAGCAATATAAGAAATCAAAAATTATTTGTTACAAGAAAGCAGTGTTTACAAATGCGGAGTACGATTGGTGGGCATATCGGGCGAGTAGGAATAGATACAAGGCAGAAATCAAGAAAAAAAAGCGAATTTGTAGAGAAAAAAGTGGAAAATGCAAGAAATCAAAAGGATATGTGGCGAAACATAAAGAAATATGTTTTTAAAAAAGAAAAAGGTAGTGAAATGTCAAATATTGTGTTTAGTGGTGTGGCGTTCAAAGAAAGCAAGGATATTGTTAACAGGTTTAATGAATTATTTGTTGACAGTATTGTCCAAATTAATAATTCAATTCAATGTGTTCCATTTGTAAATTGTGTTAATGCGAATAATGTTGACTTTGGATTTGAAAGTGTTTCGTTACAAAATGTGAAAAAGTTTTAAAACAATTGAAAAATAAAAATGACTTTGAGCATATGTGCCCTAAAACATACCTGGATAATTTTGATTGCGTCGCACCAGCTTTATTAACCATAATTAATAAATCTTTGGAAACAGGAGTCTTTCCTAAAACATGGAAGCAAAGTATAATGACGCCGATTGAGAAGATAGCTAATACAAAAAAATGTGAAGGGTTTCGTCCTATTAATTCGTTACCGTTGTATGAAAAAGTTTTAGGAAAATTTGTGAATATTTCGAAAGAAATAAACTTATAACTGTGATACAGTCGGGGTTCAGAAGGAGTCACTCATGCGAAAGTGCAATAAACCTAGTGATTACAGGGTGGAAAGAACAAATCGCTCAAAAGAAAAGAGTACGGAATTAATGGTGGTGAATTGAATTGGTCTAATACGTACTTGAATAATAGATCGCAGGTGGTTAAAGTGAATTACGAATTGTCAGAGGAGTCATTTGGAGTTCCCCAGGGATCAGTGCTAGGAACTTTATTATTTATATCAACGATATTCAAAAGGCGTTAAAAAGTGGGAAAATTGCGCTATTTGCAGATGATGCCGTTATATATCAAACGGAAGAAAATTTTCAAGACTGTCACATTAAAATGGTAAACGATTTAAAAAGTGTTTCTTTGTGGCTTAAACAAAATAGACTTAAGCTTAATGTAAAAAACACGCAAAGAATGATAATTAGTCAGAGATATGGAGAGGATTTAAGACTGAAGATTGACGGTGAAGAAATTGAAAAAGTTTAATATGTTAAATATCTAGGAATTATTATTGACAATAAATGAAATTTTACAAAACACATTGACTATATAAGGTAAAAAAATCTCTAAAAAAATAGGTTTTTTAAAAAGAGTAAGAAACGATATATCAACATTAAGTGCAATAAATATTTACAATGTACTTGTAAAACCACATTTTGAGTATTTTTCAACAATTTTATTTTTATGTAACGATAATCTAATACAAAGACTGCAAGTTTTGCAAAATAAGGCAATGCGATGTATTTTAAGGTGCAATAAATATGTGTCGGTTAATGTCATGTTAAAATCATTAAAGTGGCTGTCCGTTAAACAAAGAATTGTAATGAATGTCCTATTATTTATATTTAAGATAAGAAACAATTTAATGCCAGAATATCTTTTAAATTATGTGCAATATGTAAGAGAAGTTCAACCCTAACGACTAAGAAATAGGAATGACATGAGACTACCTTTAATGTTAAGCTCTAATACGCAGAACTCCTTAATTTATAAGGGTTTTAAATTATTTGACAACCTTCCCTACGACACAAAAAATTAAACAAACTTTGTACTTAAAAAAAAAATGTATAGAATTCACTAAACTTAAGTTTAATATATTGTAAAAAAAAGTAACTTAAATAGCTTCCATGAAGCTAGTAAATAAAAACTAACTAACTATTGTCACAATTAATATTTCTCGTGTACCGTGGACTGCGGTTGAAGCTCAACTGGTTTGACGTTCTGCTTGTTACCTGTCACGTAAAACTACATGCAAGTTGATGGATTTACAATGACTAACATTCACAATATACATTTAAATTTAATGTTTAATGAGAAACATTCACACTAGCCATTTACATTATACTAACACTTAGGCCCCGATTGCGGTTGTCGATTGTTAATTGACTCGACAAAAGTCGATTGTATCGGTTTATTTCATCTTTCGTATTGTGTAACTCAATCGATAAAAATTTGTATCATTGTGAACTACGAACATGCACATTGCAAATATTATACATTTTGACAGTTGGTTGTGTAAAATTATTGTTCCTGCTGCTTTTCGTGAATTTTATTTTTAAATAAATTATTAAAATAAGTTTAATAGATCTATGGTCCGGTGAATCCGACGAAGAAAGTGCGAGCGAATATTTGGAAATGGCCCGAAGAAGGAGGCGAATAAGGGATGCTTCTAACCCTTTGGAATTGGACGAAAGACTGTGAGTGTTTTTTCATGTGGAAATATTCTTAATAGCTTATTTCTTATCTTTTGCAGTTTTCTTAAGTATTTTCGTCTTTCGAGGCCAGCATTTAGAGAACTGTTAACAGAAATAGACTCCAAGCTGAAACCAATAATACGGGTATCGTCAATTCATCTTGGTCTGGCTCAGTCAACCGTATCTTTAGTGCTGAAGGAAGTTTTCAAAGTACTAGAAACACATATTTGTACCAAATGGATAAAATTTAAATATCCGGAAGCAGAAAAACGCGGAGCGCGAATGTATTTTTTGTGAAAAAAGTTGGTTACCTGGCGTAATAAGATGTATAGACGTATAGACAAAGATCTTCAACACGCCTATTATAATCGTAATGGTTTTCATAGTGTAAATGCTATGTAGATCCGTGGAATAATCTTTGTTTATACAGTGGCAAGCACATGTGAATACATCCTACACAAATCAGACTTTGGGTGGCTGTAAAATTCTTAAAAGTACAGTTATCGCAATGAAGTTTTTTTTTTGTTAAATTCTTTATTTTACTTGTAAGTAAAAAATATAAAAACATATTTTAAAAAGAAATCCAAAATTAACTTTTAATCCGTATAATAAAAAAAACTCAATGTATCCAATTTTGCACGTTTTAGTTTTTTTTGGTAACACTTATTTATGAGTGCAAAGCGATTTAAAGGTTTACAGTTATTCATGCTGTTGTGAAATTCATAGAAACATACATTTGATTTAAAAATTTGATTAGAAAGGTCGTTCCTACGTATATTATATCAATATTATCAATTACATCGGTCTTGTAGGAAAAATGGGAGAAATACCTGAGCACTTGGAAAATAAAATTGTTGAAATGACAAAAAATAATAATTCAACACGAAAAATAGCCAGAGTATTAGGTATTTGCCATCGAACAGTGCTTCAAGTAAAAAAAAGACTCAATGTAAGTGCGCTTGAAGTAACGAAATCGAGACCAAGAATGCTTACTGATAGGGATGCTCGAGCTATAGAGCGGCTGATGGTAACCAAACAAGTAACATCACCAAAAGATGCTGCAGCCGCCATAGACAAACAAATTGGTCTGACATCGGCTGTTAAACAAAAAAAGCCAGCACTATCAACGAAAAATGTAGCGGCGCGTCTCAAATTTTGCAAAGAACAAAAGGATTGGAGCGTCGATGACTGAAAATTAACCGTTTCCAGTCAAACGGTAAGCAATATTGGCTGCTTTTCAAAATGCAGTACTGCCTGCTTTTTACATCAGCAACCATTTCTAAATGCAAACCCAAAGTGGTGACAGAACGCAGTACGTTCCGAAATTCGTTGCGAACGTATATACTGCGCAAGGAAAAACAACCAGCGCATCATGAACTAGCACGATGCAAATGACAGTTGTTTGTTTGGTTTATGCAATCTGAAGTATAATGGCGAATTCCGAGAAGTAAGTTCTCTTTTAAATAAATATAGGTTAAATATAGGTATTGGAAAACCCTATTAAAACATTCAATTATACGAGGGGCGTTCAATATATTCTCGGTATCGATATGAAGGAAAATGCGAATTCAATTTAAATTGTTTTTATTTTTCAATATAATCTCCCCTAACATCAATGCATTTGTTACATCTTGAGATAAGCTTTTTTAAACCCTCAACAAAATAAATTTCCTCTTTCTCTGCAAAATACCCATTTATTGCCGACTTGAGTTCTTCATCATCCGAAAATCTTTTTCCACGAAGACATTTTTTCAAATCCGGAAACAGGAAATAATCACTAGGGGCAAGCACTGGACTATAGGGTGGGTGTTGGATTTCTTCGAAACCACAATCTCGCTCAGCAGCCTTGGAAACTCGCGCCGTGTGAACAGGAGCGTTGTCATGAAGAAGCAACACACCCGCCGCGAGTTTACCCCGTCTTTTCTTTTTAATTTCCTCCCGCAAATTATGCAAAGTGGAAGCGTAGGATGTGGCGTTGATGGTTTCACATTTTTTTTGTACTCAATGAGCAAGATTCCCTTTGAGTCCCAAAAAACTGTGGTAATGAGCATCCCGGCAGACGGAGTGACTTTGAACTTCTTCGGGGGGTCTGTTCCTTTTTTATGCCACTGCATGGACTCTTGTTTGCTTTCAGGGTCATAGTGGTGGACCCATGTTTCGTCCCCAGTAACAATTCGATCCATAACACCGTCCGCGTTCTCACTACACATCTCCAAAAGCTCTCTACAGCATGCAATTCTCACTTTTTTCTGAGGCGCTGTGAGCATTCGTGGCACCCACCTTGCACTGACCTTTGAAAGGTTAAGATGGTCATGAAGAATGGTGTGAATGGTACCAATTGAAAGCTTGGTGATCTCTGCCATCATTTTCACCTTTATTCGGGCATCCTCAAGAACAAGTTTTTCGACTTCTTTGATGCTTTCTCCCGTACAAGCAGTAGCCGGGGCGCCGGAGCGGGGTCGTCTTCAATGCTCTGTCTGCCTCTCTTGAACTCACTTGACCACTTTTGCACAGTTGTTAATGAAGGTGCGGAACCCTGGAAAACAGCCACCATCTCTTCATGAATAGTTTTTTGACTTTTTCCTTGCTTAGTGAGAAATTTAATTACAGCGCGATGCTCAATTTTCACCATCATCGTCTCAGTTGCCATTATGATTCTGTTTAACTAGAGATAAAACGCGAATTAAAAATCACATTTATATGAAATTTTACATGAATGCACTAAAATAACAGTATTACTTGATAAATAAGTCAATTTATATATACAACCACAGCTTCACCCCGATACCGAGAATATGTTGAACGCCCCTCGTATGTACCTAAGTTCTTTTTTTTAACTAAAATTGATTTTCCAAAAGATGAACGGAGCATGTTTTATATCTGTTCATCTTTCTAAGATTCTACTGTATTTATTAAACAAACAAGTATTATAATGCCGTAATAATTAAGTAATTAATGCCGTAAAAATTCAAGTTAATTTGTCAAAAAAATGTTAGTTTTGTTTTGTATTTTCCATTAGTTACATAAATAAGACTAATATTAAAAAAACAAACTGTTCCTCTTTCTTTATTTTACTTTCTAATATTACTTCGATTTACATAACATTTGCCAATCAACAAGATTTTGTTATAAGAGTCGAAGAAATAATTTTATCTTGCTAGCATGTTCTACTCAAACCACTTTGTGCCGGTGTTCACAGCCCGACTACAAACATACGAAACCCTGCAATTTTCTTTAATCTATATTTGGAGGTTTTTAATCGGCGACTTTAGTGTCATGACCTCCAATTCATGTTTGTCAGTAAATTGCCTGTACAAGGTTTTTAGTTTCAACAGCAGTCTACTTTTTGTTGGTGTAGTGCGTTAATACCAAAGTATCACACTGTTCGACGGTCGATTTGTTTTAGATACCTGTCAAACAATCGTTTAAAATATTCTTATTGGACTACGGAGAAGAGCATGTTCGAAGAGTGTGCTCTCGCCAATTTTCTGGAGAAGTGTGTCCGACTTACTCTACTATAATTGTATTGTAGGATTAGCTTTGAACAAAGTCCTTCAATTTTGTGGGTGATGGGAATTTCGGTATTGAGACCGCAATGGTCACTGTCATACTCAAATTTGCGTAGACAGTTTATAATATGTTGGTTCTTCCAATCAGTTGTATGCGTGGGTCGAAAAACATGAGATCGAGATAGAAGCAGAGTCTGGAAAAAGACGGACTATCTGTCGCTTTTTGAGTGACCTCATAAATCGAACGGTAAGTTCAACCTACGCTCTATCCCATCCTCTGGCTTTTGGTGTTGTGTTGTTTGAGGGAACTTATTGTTAAGAACGTTTTTCTTGCTGCTTTCGTTGTGTTTGTAGTTGATTTCATTGTGCTTGCTGATGTAGTTTTGTTTATGCTGTTATTGTTTATGCTCCTGTTTTTTTTGTTACTGTGGTTTGAATAGCTCTAATTGCAGTTGGCATTTCTTCAACTCTTTTTTTTGCAGCAGTTGTTTCTGTTGTTTTTTCTGCTTGCGTATCTGCTGCTGATGTTTTTTTTGAACTTGTTGCTTTTCTTTATTACGTTCCTTATTGTCAAATTGTACTCGCTACTGTTCCTCTTGCTTTTGTTGTAGTTCGGGGTTAGTTGCTGCAATTGCATTATCACCTCTGTTTTTTTTAATTAACTCTTTTTTTTATATTTTTTTTATTTTCTAATTTTCTTATAATCTTAATACGGTTTCAATTCTACCTAAACCATGTAAGCCAGTCATGGCCTAAAAAATAAGCAGATCAACTTTGTCTTTATACAGTAGATACAGCAATTCTGGATTTAAATGAAATGATGAATGGGTTTTATCTCTTTCAGCAAGCAACTTCAATTCTTGGTGCTTCTGAACAATATCCCTAATAAAGCGAATCCCTATCACATTACTGAACAGGAGACGACCAGCACTGCCGTGTACTGGTTGTACTTGAGTCATCTGTCTACAGACACAAATTTTCGAACGATGTGGTAGATAAGCAATACCGGTAATCTATCCTGGTGTCCATCTTAATCTATCTAACTTGGTATTTACATTAATTTTTAATGTTTAATATAGGCACATCCCTGGAGAGACGAAGCCGTTAGTTAAAGCACTTACTCTTGTTATATATTAGGTCGTACCACATGAAATATCACATTTTATAGTAAAAATTTAAAAGCCAATATTTCCTTTTCTTTCCTTTCTTATGAGAGAAAGATGTCGACTTACTGTCATTGGGGATACTCCCATGCTTTTTGCAATCTCCCGCACCGATTTCGTTGGGTCGCACCCACCGTTGCCCTTAAAACATCGTCGTCAACTAACGTTTCCGGCTTCCCATGTGGTTCATTTTCGAGGCTGAAATCTCCCGAATGTAACTATCCAAACCTACGTCGTATAGTGCGTTCGTTTACCGCTACATCCTCAAATACGTCATTAATGTTTTTCATTGCCAATGACACATTATGTCCTTTTTAAATTCGTAAAAGAAGAGGGTTCAAATTTGAACTGCCGATAGCATGGTAAATAGTTCCTAGAAAAAAAACACGTCAAGCACACGTACCACTTTCTTTTATAAAAAAATTTTACGTTCTGGTACAGATGTTCACTCGAGAACTTCTTATATCCGACTGAGCGAAAATTGGGCATTTCATGGGGTACAACCCAATAGATATTTGGCATAAAAAACCCCGGGTTATTCATCGATGTCATTGAATCTGCAATGTGGATTAATAATGGAATTCTCCACATAATTGACCCAAATCGCTCTGTTTGAAAAGGCCCCCACTCTTGTATTTTGTACCCACTTATGCTCCCGAATCTTTTCCAAAAAATATATCTGAGTGTAAAACGGCCAAATAGCTAACTGACCTCTCATATAAACGATCTTAAGCAATTATTATAACTTTAATTAATTCCAATTCCTTTTTCCTAATGAGGAAACAGTAAAAAAACAAAAAAAACTTTGAATGTTGAAATCACAATCTTATATTCCTGCTAGAACTTGAAGAACTTAAAAACAAATTCACTTCCTCTCTAAATCTTGCCTTTACCTCACTCTGGCCTACAATAAAGACAACAGAGGGTAGGACGCCCGTAATGGTAGACCGCGGACTAAGAACTTCGCTGTACTAGGTGGGGTGAAAAGTAACCTCCTTGACCGCCAGAACGCGCTGCTACTGCAAAACAGGTTATGGTGCCTTGAAGTCCGTTCATATTTACGCAGACATGCCAAATTTCAGTGCGATACTGTCTTTAGTTTTGTTTTAACAGCTGATTGTTGTTGACGTGTTTGGCATCATGTTGAGTATGGACAAAAACGATTTTCGTTATCTCATAGAACATTATTTTTTGAGAGGCAAAACGGCGAAATAAACAAAAGAAAAGTTGGATAAATATTATGGGGCTAATGCTGCGTGAGATTACATCGTCAGATATTGGTTTCGACAGTTTCGTGGTGGCCGCAACTCCACTACCGATCAAGTCAACAGCGGCAGGCCCTCCAATGCGGTTATAGAGGACAATGTCAAAAAAATACATGAAATCTTGTTGGCTGACCGGAAAGTGAAGGTGCGCGAGCTAGCAGATGCCACAAAGATTAGTATTGAACGCACACGCCATATTTTGGGCAATATTCTGTATATGAAAAAGTTATCCTGCCGCTGGTGCCGCACATGCTCACTCCTGACCAAAAACACGAACGCGAGAGCACTTCGAAAGATTGTTTGGACTTGCTGATGCGGAATCGGGCGGACTTTTGGCATGGATTGGTAACTGTTGATGAAACTTGGATCCACTATTACACATCAGAGAACAGAATGAGTGCCTGGCAATGGACTGAAGCCGGCACGAGTGCTCCGAAGCGGGCGAGGGAGGCTCGATGGGTCGGAAAGGTTATGGCGTCGGTTTTCTGGGAATGTCATGGTACACTCTTCGTGGACTACCTCGAAAAAGGAAAAACCGTCAACAGCGAGTATTACTGCGCATTATTGGAACGATTGAAGGCCGAAATCGTTACAAAACGGCCTCACATGAAGCGAAAAAAAATTTTGTTTTTGCAAAACAATGCGCCGGCGTATAAGAGCATCGCAACCACGATTAAAATTAATGACTTACGGCTCCAATTGCTGTCGCATCCACCGTATTCGCCCGATTTGGCTCCCTCGGACTATTATCTCTTCCCAAACCTCAAAATCTCATCAATAAAAAATTCAGCTCACGCGAGGAAATCATCGACGTCACGGAGGAGTATTTTGCAGACCTTCCGGAAAATTACTTTTCGGACGGGATCAAGAAGTTGGAAAATCGCTGGAATAAGTGTATCAAGCTAAAAGGGGACTATATTGAATAAAAAAAAAACATTTAAAAAAAATGTTTTCATTCCCAAGGAGGTTACTTTTCACCTCACCTAGTAAGAGTAGCGAATACTACACCTCTGTTAAATTATTTAGGTCAGAATGAGACCACGATAATATAATGAAACCTAAATGTAGGTCCTGGTAGTTTCTACAAAAGGATCACCAGCATAAATGAATCCTTGTACTGTCCAAACCACTAAGCATCTCAAGCGATTGTAAGCACGCGAGTGGTAACTGGGTTGACTCCTTGACTAGGAAAGATCAAAACGACCTTCCATGTCTAAAGATCGCCCGAACGAAGGACAATGAGCAATCAAGGAGAAGCTGTCGTGTGACAACTTTGTTATCGAAGATCCTAAAGAGAAGGTAGAGGGCATATGAGCGATCTTCCAGGAAGTGTACAAGGCGAAGCATGTCAATGATCCGAACAACGACTTGATGGCGAATCGATGGCATACTGAATATTGTGCTTCCACATCTCCCACTAGAAACGGTAGACATTTACACCACTTCTGTAGACATCAACCCTGAAAATTTTTTTTGATAGCGCTTGTTAGTTTGTCTTCGGAATGTGAAAAAAAAAATAACAAAGTGTGACGCACCTTATACACACAATGCTATCTGTTTGTGAAAAAGAACAAAAAATCTACATTTGCGCCGCCATTTTTCTACTGTAATCTAGTTGCTTACCAACCAACCTACACTACGGAATGAAATGTCATATAATAATTTGCCCACCTAAGTTAAACGAAAAAAAATGTCAGACGAAATATCTGAAATTTAGTCTGACATATTAGTGTCTCGTGGACACGCGGTGTAATGTTCTTTTCAGATCTTCTATTTCTGATCACAGTCACCTCGGCTCTCTGATATTTATACTGGCAATCAATGGCGTAAATTTCATTATCAAAGAATCTCACATTTCCATCTATGCAGATCATATGAAAATCTATAAACACATCTCAATAACCTCTGACTCTCAAGTACTACAAGATTTCGGAGCTTAATCTTAGCAAATGTCAAAGTATAACTTATTCGCGTAAACGTGTGCCATCAACTCCAAGGTCCTATTTCATTGGCAACGAATTAATACCCTCTGTCGTCTTACTACGCCTACTACTCTAGGTGAATTGAAGCTATTCAACGCAGATTCTTCGGTTTGCATTACGGAGTCTACCTTTTATAAACATCTATAACTTGCCTCCGTACAATGATTGTTTAAAGCTAATAAACCTTCAGCCCCTAAAAAACATCGAAAAGCTGATGTATTATTTGTTCATCAAGTACTCAGTGGTTGTATTGACTGCCCTACCCTGCTCCAAATAATATCTATCAATACCAATCTACGCAACCTTCGGTCTTCCGGGGTCTTCCACACCAACGGTCACCGAATTGATTACAACTGTAACGAGCATTGGAGCAGAATGCTGCGAACTGCGAATATTATGGTTAATGGGTTCAACTTCAATATTCGAAATTCCCTATCACAAGCTCCATGACACCTTGCCTTTCCCGTAGTTTTTAAGTCATACACTGGTACATATTTGTTTAAGCGCACAACTATGATTTTCGATTTTACACTTTTTAATACTAAAATACTTCGCAATTGGCAACTTGTTAAAATAAATTTTATCTACGGAGTAACGGTTTTTAGCTGCGATAAGGACATGGCATCTGCTGTTGTTGTTACGAAAGAAAACAGACAAAGTTGTTTTATAGTAAAAGAATTGTCGGAATATTCGTTTAAACGCAGGAAGTTTTTATTCAATTTTTAGTAATTTTTTGATTGTAGAAATTGATCTGCTGCCGGTTAATAACTTAACAGTGCGTACTAAGTATTGTTTAATATTTAAGATGCATTAGAAATAAGTTTTATTTCTTTTTTAAGGTTATTAGAAAAATGCCTAAAGCAAAGTATCTTACCGAAGCTGAAAAAGCTCAAATTGATCTTCTGCATAAGGAAAATTATTCTAATCGAGAAATTGTGAGTCGCATTAACAGATCAGAATGTGTTATTCGTAATTTTTTGAAGAAAAAAGAAAAATATGGAGTTAAAAAGCCAACGAAAGGTAACCGGAAACTCAACAAACAACAAATTGAAACCATTAGACGAGAGGCAACAGAAAATAAACTTAACTCCAGTCAAATAAAACAAAAACACAATCTTCCTGTTACAAAAAAACACATCGCAAATATTCTCCGATCAACTCCTAACATCAAATGGAAGAAGCCTAAGTGCAAACCCTTTTTAAGATCGCATCATATTGCAGCACATCTGGAATTTGGTCGCAGATAAATGCACTGGACATTTCAGCGGGACAAAATTATATTTTCGAACGAGAAGAAATTCAATTTAGATGGTCTCGACTCGATGGCAAGTTATTGGCATGATTTGCGAAACAAAGAGGTCCGTATGTCCAAGCGAAATTTTGGAGGTGGCAGTGTGAGGCTTTCTCTGCCCGGGGGAAGGCCATAATTTGCTTTGTGCCCACAAAAATGAATTCGCAGACTTACACGGATATGTTGGATGACGTCCTCATAAAGTTTATTGAAAATAAAATGGAAGATGACTTCATTTTCCAACAGGACAACGCCTCTATCCATGTCTCACAGGCGTCTTTGGAGTGGTTTAGAGACCGAAATATCCCGCCTTTGCAATGGCCAGCTTGCAGTCCTGACTTAAGCCCCATAGAAAATCTATGGGGTATCATGGTGCGCAAAATATACGCGGAAAAACAAAAAACCGGAAGCTTTTTAACAGTAAAGGAGCTTAAAACCAAAATAAAGCAAGTTTGGGATGAATCGTTAAATCGATGCCAAACAGGATTTTCGAGTTGATCCAAAAGGATGGAAAATCTACAAGTTATTAACTTTATTATTTTTTAAAGATTTCGTGAGTGCGTTTAAACGAACATGCCTCCCATTTTGCTTTTGTAAAAAAATAAATTAACAAAAAAAATAAAATGAATTTGAATTGAGGGAAACTTATGCCACAAATTAATTTGCTTATTAAATAATATTAAAACAAATAATAAAAATAAGGTTTCCTTGCTTTGTTTTTTTTTTTTAATTTAGAAATATGTTTAAAAAGGTATCTGCGCTTAAACGAATATGTGCCAGTGTATCAATGTTTGTATTAAACATCAATAATCGGTCTTTGACCCGGGCCTCAATCAATAAACACGCACCATCCCCACCCAAAAGGGATAAAGTCACTTTTAATCCGAAGAATTTTCTTCTTCCAAATATCAGTAAGATTTTGGAAAAAGTGATAGTAATAGAGACCTGACTTAGTGGGTTGAGGACAAAAATGTAGTTCCGAAAAAAAAGAAATAAAAAATAAATTTAAAAAAAAACTACAAAAAAGGTAACAATTTCCAAAAAAACAACATACAAACACCCAAAAAAAATTACATATTTATTTAATTATGTAAGTTAAGATTTATTTTAGGAAGTCTGTATGTTTTATTTATATGAAAAATTGTTTAATCATTTTTGTTTTGTTTTCAAAATTAAAAAGTCTTTCTCAGTCTCAAAATTATTAAATTAATTCAAATTGAAGATTATAAGGCTTCGTCGAAAGACAAAGATAAAGTGTTAGGTTTAGCATATGGCTAATAAGTAAGAATAAAATTATTAAATTAATTAAGCTATAATAGTTTTCAAGAGTTTTTGTTTTGTATAGGATATAAGTCTTACTGAATTTAATAAATAAAAATGCATTACAAAAAAATAAAATGATGTATTAAAAATATAAGAGTATGTATTTTTGGAAATCTTACGTTGTGAGATGATTGCCTTCCTTAAACTCCTGCGATATCGGTTGTACGAGTACTATTGACAAATGACCTTTTGGCGGCATAATCAAAATTATACATAGTTTTAAATTATAAGAAAGCTTGATAATATAATAATATCATCGAAGGAGCCTTGAACATAATGGGGTTCTCCTGAGAATGAGGTAAGTGAGTTTGAGTGCGTTCCTGTTGTGGCATCTATGAGTGGCATTCAACATTTAATGGGAAGACTAAATTAATTATTATAGTAAATTGACTTGTATTTTAGGCAACCATTCATCTGATGAGATTTTAGTTGCCTGAAAAAAAATGTTTTTCGGGCGCGGTTGGAATTGAACGCCGAACAGTCCGATTGAGAAGCCAATACACTATCCCTTGAGCCATTTTCTTTGCTAGATTTTGGGAGTTTGCGGAGTTACGAGTACCAGCTGAACTTAGTATTTTAGGGTATTCGATTAAATCACTGGATCCCACAGATGTATATCGCTCTCACTTAAAAGAAAGTGCTTCTTTGTTGACATATTACGTCAAGTCTGCCAAATACAAACCAATCGAGTTAGACCATTTTTCAATGGGTATAACGACGGAAATAACATGACAGTTGATGGGCTCTAGTAAATTATCCTGTTAATATCAAACTTGAGACATGATGATGCTCCAAGTCACTATGGCAGAATTGTTAAAGACTACTTGGATGAAAAAGTCCCAAATCGATGGATTGGAAGGAATGGTCCAATACATTGCATGATCACCAGATTTGACAGTTTTGGATTCCTATATTACGTATGGGGAACGATGATGGAACGGGTATATTCATGTGAAATAAGAGCATTGGCTGAATTGCAAGAACGGATAGCAGCAGCGGCACAACATATCACAGATACTTTACCAACTATTACACCCAATTCACAACGTCGCATTCGCGCGTGCTTGCTTTGAAATATCGAGTTGAAACAAAGCAAACATATAGTGCAATTACGCGATTTTCTCAAGCTTCACGACAGCTTTGTATCGTAAATTTCGTAAATGCAACTGCAAAGCGAAAATAGGCCAACTCTCTACTTTGACACTTGACAATTTTTTGTTGCTTCTGCCGTTGATTTGTTCGATTTTAAGTTAGAGGATAGGTTTGGGTGTAATCTAATTAATTACATTACACCAATATATGTACAGCTCTATACGATTATCGTATAATGGTTTTCTTGCACTAAATAGTAGTTGTAGTTTAAAAGTAGACTTTGTTTTTCCTTAATTTATTTATTAAACTACATTGTTTTTAAAGTTCTATCTGCTATTTTAATTTTAATAGAAATATAAACAGCAATTTTCAACTCGACTTCGTGCAACGTTTTCATGTATTAAAAATTTAAGGAAATAATACTTTATTTGTTATCACAACCCCGGAACGTCATTTCGGATTGCAAATTTCGAGTTCGTGCTTTTACGCAAGTTATCATATTATACGATAAACGAAAGTGCACTTACTTTAACAATTTTTTTAGTAATAATAAAAAATAGTCATATTTATAATTAATCTATTTAACCTTATTCCTGGAAAACTGTAATACAGGTAAAAACTTTGTACAGTGAATTTGGAGGTAACATTATAACATTAAAAATTAAAAAATAAGGAAGGTTGAAATTTGCCAAAACTAAACAAGCTTGGAGCGAAAATGATTGGAAAGCTGTTATCTTTACTGACGAAAGTAAATGTAACGTCAATTCATCAGATGGTATCCACGGCGGATGTGCCGATAAGATCTAAACAGAGAGTGCGTATTAACAAAACACAAATTTCCTCTAAGTTTTATGATATAGGGCTACATTTAATTGTTCAGGCAAGGGGAATCAGTGTTTTGCACTTGTGTACGCAGAAACATCATAATAGACCATTTTGTGCGTTCCATACATGCTCTGTTTCCAGTAATAATTGATCCTGTGTTTCAATATGACTGTCTTTTCATCGAACATTAGAAACTAAATGGCGTCATTTATCATGACTCTGTATCTTGTGTGCTATTTCGCAATAAGTATCGGGTTAAAAACACTACGCTGGTCTGGAAACAGCCAGATTTGAACCCGATTGAGAACTGATATGCACTTTTAAAGGCAAACATATTATCGAGGAACCCAAAGAGCCTTAGAATAACACATTATTGCCGTACGCTAAAAGTATAACTTTAAAAACTCGCTAAATAAAAATGTTTATCATAGGATTATTCATTAATAATTTTTGAAAGCAATTTCTAGCAGTTTGACCGACTTATAATTTTAAATCACAGCTACTAGGTGGGGTGAAAAGTAACCTCCTTGGGAATGAAAAAAACTTTTTTTTTAAATGATTTTTTTAAAATCATTTAACTTTTAGCTTGATACAGCGATTTTCCAACTTCTTGATCCCGTCCTAAAAGTAATTTTCCGGAAGGTCTGCAAAATACTCGCGTGAGCTGAATCTTTTATTGATGAACCATCTTTTGAGGTTTGGGAAGAGATAATAGTCCGAGGGAGCCAAATCGGGCGAATACGGTAGATGCGACAGCAATTGGAGCCTTAAGTCATTGATTTTAGTCGTGGTTGCGATACTCTTGTGCGTCGGCGCATTTTTTTGGAAAAACAAAACTTGTTTTCGCTTCATGTGAGGCCGTTTTGCAGCGATTTCGTACTTCAATCGTTCCAATAATGCACAGTAATACTCGCTGTTGACGAGGTAGTCCACGAAGAGTATGCCATGACAATCCCTGAAAACCGACGCCATAGCCTTTCCGACACTCGTGCCGGCTTCAGTCCATTACCGGGAACTCATTCTGTTCTCTGGTGTGTAATAGTGGATCCAAGTTCATCAACAGTTACCAATCGATGCCAAAGGCCCGCCCGATTCAGCATCTCGCGTTCGTGTTTTTGGTCAGGAGTGAGCATGCGCGGCACCAGCGGCAGGATAACTTTTTCATATGCAGAATATTGCCCAAAATATGGCGTGTGCGCTCAGTACTAATCTTTGTGGTATCTGCTAGCTCGCGCACCTTCACTTTCCGGTCAGCCAACACCATTTCATGTATTTTTTTGACATTGTCCTCTGTAACCGCATCGGAGGCCTACCGCTGCGGACTTGAACGGTAGTGGAATTGCGGCCAGATGTCTCATGTTTTTAACGTAAGTACCTGCCATGTGGGCTTAAACTTACGGGATGCCCATACATCCATGGGAGCAAGGATACGCCTTACCAGCGCTCACCAATAAGTTTCACTGTATGATACCAATTCGGAACTGTGTTGCCGGCACAAGTTCCACCCTTGGTATGAGTCGAGGCCGACCTAAAACCTCTTACTGCTCTTAGGGTCGCAGCACCCAGCACTTATTGCAACTCCACATTGAGTCAACCAAGGAAAACCAAAGGAAAACCAAAGGAAAACCATAGGAAGACTCTTTCCCGCGATTTTGGGTTTAAACCACAGCCACCATGACGCTCCCACAATGAGGCCTACCTCTAACAAGTCAGGCCCGGACCGAGATCCGGGGGGCTCCTGACTCCCATGGTACCGTGATTTAAGTCCTGGTAGGGACTACCGGTGGTCCAGCCGCCAACAAGACCTATGACCGGCAACTTGTGACTGATCAAATCGTAGCAACCTTCGGTAGCGTCATCTGAAGATGTTTACGATAAGACCAGTACTTTGCTCTGCCCCCGTTCATTATTAGACAACGTCATTAAAGGGCGAAGCCTTGATAATTGGGCGGGGGCCCGGAATTGCGGCCACCACGAAACTCTCGAAACCAATATTTGACGGTGTAATCTCACGCAGCATTAGCCCCATAATATTTATCCAACTTTTGTTTCATTCGCCGTTTTGCCTCTCAAAAAATAATGTTTTATGAGAGAACGAAAATCGTTTTTGTCCATACTCAACATGATGCCAAACACGTCAACAACAATCAGCTGTCAAAACAAAACTAAAGACAGTATCGCACTGAAATTTGGCATGCCTGCGTAAATATGAACGGACTTCAAGGCACCATGACCTTGTTTGCAGTAGCAGCGCATCCTGGCGGTCGAGGAGGTTACTTTTCACCCCACCTAGTATAATGATGGTTTTTAAAAATTCGGAAGTGGTAACTTTTACTTGTACAGTACGTCACATTCATTCAGATGTAAATGGATTGATTCGGTGACTGGCAGAATTTTGAACTTTCATATTATAAACGTTGATATTTAGTAATTTAATTTTTAAAGGAATGAAATCAATACTCTCCTTTTTGTTGTTCGCTTGACAATTTAAAATCGCGATCATATTACAATATATCTAATTTCAATAAAATTAAGTTTCTTAAAAACACAACGAGATTATAAGTAATGTATAATTCACGCAGTTTTTTAAAGGACATGACTTTTGAAAACAAGAATGCCACCACATTAAGATTATCTTTTACTCTTCTATATAAATAAAATTCGAAATCTGCTAACAAAACATAACTTCAAAAATACAAGGTTTGCCATAAAAATGTAACAAAACCTTATAAGAAAACAAAATGAAGTAACATTTTTTATTTTACTTGCATTAAGGCTACGAATGGTATAGGGACATTGTATAAAAAAAAATGTTCATTATTTAAATTTTTTCTGTGTAATGTAGTCCTAAATTAATAAGACAAGACATACTCAAAGAAAATAATAGATTTACCTGCAAGATGTATCGCGACGAATCACTATTGGCTTCCGCTGACTGCATTTTTTAAATAATAATTTTCCCACGAATTTACACATAAAGTGTTCCGTATAAACAAAAGCTATTCACATATGTATTTACTCCCACGTTTATGCCTCGAATAAGAGGACGCCACAAAAACCAGATCATGTAAACTAAAAAAAAAAAAAAAAAAAACACACTTTAATAACAATACAAATATCACTTATTTATTTTTAGTATGAGCTTACATTTCTTTAAAAATGCAGCTTGCATAAATTTTTCAATGATATATAAATAAAAAACACATATTTTCTTCGGTTACTAATTTTTTGTATTATACACATAATATGTATATAATTTATTTCAATTGTCAATCTCTTTAAAACTTAACTCCTAAGTGAGTCACAATAAAACAAAACATATAGTTTGTTGTTTTTGTATTCCTACGGGTTTGTATTTTTTTCAGCATATGCATCTCATATCTGCAACGACCGGGAATAAACAGAAAACACCATAGAAAATTTAGTTTTAAGAACTTTTTTCACTGTAGTGTGAATAAAAATCAATGGACAATTATCGCACTTTTCCTAATCGACTTTTTTGCTTTGCTTTGTACGTTCAAAATAAATTCCTGGTTATGATATACATATGTATACATTTTTTCCTGTTACGGAAACATAAACCGAGTGAAATTGCAACTATTACCTAGCTTTATTTTGTTAAAAATATGTTAAAAAAAACAGAAACACTGCTAAAAAATGCGAAATTGTTTTTAATGAGGTCACATGTTTATTAAATGCTGCAAACAGTTTCCACTGAACAGGCATAGTTACATATATATGCACATATGCCTTATAGTTCCCGGACATTTTAATTTCAGGACATGTTCCCGTATCAAGAAAAATTGGAGGAAAAACTGTATTTTTGAAGATAAAGTTAAGTCTAAAAATATTGGCAGACTTTTTAATGCACTTTTTTTTGTTGATTTGTTCACTGTAAGACTTAACTAACAAACTTACGACGCGACGCTTTCATTAGTTTTCTCTTAAAATTTTTAATCTATATTCATTTCACCAAAAAGAGACTAAAAATAAATAAGATCTTTTAATTCAGCAAGTATATGCTTATTATTTAAATAAAACAAATTGGCATTCAGAATCAACAGATAAAACGATTTTTTAAGTTATGAACTAAGTGGTCAACTTTCGGCAGCCATTTTTTATTTTTTTTAGTACATTGTATATCAAATTTTAGTACGTAGTGCTAAATTGTTAAAAAAATAAAATTCATTTTTAGGTATCTTTTCAGGTCTTTACATTGGTACTGATTCCCTCTTTTAAAAGTCTATATGTACCTGTTTACAATTGCTCCGGCAGGAAGATTGTCGGAAAGAGAGGGAACGCTTTTTATTGAAGTGGGATGACGAAGGGTTACTTCCACCGAAAATTCATTTCTAAAGTGGATTTTCGGGTGAAGCACGTCGTTTTTTTCCATATCGTTCCATTTCTGACATATTTTTTCATTTTAGTTTTGATCATTAATGAGCAAGGAAGTGTGAAGAATAGGAAAAAAAATTTCAGGCCAGTTGCTCAAATATAAAAATGCTCCGATTCAAGTGTTCCACTTGTCAAAAAGTCTTTCAACCCCATGAAAATGTGAACATGACGTTCATGGTAAGAACTTTCGTCCTCTCGCCAATAATTCTCACTGCTTTTAGGCGTATGTTTATGTCCAGTTACAAGATCTTCAATAAGATTAAATCATTGATACTGTGATATCCCTTAAATGAGAACATCGTTGTCTACGGTTCAATTGCTGAAGATTTCCTTACTTGAATAGCAAAGACTCAACCATTGGTGAATGGAGAATGGAATTGAATTTTCTAGCAAAATAGAAATTTGAATGGACGCTGGACATTAGTTTATTACTGACGAGAAAATCTGCAATAAGTGTGCTATTTCCAAACGGGATTTTTTTGAGTCATCAAAATTCTTGTCGGGTCGCTTGGGCAAGCGAGATAAGCAGTCTGCATTGTTGTGAAGTGTTATTGGTGAGTAACCAATTGAGTAATTATAAGTCATTAGGGCAATTGCCCATATCTGCAGTCGTTATGCTCATTTCCGGAAGTTTTTTATTTGGATTAAATATGGTTGCCAGGGGCTTATGATCCCTTATTAATTCGAACTTGCGACCATAGAAATACACATGGAATTAAAGGGTCCGCCATCTAACTTTTTTTTTTCAACTAGTGCTTATTTCGTGAATGGTAACACTTAGCTCCTGTCTGATTTGACAGATAATTAGTTTTATCCTTCCGGTTAATAATGGAAAATAATTTCATTCAAATGGCTGCCTCGGCTGGCCATCATAGACTAACTATACCTAGATATCAAACTTTCCAGATATTGGAAAATCAAAACCGGTTTTCTTCTGAAAGTCCCTATCCGCGTGAACTTGTCCGTGAATACGTGAGAATTGTCAACAATGTCAAAATTCGAAAAGTTTTACGAGTGACGTCATCCATATAAAAACGACGCGGTGAATTCCGCTTTTGACATTTCTCTTGTTTACAAATCCAATTTCGTGTAAGTTGCACAAAAATTTAATGTTGGACAATAATTTTCTTTATTATATTTTCTAGGACAACAAAAGAAGAAAATTCTACACATCTGAAGCAAGAACAAATCATTTTCTACAGGAAACCAACAGATTGCTTTCGATTGGATGTGGCAAAATCAGCTGGGAAAGTTTGTTTACATTTTTTTGTGAGTAACTAAAAACATTTTAATTTCAAAGTAATTTATTTTACTTCTTTTTTACAGTAAGAACAATGAATCTAAATGCACCATTCAAGAGCTTGAAGAAATGTGGATAAGTGATGCTAACTAATTACATGTAAGTAAAAAGTATACATTTTCGTTTGGCTATGTATACATTTAATGCCTTTTTCCTTGCAGATCCAACATTTGAAGTGCAATGGTTTCAAGAAAAGCGTTCACAGTGTGGAACCATCGTGTGCTGATCAAATAAATGTGAATTTAAAATGAAAATAAAAGTCATATACAACTAAATACTACTTAAAGCATTTTTTCAATTTTTGTTTTGTTTTGCTTTGTTTATCCAATAAATACAATAAATTTAAAGAAATTGTTTTTTCTTTCTTGGATTTGCTGCTTCTTCAATAAAATATTGACATTTGTTCATTTTACCACGGTGTGGGTAAGTTTTTCGCTTCACCATGAATGCTTTCATCAGGAGAGCATGTTCCGAAAAAATGTAAATTACAATTCATGAATAAATTGGATTATTAGATTAAATGGAAAATACATATATGTATTATAATTCAATTATTGTATTAACTTTTCGTACGAAGTAATAAATAAGAATTAATGATTATTTTGACTGTTTTTTTTTTGTGAAAATATAACTTTACACAAGCCTTTTGCAAAATTGAATTTAAAATATTGGTAATAGCAACAAACAAAGCAATAAAAAGAAAATTAGTGCTTTATAAGTTCATTTGGTACAACAGCGAATTGACCAATTATTTTTTGAAAAAATGTGGACGTGACTGGACAATTTAGCTCACGTTTAATGCTTTTGTGTTACTAATCCCATTACTAACGCAACATTTCCATATTCTTTGCTCAGTTTTTGAATCAAAAAATTTCCGAGAAGAAGAAAATCGATGTAAACACAACGCTTCACCTTTCACAAATATCGCGTTATAATGCTAATATTTGGCTGGATTTTCATGAATGTCAACGACATCAAATAGGCGTATAAACCCCATACCATTAGAAAGAAACCTTTCGTCAGCGAAACAAATAAAAAAACAGAAGGACTTTGCTAATAAATAAAAAAAACAAAGGATTTGACTTCTAGGATTTTTTCGGAAGAGTCAAAATTTAGCATTTATGAATCAAATAGGCCTTCGAAAGCATGAAGACAACCAAATGATACTTTCAGTCCAAATACACAAGGCAAAAAGTAAACCACGGAGATGGTGGTTGTGTGATATGGACCTAAATATCCACTGTTGAGATCGGTAAATTAGTCACAGTCATTGAGATGATGACAAAAGAAGTATATTAAAAGATTTAGAGTGAAAATTCACAAAGTACACAAACAATGATTATCGCGAAAGATTTTTTACTCCCAACAGGACAACGACTTCAAGCATATCGCACAATGTGGTTGATACATAAAGTCCCTCACTTGCTGGTAACGCCACCACAAAGCCCCGATCTTAACCCGTTCTCTTTGGAACCCCTTTGGAATCATTAAATGATGAGCTTACGAAAACATGTCATTACATCGAAGCCTCAGTTAAAAGTCTTATTTTTAGCGGAATGGTAAGAAATAATATGTGAATATATGGAAAAGTTGACGCATTCTATGCCAGACCGGCTTAAAGATGTTAACAGCATTAAAGGATACTCAACAAAGTAGTAGCAAAGACTTTTTTCCGCAAAATTAAAGTATAAACTAACACTTTTCATTAAGACTAAACTAACTTTCTAGCTGTGCTCATTTCACATGCAGCGGAACATTTTTATTTCTAAATTTTTTTTCTACACGAAATATTATTGTTTTGCTTCTAAGAAAATACAAATAAACATTTATTACTTGCAAAGAAACAGATCTGTTGAAAACAATTATAAACAAAATTCCCTTCGACAAAACCAAATTAAATTGGGATATCATTTCACATTGTTTGTTAAATTCTGGAAATTATTTTGAAAAAATAAACAATTAAAATAACACCGCTTTTGTACCTTATAATGTGTGAAAAAAAAGATTCTCGAAATATTTTGGAAAAGCTTTAAATTCAAATAGAAAAACAAATATTTTCCTTAAAAAACTAAAAAATGATCAAAAATGTTAATTGTACTTATCAGTATTATTTAATTAATTTATTTACTCAACACATTCAAACTAAAAGAACAGCAAGGAAATAATAATAATCCTTTTCATTGATGTCCAGAGTACAGAGTTTGTGCCTAAACATACAAAATGCTTATACAATTGACTCTCAATACAAGCTTAAGCTTGATTTCAGAATTGTAATAGTTTCAATTCATTTATATCTTCAAATGAAACTTTCTAAATATGATCCTTAGGTCCTTTTTTAATTTTATTCTGAAACGATCCCTTTTTTGTCCAATTGAAACAAAAAAAAGGTTTTTTTTTAATATATTCTATTATCTTCACTTTTTCACCACGTTGAATTAAATATTCACAAACGAAAAATATTTTTCCTTTTATTTTTGCCTTTATTATATATACTTAGCGAACATTACGTGAAATTTGTTGTCATTTTAGCCATTCTGACAGCTTATAGAGATGGAGAATGTGTTAGTGATTCACTTACAGTGTGTCTGTGCGAAACTTAAACGTTTGCAAAAGTATTAGTAGAGTATGATATCTAGGTATAATTAGTCTATGCTGGCCATGCAGTAGCCTACATGATCGGTCCAATTTTTAAGCACATTATCGATTGTGTGCAGCTGTATTTCACCAATGGCTTCCGGAATATTGAACTTTAAAGCGTCAATTGTCTCTGGCTTGTCGGCGTAACACTTATCTTTTACGGCACCCCACAAATAATAGTCCAACGGTATCAAATCGCAAATCCGAGGTGGCCAAACGACATCAGCTCCGCGGCTGATAATGCGATCTTCAAAAACAGGGCTCAAAACATCGAGTGTAGCTTCGGCTGTGTGGCACGTAGCGCCGTCCTGTTGAAACCAAATGTTGCCAATATCCTCCTCTTCAATTTTTGTGAACAAAAATTCGTTCAACATAGCCCGATAACGATCGCCCATGACTGTAACGGCCACTCCTTGCTCATTTTCGAAGAAAAATGGCCCAATTATGCCTCTGGACCAAAATCCGCACCAAACAGTGACTCGTTTTGGGTGTATCGGCTTTTCAATGTATGCGTGCAGTTTTTCTGTGCCCCAAATGCGACAATTTTGCTTGTTTACATACCCGCCAGGATCAAAATGAGCTTCATCTGAAAAGATGATTTTTTTGGCAAAATCGGCATCTTCTCTAAGTCGATCGCAGGCCCATTTAGCGAAGCGTAGTTCAAGCGTATACACAACCATATTCGTTCAGCGGAAGGATAAAACTAATTATCTGTCAAATCAGACATGAGCTAAGTGTTACCATTCACGAAATAATAAAGAGATGATGAATCTCTTTTTTGACTTGGCTGTGTCTTCATTGAATTTCAATTTTGGATTCAAATGCTATAATTCGTTCCGAGCCATCTGGGTAAGCATGTGATAAGACAGCGCCAATGACATGTGAGGATGCGTCTGTTGCCAATCAAATTGGAATGTCGTCGTTAAATTGCTGTAAACGTGTTATAGCTGCCAGTTTCATCTTGAGGCACTCAAACGTTGCTGTTCGATACCTCACCTATAACCCTCACCTTGTGACCTAAGCTTATTTAATGGTGTTGCAATCTTTGAATAATTTTGAATGTATTGATTGTAATAGTTAGTTTTTCCAATAAATGATCCTAGCCCTTTATGATCTACTGGAGTGAGTAACATCACAGAGACTCTAACGCGTTCCCCCGAAGGGCGAATCCCTTGGGCCCTAGGTATTGTATTTCACTCATTGCCAATTGTCATATTTCCAACCTGCGACGCAACCCATGCTCTTGCAACCGGTCCAAACAAATTTCCAAATGCCGTAAGTGCTCCTCATCCATTTGTTAGACACTATGATGCCATCTAAGTAGGAAGCACAGCACTATAGCCCTGATACAAATTGTTTCATATATCTCCGGAAAATTTCAAATGCGCTCGATATTCCGAAAGGCAGTCGTTGGTATTGATATAAAGCGAATTCTGTGTTAATTACGGTCAATTTGTTTAGCTTCTCGCCTAAAGGCACTTGCAGGTAGACATCGGTTGGTATTGTTTTTGCAAGCAGGCGGTCCGATTGTAGGCGGTGCAATGGTTTATCCGTTTATAATTGTGAATTCACAGTAACTTTAAACTCCCCACAGATACGAAGGGCCCCATTGGGCTTAGATAATACCACAATAGACGAAGCCCACTGATTCGTCTCCACAGGTCTCAGGATTTCAAGTCGTTTAATTTTAGCTCTTACTGCTCATTTTAAAGCAAACGGCGTTGACCTGTATTTGCAGTATTTGGGTTGACGACCCGGCTTTAGTGCCAAATGAGCAACGTATTTAGTACTTTTACCCAACTCATTACTAAAAAGGACCTATTATTGTTCGCAAAGATACTTGGTGTTTTGCTGTAATTCAGTTTTTATACATAAAGAAATGGATGAGACCTCACTATAATTGAGCATCTGCACACTAAAATTAAAAACGTTGATCCCCATATTGTTTGAACTTTGCGCATTATTGACCACTAATAAAGGAAGTCTGTGCTACACCTCCGTCTCAGTCACAGACCGATAAGCGAGCACGTAGCTCCAGTGTCTACCTGGAATTCCATCGGGGTCCCATTGACGATGAGAGTCGTACAAATTGTTTGTACCACCATTGCACACTGCGTCGGTAATACTTCTTCGATTTGGTGATTCGAGTGAAATCAGCTGTAGGATATCTGCGCCCGCTTTTCTGTGACATTGATCTCCCACGTGGACGTGGGCGAGAACCTGCTGCTTTATTTGACGACATACAGAAATGTAGTACTTTTGAGAATGCGTGAAGTTGTTCTGTTGCTTATAGTACAGCCAGACGTTCGCGCTATGTTGAAGAATAATTCCGCTCCATCTTAGATGAGGACCCGCTCAAGTAACTAAACACCATTTACTTCATTGGATTTGGGTAAGAACCACTATTATTGGGTAATTTTGAATTTTTTGTTTAATTAAGAAAATGCCTGTAAAAAGATCTGTAGGAAAATTACCGCACAGGTGATCGGCCTAAGTGCTGAGAAATAAACATTTGGCATTGCCGACATCCTCTCATCCGTGATCGAGTATAATTCACGTATGAATGCTACCAAACTCCCATTCGAATGGTTTTGGGTACTAAGGAAGAAAATCACAACCAATAGAAAAAAGTAGTGACGAGTGTAAATTTTTCTTAATTTTATACTTTTGTAATGATATTTTATGATACGTACTATTTTTGGAGTCAAAATAAAAAAAAATAAATGCCTTATAATATATTGGCAGAGTAAAATTTTTTTTTTAATCTGTCACAAGAATTTTTTTGTCTAAGCACTACTAAAAAAACGTCAAAGATTCGCTGTAGTAGGCTTTTACTATTATTGCATAACCTGAAGTTTGCATTCAGTACATTGTTCCCTTGTGGAAAGTTCGTAGACACTACTTTAATCATATTGTTTCGGTATATGCAAATACTCGTAGAAATTCATTAGTATCTACATTATAAACAAACATAAAACTCAAGAAAAAGGCAAGCAAATCATGAGGACAATTAAAACATGTACTGTATGTGTGTACAATATGTGTACGTATTTTATATATCATTTTCAAGCAATTTCCTGTTGACGCTTTATACATGTATATTAATGAGTTTTTCCGACTGTTAGTCCGCTTTCATACGTCGCAAGTGTATAATGCGCATGTTCTGGTTATTTTCTTTTGAATTTTCATTCAGTGATGCGAGCAACTCTACATGAAGACTTTCCCCTTCTTTGAGTTTGCATGTTATTTGACAGTTCTCTTTTATTTCATCTTTGGCGCGCAGTCTTTCATAATTGAAAATGAGCCCCCTTGTTAATTCTTTGGTCCATTTCAGTTCATCTGCCATACTGAAATGTTGTGCTCGTAACACAGCGAAAGAAGTAATGAAGCAAATGCGAAAAAGAAAGAAGAAGGAGAAAAAGAAATGTCAAAAACTTGCAATGAAATTGCTACCCACAGGCAGTGGGAATTTGGTTAATTGGGTATTTTTTGTTTCATTATCCCTCCCTTTTGCACTCACTTGAATCTTTCGAAACATGCGACGTATGAAAGCGGACTTAACGTTACTCTGCAAAACATAAATTAACTAATATACTCGTAGATGGCGTCTGCTCTAATACTTTTGCAACCATTGGAACCGCTAGCAAATCCACTGTAAAAACGCTAGCCTAAAAAAAATGCACACCATCAATTTTTTTTCTTTTTTTCCATTGGATCAAAGCAGTCAGAAAAAGAACTAGTGCATTATTGGGCTTGCAAGTTCTGTAAGAGCAACAAAAAAAGTATATGCATATTCAATAACTTTTATTTCAAAAATAGCGTGATACCGCAAGAAAACCACTACAGCAATCAACAAACATGACATTTAAACAAAGACCTATATATCAGATATGAGTCAGTAAAACGATGTACGCCTGTTGGTCATAAAACTGTTGAACAGTGACGAACATTTACAGGGATTGTGAATCGATCCTGTCCGTTCGACCATCAGGTTCGAAAGACATAACCCGTGCACTGCTCTTGTACACAATCCATCTGCCGCAACGTACTATTAGCTTGCCATGCCATTACCAAACTCTTGAAGTTATCAGTTGGTGTCTGCAAATGCTGTTCCATTTATCACTATACAAATCTGGGTATGCGCCGCGTCTGCTGATGAACCTCTTGATTTTTTATATTGTTAAACAATTCTATTTTATTATTATACTCTTATCTAATATAACTATACATTTACTAAGATCTTATCACAGAGTGAAACATAGCAGCACATGTTCGTGCTTGAGTGATGACGGCTCAAACAGAAGTTATGAAAGAATATATGACTGCAGTGTCAACCAGTTGCATAGATTAAGTTGGTAACATTCGCCTCAATATGTGTAGCCTTTGTTTCCATGTATGGTATACGTCGGCCATCTATCGATCGAGTCATTAACATTGGCTGAATTGAAGCAGTAATCGTCATCAAAGTTGTCTTCTCTTCACATCTCACACTTACGACCTCTTCCGAGCTGCGTTCCTTCTTTGTTCTTAATGGAAATGCCCCCGTAACCAACCATTCGGGGCCCTGCCACCATAGACGATGCTGCAAAAGTTTTCATAACCAGCTCAGCACGATCGTTGCGTCCGATCGCAAATACTAACAAGTATCCATGAGACCCAAGACGAGGCGGATACTATCTAACATTGCCACTATTGCTGCAAGAAATATTCCTCATGTTCTGTATAGCTCTCACCTAAATTAACATCGAAGTGATCTATGAAATGATCTTATTTTCTGGAATTCAATACATAATATCTATAAATAAAAAATAAAGTAAATTAATTAATTCTTGCATTGGTATGAGCCAAACGTGAGTTATATTTTTTCAGCAACCTTCTCGAACAATTTGCAAAACGTCAACTTTCACAAGGAAACATGTGCACTGAGCAGAGTATATAAAGGGTCCGCCATTTAACGTTTTTTTTTCAACTAGTGCTTATTTTGTGAATGGTAACACTTAGCTCATGTCTGATTTGACAGATAATTAGTTGCCTTCTGTGCTCTTGAATTTAACCGCATTATCCGCTCGTTATCTAAAAAATGGAGATAAACTCAAGACCATGCTCGAAGTTCTGACGGTTCCAGTTGCCTTCAAAAAGGCAATATCCACTGGGAAAGCATCATGTTGTATCTTCGTAAACGCCCAGTTTTAAGCTCGTTGAAATTCGTGCGGCGTTATAAGGACATGTTTTCGGTAGGTCTTTTGCGAAGTTTGTCTTTGAGTCGAAGTAAGAAGGCTATAACTGCAACAGTTGATCCTCATTTTGATCGAAATCTAGGAGACATGACTTCATAAGCTGAGTAAGAGATTTGTGGAAGGAGAACTAAGTTGTCGGGCCCCTTTAGCAAAAAAGTATTAGGTGACACGACATCCACTTGAGCTGCGACATCTGCTACTGCCCTTGCCTTCAGTGGAAATTTGTTGGGTTTCTCTAAAGGTGGGAGAATACCAAACTACAGGCCACTCCGTCACCAAATCCTCTTCTGTGGCGACTCTTGCATACGCCTTGACAGTAAATTCCTCATATATGTGTTCATCCAGTCTCTCGAGACCGATGAGACGTTTGAGGGCCATCGGGTAACTGTTGGGAAGTCTAACGTTCTTCCAAATCAGACTTATCACGTAACGTCCATTCTTAAATTCGGCCGTCGGTTTCGTGATACCCAGTGCTCGGCTGTCTTCTTTGTTGACTAATGATGATGCTTGTTGAGTACACTTTACTCTGATCTGTGGTACTGATCTTCCAAAAACTATCCATCCCAGTAGAGCCCTCAGTGCACATGGCTCGTTATCCTCTCCATGACGTTTCCCGTAGCCTAGCAGGAATTTCGCCTGATCTAAACCAATGAGGATCCTTGGCTTCGTATAGACGAGATCTATCAACGGTAGTCCTCGAAGGTGCGGGTAATCCATCTTCAGCTTGGCGACATCCACCGTCTGACTGGACAACTCCATGTCCTTAACTGAGTAAACATTCTTTAAAAAAAAAATGGCGCTCACGGCTTTTCACACTAGATATTGAAACGGTTGCTCTGAGACAATCTTCAATCCTGGAAACCCTCTTCGTCCACTGAAGAGTAAGTTGTTCCGGTCTACATTCTAGACCGTGTGCATCGAACAGCTGCCTTTCTATCATTGTCAAGGCTGAACCATCATCCAGAAAGGCGAACGTGTTTACGAATGGGAATAATGTTGAATATAACCGGTGGATTGGCGCTAACATGAGAAGAATGAAGTTGTCTCTGAGGAACACGCAGCTTATCAGCTAAATTTAAATCGGGTTTCGTGATAGTGGAAAACTGGTGCAACAGCGGATGGTGACGTCCTAAACAGGTGTTTGTACCACACAATCTTGATTTGGCATAGGTTTAGTTTAGTTTTATATGCATTTTATTTTCTTAACACTAACTCTTACATTCTAACAAAAAATGCTTAAATGCTAGCTTACAATTACTTAATAATCTTACACTAACTTACTGGCCCCACACAGGCATTCTAAGCTACTCTAAATTCTTATAACTATGTCTTTCGACTTCATTTACATTTTCTTAAAACTATTTATTTTGTATACTTAAAGCTAAGAAAAAATTTGTTAACAAAACTTAGCATATGGAAATTGATTTGGCATAGGCTTTCCAACGGTGTGTGCTGGATCTAAGCAAGCAAAGCAAACTGAATTTTCTTTGGCATACGCCAAATGCAACTCGGGTGTCATCGCCTTCAACTCCTGACACTGGTCAAAACAGTGCTGTCTGTGCCCACATTTACCACACAAAAGGACTACCTCACTCGACGAAACCGGATGATGTGTCAACACTCGACGAAAAAACTTTGCCATTACATGTGCCTTATTGTTAGGATACGATGGCAGCGGCTTCATTAACTCTGGAGGCAGGTCGATAAACTTCTCGGTCAGAAATTCTGCAAAATATTTCAATGTAGCACCTGGGATGGACATCTCCCTCCTCCGCTATTCCTGATATAAACCGGAGCCCGATTTACAAGTCATTTACGCTTACTGCCTATATGCGTAAATTCGGACACATTTTGAGGTAAGATTTGGCAAATTTAACAAATCCGACATGTACTAAAACTTCCGGGTGTCTAAATGTTGATCGAAGAAAATCCATAATTGCTGCATCGTCTGACGAATACTTCAACCGGTCATTTACTAACTGGAACGCTTCCCCCTTCAGAGCTTTGTGCAAACGTGCGATATTCTCCTTGCCATTATATCGTCTTTCTTTTGTGGTTCAGTTGAATACTTCCTCGAACTATGGTCATTCTCGTAATTCTTGCACATTGCTACGATGTAGAATTGTTAGCAAGCTCGACATAACTGGCTGTTGAGCAAACGAGTCAGAGGAGCTAACACGGTGGCTTGGCGCATCACGTAAGGAGGTTGACTGTCGTTGTGAAACTCCGCTCTCCAGCAATGAACGATGATTCGCTTGGATCTTCTTTATCATATCCAACCTCTCGTTATTGATTTTCACAGTTTAAGTTATCACTACCTCTTTTCGAAAATCGACAGACAACTTAACAAACCTCTGCTTTCGAGCTCATTTCGAGGAACAGCAAGTTCAGCAACAGATACTGTTGCTGGTGCTAGTGCACCGGTTTCAATCAGAATGTCCACCAAAGATTTTACATCAACGCAATCATTTTGAACAGGTTTAACGTTTCTGGAATTATTCGTAGAAATGTGTCCCTTTGAAATTTCATCCGGTCTTACCTCACAATCGTCTCTGCTACAGAATCAAGGGTCGACAGACTTATAAAGATCTGAGTTAAACTTAGCACAAACGAAGTGCCACCATATCTTGCATTGTGCGCATGGTACCATCTCCTGGTCGTCTATTTTACGACATTTCGAAGAAGTGCACGAATATCCAGTCCTATTCATGGCGATCGTTAGCGATCGATGATAAAATGGTAATCAATAAAACAAAATTATGTTGCTGCAAGAAATATTCGTCCTGTTCTGGATAGCTCTCACCAAAATAAACATCGAAGTGATCTTTGAAATGATTTTATTTTCTGGAATTCAATATAAAATATAAATAAAAAATAAATTAAATTAATTAATTCTTACATTGGTATGAGCAAAAAGTGAGTTAAATTTTTTAGCAACCTTCTCGAACAATCTGCAAAACATCAAATTCACAAGGATGTGCTCTGAGCAGAGCAGATATATGTACAGGTGGCGCAAAATTAATTATCCAATTTTGTTTTTGAATTACTTTTTTAGGAAATAAAATTTTTTTTTTGAGTGATGGAAATTTTAACTTTACAATTGTTTCTGTTAAGTGGAATAGGTGATATCCGCCAAGTGGCTGCCGCCAGTGTTGATACACATTTGTGCCCATTTTGTCGCATTTTCCATGACTTTCCGCAAGATTTCAGTGATAACTGTTCGCATTCCTGTCGAGTATTCTCCTTAAGGGCTGCGATGGTCTGAGGCTTGTTGGCATAAACTCGCGACTTCAAGTAGCCCCAAAGAAAGAGATCTGGGAAGATTAAATCGGCCGATCTTACTGGCCATGCGAAATCGCTAAAACGGGCGACCAGGAAACGCTTCATTCATAATATAAATTGTGGCTTATGCTCAGTGTGCGGTTGCACCGTTTTGTTGAAACTACATGTTCAGTAAGTCCCGCCCATCCAATTTCGGCGGTAAGAAGTAGTTTATCATGGCCCTGTAGCGTTTGTCAGTAACAGTGACCGTATTGCCGAAGGAGTCCTCAAAGAAATACGTCCCAATCACTCCTCCCACGTGAACGCCGCACCACACAGTGGCTTTGAGTGGGTGTAATGGCTCTTCTTGCATCACACACGGATTTTCAGAGCTCTAGAAATGAAGATGTTGCCTATTGACGTAACTGCTTAAGCGGAAATGCGCCTCGTCTCTCATGATGATTTTGGACACAAAATCATCCTCTTCATTGTTGAGATTGAGGATAGCTCCTGACTGACGGTCAGGAGGCACGGTTTGCATTTTGTACGGGAACATGTGTAAGTCTTTCACTAAAATTCGTAATAGGTTCCGTCTAGTGATGCTCAACTGCGTGGCCCGTCGTCTGGTTGATGTTTCTTCAGTCTCTCCGAACGACTTGTCCGGTTGCGGCCACGCCCTGCATGTTCTCCTGTGGTTCCATTCTGTTCGAGTCGAGTAGCTAAGCGTCGGAATGTTTGCCCAGTTTTCGCGACAAGATTAGGAAATCGACGTCGAAATTCACGCTGCGCTAACGCTGGGTTAATTGGTGAAAAACATCGACACAATTATTCCGCGCTCTTGTGGAGTATAGCGCTCCATTGCTTGTCTGTTTATATAGTACAGCTGTATAGTTCACAAATGTCAAATATGATTGACATACGACACCATTTGCAAAAATTATACAATCTTCCGATAAGGTGATTAATTTTGCGCAACCTGTAAAGTGGGTGAGAAAGAGAAATCATGTAGAATTGTTATGGCCTCCCTCTAGATGCCAACCATCGGAGTACGCGAACGGAGATCGGTCTTCATCCCAGGTGATGTCAGCGGACCACAAAGCGTTAGTGAACATTTTGCAAGTGATAACAACTGGTATCAAAATTCCAGTTCTGTCTTCAATTAGTTGGAATCTCACTATGCTGTTCCAATTCCACCTTGAAAAACAACTTGTCAGTAAAAGCACCGTGGCCGTTGTGGAGTCAAATACGTGCTCTGCAGAACAAAGATTACCAGTTAATTAACTACCTACCTCAGCGTCGTTTGAATGCCATTTTCACAGCTTAAAACACCTCTTTGAGAGTATTGTGTTGGCATTAGAAGGCAGTCGTATAGCTTCCGAAGCACTGCAACAATTCGTAAGCAGACCATCCACATAAAATGAGGTGGGTATAACATGTCACGCTGCACAACCCCGCTCTGTAATTACCTCACAGTTGTAATTGTCAAAAGCAGATTGATATGAGGCACTGACTGGGCTTGGGGCCATGCTCCAGTCAGCGTCACAGAATAACGACGAAAACGATGAATTATGTTAACCTATGCAACCAATGAAAACCACGCGAAACTTTCCCTCCACAGCGTGATGTGGGATGTAGTAGCCATTGATATGATCGCCAGATTTGACAAAATGTTTCGTGTTGTTTAGGCACTGTATTCGTGCATAAAGTTTGCATACTTCTTGCGAAGGTCCTCATTTCCAGCCATTTAAGTTTAAGACAATGAAACTGTGGTAGAGCTTTTGTGTAATTGTCTCCTAGCTTCGGAGCACCCGAACGAATCGTATGTGTTCGATACGACCATCTTCATTTCGGGAATGAGTTTCCAAGAATATCCATTCATCCTATTCTACATTGTCTAATGCACCTCTTTCAGTTTCCAAAAATTGCTTTGTAATCAAAACACCGATTCTCCTAGGAGAAGCGAAGCCTCTGTTGGGAAATTGAAGACCAGCAAGGTGTTTCGATTGACTCACATCCAAGTCCATAACGGAAATCGTAGAAGTTATGAAAGGGAGAATCAACGCATTTAGTTCTAAATCCAACTCATATATCGTAGATCTGAATGTAAGGAGAACGTTGCCCCTGGCGCGGGTGTGTGCGAAACCACCAGTATTTTGTTGGTAAGTTAGAGTTATCTTGATTGGATATCCATTGTCTCTTTCTATTCGTCCAACATTCGAGTGAATAATGCTCTACCTCTCGGTTAGTGTATGTGTATGTAGTATTGGCTGTGCCTCTGGGCAGACTCTGTCGTAAATTTCTTCGGATACTGCTAAACCACTTTATTTTTTCACATAAATTCAGCGATATCATTTAAACCAGTCAGAATATATTGAATAATTTTGTCAGGCAGCTGAATTTTCTTCCCCAACATACGAGTATTCATTTTAAAATAGTAATTTTCTATCGTCTCATTTAATTTATGTACCTTCTTTGCTAGCTGTTGTTGGATTTCAACTTATTATAATGTTGAGGAAAGTTTGTTCTTAATTCATACGCCAATTCACTCTAGGAGGTGAATGCTCATTCAGAACTATCCAACCAAAACCGTGCTGGTCCTTGTACTTTTGACGATGCGGCCATTAGAAGTCCTCTTTCATCCCAATCATACGAGTATATTCCCATTAACTTTCCGTAAGCCTGATGAACAGAATAACGCCGTGGGCCTGGTGGGGTCTAAAAGGGAAATATATTTAATGGCTTATGAGAAAAAGGATTCTCGTTATATTTATATATGTATGAAGTTAAACTACAAACGTATAATTTAAATAAAAAAATTATTAATTTCCGTTTGAAATTAATTAAAATGATTACGAAATATAAAAACATAAACTTTTTTTGGTTTTAATTTGAAAATGGATCGGGCCTCTGTGATCCCACCAGGCTCACCAAAGGTTAAGTTTTCAGTTAGACCAAAACAATTATTAGCGGACGATGAAATGTCTCCTGTAAACTGTAATTACTCTTTGTTTATGATCAGTATTTAAACCCGATGTTCGTTCTTCCTCCAACAGTTGGAGTCTCCTCACTAACTCCCGCTTCCGATTCATCAACGTTCATTCCTGTTCAATGAGTTTCTTTTCGTGCTTGAGGATATCGGGAAATCGATTGGGTTAGAGTCTGACATAGTGCTTGTTCACATTGGCGCGGGCAGGAAAATTACCCGGAACGCTTTTTATTGAAGTGGAGGGTTACTTTCACCGAAAATCCATTTCTAAAGTGGATTTTCAGGTGAAGCACGTCGTTTTTTTCCATATCGTTCCATTTCTGATATATTTTTTAATTTTAGTTTTGATCGTTGATGAGGAAGGCAGTGTGAAGAATAGGAAAGAAGGTATATTTCAGGCGAACTGCTCAAATTTAAAAAATAAAAATGCTTCGATTCAAGTGTTCCACTTGTCAAAAATGCTTTCAACCCCATGAAAATGTGAACACGACGTTCAGGATTATGCACTATGCACGACTAGGCACTATGGATCATGCCCCTATAGATTGCACTATAGTCAGAAAGAGCGGAGAAGATCGGTTCTGGAAAACAACTACCCTTTTTTGCTATAGGCACAGAAACAATACATTTGATATTACAATCTCTAATTTCAACAATAATAGTTTTAGATTGAAGAGATCACCTGCAATAAATTGCTACTCCTACGGCATCATTTCTTAAAATATATATTTTCTAAAAATATTATAATTTAGTATATTATATACTAAATCAGATATATCTGGCTTAAACAACGTTTCACTAACATATATACTCGTAACATCAACACAAGAGATTGAAAATAAATATTTTAAATAGTTTAATCTTTAATTGTTTAACCTGCGAACATTTAGATAAAAAACTCAGAGTTCATCATAACGTTTAGGAATAATATAACTATATTGTAAATTGATTTTTCAATCATCCTGTCTATTTTATGAAAATAATTTAATAATTCGTCAGTTATTATACAACACCAAACGTGGGAAAGTGCATTGGCGTAGGTAGGAATGAGGCAGAAGCTGGATATGAGGTATAGTGGAGAATAAACACATTACCCTTCCTTTTGCATAGCGCAGTCGGGTAAAAATAAATATTAAATATCGTAACATACAAATAATCATAGTACTTACAATTTTTAGTAATTATAGTAGTTGCAGCAGCCAAGGAGACCATTGGAGCTTTCAATGAAAATGTTTTTGCCATTCGCTGACTTGCTATGTCGATAGTATAGTATGTAGGTTAGAAGAATGAGGCGTAAGGAGAGGAAGCAGTCACGAAGAAAATATAAAAATGGAGGAAAGTCACGTTCCACTGCCGAAATGTCTCGTCCCTATTCCAATTTATCATTATTAGTTCGACCGTTGAGTAGTGAAATTCGTGGATATTAATGAATATTTGGATGAAAGATGCAGTGTCCCATACAGAAGTGTTTCAATTCACATATCCCCCCCTTAGGTTAGGTTAGGTAAGAGTGGCTGTTGGAAATACCAACCCACTTAGGCCTATTGGCCCATTGTGATGCCACGTGGATCTATCATCCTCTTACTACTGGAACCAGTTTGAGTTTATAATAAAGCGTAGGAGACTGTTAAGGTCTAATTTTTCTAGATCGTTTAGGTCGTTGTAGAAGAAAGCTCCTAGATGAAGCTCTCTTCTCTGGCATTTTGGCATATTGGCATCCAGCTTTAGTGTTAGTTTGTACGAAGCGATTGGTATAACTATACTATCTTCGTCCGGTAGGATAGGTAGAGTGGTTCCAATTTTGGCGAGTTCATCGGCTCTGCAGTTCCCTGGAATGTCTCTGTGGCCCGGCACCCAACAAAGGTGAATGTTGAACTGCTCTGCCATTTCCACGAGAGATGATCGACATTCAAGGGCGGTTTTAGAATATAATGAGACCGAGTCCAGGGACTTGATGGCGGCCTGACTATCCGAAAATATGCGGATATCCTTTGCAGATATCACTTTTTTCTTTAGCCAGAACAGAGCTTCTTTAATCGCCAAAATTTCCGCCTGGAACACGCTACAGTGATTTGGAAGGCGGAAAGAGAGGCTTAGATTTAGCTTATCTGAGAAAACACCGCCACCAACTCTGTTGTTGGTTTTAGATCCATTTGTGTAGAGATGGATTGTCTTGTCCTCCATGAAAGCATCCTCCTCCCAGAATGATCTAGAGGGGAAGCTTACATGCAAGTTTTTGTCAAACCAAAGTTCACGTGTAATCGATATTCTCTGTGAGGATTCCTAATGTATTAAGAATATTGGCGTGGCCAAATGAATTATTTGTCCGCTGTTTAGTCGCTTTAAGGCGAATAGCTGCCGTCCACCAGACAACCACCCCGTAAATAAGTAACGGTCTTATGACCGAGATGTATAGCCAGTGGGTTATGCGAGGTTGAAGGCCCCATTTGTTCCCAATGGCTTTTTTGCACGAGAATAAAGCTATTGTAGCTTTATTGACTCTTTCTTGAATGTTAGGTTTCCAGTTTAGTTTCCTGTCAAAAATGAGACCCAGATATTTTGCTGTATCGGAGAAAACTAAACTGGTACCGTTTATTGAAGGAGGGTCTATGATTGGAATTTTATATTTCCTAGAAAAGAGGTCAGTTTTATGGGGGTTTATTCCCAATCCACAGCGATCTGCCCAGCGGGTTGATCTGTTGAGATTTACTTGGAGGAGTTCTTTAATGGTATTAAGATGTTTTCCTGAGACGGCTATGGCAACGTCATCCGCATAGGCAATCACTCTGCTACCACCCGCTTCCGGGTATATCAGTAGTTCGTTAACTACTAAGTTCCAGAGAAGGGGAGAGAGGACACCGCCTTGCGGCGTACCTCTGCTGACATATCTTTTAGCAGAAGTCTCACCCAGTTTGGAGTTGATTATCCTGCTTTTTAGCATTAGGCGATCAACTCCCCAAGTGAGTCGTCTACCTGCAGAGTTGACAGCGCAGTCATGATTGCGGATGTGTTGACGTTGTTAAAGGCGCCCTCTATGTCTAGGAAAGCATTGTGTACTCCTTATATTGTAGGGATCGTTCGATGTGGCTAGTCAGACAGTGCAAAGCCGTTTCCACCGACTTTCCTTTACAGTAGGCATGTTGAGCCGTAGACAGAAGTCTTGGATCAACTCTAGCTCGAATATGGATATCAATCAGTCGTTCTAAAGTTTTCAGAAGGAATGATGATAGACTTATAGTTCTGAGGTCCTTTGGGACTACATGAGAACATTTTCTAGCTTTGAGAATGAATACTACATTGACTTCTCTCCATAACAGTGGAATGTGGATAAGTTCTACACAGCTCCTCATGATATTTTCTAACACTGGTAGAATAATATCTGAGGACCTCTGTAGCTCGGCAGGTATTATACCGTCCGGACCAGCAGACTTGTATGGTTTGAAGCCATGCAGCGCCCAAAGCAGTTTGTCTCTCGTAATCAGACCATGAATTTTGGTCATGGTTGCAGTAGGCCTGTTTGGGCTGCTACTGGTCGCGAGTTGGGAGCTACCTGGAAAGTGGGTGTCCAGAAGCAAGTTGGGTGATTCATCACTTGAGGTTGTCCAAGAGTCATCGGTTTTTTTCAAACAGCTAGGCATCATAGGATTTGTAGAGAGGATTTTTCTTAGACGCGATGCCTCAGAGGTTTCTGTAATTTTGTCAAAGAATGACCTCCAGGATTGTCGCTTTGCCTTCCTCAGTTCTTTTTTGTATAATTCGAGGGATTCTTTATATGAGTCCCATATAAAGTGATTTTTGCTGCGTTAAAAAGTTTTCTATAGGCGTTTCTGAGCAGTCCCAGTGCCGATGTCCACCAATGTGGCTTTTTCTTGCCTCTTGGTTGAATAAGAGGGCAGGAAGCGGCCATAGCCTGATTGAGAGCCAGAGTAAATTCCCTGACTTTCATGTCAAGCTCATTGGTGTCACGCGGGGGACTTGATAGTTCAGAGGATAACGTTTTTGACAGTATTCCTCTGTATTTTTGCCAATCAGTTTTCCGGTAATTCCGGAAAGCTGGTTGGCTGGGGTGAGCATCACTCAGACTTAATTGGATGTATCTGTGGTCTGAAAAGGAGTGTTCAGACGATACCATCCAGTTTGTTAGCCTTTGAGTGATGCTGTCGGAGACAAGAGTAATATCTAACACTTCTTGTCGGTTTCTAGTTATAAAAGTGGGCTCATTGCCAATATTGCAAATTAAGAGGTTAGTACTTAAAATATAGTCTAAAAGTGACTCACCGCTATCATTGATGTCGGTACTGCCCCATACCGTATGATGTGCGTTAGCGTCGCATCCGATTATGAGGCCAGTTTTTTGCCTTCCCGCTTCCAGTACCACCCTTTCTAGGTTATCACCAGGGAGAGGGCCCACTTGGTCGTGGCCAAGGTAAGCCGATGCCAGCCAGTAAGAGCCTTTGGCAGTCTCTAATCTGGCAACGGTTAGGTCGGGGTCACTGAGGTTGGGAAGTAGAAATACATGAAGGCTACGTTTCATTAGTATGTAATATATTCCCCCCTTAAACTTTATCAAAATAGTGCAGGAGTGAGCACTATAGTGTGTAATCATTTTGAACTTCAAATCCATCCAAACCTAATAAATTGTCAAAATTCACAAATGCATAAATAAAACTTTTACAATTTTTATTACCATAAGCCATTTCTCCCAAGTACATATGGATCGGAGGATCTAAGCAATTGACCAACTGATCCATTTGTTTTTTGTTTCTAACTAATTTTACAATTTTTATATTATTATTTTTAAAATAATACATAGTTTTTTTATCTAAATTACTTACATTTTGTTCGATAAAAATTGTTAATCATTTGCTACCGCCATTCGTCGATGGGAAAATAACTCACGACAGCCAACGATTGACAGATCGACAAACGTCAATCACAATCGACATTCACAATACCAAGTTCAACAATCGACGATCGACAAAAAGCGTTTATCCATCAATAATCGACAACCTCAATAGGGGCCTAACTCACGACAATCAACGATTGACAGATCGACAAATGTCGATCACAAACGACATTTACAATACCAACTTCAACAATCGACAAAAAGCGTTTATCGATCAATAATCGACAACCCCAATAGGGGCCACTGTTGATGCCTAAATTAACATTTAATTATGACAGAAACTAATATTTTTTTATACTGTATAATTAGCGCTCGATCAAGGGGTTGTTATAGCCTTAAAATGTTTGTTTGAGCACTGCACGGGCGAAGGAAAATTAGGGAGATAGAAAAGAGAAGTACCGATGTACAAATGCATGCAAGTTATTGTATAACAACTAGGAACGGCAAGGCATTCCATAAACGAGCTGTACGGCTTAGGAATGAATCACGATATTTTAGAGTACGTTCGAAAATAGGTTTGAGGGTGTACTGATGAGGATTCATAGCTAGACGGGTATTACGGTGGTGGTGAAAATAGAGATAGAACAAAGTGACACACGAGACATTAAGTCGATGTTCGAGGGTGTCTATCGCCTGAGTGATATTAGCATCACCTATGAGTTTTATCGTACGGCTATCCAGCAGGTGAAGAGATGCTTAAGGCGCTTGAGCAGATATGGGCATTGTACTCCAAATTTGGGAGGATAAATAGCTTATATATTAAAACCAGATCAGAGGGGGTGAAATATTTCCATCGCTTGAGGAAACCTAGACATTTCGCAACGTTTTAGACGAAATCCTAGGTTGTCATTGACACACATACCGAGAATGAACGTTTTTCGGTTTCAACGATGCAAATGCTATTTATGGATAATGGGTGGGTATTTAAATTTCGTTTTAACGACAATTGACAACATTGTGTTTTAGAAGCATTAAATTCCACCCTTTTCCCCGAATAGTTATGCTGCTAATATCGGAATTTAATGTGTTTAGAATACGCTGCCGTTCCCCTCCAACAGCCAAAGAGCTGGGACGTGAGTTCGGGAACGAATATGAAAAGCAGAGCGTACTGTTGTCAGCAAAGGAACATATTAGATTAAAAGTAGCAGACAAGAGATCATTGATGAAATTTAAAAAAAAGTGTTGGAGACTGAACGGAGCCCTGCGGCACAACAGATTTGAAAGGTAGTTTCTAATCTATTGAAGAAGAGAGTCATCGATCCCAAAAGCACGCATTTTCTATCGAGCCTTGTGCCAAACTCTGTCAAATGTCTTAGAAATATCAATTGCAACTATCTTGGTTTCTCCAGATTGATGTGCGCTTTGGTTCCACTTTCGGTGAGATACGCCACCAAATTACAAGTGGAACTGTTGCTACGAAAACTGTACTGCGGTTAATTGAGAAGTTTTCGCATTTCGAGATATTTCATGAGTTTATCAGCTTTTCCATGACCGTGGAAAGAAGGTACGTAAGTGCAATTAGTCTGTGGGATGAGTGAGAAGATTCGCTCTTTTTAGGGACGGGCTGGACAAATTCTGTTTTCCATCTGCTCGGAAAGAGTTCTAAAGTATAAGATTGATGAAAAAACTTACGCAGTGGTTTTTTCAACCTGGAAGAACATCTCTTCAGAATAATAGGTAAAGGGTTCGCCATCTAACGTTTTTTTTAACTAGTGCTTATTTCGTGTATGGTAACACTTAGCTCATGTCTGATTTGATAGATAATTAGTTTTATCCTTCCGCTGAACGAATATGGTTGTGTATACGCTTGAACAACGCTGGGAACGTGGGCCTGCGATCGACTTAGAGAAGATGCCGATTTTGCCAAAAAAATCATCTTTTCAGATGAAGCTCATTTTGATCTTGGCGGGTATGTAAACAAGCAAAATTGTCGCATTTGGGGCACAGAAAACCCGCACGCATACATTGAAAAGCCGATACACCCAAAACGAGTCACGGTTTCGTGCAGATTTTGGTCCAGATGCATAATTGGGCCATTTTTCTTTTTTTGGCCGTTACAGTCAATGGCAATCGTTATCGGGTCATGTTGAACGAATTTTTGTTCACAAAAATTGAAGAGGAGGATATTGGCAACATTTGGTTTCAACAGGACGGCGCTACACAGCCGAAGCTACACTCGATGTTTTGCGCCCTGTTTTTGAAAATCGCATTATCAGCCGCAGGGCTGTTGTCGTTTGGCCACCTCGGAGCTGCGATTTGACACAGTTGGACTGTTATTTGTGGGGTGCCGTAAAAGATAAGTGTTACGCCGACAAGCCAGAGACAATTGACGCTTTAAGGGACAATATTCGTGAAGCCATTGGTGAAATACAGCTGCACACAATCGATAATGTGCTTAAAAATTGGACCGATCGTGTAGGTTAGGTTACTGCATGGCCAGCCGAGACAGTCATTTGAATGAAACTATTTTCCATTATTAACCGGAAGGATTGTACTTTCAAATAAAAAAAGAAATTTGAGAAAATATTCAGTAGTTTTTTTTTATAGCATTTTAAAAAAAAAATTTTTTGGCGGACCCTATCTAATAATAATAATAATGTATAATAATAATAATATAATAATATAATATAATAATAATAATATAATAATAATAATAATAATAATAATATAATAATAATAATAATAATAATAATAATAGTAATAATAATAATAATAATAATAATATAATAATAATAATAATATAATAATAATAATAATAATAATATATAATATTAATAATATAATAATAATATTATTATATATATATTATATTAATAATAATTATATTAATAATAATAATATAATAATATTATTATATTATTATTATTATTATTATTATATTATTATTATTATTATTATTATTATTATTATTATTATTATTATTATTATTATTATGTTCCCACGCCTCTTTCCCCCCCAGATACCGCGCGAGCTGGGGTCCATTTTCACCGGGCACGACGGCAGTTGAGACTGCAAGTCGTATCGGTACTGATATTTATTTATTTCTTAATTTTTTATAGCACTACGGTTGCTGCAGGAATTTACGCACAATCCTACATGTACTCAAGATAACTGCTTTCGAAATTTGGGGTAGTAGATGTTCGCACTTCATGTTCTTTAACTCTTCGAATGCAGTTTTTGTGATAATTCCTGTGCTGGATATAACAATTGGGACCACGCGTATTGATGTTAGTCTTTCCCGTTGTTTGATTTCGTGAGCAAGTTCAACATATTTTGCAATTTTTTCGGCAAAGGTTTGAATTATATTATCCGTTAATGGAACTGCTACGTCTATCAGATATCCCTTTCTCTTCGCTTTGTCTACATATACGATGTCAGGTCTATTAGCCATTATTGTATGGTCAGTTGTCATCGGTCTATCCCAGTACAACTTATAGCTAGAGCTTAGCAAAACTTCATTGGGTTTATATTTGTAGTATGGTTGCATCGATTCGATCAGTCTGGACCTTAATGCTAATTCCTGGTGAACAATCTTAGCTACGTTGTTGTGCCTATGCAAATAATCGCTATTCGCTAGTGATGTGCAGCCATTCATAATATGCTCAATGGATTCTGGGCTGTGTCTACATCGGCGGCAAGCGTTCTCTATATTCTCATGTAGAATAGCACGCCGGTATTGACGTGTCGCAATGATACCGTCTTGAATTGCCATGGCAAATCCTTCCGTTTCAGGAAACAATTGGCCTCGCTGCAACCAGACTGTTGAAGCTTGTTTGCTGATCTCAGTACCACCAAGCTGGTGTGGGTATTTCCCATGGATTGCTTTGCTTTTCCATTGTTCAGTGGTAGTATTAGCAGAGCGGATGCTATTGCTCGGGTGAAACTCTAAGTTACCTAACTTAAGCGGGGTAAAATTATTGTCTAGCTGCATATAGACTTGGTATATGTGATTATTCTCACTGCTGTCTATGAAAATTGTCTGAGCTTGTCAACTTGAATATAGTGTTGGCTGCATATATCCGCTATACCCTGACCACCCTCGTTCCTCGGTAGATAGGTTCGTTCTACTGCAGCTCTAGGATGATGATAGCAATATGTACGCATCAAAGACCTGAGATTTCTTTCAATTTTTTCAAGATCTGTCTGACTCCACTTTACAAGTCCAAACGAGTATATAAGGACTGGCACAGCATACGTGTTAATCGCTTTCGCAAGATTTCCGCTGTTTAGCTTGGTCCTGCATAGCCTTTTTACTCTTTGACAAAAGCGGGTTCTAATCTCACTTTTCATCTTGGTGTGTTGAATACCCCGCATTTCATTGAGACCTAGATACTTATAGCAATCTTCGTCGCCTATGATCTCTATCAAACCATCACTGAATGAAAATCCTCCTTCCGTCTGCACCACTTTTCCTCTAACCAGTTCCACTGCTTTGCATTTGTCGAATCCAAAATTCATGTGCACGTCATTGCTGAACCTTCGGACAATATTGAGTAGACTAGCCAGATGTTGTCTGGATCTTGCGAATAACTTTAGGTCATCCATATATAGCAAGTGAGTTATGCTAACTTCTTGGTTCCCAGTTTCGAGGCAATACCCATCCGATGACTGATTTAGGATTCTACTGAGTGGCGCTAAACATAGGCAAAACCAAAGAGGACTGAACGAATCCCCTTGAAATATCCCTGTCTCGATGTTGATTTCTCCAGTTTTTGTCGTTCCTACATGCACAATGGTCTTCCATCGCCTCATCGCATTTCCGAAAAAGTCCACCAATTTCGTTTCAACACCATGCATCTTTAGTGTTTCCAATAAATAGGAATGGGGGATGCTATCAAATGCTTTTTGGTAATCTATGTATGCTACACTAAGGTTGCGTTGGTTATGAGTTGCATTGTTGGTAATTATAGCATCTATGGTGAGCAACTCCTTACAACTTCGCGATTTCTTTGCACATCCTTTTTGTTCAGTTGGAATAATATGGTTAGACTCACAGTGCTGCCAAATTCGATCGCTAATTATGGATGTCAGGGTCTTGTACATGGTTGACAAACAAGTTATAGGTCTGTAGTTTGCTGGGTTATCCACATCTCCATCCTTCGGAATTAAGAAAGTATTTCCCTTCGTGAAAAATGCCGGTAGCTCTTGCTGCTTGTCAATAATTTTATTGAAATTCCTGACAATATGTTTATGTGCAGCTGTGAACTTCTTCAACCAAAAGTTCTGTACTTCATCCGGTCCAGGTGCTGTCCAGTTTTTGCAGTGAGCCAACGAATTGCTAAGTTCATTAATATTTATCGGGTTGGTGTTCATTTGGGGATATTCGGGCATAGAGCTTAACCAAGTCGATTGAAGATTGTGGGTTTTGGGGTTGCCCCATACATTCCTCCAGAATGTTTCAAAAAGACGCACATCGTATACTTGTTGGGAGTAGTTCTCCCCGGTCTTGAACAGATCAGCATAAAATTTTCTTTGGTTAGTTTGAAAATGTTTGTTATCCATTTTCCTTTTGTGACTGATCAAGTATCGCTTCAGTCTTGAGCTCAAAACCTGTAATCTCTGTGTGAGTCTGTCGATCAGAACGTCCATCTCGAGGTGTGTTAGTTCATCCGGTTGTCGTGGATGCACAATCTTACGAACTTTTAGGAATAATCGACGCGATCTCACACCGCGCTTGAATTGAATAAGGCGACCAATCTGCGCTCGTAAAACTACGATCTTGGTCTCAATTCGTCGTTGCCACCTCGGTTTTGTATCGTTGCGTGGAATGTCTGTATGCGCTCTGACAGTGAGCCCGATTGTTCTGGTGGCGGCTATAGCGGAACAGTAGATAATGTTATTTACATAACTTAAGTCGTGATGATCTTGTAGGTGGCATGAAATTATGTTATTAAGATGTTCGATTATAATGGCCATCTTTTTATGCAACTTGACTTTGGGTGGCCTCGGTCTACATGTTGGGTCAATTCCATCAAATTCGATTATGGCTTCCTCAAATCTATCAAATGCCATCTGGAACAGGATGTCTCCAGTCCCTAATGAAGAGCGATACGTATTTAGCTCTTCCTCGACTTGTTGAACATTATCTGGTGTTTGCTGTTGGTTCCCTGACATTCCATTGGCGAGGCTTAGTCTGTGTCGTGGTCTTATCTCTTCCATTATTTCCTGCTCGATTGCTGCTAGCTCTATGTTCGGCAAAAGCTGTCGGGCTCTAATTGCTCTAACTCTATCTGCTACATTCTGTTCGCTAAGTCTTCCCGCAAGTTGTGGGTACATGGCTATAAACTGTTCGTACTGTCTTTCTCTATATCCAGGTGTGTTGCTTCCGCATTTTGTTGCTCTGTGGTGACAACGCATAATGTCTTTATTCATATCTGATGACCACGCTATGCGTTGTCTACGGGTTCCAGCTCGTGTGGTCTCGGGTATTATAACCCTCGAAACAGTCTGAACTGGCGCAGATTCTGAAGATGGTATTTGTCTGCCACTTGACCGCAGGTATCTGTTTGTTCGGGTTATCCCGGTGTGCATGTCCTGCGATTCTGCAACACCACTACCGGCTCGCAAACTGCTAACTCCAGCGGTAGCTCCAGAGATAGCCCGGGCGCCCCCGGATGGCGGCAGTATAATTGTTCGGTTTCTCAGTTGTCTCTCCATTTTGATTGGGTTGCATTTTTTACCTTCTGCCAGGTTTTATGTAAGGGTCGCTCCTAACATGGAGTACAGACACCCACTTCCATGCTCACTGGTTACCAGTTCAGGATGAAAGATTTTCATGTTTGGTCCGCGGGTTGTATTTTATTTCCCACCTACCCGATATATCTATCGAGCGTTCCCCTATCCGCCAACTTGGGGACGCGCCCTTCAGGGATGCATCACCCCCTGAGGGTTATTATTATTATTATTATTATTATTATTATTATTATTATTATTATTATTATTATTATTATTATTATTATTATTATTATTATTATTATTATTATTATTATTATTATTATTATTATTATTATTATTATTATTATTATTATTATTATTATTATTATTATTATTATTATTATTATTATTATTATTATTATTATTATTATTATTATTATTATTATTATATTTTTTAAATTTTTTAAATTTCTCCTTAATGGGTTCAGAAAATACATTTCGGAAGACTTGGCCTAAAACAAAATGTATTGCACTTAATTTAAATATATGTGTTATGTTTAGTTCATAAATTTTCTAGTAATATGACAGGTATCGATGATAACTGACTTCTGCATAGTATCGATGAGGTTCTGCCGGAGTCCAAGTACGTTCGTATTTGTACAGAGATGTTTGTCAATCACACCTTCAGCGCTTATTATTATTGGGATGATCTTGATTTCCGTAAGGTTCCAGTTTCTTTTCGTTTCAACTGCTAGCTCAGCATATCTGCTAATTTTCTCTGTGTATGTACTGTCCATGTTTCTAGTAGCCGGAACAGCGACATCAATGAAGAAGCCCTTACGTTATTTTTCTCAAGGATCGTGATATCAGGGCGGTTATGGAGTCTCGTCTGGTCTGAGTATATTGTTCGATCGTAATAGACTTTCACGTTTTCATTTTCCATAACTGGTTGTGGATTATATTTGTAGTAGGGTAGATCATCGGCTTCAAGCTTATATTTGCTGAGCAATTTTTTGTAGAGAATCTTTACGACGTTGTTATGTCTTCGTGTGTACTCAGTTTGGGCTAGACTCGTACATCCTGATATTATGTGGTCAATTGTTTCAGTTTGACTCATACATCTTCTGCAGGTATCATTGGTGGTATTAGGGTCTTTCATGACAGTCTTCCTGTAGTTTTTCGTTGGAATTACTTGGTCTTGTATAGCAATCATAAATGCCTCGGTCTCAGCATACAAGTTTCCGTTCAATAGCCATTTGTTTGACATTAATTTATCAACATTATCAGCGTTAATGGACCTGTAGTATCGACCGTGACCACTTTTTTTCCTTTGAAGTTGTGTCTTCTGTTTGTCGGTGGAAGCTTCCACTCAGGTTTAGAGGTGTAAGATTTTTATCTGCTTCAGTTATTGTTTTTATTAGTCGAGATCTGTCTGATTTAAGTTGAAAGTACCGACGAAGAGACTCTATTTGATTATCATGGAGTGTTTGGAGATCGACTAGCCCTCTTCCACCATCTCTCCTTGGCGTTACCATCCTTTCACAGCATGATTTAGGATGTTGAAATTTATAATCTGTCAGCATTGTCCTAATTTGTCGTTGTAATGACTGGATTTCAGTTACTGTCCTTTTAATATGTATTTATGGCTTTGATTAAGTTTATCCATTAAGATTTGCTTTAGCTATTTTGTGTAATTTAAACTCTCTCGTTAAATTGCTTTTGACTGTTTTCTTGTCGATCCGATTATTTTTAGCCATGCCTAAGTATTTATACACGTCTTTTTCTTCCATTTGTTCAATGTTTTGAATGCCCCTATTTTGCCCTTCACTTCTTGATATTTTCCCTTTATTAATGCTTATTCTTTTGCACTTTTCTAGGCCGAATTTCATGGTTATGTCCTTACTAAACATCGATACGATTTGTATTAAATAGTCTAAGCTTGGTCCCGTTGAAGCGTATATTTTCAGGTCATCCATGTACAAAAGGTGACTCAGTACTTGGATAGAACTGCCCTTTATTTTGTATCCATATTTGCTGTCTTTCAGGAGATTACTAAGTGGATTTAGGGCAATACAGAACCAAAGAGCAGATAGACAGTCACCCTGAAAGATTCCACATCTTATGTTGATATCTGAGGTTTTTACCATCCCTGTATCAGTAGGTATTTGAATACTGGTTCGCCAGTGTCTCATATTGTAGGTTAAGAATTCAATTATATTTGGATTTATTTTATAGATCTTCAGAACCTCTTTTAGCCAACTATGTGGTACACTGTCAAATGCTTTTTGGTAGTCTATATAGCATGCATTTAAATTTCTTGATTGATTAATCGTCTGTTCCAGTATAGTTTGATCGATGGTTAGTTGTTCTTTACAGCCTTTAGCATATTAACAACATCCTTTTTGCTCTTCACAAATGATATTATTCTGTGTTAAATGATTGTTTATTAGGAGGTTGAGGCAAGCTGTCATAATCTTATAAATAGTAGGCAGGCAGGTAATTGGCCGCCCGTTTGCAGGATTTCCGTTGAACCCCTTGTCTTTCGGAAGAAGAAATGTGATGCCATTAGTAAATGATGCCATTATTATTATTATTATTATTGAGTTTCTAAATTTCTCAACCTCTATGAGGATGGAAAATACCTATCCCGGGTTATACCAAGGGGTTAGGCTCTGATGATTTTTTATTTTTGTTTTAATTATTATCAGACATGTTCTATTGCATAAACCGTCTTACAATGTTGCAAGTAGCCAGTATAACTGCCCTTTGCATTGGCTCTAAGATGTTCTCCATTTTCCACTTTTTAAGACTTTCCGCAAGAGCTTTTGGCACTAAACCCGTTGCTGACATAACGATTGGGTTAATTCTGACGCTGTTGGCCCTGTACATTTTTTGCAGTTCTTTTGCTAAATCCGAGTACTTGTTGATTTTTTTACTGATTGTGGCTTGGATGTTGTGGTTCAGAGGGATCGCAATGTCGTATATTTCGATATTATTTTGTTCCTTACAAAACACGACAATATCAGGCCGGTTTGCTAGGATGGTCCGATCTCAGTTCTCTAGCACGGGTGGGGGCTCATATTTATAGTACGCTGTTCTCTTTGTAATAAGATTAAAACGTATCGCAAGCTCTTGATACAAAATTTTCCCAACGCTATTGTGTCTGTTTGTATAATCATAACTTGTCAAGGTGGTACAGCCAACTATGATGTGTTCAATAGTTTCCCTGACAGAACCGCATCGCCTACACTCGTCACTATGAATGCTTTCCCCTAGAATATGCTTTCTATAATTTTTTGTTGGAATGACCTTATCTTGGATCGCAATAGCAAACCCTTCGGTTTCAAAGTATAGCAATCCCTTTTTTAGCCATAGGTTTGAGCTCTCAGCATCGATATGACCCTCAGCTAAATCCTTTGGGTGTACTCCATGTAAGGTTTTAGATTTCCAAGACTCTATATGTTCTGTTACATTTTTAACGTTGTCGGGTACAGAGAGATTATTTGCGCTCAAGTTTAATGGCGTGTATTTGTTGTCTGCTTGTATAACGACTCTTAACAGTTCTTCGGACGCCGATGTAAAATAGTTTCTGAGGTTTAGCTTTTGCCGATGGTGTAATGCAATTATATCGATTAAACCTCTCCCACCTTGGTTCCGGGGTAATATCTTACGTTCAACAGCGCTTTTCGGATGATGTGATTGCGCTTTACAGAATTGTGTTCTGACTGACACAGCGATGTGGTCCAGGTCAGTGTCCGACCATGGTATCACCCCAAAAGAGTATGTTAAGACGGGGACTGCCCACGTGTTGATTGCTTTGATTTTGTTACCAGCGTTAAGCTCAGTCTTCAGAATTATTTTCACTCTGTTGTTGAATTCTTGTTTCAGATTTTCTTTGATTCTTGTGAAGCATAAACCTTTCAACTGCAGCATCCCTAAGTACTTGTAACTTTCTCCATCAGCTAGCTCTTCAATGATCTGGTTTTCTGTTATAGGGTATCCATCAGATGTTTGCATAATCTTCCCACGATATAGGTGAGCAAGTTTGCATTTTTTAATGCCAAATTCCATGCTGATATCGTCACTAAATGCTTTGGCTAGACCGATGAGCCGATGTATTTTCTCTTTATTTGGAGCGTAGATTTTCAGATCATCAACGAACAGCAAGTGACTAATGATCTTATTTTGGCTAGTTCCTTTTAATTCGTATCCGATGTTTGTTCTGTTGATAAGCCTACTTAATGGATTTAGTGCCAAGCAAAACCTTAAAGGACTGAAAGCGTCTCCCTGCAGTATACCATTGTTTATTTTGATAGGTTTACTACTTTGTCCCCCTAGGTGCTATTTGACGGTCCATAATGACATAAGGTATTTCAGCGTGGCAATGATGTTCTCGCTCACTCCATATAGCTCCAATATTTTAATGAGGTACTCATGGGGTAGAGAATCGAACGCTTTTCTATAATCTATGAAGCACATACTCAGGTTTCTTTTTCTTTTAAGTGCTTGTTGTACTATAACCGAATCTATAATTAATTGGTCTTTGCAACCTTTTGTATTCCGGCTGCATCCTTTCTGCTCGGTTGTTATAATGTTATTTCTGCTACAATGTATATACACTCTATTAGCTATTATTTTAGTTAAAAGCTTATATGTTGTACTTAAACATGTGATGGGACGGTACTGAGCAGGGTCATTTTCATCCCCTCCTTTTGGTAATAAAAATGTATTCCCTATTGTAAGGAAGTTCGGTATAATTTCAGGTCGAAGAAAGATATTTGAAAAACACCTCGCTATGTGTGCATGTAGAACAGAGATCTTTTTAATCCAATAGTTGTGGAGTTTATCTGGCCCAGGAGACTTCCAGTTCTGCGTTTGGCCTATTGCTTCACTTATCTCCTCCATGGTAATTTCATTTTGACTCATTCGTTCAATGTTACTAACTGCGGTTTGTTCGTCAGTAACCCAACTTGCTGCATCATTATACTTTCTTGGCTCAGACCATATACGCGTCCAATATCTTGAAGCTTGATCGATTGGAATAGATTGTTGTTGTGGCGTCTGGTTTCCATACTTCAGTGTACGGAAAAACTTTTTCTGATCTGTTTTATATGAAAGATTCTCTTGTTTTCTACTACGGCATTTTCTGTACCTTGCTAATCTTTTTGAAAAAGCAGCTAGCTGCTGCCTTGTCTTGTCCTTCACTTCTGCAAGCTTATTCGTGGTTAACTCTTGACAGGAAAGTGGTTTTATAATTTGGCTAACGTTGTGAGTTAGCCTAGTAGACTGCACTCCATTGGCGTAGCTCGTAAGCTGCCCCATTTCTTTTCTAAGACGTTCTATTTTGTTTATAAGTCGCTTTTCCCACGGCGGCGGTTCCTTTCGGGGTCGCAATGTTACTCTTCTTAGATTTTCTTGGGGTAGTATTCTCAATCCTACTGTTCTTATTACTGAAACAGCGGAAATGTAGGTTAGATTGTTGATTTTGTTTAAATCTATGCCTGGTTCAAGATATGATGGCAAAATTTGTGCATTTAAAAAGGACAGTAGCTGGCATACTTCCTGAGTGTTTCTTACTCTTGGCAAACTTGGTCTCCTTTGAGAATCTATGTTTTCGAATTCCTCTTGAGCTGATCGGAAGTTATAAGCCAGGCGTTGAAGCGTACTGTTCTCATTTCCAATTTCTGTATTTGGATTAATAGTTCTCGTTGTTTCACTTTCGATTTCAAGGGTTTCGTTGTTATTCATATCTTATTATTATTATTATTATTATTATTATTATTATTATTATTATTATTATTATTATTATTATTATTATTATTATTATTATTATTATTATTATTATATTATTATTATACTTGAATAACAAAGTCTCGACCATTTATGACTGGAGAGTGGAATCGAATTTTCTAGTTGGGTCAGACGCCAAATGGATTATGGAGGAGTTTTAGTCTAGGTATATTCAAATATTGAAGGAGTCCGACACACGGGGAAGGTCAATGGGTCAACGCCAAAAAGGCCTCCTTATGGTGCATAAAGCATTTCTCCGACATCCTTTAAAGGAAAAAAAATATTATTATTATTGTTATTATATTGTTATTATTATTATTATATTATTATTATTATTATTATATTATTATTATTATTATATTATTATTATATTATTATTATATTATTATTATTATTATTATATAATTATTATTATTATTATATTATTATTATTATTATATTATTATTATTATTATATTATTATTATTATTATTATTATTATATTATTATTATTATTATTATAAAGGGTCCGCCATCTAACTTTTTTTTTTTTGAACTAGTGCTTATTTCGTGAATGGTAACACTTAGCTCATGTCTGATTTGACAGATAATTAGTTTTATCCTTCCGGTTAATAATGGAAAATAATTTCATTCAAATGGCTGCCTCGGCTGGCCATGCACCAGAGGTGGCCAAACGACATCAGCTCTGCGGCTGATAATGCGATCTTCAAAAACAGGGCGCAACACATCGAGTGTAGCTTCGGCTGTGTGGCACGTAGCGCCGTCCTGTTGAAACCAAATGTTGCCAATATCCTCCTCTTCAATTTTTGTGAACAAAAATTCGTTCAGCATGGCCCGATAACGATCGCCATTGACTGTAACGGCCAAAAAAAAGAAAAATGGCCCAATTATGTCTCTGGACCAAAATCCGCACCAAACAGTGACTCGTTTTGGGTGTATCGGCTTTTTAATGTATGCGTGCGGGTTTTCTGTGCCGCAAATGCGACAATTTTGCTTGTTTACATACCCGCCAAGATCAAAATGAGCTTCATCTGAAAAAATGATTTTTTTGGCAAAGTCGGCATCTTCTCTAAGTCGATCGCAGGCCCACTTTGCGAAGCGAAAACGCATTGGATGGTCAGTTGGCTTCAACTCCTGAACCAATTGGACTTTGTGTGGCTTCATACCTAGGTCTTTATGCAAAATTCGTCTCAATGATGTCTCCGAAATGTTCAATTGTTGAGAACGACGGTGAATTGATGTTGATGGCGCTTCACACACACTTTCTGCCACAGCAGCAATATTCTCGGGTGTACGCACAGTTTTTGGCTTTTCACGCTTTGGTTTATCGATGAGGATGCCAGTTTCTTTCACCTTTTTCCCAAGATAACGAACATACGGAGCTGACGGTGCTTCTCTTCTTCCAAAATCCGTACGCAATTTTCGCACACATTCTGCAACATTACCATGATTTTCAAAGTAATGTCGTAATACTTCCCAGTGTTGTTCAAGCGTATACACAACCATATTCGTTCAGCGGAAGGATAAAACTAATTATCTGTCAAATCAGACATGAGCTAAGTGTTACCATACACGAAATAAGCACTAGTTGAAAAAAAAAAACGTTAGATGGCGGACCATTTATAAAATCTGGACCAGCAGATTTGTGTATGTTAAGATCTTTAAGTACTCTTGCTACCATACGAGTGCGAAAGCTGATTCGTCGCAGTCAATTGTAAAAATCAAAATCAAAAGCAAAATCTGTAAGTTCGATCTTACCGAAAAGTGTGCAGCATGAAAATTGGCCTTGTCCAAAGAGCGGACAGCTGGAATGTCATTATAAATGAACATTAGAATAGAGGAAGAATTTCTAATATTTTTGACGAACGACCAACAATTTTTACTGTCTTTGGGACATAGTAGTATTTTTTGCCTCAGTTTGTAATGATATTGAAATCTCACACGCTTAAGAAAAACATTGTTGTTATACTACGCCTTTTTTTTTGGTTTGATACTCTTGATCGTCCCTCACAAAGGACCTCATTGCAAAGAGAATAGTATCCGTGATCATGTCATATCATATCGAGGAAACCTAACGATAAGTTACAATAACATAACGACCAATACAATTGGCTTTATCGTATTGCCGTAAGGTTCTTTTAAAAATCTTTTCTCTAACTGTGTGGTTATTGTAAGAAAAAGTAGCTGATATGATACAATGGTGCGACGACATTGTGCTTATCACGGTGAGAAGTTAAAAACAAGTCGAGGGTCTTGGCGGTATGACTATCAACGTCTGGTATTCGTGTGGGCTCATGCACAAGCTGGATCAATACAGCGTCCTTCGGGATTTGTCTGTCCAAAATGTCGAAGCCACCCAGATCCGCATGTACTAAAATCGCCCGTAATAGCGGATATTAGGAATAGCGTAATAGAGGATACGGGGATACAATTCTTTGAATAGAGTGAGTCAGCGCATCAAACTCTTTGAACGTCAAATTCTTGTCGAGTTTGGGGCTTCTGGAAATAAGGCCGATAGTTTGCTTACGGAGATTGAATTTTGACTGCATTAAATTGAATTCCGGATTAAAACAGGATACATTGTTGAGCGGTTTGATAAGCTATATCACTACGCATTTAAATGGCGAGATCGCGGTGAACAAGAATAATGGCACTAGTTCGTAGCCACTTAGCTTCAGATCAGTGTGATCTGAGAGGTGTGGGGATCTATTATATCTGTGTTTTACTAAGCACCAAAACAGCTTAGTAATATGTCTACTCTAAGTTCCCGGGTTACTATAAAAAACACATAAGCAACGCTGCGAAATTAAAATTCTGATGTTAGTTTATCAAATTAAATTGTTTGTAGGTGTTATATAGGATAACAAAATAAAAATTCCACGGCTTTAAAGAAAAACATAAAACCAGTCTCTGAAAAAGGGAGATATAGCAATTTAAATCCAGTCCCGTTAAAAAATGCAAAAAAAAATTTGCAAAAAGGATAAAATCGGGAAAGATAAGAAAAATAAGTAGTCCGCTTCCTGCCTACAAAGAGATCCCCTCACACTGGACTCACGAAATAAACGTCGGAAATTATCCAATTCTCCACGCTCAATACTAATCTACGACGATACAATGGCCCAGGACATTGCAAACCTACGAGCACAGATAGAAGTACTCACACAGCGTCTGCAGAATACACAATTAAAAGTAGAACCAGTGGAGGCACAACTACCCTTCCAGACAGTCACACTAGATTAACATGAAAAATTTACCCCAAACATTACAGATGCAAATCAAATAAATTTAAAAACCTTCGTAGCATGTTATGGCTTCAGTGGAGATAAGAATCAATAGAGATCCTGGAGGAAAAGGGCAGGGACATTTATGGAAACTATTAAGCAATTTTCTAAGCACCAGAACTACTATACAGCTTTTCCAATTCTTCATTCAAAAATAATTTTAGAAGCAGCAGACTTACTAATTAAACACAAAACTAAGCTGAACTATTCAATCATCAACAGACTTGGCTACATTTATGCTGGTCATCAACCAATGTATGTACTTCTCGAAGAAATGAAAAAAATCACACATGGAAGACGCACACTATCAGAATTCCACAGCAAAATCAGCAAAACATTGAACTTTGCACTCCAAAGATAGAGATATCAGGAGAACATGGATCTGCATCCATGTCAGAATATGCAAATCAAGAACCAGTCCGTACATTTATCAACAGCAAATAAACAAGTGGCACATTATACAGGATTTAGAAAAAGCATATGTAATTGCAAGCACAATATACGAGGGCGGGTCAATAAGTCCGTGACTTTTGGAATAAAGCACAGATTTTTTGATAAAAAAATAATTTTATTTTTCAACGTAGTCTCCCTTGAGCTCTATACACTTTGTCCAACGCTTCTCCAATTTTTTTATCCCTTCCAAAAAAAATGATTTGTCGAGGTCCTCAAAATAGGCCTTTGTTTGCGAGATGACTTCATCATTGGAGTCAAATCTTTTTCCACCAAGCCATTTCTTCAGGTTTGGGAACAGGAAGTAGTCGCTCGGAGCCAAATCTGGAGAATAGGGTGGATGTGGGAGCAATTCATAGCCCAATTCATGGATTTTTGCCATGGCAACTGCACATGTGTGCACCCTTGCATTGTCTTTTTTCTCCTCAAATTAGTGAGTAGTCTGATAAAAATAGCTGTCAAACACAAACTAACTGACGTATCATGATAACGAAAATGCAGTTTGACGCACAAATTATACCACAACGATAAAATCAACGACCAGATCCTCCACCACAGGGATATGAGGATAGAAGGAGATGCAATCCAAATATACAAGTACAATGTAATCATTAACCACGCCCATAGATAAACTAACCTACGAGTAGATGCCAAACTCTACTAATACTTTTGCACAGACACACAGTAAGTGAATTCTAACACTTTTACATCTCTATAACTTTGTCAAAATTTGCTAGAATGAGAGCAATTTACAAGTAAAATTTCTAGAATAAGAACGATTTGCAGAGTGTGTATAATGTGGATGAGGTTTTTTTGATTAAAATGCGAATAGTTTGTATAAAATGGGAGGGAAATTGCCATTGATGACAATTGACAAGTAATAGGGGCGATCATAGAAAACCGGTTTTGATTTTCCAATATCTGGGAAGTTTGACATCTAGGTTTGTTTATCTATAATCACGTCAAGAAGTGGGTTAAGGGCTGACCAGAATGTGAATCTGAAACTTGAATCGCTGACTAACGCAGATACATGTCAATCGTAAATCTGTATCTCTAAGTTGGGTGCTTTTTAAATTCGAGATACAGATTCACACAGACACGCATTGTGTTGGCGCTTACGACTATACATGTATTCAACTTTTGACAGCTCGATATCAGATACAGATGCAAGCTTCCAATTCACATTCTGGTCAACCCATAACTCTCTTCAACGCCATAGACTAACTATACCTAGATATCAAACTTTCCAGATATTGGAAAATCAAAACCGGTTTTATACTGATTGTCCCTACCCGTGTGAACCTGTCCATGAATACGTGAGAATTGTCAATAATGTCAAAATTCAAAAAGTTTCAGGAGTGACGTCACCCATATAAATATGACGCGGTGATTTTGAAATTTCTCATGTTTAAAAATTCAATTTCTAAAATGTTTTGTAGGACAATAATTTTCTTTATTACAACAACAACAAAAGAAGGAAAATCTACACATCTGGAGCAAGAAGAAATCATTCTCTACAGAATACTGCTGCCACGAACAGATTGCTTTGGATTGGATGTGACAAAAGCAGTTTGAAAAGTTTGTTTACTTTTGCTTGTGAGTAAGTCAAAATATTTTAATTTCAAAATAATTTATTTTACTTCTTTTTTATGGCAGGAATAATGAATAATAAATGTACCTTCAAGAGCTTGAAGAAATGTGGATAAGTGATGCTACATTTTAGTTTAGTCGTATATTGAATGCCTTTTTCTTTGCAGATTCAACGTTTGGAGTACAATGGTTCCAACAAAAGTGTTCCCAGGGTGGGACCATCGTGTGCTGACCAAATACATGTGAGTAAAAAGTATACATTTTAGTTTACCCATACATTTAATACCTTTTTCTTTGCAGATTCAACATTTAGAGAACAACGACAGAATTCTTACTGCATACTAACTATATGTAAATACTGTATGAGAAAAAAAAGAGAAGCTGGTGCGAGGGACTTGAATTTCCTACAGAGAAAAGTAGCACATGGACATTGCAAAACACATACTTTCCAAATTCATTGCTCAGTTTTTGCATCCAAAAATTTCTGAGAAGAAAAATATCAATGTAAACACAACGCTGTACCTTTCACAAATATCACGTTGTAATGCTAAAACTTGGCGGGATTGTCGTGAATGTCAACAAAAGCTATCGAAAGCAGCGTACATAGTATGTAGATGGACACAACGGGCTGAGTAAAAATCCCATACCGCTAGAAGGAAATTTTCGTCAGCGAAGCAAATAAAAAAAGGAGAAGACTTTGCTGATGAATACAAAAACAAAGGATTTAACTTAATGGATTTTTTTAAAAGAGTCGGATCGAATAGGCCTTCGAAAGCATGAAGGCATCCAAATGAAGCTTCGAATGCAAAAACACAAGGAAACAAGTAAAGCACGGAGATGGTGGTTTTATGATTTGGGGCTAAATGCCCTCTTTTGGGATCGGTAATTTAGTCATGGTCATTAAGATAATGGCAAAAGAAGTATACTAAAAATGTTAGCAGAAAAATTTGCTTCAAATAAACAAAAATGGTTATCGCGAAAAATTTGAACTTCCAAAAGGACCATGATCCCAAGCGTGTCACACAAATGGTAAGGTTGATACATACATGATACATAAAGTCCCCACCACAGAGCCCCGATCTTAACCCAACAAAATGTCTTTAGAATCATTTAGAGCAAAGCTTACGAAAACTTGTCATTAAATCAATCCTCAGTTAAAAGTCTTGTTTTTACCTGAATGGTAAGAAATAACAAGTGAATATCTGGTCTTGAAGTTGATGCATTCCATGCCAGATCGGCTTAAAGGGTACTCAACAAAGTATTAGATAATTTCAGCAAAACTAAATAATAAACTAACACTTTTTTTTAAGGGTATCAACACTTTAGCTGTGCTCGTTTTACATGCAGCGGAACATTTTTATTTCTATATTTTTTTCTGAGCGAAATATTATTGTTTTGCCTCTAAGAAAGTACAAATAAACATTTATTACTTGCAAAGAAACAGATCTGTTGAAAACAATTATAAACAAAATTCCCTTCGACAAAACCAAATTAAGTTGGGATAACAAGAGTTTTGCTGCACATTATATGTTGGCTATTCTGGGAATTTTTTTAAACAATTAAAATACCACTCCTTTTATACTTTATAAGGTGTGAAAAAAAAACATTCTCCAAATATTTTGGAAAACCTTTAAATTCAATTAGAAAAAGAAATATTTTCCTAAAAAAACTAAAAAATTATCAAAAATGTTAATTTTACTTATCAGTATTATTTAATTCATTTATTTACTTAACACATGTCAAACTAAAAGAACAGCAAGGAAATTGATTTTAAAAGATGCCATTAATTAACAGTCCTTTCTGGACAGAGTTTGTGCATAAACATACAAAATGCCTATAGAATTGACTTTCAATACAAGCTTAAGCTTTATTTCACAATTGTAATAGTTTCAATTCAATTATATCTTCAAATGAAATTTTAAAAATACATGTGATCCTTAGGTCTTTTTTTAATTTTATTCTGAAACTATCCACTTTTTGTGCACTTGAAAAAAAGAGGTTTTTTCATATATTCTATTATCTTCACTTTTTCACCACGTTATATTAAATCTTCACTAGCGTAAAATATTTTTCTTTTACTTTTGCCTTTATTGTTGTCATTTTAGCCATTCTGACCGGTTATAGAGATGGAGAATGTGTTGGTGATTCACTTACAGTGTGTCTGTGCGAAAGTTAAGGGCTTGCAAAAGTATTAGTAGAGATTGATATCTGGTATAGTTAGTCTATGGTCAACACATACGACCAACACAACATAACACGCAACCCCCTCCAAGGAACAACTTCCAACCGTCTCAACAGCACTATAGCACCTTCAGAGCAGACCATCGAGCAGCAAAACGTGAAAAAATCCCGGTTGAGCCCCAGTTAATGTTGGTGGTTGAGTAAATGAATATTTATTTCATGCTACGCCGAAATGCGTGCTCTTTTTTTATATTCTTCAGACTAACCACTAATTGCTATTTATATATATTATTCATGCGACGGCTGTTATCACCATGCATTTCACGATAATGCATTTTAGGTGATGTCGGTGAAAATGTAGTTTATATTCCTAACTGATGATGTAATCTGGTGTACGTGATTTGATAGAATGACGGAATGTGCAGAGAGGAAAATTACGTCATTAACTCGCGCTGTGGTTCTGGTACGAGTCGCTTTTTTTTGTTGTGCATAACACATGAGAAGAACAGAAGAGGGGAATTTACGAGTGCACTGGTTAACGTGTGCACTAGTCGGTAGTCGAGTCGTTTATTAAATTATTTTCCAAAAAAATTTTTAATAAGCATATCACATAATTTTATCACGAGAAAACACATTTTATTATAAAAAAATAGAAAATCGTATTCGCAACGGAGAACAAAAGTCTATGTACAGGTTATGTACCCCATGAAATCTAAAGCCGCTTCAATTTTTGCAATTTCAAAGTAACTTAACTTTTTTCCACACTTTTTCGCGATCACAGCAACATAAGGTGCGACAAAAATGTTGCAAACAAGGTGTCAAGTATCGCACAAGTCTACACGCGCAATGTTGAATATAGCTGATGTAGCAAGTTAAGATTTAATATAAGGGAGTGACAAATGGTCACTCGAGTTCGTTAGTAAGTTGCATTTGAATGAAATAAAGAAATAATCTTTTTTTTAAACTCCCAGTGTTAGTCATTTGTTAAGTGGCGCAGTCGGTAGGATTCTTTCAAACGGGAAGAATCCATAAGAGAACGGGCGATACGCGAGTTCCAAAAATCAAAAATAAAAGTGTTAAAAGTGTCAAAAGGATTAAGCTTAAAATCAGCTTTCTTCCAACACAGAAAAAAAAACAAAGAAAAAAAATAATAAAACAAAAGGTGTTATAAGGGTTCAACTACCAATCAGTTTAAACCCAACACAGAAAACAACAAAATAACAAGTGCCTAACGCGGGAAGAGTGTTCTAAGTGCCAGCTATAAATCAGCAAGAAAGTGCTTAGTTGAACAAGTGCTACTAACTCAAAAACAAAATAAAATAAAATTACTTTCAAAATTCCACGAAAAGACGTCATTTCCAGACTATTCAGAAACCGGATAGAAAAAGAAATGGAGGCAGCTCTAGTTGAAAGATTGACCATAGCTTTGGAGGCATTAGCCAGCAGAAACCCTGTGGCGACCAGGAACAACTAACACAGTTCCTAACAGTCGTACAAATACATCTGGACAGCGTGGACAACAGTGTAAAAAATGAACTATGGCAGGCGATTCTGAACACAAAGATTCACGGATCAGCGAAAGAACTTCTCATCAACAATCGACCAGCGACTTGGGAAGAAGCGAAACAACTATTACAACAACACTTTAGACCTACAATTAGTTATAAGGACATTTCCAGGAAAATAAGCAATTTAAGGGTGAGTTCAATTTCCGATCTTAATCAACAAATAGAAAAAATCATTAAAGAAATAAACACTTTCGCGACGTACGAAATAAAATCGGCCGAAACAAAAAATTGCTTTTATACAGTTTTAGTAGACAAAATAAAACAAATTGTTGCAGGAAATTTATCTCGTGACATTAGGGATAAATTTGTACTACACGAAGTGAAAGAAACGTTATATTCTTACATAGGATTTGATTTTAACAACATACTCGTAGATAGGAAATTTCTAATAGACGATAGACGACAGACACAAAACCACAAGACTAATCAAAAACATGACAGCAATAACACTCAGAACAGCCAAAACCATAATCGCAATTCAAATAACTCAAATAGTTCAAATAATCAAAATAGACAGGCAAATAGTAGTAGGGATAATAGAGATACCTTAGGATAAAATAGGCAGCGTAACTCTTACTCACAACAGAACAATTCAGGTCAGGATAGGCAGAATAATTATAGGCTAAAATTAGAAACGCACGACAACAGATACAACCAATGGACGTAGAACAAATCATACACGAAGAAAATGAAGACGAAAAATTAATTGAGGAAGAGGTTCACAATATTGTGATAACCACTTAAATGTGAGCAGCGACATCTAGCAGAAAATGTCGAAGACCAGAAGATTTCGATACTGGAATAACAAAGTCTCGACTGGAGAGTGGAATCGAATTTTCTAGCAAATTGGAAATTGTATGGGACGCTGGATGGCGAGGATTGTTCTCGAAGTATGTCATTTGAGTATAAATACCAGCATCCCAAAGGTATGCAAATTAGTTCTAAAGTGAAATTTGAAGTGTTAATTAGGAGAAGTGATTAAGTGGTTTAAGTAAAAGATAAGAAAAGTAAAAGTGGTTGAGGAATTGGATTGTACTGAGAGAAACAATTAAATAGTGAATTGTAACTGTACTGAATAAAGGGATTTGTATTGAAAAGAATAAGTTCTATTATTTGTACCCACACAAACATTTTACAATATTGAACCAGATTTTTTTCTCAATCGAGCCTCGGAGATAAAATATTCGCGGACTTAACGATTGACGGACTTAGATACAAAGGACTTATCGATACCGGGTCAACAATGAGTATTATAAATTCCAGCAGGGTAGACTGCAGGAAATTTAAAATTTTTGAAAAAGTTAATTTAAGACTACAAACAATTAATGGCATTACAATAGAAAAAATAGACAGAGTGATAACAAATATACCAAAAGAATTTAATTATGATAAGAAAGGGGCGATAAGGTGGTACAAGAGAGACTTAAGCGATAAACCATACGATCTGTTGATAGGCATGGACCTATTAAGTAACATTGTCAAAACTTTAGATTTTAACAATAAGAGCCTCATTTTAAAAAATGAGACTAAAATATCGGTTTATTCAGTAGAAGACGAAGCAGCTTTTGACTGTTTCGAATTAAGTTCGACCGAAAAAGAAGTGGACCTAAACCACCTTAATGAAGAAGAAAAGATAGAGATGGAAAAGCTATTGAGACAATTCAGTAATTTGATTTATAAGGACGGTGACGCACTTACAAATACAGACTCAATCACACATGAAATTCGAACGACCACAGACCAACAAATAAACGCTAAATTATACAGACTTCCTCCGAAACATGAAGAGGAAGTGAGAAAGCAAATCAAAGAGATGGAGGAGCAAGGGATTATAAGGAAATCCAATAGCAGATATGCTTCGCCGATCGTTGTAGTAAAGAAAAAAATGGATAATTCTGGGATACAAAAGTTTCGTCTGTGCGTGGATTATCGCAAACTTAACGAAATCACAATAGACGACAGATACCCTCTACCGAACATAGACGGTATACTAGATAAACTTGGAAGAGCACAGTACTTCTATTCTATTGACCTTGCGAAGGGCTACCATCAAATCAAAATGAACTCAAGCGATATTCCGAAAACAGCGTGTAAACCCTGTGGACGAATACGTTCGAATGCCGTTCGGTCTGAAAAACGCACCGGCGACATTCCAACGATTGATGAACGATATCTTAAGAGATTACATAAATACAATTTGTGTCGTGTATCTCGACGACATTCTTATATTTTCCACCAGCCTACAAGAACACATTAATTCTCTTAGAATAATATTTACTAAACTATCCGAGCACAAATTAAAAGTACAAGTTGACAAATGTTCATTCATGAAACGAGACACAGAGTTTTTAGGACATGTGCTCACATCTGAAGGAATGAAACCCAACCCCACCAAAATCAAGTGTATTAAGGACTACCCTTTACCAAGAACAGAAAAACAGTTCAAGGGATTCTTAGGAGCCACTGGATACTACAGGAAATTTGTGAAGGACTACGCTAAAATTGCTAGTCCTATGATCAAATATCTAAAAAAAGACAAAACTATAAACACTAGTGACCCAGAGTATATTCAAGCTTTCGAGACATTAAAATTAAATATAATAAAGCACCCCATTTTGAAATTTCCAGACTTTACTAAAAATTTTACAGTATTTACCGACGCTAGCAATTATGCAATTGGTGCAGTGTTGACACAAGAAGGTCAACCAGTGTGCTACGCTTCAAGGTCTCTTAACGACCATGAAAAAAATTATTCTGTTACCGACAAAGAATTTCTCGCAATAGTATGGGCAGTGACCTATTTTAGGCCATACTTATGGGGGAAAAGGTTCAAAATCATCACAGACCACCTTCCAATAAAATACCTAAACAAGAAATTCTCAGGAAAAGAATTTAGCCAAAGAACACAGAGATGGCTTCTTAAACTGCAAGAATATCAGTTCGACATTGAATACCTTAAAGGTAAAGAAAACAAAGTCGCTGACTTTTTGAGCAGAATACCTGAAGGTAATACAGAAGAGATATTCAACGACGATCAATCAATAAACAATGTATCCGACAATGCAACCATACATTCACAGGAAGAACAACAACTCGACCATATTCAAATTAAAGAAACAATAGTTAACATCTACAAAACCCAGCTGATCTTAACTAACGATGTTAATAAAGAAATTGATATACTCCATAACAGAAGAATCATTTTTGTAGATATGACCAGGGATAAAGACTATTGGACAGACCTTTTACGAAGATTTATAAAACCAGGATTGACTGGAATTTTTACAGAACTGTCATACCATGAATTCAATAAAATCCAGCAGCTATTAATAGAACTTTTTGGACACGATAAACAAATCAAATTCATAAAAGCCACACAAAGAGCAAGATCTTAAAACATTGGAAGAAACCCACAAGCAAATATCCTTATATCACACCCAGGAAAGTGCTCATAGCGGAATAGTGGAAACCTACCACAGTCTGAAAAATAAGATCTATTATCCCAAATTAATTAAAGAAATTACTAAGGTAATAAATAACTGCAAAACTTGCTTAGAAACGAAATATGTACGAAAACCCATAAAGCCCAAATATGTAATTAGTGAAACTCCAACCAGGCCGAACGAAATTATCCACATGGATGTATTTTATTTTCAAAAACATCCATTTCTAACAATGATTGATAAACTAACGAAAAAAGCATATGTTTACTCATTACCAAATAGGAACTGGGTATATAAAATAGAGACAATAGAAGAACATTTTTCCAAATTCGGTAAGCCAAATAAAATAATAACAGATAATGAATTTAAATCATAACAGGTAAAAGAATTCTGTATAGAGCAGGAAGTAGAGCTTCACCTTACCAAACCAAACACCCATACTGGAAACAGCGACATAGAAAGGTTCCATTCCACACTACAAGAAATCTTAGTAGTCATGAACAAATTAGATTTAACACTCACGCAAAAGATGCATAGGGCAGTTAAAAAATACAATAACAGGTATCATTCAACGATTAAAATGACTCCAGAGGAAGCAATGTTCACTGATCTCGCTAGTTTAGTTAATGATATAAAGAAACAAAAAGAGTTACACACATCGGAAACAACTGTAAACTGTTTTGTTTTCGATGTATTGTAATCGTCAACTATCTTAGCTATTAACATCAACGATACAACCGGGGAAGTATGTCAATCCAATAACTGTTCGGAGATTGTTCGACCGCTCAGTGTATTTGATTTGGTTTGATTTGAGGCCCGGGTCAACCCCGGACAGAATTATTAAAGCCTATTTCAGGCATATTCTTAAAACTAACAATTTTGCTTAAAACTAATGATAAAAACTAAAAGGTGGGAGCGGTTAAAGAAAGTTAGGAAGTGAGGCATGTGAAAAGAAGAATGTTCTTGAGTGACATTTTGTAGAGGTGGTTGTCCAAGAGAGACAGAATTTCGTTAACTTCACGAAGACATTGGCTCCAGGTCAGGGCCGGTTGGATGAATTTTAGCGCTCGGCGCAGAATAATAATATCGACCCTTAAAAATGTAGATTTAAACAATATGAGTAAATTTTAAAACAATAGCAAAATCGAAAATATTTAATTATGTATGTATACATTTCCACATCACCAAAGGAGGTAGAATACCAATTGGTTTTTTTTTAGGTTTCCACAGTAGGCCTATTCTTCTATAAATATAAATACTAGGAGTATTAAAGAAAATTCGGATAAGGTTTACATGCTAAATATTTGATGCATTAAAAATAACCCAAAAAATCAACAACGAAAAAAATTTTTAGGAACTAATAAATATAAATTAAATAAATTACATACGTTCACGCAACTATTGAATAAATAATAAACCATACACACATATTATTGCACTTGCGTGGTTTTTGGTAAAAAGTTATTGCCCAGTAAAAAAAATAAGAAAAAGTTTAAAGCTAAAATTAAATTACGTACACATTTTACCAGAATAAGGTTTCTCTAAAAAAGTCACAAAAAAAGATAAACTAAAGAACTAAAGTTAGGTATTTCCATAGGCAAGAAAGTTTAAAATTAGAAAGGGTGTTGCCTTATGGTGCCATGAAAATGATCTTAATTTTGGCAAAATCTTTCACTAGAAAATTACTATCAAGCTTCGACATAATTTCTTTTTCAATTGATATGGTTGCCAAAGATACCAATCGTTCCTGGGACATTGAAGAACGTAAGTAGTTTTTTATAATCTTAAGTTTGGAAAATGAGCGTTCTCCTGATGCTACAGTAGCTGGTAAAATTAAAACTATTCTTAGGGCTATAACAGTATTTGGAAAAAGGGTCTCCATATTTCTGTTATGAATTAAATTAAAAATGTCTATCGGGGAATCATTTTCATTAATCAAAGTTGATAACATGATGATTTCTCTATAAAATTCTGAGCCACTTAAATCGGAACTGCTATTATAAGTTAAAATTTTTGATTTGATTTGAGCTTTCCAATATTATATACACATAGATATAATTCATTGTGCTCTTTTATCTGCTCCAATTGATGAAATTGCTTGATCTAAAACTTTAAAATAAAATTCTACCTTAAATCTGTCTTGCGGTTCTATAATGCGCTCATCTCTTCCTTCGTAGGAAAACTGAGTTGCGATAGCTGGAAAAGTGCATGGAACTTCTAGATCAACAGCTATGATCCTAGCTTCCTCTAAAAACAAGGAGAATCATTTTATTATTTCTCAATTCTATGAGAAATTGTTTCGTTGAATACAAAATCTTAACTGCCAGCTTGAGGTACATATTCTGTTGTTGAAAGAACTTCCTAGCAGTATTAATCAAATTTAAATTGTGTGGCAAAATAACAACGCAGCAAATAAATTTAAAATCAATCATCCTGCCGCCAAGGGACTGGGCCATATTTTTCGATTTACGATCGCAACACGCCAAGGTCAACTACCTTGACCGCCGATAACCCCAACAACACAAACAAAATACACTTTGGGTCAGCAATCAACCGGATGCAATTGGAACCCACTTCCTCAATAAATCAAATTAATCAAAAACTTTGTAAATGCCAAAGCAGCACAAATGTAAACTCTAAAATTGTAAAATAATCAAAATTAAACATATAAATAATTGTAAAGAAAATTTAATAAAGCATTGTGTATTGTTCAGACAGAGAAAAAGGTTGTTTTTTTTCCTATCCCGCGGATCTCCCAACGTAACTGGCGCAGTCGGCAGTCCGGTGAAACAGTTTAGAAACCGAGTGAAGATAAATAATTGCGATACATAGTGATTGAATCGTGAACTAGTTCGATATTGCATCGTGCAATATAAGTGATAAATCCATGCTTTCGTGATTGTGTCACAAACTTTAAAAACCAAAAAGTGACTATACTTGGGTACTAACTGTTGGGTTTTACCCCCTTATTCACCGTCGAACCATCATCCGCATCATCTGACCACAATCATCATAGTTCATCCACATCATCAGACCACAATCATCATCACTTATCCACATCAGCTGACCTCAACCACCATCAGTATCATCGGCAATGCTACTAACCAGCATTATCATCTCTATTGGGTGCATGTAAGTGACTATTGTATGTGACATAACATAACATATAACACTGCGATCCTTATTGCAAGGCACTCCAGTTAAAATAAAAAATAAAAATAAATAAATAAAACAACTGCGATCCTTATTGCAAGGAATCCCAGTCAGAAATAAAAGAACTGCGACCCTTATCGCAAGGCACTCCAGTTAAAATAAAATAAAAATAAAAGAACTGCGACCCTTATCGCAAGGCACTCCAGTTAAAATAAAATAAAAATAAAAGAACTGCGACCCTTATCGCAAGGCACTCCAGTTAAAATAAAATAAAAATAAAAGAACTGCGACCCTTATCGCAAGGCACTCCAGTTAAAATAAGTAATAAATAATAAATAAAAGGAATATTTTCACAAAACTTTATGATCTAAAAATATAAACTTTATATATAGATATAAGTATACATATATTACTAAACACATTATAAACAAAATTAAAGAACTACGCGATTTATAACAAATAAAAAGAATATATTCACACAATTTTAAACTATCGTATATGATCAAAAAAAAAAAAATATATATATAATTATTTTCTATTACTAAGCACTTAAATCAATTTATGTCGAAACAAAAATCTAGATTTAACCCATACAACCTAAGAGGACTGTCAAAGAACTTACCCTCTATCCCAGAAACTACCGATTCAGGAGTTCCTCTCGAAACCTCTTCGTCATCCCCAAATTTCTCCAATTCTAAAACAATGAACAATAATCAATTAGAGCAAGATCCCAACATTAAGAATTCCGGATGCCATCAAGGATCTCCCGAAATTTGACGGCAACCAAAGACTTTTATATGAGTTCCTTAATAATGTGGAGGAAATCCTCCTCTACATTAAAGGAACCGATAACACCCCATACGGGAAGATTTTGTTGAGAGCCATACGCAATAAAATTCAGGGTCAAGCCAACGAGGTTCTCAATATGTACGGAACCCCTCTCAACTGGGATGATATTAAAAAAAATCTCATCCTTCATTATTCCGACAAACGTACGGAAACATCCTTGAGAAGAGATCTCCACCGAATAAAACAGCTAAACAAAACAATTGAATCTTTTTACGGGCAAATAATAGAATTACAATCTGCTCTTTGCAACAATGTGCTGATCCACGAAAATGACAATAATGTCATCAAAGCTAAAACGGATCTCTACTCAGAAATGTGCCTCAACTCATTTCTCAGCGGACTCAATGAGCCTCTAGGATCCAGAGTCAGAGCTATGCAGCCAGACTCTTTAGCCATAGCACTGACTCAGTGCATCAAAGAACAAAATATTTCGTACCAAAAGTATACTCAAAACCCGAACCATTACAGACCTCATCAATATAAACCCTACAATTCCCCACAAGATAGAGCTCATTCAAGAAATTCTACCGCAGGCCCATCCTCACACGAAAGAAACCAAACCAGACCTTCCAACCCAATAAATCCACATACTAGAACAAACCCAAACACACAGAATAGGAACACAAGATACCAAGGGCCAACAGAACAGACTCAAACTGATCCAAACCTGACAAGGCATCACCCACAAATCAAAGCAAGCTCTAGTCAGCAAACCAGAAACACTAGAAGGGAAAACTTCAATTTTCAAGAAATGCACAATTTAGAAAATAATAATTATCAACAATTGGACAGTTTCTTCGAGAATGACCCAACTAATATCGTGAATGAGGAAAATTTTTCCAAACAAGCCTCGAACAAGGCACAGGATACATAGATCGAAAGAAACATCCGGCAATTTTGCCATACATAAATATTTCGTCACGCTTCGGGCGACCCCTGCGATTCCTTTTAGACACTGGGGCTTCGACATCATTCATAAACCCCGAATTTATACCACAATATAGGCAAATTAACTGTGAAACAATTACCATTACCACAGTATTCAAAAAATACCAGTTGAACAAAGAATCGATTATCCCCATTTTTGCAGAATTCAATCAACCAGGTTCCTTAAAATTTCTGATATTCAAATTCCACCATTACTTTGACGGATTACTAGGTATTGACGCACTATTATCACTTAACGCTAAACTTGATCTCGAAAACAAAACCCTTATTACAACAAACGCTACTAACGAAATCCACCTCAAACCCAACTACACTTCACGTCAACTCGTAATACCTTCCAAATCTAAAATATTAGCGAAACTTCCTGTCAGCAAAGAAAATGGCAATATTTATATCAACACAACAGAACTAAACCCACATCTGTACGTAAGTCAAGGCCCATATAACGCCGAAAGCTGGTACAGTACACTTGAACTAGTAAACCTTTCTGAAAATGACCAAAAGATAATCATTGAGCAACCCCTAAATGGTGAAGCATATGATCCCATTAATTTCATCGAGATAAATAACTTCAACAGCGAAACAGAGGACCATGAACCTACCAACACGCATGTAAATGACTTAATCAGAACAAACCATCTGAACACAGAAGAACGCAAAAAACTCCTTAAACTATGTAGAAACTACAGTGAAATACTGTATAGAGAGGGCGAACCACTTTCCTTTACGAATAAGATCAAACATGACATAAAAACCACCGACGAAGTACCAATCTATACCAAATCCTATAGGTATCCGTTTATTCATAAGGAAGAAGTAAAAAACCAAATCACTAACATGTTAGATCAAAGAATCATCAGACATAGTTACTCTCCATGGAGCTCTCCAGTTTGGATTGTCCCGAAGAAACAAGATGCCAGCGGACGTAGAAAATGGAGATTGGTCATTGACTATCGGAAGGTCAATGATAAAACAATATCCGATAGATACCCAATTCCGAATATCTCAGAAATACTGGATAAACTAGGCAAATGTCTATATTTTACAACGCTTGATCTAGCAAGCGGATTTCACCAAATAGAAATGAACCCAAAACATATAGAAAAAACGGCGTTCACAGTTGAAGGAGGCCATTACGAATTCGTAAAAATGCCATTTGGTCTTAAAAATGCCCCTTCAACTTTTCAAAGGGTAATGGACAACGTCCTGAAAGAACTCATCGGAAAAGTTTGCCTAGTTTACCTCGACGACATTATCATATACTCTACATCCCTGCAGGAACACCTAGAAAGTATAGAACTAGTATTCAAAAAACTAAAAGAAGCTAACTTCAAGATTCAGTTGGACAAATGTGAGTTCCTCAAAAAGGAAATAGCCTTCTTAGGACATGTCATCACCCCCGAAGGCGTAAAACCCAACCCATCAAAAATCAATGCCATAAAAAACTTCCCCATGCCGAGAAATCGAAAAGAAATAAAAGCTTTCTTAAGGTTAATAGGTTATTATAGGAAGTTTATTAAAGACCTCGCTAAACTAACCAAACCCCTTACTAGCTATTTAAAAAAGGGCGCCGAAATTATCATAGACAACAACTACACTGAAGCGTTCGAAACATGTAAAAACATGTTGATGAATGACCCAATTTTACAACATCCAGATTTCGAAAAACCATTTATACTTACTACAGATGCTAGTAACTTCGAATTGGGAGCCATTCTTTCACAAGGTCGCATAGGTGAAAGAATGGTAATGATAAGCCTATTTGTTTCGCTAGTCGTACCCTGTCGGAAAGCGAAAAAAAATACTCCACTATAGAGAAAGAACTCTTGGCCATCATCTGGGCTACAAAATACTTTCGCCCATACCTCTTCGGAAGGAAATTCCAAATAATAACCGACCACAGACCTTTGACTTGGCTTATGAGCCTGAAGGAACCGAATTCCAAACTTGTTAGGTGGCGACTCAAGCTTGAAGAATTCGATTACGAAATCATTTTTAAAAAAGGCAAACTAAACACGAATGCAGACGCCCTTAGTCGTATCAAAATTAATAACCAAGAATTATTTAATAATCACGAAGAAACCTTGAGCACCGTGCATAGTGGCGGAGAAAACTTAAATGATGGAGAAACCACTAAACGAATTCAACATTCAAATAATTCTTGAAGTAAGTAACACAGGTTCACCAATGACTACAGAAATAATATTTAAAAATAAACAAAGAAGGACCATTCGAAGACCCCAATTCGATGAGAAAACATTGGTAGACATTTTCAAAAACTTTTTTCCTCCAAATAAACACAGCGCAATATATTCAGATGATAATACATTCCATCTCGTACAGTCCACCTATTCTAAATTCTTCAGCCAAAATAAAACTTTCCGATTAGTTAGATGCACAGAAATCCTTAGGGACATTAGGTTAGAGGACAACCAAGAAATAATTATTAGAAACTACCAGGAAAACTCAAATCACAGGGGAATAAACGAAACCTTCCTGCATTTAAAGAGGGAAGTTTACTTTCCCAAAATGAAAGAGTTGTTAACGAAAACAATTAATAACTGTGACAAATGTAAAATCCTTAAATACGATAGAAACCCAGCTAAACCTCATTTTGAAAAACCCGAAATTCCACTAAAACCACTAGAAATTATCCATATAGATTTATACAGCATTAATAACAATATTATCCTTATATTAATAGATAAATTCTCTAAATTCGCTTGCGGATACACTTTAAGTTGTAGTAGCAGCATAACTATCTTAAATGGCATAAAGAAATACATCAGCCTTTACGGCATCCCAACAAAAATTGTATGTGACCAAGGATCAGAATTTATTGCCAATATTTTCAAAGACTTCTGTAAGCAACATGAAATAACCTTGCACTACACATCTGTCCAACAAACCAGTAGCAATGGTCCAGTAGAAAGATTACACTCAACCCTTACAGAAATATATAGACTTATTCTATCAAAAAGACGAGAACAGAGACTCACTACTGAACATGAAGAGATACTAACGGAAACTTTCATAACTTACAACAACGCTATACACTCTTCAACAAAGCACACCCCTTACGAACTGTTCTTTGCCCGGCCCTACAAATTTAGGAAAACCCTTGATTTCTCAAACAAACACGAGTACCTTGAAAAGCTAAACGAATTCCTTAATGAATTATATCCAAAAATCCATGAACAAGTAAAAAATATTACTGACGCGAGGATAGAAAGGTTAAACCAATCGAGAGAAACCCCAGAAGAAGTAGTTGAAGGCAAACAAGTCTTTAGAAAAGAAGCTAGACGCAACAAAATAACACCAAGATTCTCAAAACATATAGCAAAAAGAAAAAAGAAAATAACAATCATTACAAATGAAAACAAAAAATCCATAAATGTAAATTATGAAAGAAACACAAAAGACATAAATAAATAGAAAAATAAAAAATAAAAATAAAAATAATAATAATAATAACATATATATATAAATGTATTTAATTTTAAGCATTAATTAAGTTGCACGCATTTAACATTGATACACGACACTAACCCCTTCCAAAATATTTATACCAAAACAACCACTTTCTCTCACTTCCTAACCTACAGTACGCCACTCGCTGACACTCAACGAATAGAAATATTCAACATTCCCAAAGAGCATAGCATATTACCCCTCCGACTAGGACCATCTAGATACATCACTAGTTTCCAAAATTTAATACACATCATAAATCTTGATGATTACAATAACAACATAGAAGATATCACTAAGTCTCTCCATCTCTTCCAAAAACATACTACTATCAATAGCTCTTTCCAAATAACAAAACTTAAAATTGAAGAACTTAACAGAAAACTTCAAACACTATATCCCTTTAAAAGAAATAAACGCGGACTGATAAATGGATTAGGTTCCACAATTAAATTAATAACAGGAAATATGGATGCACAAGATGCAATTAAAATTAATGACCAAATACAAAATATTAATACTAACATTAACGATTTAGCAAATTCACTAGAAAAGGAACATGTCCTTAACTCTCAAATGATTGAAAGATTTAAAAATATAAGTAACCACATTAATATAGAGCAAAACAACATAGAGAACTTCCTCAAAAATACGGCAAATAAAATTAGAAGAGAACACGATACACTTACAGACATACAATATTTTAACCAACTTAATTTCAATATCGACCTATTAACTAGGTTAACTAGGTGGTTAAAATATTGTATGTCTGTAAGTGTATCGTGTTCTCTTCTAATTTTATTTGCCGTATTTTTGAGGAAGTTCTCTATGTTGTTTTGCTCTATATTAATGTGGTTACTTATATTTTTAAATCTTTCAATCATTTGAGAGTTAAGGACATGTTCCTTTTCTAGTGAATTTGCTAAATCGTTAATGTTAGTATTAATATTTTGTATTTGGTCATTCATTTTAATTGCATCTTTTGCATCCATATTTCCTGTTATTAATTTAATTGTGGAACCTAATCCATTTATCAGTCCGCGTTTATTTCTTTTAAAGGGATATAGTGTTTGAAGTTTTCTGTTAAGTTCTTCAATTTTAAGTGGGATAGGACTTATTGTGTGTATAAAAAAAAAAAAAAAAAAAAAAAAAAAAAGTGTTTTCTGACTATTTGAAAAGGCTAGAATGGGTCGAAAACTATTGCAGTTGACCCTCGTCCAACTCAAATCCGAGTTGAACAAGAGGAGCCTCAGCGCCAGTGGAGGAAAAAGTGACCTGGTGCTCCGACTTCAGGAGGCTTTGAACAACGAGGGACATGATCCTGATGCATATTCCTTTGATGTTGACGAGGATGAACAGACAAGTACCGGCAATGACATGGCTGCAATGATGCAACTCCTCTTATTAAAAATGGACGAACAAAAGAAAAATATGGAAGAACAGAAGAAAATTCTCCAGAACAGTCTGGAACAAAAATTGGACGAACAAACCAACAATCTGCACGGTCTTCAACAGAAAATGGATGAACAAAAGAATAATCTGGAAGAACAAAAGAACATTCTCCAGAAAAATTCGAAGAAATCGATGACAAATTTGAAAGAATAGAGAAGAACGTTGATGACAAATTTGATAGAATAGAGAAGAATGTTGGCGAAAAATTCGAGGAAATGGACAGCAAAGTTCAGCAACTGGCAAAAGAGCTCGACACAGTGCGAAAACAGAAACTGCGAGAATGTTCTTTAAGCGGTCCAAGGAGAAAAGATTTGAAGCCTCCCTCATTCGATGGCCAGACCTCATGGTCTACTTATAAGAAGCAGTTTGAAATGGCTGCCTGTGCAAACGACTGGGACAATGAGGAAAAGTGCTTTGCCCTAGCGATGGCCTTACGTGGTCCTGCGGCAGAATTGTTACAAACAATCGATATCGAAAAGAATAGAGACTATATGGTTTTAGTGCAGGCTATCGAGAAACGGTTTGGGGATAGCCACATGCGGGAAGATTACAAGGTTCAATTGCAAGGCCGTATGCAGAAACGAGGAGAAACACTGCAACAGCTCCAAGTAGACGTGAGTAGACTGGCACATTTGTCATATCCCACCGCAAGCCAAGAAATAATCGACGAAATGGCAAAGGACGCATTCATCAGGGGAATTGCAGATTTAAAGCTACAATCAGCAGTAAGGATGGCCGGGAAAAGAACCCTTGCTGAAGCACTTGCCTTCGCTCTGGCAATGGAAGCATCCAATCAGGCTTCCAAAGGAATGCATTTCGTAAGGGAAATAGTATCTGGTGAATGCTCCTGCTCAAGACCAACTACCATGCAACGAAATATCCCGCGGGAGAGACGAAGGATGCGCTGCTGGAACTGCGATAAAGTAGGACATTTGCAAGGGCATTGTAAAGAACCGGTACGACGAGAAGGCTGCCTGCACTGGGGTAACAAGCAAATAGAAAGAAAAACCGGCAGAAACGAATACAAAGAAACCGATCAAACTTCCCGAAGCCATAAGTTGGGAAATGCTTACTTCGCGGGGCAGAAGTCTGTAGCAGGAGTCGACTCCAGGGTAATTATCCCAGTCTCACAGGTAAAACAATGCAATGAAGTAGTCAGTGGTAAGGAAGCGAAAGAACAGGCAACTATCCAAATGATCAGGACTGAGCCAATAGAGGGTTGGAGTATAGACGAAATCCGTTCCTCCCAACAGGCAGACAATGACATCGAACCAATATTGGCCTGGAAGGAACACGAGGAAAGACCAAGCTGGCAGCAGATATCAGATCGGAGCCAAACTCTGAAGGCATACTGGGCACAGTGGGACTCGCTTTTTGTGCAAGATGGATTGCTGAAGAGAAAATGGGAAAGTGCAGATGGGACAACATCTCGTATGCAGCTAATTGTGCCACGATCCAGAGTCAACCAAGTGCTCCATGAAATACATGACGGAATCTCAGGAGGCCATTTGGGAATAAACAAGACGTTGGAAAAGGTAAGGGAACGTTTCTATTGGCTAAGCGCTAAACAAGATGTCGAGAGTTGGTGTAGAAAGTGCATGAGATGTGCGGCCGCCAAGGGCCCAAGGGTGAAGCCACATGGACAAATGCAACAATACAATGTCGGAGCACCTTTCGAACGAATTGCCATCGACATCGCTGGGCCGTTTCCCGAAACCTTTAATGGAAACCGATATACTCTCGTAGTCATGGATTACTTCAGTAAGTGGCCGGAAGTGTTTGCCATCCCAAATCAATAGGCTAAGACCGTAGCCGAACAGATAGTCAAGAACTGGGTGAGCAGATTTGGGGTCCCAATGGAGCTGCACTCTGATCAAGGGCGAAACTTTGAATCAAAAGTCTTCCAGGAAATATGCCAATATTTGGGAATAAGAAAGACAAGGACAACGCCACTACACCCTCAATCTGATGGAATGGTCGAGCGATTCAATCGGACCTTGAATGAGCATCTATCTAAGGTTGTCAGGAACTGCCAGCGGGATTGGGATCGACACATACCCCTCTTCTTAATGGCCTACCGAAACGCGGTCCATAGCTCAACAGGGCACACACCATCCGAGATCTTATTTGGTCAAACAATTCGGTTGCCAAGTGAAGCAAAATTCGGATCCCCACCGACGGAGCCCAAAGAGGTGAACGAGTACGTGAATGACTTACGCAGCAGGATTCGTAAATTGCATGAAGACACCAGAGAAAAGATGAAGCTAGCAAGCAGCCGCATGAAAACTAGGTACGATATCAAGGCGAAATCTTCCGGTTTCAACGAAGGAGATCTGGTTTGGCTGTATAATCCTCAGCGTAAGAAAGGCAAATCACCAAAATTGCAACAGGACTGGGAAGGTCCATACAAGGTGATAACCCGCATTAATGACGTTGTCTACCGGATCCAGCGTGGGGATCGAGGAAAATTTAAAGTGGTCCATTTGGATAGAATGTGTCATTTCAACGGGATGCTGAATGACGAAGTTGTTCGGGACGAACAACTGTAGGGAGGGAGCAATGTGATAACCACTCAAATGTGAGCAGCGACATCTAGCAGAAAATGTCGAAACTCGAAGACTAGAAGGTTTCGATACTGGATTAGCAAAGTCTCGACCGGAGAGTAGAATCGAATTTTCTAGCAAATTGGAAATTGTATGGGACGCTGGGTGGCGAGGATTGTTCTCGAAGTATGTCATTCGAGTATAAATACCAGCATCCCAAAGGTATGCAAGTCAGTTCCAAAGTTGAATTTGAAGTGTTAATTAGAAGAAGTGATTAAGTGGTTTAAGTAAAAGATAAGAAAAGTATATGTGGTCGAGAAATTGAATTGTACTGAGAGAAAGAATTAAATAGTGAATTGTAACTGTACTGAATAAAGGGATTTGTATTGAAAAGAATAAGTGCTATCATTTGTACCCACACAAACATTTTAAACATTTTACAATATGATGAATTAATGCTTATAAAAAATAAATTAATTGAGCAAAATGTTACCATTAATGCACTTGAGCAAAGTTATGAATTCTTAGGACTCCAAGCCTATTATAATGGATCAAATATTATATTTAATATTCGCATACCTATAATGTCAAAAGTAAAATACTATATGTATCATATTATTCCACTCCCAATAAATGACACAAAAATAATAACAGTCAAACCATACATAAACTATAATGAAAAACACATACAACACTTCGAAACACCCTGCCCCAAAATAGAAGGTACCTATTATTGCTCGACAACAACCCTGGAAGAAGACACCAACAACTCCAAATGCATTGGGAAACTTTTCGACAACACGGTTGCACACTGTCCACTCAGCGACGCGACGTGGGCAGAGTCACAACAATAACACAACCGCAATCCAATTTTATATTATTTATTAACGTATATGAATTATTAATAAACTCTACCTGCAGGCCTAAAACACATCTTATAAAAGGCACAGTCTTGATACACTACGAGAAATGCAACATCGAGGCTAACGGGATAACATACCAAGGCAACCCGGACACCTTTTGGGATACTGTACACATTCTTCCTCCATCAAGCAGCAAGATCCATACCAACACCACAACAGACGTGTTGAGCTTACAGAAACTACAAGACTTTAACTTCAATACAGAAGCTAAGATATTAGAAATAAGATCCACCACCGATATATCCAACTACTTAACGCGAACATCAATAGTTATCATCTTTATCATTATAATCATTCTGGCTACTTCTATAACCAAAAACCAATTCTACAAAACTTCCACACCAGATCATGTAACAACCCTTCACTCAACATACGCTCCTGCCAAAGAGACATCACCTCATCACCTCATCACTCCGAGACCGCTTCGATAACGTCACTTTGGCCATCGCTTTACTCTAAGGGGGGAGGAGTTACGATCGCAACACGCCAAGGTCAACTACCTTGACGGCCGATAACCCCAACAACACAAACAAAATACACATTGGGTCAGCAATCAACCGGATGCAATTGGAACCCACTTCCTCAATAAATCAAATTAATCAAAAACTTTGTAAATGCCAAAGCAGCACAAATGTAAACTCTAAAATTGTAAAATAATCAAAATTAAACATATAAATAATTGTAAAGAAAATTTAATAAAGCATTGTGTATTGTTCAGACAGAGAAAAAGGTTGTTTTTTTTCTTATACCGCGGATCTCCCAACGTAACTCGGGTGAAAGGAAATTAGGGAGGGAAAAAAGAGAGCGATGTGCGTTGGTTTTAAATGTTTGCAAGTTATACTGGCTAGGAAATTAAGAGCTCGACATGACATTCCATAAGCGAGTTGTACGGCTTAGGATAGAATAACGATATTTCAGAGTACTTCCGAAGATGGGCTTGAGGGTGAACTGATGAGTATTCATAGCGAGACGGGTGATACGGTTAAAAACATGAAGGGGCGAAATTTCAGTGGAGTATTGGTGGTGAAAATAGCGATAGAATAAGGTGAGACAGGACACATTACGCCGATATTCAAGGGTGTCGAATGAATGTGTAATACTGGCATCACCTATGATTTTGGATCCTATCTAGCAGGCGAAAAGAGGTCTTAGGGGAACCTGACAAGATGTGGGCGTTGTACTCCAGTTTTGGGCGGATGAATGCCTTATATATTGAAACCAGGTCAGAGAGGGTGAAATATTTGTTACATCGCCTGAGGAAATCTAGACATTTTGCAGCATTTTTGGCGACATCGAATATGTGGTCTTTCCAACGTAAGTTGTCGTTGACACACATACCGAGAATGGAAAGTTTTTCGGTTTCGACGATGCAAGTGGCATTCATGGATAATGGCTGGGTGTTTAAATTTCGCTTTAACGACAGCAGACAGCATTGCGTTTTGGAAGCATTAAATACCACTCTGTTGAATGGTTACCAATTGGTTATGCTGTTAATATCGGAATTTAATGAGCTTAACATACGCTGCCGTCCCCGTTCTATAGCCGAAGAGCAGGGGCGTGAGTCCGGAAACGAATATGAAAAGCAGAGAGTATTGCCGTCAGCAAAGGAATATATTGAATTGGAAGTGGCAGACATGAGATCATTGATAAAAATTAAAAAGAGTGTCGGAGACAGAACTGGGGCACACCAGTATTTATTTTGCGAATATCAGACTTGAAACCATCGAAGACAACTTGAATTGAACGTTCCGAAAGGGTAGTTTCTAATCTACTGGAGAAGAGAGTCATCGATCCCAAATGCAAGCATTTTCGGCAAAAGTGCCTGATGCCAAACTCTGTCAAATGCCTTAGAAACATCAAGTGCAACTATCTTGCTTTCGCCAGATTTTTTTTTATTTTTTTTTTATAATTTACGCGCGCCTAAGGGGTTAGATACCCTTTTACTGTTGCCAGGGCGCGGGCGGAAAGATAGAAGGAGGAGAAAGGAAAATTGTTTTTGTAGTGGTTTGAAACTCAGGTGTGTTTGGTTTCTATGTTTGCTCTTCAGGGGTGGGAGTCCGAATAGGACGGAGAGTTTTTCTTCACTCAGAGTTATTCGAGGTATATCACAGTATTTTTTTCTTTTTTGTGCTTGAAACTCTACAACAACCAAATCTACGTGTCAGTGTTATGCCTTCACACGCAGAATTTTTCTGTCTGAGTTCCAATTACACAATGAAAAACTGACTTGCCCTGGGCAGGATTCGAACCTGGACCCTCCGAGTGAGAAGCGTTTGCTACTACCACTACACCACGGCTACCCGTGTGTACGCTTTGGTTCCACTTTTTGATTAGACATACAATCAAATCATCAGTGGACCTGTTGCTACGAAAACTGTACTGCCGATCATTGAGAAGTTTTCATGTTTCGAGATATTTTACGAGCTGATAATTTATCAGCGTTTCTATGACCTTGGAAAGAAGGGGCGAAAGTGCAATGGGCCTGTAGGAGGAGAGAGAAGAAGATTCGCCTTTTTTAGGGACGGGCTGGACAAATGCTGTTTTCCATCTGCTCGGAAAGAGTCCTAAAGAGTAGGATTGATGAAAAAGCTTACGCAGTGGTTTTGCCGGCGTGGAAGAAACCCTCTTCACAAGAAGGGGATATAAACCATCAGGACCAGCGGATTTATGTATGTTGAGATCTTCAAGTACTCTTACTACTCTACGAGTGCGAAAGTAGATTCGTCCCATTGAAGATTCGACCCACTCAAGTGTACGCGGAGATAAAGCACAATTTGGAAGAGTTGAACTGGCCGGAAAGTGTGCAGCTAGCAGATTGGCTTTGTCTAAAGAGTTGACAGCTGAAATGTCATTGTAAATGAGCGTTGGGATGGAGGATGGTCCAGAATTTCTGATGTTTATGACAAACGACCAAAAGCTTTTACTACCTTTGGGACATTGTAATATTTTTGCTTCAGATTTTGGTCGTTGAAAGACGTTGCAGTCTTGTAGTGGCTCGTTTAAACTTTTTTCGGTTTTCCTCTGTTGGGTTGGTCTTGAAGGACCGACAAAACATTTCTCTAACCTTGACAGCCTCTTTACAGTTCGAGTCGTACCATGAATTTTCTTTTGGTTTGATACTCTTCATCCGATGAGGGATAAAGGTCTCATTCCAAAGAGAATAGTGTTTGTGATCATATTAGCAGCGTTATCGAGCAAACATAATGACCAGTTAAAATTCCTAAAGAAGCTGTTAAGTCCGCTCCAATTGGCTTTCTCGTATTGCCATACGGTTCTTTTAGGAATCTTTTCTCTAACTGTGTGGTCGGTATACGAGAAATTAGCTGATATAACACAGTGGTCTGACGAGCTTAGAGGGGAAAGCACTTCAACAGTGTACTTATCAGGGTGAGAAGTTATAAACAAGTCCAAAAACAAGTATTTCCTGAACTTCAGTGCCTGTTTTATATTGTCTGCCTCAATGGCCTTCCGTTTGCTCCTACACTCACTACCTGATAATGTTTTCTTTCCTGAATACATTTCGGAGTCCCGCCCACAAGGCAACACTTTTTTTAAAAATATTTTTCAACCGACTTGACTCAGTTGTAAACAGGAACTTTTTTTACACTTTACACATAAACAAATAAACACTTACAAAAATTCTCAAAATTACAATTAAAATTATCCAAAAAAAATTCTGTCGTCGTTATGAATTTATAAATAATCGAATGGCATGTATATTAATACTTTAATATAAACACATACACTACGCCTACTTTATGTAAGTTAAAGAACAATACGTTGAACTCACGAGAGGGCAGCGTGAGCACATTCTTTTCCCACAATTCTGTTCGCCACATGCCGGACATATGACCCAACACCTGTGTCACCAGACTCCAACGATCAACGGAAATGCTGACGATGCGTCTGGAGCAACCGTGGGACACTGGGATGCATTAGAAACATAGGTATCATTAGCAGTATAAAATTATTGTTAGTTTAGTCTTTGAGTAACCGTGAAGCGGTAAAGTAAAAATTAATAAAGTTTTTTTTATTAATAAAGAACTCAAAATAGTTTAACTGGCGCCCAACGTGGTTGGTCCAATGCAGTGAACGCATAATAAATACGCGACTTAGTGACCTTAAATAGTTCAGAAAAAAATTCATGTACGTGCGGAAGCAAAAGACCTCAAGTAGCTCGCGATCCGCCGATAATTTAAAATGTGTGTTTCATCCGTATTTGGGCCACCACCCACAAATAAGCACCGACATCATATGAATATTTTAACTAAGAATACAAATTTCACAAAAACATATACATAGGTATATGATAAAGTGACCTAGTTTTTAAGAAATTAAGGGAAAAACCCATTTAAAAAAAAATTGATTAAATTTTAAAATAGATATTAAGAGAAAGTAACCCTAATAATTCCATTTGGAAATATTTTTATGATTTATTAATATGAAAGTGACCTGTCTATTTGATTAAGTTTAATTTGAATATAGGTTAAGAAAAGTGACCATTGCCGATAAAAATTTCTCATATATGTAAACTCTAAGCCTGGTTAGAAATTAATTCAGAACTCGTAACCCCATTTAATAAATTATTAATACAACTTCCTAAGGTTTTGCTTGACAAATCTATTCGTTTTCAATTTTCAAATTCGTGTATATTTTATAATTCTTTTCAAAATTCCGACAGAAAAAAACCCCTTATAAAAAATATCGTAACTAGAGTATGCCAAAGCGAGTGTAGAAGTATTGTTCAGTCGATAATTAATCCTAATGCTAACTTTTACAAAGGAGCAGAACAGGGAATTGACCCACAATATTTAGGGAATTTAGGAGAGTTAGACAAAATACCCGACGTGGTAAGAAGTCTGCGTGAGTTCTCAGGAATCCCTGGTGAATTCAGCTCATGGAAGAAAAGTGTCGAGAGAATTCTCAACATTTACGAACCTCTCAAAGGAACTCCTAAATATTTCGGAATCATTAATATCATCCGAAATAAAATCGCTGGTTTTGCAGTGTTGGAATCATACAACACTCCTCTGAATTGGCAATGCATATCGAAGTGCCTAACCGTACACTACGCGGACAAACGTGACTTGGGAACTTTAGAGTACCAGTTGACAATGTTAGTCCAAGGTAATAACACGCTAGAACAATATTACCAAGCCGTGTACTCTCACCTCACCCTCATACTAAATAAGATCTCTAGTATGGACGTATCGTCGGATGCAATGCATCTATTGACCGAAACATATAAAGGAAAGGCTTTAGACACCTTCATAAGAGGCCTAAGAGGAGACCTACCACGCTTGTTAGGTATAAAGGAACCTGCAGATTTACCACAGGCCCTTCATTTATGCCAACAACTCGAGAACCAATACTATAGGGTACAACACGAACTCATAATAGTACTACAACTAGAAGACCAAATCCTGCACCTCCATTACCTCCTCATAAACAACACCCGCAATAACAGTTCTATCCTCATTTAGTATATTTGCCACATGTACAAAGAACTCAAACTCCGAATCACCAACAATTCTCAACCCAGCCTAATTACCAACCCAATCACCAACAAAATCACCAATCGCATCCTCGTCAAAATATCCCAACCAATTCTCAGTTTCCTAATATGCAACATAGAACTCAACTTAATTCTGTCCCAAATCCACCGCCGAGAGGAGGACCCATGGACACCACTACAATAAGGACAAACACCATCAACTACGGCACTATACCTCAAGGAAAAAACTGTCCACCGGCTACTAAGCGACAAACGGAATTATCACGTAGATACTTCCGCACCTGATCTCTCAAATAACGCTGTGACTTTGGAGGAGTATAATGCTATGATCGAACAAATGTCGAACTAGACATTAAACGATCAACTTCCTATCGAGAACGAAAACACAGAGCCCCAACAAAATCAAGAAGGCGCTCCAATTGATTTTGCCGGCGTCCATTTTTTAGGTTGACCAGCTCGTCTTTGCCCTACATCGAGTGCAAGACGAAAGACAACAGAATCCTCAAATTGTTGGTGGGTACAAGCTCAAACAAAAATTATTTGCAGACATGTCTTGTAAAAAACTCTATTCCTAATAATCAAACCTTTTTTGCAAACTCAATAGCCGGTAATATAGAAATTAAATATCACACTCTGTTAACAACCCTGACATCAAGGTCAAAAACTCTCTACATCTTTCGAGCCTGGAGCGTAAGATGTAGAAGATATGGCAGTTGGCTCAAAAGTACTGTCATCATGACAACAATAATAAAGACCAAAAGGAAAAAGGAACCAAGAACAAGCACCAAAATCGAAGATAGAGCAATAAAAACGAAGAAAAATAAAACCATTAAAAGTTGTGCAAAACAAAGAAAAACTAAAAGTATGTAAAGGGTCCGCCATCTAACATTTTTTTTTCAACTAGTGCTTATTTCGTGAATGGTAACACTTAGCTCATATCTGATTTGACAGATAATTAGTTTTATCCTTCCGGTTAATAACGGAAAATAATTTTATTCAAATGGCTGCCTCAGCTGGCCATGCAGTAGCCTACACGATCGGTCCAATTTTTAAGCACATTATCGATTGTGTGCAGCTGTATTTCACCAATGGCTTCACGAATATTGAACTTTAAAGCGTTCAATTGTCTCTGGCTTGTCGGCTTTTACGGCACCCCACAAATAATAGTCCAACGGTGTCAAATCGATGATCCGAGGTGGCCAAACGACATCAGCTCTGCGGCTGATAATGCGATCTTCAAAAACAGGGCGCAAAACATCGAGTGTAGCTTCGGCTGTGTGGCACGTAGCGCCGTCCTGTTGAAACCAAATGTTGCCAATATCCTCCTCTTCAATTTTTGTGAACAAAAATTCGTTCAACATGGCCCGATAACGATCGCCATTGACTGTAGCGGCCACTCCTTGCTCATTTTCGAAGAAAAATGGCCCAATTATGCCTCTGGACCAAAATCCGCACCAAACAGTGACTCGTTTTGGGTGTATCGGCTTTTCAATGTATGCGTGCGGGTTTTCTGTGCCCCAAATGCGACAATTTTGCTTGTTTACATACCCGCCAAGATCAAAATGAGCTTCATCTAAAAAGATGATTTTTTTAGCAAAATCGGCATCTTCTCTAAGTCGATCGCAGGCCCACTTAGCGAAGCGAAAACGCATTGGATGGTCAGTTGGCTTCAACTCCTGAACCAATTGGACTTTGTATTGCGTCATACCAAGGTCTTTATGCAAAATTCGTCTCAATGATGTCTCCGAAATGTTCAGCTGTTGAGAACGACGGTGAATTGATGTTGATGGCACGCACACTTTCTGCCACAGCAGCAATATTCTCGGGTGTACGCACAGTTTTTGGCTTTTCACGCTTTGGTTTATCGATGAGGATGCCAGTTTCTTTCACTTTTTTCACAAGATAACGAACATACGGAACTGACGGTGCTTCTCTTCTTCCAAAATCCGTACGCAATTTTCGCACACATTCTGCAACATTACCATGATTTTCAAAGTAATGTCGTAATACTTCCCAGCGTTGTTCAAGCATATACACAACCATATTCGTTCAGCGGAAGGATAAAACTAATTATCTGTCGAATCGCACATGAGCTAAGTGTTACCATTCACGAAATAAGCACTAGTTGAAAAAAAAACGTTAGATGGCGGACCCTTTATTAACTTGTATGAGTGTATTTAAGAATGTATAAATTGAATTAATATCTTTAATAAAAATAGGAATTTTGTAACGGTGGATAACGAACTTATTGTGTTGCTGTTTTAATTAACACTCGTTACAAAATCTTAATTTGTAGTTGTCGATAGCACGATAACACACTCTACTTAACCTTTTCGGACTAGAAACTAACATTAAATTTTTCCTCATACCAAATTTAAAATCATTTCATGGCATCCTAGTCAATGACAGCCTAAAGGATCTATCCGCTGTAATTTTTACTAATGAAAATGACATGCTTTTAAAGAATGGCCTAAAGATTCGCTTAAAGCAAATGACATCCGAGGCAGTTAACCTCGTTGGTATAAGAACAGAACACATGTCCCAAGACCAGAAAACAAATCTTAAATCATTGACAGACTCATACTCTTACTTGTTCGCTGAACCTAACGAAAAACTCACGTTTACAACTATTGTTAAAGGCAGAATTAGTACAACATTGGAAGACCCAATTCGTATAAAGTATTACCCATATCCGATGCAACTCAAAACTGAAATAGATAAGCAAATCAGCCAGTAGCTACACGATGGCATAATCATACCTTCACGGTCTCCGTACAATGCACCCGTTTGGATTGTACCGAAAAAGGTTGAATCTTCAGGTGAGAAAAAGTATCGAATGGTAATAGATTACAGGAAGCTCAACTCCGTAACTATTCCTGACCGTTACCCTATCCTCGAGATTAATGAATTTATCCCAACTGGGGAAAAATAAGTGGTTTTCTGTATTGGATCTTAAAAGTGGATTCCACCAAATCCCTCTTCACGAGACTGACGTTGAAAAAACAGCTTTTTCCGTCAACAACGGGAAATACGAATTCGTACGACTCCCATTCGGACTTAAAAATGCTCCAGCCATTTTTCAAAGAGCGTTGGATGACATTTTGCGTGAGCATATTGGAAAAATATGCTACGTATACATAGACGACATTGTTGTCTTTAGCGAAGACATTGAAACTCACTTCCGAAACCTGGCTTCAATTTTTGATACTTTACAAAGAGCAAACTTCAAAGTACAATTAGACAAATGTAATTTTTTAAAAGCAGAAGTAGAATTCCTCGGTTTTATAATATCTGCCAATGGGATTAAAACAAACCCCAACAAAGTTGAAGCAATTGCTAGATTTCCAATTCCAAATACGTTAAAAGATTTACGTTCTTTTCTTGGTCTCTCGGGTTTTTACCGAAGATTCATCAAGGACTACGCGAAGTTCGCAAAACCCTTAACGACCCTTTTAAGGGGGGAGGATGGACGTACGTGAAAAGCAGCTTCAAGCAAAAAAATTATACACCTGACCAACGACGCGTTAGAAGCGTTTAACAAGATCAAAATTTCACTAATAAAAGAAGACGTCATTCTCACATACCCTGACTTTACCAAAGAATTTCACCTCACAACAGATGCATCAGACTATGCATTAGGTGCGTTCTCGCACAGGGAGATAAATCGATAACTTTCATATCGCGTACCCTCAGCAAAACTGAAGAACACTACGCCGCCAACGAAAAAGAAATGCTGGCCATAGTGTGGGCTCTGAATTCTTTACGTAACTACCTGTATGGTCCCGTTAAACTCAAAATTTTCACCAACCCTTGACGCATGCTCTAAGCAACAAAAATACGAACAATAAAATGAAGCGTCGGAAAGCTATACTCGAAGAGTACAACTACGAGTTAAATTACAAGCCAGGAAAATCCAATGTAGTTGCGGACGCATTATCAAGGCCCCCAAGAAATATTCAAATTAATTCACTAACAGTTACACAACATAGTGATGAGAGTTCAGGACAAAATTTGATACAAATGGCTGAAGAACCTCTTAATGTCTTTAAAAACCAAATTATTCTTAATATTGGTGATACCTCCTCATATCAATTTTAAATAACTTTCCCAACTTACCATCGTCATACTATTACTGAGACTGATATAATCAGGAAAAGATAGATAGATAGATAGATATACGCTATGTAAATCCCTCTGTTATTAATGGCTTAAAAACCGAAGAAAGAACTCTAGGACTTATTCAAGAAATTTACCCCCAACACTTTCGACAATATAAAGTACGATTTTCAAGAAAACTAGTTTCGGATTTAACAAATGATTCACAGCAAGAAGCTGAAATTATTAAGGAACATAACCGTGCACATAGGAATGCTCGGGAAAACAAAACTCAGATATTGGAGAAATACTACTTCCCAAAATCGAAAAAATTGTCAAACTCTGCAAAATATGCAAAGAACACAAACACGATAGGCATCCCAATAAACCAATACTTCAGACAACACCTATACCCGAATATCCTGGCCAAATAATACATATCGATATATACTTTACAGATAAAAAAATAATTCTTATCGCAATAGATAAGTTTTCGAAATATGCTTTAGCTAGAATATTGAAAACAAGAGCAAACGAAGACATTAAACCCGCTCTTAGAGAACTTTTCCTATCCTTCGGGGTTCCACAAATTGTAATAATGGATAACGAAAAGTCGTTTAATTCGAGTTCAATAACATTCATGTTAGAGAACATGTTTAGCATTAAAGTATTTAAAGTATTTAAATGGGGGAACCATACACGAGTTCTGCAAATGGTCAAGTGGAGAGGTTTCATTCGACCCTTTCAGAGCTAATTCGCTGCCTGAAAGCAGAAAACTCCCATACAACCTTCTCAGAACTATTAGATCGATCAATTTTTGAATACAATTGATCCATACATTCTAAAACTGGAAAGAAACCCACCGAAGTATTCTTCGTTAGACAACTACTTAATGACTTAAAAGAATTAGAAAAAGTTAGACAGGATAATATTAAAAAAATTAAAGATAAACAGGAGGCCGACTTAAAGTATCACAACAAAGGCAAAACAGCACTTAAGAACTATGCAATAGGAGTAAAAATTAATAATAAATTAGGAAATAAACTTACACCAAAATATAGAGAAGAAACTGTTTTAGAAAACAAAAACTCCACTGTTATTACACAATCAGGTAAAGTCATACAAAAAAGTCTTATTAAAAATCAACCTTCTCAATAGGATACTGCTGCCATTGTGCATGGCAAGCGTACAAATCTTGGACTACTCCAACTCCCAACTGATCAAAATTGACGCAGGACGAGCAAAACTCCAAAAAGGCTCATTCAAAATCTTAATCGATTAATGAATATAGAGGCTTACGACACAACTCTAAAAAATCTGGAAGTAACATTAAGGTCAACCACCAAAATCAACCATCCCCTATACCACATCCTTTCCTACGAAATCCTTAGAATTAAGTCATACTTAGATAGGCTTAGAGTAAATAATAAGATTAAACGTTTAATAGACTTAATTTGCACTGCGTGGAAATGGATCGCGGGTTCTCCGGACCCCCACGTAATTGTAACAGAAAAAATGAATGGTGTTTTACAAAATAATAATAATCAATTAGTAATTAATAAAATGACCATTAACAAGATTAATGAACTGTCAAATGTAACTGATGAAATAATTAAAATTTTTAAAGCAAATTAAATAAATAACAATGATTCTATATTAAAAATTAAATATAAGTTAGAACTACTTAAAGAAGAGATAATTAACATTGCTTACGCCATTCACTGGTCAAAAGCTAATATTGCAAATTCCTTTATACTATCAGACACTGAAATAAATATTACAGAGAAATTGTTAACTTTAAATAATATCCCATTTGTCAATATTGATGAAGCACTCGAATTTGCTGAAATAAGAATCGCAACTAATAATAAGAATTTAATATATATTTTAAGTATTCCTACAGTAAGTATAGATGTCTGTAATAATTTTGTCATTAGAGCCGTTAAATCAATGAATATTATTAATAAAATCGACTATAACTCTATCCTAGAATGTTAAGAAAAAAACCTTTGGTATAATGAATAAATGTAAGACATATATATAGTATTTTTTTCAATAAGCAGTGGACATAATTTAGATGTTGATCGCTTTGGATATCGTTTATTTGAATAAACAGTTACTGCTCTAACGTTTTTACCTTTTCTTGGATGTATTTCAGTTACTTTACCTAAGTTCCATTTTGTGGGTGGTAGGTGATCGCCTTTAGTTAGGACTACTTTCCCTCTTACTTGTTCCTGCTGTTTGCAGTTCGACCTCTGTTGGAGTTGGGTAAGATAGTCGATGACCATTTTTGCCAGAAATCTTGCGTCATTTTTTTTAATTAGGAGACATCGTGGCCGTGCCGTGCTGATTAGGAAATGCTCAGGTGTTAATATAGGACATTCTTCTAAATTACTACTTATTTCACCCAACGGACGGAAATTAACACAGGCTTTGATTTGAGTCAGTAATGTCATCATTTCTTCAAAGGCCAAAGACGTGTCTCCAATGATCTTTTTTAAGTGGTGCTTTATTGATTTTACTCCTCCGAAATGTGATGCAGTTGAATAATTATCTGCAACTTCCTTATTAAATACATTGAATGATAACGTCCTTGAAAATCTTTTGTATTTCCTTGTTTACTCCGACAAACGTTGTTCCAAAGTCACTATAGAAATGTGCGCGGAATCCTTTTCTAGAAATAAATCTTCTAACAGACGGTATAAATGCTTGAGATGTTAGGTCACAAACAAGCTCAAAGGGATAGCTTTTGTCGGAAGACATATGAATACTGCGATGTAACCCTTTGTTGACCGATTGCGCCGGCCTTTGGAAATGAGAATTTGAACTGGACCAGTGTTACCCTAGCAGCTGGTATCATTGGCATAATTTGATTTTAACAGTAGTGCTGAAATGATGGCACCGTACGCAATTATGAATGACTTAACGTACGATGTTTTTGCTTTTTAACAAGTTTGAATTTTGAAGTCTGCTTCCAACTACTAAAAGGCAATTGTTTTCCAAGCCCGGTGTTAGTAGCAGAATTTTACTCCCTTCACTATTGCACGCACTTTATTTATTCCGCTGAATAAAGCCGAATTATGGCTGTTTTTGCATCGTCAAGTTCGTCTGCAGTCAAAGTTCCGGTCGAGTTTATTTATTTTTCGAAGTATAAAATTATGTGCAAATCGCTGACACCAAATTGCTCTGATCAATCTTAAATACGATGAAGGTCATTCATGTATTTTGTCGCTCTCGACTGTTGATGTTAAGATTGCTGTTGATTTCTTTGGATCATATCGGGTGAAATTGCGAGACTGTTGTACTACGAGAAGTACAGGCCAATGAACAATACTGCTTTGAAGCCATATTGGTCGTCTCCACCACATGTGATGATGCTTAACTTGGAACAGCGTTAGACTACTTGGTGCATAATCTGCGGGATTCTAATATGTCTCCATGGGTCCGTATTTTCGTGTATTTGAGGTACTCAGCTTATAGCTAACATTTTCTCATTGGACTTATACAATGATTCAGTCTGTCCAGGCGTATACATTTCCTTTCGGAATGGAAAGTATCATTTTCATATCAAACATTAGATTCAATTACAAATGGGATCCACAAAGTTCCTACTTCAGAGTGGTCATATTGTTTTTTATTGGTCCTACTCTCGTTGTGCATGTAAATAAGGTAATTCTTCGCAATCCATTGTGATCGATAACCCTTTTATATACCACTGCTTCATAAGCTGCGTCAGAAGCTTCACAAAATCCGTGCAGTTCCATTTTTTGTTCTTCATAACCTCCGATCCACCTTGGAATTTTGATAGTTTCAGCCGCTGGGAGTTCAATCTTAAATCGGTTCTATGATTGCTGAAGTGGGTAAAGTTAACTTCCCAGTGAAGTTCAGCCTTTCAAATTCGCTGCATCAGTATTTTCGCAGTGACAGTTACAGGCACAAGCCATCCTAATGGGTCATAAAGCCGTGATACTTCTGGCAGTGCTATACGTTTGGGTGAAATTGCACCATCCGGTTTTGTGTGCACCTTAAATTACAATGCATCAAATGAGTGACCCCAATCAATGCCCAAAATTTTCTTAGCTTCTTCTTTATCAAAACTCATGCAAGTTTGATCATTTGCATTAAGATGTTAAGTAGTTCTTTGTGGATCGCTGCCTATTTTCTTAGGTGTAGACCTCCACTATCCAGTAGTTCTATCAGATGGTATTGCGCTTTCTTGCATTCAGCCAACGCTCTTCCGGACATTACATAGTCCACGTAAAAGTCATTCTTCAAAATGCTCGAAGCAATGGGGTAATGTTGATGAAGCATAAAAAACAACACGTGGTTTTGTAGTCGTACTCTCTGGCTTTAAAACTGCATGGCGTGGCATATACTATGTGTTGGTTAATGGTCTCTAGAACTCCATAATCTCGACAATGTGTTTCAACCTTACAAATTCATTCATGAATCGTGTATATTGCAGCTTTAAATGTGGATCTGCCAGAAACCGTTTTTCTAATTGCATCAATCTGGCTACGGCTCTATCTCGTGAGGAACCCAAGCTGTATGTTTGTAAGAGTTCTTGATTAAACGGGGTGTTAACCGATGTTGGGGGTAGCCGTGGTGTAGTGGTACTAGCAATCGCTTCTCACTCGGAGGGTCCAGGTTCGAATCCTGTCCATGGCAAGTCAGTTTTTCATTTGTGTAATTGGAACTCAGACAGAAAAATTCTGCGTGTGAAGGCATAACACTGACACGTAGATTTAACTGTTGTAGAGTTTCAAGCACAGAAAAAAAAATTCTGCGAATTATACCTCGATTCACTCTGCGTGAAGAAAAAACTCTCCGTCCTATTTGGACTCCCACCCCTGGAGAGCGAATAGCGAAACCAAACACACCTGAGTTTCAAACCACTACCAAACAATTTTCGTTTCTCCTCCTTCTACCTTTCCGCCCGCGCACGGGCAACAGTAAAAGGGTATCTAACCCCTTAGGCGCGCGTAAATTATAAAAAAAACCATTCTTCTCTCGATAATATTTCTCCAATTCTAAAACAATGAACAATAATCAATTAGAGCAAGATCCCAACGTATTAACTAACCACATGGACATATTCAATTAATTAAGAATTCCGGATGCCATCAAGGATCTCCCGAAATTTGACGGCAACCAAAGACTTTTATATGAGTTCCTTAATAATGTGGAGGAAATCCTCCTCTACATTAAAGGAACCGATAACACCCCATACGGGAAGATTTTGTTGAGAGCCATACGCAATAAAATTCAGGGTCAAGCCAACGAGGTTCTCAATATGTACGGAACCCCTCTCAACTGGGATGATATTAAAAAAATCTCATCCTTCATTATTCCGACAAACGTACGGAAACATCCTTGAGAAGAGATCTCCACCGAATAAAACAGCTAAACAAAACAGTTGAATCTTTTTACGGGCAAATAATAGAATTACAATCTGCTCTTTGCAACAATGTGCTGATCCACGAAAATGACAATAATGTCATCAAAGCTAAAACGGATCTCTACTCAGAAATGTGCCTCAACTCATTTCTCAGCGGACTCAATGAGCCTCTAGGATCCAGAGTCAGAGCTATGCAGCCAGACTCTTTAGCCATAGCACTGACTCAGTGCATCAAAGAACAAAATATTTCGTACCAAAAGTATACTCAAAACCCGAACCATTACAGACCTCATCAATATAAACCCTACAATTCCCCACAAGATAGAGCTCATTCAAGAAATTCTACCGCAGGCCCATCCTCACACGAAAGAAACCAAACCAGACCTTCCAACCCAATAAATCCACATACTAGAACAAACCCAAACACACAGAATAGGAACACAAGATACCAAGGGCCAACAGAACAGACTCAAACTGATCCAAACCTGACAAGGCATCACCCACAAATCAAAGCAAGCTCTAGTCAGCAAACCAGAAACACTAGAAGGGAAAACTTCAATTTTCAAGAAATGCACAATTTAGAAAATAATAATTATCAACAATTGGACAGTTTCTTCGAGAATGACCCAACTAATATCGTGAATGAGGAAAATTTTTCCAAACAAGCCTCGAACAAGGCACAGGATACATAGATCGAAAGAAACATCCGGCAATTTTGCCATACATAAATATTTCGTCACGCTTCGGGCGACCCCTGCGATTCCTTTTAGACACTGGGGCTTCGACATCATTCATAAACCCCGAATTTATACCACAATATAGGCAAATTAACTGTGAAACAATTACCATTACCACAGTATTCAAAAAATACCAGTTGAACAAAGAATCGATTATCCCCATTTTTGCAGAATTCAATCAACCAGGTTCCTTAAAATTTCTGATATTCAAATTCCACCATTACTTTGACGGATTACTAGGTATTGACGCACTATTATCACTTAACGCTAAACTTGATCTCGAAAACAAAACCCTTATTACAACAAACGCTACTAACGAAATCCACCTCAAACCCAACTACACTTCACGTCAACTCGTAATACCTTCCAAATCTAAAATATTAGCGAAACTTCCTGTCAGCAAAGAAAATGGCAATATTTATATCAACACAACAGAACTAAACCCACATCTGTACGTAAGTCAAGGCCCATATAACGCCGAAAGCTGGTACAGTACACTTGAACTAGTAAACCTTTCTGAAAATGACCAAAAGATAATCATTGAGCAACCCCTAAATGGTGAAGCATATGATCCCATTAATTTCATCGAGATAAATAACTTCAACAGCGAAACAGAGGACCATGAACCTACCAACACGCATGTAAATGACTTAATCAGAACAAACCATCTGAACACAGAAGAACGCAAAAAACTCCTTAAACTATGTAGAAACTACAGTGAAATACTGTATAGAGAGGGCGAACCACTTTCCTTTACGAATAAGATCAAACATGACATAAAAACCACCGAAGAAGTACCAATCTATACCAAATCCTATAGGTATCCGTTTATTCATAAGGAAGAAGTAAAAAACCAAATCACTAACATGTTAGATCAAAGAATCATCAGACATAGTTACTCTCCATGGAGCTCTCCAGTTTGGATTGTCCCGAAGAAACAAGATGCCAGCGGATGTAGAAAATGGAGATTGGTCATTGACTATCGGAAGGTCAATGATAAAACAATATCCGATAGATACCCAATTCCGAATATCTCAGAAATACTGGATAAACTAGGCAAATGTCTATATTTTACAACGCTTGATCTAGCAAGCGGATTTCACCAAATAGAAATGAACCCAAAACATATAGAAAAAACGGCGTTCACAGTTGAAGGAGGCCATTACGAATTCGTAAAAATGCCATTTGGTCTTAAAAATGCCCCTTCAACTTTTCAAAGGGTAATGGACAACGTCCTGAAAGAACTCATCGGAAAAGTTTGCCTAGTTTACCTCGACGACATTATCATATACTCTACATCCCTGCAGGAACACCTAGAAAGTATAGAACTAGTATTCAAAAAACTAAAAGAAGCTAACTTCAAGATTCAGTTGGACAAATGTGAGTTCCTCAAAAAGGAAATAGCCTTCTTAGGACATGTCATCACCCCCGAAGGCGTAAAACCCAACCCATCAAAAATCAATGCCATAAAAAACTTCCCCATGCCGAGAAATCGAAAAGAAATAAAAGCTTTCTTAAGGTTAATAGGTTATTATAGGAAGTTTATTAAAGACCTCGCTAAACTAACCAAACCCCTTACTAGCTATTTAAAAAAGGGCGCCGAAATTATCATAGACAACAACTACACTGAAGCGTTCGAAACATGTAAAAACATGTTGATGAATTACCCAATTTTACAACATCCAGATTTCGAAAAACCATTTATACTTACTACAGATGCTAGTAACTTCGAATTGGGAGCCATTCTTTCACAAGGTCGCATAGGTGAAAGAATGGTAATGATAAGCCTATTTGTTTCGCTAGTCGTACCCTGTCGGAAAGCGATAAAAAATACTCCACTATAGAGAAAGAACTCTTGGCCATCATCTGGGCTACAAAATACTTTCGCCCATACCTCTTCGGAAGGAAATTCCAAATAATAACCGACCACAGACCTTTGACTTGGCTTATGAGCCTGAAGGAACCGAATTCCAAACTTGTTAGGTGGCGACTCAAGCTTGAAGAATTCGATTACGAAATCATTTTTAAAAAAGGCAAATTAAACACGAATGCAGACGCCCTTAGTCGTATCAAAATTAATAACCAAGAATTATTTAATAATCACGAAGAAACCTTGAGCACCGTGCATAGTGGCGGAGAAAACTTAAATGATGGAATCCCCATTTCGGAGAAACCACTAAACGAATTTAACATTCAAATAATTCTTGAAGTAAGTAACACAGGTTCACCAATGACTACAGAAATAATATTTAAAAATAAACAAAGAAGGACCATTCGAAGACCCCAATTCGATGAGAAAACATTGGTAGACATTTTCAAAAACTTTTTTCCTCCAAATAAACACAGCGCAATATATTCAGATGATAATACATTCCGTCTCGTACAGTCCACCTATTCCAAATTCTTCAGCCAAAATAAAACTTTCCGATTAGTTAGATGCACAGAAATCCTTAGGGACATTAGATTAGAGGACAACCAAGAAATACTTATTAGAAACTACCACGAAAACTCAAATCACAGGGGAATAAATGAAACCTTCCTGCATTTAAAGAGGGAAGTTTACTTTCCCAAAATGAAAGAGTTGATAACGAAAACAATTAATAACTGTGACAAATGTAAAATCCTTAAATACGATAGAAACCCAGCTAAACCTCATTTTGAAAAACCCGAAATTCCACTAAAACCACTAGAAATTATCCATATAGATTTATACAGCATTAATAACAATATTATCCTTATATTAATAGATAAATTCTCTAAATTCGCTTGCGGATACACTTTAAGTTGTAGTAGCAGCATAACTATCTTAAATGGCATAAAGAAATACATCAGCCTTTACGGCATCCCAACAAAAATTGTATGTGACCAAGGATCAGAATTTATTGTCAATATTTTCAAAGACTTCTGTAAGCAACATGAAATAACCTTGCACTACACATCTGTCCAACAAACCAGTAGCAATGGTCCAGTAGAAAGATTACACTCAACCCTTACAGAAATATATAGACTTATTCTATCAAAAAGACGAGAACAGAGACTCACTACTGAACATGAAGAGATACTAACGGAAACTTTCATAACTTACAACAACGCTATACACTCTTCAACAAAGCACACCCCTTACGAACTGTTCTTTGCCCGGCCCTACAAATTTAGGAAAACTCTTGATTTCTCAAACAAACACGAGTACCTTGAAAAGCTAAACGAATTCCTTAATGAATTATATCCAAAAATCCATTAACAAGTAAAAAATATTACTGACGCGAGGATAGAAAGGTTAAACCAATCGAGAGAAACCCCAGAAGAAGTAGTTGAAGGCAAACCAGTCTTTAGAAAAGAAGCTAGACGCAACAAAATAACACCAAGATTCTCAAAACATATAGCAAAAAGAAAAAAGAAAATAACAATCATTACAAATGAAAACAAAAAGATCCATAAATATAAATTATGAAAGAAACACAAAAGACATAAATAAATAGAAAAATAAAAAATAAAAATAAAAATAATAATAATAATAACATATATATATAAATGTATTTAATTTTAAGCATTAATTAAGTTGCACGCATTTAACATTGATACACGACATAACCCCTTCCAAAATATTTATACCAAAACATTCAACCACTTTCTCTCACTTCCTAACCTACAGTACGCCACTCGCTGACACTCAACGAATAGAAATATTCAAAATTCCCAAAGAGCATAGCATATTACCCCTCCGACTAGGACCATCTAGATACATCACTAGTTTCCAAAATTTAATACACATCATAAATCTTGATGATTACAATAACAACATAGAAGATATCACTAAGTCTCTCCATCTCTTCCAAAAACATACTACTATCAATAGCTCTTTCCAAATAACAAAACTTAAAATTGAAGAACTTAACAGAAAACTTCAAACACTATATCCCTTTAAAAGAAATAAACGCGGACTGATAAATGGATTAGGTTCCACAATTAAATTAATAACAGGAAATATGGATGCACAAGATGCAATTAAAATTAATGACCAAATACAAAATATTAATACTAACATTAACGATTTAGCAAATTCACTAGAAAAAACTCTCAAATGATTGAAAGATTTAAAAATATAAGTAACCATATTAATATAGAGCAAAACAACATAGAGAACTTCCTCAAAAATACGGCAAATAAAATTAGAAGAGAACACGATACACTTACAGACATACAATATTTTAACCAACTTAATTTCAATATCGACCTATTAACTAATCACCTCTCAAATATAGCAGAAGCAATAGTCCTTAGTAAACTAAATTTCATTCCTAAACTCTTACTAACATATGATGAATTAATGCTTATAAAAAATAAATTAATTGAGCAAAATGTTACCATTAATGCACTTGAGCAAAGTTATGAATTCTTAGGACTCCAAGCCTATTATAATGGATCAAATATTATATTTAATATTCGCATACCTATAATGTCAAAAGAAAAATACTATATGTATCATATTATTCCACTCCCAATAAATGACACAAAAATAATAACAGTCAAACCATACATAAACTATAATGAAAAACACATACAACACTTCGAAACACCCTGCCCCAAAATAGAAGGTACCTATTATTGCTCGACAACAACCCTGGAAGAAGACACCAACAACTCCAAATGCATTGGGACACTTTTCGACAACACGGTTGCACACTGTCCACTCAGCGACGTGGGCAGAGTCACAACAATAACACAACCGCAATCCAATTTATATTATTTATTAACGTATATGAATTATTAATAAACTCTACCTGCAGGCCTAAAATACATCTTATACAAGGCACAGTTTTGATACACTACGAGAAATGCAACATCGAGGCTAACGGGATAACATACCAAGGCAACCTGGACACCTTTTGGGATACTGTACACATTCTTCCTCCATCAAGCAGCAAGATCCATACCAACACCACAACAGACGTGTTAAGCTTACAGAAACTACAAGACTTTAACTTCAATACAGAAGCTAAGATATAAGAAATAAGATCCACCACCGATATATCCAACTACTTAACGCGAACATCAATAGTTATCATCTTTATCATCATGTTCATTCTGGCTACCTCTATAACCAAAAACCAATTCTACAAAACTTCCACACCAGATCATGTAACAACCCTTCACTCAACATACGCTCCTGCCAAAGAGACATCACCTCATCACTCCGAGGCCGCTTCGATAACGTCACTTTGGCCGTCGCTTTACTCTAAGGGGGGAGGAGTTACGATCGCAACACACCAAGGTCAACTACCTTGACCGCCGATAACCCCAACATCACAAACAAACTACACATTGGGTCAGCAATCAACCGGATGCAATTGGAACCCACTTCCTCAATAAATCAAATTAATCAAAAACTTTGTAAATGCCAAAGCAGCACAAATGTAAACTCTAAAATTGTATAATAATCAAAATCAAACATATAAATAATTGTAAAGAAAATTTAATAAAGCATTGTGTATTGTTCAGACAGAGAAAAAGGTTGTTTTTTTTCTTATACCGCGGATCTCACAACATAACTCGCTCGTATACAAAAAAAGTGCAGTGACACAAAAAACAAAAACAATATCACACAGTGCGGGTATCCCACCTCCCCCGCTCCTAGTCGAAGTACTGTTGCTTGCACTCAATCACTGCCATTACTGTATTTACCATACGGTACCGGCAGTGGCTGAGTGTATGTAACAACTGATGGATAGCGGGTTGTGAGTGAAAATTTTGTTGGTGCACTGTTTCATATTGTTGTAAGGGCATAACACCTACAACAATTTGATCCGGTAAATCAATATTAGAATTTTCACTTCGCAGCTTTGCTTAGTATCGTCGGTGTTTGTGTTTTCTGTGTTTGTCTGTGATTATGACTAGGGAATTCAGGGTAGACGTAGCCAATATACGCGGGCTAAAAAGTAATCACTTTTCTGCGTACGTCCACGTCTGTAAGTACAGACCAGCTGTTTTGGCATTTAGTGAAACACAGGTAGATCCCCGCCCACACCTCTCAGATCATTCTGATCTGAAGCTACCTGGCTACGAACTAGTGCCATTATTCTTCTATCACCGCGGTCTCGCCATTTATGTGCGTAGTGATGTAGCTTACCAAACTCCACCACAATGTGAGCCATGTTCCAATCCGGAATTCAACTTCATGTGGTTAAAATTCCATCTCCGTAAGCAAATTATACACTACTGCTTTATTTATAGAAGCCCCAAACTGGACAGCAATTCAACCTTTAACGAATCTGATGCGCTGTCTGACTCCATTCAAAGAATTGTATCCCTGTATCCTCATACTGAAATCGTTATTACGGGCGACTTCAATATACACAATTCTGGGTGGCTTCGACATTCTGGACAGACAACACTCGAAGGACGGTGTGTTGAGATTTTCGCTGCGGAAAACAACCTAACGCAGCTTGTAAATGAGCCCACGCGAATACCAGACGTTGATAGTCATACCGCCAACACCCTGGACTTGTTTTTAACTTCTCACCCTGATAAGTACACCATTGATGTGCTCTCCCCTCTAGGCTCGTCGGACCATTGTGTCATATCAGCTAATTTCTCGTACACCGACCACACAGTTAGAAAAGAAATTCCTAAAAGAACCGTATGGCAATACGAGAAAGCCAACTGGAGCGGTCTTAACAGCTTCTTTAGGAATTTTAACTGGTCGTTATGCTTCCTCGATAACGACGTGGATGCCGCTGCTGATATGATTACAGACACCATTCTCTTTGGAATGAGATTCTTTATTCCTCATCGGATGAAGAGTATCAAACCAAAAGAAAAGGCATGGTACGACTCGAGCTGTAAAGAGGCCGTCAGGGTTAGAGAAATGTTTTTTCGGTCCTACAAGACCAACCCGGCAGAGGAAAACCGAAAAATGTTCAAACGAGCCAGAAATGACTGCAACGCCTTTCTTAAGCGTGTGAAATTCATATACGACCAAAAACTGAGGCAAAAAATACTGCAATGTCCCAAAGGCAGTAAAAATTGTTGGTCGTTCGTCAAAAACATTAGAAATTCCGCCTCATCCTCCATCCCAACGCTCATTTACAATGACATTGCAGCTGTCAGCTCTTTGGATAAGGCCAATCTGCTTGCTGCACACTCTGCGGCCAGCTCAACACTCCCAGATTGTGCTTTGTCTCCGCCTACACATGAGTGCGTCGAATCTTCAATGGGACGAATCTACTTTCGCACTCGTATATTAGCAAGAGTACTTAAAGATCTCTACATTCATAAATCCGCTGGTCCAGATGGTATATCTCCCCTTCTTCTGAAGAGGTGTTCTTCCACGCAGGCAAAACCACTGCGAAACTTTTTCATCAATCCTACCCATTAGGACTCTTCCCGAGCAGATGGAAAACAGCATTTGTCCAGCCCGTCCCTAAAAAAGGCGAATCATCTTCTCTCTTCTCCTACAGACCCATTGCACCTACGTCCCTTCTTTCCAAGGTCATGGAAACGCTGATATATCGTCAGCTCATGAAATATCTCGAAACACGAAAACTTTTCAATGACCGGCAATATGGTTTTCGTAGCAACAGGTCCACTGGTGATTTGATGGCATGTCTCACCGAAAAGTGGAACCAAAGCGTACATCAATCTGGCGAAAGCAAGATAGTTGCACTTGATATTTCTAAGCCATTTGACAGAGTTCGGCATCGGACTCTTTTGTCGAAAATGCGTGCGTTTGGGATCGACGACTCTCTTCTTCAATGGATTAGAAATTACCTTTCGGAACATTCAATTCAAGTTGTCTTGAACGGTTTGAAGTCAGATATTCACAAAATAAGTGCTGGTGTGCCCCAGGGCTCTGTTCTGTCTCCGACACTCTTTTTAATTTTCATTAATGATCTGACTGCTACTTCCAATCCAATGATGACAGTACACTCTGCTTTTCATATTCTTTTCCGGACTCACGGCCCTGCTCTTCAGCTGTAGAACGAGAACGGCAGCGTATGCTAAGCTCATTAAATTCCGATATCAACAGCATAACCAATTGGGGAACTATCAACAGATTGGAATTTAATGCTTCCAAAACACAATGCTGTCGTTAAAGCGAAATTTAAACACCCAGCTATTATCCATGAATGACACTTGCATCGTCGAAACCGAAAACCTTTCCATTCTCCGTATGTGTGTCAATGACAACTTACGCTGGAAGGACCACATATTTGATATCGCCAGAAATGTTGCTATGAATGCTCATCAGTATACGCTCAAGCCCATTTTCGGACATACTCTAAAATATCGTGATTCGTTCCTAAACCTTACAACTCGCTTATGGAATGCCGTGCCGATCTCTGTATTTCCTGGTCGTTATAACTTGCAAACATTTAAAAACAAATTACATCGGTACCTCTCTTTTCTTCCTCCCTAAATTTCCTTTGCCCGCGCTGTGAACAATCACCTTAAGGGTTCACAAACCCCTTGAGCACGCTCTCATTATAAAAAAAAAGGCAGACAATGACATCAAACCAATATTGGCCTGGAAGGAACACGAGGAAAGACCAAGCTGGCAGCACTTATCAGATGGGAGCCGAACTCTGAAGGCATACTGGGCACAGTGGGACTCGCTTTTTGTGCAAAATGGATTGTTGAAGAGAAAATACGAAAGTGCAGATGGGACAACATCTCGTATGCAGCTAATAGTGCCACGGTCCAGAGTCAGCCAAGTACCATGAAATATATGACGGAATCTCAGGAGGCCATTTGGGAATAAACAAGACGTTGAAAAAGGTAAGGGAACGTTTCTATTGGCTAAGCGCTAAACAAGATGTAGAGAATTGGTACAAAAAGCGCATAACATTTGCGGCAACTAAGGGTCCAAAAATAAAGCCACATGGACAAATGCAGCAATAAAATGTCGGAGCACCATTTGAAGGAATAGCCATCGACATCGCTGGGCCGTTTCCCGAAACTCTTAATGGTAACCGATACACCCTGGTGGTCATGGATTACTTCAGTAAGTGGCCGGAATTGTTTGCCATCCCAAATTAAGAGGCTAAGACCGTAGCCGAACAGTCAACAACTGGGTGAGCAGATTTGGGGTCCCAATGGAGCTACATCTGATCAAGGGCGAAACTTTGAATCAAAAGTCTTCCAGGAAGTGTGCCAATATTTGGGAATAAGGAAGACAAGGACAACGCCCCTACACCCTCAATCTGATGGAATGATCGAGCGTTAATTAGGAGAAGTGATTAAGTGGTTTAAGTAAAAGATAATAAAAGTACGAGTATAAGTGGTGGGGAAATTGGATTGTATTGAGAGAGACATTTAAATAGTGAATTGTAACTGTACTGAATAAAGGGATTTGTATTGAAAAGAATAAGTTCTATAATTTGTACCCACACAAACATTTTACATTGGTGTCAGAAGTGGGATAGGACTTATTGTGTGTGTAAAAAAAAAACAGTGTTTTCTGACTATTTGAAAAAGCTAGAATGGGTGGAGGAAAAAGTGACCTATTGCTCGACTTCAGGAGGCTTTGAACAACGAGGGACATGATCCTGATGCATACTCCTTTGATGTTGACGAGTATGAACAGACAAGTACCGGCAGTGACATGGCTGCGATGATGCAACTCCTCTTATTAAAAATGGACGAACAAAAGAAAAATCTGGAAGAACAAAAGAATAGCCTCGAACAAAAGAAAAATCTAGACGAGCAGAAGAGCATCATTCAACAAAAATTCTACGAACAAACCAACAATCTGCACGGTCTTCAACAGAAAATGGATGAACAAAAGAATAATCTGGATGAGCAAAAGAACATTCTCCAACAAAAGTTTGAAGAAATCGATGACAAATTTGAAAGAATAGAGAAGAACGTTGATAACAAATTTGATAGAATAGAGAAGACTGTTGGCGAAAAATTCGAAGAAATGGACAGCAAAGTTGAACAACTAACGAAAGAGCTCGACACGGTGTGAAAGAGACTCCGAGAATGTTCTTTAAGCGGTCCAAGGAGAAAAGAGGTGAGGCCTGCCTCATTCGATGGCCAGGCCTCATGGTCTACTTATAAGAAATAGTTTGAAATGGCTGCCTGTGCAAATGGCTGGGACAATGAGGAAAAGTGCTTTGCCCTAATAATGGCCTTGCACAGTCCTGCAGCAGAATTGTTGCAAATATTAGACATCAAAAAGCATAAAGATTATGTGACTTTAGTACAGGCTATCCAGAAACGGTTTGGGGATAGCAACATGCAGGAGGTTTACAAGGTCCAATTGCAAATTAAAACACTGCAGCAGCTCCAAGCAGACGTGACATTTGTCATACCCCACCGCATGCCAGAAAATTATCGACGAAATGGCACGGGACGGATTCAACAGGGGAATCGCATATTCAAAGCTACTGTCATCAGTAAGCGTGGCCGGGAAAAGAACCCTTGCTGAAGTACTTGCCTTCGCACTGACGATAGAAGCAGCCTATCAGGCTTCCAAAGCAACGCATTTCGTCAGGGAGGTAGCATCTGTTGAATGCTCCTGCGCAAAACTATGGCATCTCCAAAAGCAGTGTAAAGAACCGGTGCGACGAAAAGATGCCCTCACTTGGATATCAAGCAAATAGAGGAAGAAACGACTATCAAGAAAGCGGTCAACCTTCTCGAAGCCATTAAAGGGGTGCCGCAGATTCAATCATCACGAGGGATCTGGTGCAGAAATCCTGTTTGCGTAACGCCAGCAGTTATATCTTGAGAATAACTATGGGGGAAACTGCTAAGGTATATGGTGAAGTCTGCACAAAAATCCAGCTGGCCGGAATAGCGTTCTCTCACGTTTTTCTGGTGGCTGACGTATGCGACGAGTTCATTATTGGTACAGATTGCATAAAAGAACAAGGACTAGTAGTGGACTTTTGGGGCACAAACCCTGAAATACGGAAACTCGGAGATACTACTGAAATGACAACAATTCCGTTTTAAAAGTCTTCATCTGACGAAATCAGGTCCTAGAGCCCTCATCAGAAGCAATTGTTTGGCAAAAGTGGAAAGTGGTCCTCGTAGCCAGCGATGCTGTGGAGTCAATAAAGAAGAGAGACTTCATGGTGGGAAAGACTTTAGTGGAACCAAAGAACAATATAGTTCCTATAAGAATTCTTATTCCAAAGACATTCGGTGTGAAAGTGGGAAAATGCGTACGTATTGAGCCTATACCGACCACAACGGAAACCTGTGCTCAAAATATAAAAATCTTGAACAAAATCCTCAGCGTCTGCAATTTGGGTCAAGAGCAGCGATCCTGACAGAAAAACTAATAGGTGAGTACGCAACAGGTTCAACACTAAATTAACACTGCAGACGCCCGACCAATCCGTCAACTTGCAAGGCGGCTTCCATTGGCAAAGCAAACAGAAGTTGCCGAAATTGTGTCAAAGACAAAAGTTAAGGGGCTGATTGAGGAATTGTAGAGACCATGAGCATCTCCTGTGGTCCTCCCAAAGAATAAAGACGGTAGCACTAGATTTTTTTGTAGACTACCGACGTCTCAACGTCACCGTCAAGGGCAGCTACCCGCTCCCAAGAATTGACAACCTTTTGGTTTCATGAAGAATGTATACATTTAATATCATGAATGCAAATAAATAAATATGCAAATACGAGTATAATAATGCAATTGTTTCTCAATTCATTCTCTCACAACATTCTCCCCTGCCGAGAACGGAGTTCGCAATCGTATTCGAACAGTACTTTTTTCAATCGAAGACCCAAATCATGTTTCATTGGCTAGAAGCCACTCATTCAGCTTCAATGGCGGCGCTGATTTTCAATTTGCCTTGATGTTTACTTCTCGTTCTTCTTCATTACGTGTGCGTGAAGTGCCGGTTATGGCGTTGTTTGTTGTTGTTCGGAGTTTTTCTGTACGATGTATCGTGTGCTGTGTGTGAAAAAAATCATTAATTAGTGAATGAATTTTCCACAGGTAATCAGAGCTGTGAAGGAATGCAATCATTTTATCATTTAACTCATTTGACTTCACGTAGATTTCTTTCAATTCAATGATTTCAATAATGACTTCAATTTAAAAAAAATAAATCACCATTCATTCTGAAATCATGATTTAGCAATCATTTTTTGCATTCATAATTTTGAAGTCAAAATGAATGCTCTCCATTCACTGAAGTTACCTTGAAGTCACTAACATTCATTGCATTCACTTGAAGTCAGTGAAGTCTTTGAAGTCTTTCAGGTCATTGAAGTCATCTGAAGTCGTTGAAATCAGTGAAGTCTTTGAAGTGTTTGAAGTTTGAATATTATATGAAAACAATCCATTTTATAAAAATAATATTAATTAATTATAAAAACAGAAATACAAATAAAAGATATAGAATAGATAAGAGTTAAAACTATTAATATAAATAATATTTTTATCAAAATGTGATTTCTACCTGGGAAAGAGTTTAGTGACTAACAGTGCTAGTAATACTGTTAAATTGAATTTTGAAGTCTAAATTAAATATACATACATATGTATTGATTTAAATTATTTATGTTTGAACTATATTATGTATTGCTTTTAGGCAAAGTTGTGCATAAATTTTTTTTGTAATTTATGTAGTCGTTGTGCATTAGTCATTATTTTTATTTATTTATTCTTCTGGTAGGCGACAGTAAAAAACAAATTCAATATCTTGAATCACTTCAAAGACTTCAACGACTTCAGATGACTTCAATGACTTGAAAGACTTCAATGACTTCAGATGACTTCAAAGACTTCAAAGACTTCACTGACTTCAAGTGAATGCAATGAATGTTAGTGACTTCAAGGTGACTTCAGTGAATGGAGAGCATTCAAAATGATTGCATTCATTTTGACTTCAAAATTATGAATGCAAAAAATGATTGCTAAATCATGACTTCAGAATGAATGGTGATTTATTTTTTTTAAATTGAAGTCATTGAAGTGAAACAAATCCATGTGAATTCTTAAGGGGACTTCAATGAATGCATTCCGCAATGATTGCATTCTTTCGCAGCCCTGCAGGTAATGATGTTAATTAATTTCTAATTATTGTACGTAATATCGCATTGCTTTATCTCGTGTCAGTTTATCGTGCGTTTGACGATCGCGACATCCGTGACGCCAAGCCTTAATGCAAATCCATTGAAGAGTTTGGCTAGTGATTTTTGCTGTTTATGTTCGTGGTTTTGCATGCATATCTGTACAGCATGGTACATACATACATGTTATTATGTGTAGTTGTGTAGTGTTGGTTGCACATTCGCTGTGCAATCTTAAAAATCTTAAAAAAAATAATTAATAAAATGTTTTTTGTTTTTGTTTTATGGTAAGAAACGAAAGTGCATATAAAAAAAGACGATGACGTATTCTTGTGAGTGTGTGTGTAGTGTGGAGTAAATTAGGTCGCGGCGGGTGGGATTTTTTTTTTCTTTGTGCTATATACTCACTGATCGACGGCGTTGACCTACATTCATGTGGAATGCAATGGAATGGAGACATGTACATTAGGGTGTCCCAGGCTATAAGGGTTAAATTTTTTTTTTTAGATAGAGATACGCATACCTTTTTTTTTTTTTTCTATTTGACCCAGATAAGTGAAATATCAAATATTATTGCGATCGGATGACGATAACCCGTGCCGACTTAACGCCAAAATCTAAACATAAAAATTAGTATGGAGCAATGGAGGGAAAAGCAAAACTCATTTATTTTTGAAATAAGGCATCCGGTATTGGACTTTATTATTATATTAATTGTTGAAAGTAGGTTAATTATTTATTAATTTTCTTTTTAATGTTTGTTTTTTACAGTCAGGATACTTTTGTCGATGTTCTTGTACGCAACGAAATAAAAATTGCTTTTGCTCCTCTTGAACAGTTAGCAGGCCGTGAAAATCTTGCATCAACTTGACTGCTCTTTCAGCAGAGTCATTAACTGCTTTCAGTTTTAATAGCTTGCTTTTAGCATGTTGGTACGAAGCATTTTTAAGCCACAAAGAGGGGCACTCGTGGAGAAAAGCACCATCAATTTTCAATCGACTAAATAAGGACTTGCTTTTGACTGAAACAAAGTCATCGATGTTTTTTTCTGAAAACAAAAAAAGGAGGATTATTGATATAATTTTTTAGTTATGTAAATAAAAAAGTTAAAAAAACAAACTTAATTTTCAAACTTACCATAAAGTCTGCCACAAAGTTCTTCTTTCGATGGAATGTAGCATTTACCATAGGCAGATGGATATTCTTTGGCTAAGTTAGCAACCATTTTGACTTTCGTTTCTTGGCTTACATCATCATCAAATAGAGACAAGATAGACACTTCGTCTGTCAAATACCACAAATGCAAGCAAAACTTCTGTAATGCTGCTTTCGAGATGCTTTCATCTATTGTTTCATAAGATTTTATAGCTTTCAGAAAACACAAATCCTGGTAAGGTGATTTTACTGCTAAAATGCATTGCAACCAAGGCCTAACGTATATTGTCACGATGAACAGGCAGACGTCTAACAGAGCTTCTTTATCTTTGTTAGAAATTCTTAATTGATCACCAAGTAACGATATTTTTAATGAGTAAATCGCTCTCGCCATCCATCGAGCTTGGTGCATGGCACCTGGAGGCCGGATCTTAAATTTTTTTTCTGCATCGCCGCCAAGAAATATTATTGAAAGTTCGATTAACTCTCTGTAATCATCCCTAGTAATTTCTTTAGTTAATTCAATTTGGTAAAAATCGATAAGTCTGTTGATCTCAGAAACATTCAAACATGATAGCTTTTCTGTACAGCTCTGTATTTTCTCGGGATCGACATTCTTCCAGTTCTCTCGAAATTTCTTGAACATTGGAATGTCTGGGCTTGTGGTAACTTGGCAGATTTTTGCTTCAAACACGCTTTTTAGTACTAATTCGTAGACGTAATGGCGGCAAGCAAAAATAATCATTTCCCTGCCTAGTTTCTGTTCGAGAAGTACACAAGTACCATTGATTCGACCAGTATTTGAAGCAGTCGTATCACAACACAAAATCTGCACTTTATCCTCAAGATTCCAATCAATTATAGCATTCCAAAGTACCTGGGCCTGTTCCTTTCCTGTAGAGTTATCCAACTTTGGTACAGCGATAAGTTGTTCTTTATCGTCAAACGTTATAACTATCGGCAGACGTTCTTCCTTAGATTTGCGTGAATCTAAAGCCGGCAAAAGTTTACCATCCCAGTGGAGTGTTACAATATCCGGAACCTGGTTTTGAAAATTAACCTTTATGGCTTCCGCTCGCTCTTTTCGCTTTTCCGTACGAACCCTTTGAATAGTGGACTTGCTTATAGGAAATTCGTCTGTGTTATGTCCAAGAGCTTCAATAGTTGCTTCAATAATAAACACAGCATCTCTCACACTCAATTGACACCGATATAATGCTGCCACTAATTTTGGAGTGATAAAATTCTTCCTCATAACAGTTTTATTTATACTGGATTCTGTTTTGGTTAGGTTTGGCAAAATTTCCTGTAAATCCATCAATTCTGAATCAGACGACAAACTTTCTTGTAGCGGGTCATAAGATGATGTTGAAGGAGCTAAGGATGAAAAATATTTAGCACGTCGTTTTTGCTCCTCGACGTTTCTAAGGTGCGCTCTTTCTTCTTTGTGTGTTTGTTTTTGGTCAACTCCGGCTAAATGACCAGGTCGGCCTGGTTCTCTTTGGCGCTGCAAAAAAATCCTATCTTCATCTATCTTTATTAATTGAAGTGCATCCGCATGTGCAATGTCAAACAAATTGTTTAAGTTTGTAACAAACTCATGTCGACGCTGCTCAAACACGTTTTTTGTTTTGTTTGCATTTTTTTGCAAATTTCTCCAAACTTGATACAATGTAATTAATTTTTTAACACAATTAGGTAGAGATCTTGTCGGGATACGGGCCTTTTCCCAATAAATAATGCACTCACGAATAGTAAGATTTGCGCTCTCATTGACACTTAAATTCACTTCACGAATATTATAGAACAAAACTGCCAGTACTTGCCCATTAGAGGGAAGTTTTGAACCAGTAATTTGATGTTTAACGTTCCCTATTAAAAATATCTCCTTTCTACAACTGCGTAACTCCACCGACATGTTAACAGAACGAGAACAATGTGTTTACTAATAAAATAAACATGCAATAACAAGTTATCGATATGTTATTACTCGCGTGCCATGCCTTGCAAGTACTGACATGTTTAGATGCAAGTCGGCACGGGTTCCTCTGGTTCAAAGTACATGAAACTTTATTTACTATTGTTTTGACAGTATTCGAATAAAATAAGAGGGTATGCGTTACAAAAATTTAAACTTGATTTTTTTGGGACACCCTAATGTACATAGTACAACGAACTGCGCCATATGATCCATGGCGTTCTCTGTGCGAAATTAAGTTATGCTATGTACTATGATATGTGTCATAATATAGTGTGGTGTGATTATTTTGATTATGTTATTGCAAATTAATTATTAGGATGGGAAATGAAATCTAAATGTGAGAATGTGTTGTTCTTATTAATGTGTTGTGTGGAAATTATCCTTTTGTATGTAGTGTAGTAGTTTGTTTTCATTGTAATGTTATGTGATGGATGATGTTCGAGTCTCGTATGTGTCGTAGGACGGGAGCACACAGATTTTTGTTATTGGCCGTTTTATCTGACCATTTGCTGTTCGTAATGTGACGACTCGTACCAATTCGTCTTTCCCTGGATGCATGTCGACAATGCGAGCTAAGTTCCACTTGGCTGGAGGCAAATTGTCTTCCTTGATTAGGACCAAGTCACCGATTCCGGGTTGATTTTCCACCCGTAGCCATTTTGGTCGCTCTGCAATCGGGTGAGGTACTCCGACGTCCATCGTTTCCAAAATATTTGTTGCAGGTTTTGCATCTGCTGCCATCGCTGCAGAGGTCAGTTACGTTCGCTTCTGGAACTGTGATCAGAGCCCGACCGATAAGGAAGTGTCCAGGGGTTAGTGCGGTGAAGTCATGCGGGTTGTCAGTCATGGGACATAGAGGTCTGGAATTCAGGTAGGTTTCAATTTGTTGTGATAATGTGTTGAGTTCCTCGTACGTATATTTTGTTTCTCCCACAATTCTTTTCAGATGATACTTCACCGACTTCACCCCGACACCTTCATTGGCGGCCATGCCTGCCACAGTCTTCCACCCGACGTTTGCTTCTGCGAACAACCTTTTTAACTCTTTGTTGGCTCCAACGAAGTTCGTGCCGTTGTCGCTGTAAAGATGCGAACATACTCCTCTTCGCGCAACGAATCTACGTAATGCCGCGATAAAGGCTTGTGTCGTTAAGTTGGTGACCAACTCGACATGAATGGCCTTGGTAGCCAAACACACGAACACAGCGAAATATGCCTTAAGAGTTTTGGCTCCTCGACCTTTCCAAGACCTTATCTCAATTGGTCCCGCATAGTCCACTCCAGCATGGGTGAATGGTTGTGAGATACGGATCCTTGGTGCTGGCAAATTACCCATGAGTTGACTTTTAGGTTTTGCTCGGTATCTGAAACAGATAGTACATCTATGTATAATACTTTTGACCGAATTTTTAAACTTAATTTTTTTTAAAAATTAACCAAAATTTATTTCTTAGGAAAGCTGTGGTTTGGTGTAGACCTCCATGCAGTGTCCTCCAATGAGCATCGGCTATTAATAGCTTGGTGAAGTGATGATCACCCTGCACGATGATGGGATGACGTTGGTCGAAGGACAGTTCAGCCTGCTGTAATCTTCCTCCTACTCGTAGAATGCCGTCTGAATCGTAGAAGGGGCAGAGCGATTTCGGTATATTGGCTTTTTTCTGTGATGTGAACATGTCCGTTTGTGCCAATTTGACCAACACCAATGTAGTGGACTGCAGTTCCGATGGAGAGAGTGGGTTATAGTTCCTGGAATTGGGTAAAGTTTGTGTATTACGAATAAATCGTTTATAATACGCTAATATGTTAACCAGCTTATTAAAATTAGACTGCTGAAAAATAAAGGTAACTATGTCATTTTGTGTGTATGTGGCTGTGTGGGTTTTCACATGACGTTTCTCCTCCTCCGTCTCTAGGTTCGTCGGCTGGTCCGGGTATTAGAATTCCCAGGATTGGCGAAGGAATTCCGGACCATACCACCAGAGGGTGTTCGATAATAAGCCCGAAGCCATTACTCTCCTTGAAGCTAAGTCGGCTGGATTCAAATGACTTGGGATATACTTCCAACTCTTCGGCTTGACCAAACGCTGTATCTCCGCCACCCTATGGCTAACGAATGTGGCCCATCTCTGTGGGGAAGCGGCAATCCATTCGAGAGTTATTTTCGAGTCAGTCCAGGCGTACTGTTTTACCTTTCGCAGCTCTAAGACTCCTGCTGCGTAATCCAAGAGAGTGGCCAATATTACGGCACCACAGAGTTCGAGTCGTGGAAGTGTCTGCGTTTTCACTTGCGGTACTCTGGTCTTCGAAAAAAGCAGGTGCGAGTGTACCGTGTGTTCATCGTCGAGAACCCTGAGGTACACTGCTGCACCATAGGCTTTCTCGGACGCATCGCTAAATCCGTGCAGCTCAAGTCCTTTGTGCCTCTCACTTGTGTGAATCCACCGCGGGATGCGAATCTTTTGGAGTTGCGACAGTTCTTCCCGGAAGGCCATCCGGTCCTTTTTCAGCTCGAGGGGAATCAGATCGTCCAAACCGCGCTGCCAGAGTTGCTGCATTAAAATTTTTCCCTTTATAATGGCGGGCGAAATCTATTCGAGTGGATCGAATAGTGGACGAAAAGTGGACGTCAACTCTTCCATGTGTCCGAGCTCTAAATACTCCTTGATGCATTTTGTGTATTCGTCCCGGAGTGTGGTGGTCAGTTTGAACCGTCGTTCCAAGCGCAGGCCTGTTCCCTCCCTTGAATGGTAATGACACTTCGTATCGTCCATCTTGTAACCTCTTCGTTGTTGCCTGGAAGAAATTCTCGCACTCTATGTCTTCAGCTGTGTGTTGTGTAGTATGAGGTATTTCTTCGATTTCCTAAAATCGTTGGAGCTGCCGGTCGACATCGATAACTTGGTGAAAGTTGTGAATGTTTCGCCTCGGTTGGTGGACTTTGCCCACCAAAATCCATCCCAGCATCGTGTTTTGCTCTATAGGAGACATTGTTTCTGCACCGCGAGAAACTTCTGGGAGAATGATTTCCGCATAAATTTCAGCGCTCAACAGGAGATCGACTTCCCCCGGCGTGTTGGGTCGGCTAGACGTAAACCTTGAATGTGGCTCCACCCTCCCGGTCTCAGTTTGTGGGCCGGAAGAAGGCCAGTCAGCGACTCGAAAATTAGAGCACGGGTATTTGTCCTGTAGCCCGAATGCAAAGCTCCAAGTGTTAGCTCTACGTAACCATGACAGGCGCCACTGCAGACCTTCCCTAACCCTGAAAGCTCGACGGATATTGCCCTAGCCTTGAAACCCAAATGTTTCGCTGACTTTTTTGAAATGAAAGAAGCCTCAGATCCCGGATCTACTAAGCCTACGAGGCACGATTTCCCTATTCGATGATGTCTTGACTCGCACTAAAGTGGTCGTTAACAAAACTTCTGGCTGCGTTTTTTGTGTTGCGAGGAAATTTCTTACTTGCCTCGCGGGTTGATAAGATTCAGCGTTAGTTGACAAATGTGATTGTGAAGGGTTGTTTGAATGTTGATGGGTGTTAAGTGTGTTGTGCGCTGGTTGTGTTGTGTGGTGTAGTATGTTTGGGGTGTGTAAATTGTGTGGGGTATTTGAAGGAGGGGTAAAGTGTAGAAGGGAGTGGTGCGGCTGCTGACGAAAGTAGCATCGAACTCTGCTAGGGCATTGCTGAGTGCCGTGGCTGTATGCCAAACAATTTTCGCACGCTCCTATTCTCTTTACTAAATTCCTGCGAGAGTTAATATCCATTTTTAGGAATCGATTGCACGTTCGTATAGCATGTTCGTATATCCTGACCGAAAAAGGTATTTAATTGCGCATTGACAATGAAACGCTTGTGGTCGTACCGTGCTGTGAGAATGTCCCACGCTGGCTTATAAATAGTTACTATTGTCGATGGCCAGATCTTGAATTAAACTTTCCGATTCGCCCCCTACACTTGACTTTAAATAGTGAAGCTTTTCAACATCAGTTAACGCCGCGTTTGTATTAATAAGAGCATCGAAAAGGTCATAGAAAGATCTCCAATTTTGATACTCTCCCGTAAAAGTGGGTATATTTATTTCTGGTAGACTTAGACGTTGCTTATCACTAGTACTTAAAGTAGCACTTACCGGTTCTTGTATTTTGTCCAAACTATCAAGCAAAGAAGTTTTGTATTCCAAGTACCTTTCTCGCACCTTCTCATAAATGTCTTCCAGCTCCTCTGGATTTACCGTTTCTGCAGCTGAAAGTCCCTTGAAGTGTTGCTGGGTACTGGTTTTAAAATTTTCCTCTAATATTGCAATTCTGTTGTTGATGTAATTCTTCGTTCTCTCCTTCATAGAACGTTTCGCAAAATTCTCAATGTCTTTGATGATTTGTTTCAGCAAGCTCCTTTGTACTCTCAGTTCCGATGACATGATGAAGCAGTGAAGAAAAAAAAAATGGAACGCGTAAGAGAAAAAAAAGTGGATAGGTATAGATTTCAACTTACGTTTGCGTTTAATTTGCCCTTTCAACTGTTTTAATTTTTCAGTAGTTCACTTTTGCCGTTGATCCTTTTGTTCTTTGTTCAGCTGCACTTACTGCACATTACCGTATTGAAACGGTGAACGATGATTCCAACAGTGTTTTACTGAAGAATCCAACGATGGTTAAACGGAGAGAAATTCCAACGATAAACTTGAAAATGCGCGGATTTTCACCTGTTGCTTCAACAATTTATTACGCGGCGCGAGGAAACCGATTTGCACTATCAAAAAACTCACCAAATGTACTTTATTAAAATGTATATTAAGCGTATTTAAAAGTACTCGTATGTAGTTTTAACAGAAAATTGTTAGGTTAAGTTTATAGTTTATTTTACACACACCCGGATTATTTACTTAATCCAAAAAAGATCCGGCTCGAAGGACCATGAAATGTAATATATTTAAGTTGAACAAATGAGGCCTTTGTTCCGTGTTTTAGATATAGAAAAAGTATATTATAAAAAGAAACGCTAAGTTTAAAAACGTTATAAAATTTCTTTATTCCAACTGCTCACTCTGAATACTTGGGAAGAAGTGACTTCTTGTATTGACATTTGACAATGATAGTTTTAGTTTAGTTATTTTTAGTACAATGTGATAATGTAGTGAGATGATACTATGAATAACAATTTACTTTAGACAATGTTAATAAATATCATGAAGAATGTATACATTTAATATCATGAATGCAAATAAATGAATATGCAAATATAATAATGCAATTGTTTCTCAATTAATTCACAACAAGTGTAATTGGACTTGTTGTTGTATTCTAGGCAACTACTCATCTATCGTGATTGTAATTGCCTGAAAAAAGAATGTCTTTCGGCCGCGGCTGGTATTGAACCCCGAACTGTCCGATTTGGAAGCCACGACGTCCTTTTGTCTTCTGCGTACGAAGCGGATGAAATTCGTTTCTCCGAACAGGCAGATAATGACATCGAACCAATATTTCCCGGAAAGGAACACGAGGAAAGACCAGGCTGGAAGGAGATGTCGGACCGGGGAAAAACTCTGAAGGCATATTGGGACTCGCTTTGTGTGCAAGATGATTTGCTAAAGAGAAAATTGGGAAAGTGCCGATGGAACAATATCTCGTATGCAGCTAATTGTGCCACGGTCCAGAGTCAGTCAAGTGCTCCATGAAATACATGACAGAATCTCAGGATACCATTTTTGAACAGACAAGACGTTGGAGAAGGTAATGGAACATTTCTGTTGACTAAGCGCAAAACAAGATGTCAAGAATTGGGGCAAAAAGTGGATAAGATCTGCACCTGGGCTACCAAGGGCCCAAAAGTAAAGCCACAGGGACTAATATAAAAATTCAATTTAAGAGCTCCATTCAAACGAATAGCCATCGACATCGCTGGCCCAGAAACCTTTAATGGTAATTATGGATTGCTGCAGTAAGTGCCAGGAAGCGTTCGCAGTCCCAAATCATGCGGGTAAGACCGTAGCAGAACAGATATTCTACAATTGGGTGAACAGATTTGAGGTCCCAGTGGAGCTACACTCTGATCAAAGGCGAAACTTTAAATCAAAAGTCTTCCAGGAAATGTGCCAATATCTTGGCATAAGGAAGACAAGGAAAACGTCACTACACCTTCCACCTGAAGGGATCGTCGAGCGATTCAATAGGAATGAGCATCTGTCTAAGGTCGTCGGTAAGTACCAATGGGACTTGGATCGACACATACCCCTCTTCTTAATGGCCTACCGAAACACGGTCCATAGTTCAATAGGACATACACCATCCGAAATCTTATTTGGTCAACGTGATCGATTGACAAGTGAAACGAAATTCGGATCCCAACTTACGGAACCCAAGGAAGTGAACGACTATGTGATGAGTTGCGCAGCAGTATTCGTAAATTGCATGCAAACACCAGTGAAAAGAAGAAACATCAAAGCAAAATCTTTCGGCTTAAACGCAGGGGATTAGCGTAAGAAAGGCAAATCTCGAAAATTGCAAATTACTAGTAGTGATTAAGTGGTTTAAGTCGAAGATAAAGTAAGACAAAAGTGGTTGAGAAAAGCGATTGAATTATTATTATTATTATCATTATAAACTTTATTGAAATGTAAAGGTCAATCACAATTTTAATGTGAAAGAAAGAAAGCACTAGCTACCATGGCTTTCGGCTTGCTTAAGTTAAGCGATTGAATTGTAAATTGTAACTGTAATGAATAAAGCAATTGTGTTGAAAGAAATGAGTTCTCTCAATTGTACCCACACAAACATTTTGCATTATGTTACAGGAATTTTATAGCTAAACTTAATAGTAAGAATGTATCTAAATTAGTATTAATTACATAAATAAAAAATAAAAAAATATACATATACAATAGTTAATTAAATTCATAGATTTATGGTGGGATGTAAGACTCCTCCAATGTATTCCAAGTTTCCCTATTTTTAGCTGTTTTTCTTATCACGTATTATTTAATTGACAAATGTCGTCCCTCCGCCGCTTCCCTTGTCTCCCTATTCTTCTTGTACCATTTCTGGCGATCGTGTAGCTTTTAGAGTCCATTGATTGTCTTTCAATCTTGCTACATGCCCGTCCAATTTTTGTGTCTCACCCTGGTTATCATATCTACAAAATTCGACATACATATTTCTGAAAGTTTTATTGCTCATTCGTTGCTTTTTGGATGTATTTAGGATACCTCTTCCCATTGCTCTTTGCCTTGCTGAAAGTTTTTGAGCTGATTTGGCTAACAAGTTCCATCTCTGTGAGCCGTATGTCATTACTAGTATTATATGTATCATAGTAGCTTCAAAGAGATATTTTCTTGAGTTTGTGTTCAGATTTGCATTGAAGATGTCTTGATGCGAAATTGCTTCCAACTGCTTGCTATCCGTATATTTATTTCTTTTTCTTCTCTATTTTTAAGTGATATGAATTATCCCTGGTAAACGCAGTAGTCCACATATTCTATCCTTTCGTTATCTACAGTAATTTCCTTTTGTTCTTCGTTGCTCATTAGTTTTGTTTTTTAGCGTTCATTAATAAATCTAAAGTTAATCATCCTGTTTCTAATTTTTTTTTTAATTTTTCCCATATTTTATGTTGAAGTTGCAATTGTCACGATATCAGTCGCAAATCTTAAATTGTTGAGGTATTCGCCGTATATTGTTAATCCTATTGCGTCCCAATTCATTGCACGGAATATATATTTTAGCACTGCCGAAATGAATGCTGGTGAAAGTGGGTCTCCTTGTCTTACTCCCCAGTTCAGATGAATTTTTCTTTATGTATTTTCCGGTGATACTCTACCAGTACTAAATATTTGTATGGAGGCTTTCGAGGATTCTTATTATTTGCCCTTGGTTTTTCAGCGCCTTCCGCATTGTGTTCTTACTTATATTATGTGTTCTACTGTATCGAACGCCTTCGTGAAATCGGTGAAAGCTAATTTTAAGTCCTGCTGATTTTCGTTGCATTTTTCTACTATTATTTAGTTGAGTGTTTGCAGTCGTCTGTGGTTGTAAAGTCTTGACAAAAGTCGGCTTATTCTTTTGGTTGTCGCTCGTCCAAGGTTTTTAGAATTCTTCAAAGAATTTAATTTGCAAATATCTTATATAAACTGAAATCAGGCTTATGGGTTTATAATTATTTACATTTTACTCCTTCTATTGTTCCCTACACTTGCTTGGTATTTATGATCCAGTTGGATATGTTGGTAGGACTAGATATTATTAGATTTGCCTAGTTTGAGCATTTCTGCTCAATATATGTCATTTCCGAAACATTTTTCAATTGGTAGTTCTTTTATAGGTGCCTCAACTTCGGTTGGTAGAAATGATGGTACTTTGAGTTCAACGATAAAGTCTCTTAAAATATTTTTTATCACTTTAAGTCACTTACACATTCTAATAACGCTGTTGACGATTTTGTTACACTGTTTTTTCTTGATTTCCAAAATATTACGTTTCTAAATAACATTATTATATAACTAGTTGTAGATTTTCTGTATAATACATCACTAGCCCAATCAGCACCAACATAACAATCAATAGCATCATCATCAGTTATATACCTTTCTTTCAAGAACTAACTACAAATACAATATTTCAAAATCCTCAAGGCATATTTAAAATGTGTTTTATCCCAACTATTTTGAATACTACTTCAACATATCTTCTGTTCCTGAACTTATATACATATGACAAAGCTCCAATTATATTTATAAACTTGATTTCATTACATGGTGCTTACGCATCTTCTAACTTAAGAATTTGCTGCATTGTTATATTGCGTATAGCTTTGGATCTATAATATTTTATTTACTAGGTAACGTTTCAATATAATTTGTTTGGTCAAGTGTCATTTTTCCTTTCTTACATATTGATATGTATACATAAATAAGTTTTGATTTCTACTAAATCATTGATTAAAATTTTTTAGACAATAAACAACTTAACTTTGTTTTATTTGTAGAACAATTTAACAAAAACCCTATTTCGCTAGTGTATTGTATAAGGTTTGTGTGGGTACAGAACTTATTCTTTTCAATATTGCTTCTTTTCAAATTGCTTTATTAATTATTTACTTCAATTACTTCTCTTAATTCACATTTCAAATTCAACTGATGAACTGACTGCATACCTTGGGGATGCTGATATTTATACTCGAATGACATTTTTCATCCGATTGAGGGTGTAGTGGCGTTGTCCTTGTCTTTCTTATTCCCAAATATTGACACACTTCCTGGAAGACTTTTGATTCAAAGTTTCGCCCTTGATCAGAGTGTAGCTCCATTGGGACCCCAAAACTGCTCACACAGTTATTGACTATCTGTTCGGCTACGGTCTCTTGATTTGGGATGGCATACACTTCCGGCCACTTACTGAAGTAATCCATGACCACGAGGGTATATCGGTTACCATTAAAGGTTTCGGGAAACGGCCCAGCGATGTCGATGGCTATTCGTTCGAATGGTGTTCCCATATTGTATTGTGGCTTTACGGCTTTACTTTTGGACCCTTGGTAGCCGCACACCTTATACAATTTTTGCACCAATTCTCGGCATCTTCTTTAGCGTTTAGCCGATAGAAACTTTCCCTTACCTTTTCCAACGTCTTGTTTATTCCCAAATGGCCTCCTGAGATTCCGTCATGTAGTTTATGGGGTACTTTTCTGACTCTGGACCGTGGCACGATTAGCTGCATACGAGATGTTGTCCCATCTGCACTTTCCCATTTTCTCTTCAGCAATCCATCCTGCACACAAAGCGAGTCCCACTGTGCCCAGTATGACTTCAGAGCTTGGCTCCGACCTGATATCTGCTGCCAGCTTGGTCTTTCTTTGTGTTCTTTCCAGGCCAATATTTTGGTTCGATGTCATTGTCTGCCTCTTGGGATGAACAGATCTCGTCTATACGGATCTAGTCTATATTTTTCGGGGCGGGGGGCATTGCACAGCTGTCGCTTCACTTCTTGAAATGCTTTTTCACACTCTCCAGACTACCTGAACTTTTGGCCTTTTTCCTTTGCAATACCAGCAAAATCCTTTACGAATCTTCTGCAGTACGTGGCGAGTCCCAAGAAGCTTCTCAGTTGGTGTTTATCTTTTGGGCCAGGCCAACCTTTCGCTTCGATTTTGTCTGGGTCCATCCATTCTCCTTCCGCTGATATAATGTGACCCATATTGTTTTTATTGTTTATATTTTTTATTAATTCGTTTTAGAGAATAACAATTAAATATTTATTACATTACTATTATCGTTAACATACAAAGAATTAGTAAAGAAAAATGAAAAACAAGCTATCTATAGTTCAGAGGGAACTAGAGACAATAGTATTAACAATTATTTCAATTTACAATTATAATCTCAAATGAGGTGGGGTCGCAGTATGTTACTCGTATTAATTTTTAGTTACAAAGTTTGTAGTGCAAGAAAGAAAAAAAAAAATAACAAAGGAAAACAATACTTAAATGATTCAGGTGGTAACAGATGTGAGGTTTGCTATATCTTCATAACTTTTATCTAAAAGATTAAGTTTTACCTTCTTTAGAAAAACATATTTAGATCTTAAGGTTTTAATGCTAATAGGTAACTTATTGAAGAGTCTAGGAGCAATTGACGTATAGAAATTAAAAAATATTTGTAGATTGTGTTGTGGTACTAACGCATAATTAAGATTGTTGATTCTAAGATTATAGTTTGCGATTTAATTCATATCCCGATCTAGTAAAAAAAATCTTTAATACCCTAAAAAAGTATACATGTTTAAGAGGGAGAATTTTAAGATATCTAAAAAGTGGTAAACTATTAACGTCACGACTTTTATTGCATATAAGATGAACAATATGCTTCTGAGAAATTAAAAGAGGTTTCAATTTATTGTCATGAGTGCCGCCCCAGGAAACTATACCGTATTCAAGTTTAGAATGAACTAATCCATAGTAGATACATTTAAGAAGATCTAGAGAGCAATAGCGTTTTAAAAAGAAAAATTGTCTTGTGGCAGCTATAATGTACTTCTTAAGTGCACTAGTATGTGCAGACCAATTCATCCTCCAATCAAGTATAACACCAAGGTACTTAAATGAATCGACTCTCTCTATGGTGAAACATTTATCAGAACAAGATTCCGTTACAAAATAAGTTTGCGAACATTTGTTCGATTTACAAATATGATCACTGTGTTTATTACAATTAGCGCAATGAAAGGAGTAAGTACCAAAGTCAAACTTCCATCCGCACATATTGAAAAACATGATTTTAGTTTTATCACTTATCACCAAATTATGTTGTTGAAACCAGTGGCTTAATATCTCCAGGTCATGATTTATATCGGCAGCTAAGTTTAGAGCTGAATTACCTTGAAAAGTGCATGCCATATCATCAGCAAACGCATTAACCTTACTTCGATAATTTTGTGACAGTAGCGAGTTAATGAAAATCAAGAAAAGTATCGGACCAAGTACCGAACCTTGCGGGACTCCAGTAGTAATTTTTCTGCTGGAACTAATTTGCCCATTAATTTCACTTTTTGTCTTATATTGTAAAGATAAGAAGAAAACCATTTATGTATCATGCCTCTGAACCCACATTTGTACAATTTATCTAAAAGTATATTGTGATCTACCGTGTCAAAAGCTTTTGTTATATCGATGAAAAGAGCTGCAGTTAATTTTCTATCGTTAAAACTATTAAAAACATCAGTGCAGAAGTTCAACAGAGCTCCTTCAGTAGAAAAACCCGGGCGAAAACCGAATTGGGATTTAATAAAAAAAAATATTTTTTTCTAAAAAATGTATCATTCTGTTTTTTACAGCTTTCTCAAAAACTTTAGAAAAGACAGGAAGAAGTGAGATACGTCTATAACTATTAACTGATGTCTTATCACCTTTTTTAAATAAAGGTATCACTTCGGCCTGTTTTAGATCATCTGGAAATACACCCATGGAGAAACTTCTATTGAATGTATAACATGGAATGTCACAAATATTTAAGGCTATTTTCTTAACAAAACTATTCGAAAGGCCGTCACTTGTCTTAGAACGTGAGCTATTAAGAGAAGAAATAATTTTGTATATTTCGAAAGATGTTATTGGTTCAAAATAAAAACTGACACAAGAAGATACAAGTTAACACACGCACCAGCCCAGCGGAAATAGGATAGGTGTCAGTTTCCATCAGACGCTGATACTGCATTTATATATTTGCGCGTGCAATGGTGCGATGAATTTCGTGGGAACCAAGGTCACCATACTCAATCACGACGAGTTTAGATTTTAAGTTACTGAATCATTGTATGCACTTCTGTTTGAGTCGTGAATGAATCGACATTGAAATAAATTATAATTATAACGTAATTGAGCTTTTCATTTAGTTGATGGTGCGCGATTAGTTTCGCGCAAAAGTTAATTTTTTGTTGGATCCTAAAAAGGATCCTTTACTGGCGCCCGAGCAGGGACCTGATTATTGTGTCCTTTTAAAAATTAAAGGAAAAATTAAAGTAAAAATAAACCTTAGTAAAATATCCCAAGTGAAAATAATGGGAAACCAAAAGTGAAGTTCCTTGTACCTGTAAATGGAAAAAACGATTTTCCAAGTGAATACTTAGACTCCTTTAAAAGGACTTAGTGAAAGAATAAGAAAGACAAAACTTACTTAATTGAACCGAAACACAGTGAATACGTGAGTTCGAAAGGAGTGGAAGGCAAATAATTTTTAGAAGGAAGAACCTGATGAGGATGCAAACAGCCATGCCGATTCATGTGCAGATTTTGTAAGATAGAATATAAGTTAGTTAAGAGAAATCCGTATATTAATTAAAAATTAATAACTATATATGTGTTAGCATTTGATAACTTTTTAATGTCCAAGAGCTTACTCTCGGAAAAAAGGGGTCGGCTCACTTAAAAATTATTTGATATAATTAACACTGGTGGTAAAGCTACTCGTTCCCTAGTAGGTCGCTGCGAAATTAGCCGCATTAACGACCAAAAATGATTCAACGGGCCTTTCGAACTAGGGTGACTACCCCGAAAATTTAAATAAGAGAGTTTAGCGGACATTCTGTAGGGAAAAATAAACAAATTAAACAGAAAAACAGAAACAAATTATGTATTAAACCAAAGAATAGAATTGTTCTTAAAATATAAAAAAAAGAGTAAAAGTTTAACAGTTTCGAATATACGAGGGCGGGTCAATAAGTCCGTGACTTTTTGAATTTCTGACCTCTTTACTGAAACAGCAACACTGCTCCTGTCAACAAGCATCTGTCAGTTGACTCCTGTCAAAATTTAAACTTGCTGCGTCAGTTAGTTTGTGTTTGACAGCTATTTTTATCAGACTACTCACTAATTTGAGGAGAAAATGGAAAAAAGTGAATTTCGTGTGCTTCACTTCACAGGAAGGTTTGGCGTTGTTTAATCGCAATATGGAGGAGTTTTTGCGCCGTTTTGTAACCGTGGACGAAACATGGATCCATCACAACACACCAGAGAACAAACAACAGTCAAAACAGTGGGTTTCTAAGGGTGAATCGGCGCCAAAGAAGGCCAAGGTGGGTTTGTCAGCCAATAAAGTTATGGCGACTGTTTTTTGGGATGCACGCGGGATAATCCACATTGACTACCTTCAAAAGGGAAGAACAATCAATGGGGAATATTATGCCAACTTATTGGACCGATTCAATGACGATTTGAAAAAAAACCGACCTCATTTGGCCAAGAAAAAAGTTCTTTTCCACCAAGACAATGCAAGGGTGCACACATGTGCAGTTGCCATGGCAAAAATCCATGAATTGGGCTATGAATTGCTCCCTCATCCACCCTATTCTCCAGATTTGGCTCCGAGCGACTACTTCTTGTTCCCAAACCTGAAGAAATGGCTTGGTGGAAAAAGATTTGACTCCAATGATGAAGTCATCTCGCAAACAAAGGCCTATTTTGAGGACCTCGACAAATCATTTTTTTTGGAAGGGATAAAAAAATTGGAGAAGCGTTGGACAAAGTGTATAGAGCTCAAGGGAGACTACGTTGAAAAATAAAATTATTTTTTTATCAAAAAATCTGTGTTTTATTCCAAAAGTCACGGACTTATTGACCCGCCCTCGTACGAAAAAATTTTAGTGAAATAAATACATGAAAAGAGGAAAAGTTTTAACAAATAAACTATCGGAAATTTAAGCGAATATAACTAATCCCAAGTCTTACTGTTCCGTTGCAAGATCAAACAAATTTTTATATTGTTCCTCTCAATCTCTTCTCTCATTTAAAAAATTAAATAAAAATAATGGATGAACTAAGAACCTCGGTTACGCAGCTCACTGGAGCTGTTAACACAGTAATAGAACAGATTAGGGCCTTTGAAAACCGTATAGCAAATCTAGAACAGGCGAATCCTCGTGGGGAAGTAGCATCCTTTAACGATTGCCTTACATCTATCATGGATAGACTAGTACGGATAGAACAACGTAATCCTCCTATGCCCATTGAGCGAGAACATCAAGTTGAACCTCTACGTGGCCCTTCCTGCGAACAAGATCTTAGGGACATTTCTAAACTTCCGGATTCTGTCTAAGAATTGCAGACGTTTGACGGCGACCCGGTGCGCTATGTGTCCTGGGTTCATAGCGTCGAAACGGTGCTTAAGGATTACGAAATAGTACGAGGCAAACCCATTTACAGAGCTATACTTCAACACATTCGGCAAAAAGTCAGGGGGAAAGCAGACTCTGCTTTGATTTCCTATAATATATTCGATGCCGAGTGGGCTGAAATAAAAAGAGTCCTGTCTCTGCATTATGCGGACAAACGGGATATCCATACCCTAGAGCATCAGCTCAATCAGCTTAAACAGGGAAACTCCCGAGTTGACGACTTTTATGCTACGGTCAATCATCAGTTTTCTTTAATAATTAGTAAATTAAGAGCAGGGGTATATTCCACTGAAACCATGAACGCCTTGGTTGAATCATATAGGAATCGCGCATTAGACGTTTTCATAAGGGGTCTTAGTGGGGATCTTTCAAGACTCCTTATTATCCAAAAGCCGAAAACGTTGCCTGAGGCCTACTCAGCATGCCTCGAGATGCAAAATTTAACGCTTAGGAACAGCTCGGTGCATGTGAACGCTCCAAACATAATAACATCCCCCGTGAATCACAACCTCAATAGAAATCCTTATCCTAACCGGAACCCCAGCAAATCTAACTCAACCAGAACCGATTTCAGCCAACAATCTTTTTCAGCCAGGAGTTCAGTATTCCGAGATCGACGACCCCCTCAAAGACCAACAGGACCGAAACCCCCAGTTAAGATGGAAGTAGATAGGTCGATTCATTCGCGAAATATGAATTATATGAACAACCACAATCCTTTCAAGCGAGAGCCGAGCTCCGACAATTACAATCCAAACAAACAACAGCGGTTGTACCATGTAACTTCCTGTTCCGAGGAACGGAATGAGTCCGAACCCGCGGACCTTCCCAAAGAGCAGACATCCACGGAAAATTTTATGGAAGGAGCCTCGTTTCCAGCGTACCATACATAGAGTATGTTACGCGGGACGGGACTGTATTGATGTTCTTAGTGGACACCGGAGCAAACAGAAATTTTATCCGGCCAGGTTTAGTCCCAAATCCAACCCCCGTACAACAACCATTTTTTGTAAATAGTCCAGGCGGTAGAATCAAAATCAATAAAATCAAAATAATAAAGTAACAGGTAAATTTTTCCACTTCCTAGGTTGCAATCTTGAGGTTACCTTCTTTGTTCTCCCCAACCTAATATCGTTTGACGGCATAATTGGCGATGACACGCTCAAAGATCTAAGAGCGGTCATCGATAGAGAAAAACACCAGCTAATCATCGAAACAAACAAAATAATTCCCCTGAAAAACCGTGCTTCCGACACGGTCAATAACCTCCTGAACCTGAATGTACGTGCCGATACCTCGAAATCCGCAACAATGCGATTAGAAAGAATATGCAAAAAATACGGAAATCTCTTCGGTCCCGTCGGTAACGACAAAGTAAAAACAAATATTCTGGCCAGAATCCGCACAACAACAGATGAACCTATTTACGCCAAAAGCTACCCGTACCCTGCTTGTATGAGGGAAGAAGTTGACAGGCAGGTGAAAGAGCTTTTGGCAGAGAATATCATTCGTCCTTCCAGCAGCCCGTATAACTCTCCTATTTGGGTAGTCACTAAAAAACCGAAACCAAATGGAGACAAACAGTATAGAATGGTAATCGACTATAAACGGCTTAACGCCGTCACGATTCCTGACACCTACCCCATACCAGACATTAATAGCACACTAGTCAGCCTCGGGGATGCTAAACTCTTCACGACTCTCGACTTAACGTCGGGATTCCACCAAATTCTAATGGACGAAAAAGACATCCCCAAAACCGCGTTTTCAACCATGAATGGGAAATATGAATATCTCAGGCTTCCTTTTGGTCTTAAGAACGCACCCGCCATCTTTCAAAGGATGATAGGGAAAATTTGCTACGTATACATTGATGACATCATAGTATATAGCAAAACCGAGGAGGATCACCTGAGGGACATAGAGACCATTTTCCATAAAATTAACGAGGCTGGACTAAAGATCAATTTAGAAAAGACTCATTTCATGGACACAACTGTTGAGTTTTTGGGATACTTAGTTACCCCGAACGGTATATTGCCTGATAAGAAAAAAGTTAGGGCCATCGACGGGATGCTGCCTCCAAAGAATCTTAAAGAGCTAAAGAGCTTCCTCGGATTAACATCGTACTACAGGAAGTTTATACGGGATTATGCAAAAATTGCGAAGCCTTTGACGAACCTCACGAGAGGAGATTTTTCGCAGGTCCGAGCCAATCAGTCAAGAAGCATCCCTATTACTCTCAACGAAGAGGCTCTGAGATCCTTCCAGACTCTCAAGGAGTTACTTACTTCTGCAGAAGTCCTAGCATTTCCTGACTTCGAAAAGGGATTCAATCTAACAACTGACGCTTCGGACTACGCGATCGGAGCAGTGTTGTCGCAAGGCGAGCATGGGAAGGAGAGACCCATCGCGTACATTTCTCGGTCTTTAAATCGAACTGAAGAAAATTACGCAACCAACGAGAAAGAGATGCTCGCCATTGTCTGGTCGTTGGATAATTTAAGGAATTACCTTTACGGTGCAAAAAAAATAAGAATATACACCGACCACCAGCCTCTTACCTTTACGCTTAGTAATAGGAATTATAATGCCAAACTCAAACGGTGGAAATCAAGGATAGAGGAGTATAACTACGAGTTGATTTACACCCCAGGTAAATCAAATTCTGTGGCCGATGCTCTCTCACGTCTTAGAACAGAAGTAAATCATCTGTCGGATGCATCAGATGATACTAGGACTGCAGAAGGGTTTTGCGAAGTCTCGGATGATAATTCTGATACTTGCACTGCACACAGTGCCGAGCAAGATAATTAAGATTTGATTCCGCATGTAGAAGCTCCAATCAATGTCTTTAAGAATCAGCTCATCTTCAAGCCTGGTATCGAGCTTCAGTCTCACGAGGAGCCACATCCTGGCTTCCATCGGCATTACATATCGGCAAAAAGTTTCAATCGAGAAAATCTTTTACAATTCTTGAAGGAATTCTTAAACCCAAACGTCATCAACGGGATAAAGATTCCTGAATGTCATCTCAGCACACTCCAGGGTGTTTATCTGGAAAACTTTAGCAAATTCAAAATTAGAATTACTCAGAGAGTCGTTGAAGACGTTGCATGCGAGGATCGTAAACTTCTTATCATTGAACGTGTTCATAGGAGAGCGCACAGAGGTCCCAAGGAAAACAGGGAGCAAATTCTTGAAGAATTCTACTTCCCCCATATGATGGCACTGATCAGGAAATATACCAATTCATGCGAGACGTGCAATTCGAACAAATATGATAGACACCCCATAACACCTCATTTGCAGGAAACCCCCTCTCCAAGATACCCATGTGAAATTCTTCACATGGATATCATGGAAATCCAAAATGAGAAATTCCTAACTGTTGTAGATAAGTTTTCGAAGTTTTCCAAATTTTTCCATATAAAAGATAAATCTGCCCTTTATATCAGATCTAAATTGCTGAAGATCTTACACTATTTTACGGTTCCAAACATTTTGGTTTTTGACAACGAGAGAGGGTTCTTAAGTCCTATCGTACTTAATTTTATCAAAAACTTAGGAATAAAAACTTATCAGACTCCCGCCTATAGGAGTGAAGTCAATGGACAGATCGAGAGGGTCCATTCGACTATCCTAGAAATCTACAGATGCCTTAGAGTGGAATATCCAAACCTCAGCGTGAAGGAACTGATCTACGTAGCCGTTGATCGCTACAACAATACAGTTCATTCGGTAATAAAGAAGAAACCCACCGATATATTTTTTAACAGGTCTCAAAGGGTTAATTATCAGAGTCTCTTGAATATCCGAGCTAAAATCAATAAGGACCTTAGGGCTGTCATAAGGCGAAATATGGATGCGAGGAATGCTAGGCTTAATTTTAAAAGGACTATCCCGAGAAAATATAGAGAGGGCGAGGTAGTCTTTACTGCTGACAAACGTATAAAAGGGAAACATAAGCCCTTGTATAAGAGAGAGATTGTAGCTAGGAACAATCGCGTAACGGTAACGACGGTAAGTGGGAAAAAGGTGCACAAGGCACATTTGAATAACATGAAAATGTAGAAATGGAAAAAGATTAAGAAAAATATGAAAAAAACTAAAAATAAAATTATACCCATAAATATACATGTAAAAGTATAAATCATACTTAAATGTTACAAATCCTAATTGATAAGATACTTTTAAAATTTTTGCGTAACTACCGCTTTTTATATTTTTGTAATAATTAAACTTTTTAATAAATGAAATTGCAGTTTAGTTATCTTGGTTTCTGCGCAAGCATTGCACGTATTCCAGTACAAGTCGCCATTGGTTACTATTCGAGAAGGAGAAGCCTGGTTAATAAATGGGTACTTTAAACTCATTCATGTTATTGACCTGCAACATTACGACACACTCGTAGACGAAACAGACCAACTTCTTAGAAAACATATACGAGATGACGACACTCGTCTAATTTTCGACTACCACTTAAACCAGACAAAGAATCGACTCAAAGAACTAGGGAGTTTACGCACGAGGAGGCCAAGGTCCATAAATTGGATAGGATCCGCCTGGAAATGGTTGGCGGGTTCCCCTGACGCAGCTAACTGGGACAAGATTCTCCAATCACAGACTGACATTATCGAGAATAATAATCATCAATACAAAATTAACAATAAACTATTTGACACGACACGCGAAGCCATAGAAAAGGTGAATAAAGTGGTGGACAGATACAATAACGCTATACAAAGAGAAGAGACCAACAAACTTAGGGAAGACTTATTAAACAAGATACTTATACTAAAGGACATAGTTAACGAAATTATTAGGGCATGTCAGTTGGCCAAAAATGGGATAGTTAACAGCAACGTTTTAGACTCAGGAGAAATAAATGCTATAATCAACGAACTGGAAACCCTTCCATATCAAAACGTTGTGGAGGCTGTTGAATATGGAAAACCTTCCGTTTTCAGTAATGGAACAATGCTATTGTATGTCTTAGCTATCCCAAAGGTTGGGCCAACAATCTTTCATGTTTTGGCCGCTTACTCTACAATTACTGACGGAAAACGACTCGACCTGGACTACGCAAGACTACTAGTTAACCGAAACGAAACTTACGGACTTAACGGCGACTGTCTACACATAGGGAATACCTCCGTTTGTGAGGAAGGTGTTGTTAGAAAGCTGGACGAGGACTCATGTTTACCAAGGGTGCTAAAGGGTGGCACAGCAGCCTGCGATTTTACGAAAACAAATTCAGAAATCGTCGAACTAGTTGGCGAGAATACTATTTTCATAACTAATTTTAATGGTTCTCTTCTAGCCAACAATACTGTAATTCCTTTAGAAGGGACTTATGTACTTCAACTGTATAATGAAACTGTAAGCATCAGGGGCAGGACATACTCCAGCGTTACAGCCAAAAGTGCACAGCCACTTCCCTCCGTTCTTACCAATGTAACAAGTAGAGAATTGAAGCCGGACTTAGAGTACCTACATGAAATGTGCATCGAAAATATAAAGCTCATAAAAGCCTTAAAAGGAAATTTTAATTTTTCTATAATTACAGAAGGTCTTATCATCATAGGTTTAGTAGTTGGTATTTGTCAGCTGTGGAGAAAGATCTATGGCAAGGTTAATATTCCAAATCTACGAGCATCACCTTTTCACCAGGAGCAAAGTTCATATCCGGTGCAGTGTTGCAAACAGGAAGTGCATCGGCCAGTCGCAATTCAAGGCTATTCAGTACATCCAACCATGGATCTGCGGGACGCAGATATTTGAAAGGGCGGCAGTTAACACACGCACCAGCCCAGCGGAAATAGGATAGGTGTCAGTTTCCATCAGACGCTGATACTGCATTTATATATTTGCGCGTGCAATGGTGCGATGAATTTCGTGGGAACCAAGGTCACCATACTCAATCACGACGAGTTTAGATTTTAAGTTACTGAATCATTGTATGCACTTCTGTTTGAGTCGTGAATGAATCGACATTGAAATAAATTATAATTATAACGTAATTGAGCTTTTCATTTAGTTGATGGTGCGCGATTAGTTTCGCGCAAAAGTTAATTTTTTGTTGGATCCTAAAAAGGATCCTTTACTTACATCATCAAAAGTACGTTCACATTTAGAAACATAAGCACAGCTATCTGATACTACTACTTTGTTACCAATACAAACAAAAAAGCGATTTTTCAGCAATTTCCTTAGGGTTACTGATGATAGTATCAGAATCTTTTATATTTTCAACGAAACTAGTGACAGTAGATATATTTTCAATTTCTCTAACCAATTTCCATTCTTTTTCGAGTCACCTTTGATTCCCGAAGCTTGTTTAGGTAGTAGTTATGTTTACAATTTTTAACATCTTTGGCAATATCTTTACAAATTTTTTTATAAGCTTCAATATTACTAGAATTGTTTTGAAATTTGGTTTCCATTTTGTACAATTTATTCTTCTCTTTAATCTTTTTAAGCAATTCCGTCGTTATCCAGGGTTTTAGTATTTTTGTTTTATTAACACTACTTTTTATTTTTTTCGAACTAAGCATAATGTAATTACTGAGTGTATCAACAAAGTAACTGTAGGCTTTCGAAGGATCGTTTTCACTATAAACATTAAACCAACTTTCATAGCGAAGAAATTCATTTAGCGCACGGTAATCAGTGATAGAGTAAGAAGAGCACGAAGGAAGTATATTTGGACTAACATCACAATTTAATATTCAGACATGCCATACAGTGATCTGAGATTTGTAAATCGAAAACAGAGCTATAAACAAGAGATCTTCAATTCTGCAAAAACGCACCATAATATGTTCTTACAGGTACTTGAGGATTCATTAATACGAGTAGGTTTGTTAATACGCGATTCAAAACCGAAATATGCTAATAGGAATAAGTAGATGTCAACCTCTGCAGAATCCTGCATGATGTCAATATTAATATCGCCTAATAAAATAATGTTACGTCCTGGCGCACTTATTAATAGACCTTCCAATTCCTCCAGAAACATTTTAATCAAAGACTCTTAAATCTATAAACACAGTATATAGTTAATTTCTATATAATTTCTATATCGGCTTTTCAATGTATGCGTGCGGGTTTTCTGTGCCCCAAATGCGACAATTTTGCTTGTTTACATACCCGCCAAGATCAAAATGAGCTTCATCTGAAAAGATGATTTTTTTTGGCAAAATCGGCATCTTCTCTAAGTCGATCGCAGGCAATATTTCCCAGCATTGTTCAAGCGTATACACAACCACATTCGTTCAGCGGAAGGATAAAACTAATTATCTGTCAAATCAGACACGAGCTAAGTGTTACCATTCACGAAATAAGCACTAGTTGAAAAAAAAAACGTTAGATAGCGGACCCTTTATGTTTTTTTTTATATATAATTTACGCGCGCCTAAGGGGTTAGATACCCTTTTACTGTTGCCAGGGCGCGGGCGGAAAGATAGAAGGAGGAGGAAGGAAAATTGTTTTGTAGTGGTTTGAAACTCAGGTGTGTTTGGTTTCGACATTCGCTCTCCAGGGGTGGGAGTCCGAATAGGACGGAGATTTTTTTTCTCCACTCAGAGTGATTCGAGGTATAATTCACACTATTTTTGTCTGTGTTTGAAACTCTACAACAGCCAAATCTACGTGTCAGCGTTATGCCTTCACACGCAGAATTTTTCTGTCTGAGTTCCAATTACACAAATGAAAAACTGTTGCAAACAGTAGACATCGAAAAGCATAAAGATTATGTGACTTTAGTACAGGCTGTTGAGAAACGGTTTGAGGATAGCCACATGCAGGAGGTCTACAAGGTCCAATTGCAAAGCCGAACGCAGCAACGAGGAGAAACACTGCAGCAGCTCCAAGCAGACGTGAGTAGACTAGCACATTTGTCATATCCCACCGCAGGCCAAGAAATAATCGACGAAATGGCAAAGGACGCATTAAGGGAATTCCAGATTTGAAGCTACAATCAGCAGTAAGGATGACCGGGAAAACAACCCTTGCTGAAGCACTTGCCTTCGCTCTGGCGATGGAAACATCCAATCAGGCTTCCAAAGGAATACATTTCGTCAGGGAAATAGTATCTGGTGAATGTTCCTGCACAAGACTAACTACAGTGTAATGATATATCCCGCGGGAGAGACGAAGGATGCGCTGCTGGAACTGCGATAAAATCGGTCATCTTCAAAGGCAGTGTAAAGAACCGGTATGACGAAAAGACTGCCTTCACTGTGGTGACAAGCAAATAAAGGAAGAAACAGCTATCTAGAAGCCAGTCAACCTTCTTGAACCATAGACACCGATGCCTCTGTCTCAACCATCCTGGGTGCATAACACCAGAAGTTGCAACTTGAAAACAGCTACGGGAGAAACGGCTAAGTTATATAGTGAAGACCACATAAAAATTCACCTGGCCGGAATAGTCTTCTCTCACGTGTTTATGGTGACTGACATATACGACGAGTGTATCATTGGTACAGATTTCATGAAAGAACATGGACTAGTAGTGGACTTTGGGGCACACACCCTGAAATACGGAAGCGTGGAGATATTAATGATATACAGAAACTCCAATACTTCAGTCTTAAGAGTCGTAATCTGCAGAAATCAGATTCGAGAGCCTGCACCGGAAGCAATTGTTTGGGCAAAAGCGGAAGTTGGTCCTGGTAGCCACCGATTCTATTTGATGGATCCGGAAAATAAGACCTTAGTGGAACCAAAGAACAACATGGTCCCTGTAAGGATTCTAAATCCAAAGTCATTCAGTGTAATGGTGGAACAGGGGGAGATAGTGGGAAAATATGTACCTGTTGAGACTATATCGACAACAACGGGAACAAATCCTGCAACACCGGTCACACCAGTTCAGTGTTTAAAAATCAAGAACAAAATGCTCAGCCTCTCTAATCTGGATGAAAATCAGCGAATCCTGGCAAAAAAAACTAATCGGTGGGTACGCTGATATATTTTCTACACACGACACCACATTGACACCTTAGACGCACGCCCGACCAATCCGTCAACCTGCAAGGCGTCTTACATTGGCAAAGCAAACAGAAATTGCCGAAATTCTGTCCGTGGACACTAGGAAATTGATTTTGAAGTGTTTTTAGGGTTACATTTTGTTTTATGACCCCTATCTTAAGCAACAACTTAGTTTGAACATTTGTATATATATTTTACTTTGCTTATTCATATTTATATCTACATATATATTCATATATTCATATACCTTAAGGCAAAATAATATACATGTCGGATTCTTACACGGAGCGAGCAATTAAAACAACCAAAACAGTCGATTACTAAATTCTTTTATTCTTTATTTGGACATCTGCCCTCATTAAAAGATTGACACAGAGTGCTCTTATAACTACCCTGCCTGCTGCTTTACATATTTTTCATAACCGTTCTGTGTGTGTACGTTTGTGTGTCTTCTTTGTCTTCGTTCGCGTATGATCTTGTCGTCTGTTTGTTGCAGTACGTTTGTGTGTCTTCCTTTGTCTTCGTTCTCGTATGATCTTATCGTCTGTTTGTTGCAGTTAGCGGTTCTTATGTACGTCTGGTTTGATCTTGTGTTTGTTAGGTAATTAGTCTATCGTCTGTAACGTATCGTCCGTTTGTTTGGCTCTCCATCCCATATACATATACCATATATTTTTCTATATACAAGCAATACATTTTTACATTACAAACAGTTTGATAGTTTACTTCAAATTACGTTACTTATGTAAACTGGTCTGCGACTTTTCAGTCGTCTTTCTGAATTAGCCTTTTAATGCGGCAGATTTTGAATTTTGTTGTTTGGATGGCTTGATATGGTTATTTGGTGTTTTTTACTATATATTTTTATTTCGTCTCTGACACTGGGTATCTTTAAGTTACAGTGTATGCCTTCATTCATAATACTCGTATACCAGGGAGCATTGACAATCGTCCGGAGTATTTTTGATGGAAGTCGTTGAATGAGTTCAATATTTTTTTTTGACAGCTGCACCCCAAATTTGGATGCCGTAAGTCCATATTGGTTTTATTGTTGTTTTACTCGTATATAGTAAAATTTTTTTTTGAGTTGAAAGTTTTGAATTTCTTCCTCGGGAGCAAGTAGAGTAGTCTAAATTGGTTTTTAATTTAGTTACGTTTTCGAATTATGTACATATGTGTGGTTAGGTATTTCGCAGAGTTGTCAAGATTAATTTCCTTGCTGTTTAGCATTATAGTTTGTGGGTGGATATTCCTTTTTATTGTGTATATAACTTTGACAGTTTTTTCTTCGTTAATTGTTATATTCCATTTGCGTGACCAGTCGATTGTTTTGTCTAGTATAAACTTGGTTAGTAGCAGTTTGCAGGCAGGTGTGTGATGAAAGAATAACGATGTTATCTGCAAATATTCCTAGCATCGAGTCTTGTGTTAACGAATTCGGTATGTCCGCCGTGTATAAAAGATACAGTATAGGTCCCAGAACGCTGCCTTGGGGGACACCTGCATCTATTTCATATACATAAGTCCGAGTGTTTGTTGCTGCATTGTACATAGAAGCATCTATCATCTGGGTAACTTTTAAGTAGTTCATAGTAGTCTGGGAGCATTGTCTTAAGTTTGAGCAATAGCTCTTTGTGCCAAACGGTGTCAAACGCCTTTGCAACGTCAAGGTAGACTGACTGCGAAACAATATTTTTGTTTGTCCAGATCATTACGTTTTTGTTGGATACTCTGTGCACTTGCTGTATTGTTGAATGCTTCTGCCTGAAACCAAATTGGTGGTCTCGGATTAGGTGGTTTTGGTTTAAGGTCCTGTCCACACGGTCCAGTAGGAGTTTTTCGAAGATCTTAGAAATAATCGGTAATAGACTAATGGTCTATATAAAGATTTTTTGTGGCATCTTTGCCTGGTTTGGGAATCGCAATCGTCTTCGAGACTTTCCATACTTTTGGGAAATAGTTTAGCCTAAGAATTGAATTGAAGATGTTGCTTAGATAGGTAATGGCTTTTTCAGGTAAGTGTTTCAAGATTTGTCCAGTTATCAGGTCAATTTTTTGGTTTTTATTTTGTTCGTTATGTATTGTTTTATTTCCTTTTTACTTATTTTCCTTATTTCCTTGATCGTTACTGTGGTGATATTTATATCTGGGGGTGAAACATTTTGTTTGTCGTATGCGTTAGTAAATGTTGATTTAAAATAGTCTGCAAATGTTTTTGCTTTATCAGCGTTTGTTCTAGACCAAGTTCCATCCGAATTCAGTAGAGGTAGTTGATGGGTAATTCCTTTTTAGAGCTTCTTCTTTAGTTTCCAAAGCAAATAGTTTGTTGCTTGGGTTGCGGTTAGATTTGATAAGAACGTACCAATGCCTTTATTGTTATGTTCTTCTTAAGTTCTTTTACTGCTTTGTTATAATTTACTTTGTCAGTAGGTGACCTGCATTGCCTGATTTTTCGTAGTCTTCGCTTTTCTTTGATTTTTTGTCTTAAGAATTTCGGTGTAAAGGACGATAAGTGTCTAGGTTTAATGTTAGGTGGACTTCGTTGCAGCTGAGTGAACTAAGTCAGTGAGATATATTATAACACTTTCGATATTTTGGGGCAAATTGAGTGGAAGTTATTTGTCAATTTTCTCGTGGAATGTTTCCCAGTCTATTTTGCGGTTAGTTAGGGGTGGATTATATGGTCTTCATTTTTAACTTCAGTGGAGTAATCAAATATCCCAGGAGAATGGTCTGATGAAAGATCGAAGCAAGAGTTTATCGTCAAGTGGTTAAAGTTAATGTTCTTGGTTATGCAAAATCAACGACGTCTGGTTTTTTCTTCCTGTCAGTAGGCCAATATGTGGGCTCTCCAGTGTTTATGTACTGGCAATTGTTAATATTAAGAATATTCATAAGATTGTTCCCCTTCTTGTTTGTAAGTCTTGAACCCCAGTATGTGCTTTTTGCATTAAAGTCTCCTCCTGCAATAAGCCGAGAGCCCAGTGTATGGATATTATCTGAGTATTGTAGAGAGCTTATTACGTGTTTCGGCGATCAGTATAGTGCAGTATAATACCAATGGTCCATGCGTGTCTGAAATTTGGATGGTGGTAGCTTGAATATAGTCTTTTTGTTAGTCCTTTGGTTCGCTTTGTTCGATTTCTTTTCGAATTATTATTCCTGAACCGTCCACTGGGTTGCTTAGTACTTATAAGTACCTTTTTTTAGTATAATGTGTTTCGGAAATCAAAACAATGTCTATAGCATTGTCGTTTATAAATTTCCAGGACGTGCTGATTGATTCCGTTAGCATTCCACATGACTATTTTAGTGTTTTATTATTGTCCATTAAGTTTAGTCATAAGTAAGGTTAAGATGTCCATCATATTTGATATTTGGGTTATAAGTTGCTTCATCATGTTCTTTATTTCAGAGAGGTCGTCTACAGGTTTAGTTATCTTTGATTGTGTTTTTTCTTCAGAATTCATTTTATTTTTTAATACCTCAGTATGGGATTCACCACAATGTCCACATTTTAGTTTATTGCTCTCAGGTTCTAAGGTGCATTCACTAGTTTTATGTCTTCCTGCACATTTAACACAAGTATGTTCGAGTGTACAAAAATTGTTCGTGTGTCCGTATTTTTGGCAGTTCGAACACTGAGGTATATTTCTCTTTTGGTGAGGGGGTTAAAATTTTATTTTGCAGTTATATAAATGTAAACACTGCAACCGTAAATAAATAGAGGTTTGGAGTATAGACGAAATCCGTTCCTCCCAACATGCAGATAATGACATCAAGCCATATTAGCCTGGAAGGAACACGAGGAAAGACCCAGCTGGCAGCAGATATCACACCGGAGCCAAACTCTGAAGGCATACACAGTGGGACTCGCTTTGTGTACAAGATGGTGTTTGAAAAGGAAATGGGAAAGTGCAGATGGAACAACGTGTCGTATGCAGCTAATTGTGCCACCGTCCAGATTCAACCAAGTGCTCCATGAAATACATGACGGAATCTAAGGAGGCCATTTGGGAATAAACAAGACGTTGGAAAAGGTAAGGGAACGTTTCTGTTGGCTAAGCGCTAAACAAGATGTCGAGAATTGGTGCAAAAAGTACATAAGATGTGCGGCTACCAAGGGTCCAAAAGTAAAGTCACATGGACAAATGCAACAATACAATGTCGGAGCACCTTTCGAACGAATAGCCATCGACATCGCTGGGCCGTTTCCCGAAACCTTTAATGGTAACCGATATAACCTCGTGGTCATGGATTACTTCAGTAAGTGGCCGGAAGTGTTTGCCATCCCAAATCAAGAGGCTAAGACCGTAGCCGAACAGATAGTCAACTACTGGGTGAGGAGATTTGGGGTCCCAATGGAACTGCACTCTGATCAAGGGCGAAACTTTGAATCAAAAGTCTTCCAGGAAATATGCCAATATTTGGGGATAGACAAGGACAACGCCACTACACCCCCAATCCGATGGAATGGTCGAGCGATTTAATCGGACCTTGAATGAGCATCTACGAGGGGCGTTCAATATATTCTCGGTATCGATATGAAGGAAAATGCGAATTCAATTTAAATTGTTATTATTTTTCAATATAATCTCCCCTAACATCAATGCATTTGTTACATCTTGAGATAAGCTTTTTTAAACCCTCAAAAAAATAAATTTCCTCTTTCTCTGCAAAATACCCATTTATTTCCGACATGAGTTATTCATCATCCGAAAGTCTTTTTCCACGAAGACATTTTTTCAAATCCGGAAACAGGAAATAATCACTAGGGGCAAGGTCTGGACTATAGGGTGGGTGTTGGATTTCTTCGAAACCACAATCTCGCGCAGCAGCCTTGGAAACTCGCGCCGTGTGAACAGGAGCGTTGTCATGAAGAAGTAACACACCCGCTGCGAGTTTACCCCGTCTTTTCTTTTTAATTTCCTCCCGCAAATTATGCAAAGTGGAAGCGTAGGATGTGGCGTTGATGGTTTCACCTTTTTTTTGTACTCAATGAGCAAGATTCCCTTTGAATCCCAAAAAACTGTGGCCATGAGCTTCCCGGCAGACGGAGTGACTTTGAACTTCTTCGGGGGGTCTGTTCCTTTTTTATGCCACTGCATGGACTCTTGTTTGCCTTCAGGGTCATAGTGGTGGACCCATCTTTCGTCCCCAGTAACAATTCGATCCATAACACCGTCCGCGTTCTCACTACACATCTCCAAAAGCTCTCTACAGCATGCGATTCTCACTTTTTTCTGAGGCGCTGTGAGCATTCGTGGCACCCACCTTGCACTAACCTTTGAAAGGTTAAGATAGTCATGAAGAATGGTGTGAATGGTACCAATTGAAAGCTTGGTGATCTCTGCCATCATTTTCACCTTTATTCGGGCATCCTCAAGAACAAGTTTTTCGACTTCTTTGATGCTTTCTCCCGTACAAGCAGTAGAAGGGGAGCCGGAGTGGGGGTCGTCTTCAATGCTCTCTCTGCCTCTCTTGAACTCACTTGACCACTTTTGCACAGTTGATAATGAAGGTGCGGAACCCTGGTAAACAGCCACCATCTCTTCATGAATAGTTTTTTGACTTTTTCCTTGCTTAGTGAGAAATTTAATTACAGCGCGATGCTCAATTTTCACCATCATCGTCTCAGTTGCCATTACGATTCTGTTTAACTAGAGATAAAACGCGAATTAATAATCACATTTATATGAAATTTTACATGAATGCACTAAAATAATAGTATTACTTGATAAATTAGTCAATTTATATATACAACCACATCTTCACCCCGATACGGAGAATATGTCGAACGCCCCTCGTATCTAAGCAACTGCCAGCGGGATTGTGATCGACACATACCCCTCTTCTTAATGGCCTACCGAAACACGGTCCATAGTTCAACCGAGTACACACCATCCGAGATCTTATTTGGTCTTGTCAAGTGAAGCAAGAATTGGATCCCCACCTACGGAGCCCAAAGAGGTGAACGACTACGTGGATGACTTACGCAGCAGAATTCATAAATAGCATGAAGACACCAGAGAAAAGTTGAAGCTAGCGAGCAGCCGCATGAATACTAAGTACGACATCAAGGCGAAATCTTCCGGCTTCAACGAAGGAGATCTGATCTGCTTGTATAATCTTCAGCAACAGGACTGGAAAGGTGATAACCCGCATTAATGACGTTGTCTACCGGATCCAGCGTGGGGATCGAGGAAAATTGAAGGTGGTCCATTTGGATAGAATGTGTCATTTCAACGGATTGATGAACAACTGTAGGGAGGAAGCAGTGAGATAACCATTTACATGTGAGCAGCGACATCTAGATTTACATAGCAGAAGATTTCGATACTTGAACAGCAAAGTCTCAACCAATGATGAGTGGAGAGTGGAGTCGAATTTTCGAGCAAAATGGAAATTGTATGGGACGCTGAACTGGATTGTTCTCGAAATATGTCATTCGAGTACAAGTACCAGCATCCCCAAGGTATGTAAGTCAATTCATCAGTAGAATTTGAGGTGTTAATTAAGAGAAGTGTTTAAGTGGTTTAAGTAAAAGATAAGAAAAGTATAAGAGGTTGATAAATTGGATTTTATTGAGATAAACGAATAAATTGAATTGTAACTGTATTGAATAAAGCGATTTGTATTGAAAAGAATAAGTTCTGTCATTTGTGCCCGTACAAACATTTTACAGTATCAAAACATGCGTACCGTATTTCTAAGCCTCTCTCTTAAACCATAATAAATACATAAATACAACATTAAGTTAATTTACACTATTAATTTAGATGCCACCTGTAATAAATTGTGCCGCCAAAGAAAACACACCGGTTGAACGTTAAATACAGAATTATTTATTTTATCGATATATGATATGGATACATAACAGTTCGAGAGTGTTACCAGATGTACAAATTACTTTGAATATACATGGTATAACTTTACATATACATGGTATACTATGGTATAATACATGGTATAACACCCCCACCTTAAGATAAATAATAATATTTAATTTCACAAACAGCAGTTGTTACACCTTTTTCAAACTCATGTTCTTTTTATAATCTTGTATTTCAAACGAATATATAAATAAATATTTGTATTGATAAATAAATTATTTACATTAATCCATATTTATGTTTTTGTTTTACTTATTCATAATTTTCATTTCGAAACCTTTAATAATTAATATAAATTTTATGTACATATATTAACAAAAAAAAACTTACTAAAGTTCACAATTTCGATCACACCGTCTTAATAACATAATCTCTCTGGAACTTTAATCTTATCTCTTGGCCTTAAGGACCTATTACATTCGTATTTTTGAACTTGAGAATCAGAGCAAGAATTATTCGATGTTGCCGGCGTTTGTATATTCTCCTTATTAGTACCATCAACTACTTTGTTTGCGTAACCTGTTTCTGGAGTTGGAAGTTCATCTTTGTTTTCGGCATTCACGATATTTCTTGGATTAGACAAATTTGAGTTATTTTCAACATCGTTTTTAGATGATTGCTCCCTCCTATCATCTAACTTATCATCCACATGGCCCCTAGTCCTGCCGGTATAGAATTGGCCTGTCTTTATTATCTGATCGGAATGTCTTTTGGTTAGTTTTCCTGTATTAGCCTCCTTACACATAAACATAGTTCGACCTAACTTTTTATCTACTGTACCTGGAATCCAACCTTTGGAGCTGTGTGTGTATAGTGTCTTTACTATTGGCAGAAAGCTTTTTCATGGCATTTTTAAATGATTTAACCGTGTTTTCAGCAGCCCCATTACTTGCAGGATGAAATGGTGAGGAAGTTATATGGTTTATGCCATTTAAGCTACAAAATTTTTTAAAATCTGCTGAAACAAATTGAGCACCGTTGTCCGTAACTAATGTCTTCGGCAAACCGAAACGGGAAAAAATCTCTCTTAATTTTATCAGCGTGTTTTTCGTATCAGCTCTAGGCACTTCAAAAATTTCTGGCCACTTACTAAATGCATCTGTAACTATTAGAAACATTTTGTTTTGAAACGGACCGGCATAATCCACATGTATACGCTCAAACACAAAATTTGTTTCAAGCCATTTGACTAAATGCGCCTTCGCTTGTTCGGGCCTTGCCTGCACACAAAGCTGACAATCTTTTGAAACTCGTTCAATTTCCTCATCTAATTTTGGCCACCAGAAATAAGATCTTGCGATTCCCTTCATTTTTGATGCCCCTAAATGAATGGCATGTAATTCTCTGAAGACTTTTTGTCTTAATTTTTCTGGGATTATTACTCTATACCCCCACATAAGAACTCCCTCTTCTATATTAAGCTCAAACTTTCTTTTGAAATATGAAATCAAATCCTTTTCGACGTTTCCTGGCCACCCATTTTGAACGTATCTATAAATCTTCCCGAATGATATATCCCGCCTTGTTTCATCTTTAATTTCCTGAATACGTACAGGTACAAATTCTTCAACCCAGTTTAAATATTCAACACTTTCAATTTCTTCTACATGATTTACCTCCAATGGAAGCCTTGACAAGCCATCTGCCGCAGCATTGTCGGAACCTTTAACATAAATTAGATCGTAATTGAAATAAGATAAATATATCGCCCACCTCTGAAGCCTCCCCGCTGCCATCACTGGGATACCCTTATTTTCACCAAACAATGCTTGAAGAGGTTTGTGATCTGACTTTATACAAAATCGTCTTCCCATAAGGTACTCGTAAAATTTGCGGACACCCCAATAAATAGCTAATGCCTCCTTTTGTATCACTGCGTAGTTTCTTTCGGACTTGGATAAGGTTCGAGAAGCATATGAGATCGGTCTTTCACCGCCATCAGGCATTTTATGTAAGAGAACAGCCCCGATTCCATATTCTGATGCATCACAAGCCAAAACAATCTCGTGTTTTGGATTGAAATGCACCAAAACGTTATCTGAAATCAACTCTTTCTTACACTCATTGAAAGCCTTCTCACAGTCCCTATCCCACCTGAACTCTACGCCCTTTCGTAAAAGCCTGTACAAAGGAGCAAGTAAACTTGATAAATTGGGGATAAATTTTGCATAATAGTTTACCATCCCCGCAAAAGCTCGTACTTCAGAGACATTACTAGGTTTTGGCAACTCAAGTACAGCTTGTACCTTCGTCGGATCTTTTTTGACCCCTTCCTTACTCACAACATAACCTAAATAGTTTATTTGAGGTTTAAAGAAAACGCACTTTTCTCTGTTCAACTTGAGACCTGCCTCTTTTAACACACTCAAAACCTTTCTTAAATTGGCTATATGTTCCTTAAGATCTTTTCCTGTTACAACAACGTCATCTAATAGGTTTGCTGTACCCTCGCATCCTTGAAGTGTCTTTTCAACTTCTCTTTGAAAAATTTGACAAGCGGGTTTTGTGCCATAAGGCAACCGAAGAACTTGAAAAATGCCCTGATGTGTGCTCCAAGCTAGTTTCTTTCCTGTTTCTTCGTCGACGCGAATTTGATTATAAGCTGCAGTAAAGTCTAATTTAGTAAAGAGTTCACCTCCTACTAAGGAATTCAAAATATCCCAAACAAGTGGAATCGGGTGGTTTACATCCTCCAAATAGGTATTAACTGTTACTTTATAATCGGCACACACACGAATTTTTCCATTCGATTTAAGAACTGGTACCAAAGGAGTACCCCACTCCGAACTTTGAATCTTCAATAAAGCACCATCATTAACAAGCCTTTTCAACTCCTCGTCCACCTTTACCTTAAATGCAAAAGGTATTTTTCTTGGCTTACAAAACTTTGGTTTGGCATTGCTCTTGAACTGTAGTGATATTATTGCATTTTTATATTCTCCTAGTTTTCCATCGAATAAATCATAAAACTCATCGCAAATACCCCTAGCCAACTTGTCTAAATTATCTTCTGACTTTTCTGTAAAATGCTGATTTATAATCTCTTTGCCTTGTATGCCCCATGTAATACCTAACAACTTCATTATGTCTCTACCAATAAGTGGTTTTTTATTGACATTATCTACATCAACGATTTGAAAACAACCCCAAACTTTCTTATTCATAAATTCAATTGGTATTTTAATTTTTCCTAACGGCACCAAAACTCCACCATCATAATTACGCAAACAAATGTGGGTATCTTCTAACTTCTCCTTAATATTCAATTTCCTTAAGCAACATAACGGCAACACCGAAGCCCCAGCACCCGAATCTAGCTCTACTAACATCGGAATATTCTTTAAATTTAGTTTAATTATAATAGGATCTACTTTAAGATTATCACAATTACTTAAATTAAATAGCTCAATTTCATTAAAATTTTCTTGTAAATAATTAATTTTATGTTTTGGACTTTTGCATGCAATTTCTATATGTCCTTTTTTTTACAATTTCTACAAATACATTTTTTATACATGCAAGATTTGAATAGATGTCCTTCTTTACCGCATGCGAAACACACCCTTCTGTCTTTCTCTGTCACCGTCTGCTGCTTTTCCTGTCGTCGAATTGTTTTTTGTGCTTCACCACGATTGCTTACATTTTTGCAACTGCTTCCCTGTAGTCGATGTATGTCCGTCTCCTTCTCTTTTAGCGAGACCTCCCGTTGTAACGCAACTTTCAAGATGTCAACTAACGGCTTTTCCACCTGTTCTTCACACACACGGTCTAGTATTGGACCTTTTACCAGCCCCGTTAGGAAGCGATTTTTAACAAATTCCTCTAACAAATTGCCAAACTTGCAATACATCGCCACGCTCCTTACCCGCACCAACCAGCTATTTACCATCTCTCCCTGATTCTGCTTCAAATCAAAGAATTCGATACGTTTTCTGATGATTGAAGACGTTGTCTCGAATTGGGACCTCATAAGCTCCATCAGCTCATCGAACAGAAGCTCCTTTGGTTTCTTGGGGAACACCAGTTCTCTTACGATCTCATATGCTCGATGACTTATGGTTGTCAATATGACCGGCACCCGTCTGGTATCCTCCACGTAGTTAGCCAAAAAGTACTGCTCCAATCTTTCTTCATAAATACTGAAGTCATCCTCCAAATTGAATGATGGAACAGAGCCCACGTGACCAATCGTAGTAGTACTTACAGGCGTGCTAACATTTTGTGGTGGATCTCCTTCGCGTATCATCCTCGTCGCCAATGTAATAAATTGTGCCGCCAAAGAAAACACACCGGTTGAACGTTAAATACAGAATGATTTATTTTATCGATATATGATATGGATACATGACAGTTCGAGAGTGTTACCAGATGTACAAATTACTTTGAATATACATGGTATAACTTTACATATACATGGTATAATATGGTATAATACATGGTATAACACCACCCATGGAGCGAAATAATCACTGAGCCCAAACATCTTCCTCTCTCTCTCTATCCAATTTTCCGAAAAACTTAACACGTGCTCCGGCTTAGAGTACACACACATACTTGAGTGTAAATTGTATGTTTCCCATCAAGAAATGCGGTTTCTACGTTCAATTGCATTATAATAAAATTCCTTTGACAGCTGTATGACAACAAAATTTTTAATCTTAGCAACTGGTGAAATCCCCTGATCTAGCTTTATACGTATTAATATATCACTCTTTCTTGTATACACTCACTTTATATCTAAAATAAATAAAATAAAATAAATTAAAAGAAATATATATTTCAATATTTTGGCGCAACGTGTATTTCTTGCCGGTCTGAAGCACGACTGCGGCCCTGAAGCACGACTGTAATCGCACAATTCTTATAGACTGGAACAAGGCGGGACCGAGCGAGCCCTGGAAGGAATCGTACTTAGTACATCGACCAGACGACGTGCCACGCAATTTGCTATTCCTCGCACATCTCTGAGGCGCATTTTGGTGAAGGTTTGTGTATGTTTTCTCCTCCGCGTGGCAGGCACCTTGACGCGAGTGTTATCTTCAATGACGCCGGTGCGGAGGCTTAAGTCGCAAAGTTTCAACTGACTACGGTCGGCTGAGGAGTGGCGAAATAAGAACTGCCAAACCTGATTCCAGTGATGGTGTAAGCAAATAGCAAACTGTGCAGAAGGATGCAAGGTTGGAGTCAAACTAACCGCGAAAGAGCTCTCTCAGGCGGCTTAGTGCGGGCCTGTTATACTTAGCCTTACCCAGGTATGGCGGCGCTGCCTGGGCTGACCTTTTATTTCCGGCGATACTCGTGGCAATCGAATTAAATTTTAAAAAAAATGGGAAAACAGAAAACAAACAATACACAAAACGCAATAAAGACAATCCCCGTCCAGGAAGAGTTAGAGGTGAGTGAAGACGAAATTTCGACTTCATCCATCTCCATCCTGGTAGGGAAATGGAAGAAGGGGAGCTACTGGCTAGCGATAGTGAGGTGTTCGAAAGAACACTCACTAACGAGAGCGACCCGTGAGGTGAGCAGGCTGGTACTCACACCAGTGATACACAGGGCAGGACCTCGGACGAAGGGGCAGACAAGGCAGCTGGAACATCCGCGGCCAAAGCTACCTTCAAGAGGCAAAGAAAGAAGGGCAAGGCTGCGGTGGTGAAAAAAGTGGAAACAGCTGACTCAGCCGCTGTGCCTGCCGAATTATAACTGAAGGACATGTAGTTCCAGCAGGACGGAACAATGGCGTATACTGCTCGTGCCACAACCGAAATTCTAAAGCAAGGTTGTACATTATTACCCACTTTGTAAAAATAAGCCTTTGCATCGAATTTGAATTTTGTTTACTAACTAAAAAACAACTTAAAACAAATAACTATAGCAACAAAATATATAAAAAATATAAAACAGTGTTTAAAAATGAATACTATGCTTGTCTAGTCCAGCCTTGATAACGACATTTAAAATCCATCAAATCTTGTTCTTCCTAATAGGCACCCATATTGTCTTTATATCCATGTGAGCTTGCAACATATGTACTCTACGGAACATTCAGCAACCCATGAGTTTAAAGTCTTCAAGCATATTTAAAATCAGCTCTTTGTATTTTTCAGCTCTTATGTTTCCGAGAAAACCACTACCACTAGTGGTTGTAAAAATTCGTTGCTGAATATTATTTTCTTTATTTGTGGTCCGGCGAAAATACTAGTTTTTACTTTGGATGACTTCGGAAACAATTTTTTTTTAGAAAGATTTCAGAATCTTGACGAAGAGCTTTTACGAATTGTTTCCTAAGGCTTAACTTTATATGCAATGGAGGTATCAATATGTGTTTAATCTAGACAATTAGGTCACGTTTAACATTATGTTTCCCTATCTCGAACTCAGTTCGTTTAGGGCATGTGTGCTGCTGGAAGTGCGAATTGTCTGCTCACCTGTCCCATAAGCAAAGATAGCAAGGATTATTGGTATACCCGCCTTGCGTTCTCCTAGCCAACATATACATATGATACTTTAAACTCTCAAACACCATTTTCACACCTTCGTAATTTTCTTTGAGCATCACGAAATGAGCCCAGGATATAGATGGAAATGTGTTCCCATTTTTAAGAAGTACAGCTTTTAAACTGTCTATGAAAAGGTGCCAGTCAGGATGAGGGCATAGAATCCCAATTTCTTGAAGCAAGCCCTTCACATCATTATAATAGCAAAGTCCGTCTTCGCATCTGTCTTTGATCAATTGTTTTAACATTTGTTTCAAGCTAATTCCACTGTTTCAATTGAGAAGCTAGAATTTCTGCTTTACTTTTGAGCGGGTTCAGATCCCTAACTAAGCCGTTTAATTCGTTGGAGTTAATGAAGTGTGGTTCGGAACTTACTGATTTGGTCTCGAAGTCTTCGCTCTCATAGCTGGTACTAGTAGTTTGGGATTGAGATAATACTGTAAAATGTTTGTGCGGGTACAAATGATAGCACTTATTCTTTTCAATACAAATCGCTTTATTCAGTACAGTTACAATTCACTATTTAATTGTTTCTCTCAATACAATCCAATTTCTCAACCGCTTATACTTTTCCTGTCTTTTACTTAAACCACTTAATAACTTCTCCTAATTAACACTTCAAATTCAACTGCTGAACTAACTTGTATACCTTGGGGATGCTGGTATTTATACTCGAATGACATACTTCGAGAACAATCCCATACAATTTCCAATTTGCTAGAAAATTCGATTCCACTCTTTATTCATCAATGGCCGAGACTTTGTTATTCAAGTATCGAAATCTTCTGCTCTTCGAGTATCGACATCTTCTACAATATAAATCTAGATGTCGCTGCTCACATTTAATTGGTTATCACATTGTTCCCTCCCTACAGTTGTTCATCCCGAACAGCTTTGTCATTCAACATCCCGTTGAAATGACACATTCTATCCAAATGGACCACTTTCAATTTTCCTCGATCCCCACGCTGGATCTGGTAGACAACGTCATTAATGCTGGTTATCACCTTGTATGGACCTTCCCAGTCCTGTTGCAATTTTGGTGATTTACCCTTCTTACGCCGAGGATTATACAACCAGACCATATCTCCTTCGTTGAAACCGGAAGATTTCGCCTTGATATCGTACCTATTCATCTTTTCTCTGGTGTTTTCATGCAATTTGCGAATCCGGCTGCAAGTCATTCACCTCTTTGGGCTCCGTCGGTGGGGATCCGAATTTTGCTTCACTTAGCAACCGAATTGTTTGACCAAACAAGATCTCGGATGGTTTGTGTCTTGTTTAGCTATGGACTGCGTTTCGGTAGGCCATTAAGAAGAGGGGTATGTGTCGATCCCAGTCCCGCTGGCAGTTGCTGACAACCTTAGACAGATACTCATTCAAAGTCCGATTGAATCGCTCGACCATTCCATCAGATTGAGGGTGTAGTGGCGTTGTCCTTGTCTTTCTTATTCCCAAATATTGGCATATTTCCTGGAAGACTTTTGATTCAAAGTTTCGCCCTTGATCAGAGTGCAGCTCCATTGGGACCCCAAATCTGCTCACCCAGTTGTTGACTATCTGTTCGGCTACGGTCTTAGACTCTTGATTTGGGATGGCAAACACTTCCGGCCACTTACTGAAGTAATCCATGACTACGAGAGTATATCGGTTTCCATTAAAGTTTTCGGGAAACGGCCCAGCGATGTCGATGGCTATTCGGTCGAAAGGTGCTCCGACATTGTATTGTTGCATTTGTCCATGTGGCTTTACTTTTGGACCCTTGGTAGCCGCACACCTTATGCACTTTTTGCACCTATTCTTGACATCTTGTTTAGTGCTTAGCCAATAGAAACGTTCCCTCATCTTTTCCTACGTCTTGTTTATTCCCAAATGGCCTCCGGAGATTCCGTCATGTACGTTATGGAGTACTTGGTTAACTCTGGACCGTGGCACGATTAGCTGCATACGAGACATTGTTCCATCTGCACTTTCCCATTTTCTCTTCAGCAAACAACCCTGCACACAAAGGGAGTCCCACTGTGCCCAGCATGCTGAGAGGCTTTCATTGCATTGTTTTACCTGTGCGACTGTGATAATTAACCTGGAGTCGCCGATTGCTGCTATAGACTTCTGCTCCATAAAGTAAGCATTTCCCAACTGATGGCTTTAGGAAGTTTGTCCGGCTTCTTGGTAGTCGTTCCTGCCGGTCTATTTGCCTGCAACTCCAGTGCAGGTTCTTTACAATGCTCTTGCGAATGTCGTACTTTATCACAGTTCCAGCAGCGCATCCTTCGTCTCCCCCGCAGAATATTTCGTTGCATGGTAGTTAGTCTTGATGCCATTTCCCTGCCGAAATGCATTCCTTTGGCAGCCTAATTGGCCGCTTCCATCGCTAGAGCGAAGGCAAGAGCTTCAGCAAGGAATAGAGAAGAATGTTGACGAAAACTTCGAGGAAATGGACAGCAAAGTTGAGTAACTTTCAAAAGAGCTCGACACGGAGTGAAAACAGAAACTCCGATAATGTTCTTTAAGCGGTCCAAGGAGAAAAGAGTTGAAGCCTCCCTCATTCGATGGTCAGACTTCATGGTCTACTTATAAGAAGCAGTTTGAAATGGTTGCCTGTACAAACGACTGGGACAATGATGAGAAGTGATTTGCCCTAATAATGGCCTTGCACAGTACTGCAGTAGAATTGTTGCAAACAATAGACATCGAAAAGCATAAAGATTATGTGACTTTAGTACAGGCTATCGAGAAATGGTTTGGGGATAGTCACATGCAGGAGGTCTACAAGGTCCAATTGCAAAGCCGAACGCAGCAACAAGGAGAAACACTGCAGCAGCTCCAAGCAGACGAGACTAGACTGGCACATTTGTCATACCCCACCGTATGCCAGGAAATTATCGAGGAAATGGCTAAGGACGCATTCATCAGCGGAATTACAGATTCAAATCTACAGTCAACAGTAAGTCTAGTCGGATAGAGAACCCTTGCTGAAGCACTTGCCTTCACTCTGGCGATGGAAGCAGCCAATGAGGTTTACAGGCGAACATATTTCGTCAGGGAAGTAGCATCTGTTGAATGCTCCCACAAAAGAATTAGTACTGAGGAACAAGGTACTCCACGGGGTGGGCGAAGAATGCGCTGCTGGAACTGTAATGAAACAAGACATTTCAAATGGAGAAAGAAACCGGCAGAAACGGCTATCAAGAAGCCTGTCAATCATCGCGGGGCAGAAGTTGGTAGCAGAATCCATGGCCATCATCCAAGTCTCGCTAGCAAAACGATGCAATGAAATGTATAATACCAGCAGTTACAGCTGGAGAACAACTATGGGCGAAACGGCTAAGGTATATGGTGAAGTCTGCATAAAAATCCAACTTGCCGGAATAACATTCTGTCACGTGTTTCTGACATATGTGATCATTGGTACATTCTTCATGAGGGAACATGGACTACTAGTGGACTTTGGGGCACAAATCCTGAAATACAGAAACATGGGGATACCAATGATATACGGAAACGCCAATGCCTCAGTCTTAAATGTCGTCATCTGCAGAAATCAGAGTCTAGAGCCTTCGTCGGAAGCAACTTTGTGGGCAAAAGTTTGATGGAGCCAAAAAATAGGAGAGACTTCATGGTGTGTGTACCTCTTGAGGCTATATGGACCACAATGGTAACAAACGGTGCAACACCTGTCGCGAGTGTCCAACGTATGAAAATCAAAAACAAAATCCTCAGCCTCTGTAATCTGGACGAAGATCAGCGAATCCTGGCAGACAAACTAATCGGTGAGTACGCTGATATATTTGCTACACAAGACGGAGAATATGAACGTACGCATATTGCTTAACACCACATTGACACCGGAGACGCTCGACCAATCGATCCATTGGCAAAGCAAACAGAAGTTGCCGAAATAGTGAGGGACTGATTGAGGAATCGCAAAGTGCCCATGGACTCCAGTGGTCCTCGTGAAGAAGAAAAATGGTAGCACGATGTTTTGTGTAGACTACCGACGTCTGAACGATGTCACTAAAAAGGACAGCTACCTACTTCCGATAATCGATGACACTTTCGATATGCTTTCTGGAGGGAAATGGTTTCCAACTCTTAACTTGAAGAGCGGTTATTGGCGGGTAGATATAAATCCTACCGATGGTGAGAAAACTGCCTTCAATACAAGAAACGGTCTTTCGACTGTGTAAATCTCCGGACACCTTCGAGCGACTAATGGAGGAATATTGTAATGACTCACCTGGAAAACCTGCCTAGTGTATTTGGACGACGTTATCGTCAGTGGCAAGACGTTCGAGGATCATCGCGAAAATCTAAAAGAAGTGTTTGAGAGGCTACGAAGTGCTCATTTAAAGCTGAACCCAGAAAAGTCTGCCTTGTTGCGTCCGCAAGTAAAATATCCGGGTCACATTATATCAGCAGGAGGAGTAAGGAGAGTTCCTGACAAAATTGAAGCCATGAAAAGTTGGCCTGTTCCAAATGATTAACACCAACTGAGAAGCTTCTTGGGACTCGCCACGTACTATAGAAGGTTCGTAAAAGATTTTACTGGTATTGCAAAGAGCCTGCATCAACTTACGGAAAAAGGCCGACAGTTCAGGTGGTCTGGAGAATGCGAAAAAGCATTTCAAGAACTGAAGCGACAGCTGTGCAATGCCCCCATCTTTGGTTACCCCACGCCCGGAAAAATATTCATCGTGGACGCAGACGCTAGCAATGTAGGGGTCGGAGCTGTGATCTCCCAAGTTCATGATGGTCAAGAGAAAGTGGTCGCATATTACAGCAAAGTACTCTCTAGACCTGAAAGGAACTACTGTGTAACCCGGCGCGAGCTTCTGGCTTTAATTCTGGCTACGAAGCATTTCCATAACTACCTCTACGGAAAAAAGTTCATTCTCCGGACAGACCACGCAGCTCTGAAATGGCGACTCCAATTTAAGAACCCTGATGATCAAGTTGCAAGATGGATCGAGCAGTTGCAGGGCTACGACTTTGAAGTGCAACACCGCAAGGGAAAACTCCACTCAAATGCTGATGCTCTCTCGTCGACCGTGTGGCGTAAAATACGAACACTGCAACCGTAAAGAAGCGAAAGAATAGGCCACTACAAAAATGATCAGGACTGAGCCAATAGGGGGTAAGAATATAGACGAAATCTGTTCCTCCCAACAGGCAGACAATGACAATGAACAATGAACCAATATTGGCCTGGAAGAAACACGAGAAAAGACCAAGCTGGCAGCAAATATCAGACCGGAGCCAAACTCTGAAGGCATACTGGGTACAGTGGGACTCGCTTTCTGTGCAAGATGGTTTGCTGAAGAGAAAATGGGAAAGTGCAAATGGGATAACATCTCGTATACAGCTAATCGTGCCACGATCCAGAGTCAGCCAAGTACTCCATGAAATATATGACGAAATCTCAGGAGGCCATTTGGGAATAAACAAGACATTGGAAAAGCTTTCTATTGGCTAAGCGCTAAACAAGATGTCGAGAATTGATGCAAAAAGTGTATAAGGTGTGCGGCTACCAAGAGTCCCAAAGTAGAGCCACATGGACAAATGCAACAATACAATGTCGGAGCACCATTCGAACGAATAGCCATCGACATCGCTGGACCATTTCCCGAAATTTTTAATGGTGACCGATATACCCTCGTGGTCATAGATTAGTTCAGTAAGTGGCCGAAAGTGTTTGCAATCCCATATCAAGAGGTTAAAACCGTAGCCGAGCAGATAGTCCACAACTGGGTGAGCAGATTTGAGGTCCCAATGGAGCTACACTCTGATCAGGGGCGAAACTTTGAATCAAAAGTCTTCCAGGAAGTGTTACAGTATTTGGGAATAAGAAAGACAAGGACAACGCCACTACACCCTCAATCTGATGAAATGGTCGAGCGACTCAATCGGTCCTTGAATGAGCATCTATCTAAAGTCGTCAGCAACTGGCACCTACAGAGCCCAAAGAGGTGAACGACTACGTGGATGACTTGCCCAGCAGGATCCGTTAATTGCAGATGCTAGCAATATTGGGATCGGAGCTATGATCTCCCAAGTTCACGATGGTTAAGAAAAAGTGGTTGCATATTACAGCAAAGTACTCTCCAGAGAAAAGATGAAGATAGTGGGCAGCCGCATGAAGAATAGGTACGACATCAAGGCGATATCTTCTGGTTGTATAATCCTCAGCGTATGAAAGGCAAATCACCAAAATTGCAACAGGACTGGGAAGGTCCATACAAGGTGATAACCAGCATTAATGACGTTGTCTACCAGATCCAGCGTGGGGATCGAGGAAAATTGAAGGTGGTCCATTTGGATAGAATGTGTCGTTTCAACGGAATGATGAATGACGAAGTTGTTCAGGACGAACAACTGTATAGAGGGAGCAGTGTGATGACCATTTAAATGCGAGCAGCGTCATCTAGACTTACATAGCAGAAGACTTCGATACTTGAATAACAAAGACTCAAACATTGGTGAATGGAGAATGGAATCAAATTTTCTAGCAGTCGTTCACATACCGTCGTGGAGTGAAAACGTGTTTCGGCTTTTTTCGAGTAAAAAAGAAATATACCATATGACGTGAAAACCCGTATTTGACAACGTTTTGCAAAGGGTCAATCAACCCAGTGGAAGTGGTGTTTGAACGAAATCAGACATTCTTTTTTTTTTTTTTTTAAAGAAAACACGTGTAAGAAAAGTGTTAACAAGGTAGATAAAATCCGGCGATGAATAAAAGTGAGCGGTCAGCTCCGCCAATAGCGGGATCAGTGGACAGCCGATGAGACAATTCTTACGGGAAACTTGTCTAGTGAAACAAGGTCTAAGAGGAGGAGTAAGATAATTCCGAATCCCAACCCTGTTAAACGAATCACCCTATCTGCTTCACCCGTGAGGATGCTGATGGTTCGCCTACTGATGGCTTCGGAATCAGAGGACGAAGAAGAAGAAGTTAATTCCTTTACGAGCAGCATTAAGCAGATGCAAGAACGAGTGCTGGCAATTAAAGCCAAGCAAATAGCGAGAAGGACGAGGGAACTGCAAGAGACCCAAAATTCGCAACAACAACAACAGCAGACAAATAAAAAACAGTCTGAAACACAGCCACAGCAAAAACAAACACTGAGACAACAGAATATGTCTCAGCCAGAAAACAATACTACTGCGCAACAAAAGCAGAATAAACAGAAAGTACAACCACAAAAAAACCAACAAAAACAGCAGCCACACCAGCACATTGCAACAGAAACAGCAATATCAGCAGCAGAAATCAACTAAGCAAAGGGTGCCTCCAATTAATACATATAAAATGGAATTAAAGGATACAATAAAGTTATGTAACATAAGTCGGCCATAGACAAAAATTTCTTTATTAAAAAACTAAGTTCATATAGGCAAGCGATCCACTGCGATACAGTGGAGCGCTACCACAAAGTTAAAAGTTTACTGAAGGATACGACGACGGAGTTCTTCTCCTACACCCCGAAGGGGGAGAAGCTGCAAACAATGCTGCTGAAGGGGTTAGAACCGTCGACTGATCCGGAGGAGATCCTTGCAATGCTGAAAGAAAAGAGGTGCAAACAGCTCAGGTTCGTGGGCGTCAAGCCGTTTGTCACGGCTAGATCCAAAAAGGAGAAGAGGCAACTGCCGTTTTTCCTTATCCAGCTAAGTCCCGACAGCAATCTGGATGGTCTAAGGAGTATCAAATTCCTAAACTACCAGGTTGTACACTGGGAAAAATTAAAGAGGAGCGAAAACATTTTACAATGTGTTTGCTGCCAAAAGTTCGGGCACGCCGCGTCGAACTGCAAAATGCAGCCTCGATGCGTGAAGTGCGGAAAGAACCACAAGTCCGAGGAATGCGCTCTGGGTAAGGATGGAGCGTCTGAAAAAAGCCAACTCTCTTGTTCTTTACGTAGGAACACGGGACACACCGCAAATTATCGGGGATGTCCCAAATTCCAGTATAGCAAAAGAATAAATCTGGTCCGGCAGCAGAAAGTAGAAGTTAAACGTCCACCCGTGCATATGCAAATACCAGCCGTTACTCCCCATGTTACTTACGCCCAAATGGCGGCAGGTAGGGGATATGCGGTACAACAAGCGAAGGTTGCTCCTCAGGCGCCAGCGCCCAGAGCACCTGAACCAGCACCTGACATGCTAGCTATCTTGCTCTCTATCCAGGCGCATATGGCTCAGCTCCAACGTCATTTAACTGAACAGACCGCGCGGGTGGATCAAGTATACGCGCTGCTGCCTGGCCTAACGTACCTTTTGCCGTAATGGGTACGTACGTGGAGGAGCAAACCCTGAAACAATTATTTTATTATCGGCGGAGATTTCAACGGGAAACATAGTGATTGGGGAAATAATACACTAAATACTAGAGGGAACCTACTATTCAATTGGTGGGGTCAGCATAGTATAATGTATCGACTCGGGCTTAAGGCGACGGATAGTTCATCGTTTCCCAGACACGGGTCCTATTAGGATCTTCTGCTGTTCGACTCACGAATACAACTGACATGCACTAACCAACAAACCACAAACTGTATACGCACTTTGGTGTATGACAGTTAACATTACGGTCTCAAAACCGAAATAACTGTTCCCAACGAAGTTGCGGAATTGGATGAGTTTGTTCAAAGGCATTCATACAATTATAGTAGGCTGCGTTGGACACACTTCACCAGAACACTGACTAGAGCACTCTCCTCGAATTCGCTCTACCCACTGTCTGTCAAACAAGGAGATTGACAGGTATCTAAAACTAATGGACGAGACAATTAAACGAACAATGGACAAAACGATACCGCGGTATCAACACACTGACGAAGAAGACTTATTCCACAACGCAACTATTGACGCACTGCACCGACATAAAAGTAGACTGCTGTCAAGACTAAAAACGTTGTACAGACAGTTTACTGACTGAGATCATTTCCATAACTACCTCTACGGAAAAAAGTTCATTCTCCGGACAGACCACGCAGCTCTGAAATGGCGACTCCAATTTAAGAACCCTGATGATCAAGTTGCAAGATGGATCGAGCAGTTGCAGGGCTACGACTTTGAAGTGCAACACCGCAAGGGAAAACTCCACTCAAATGCTGATGCTCTCTCGTCGACCGTGTGGCGTAAAATACGAACACTGCAACCGTAAAGAAGCGAAAGAATAGGCCACTACAAAAATGATCAGGACTGAGCCAATAGGGGGTAAGAATATAGACGAAATCTGTTCCTCCCAACAGGCAGACAATGACAATGAACAATGAACCAATATTGGCCTGGAAGAAACACGAGAAAAGACCAAGCTGGCAGCAAATATCAGACCGGAGCCAAACTCTGAAGGCATACTGGGTACAGTGGGACTCGCTTTCTGTGCAAGATGGTTTGCTGAAGAGAAAATGGGAAAGTGCAAATGGGATAACATCTCGTATACAGCTAATCGTGCCACGATCCAGAGTCAGCCAAGTACTCCATGAAATATATGACGAAATCTCAGGAGGCCATTTGGGAATAAACAAGACATTGGAAAAGCTTTCTATTGGCTAAGCGCTAAACAAGATGTCGAGAATTGATGCAAAAAGTGTATAAGGTGTGCGGCTACCAAGAGTCCCAAAGTAGAGCCACATGGACAAATGCAACAATACAATGTCGGAGCACCATTCGAACGAATAGCCATCGACATCGCTGGACCATTTCCCGAAATTTTTAATGGTGACCGATATACCCTCGTGGTCATAGATTAGTTCAGTAAGTGGCCGAAAGTGTTTGCAATCCCATATCAAGAGGTTAAAACCGTAGCCGAGCAGATAGTCCACAACTGGGTGAGCAGATTTGAGGTCCCAATGGAGCTACACTCTGATCAGGGGCGAAACTTTGAATCAAAAGTCTTCCAGGAAGTGTTACAGTATTTGGGAATAAGAAAGACAAGGACAACGCCACTACACCCTCAATCTGATGAAATGGTCGAGCGACTCAATCGGTCCTTGAATGAGCATCTATCTAAAGTCGTCAGCAACTGGCACCTACAGAGCCCAAAGAGGTGAACGACTACGTGGATGACTTGCCCAGCAGGATCCGTTAATTGCAGATGCTAGCAATATTGGGATCGGAGCTATGATCTCCCAAGTTCACGATGGTTAAGAAAAAGTGGTTGCATATTACAGCAAAGTACTCTCCAGAGAAAAGATGAAGATAGTGGGCAGCCGCATGAAGAATAGGTACGACATCAAGGCGATATCTTCTGGTTGTATAATCCTCAGCGTATGAAAGGCAAATCACCAAAATTGCAACAGGACTGGGAAGGTCCATACAAGGTGATAACCAGCATTAATGACGTTGTCTACCAGATCCAGCGTGGGGATCGAGGAAAATTGAAGGTGGTCCATTTGGATAGAATGTGTCGTTTCAACGGAATGATGAATGACGAAGTTGTTCAGGACGAACAACTGTATAGAGGGAGCAGTGTGATGACCATTTAAATGCGAGCAGCGTCATCTAGACTTACATAGCAGAAGACTTCGATACTTGAATAACAAAGACTCAAACATTGGTGAATGGAGAATGGAATCAAATTTTCTAGCAGTCGTTCACATACCGTCGTGGAGTGAAAACGTGTTTCGGCTTTTTTCGAGTAAAAAAGAAATATACCATATGACGTGAAAACCCGTATTTGACAACGTTTTGCAAAGGGTCAATCAACCCAGTGGAAGTGGTGTTTGAACGAAATCAGACATTCTTTTTTTTTTTTTTTTAAAGAAAACACGTGTAAGAAAAGTGTTAACAAGGTAGATAAAATCCGGCGATGAATAAAAGTGAGCGGTCAGCTCCGCCAATAGCGGGATCAGTGGACAGCCGATGAGACAATTCTTACGGGAAACTTGTCTAGTGAAACAAGGTCTAAGAGGAGGAGTAAGATAATTCCGAATCCCAACCCTGTTAAACGAATCACCCTATCTGCTTCACCCGTGAGGATGCTGATGGTTCGCCTACTGATGGCTTCGGAATCAGAGGACGAAGAAGAAGAAGTTAATTCCTTTACGAGCAGCATTAAGCAGATGCAAGAACGAGTGCTGGCAATTAAAGCCAAGCAAATAGCGAGAAGGACGAGGGAACTGCAAGAGACCCAAAATTCGCAACAACAACAACAGCAGACAAATAAAAAACAGTCTGAAACACAGCCACAGCAAAAACAAACACTGAGACAACAGAATATGTCTCAGCCAGAAAACAATACTACTGCGCAACAAAAGCAGAATAAACAGAAAGTACAACCACAAAAAAACCAACAAAAACAGCAGCCACACCAGCACATTGCAACAGAAACAGCAATATCAGCAGCAGAAATCAACTAAGCAAAGGGTGCCTCCAATTAATACATATAAAATGGAATTAAAGGATACAATAAAGTTATGTAACATAAGTCGGCCATAGACAAAAATTTCTTTATTAAAAAACTAAGTTCATATAGGCAAGCGATCCACTGCGATACAGTGGAGCGCTACCACAAAGTTAAAAGTTTACTGAAGGATACGACGACGGAGTTCTTCTCCTACACCCCGAAGGGGGAGAAGCTGCAAACAATGCTGCTGAAGGGGTTAGAACCGTCGACTGATCCGGAGGAGATCCTTGCAATGCTGAAAGAAAAGAGGTGCAAACAGCTCAGGTTCGTGGGCGTCAAGCCGTTTGTCACGGCTAGATCCAAAAAGGAGAAGAGGCAACTGCCGTTTTTCCTTATCCAGCTAAGTCCCGACAGCAATCTGGATGGTCTAAGGAGTATCAAATTCCTAAACTACCAGGTTGTACACTGGGAAAAATTAAAGAGGAGCGAAAACATTTTACAATGTGTTTGCTGCCAAAAGTTCGGGCACGCCGCGTCGAACTGCAAAATGCAGCCTCGATGCGTGAAGTGCGGAAAGAACCACAAGTCCGAGGAATGCGCTCTGGGTAAGGATGGAGCGTCTGAAAAAAGCCAACTCTCTTGTTCTTTATGTAGGAACACGGGACACACCGCAAATTATCGGGGATGTCCCAAATTCCAGTATAGCAAAAGAATAAATCTGGTCCGGCAGCAGAAAGTAGAAGTTAAACGTCCACCCGTGCATATGCAAATACCAGCCGTTACTCCCCATGTTACTTACGCCCAAATGGCGGCAGGTAGGGGATATGCGGTACAACAAGCGAAGGTTGCTCCTCAGGCGCCAGCGCCCAGAGCACCTGAACCAGCACCTGACATGCTAGCTATCTTGCTCTCTATCCAGGCGCATATGGCTCAGCTCCAACGTCATTTAACTGAACAGACCGCGCGGGTGGATCAAGTATACGCGCTGCTGCCTGGCCTAACGTACCTTTTGCCGTAATGGGTACGTACGTGGAGGAGCAAACCCTGAAACAATTATTTTATTATCGGCGGAGATTTCAACGGGAAACATAGTGATTGGGGAAATAATACACTAAATACTAGAGGGAACCTACTATTCAATTGGTGGGGTCAGCATAGTATAATGTATCGACTCGGGCTTAAGGCGACGGATAGTTCATCGTTTCCCAGACACGGGTCCTATTAGGATCTTCTGCTGTTCGACTCACGAATACAACTGACATGCACTAACCAACAAACCACAAACTGTATACGCACTTTGGTGTATGACAGTTAACATTACGGTCTCAAAACCGAAATAACTGTTCCCAACGAAGTTGCGGAATTGGATGAGTTTGTTCAAAGGCATTCATACAATTATAGTAGGCTGCGTTGGACACACTTCACCAGAACACTGACTAGAGCACTCTCCTCGAATTCGCTCTACCCACTGTCTGTCAAACAAGGAGATTGACAGGTATCTAAAACTAATGGACGAGACAATTAAACGAACAATGGACAAAACGATACCGCGGTATCAACACACTGACGAAGAAGACTTATTCCACAACGCAACTATTGACGCACTGCACCGACATAAAAGTAGACTGCTGTCAAGACTAAAAACGTTGTACAGACAGTTTACTGACTGAGATCATGACACTGAAGTCGTCGATTAAAAACCTCCAAACATTAATAAAGGAAAATTACAGAGCATCTGTAAGTTTGTATTGGAGTAATAAAATTCGGTCTGTAAACACCAGCAAATCGAATATGTTTCCGCAAATAAATAAAATATTTCGGATAAATAATCAGAACGACCTTCCATGTCTTAAAATCGCCCGAACGACGAACAACGGACAAATACTGGTAGCAGCAGGCATAGATCCAAATGAGGCTGTTGATGATGACAACTTCTTTGTGGTCGAGGATCCGCAGGAGCAGGTGGAGGCTATTGGAGCGACTTTCCAGGAAGTGTAAAAGGCGAATGTTATCATTGGTCCGAACCACGATCTGGAGAATCGAGTATTTGTGCACAATTCCTACCTTCGAAATGAAATAGTGAATTGGCGATTCGAGAGCTCGGGGTTCACCCAGTTCAGTGACGAAAAATAATGTCATCACCAACGAAAGGGAACTACCACCGTTCATTTCGAAGGAAGAGCTCCAAACGATCTTCGAATCACTTAGAAGTAGGAACCGATGAAATACCGAACATTGTGCTTCGACATCTGCCTCTAGAAGCGGTGAACATTTATACCACCCTGTTTAATAATGCAATGAATAAGGCGCATTGTCCAGCGCGTTAGAAAACCGGATACTTGGATACTTCCAATCCGGCGAATCTTCGCTCGATAAGTCTTCTTCCAAGCATCAGTAAGGTGTTCGAAAAGGTGTTCAATAAAGTCCTGACTAATTGGGTTGAGGACAAACATATAGTTCCGGATAATCAATTCGGTTTCAGGGCGGGACATGATATCTTTCATGCTGTTTCTTATATTCAATGGAACAAAGGCAAGAAACAGTGCACTGGTGCCTGCCTGATTGACTTGGAGAAGGCCTTCGATACCGTATGGTTAGAGGGACTCTTTTTCAAGCTGGACAGGTTGGGCATTAGTAAACCACTGTTGTATATTCTTATTGATATGCTCTCCAGTAGACAGTTCATCGTGAAGAATGGCGATGTGACTTCCGCTGGAACCTTTAACATTAAAAACGGTCTGCAACAAGGTGCGGTAAATTCGCCGATCCTATTCAACATTTACACAAGTGATCTGATAGGTTCACTTCACGATGCCATAGCGTACGCAGACGACTTAATCGCGTACAGATCAGGTCCTAGGATTGAGGTCATTAATACACTTTTGCAACGCGACTTCGACAAAATTAAGCGATATTGCGATGACTGGAAATTGAAAATCAATTTTTAGAAGTCGGAAACCATTATGTTTAGGACGTCTTTGTCTGGGGCCTCTAGGGATACCAGAAAGAATTGGCGAAAGTTCTCGATTGTGGGGCAGCACGGGCAGCCACTTGATTGTCGAAATGTAGTCAGATACCTTGGGATCTGGCTAGATCAATTTCTGTATTTTAACAATCATATAGATGTTGCTCTGGCCAGAGCCAAAGGCCCTTACAAAGAGACTGTTTTATAACAGCCCACTCGATGCGAGGGTGAAGGTGATATTGTAGTACTCCGCTACACTACTATGTTCCCACCCCATAAGCACTACTCGCATCTTCCAATAGCAACAAGTACATTATAATTCACACCCATAATCGTGATACAAAGTCCAGAATAAGTGATTCCCATACCAACGTCATAACCAAGTGGAAAATCCACTGCACACTATAATTCATACCCATAATCGTGACACAGAGTCCAGAATAAGTGATTCCCATACGAACGTCATAGCCCAGTGGAGAACCCACTTTACGCTGCCACAAGCGATTTAAACAATCCAATGCATTCACCCCGAAGTGTGATATATGGGTCAAAGGCAAAATGCCGACTCAACAATAAGAACACAGTGCAGGCATTAAGTGATGAAGTACTTCAATGCATTCTTCACGAAGTGTGTTATATGGGTCAAAGCCAAAACGCCGACTCAACAAAAACAACACAGGGCAGGCATTAAGTGTAGGTAGCAAGCCGTTGTATGTCAAACGGATCAAATTACCGACCGATCGTACGAACGATCATGGGCGCTGACATGAAAGGGTAATTAGCTGGGACACTTGGAACAATTAAATGGAAATCTTATCAATGAAGGAAAAATGCATCGTGAGAATTATTTTGTACTGAAGCTATTGCGTAAGTAGATAAAATTTGAATAAAATTTAGTATAAAAGGCAATGGTTGGGAAGGACAAGAGAGAGAGAGAGATTAAGACACACACACAGTAAAGGTCGCAGCCCTTGGTTTACACAACGGGCCTTTATTGTATTATAAAATAGTCGATAATTAAATACTCAAAAATAGTAAAGGCCGCAGCCCTGGCTTACACAGCGGGCCTTTAACTATATCTATATATTTAAATAAACGAAAATATTATAACGTCCAACAAAAGTCTTTTCTTCTCTCCGCTCGTATACTCTTCTCCACATTGATAGGTGGAAAGCACGGTACTACTGGGCGTAATATAACATTTGGTGGCAGCGGTGGGATACCCGTAACGAGTAAAAATTTTTTTTTGTAAGATAGTGAAAAAAAAAGTCCAATCAAAGTAAGACCTGGCGAATTCCACATCGGACGCCGGAGGCAAAAATTTGGGCAGTGTCAAAGTCCGGGTCATAATCACCAACTCTAGGGCGTGAAGCTTACCCGGCACACCTTCAAGACGGAGCGAAATAAAACAAACTGAACAGATTAGCTGGAAAAAGGACTTCAGAATTCAAAAAGGAAAAATAATAAAAGGACCTCACCATTCAACAAAGGAAAATTTATAAAAGTAAATATTAGTTATAAGAACATTTTTTTGTATTAACATTCATAAGAAATTTTTTATAAAAAATCTTTAAAAAAACTTTGAACCTACTAACGCTGTCCCTCCTTCCCCTTCCAAAATTACTACCCATAAGCAGGCTGCTATCCTGCAGCTTTTTGAAAATTTGCCTTTTCCCAACGATTAACATTCAGACCCTGACACCAACATGTCAGAATATAAAATCAGTCTAAACGACATATACAATTTATTCCCGGCGTTCAGCGGAGAACCGGAAGAGTTAAACAAATTCATCGCGTGCGGTAACATACATGAAGCATTCCAATCCTTACAAAATAAATTAATAGAACCTCCTATCTTATCTTATCCAGATTTTAAGGAGGACTTCATAGTAACCACGGATGCCAGTGATATTGGATTAGGTGCTATCCTATCCCAAGGAATAGTCGGCCAAGACAAACCAATTTGCTTCGCCAGCCGAACTCTGAACGACGCCGAAACTCGGTACAGTACTACGGAGAAAGAATTATTGGCTATAGTATACGCCGTCAAACAATTCCGTCCATTTATATATGGGCGCAAATTTAAAATATGTACAGACCACAAGCCCTTGCAGTGGCTTATGAATCTTAAAGATCCAACGTCAAGATTGGCACGATGGAGTCTACTCGACGAATATGAGTACGAAATTATTTACAAAGCGGGAAAAACTAATTCAAACGCAGACGCATTAAGTCGCTTACCGATCAAGAAAGAAAGTGTGAAACAACACACTGTACGTGTAACCACACGTAGTCAAAACAAAAGCGAGGAATCTTCACAAGTAATATGCCTTAACCCTCCAGAAATTCAAGTTATTTCCAGTCTCGTCCTTCAAGAACAAACAGGATCAATTCTCGCGGACAGACTAGCCAAACACAAATTCATAGTATTGCCCCTAATAGAATCACATGACGAAGAGATTCTGAAATCCAAATCTCCTCAGTTTAAGAAACCCCAAGCAGGGAAAAATACTATGCTAGCACTGCATAATCAAGCACCTATTCATGTTGTTACTCTCCCAATACTGATCAGAAGTCAGTCTGACGAAAAGATTGTGACATCTTGTCTGAACGACATAAAAGAAACATGTACGAATGAATGTTTTAAAACTATAGGACTTTCTCTTCCCGCAATAGGGAACGACCATAGGTTAAACTTCAGAGACCTTCCTGAAAAAACCTTTCAAACTCTGGATATAACTATCACTGTTTATATAGACGACAGAATAGTGGTAACTGACCCTAAAAGTATACACGAATTACTCCTTGAATATCACGATTCACCATTCGGGGGACATCAAGGAACCACCCGGACATTTAAAAGGATCAAATCCAAGTACTACTGGCCCACAATGGCAGCAGACATAGCTGAGTACATCCGAAAATGTTCTTCATGTCAAATAAACAAAAGCAGGAAAAACCCACCATTACCCATGAAGATCACTACGACTAGTTCAAGACCGTTTGAAAGGATCGCACTAGATATAGTTGGACCTTTACCAACAAGCTATGCGGATCACAAGTATCTACTAACGTTTCAAGATGACTTGACTAAATACTCCGAAGTGTATGCCTTACCTAATGTGGAGACTCCAGCAGTCGCTAGAGTGTTCGTCGAGAATATTGTTTGCCAACATGGCATCCCATTCTCGCTACTGACGGATCAAGGTGCCAACTTCTTAAGCAAAATGTTTACGGAAATGTGTTCACTGATGAAAATCAAAAAACTGAACAGTACACCTTATCATCCTCAGACTAACGGGGCACTCGAGCGCAGTCACAGGACGCTAATAGAGTATCTACGTCACTACGTCAATCAAGATTCTCTTACATGGGATACATGAACTCCCTACGCGATGTTTGTGTATAACACAACTCCTCATTCAAGCACTGGCTACACGCCTTACGAACTGCTTTACGGATATCCAGCCAACGTCCCCAGCAAGCTAACTCAACAGCCAAAAGTTTCATACAACTATGAAAACTATGCGAACGAACTAAGGGCACGGTTACAATACGGATACCAAGCTGCCAGGGAAATACTAAAAAGAAAAAAAGAAAGCTCCAAACAATATTTCGATAAAAAATCAAATTTTAAAATTTTCAATGTCGGTGATAAGGTATTGTGATAACCACTTAAATGTGAGCAGCGACATCTAGCAGAAAATGTCGAAGACCAGAAGATTTCGATATTGGAATAACAAAGTCTCGACTGGAGAGTGGAATCGAATTTTCTAGCAAATTGGAAATTGTATGGGACGCTGGATGGCAAGGATTGTTCTCGAAGTATGTCACTCGAGTATAAATACCAGCATCCCAAAGGTATGCAAATCAGTTCTAAAGTGTAATTTGAAGTGTTAATTAGGAGAAGTGATTAAGTGGTTTAAGTAAAAGATAAGAAAAGTATAAGTGGTTGAGAAATTGGATTGTACTGAGAGAAAGAATTAAATAGTGAATTGTAACTGTACTGAATAAAGGGATTTGTATTGAAAAGAATAAGTTCTATTATTTGTACCCACGCAAACATTTTACAGTATTATTAAAAAGCAATACTAGGAAGAACAAATTGTCTCCACTATGAGAAGGTCCATTTGAGGTAGTAAAAATTATATCCAATGAGAACTCCATAATAAAAATAGGAAAAAGGACCAAAGTTATCCACAACAACAACCTTCAACCCTTCCAAGAATAAAGAGTCATAAACTAAAACTTAAATTAACCAACCGTCTCTGAATCTTCATAATTTCAAACCAGCTAATTTAACCACCGTATGGATACAAATGCATCAGCCACAAAGATGGTTATTTTCATCCCTTGAACCATATGTGGCAAACGAAATCTGTCAAAATAGTATGACCGTTCACATCCTCCTAGAACCGGCAATAATAACATTGTCGGGACGTTGTTACTTGAAAACCAAGGACTTAACCTTGCACGCCTACGATAAAAACTCGTCAATTATAAACAACTCCTTCATTTCTCCCCTGAACATCTCAAAATTCCTATCTAACTCCTCCATTAACAACCTGAACTTCACGAAAGCAGCAATAGTAAGGTACTCAAGTCAGAATGAGCTAGAGCTCGTCTCCAGATCAATAAACGATCTAAAAATAGAAGAATCAAAAATTTTCCTATAGACTGTAATTTCATGTAATACCCTGTAATATCATGTTATACCCTGTATCCTTAATTATAATAGAATCTATTTATTTGTAGATTCAAGTAGAAATGGCGGTAGTAGCGGCCGCCATGATGCTGTTCGAGAGAAATGTCATTTTAGTTTTATCTTTTTTTTTTTCTGATCATACGCTGAACGAGTCGGTCGATAGAATAAATTTTAGTTTTTGTACAAGTCTGACTTTAAATAATTGCGCATAAATAAATTTGTCTTACATATTAAACAAAACGCAGTTAATTTTGCTTATTAACATAAATAAATTTGAGTCTTACAACCTCAGGTGGGATACATACTGGTGATGCAAGAAATTGCAGCTCAGGGCAGTGTAAGCGACAACGAAATCATTCCATTTATCATCGACGGTCTCCGCGACCGAACCGCGTACACCACCATGCTTTACACCGCCAGCACACTGGAGCAACTTAAGGACCTACTGGTGAAATACGATAGGAAGCGGGCCGATGATCAAGAAACACAAAGATCCACTTCGGGCGCAACCCCAGGCCAATCGAACGCTAACATCAGGTATAACTGTTCAATGTATGGACACATCTCCGCACATTGTACCCAAAAGAAAAGAACTGTAGGTTCCTGTTTCCGGTGCGGAAATCATCTCAAGGACTGCAAAAAATCAACAGACAAAGTTCAAGTCGTCAACGAAGAAGATGCTGATGAAGAAAAACCCCATTTACATCCTTTCCAAAATGTGAGTATTGCTTTCCATGATTGTACCTTGAGTTTTAATTGTGATTCATTGTTTGACAATGGTAGTCCAGCCAGTTTCGTGTTTCAAGAAATCATCCCGCCCAACATCTCTGGTGACAAATCGGTGAATTCTAATTTTACTGGTATCACAGGTGCCAAATTTCATACTTACGGTATAATAAATTGCCATATTTCATTGTTTAATAAAACTAAATCAATGCCGTTATTCATAGTAAGACGAAATGTATTGCCCAAACCATTGCTGTTGGGACGAGACTTCTTGAGACTTTTCAACATATATTCTACCACAGAAAGTGAAGAACTTAATTTTAATTTACCTTATTTAAATGTTTACCTAGAATTTAATTTTAATTTACCATTATTCAATAAAACTCAAGATACACAATACAGTTGTCCCGATGCAATTTTGAACACTGATAAGGAGTGTAAAGGAAATGTTAGGACATGCATTGTTAACTGTTTTGATAATCGCGGTCTTGTTGGAAACCGAATTGATGGTTCTCGAACAAATCCTGACTGTGCAGTCGATTGCGGCTCTAGAAGTGACTTTCGAAATAGTGTGGCTCAAAGTGATTTGAAATCTTCCGAATTAGGTGCCGAAACTTCCGTTAGTGTTAGTGTAGATGAGGAAATTGATAACCATGAATTACTAATCGATACCATGCCTGAAATTTGTCACGAGGACTTGCGGAAAAGTGACGATATCCTTGAGGACCTTAATATAGATGATAATTCGCTAAGTGTAGAAATTCGGAACAGCATCAGAGATATTATTCTCAACCACCTAGCTAGATACCCACATCCTACTGAAGACAACCAGTTCGAGATGCGAATCAGACTAACCACAGAGGTCCCAGTCTTCAGCCATCCACGAAGGTTGTCATACAAAGATAGGCGGGAGGTTTTAGATATTACAAACGATTTGCTGACACAGCGTATAATCAGGCATAGTGGCTCCCCTTACTCTTCCCCGATTGTTTTAGTGAAAAAGAAAAGTGGCGAAACCAGGATGTGCGTTGATTACAGCGAATTAAATCGAATAACTATTAGGGACAACTACCCTTTACCACTTATTGAGGACTGTTTAGAGTACCTAGGGGAGAACAAATACTTCAGTTTATTGGATTTGAAAAGTGGTTTCCATCAAGTCAAAGTAGCTGAAGATTCAATCCGATACACTTCTTTCGTGACACCAGATGGGCAATTTGAGTACGTTAGAATGCCTTTTGGACTAAAAAACTGTCCATCAGTGTTCATAAGATTCATCTCCTTCATCCTTAAAGAATTTATTGAGTGTAGGCTCATAGTTGTCTACATGGATACTGATACTACATGGATATACTGATCGCTACCGTTACCCCAGAAGAACACACCCAGGTTTTAGAGAATGTCTTAAGTTGCTTAGCCAAGAACGGACTTAAACTCAAGTTAAATAAGTGCAAATTTTGTTGTACGACGATAAATTACCTGGGCTATAGCGTTAGCTGCAGAGGAATATGCCCGAATGAGTCCCACAAAGAGTCAATTCTTAAGTATCCCATGCCCAAAACAGTGAAACAACTGAATGCTTTCATAGGAGTATGTGCATATTTCAGGAAACTCGTTCCACAATTTTCTCGAATAGCGAAACCATTGTACGATCTGCTTAAGAAGAATAGTTCCTTTGTTTTTGATGATAATTGCGTAAAAACATATGAGGAGTTAAAACAGCGCTTAATCAACCCGCCTGTGTTAGCAATATATGACCCTGTTCGACCTCAAATTGAGTGGACTGTACCGTACCTTTAAGTTTAGAGCAAAAATAAAAGAGAAATGAACTTAGCCGTTCTGTGTTGTATATTCAAGTGTAGTTTTTATTTCTCGTTATAAAAATTCATGTTAGACAAAAACTGTTTTTCTTAAATACATTGATTTTGTGTGTTGCGTTTACTAAGTGTTATATGTTGGAATCGAGTGTCGATTCTATGTTTTAAAAAGTGTTGCCAATGACTGTTTTTATGTTTCCTCAACATTCTCCCCCACCGTGAACAGCGTTCGCAAGATCCTCTTCTTTCTTCGGTCAACATCAGTCATCTTGTTTCATTTCGGAACACCCTGCATCATGGCTTCGCTCACATGTAAATAAACCTTAATTATAACGTGTTACAGAGCTAACATGTACGGAAACCAAAAGACAGCACCAACAAGAAATGGAACAAAACAAGAATTACTCCAACATGAATTCATTCATCATAATATGTGCGTGTTCGTTTTTTTTTTGTGTTTATGAAAGTTTACTTTTTTAATGTAATTATGTGTTTAGGATAACAGGTAAGTGTGTTTTTATTAACTGTTAGCAATTATTAGATTATTCTGCAATTAGTTATTATAAATCATGTGTTATTACGAGTATATTATCCATTATCATTCATGAGTTGTTGTTGTGTTTAATGTGGGTTCTAAGTTTTCGGCGATCGCGTCAAGTGTGTGTGAGTACGTGTGTGTGTCACCCAGTGCATCTTTTTGCTTTCGTTTGTGCTTTTGTATGCATATAGTTGATGAAATATTTTGCCATACAAAATTACAAAAGCCGCTTGTCACAGTGACAGTAATAGTGGTGGGCACAAGTTTGTGTTGATTTTGTTGTTCTTTATTATATTTTGTTTTTATTATTATTATGAAAGACATTATTATTATTTGAAGGCATTATTATTTCGTGTTGTGTTATGGCAGAGTTAAAGATAGAATGTAGTTAGAAATGTATTGATTTAGTGTCGTTTTGTGTTGAGTTGTATGAGTAAATGTGAATTTAATGCTATATTGTGTTGTGTTGTTTGGAGTTTTGAAATGACTCCAGCTAAGTGTTGTGTTATTTGATTTGTTTCATTTATTTTAATGTGTTGTATAGTTTGTTGTGTAGATAAGAGTAGATAGTGTTGCTAACTTGTAATGTAATGCGTAGTTTGTGTATTATTGTTGATTTTAATCCTGATGGTAGTGTTGATTGTCTCTTTGATGTTCGCTTTTAAATCGCTCGATTGTAAGTGTTGTTGAGATTTTTGTTATCTTATTTGGACGTTATGTGTTCTACGTTGGCGTTCGAAGTGTTGTTTGGCAGTAGACAAATTTTTGTGATTGGCCGTTTAAATTCTGCCGTTGCGGTTCTGAGAGTTACCACCCTTATCAATTCTTCAGGGCCTGGACTTGTATAACTCGGCCTAGGCTCCATTTCAAAGGTGGAAGTCGCTCATCCTTGACCAATACCAATTCACCAACTTTAGGCTGTTAACTACCTCTTTTGTCCACTTTGGGCGCTGCTGCAATCTGGACAGATACTCACTGCTCCATTTTCTCCAAAATGATTGAGTAAGAGCTTGGACTCTTTTCCATCTTTCGAGGTGAGATATTCGTTCCAGTTGATATTCTGGCTGTGGAGGGGCTAGCAAAGGTTCTCCGACGTTTCATTTCAAATGGAATTTCACCGACTTGACTCCTGCTTCCCACAATCCACCAAAATGAGGAGAAGCCGGGGGAATGAAATTCCACTTTGTTCCATCGTTTGCCAGAACTTCTGCGATGTTTGCCCAACTCACCTTGGCCTCAGTAAACTGCTTTCTTAATTCGTTGTCACTTCCTTTAAAGTTCGTTCCACAATCGCTGAACAGCTCCCTGCATAACCCTCGCCGTGCTACAAACCGTCGAAATGCCGCGAGAAATCCTTGCGTTGTCATATCACTGACCAGTTCTATGTGAACTGCTTTTACTGCCATGCACAAAAAGATTGCAAAATATCCTTTTAGGGTTTTGGCATTCCGTCCTTTCCAGGTTTTAATCTCAATGGGGCCTGCATAATCAACCCCAGTAAAAGTGAACGGCCTTGATATGGTTGACCTTGCTGCAGGCAGATTCCCCATAAGTTGCACCAGCGGTTTTGCTCTGAATCTATAACATATATTGCAGCTGTGTATATATTGCTTTACCGTATTTTTTACCCTTAATATCCAGAACTCTTGCCGTAAATATTCTACCATCTTTTGTATGTTTCCATGTAAGGTCTTCATGTGAGCCTCCTCGATCACTAACTCCGTAAACCGATGTTTTGGTTGTAGTAGTATTGGATGTTTTCTATCATACGAAAGAGCAGAATTAGCGAGCCTACCACCAACACGCAAAATTCCGCTTTCGTCTGCAAATGGGTTTAGTGCTGCGTAGCCCTTTTGTTGGTTTTGCTTGTCGCCCTGTTGAAACATCTCCTGCTGTGCTCCAAAAACCAATTTCATAAATGCGGTTTGAAGCTCGTGTGTAGTGAGATACGTTGGCCTCTATTCTTCCTCACTTCGACTCATTCGAAGGCACCACGCTACGACCCTAGTCGCCTTTTTCAGAGTTGAACACTTGGCTAAGAGATCTTTGATCACGTTGATAGTATTTTTCTCTGCTGAAAAATGAACCTTGGTAGGTCGAACTTCCTCGTCAGTGTCCCAATATGCTGGTTGGTTAGGTATTTGGGCATCCCACTGATGCCTCAGGAATTCCGGTCCATGCCACCATAACTCGTTTCCCACAATTGAGGATGGAAAAACACCTCGCGAGGCCAAATCGGCTGGATTAAGTTCTGATGGGACGTGCCTCCATTCTTCTGGATTGGTGAGTCGTTGGATCTGAGAGACTCGGTTTCCGATGAACGCTTTCCATTTGGATGGTGACGCTCTGATCCAGCAGAGGGTGATGACAGAATCCGTCCATGTCCATGATTTGACTAAGTCTAGCTTCAGGATGCGACGAGTTTCGGCCATGAGAGTCGCCAATAGCACCGCACCGCACAACTCCAATCTTGGCAAAGTGACAGATTTCAACGGGGCCACCTTGGTTTTAGCGCATAGTAGATGCATGTTGACTTCACCGTTGTCGTCCATCACTCTTATGTAGACTGCTGCCGCATATGCTCGTTCCGAAGCATCGCTGAATCCGTGGATTTCTATCTGCTGGTTGTCTTGTGTTGTTTGGATCCACCGTGGGATGTGTACTCGTTCAATGGCTCTCAAGTCCTCTCGAAACCTCTTCCATTCGATACTGAGCTCTGATGGGACTGGTTTGTCCCAGTCTAAGCCTCTGGCCCATAAACGCTGCATAAGAATTTTAGCTTTGACAATGCACGGCGCGAGCCAGCCCATAGGATCATATAGCTTTCCTATTGCCGATAATATGGAACGTTTCGATGGCTCGCTGTTGGTCTTCTGCTCAACCTGGAATGTGAAGACATCTGGTAATGGAAGCCACTTGATCCCCAATGTTTTAAATTCACTCTTCTCAGCGAATGGCATTGCGAAGTCCCGTTCGCGATGTTCTATGGGAACCTTTTCTAAAAGTTTTATAGAATTGCTCACGTGTTTTCGTAACTGGAACTGGAACATCTTACGGACTGCTTCTAGCTTCTGCTGTGCTTCATCTATAGTGTTGCCACCGCTTATAATGTCGTCTACATACGTTTCCTCCTTGATGATCGATTGTGCAAGTGGAAAGTTTACAGCCTCATCCTCCGTTAGTTGCAACAGTACACGAATCGCTAGAAACGGCGCACAGGCAGTCCCAAAAGTTACCGTGTTGAGTCGAAATACCTGCAACTCTTTACTTGGATCATCTCTCCAGACAATCAGCTGGTAATTTGCATCGGGAGGGTTGACACGAATCTGTCGATACATTTTTTCGATGTCACCAGTGAATGTATACTTGTACTTTCTCCATCGAAGGATGATATCGATTACATCTGTTTGTATTTTAGGGCCGATCATCAACATGTCATTTAAGGAAGAGCCAAAAGATGGTTTAAAGGTTGCGTCAAATATGACCCTCAACCTTGTTGTGGTACTGGATTCCTTAATGACAGCGTGGTGCGGAATAAAAAAATGAAATGGAGACTGCAACATCTCATCAGACCATTTAATTGGACTCATATGTCCTAACTGTCGGTATTCTGAAATACACTTCGAGTACTCCTCGTGTTGAAATGGGTTCGCCTGGAGTCTCTTCTCCAGCTGCAAAAATCGCCTGACTGCTCCTTGCTGTGTTGGGGCCATAATCGGGCATCTCCCACCCTTAAATGGCAATCGAATGGAAAACCGGCCATCAGGTAATCGTATAGTGTTGTTTACAAAATGTTGCTCACACATCTTATCTTCCTCAGATTCGGGTTTTTCATAAGGCTCTTCTTCTATCTCCCAGAATCGGCGAATAGTGGAGTCAAGGCTAAGATGACTTACGAAGCTACGGACTGATGATGGAAACTCCGAAGGAATTTTCCCTAGCAGTATCCAACCTAGCTGTGTCTTTTGCGCTGTGGGTCCGCAACTTTCAGTGCACCGGATCACCCCTTCTAGGATAATCTCAGCGTAGAACCCACTTCCTAGAAGTAAATCTATCTTAGATGGTAGATGGAAAGTTGGATCCGCCAATTGAAGGTTAGTCACATAAGGCCATTTGTCGAAATTAATTTTCTGAGCCGGTAAAAGCCCAGTCAGGGACTTCAAAACTAGAGCCTTGATACAACCTTGGAAGGATGAGTTCAGCGATTTGATCTGTAAATCAACGATCTTACGCGCTGTTCCACTGCTGACCCTCCCCAGCCCATTAATTTCTACAAAGGCCTTCCTTGCCTTCACATTTAACCTTTGTACTGCTGATTCGGTTATAAAGGACGCTTCTGAACCTGGATCAACCAATGCTCTTAGTGTCACGCTCCCTCCTTCCGGAGTCAGGACATTAACCAAAGCCGTGGCCAACAGAACCTGCGTCTCTGTGTTTATGTGAAATGTGTTGACATTAGTTAGGGCTTGACTTGTGTGTGGTTGGAATTCTGGAGCATTGGGGTCAACAGACACATGATGGGACTGTGTTCGGTTATAAGAGGGATAAGAAGTGTGAGTGGGTCGAACGGTGTTGGAAATATTTGGTTTTGTATAACTATTTGGTGTGCCTAACGATTGTGTAACTGGATACATTGGGTGCGTGCTGTTGTTCGTATTTGCGTGTAGCAAGGTGTTGTGGCGCTGCTTACAATAGTAACAGCACTTCATGCTGGGACAGTTGCGTCTGAAATGGCTATACGCCAGGCAATTTTCACACACCCGTATGTTGTGGACAGTTTGTCTCCTTTGGTCAACGTTCATCTGCAAGAACTTTTTGCATTCTCTTAATGCATGTTGACTTTTCTTGCAGACCATACAAGAAGTTTGCTTGTGTTTGTCTTCCTTGGAATGAAAAACTCGGGCTTCCGATTTTGATTTCCCTTTTGGTTCAGCTGCTATTTGCTGCTCTACAGCTTCCAGTGCACGAAAACGGCATTCAAGAAAATTAAAAAAATCTTTTAATTTCGGTAGCTCCTTATTCATACCAAGTTTTTCCTCCCACAGTTGCTGGGTTCTATTGGCTAACTTCTGCATCACAATAAAGATTAAAATTGCATCCCAGTGGACTACAGGTAAGCCAAAATTTTCTAGTTAATACACTATTTCTTGAGATGTGTCTAATATTTTTTTTATAGCTGCTGCGGATTCGTTGTTACTACCTTCCTGACCAAAGAGTAACTACTAATTAATTAATACTAGTAACTTACTAATACCCGTTTGACGTTCCGTCAAAATCTCTCAAGCCCGTTGGTAGTTGCCTTTGTCAATGGCTAGATGCTGGAGAAGACGTTCTGCCTCACCATTGACACTCGATTTCAGGTAGTGTAACTTTTGAACTTCTGACAATGCGGTGTTGTTATGAATCAAGGACACAAATAGATCATGGAATGATCTCCATGTCTCATAATTACCAGAAAACGCAGGAATATTGATTTTGGGTAGCCGCAACTCGTTGTGCCGTTGCTCGTTCAGAGCTTCAGCTGTTGTGCCTGATGTGACGATTCTATTGTTACCAGTTACTAGTCTGAGTAGACTTCAAGAATTTTTTCATAAACTACTTCTAGATTGGACACTTTCAAATCTTCTTCTAACTTTCCAGCGCCCACGATCTGTTCGTTGTAATTCTCTGCGGTGCTTAACGCTTTCTCCATCATCTGAAGCCGGTTCTGGAGGTAATTGGACCGCTTAAGCCTGCTACTGTCGGCTTTCAAAAAATTATCATAATCCTGCCTCAGACGTTGAAGTAGATTCATTTGCAATTTTCCGTAAGACATTTTATTTAATACTTATGTATGTATATATATTTGTAGGTACACACAAGATATGCAGAAACTATATGTATATATATATGTAACTATGCAACTTACTGCGATCCTAGTTCGATGACACACTTTGACCTTTCTGATGATGACCGTTGTACCCTTGGATGATGCACAAACTCACTGTACTCCTTCCTGTTGCTATTACTTCACACCTTGACCTGTGATGACCTCTCCTCGGATTGCTCGAATGATGTAGCCCTCGATTCTTCGTTGGAATGTCAACGTTTTTTTTATTGTAATTAATTTTAATTGAAATTTAATTTGATGCAAATTAATTATGTTGCGCACACACTTTTAATTAATACTGCTTCTTTGAATTTATGCACACCAACTGTATGTAATGATATTACATTAAAATGGCTCAGAAGGACCAAAAAATGTTCGACCTCAAATTGAGTGGACTGTACCGTACTTTTAAGTTTAGAGCAAAAATAAAAGAGAAATGAACTTAGCCGTTCTGTGTTGTATATTCAAGTGTAGTTTTTATTTCTCGTTATAAAAATTCATGTTAGACAAAAACAGTTTTTCTTAAATACATTGATTTTGTGTGTTGCGTTTACTAAGTGTTATATGTTCTAATCAAGTGTCGATTCTATGTTTTAAAAAGTGTTGCCAATGACTGTTTTTATGTTTCCTCAACAGACCCTCTAAAGGACACCGAACTTCACTGTGACACCAGTGCAACTGGTTTTGGTGCGACTCTGGTACAGAAACAGTCGGATGGTAAGTTTCACCCCATTTTCTTCTTTTTTTAAAAGAAAAACGCCACCCGCAGAGTCCAGGTATCATTCCTTTGAGCTTGAGACACTAGCAATTATCTATGCATTACAGCGCTTCCGGGTATATCTAGAGGGTATACCTTTCACTATTGTCACAGACTGCAACTCGCTTACTCTTACTTTGAACAAAAGGACCCTAAACCTCAGGATAGCGCGGTGGGCGCTGGAACTACAAAATTATGATTATAAAGTACAACATCGAAAAGCAAACAACATGGGTCATGTGGACGCTCTTAGTCGAGCAGATATAGTTCTTGCTGTCAGTGATGATGATGCTGAATTCCAACTAGAGGCAACCCAAAGCAGGGATCCTGTTATTTTGAACATTCGCGCCAAGTTAGAAAAGGGAGATTGCAGTGGATTTGAATTGAAAGATTGAGTCGTTTACAAAAGGGACGAACACAGTTAATTATATTTTTATGTTCCATTTCAGATGGAAGAGAATGTTATCCGTCATATACACGAAAGGCTTGGTGACTTAGGTGTGAGAAAATGCTATAGTCATATTAGGAGACAATACTGGTTCCCAGGTATCAAGGCAAAGGTCGAGAGATTTATCAGAAATTGTTTAAAGTGTATCATATATTCCTCGCCTGTTAGGGTCAATGAGAAGAATTTATATACTCGTAGTATACCCAAGAAACCACTACCATTCGACACCCTTCATGTTGATCACTTGGGGCCCTTACCTTCCATCAAGTCTAAACGTAAGCATCTACTTGTAGTTGTTGATGCGTTTACTAAATTCGTTAAGTTATATCCTGTGAATTCTACTAGTGCGAAAGAAGTGCTTTTTTCTCTTAAGAAATACTTCGAATACTACAGTAGGCCCAGGAGGATTGTCTCAGATAGAGGAGCATGCTTCACCTCATTAGAGTTTGCTGAATTTCTAGCGAAGAATAATGTCAGTCATGTTAAGGTTGCAGTAGGGTCTCCGCATGTAAATGGCCAAGTAGAAAGGGTTAACCGAGTGTTGACCCCCATGTTGAGTAAACTTAGCGAACCAAACGCACATTCCGATTGGCCAAGTAAGTTGCCTGAGATTTAATATGCCATCAATAACTCAATACACAGCACAACGCACCAAAGCCCATCTATGTTGTTGTTCGGCGTCCGTCAAAAGGGGCCAACCGTCGATTGGTTGACCGAATACCTAGACGAACAGGTAGACCCGCCCCAGAGACCTTTCTGCTTCTAGGTTGGCTGCACTGCAATCCATAGAGTTGTCTCGACGCTACAATCAGAGATATTTCGAGGAGTATCATAAGCCAGCGAGAGTTTTCGAGCCCGGTGACTACGTTGTAATAAAAATGTGGACGTCTCCGCGGAGAATAAAAAGTTGATCCCAAAGTTTAAAGGCCCATACGTGATATTTAAGAAACTCCCTAATGACCGCTATGTCGTCAGGGATACATGTGAATAAGTTTAAGTTCGCGCTGATGATCGAGGTCGATAATTTTTTCAGGATGGCCGACTGTAATGTCATGTTATACCCTGTAATATAATGTTATACCCTGTATCCTTAATTATAATAAAATCTATTTATTTGTAAATTCAAGTAGAGATGGCGGTAGTAGCGGCCGCCATGATGCTGTTCGAGAGAAATGTCATTTTAGTTTTATCTTCTTTTTTTTCTGATCATACGCTGAACGAGTCGGTCGATAGAATAAATTTGAGTTTTTGTACAAGTCTGACTTTAAATAATTGCGCATAAATAAATAAATTTGTCTTACATATTAAACAAAACGAAGTTAATTTTGCTTATTAACATAAATAAATTTGAGTCTTACAAGACAAAAATAATACTCACCACTACATTCTAATCTACGCAATAATTACAATATTATTAATAATGGCCTTCCGCGAACAATATAGATCGTACAAACTTAAACATGAGTCAAATGAAAAACTTCCCAAAAACAATAGTAACATTCCAGTTAACGAAACACCTACCCTTATCCTATCCTCAAATTAAAAAAAAATAATAATAAAAATAAAAATATATCGCAAATGTAATATCATAATTAGAAAAACCATTCGTATAACTAATGTATTAGAAAAAAAAAAGAGATGAAATCAAATGAATAAAAAAACAACCTTATTAGATACTATAATTAAGATATCGAATCAAATGTATAAAAAAAAAACACCCAAAACAAACTTATCATGTAATTAAAATGTCAAAAAAAAAACAACAAAAAATTGTAATCAAAGTATATAAAGTATCAAATAATTAAAAGATTAAATCAAACACAACAACATTATTGTAATCAAAGTATATAAAATATCCAAAAACTTACACCAAATGAATAAGAAAAAAAAAAAGAAACAACCTTATTAGGTACTATAATTAAGATATCGAATCAAATGTATAAAAAAAAACACCCAGAACAAACTTATCATGCAATTAAAATATGTAAAATATCAAAAAAAAAAAAAAAAAACCATATTATAATTAAAGTATGGAATCAAATGAATTGTATAAAAAAAAATAAGTTTGTCATGTAATTATATAAAATATCCCATAATGTAAATACTAGAAATTAAGAGAAACTTTTGTAACGTAAACCTTCACATCTACTGCCACTTTTTCCAGAAAATTAACCTCTTCAAGGTAGTAATTTTCTTCTTATTAGGGGGATAGGGTGCAGTACTCCGCTACACTACTATGTTCCCACCCCATAAGCACTACTCGCATCTTCCAATAGCAATAAGTACATTATAATTCACACCCATAATCGTGATACAAAGTCCAGAATAAGTGATTCCCATACCAACGTCATATCCCAGTGGAAAATCCACTGCACACTATAATTCATACCCATAATCGTGACACAGAGTCCAGAATAAGTGATTCCCATACCAACGTCATAACCCAGTGGAGAACCCACTTTACGCTGCCACAAGCGATTGTAAACAATCCAATGCATTCACCCCGAAGTGTGATATATGGGTCAAAGGCAAAATGCCGACTCAACAAAAACAACACAGGGCAGGCATTAAGTGTCGGCAGCAAGCCGTTGTATGTCAAACGGATCAAATTACCGACCGATCGTACGAACGATCATGGGCGCTGACACGAAATGGTAATTAACTGGAACAATTAAATGGAAATCTTATCAATGAAGGAAAAATGCATCGTGAGAATTATTTTGTACTGAAACTATTGCGTAAGTAGATAAAATTTGAATAAAATTTAGTATAAAATGCAGTGGTTGGGAAGGACAAGATAGAGAGAGATTTAGACACACAAACAGTAAAGGTCGCAGCCCTTGATTTACACAGCGGGCCTTTATTGCATTATAAAATAGTCAATAATTAAATACTCAAAAATAGTAAAGGTCGCAGCCCTGGTTTACACAGCGGGCTTTTAACTATATCTATATATTTAAATAAAAGAAATTATTATAACGTTTAACAAAAAGCCTTTTCTTCTCTCCGCTCGTGTACTCTTCTCCACATTGATAGGTGGAAAGCACAGTACTACTGGGCATAATACAACAATCTGCTACATGGCCCTTATCCAGTCTATGCTTGTATTTGGATGACCCGTGTGGTTCAACGTGAGAGCAAGTTTATTGGAAAAGATTCGGGTGTTTGAGAAGGCTTGTCTTAGGACTTGTCTTCGTTTGTACAGAACACCAGAATCTGAGTACATAAAATACTATCCTAATGAGGTCTTATACAATAGAGCAAACCTAATAAGAGTGGACAATTTCGTCATTAAGTTGACTCGAAGGCACGTTGCAAGAGCAATGACCTCGTCGAACAACCTGATCTCCGGGGCTTACTATCCCAATTACATGTATCACGAGAGAGTTCGCTTTGACGGCTTTATTCCTCCAGAAGCGTTCCTCTATCTAAATAGCAAAGTTCTGATCCACGACAGATTGGCGGTGCCGCTAATCTTCCACGTCGCTCGAACAGCTGCGGGCAGGCGACTCAACTATGACAGAGACGTCGCACATGGCAGTGCGGAGCGTCTCCGTTTCAATAGGCCGGTAGGGAGTCGCGACAAGAGGGATGTTGCCCGGCAGCACCAGCAATTTTGGTGGCTAGTTGAAGGGGAGGATGCTTCGTCGTCGAATGCCTGCAGTAATAGATAGCTTCATCTGAGGCAAAGTGGGTCAGCCTAATTTTTTTTTTAGCCATGGCCGGCTTATATAGTTTTAGGTAGGATTAAGTTAGTTTTACGAAAAAAAAAAAATATAAAACCCAGCAAAAAAAACCAAATAAAAAAAAATAAAAAAAAACAAATATATATATATATACATGTATTTATATATTATGTATATACATATTATGTATGTATATATTTATGTATGGCTATGTTTGTGTTAGATGTAAGTAGGTTAAGTAGATTAAGATTTATTTTTAGGTAGTCTGTAGGTCATGTTACTAAGTTTTTTCGTTAAAAAATGTTTTCTGAGTCTTAGTATTAATTAATGTTAAAATCAATATAAAATAAGACTGTAAGATACGTCGAAAGACATAGTTTAGGTGTTAGGTTTAACTTAGAGTGCCCGCATGGGCCCAGTAAGTTATAATAAGATATTTTTAAGTTATTTAAGCTAATTTTTAAGCGTTTTTTGTCTAGCATGTAAGAGTAATTTAAATGATATAAATAAAAATGCATACAAACTGAAACTGAACTGACTGAATTTTCTAGCAAAATGGAAATTGTATGGGACGCTGGATGGCGAGGATTGTTCTCGAAATATGTCATTCGAGTATAAATATCAGCATCCAAAGTTCATCAGTTGAATTTGAAGTGTTAATTTGGAGATGTGATTAAGTGGTTTAGGTAAAAGATAAGAAAAGTACTAAGCGGTTGATAAATTGGATTACATTGAGATAAGCGATTAAATTGTAAATTGTAACTGTATTAAATAAAGCGATTTGTATTGAAAAGAATAAGTTCTATCATTTGTACCTACAGAACGTCTCTTGTGTTTAACGTAGACTCCTGCCATTATGGCCTTATCCCACGGGATGCCCATACATCCATGGGAGCAAGGATACGCCTTGCCATCGCTCACCGTCAATCTATTGATACAAATTCGGAACTGTGTTGCCGGCACAAGTTCCACCCTTGGTATGAGTCGAGGCCGACCTAAAACCTCTTACTGCTCTTAGGGTCGCAGCACCCAGTACTATTTGCAACTCTACATTGGGCCGAAACCCTTGATTTAAGTCCTAGTAGGGACTACCGGTGGTCCAGCCGCCAACAAGACCTATGACCGGCAACTTGTGACTGATCGAATCGTAGCAATGTTCGGTAGCGTCATCTGAAGATTTTTACGATAAGACCAGTACTTTGCTCTGCCCCCGTTCATTATTAGACAACGTCATTAAAGGGCGAAACCTTGATAATTGGGCGGGGCCCCATTTGTACCTACACAAACATTTTACAATACCTTGTATTCGCTATGAACCTGCAATCAATCAAATTAAGTAAAACGCACTAGTTAATCTTAAGTTTATGGTCAAACCAAAATGTCGCGTTCGCTCGTGCGTGCTTCATAATGCTTTATATAGAACTTACGATAACTTGCGTCAAAAGCACGAACTTGAAAATTGCAATCCGGAATTTATTGATAAAGTATTGTTTCCTCAAATTTCTAATATATAAATTCATTGCACTTGGTACAGTAGAAATGTACTCTTCTTATTTATGTATATTAAAATTTAATTAGGAGAAATAACTTCACAAACAATGTATTTTAATAAATAAATTAAAGAAGAAACAACAAATACTGGTACATACTTCATATATCATCTGGTACATACTTCACTTCATCCCGAAAAAATTGCTCATTGAAGACGCACATGCAAGCACACTACACGGTGGTGTTCGACTTACACTTGCAAAACTGAGACAACAGTATTGGATAACACAAGCAAAAAGAGCAATCCGAGAAGTTATACACAAGTGCATAAGATGTTATCGTTTCAGCAGTAAGACGATTTACTTCGAGGAGGGGAATATGTTCGCATTTTTACAGTGACAATGGCACAACGTTTGTTGGAGCCAGTAAAGAAATTCAACAGCAACTACGAGCTTCAATCAAACAATCTGAAAGGGATACATCGGTCATACTCGCAAGGTATGGAACCCAATGGCACTTTATACCACCAGCGTCACCTCACTTTGGTGGATTGTGGGAAGCAAGTGTAAAATCAACCAAATATCATTTGGTTCATCAGAACATTGACATTTGAAGAATTGACAACTGTGCTAACTCAAATAGAAGCGTGCCTTAACTCCCGACCATTAACGGCAATCGAAAACGATATAAGTGATCTGACCGTTCTTACTCCTGGCCACTTTCTCATAGGAAGCGCTATTAATGCAACACCCGAACCAATTATCGATGAGACTAAAACATACCGCTACAAAAAATTACCCAAGACTTCTGGAAAACTTGGTCTTCTGAATATTTGTCTCAGCTTCAACAGCGAACGAAATGGAAACAGAAGGAAGAGAACTTCAAGGTTGGTGACATTGTTCTCATCAAGGAAGATCGATTACCACCAACAACCTGGGTAATGGGTAGAATTTCTGAAGTTCACCCTGGTAAGGATAATGAGGTTCGAGCGGCAACAGTGTTTAGCAGCAATAAACACATCAAACAGCCCATAGCAAAATTGTGTCGTTTACCTATAGAGTCAGGACAACCTGATTCAACAATCAAACATATTCGAGAAAGCAAAGGAAAACCACAAGTGTTAACAACTATTAAAAACTCATCGAATAAGAAACCTAGCTCACTGTTTTGGATTTTTATACTGTTAGGAATCATGAACTCAGTCAAAGCTACTTCAACTGATCAACAACATAAGGTCGAATTCACTCCATTTGAAAACCAGCCAGGAATATACTTTGAGGATGTAGGACGAGCGAGTCTTATTTCGAGCTCTTGGAAAACCATCGTATTTTTCAACATGACATCATATTGGTTGGAGTTCGAAACCTATAAGGAAAGTGTTAATCAAATGGAAACAATGTGCTCATCCACAGACATAGCTGAATAATGTGCGAAGGGATACTAAACCAATTTAAGCGCCAGATTCAGCAAATTGAACTAAACAACGATATTTTATTGCATGCGAATGATGACTCTATACGAAGACAACGGCGCTCTCCATTTGACTTTGTAGGAACGATTACGAACGAGTTATTTGGAATACTTGATCAACGGTTCGCCAAACAGTATGAAGAAACAATTGAAGCTATTCAAGGAAACGAAAACCATGTGCTGCAACTCATGAAAAACCAAACAACCATAATTGACTCTACCATAAATATATTCAAAAGGGAACAGTTGGACACAAGACAACAGATTCAATCGCTGAATGAAGTGGTAGCCAAAATTAAGGATAATGTAGACAAATACAACAATTTGAAGCTATTTTCGTCAACTGCTATCAACGCTATTCTGATAATGTTTAACTATCAGTTAACACAGAATATTTTACTAGACATTATTTTGTCAACACAAACGGGAAAGGTACATCCACTAATTCTGACAGTTCAACAGTTTAAAAATGAATTGACAAGGATACACGAAAACATACCGCGTTCATTAATGATACCAGGAGAGAGGCAGCATGAATCCATCCTTCAACTTTACAAAAGCTTGAGTTCAAGAGGAAGGTTGACTTGCAGAAATATAATAATAGAAATAACACTCCCACTTCTTTATAATGAGGAATTTAAGATATACAAAGTGTTACCAGTTCCTACTTTCCATAGTGGGAATTTCACTTGCATTGTGGCAACTTCAGACTATCTTGTGAATCTAAAGGGAAACCATTTTTACCCTCTTGATAGATCTGAATTCTCCCTTTGCAAGGAGAGACACCTCGATAATTACTGGTGTAGACTTCAACACCCAATATATACATCAGGAGCTTCGGTCAGCTCTTGTGAAATGAGCCTAATTCACCACAACACTGAGCTTTTGGACTCATGCCTGACGAACAACATTCCGATTAAAACATATTGGATTGAAATGCATCATCCGAATTCTTGGATATATAGTGTTCCGGGTACAACTACAATCAACATTGACTGTGACTTCAATCCGTCACACACTACCTTAAAGGGTAGTGGGATATTGAAATTGCCGGCAGATTGCATGATCCATGATCAGTTTCTATTCTCGTCGTGTTCGGACGTGTTTTGGTTTTGCTCCACATCAAACTTTTAAATATTATTTATTTCTTCCCCTTCCATATCTCTACTTCTGATATCAGTTCCGCGACATTATTACATTACCCCAAGTGCTGACTGTCTTTTTGGTTTGTTTTGTTTTTTTGGCTGACCTCAATCTTTCGCGCTCAATAACTGCCGCTTCTGATATCGGTTCCGCATATATTTAGTGCATTACCCCCCAAGTGTTGACCAATTTTCCGATTTTGCTGAATTTCACTTGCAGTGCATAACAGTGCGTAAAGTTCTTTGTTTACCTTTTTGTTTACATTTGATAAATTTGCCATGTCTTGCGGAATTACTAACTGTCCAATCATTGATGTCAATGCTGACTTTGTCACTTGTAAGGGCATCTGTGGAAAATCATTCCATGCAATTTGTGTCGGATTAAATAAAAGGAATAGTGTATACATCAAAGACTTCTCTGACAACCTCCTATTCTTTTGTGATGAGTGCAAGATAATCTCGCTTTCGCACGTGTTGCTTGCTATAAAGTGCCTCAGTGACTCTAATGACTCATTCCAAAAAAAGTAGTGTCAGTTATGTTGATGAATTAGGCAACTCGATTCTGTCCTCAACCGATATAATTAAGTCCAAGCTCACCAACATCGACAAACAATCTGCAAGTCTGGTCGAGATGAAAACTGCGATCAATGATCTCAAAGCAGTTTGTTCCGCCCAAAACATCTCTAACCTTAAATTGTGCGAATCGATAAATAACCTGCGTGAAGATCTTGAGACTCAATTTCAATCTACCTCAAAGAACCATCCATCTCTAATGCAGCCTGATCCAATGCTCGAAGTAATCTTTGACAGAATCAACGGTGTTGGTGACGATCTAGCTGCCGCACAATCAACCATTTTCGATATTGAGAATCATATCGAAACGGTAAGCAGCAAAATTGACGATTTACCATTCCACACACAACACCATCAGAATGTCCACTACAAACATCAATTTTGGCTGAATTACTGGAAACCGAAGTCGACCCACTTTTACCACCACCTCCTCGTCCACCACGGTTAATTAAATCTACAAATTCTCCCGCTGCCGCTTCAATCCAGGAGACCGAAACTGTTTCACTGTCAACTCCTCCCATCGCCGCCCCACGCAAGCTAATCAAACATTTTGGTACTACATGAACACCTTCCGAATAGAGGCGTAGACTGGAAAAAATTGAAACCGATATGAGTACATTCTTCATCAGAGGCACCCCCGTAAACGCTGATATTTCTTGGATCACGAAATTCTTCGCAGACAAATACGGCATCACCATCAGCAAATGTGAAATGTTCCTGCCATCTCACCACAAAGGTAATCGAAGCTTTAAATTCGACCTCCCTGCTAGATACGAATGGTTATTTAAAAACCCTGCTTGTACTAATTTCAACGTTGGAAAGACGCGCATCTGTAAATGGATCGAAACACCTACCAAGAAACAGGATAAAAAGAAGCTTAAATCTAAGTTACCTAATTCCGATTCCAACTCCCATCCCAAACCGGACTCTAATAAAATACCGAAATCCGTCCCAAACCGTAGCAAACCTGACTCTGTACCGAAAACCGTTTCCAACTCCCGTTCCAATTCTGACTCTAATTGGAGATTTAAAACTAATATATTCCCCAATTTCGCCCCTCCCACTCACATCCCGAACCGACTTCATCGGTCCTCTAATTATATTGCACCTGCCTCCGTTCCACCCAAGCCACCGCGTCAACGCGTCTCTTTCAAATTAGCACCAACCGCTCACAATAACCCCTCGGAAATACCTAACCCCTCTGCACGTGCCCCCACTAGCACTTCTTTCCCTAATTTTGACCTTAAAACCGGAGCTAAATATCCCAATTTCGTTAGATCCCATGTTATAAATCCCTCACATGAACATGTGTCTAATCACCCCTGCATCGCCTTCAAAATCTTCGTCCACCTGCCCCATTTTTGACCCCCTTCTGCCACCCACAGTTAAAATAACCCAACAAACTTTTGGCTCAACAGAATGTCGTTATGCACTTTCTAGGCTTAGAGAAAAAAGACGTACGAGAATATACGTCTCCTTCTAGCATATCTGCATGACAAATCAGACTCAGTTTGTTATGAGGGGAAAACTAAAACAAGCGTCATGGTCTCAATACAGCAGGAAGGTCTCCCTACTGACCTTACAAGTCTGAGGAACTTATACATCAAGTTCCACGAGATTTTTAATATGTCTCCGCAAAAAGTCTCAGACGACCTTGCTGCTTTCGGTAACTATGTGCACTCAAAAAGGATCTCACACCTCCAACGAAGCAGAGCTGACAACGACAAATTTTTTCGTCCCTAACGTGCTACCATTGCCAGTGTTTCGACCATCCACTCTTACGCCCTCTCGTAATAACCTTCCTCTTACCTTTTACTTTCAAAACGTAAGAGGACTGCGATCTAAGACCCGTGCCGTCTTGCGCCAATCTCACGCTCTCCCATTTGAGGTCTACGCTCTGACCGAAACTAATCTAATTCCCGATATAAAGAATCAGGAATTATTCCCCCCTAGTTTCAATGCTTTCCGAGACGACGACCTTACCCGCCCAAATGATGATGCTCCGTGTCGAGGTGTCCTCTGGCCGTCCGCAATGACCTAAACTCCTCACCAATCGCTGTTTCTACTTCCTCTAAACTTGACTACGTTTCAATAGTGGCAGTGGTGTAGTGGTAGTAGCAAACGCTTCTCACTCGGAGGGTCCAGGTTCGAATCCAGCCCATGGCAAATCAGTTTTTCATTGTGTAATTGGAACTCAGACAAAAAAATTCTGCGTGTGAAGGCATAACACTGACACGTAGATTTGGCTGTTATAAGAGTTTCAAGCAATGAAAAAAATACTGGGAATTATATCTCGAATCACTCTGAGTGAAGAAAAACTCTCCGTCCTATTCGGACTCCCACCCCTGGAGAGCAAACATAGAAACCAAACACACCTGAGTTTCAAACCACTACAAAAACAAGTTTCCTTTCTCCTCCTTCTAACTTTCCGCCCGCGCCCTGGCAACAGTAAAAGGGTATCTAACCCCTTAGGCGCGCGTAAATTATACATTATGTGTTTTTACATCCTACCGGCCCAACCAATCTAATGCTACTAACTCGCTGTCGATGCAATTGATCAAATAATTAACTTATCTGATCCTCTCGATGATATCATCGTATTTGGCGATTTCAATCTACCTCAGCTGCACTGGACTCAATCAGATGATAAATCTTTTTTTATCGCTTACCCTATCTCGAGTAAAGAATGTCTCTTCTTGGATGAGTTCACAGACTCTAGCTTATACCAAGTTAGTGGAGTCTCCAACTATATGGGAAGGCAATTAGACCTCATTTTCACCACTGACCCCATAAACTCCTCTGTGTCGCTCTGTCCCCTTTCACTATCGACCATTGATAACTTTCACCCACCACTTCTTCTTTCTCTTTTCCACCACTCTACTTTCCGCCCCACCCCATCTGCAGCTACCACTTCTTACGACTTTCATAAAGCGAATTTCCGCAAAATTAACGCATATCTTAGTAAGTGTTCATTTGATTTCGCCAATATGCCCCTAAAAAGTGCTCTCTCTATTTTCTACAGAGAATTACTTAATTCTATTTCTCTCTATGTCCCCTTTTCGCGTAATAGGACCTCTTCTACGAGCCCCCCGTGGTATAATCGTAAACCTCGCTCTTTACGTAACAAAAGAAACAAATTATGGACAGTTTTCCTCCGATCCAACTCTTTTGCTGACTATTCAAACTATCTCGGGTCATACCTTCACTTCGCCAAGCTCTATAAGTTTCTCTATCAGCGATACCTTGATAGTGCGCAATCAAGGCTTATAAATGATCCTAAGTCTTTCTACCAATTCGTTAATTACAAAAAAAAAATCCGACGGTTTTCCTCCATCCCTCTCATACGAAAATATATCATCAACTGATCCGCATACCATAGCTAACTTTTTTGCTACTTTTTTTAAGCAATCTTTTGCCGATAATTCCTTCGTACCGGATCCCTCTTTTTTCGAATACCTACTTATCTTCCCTATTGGCCCTACTACTTCTCATAGCTTTGATCATACAGTAATAGAAAACAAATTACAACAACTTAATGATGAATACTTACCCGGCCCAGATGGCCTTCCATCCATATTTCTTAAAAAGTGTTCCTCAACTCTTTCACGCCCCCTTGCTAATCTCTTCCGATTATCGCTCTCTCAAGGTGAATTTCCACAGATATGGAAGTCCTCTTTCATAACACCCATACACAAAAAGGGATTAAAGAGCGAAGTCACTAATTACCGCTCTATAGCTAAACTTTCTCATATACCCAAACTCCTCGAAAGTATTTTGCATGAAGCCTTAAGCTTTCAGTGTAAATCTTTTATTTCCCCCAATCAACAGGGCTTTCTGAAGGGTAGATCAACTACCACTAACCTCGTAGAATTCGTGTCCTCTGTTCTCTCAGCCTTAGAAAATGGTAAAGAAGTTGACGTTATAACAACTGATTTCAGTAAAGCTTTTGACAAGATATCTCATAAACTAATCCTGTTCAAATTGTCCGTCCTGGGCTTTGAACCCATTTTGCTTAAATGGATATCTTCTTACCTGGATAATCGTTTTTATAATGTTCGTTTCAGATCTGTCCTATCGGCCCCTTTCTTGGCCACTTCAGGTGTTCCTCAAGGTAGTCACCTAGGTCCACTCCTCTTCATCCTAACTATTAACGACCTTCAAAGGCTCATTCAACACTCAACACTTTCTCTCTATGCTCACGATACCAAATTTTTTAAACCCATTTCCTCACAACAAGACTCCACCCTCCTTCAAATAGATCTAAATAGTTTTTCCACCTGGTGCATCAAGAACTGCTTAGAACTCAATGTCTCCAAATGTCAATCGATTACTTTCTCACGTAAGTGCAAGAAGTCTCCTCAACGAATTTACCATCTCGACGGCCAACCTATACCCCTTGTTGAATCTATCCGTGACCTTGGTATATTATGCGACAGGCAGCTTAATTTGTGCTCGCATATTGATGAGATAATTTCTAAAGCAAACTCATCACTCGGCTTCGTTAAAAGATGGTCCAAAGAATTCTGCAACCCGTACGTGACTAGATCACTATACATCACTTACGTTCGCCCCCTTCTCGAGTGCGCTAGCCAAGCGTGGTGTCCCTTTCAACGAGTTCATGTATCTCGTATTGAGAGGATCCAGCGTCGTTTTCTTCGCTTTGCTATTCGAGGTCTACCTTGGAACGATCCTCTAATCTTACCTCCCTATCGAGACCGTCTCAAACTCATTAACCTGAATACCCTTCAGGAACGAAGGGACGCAGCAGACATTTTGTTCATTCACCGACTCCTCTCAGGCTCCGTCGATTGCACGCCTCTTTGCAACTCCATTTTCTTTAACACTAACCCTCGTAATCTACGTTCCACCTGTCTCTTTTATCTACCTATCCACCGCACCACATATGGCTCTAACGAACCAATCTCCCGTATGCTGCGTAAGGTAAACTCCAACCTTTCCGTTTTCGATTTTAATCGCAGCACACTTTCCCTCAAATTCGATCTCCTTCACCATCCTTAGCTTTAAGCCCTAGTATTAGTTTAAGTCTTAGTTTTTAAGCTTGTATTAAGCATAATAAATGGGGGCGTTAGCCCCCACCAAAATTCAAAAAATCAAATGATGACAATCATTGGTAGACAAACAATGATCAAAAAAATAACATCTTCTTTTCTACCATCTTTCAATCTTTCTAAAAAGTTAACTACGTTTAACTATAAAAGAGTGCAAAGTCCCATTGTATTGAAAACCGATATGTCGTTAGAGATCTCAAAATTAGAACATTCGATCGAGCTACAACGAAGTCAAGAACATATTCTGAAGGAAATAAAAACCCATAGGGTACATCAATATTCTCTTCTGGGGTCAACGGTATTTCTGGTAGTAGCTGTTACAATTGGCGTCATTTTACTGAGAAGGAAGACAAATCAATCAATAATCATTCAACAGTCTAAAGACGAGAAGCGGATTGAAGGTGGAGGAACTTTTTCAGACACCGATTTTTGTGTTTCGTCAGTTTGAGAGAAGCCCCAGCATGTTGTGACAACAACAATTTAATGACTCAAGTTGCAACCGCACAATACGTAAAGTGGCGAATAGACAAAAAGTACGTTTACCTGTCGCGCTCGAGTGTCAATTGTATATTGATTCTTTTTTGTTAAATAAGCAAATTTTCTGTACAAATTTCTTTTTGTTAAAGTAAGCAAAATTTCTGTATAAATTGAAGCTATTCAATAAATAAAATCGCTTTTTGTTATTAAGAGTCAACGAAGTAGTTTCACTTAAAAGATTTCCCCCCACCAGCGGTAAGGAATCTCTTGAATTGAAAATTACGGAAAAAACATTGGTCCTTCGAGCGAAAAACATAAAACAAATACTACATAAGGCGTTACCAGGACAACTAACACTGGTTAGTTGTAATACTTGTAATACTTTTCTTAATAAGAGCCTTCGTTGATTTAGTAAACTAATCTATTTTAATTGATACATTTTTAAGGATATTTGCCACACTCTAGTTGAGCGTGTGTTTTTTGAAAGCTGTTTGTTTTTCTATGTTGGTATATTTCTGTCTTTGCTATTTATTGATGTTTCGTGTGAGCAATGCTAGGCTCGGTTTCATTATTAACCGTGTTGGAAAAACTAGTAATCGAGGTGGGTAGTGTAGCTTTTTTGTTGACTTCAGTGATTTTCTTGTGAACTTCTAATTGGATTATAGTTTTGATTTTAGGTTGCTGTACATTTTTTTATTGGAATTAGGCATATTCTTTTCCTCTTCTTCTGATCTGTTTCTTTTCTTATAATGTCCACTTCCGATAATTTTAAGAATTTGTTCTTTATAAAGGGTCCGCCATCTAACGTTTTTTTTCAACTAGTGCTTATTTCGTGAATGGTAAAACTTAGCTCATGTCTGATATGACAGATAATTAGCTTTATCCTTCCGGTTAATAATGGAAAATAATTTCATTCAAATGGCTGCCTCGGCTGGCCATGCAGTAGCCTACACGATGGGTCCACTTTTTAAGCACATTATCGATTGTGTACAGCTGTATTTCACCAATGGCTTCACGAATACTGTCCCTTAAAGCGTCAATTGTCTCTGGCTTGTCGGCGTAACACTTATCTTTTATGGCACCCCACAAATAATAGTCCAACTGTGTCAAATCGCAGCTCCGAGGTGGCCAAACGACAACAGCCCTGCGGCTGAACAGGGCGCAAAACATCGAGTGTAGCTTCGGCTGTGTGGCACGTAGCGCCGTCCTGTTGAAACCAAATGTTGCCAATATCCTCCTCTTCAATTTTTGTGAACAAAAATTCGTTCAACATGGCCCGATAACGATCGCCATTGACTGTAACGGCCACTCCTTGCTCATTTTCGAAGAAAAATGGCCCAATTATGCCTCTGGACCAAAATCCGCACCAAACAGTGACTCGTTTTGGGTGTATCGGCTTTTTGTATGCGTGCGGGTTTTCTGCGCCCCAAATGCGACAATTTTGCTTGTTTACATACCCGCCAAGATCAAAATGAGCTTCATCTGAAAAGATGATTTTTTTGGCAAAATCGGCATCTTCTCTAAGTCGATCGCAGGTCCACTTAGCGAAGCGAAGACGCATTGGATGGTCAGTTGGCTTCAACTCCTAAATCAATTGGACTTTGTATGGCGTCATCGGAGGACCTCAACAACACCGTGGTGGAGGCGACTCTGGAAGACTGTAGCAATGATACGGTTTCTCCAGATTAATCTCCACCACTCAAAAAAGGCTTCGGCCGCACTCATTCTGCGTCTTTCCAAAAGCGCAGAAGACATAATTCTAATCCAGGAACCATGGATTGCAGAAGGCGTGGTTCGTGGACTTAGGACACCCTCATACGTTCCGCTCTATACAAGAGACAAAGGTAAGATTAGAACTTGTATATTAGTGAAACGTAGCCTTAATGTATTTCTACTTCCCAACCTCAGTGACCCCGACCTAACCGTTGCCAGATTAGAGACTGCCAAAGGCTCTTACTGGCTGGCATCGGCTTACCTTGGCCACGACCAAGTGGGCCCTCTCCCTGGTGATAACCTAGAAAGGGTGGTACTGGAAGCGGGAAGGCAAAAAACTGGCCTCATAATCGGATGTGACGCTAACGCACATCATACGGTATGGGGCAGTACCGACATCAATGATAGAGGTGAGTCACTTTTAGACTATATTTTAAGTACTAACCTCTTAATTTGCAATATTGGCAATGAGCCCACTTTCATAACAAAAAACCGACAAGAAGTATTAGATATTACTCTTGTCTCCGACAGCATCACCCAAAGGCTAACAAACTGGATGGTATCGTCTGAACACTCCTTTTCAGACCATAGATACATCCAATTCAGTCTGAGTGATGCTCCCCCCAGCCAACCAGCTTTCCGGAACTATCGGAAAACTGATTGGACAAAATATAGAGGAATACTGTCGGAAACGATATCCTCTAAACTATCAAGTCCCCCGCGTGACACCAATGAGCTCGACATGAAAGTCAGGGAATTTACTCTGACTCTCAATAAGGCTATGGCCGCTTCCTGCCCTCTTATTCAACCAAGAGGCAAGAAAAAGCCACATTGGTGGTCATCGGCACTAGGACTGCTCAGAAACACCTGCAGAAAACTTTTCAACGCAGCAAAAAGCACAAGAAAAGTGACCGACTGGGACTCATATAAAGAATCCCTCAAATTATACAAAAAAGAACTGAGGAAGGCAAAGCGTCAATCCTGGAGGTCATTCTGCGACAAAATCACAGAAACCTCTGAGGCTTCGCGGCTAAGAAAAATCCTCTCCACAAATCCTATGATGCCCAGCTGTTTGAAAAAAACCGATGGCTCTTGGACAACCTCAAGTGATGAATCGCTCAACCTGCTTCTGGACACCCACTTTCCAGGTAGCTCCCATCTCGCGGCCAGTAGCAGCCCAAACAAGCCTACTGCAACCGTGACCAAAATTCATAGTCTGATTACGAGAGACAAACTGCTCTGGGCGCTGCATAGCTTCAAACCATACAAGTCTGCTGGTCCGGACGGTATTATACCTGCCGAGCTACAGAGATCCTCAGATATTATTCTACCAGTGTTGGAAAATATTATGAGGAGCTGTGTAGAACTTATCCACATTCCACTGTTATGGAGAGAAGTCAATGTAGTATTCATTCCCAAAGCTGGAAAATGTTCTCATGTGGTCCCAAAGGACCTCAGACCTATAAGTCTATCATCATTCCTTCTGAAAACTTTAGATCGACTGATTGATATCCATATTCGAGCTAAAGTTGATCCAAGACTTCTGTCTGCGGCTCAACATGCCTACTGTAAAGGGAAGTCGGTGGAAACGGCTTTGCACTCTCTGACTAGCCACATCGAACGATCCCTACGATATAAGGAGTACACAATGGTTGCTTTCCTAGACATAGAGGGCGCCTTTAACAACGTCAACACATCCGCAATCACGACTGCGCTGTCAACTCTGCAGGTAGACGGCTCACTTGGGGAGCTGATTAATCTAATGCTAACAAGCAGGATAATCAACTCCAAACTGGGTGAGACTTCTGCTAAAAGATATGTCAGTAGGGGTACGCCGCAAGGCGGTGTCCCCTCCCCCCTTCTCTGGAACTTAGTGGTTAACGAACTACTGATATACCTGGAAGCGGGTGGTAGCAGAGTGATTGCCTATGCGGATGACGTTGCCATAGCCGTCTCAGGAAAACATTTAAATACCATTAAAGAACTCCTCCAAGTAAATCTTAACAGATTAACCTGCTGGGCAGATCGCTGTGGATTGGGAATAAACCCCCATAAAACTGATCTTGTCCTCTTTTCTAGGAAATATAAAATTCCAATCATAGACCCTCCTTCAATAAACGGTACCAGTTTAGCTTTCTCCGATACAGCAAAATATCTGGGTCTCATTTTTGACAGGAAACTAAACTGGAAACCTAACATTCAAGAAAGAGTCAATAAAGCTACAATAGCTTTATTCTCTTGCAAGAAAGCCATTGGGAACAAATGGGGCCTTCAACCTCGCATAACCCACTGGCTATATATCTCGGTCATAAGACCGATACTTACTTACGGGGTGGTTGTCTGGTGGACGGCCTTGGAAAATGCAGTCAACCGCATTAAATTAAGCAGAGTCCAAAGAACAGCATGTCTATGCACAAGCGGAGCTTTGCGGTCTACCCCCTCTGCGGCATTAGATATTCTGCTTCACTTGACACCCCTCGACATTTTTAGCAAGCAAGTAGCTGCGACTGCAGCTATTCGCCTTAAAGCGACTAAACAGTGGACAAATAATTCATTTGGCCACGCCAATATTCTTAATACATTAGGAATCCTCACAGAGAACACCGATTACACCATACCTGAACTTTGGTTTGACAAAAACTTCCATGTAAGCTTCCCCTCTAGATCATTCTGGGAGGAGGATGCTTTCATGGAGGACAAGTCAATCCATCTCTACACAGATGGATCTAAAACCGACAGCGGAGTTGGTGGCGGTGTTTTCTCAGATAAGCTAAATCTAAGCCTCTCTTTCCGCCTTCCAAATCACTGTAGCGTGTTCCAGGCGGAAATTTTGGCGATTAAAGAAGCTCTGTCCTGGCTGAAGAAAAACGTGATATCTGCAAAGGATATCCGCATATTTTCGGATAGTCAGGCCGCCTTCAAGTCCCTGGACTCGGTCTCATTGTGTTCTAAAACTGCCCTTGAATGCCGATCATCTCTCATGGAGATGGCAGAGCAGTTCAACATTCACCTCTGTTGGGTGCCGGGCCACAGAGACATTCCAGGGAACTGCAGAGCCGATGAACTCGCCAAAATTGGAACCACTCTACCTATCCTACCGGACAAAGGTAGTATAGGTATACCAATCGCTACGTGCAAACTAACATTAAAGCTAGATGCCAATAAAAGAACGGACCTTAGATGGACTGCTGGACAAACATGTCTAGCAACCAAACAGATCTGGCCAAGGCTGGATCTGAGTCGATCTAAGTGTCTGATCCTTTTAGATAGGAAACATCTCAGCGCCATAATAGGTGTCATTACCGGACACTGCCTTATAGGCAAGCACGCAAGAAGGCTTGGCGCTTTTACTAACGATTTCTGTAGAAGCTGCATGGACGAGGAAGAGGAGGAGACAATCCCCCACTTACTCTGCACATGCCCTGCTCTCTCTCAGAGAAGGAAGCTTCACCTAGGAGCTTTCTTCTACAACGACCTAAACGATCTAGAAAAAATAGACGTTAACAGTCTCCTACGCTTTATTAAAAGCTCAAACTGGTTCCAGTAGTAAGAAGATCACAGATCCACGTGGCATCACAATGGGCCAATAGGCCTAAGTGGGTTGGTATTTCCAACAGCCACTCTTACCTAACCTAACCTAACCTTGTATGGCGTCATACCAAGGTCTTTATGCAAAATTCGTCCCAATGATGTCTCCGAAATGTTCAATTGTTGAGAACGACGGTGAATTGATGTTGATGGCGCTTCACGCACACTTTCTGCCACAGCAGCAATTTTCTCGGGTGTACGCACTGTTTTTGGCTTTTCACGCTTTGGTTTATCGATGAGGATGCCAGTTTGTTTCACTTTTTTCACAAGATAACGAACATACGGAGCTGACGGTGCTTCTCTTCTTCCAAAATCCGTACGCAATTTTCGCACACATTCTGCAACATTACCATGATTTTCAAAGTAATGTCGCAATATTTCCCAGCGTTGTTCAAGCGTATACACAACCACATTCGTTCAGCGGAAGGATAAAACTAATTATCTGTCAAATCAGACATGAGCTAAGTGTTACCATTCACGAAATAAACACTAGTTGAAAAAAAAAACGTTAGATGGCGGACCCTTTTGATTCCTTTGAATTGGACTTCAACCAACAAGCGTCAAAAACCGGGTCGATCTTTAGCTACCTTCCTACAGTTACGCACGTTAAGGTGATTGAGGTACCCAGAGTTGGTTTCCATCCGCTCCACATGGCCCAGCTATATCAGTCGTTGGACCTTCACTCTTCTGGATAAGTTGATGTCGCTGTACAGGCCGTGCCGTCTCCACTCACCGCCTATGCAGACAGGACCAAAAATCACTCGAAGAATTTTCCTCTCAAATCAACCAAGAGCATCCTCATCTATTTTTGATAAAGCGCCAAATAGCAGGACTGGGATTATTAAGTTTTTATATAGGATCACTTTTGTTGTGCGAGAGAGCGGTTTGCTAGTCTTAGCCCAAAGAAGCAGCGATTGGCAAGAGTTATTCTTCGTTTGATCTCAGCGCTGGTGTCATTGCCTGAATTGATAGCGGAGCGTAGGTATTCGAAGTCCTTAACTACCTCAAAGTTACAATACATATTGTACATCTGTCGTAACGTTCTGTCCGAGACGTCGGTATTGAGTGTCCGTTAAACCCATCTTCGCCGCTTCCGCTGCTTTCTTCCGATTATGTCACTATTATGGGCGTAGCGAGTAATTGGACGTTTGGAGTTTTGCACTATTATTCCAAGAATGATGTTAAAGAAATTGCATGACAGCGCACCTCCTTGTCTAAATCCTTTCTTGACATCAAAGGTCTTTCTTCTTTACCAGCCTTGAAGGAGCAGAGTGCATTTTCCATCGTCATCCTGCACAAACGGACGAGTTTGGTAGGTATGCCAAAACTAGATTTAGATTTTAGATTAGATTAGATTTATTGTTTGTTTTCTTGTTTATAATACAAATTTATGTTACAAAAATCAATAAGCATGGCTTTGCCATCTGCCTTATTGACGCGAAATTAAACATTTAATAACAAGTTTGTTTTAAAGTATATTCAATTCTTGAATTTAAAAAGATTTAAAGAAATGTAAACAAGCAAACAATAAAAAATAATGTACTAATTTGATTTATTTTTTTTTACAAAGTTAAAAGTTCTCAGTAATAATTTTACTTGGTTGCTGCTTTATAGAAGTAGAAAAGTTGTTTTACATCACTTTCGCAGTTTAGATACGCTATAACTTCTTCCTCAGATATCATCTTCTTATTTCTTTAAGGATGGGGCATCTTCCGATGAAATGTATAACGCCTTCTCTCTCAGATAAGTTGCAAAGACTACAATAAATTGGTAGATCTGGACGATGTGGGATATACGAGTAATTATGTAAGGCGTATTAGTTCGCCTCTCATCTTAACCCATTTATGCCCGAGTTAATTTATTTTCAATATTTTATTTAAATTCATTCAATTTATGTGGTAAAACACTTAACTTAAGCAAATACGTAATCGATTTTTTTTTTCTATCGTGAAAAAGTCGAGATTTTAGCTTTTTAGAAATGTTGCGTTAACGCACCAATGGGCAACAAACAGCATTAGTGAAATTTTTTCAAAAACTTTATTTTTAATTTTCAAATGTGATTATACAATGCTAGGAATGTCTATTTTATTGAATGGAATTGCACAAAACATTTATAGTGTAATGCAATGTTGCAACCAGCAATGTTTTCGCTTAAGTCCTGGAAAAAAATTTGAATTTTATCACGCAAATTATTAAACGAGTTTGTATTTAGTTACCTCCTGTGACGATTAGATGTTGTCCATTGACTCTTTCTTCTGGATCATGCGTTTTCGGTCTTCCACTTCGCACAGGTGAGTAACAGTATATTTTCAAAAGACCAAATGCCAGCTGCCTCCAGAACTCCTGAACTCCAGTTGGTCTAAGCCTTTTCCACAATGTTTGTTTAAGGACCACGTATTAACAATGGGAGGGATCAATGATCCACATAACAATGGAGGTGTACCATTTCTTTCCTCGAAATCCAATTCGGTAGCACGAAATGTGCTCATCTCGCAATTCTACACCACCCATATGAGAGTTGTACTCATGATTGACGTTTGGTTGAGGGATATCTATCCTAATTTTCTCAGGAAATGAAAACCTTTTCACACTCTTAATTGGATAAGTACCGTATACATTGGACACCATAGTAACTATATTTTTGTCTTTCCAGCTTATTACAATTTGGCCAGTTTCTTTATCATAGTACGTGGTAAAGTAACCCCTATCTTTCTTTAAAAATTTCTTTCTATCTTCCAATTTTATATTTTTCAACCGGTTCTCACGCAAAGTGCCTGATCCATCGAATTCCATTAGCGAAAGTTTGTATATAAGATCTGGGCTTGGAAAACAGTTATCGAAAAATATGAAAATTTAAACAAGGGGAACAAGGCGATCGTTTTGCTAAAGTCCAGAACCACTGATTCTCCTAATCCTAAAAGAGAATCTCTATCCTGTCTCTTTCCTTGATAAATATCAAACTGAAGACAGTATTCGAACTTCAAAGCCGCTACCCAAGCTTTATATCCGAATCTTAAGGGCTTATTCCGAAGAAACTGCTTGCAACTATGTTTTCCGAAGTATGGAATCATGTATTCATCAATAGATATATTGCTTTTCATCGGACAGTATTGTCCGATGGGACTCCAAAAACATTCGCCTTGTTGGTATATGAATATATCCGCTTATTATAAGTATTCCAATAAATGTATATATTTAATTTTTATCGACTTGAAGTACTCGTATCTTATTCTTTCTTATAAGTGAATATGCTTTCGTTTTTTCGACAATTACATTAATAATTTCTTCGTCCATAAAAAGTTCAAAGAAATCAATAGCATAGCTCTCCGAAGATAAGGTAAGAGTCTTAGGATAACTTATATCTGAAAACTTATTGTTGTAAACCATAGTTTTCAAGGTATGGTTTTCCTCTGCACCACGTTTCCACTTTTGGGGAATTCTAAACCTCACTTATGTAGGAGCTTCCGGTGTGATTAGAAGAGCTGTCTCTATGAAATATCATTTCTCGACTGGACATAAGTTGCCTACTTCCCAGTCGATTTGTATCTTCATTCTCCTCATCTCCCGACTCATCATCTGTTAAGTTTCCATCTTCTGGCGGAGTTGTAAAAATTGCATCTGGAACATCATCGTCTTAAGTCAAGTTTTCCAGAAACTCCAAAATTCCTCCAACAGTTAGACATTTATTCCCACATAAAAAAATATATCCCATTGCGTTAACGCATCAATGGGATCACTTGCATATCCCATTATTCAGCTTGATATAATAATATGATAAATATGCTTTTCTGATCAGGTTTTTATTTTATCACACTTATGTTTATGTAGTTGCAATAACCCTGATGTCAAATATTAGATTTTATTAATTTTTTGTACTTACCATTCCATTTTATAAAACCACTTTACTTTTTTTTCTTTAAATTTTTTTTTCACAATCTATAGTCACAAAAAACCAACTTTTTCACACACCGAAAACTTTAAAGTAACACGATATGCAAACCCTACTATTTTGAATGTGTAATAACACTTTCCAAATGCAATTTCTTGATAAATTTAAAAATTGAAAATTCGGAAAGGCGTACTCCCGTACAGTGGGCATAAATGGGTTAAAAACAGCCGAAATTAGTTCTTTGCTGTTTTCATTGTGGAAATAATTTTTTTTCAGACAGAACGCTGTATGTAGCTCGGTGAACGGACGATGAAGACATATTTACGCAATCAGCTCTGTATTGTTCATCTACTTTGGCAATAAGATTGCCAAGCACATCCATGCGGTATCTTTCGTTTCCATAAGCTAAATTGCATTCGAATCTGCAGTACGTTGCTAGCTCTTCGAGTTTTTTATACCAGAGCGTATTCCTTTCGATTACCTTCTTCGCAATTATTTTTGGAAGTCTATCATCCGACAGTTCTAAAACTTTTATTACATAATCTAAATGCAATTTTAATGATTTATTGAAAAGCGGTTACAGTCCTGTTTCGATATTGATCATATAGTTTGGTGTTGTACTTGGTAAGCTAAAGCATCGTTTTATGTAGTATCTAAGGAGTTTCTCTACTGTTTCATATTGGCAGTATCCCCAAAATTGAGCTGCGTACATCATAACAGATTCTGATACAGCTTGAAAAACCTTGTACTTTACGCTGTGGTCAATTAGTTGATTTGAAAAACATTTTTTCCATGTAGCCGATATGGAACTTTTCGCTTTTATTAGTCTTTCCTTTAGATGAGGTTCCATACTGAGATTACTAGCTATTGTCACCCCGAGATATCTATAGGTTTTCACACTTTCAATGGGCTGTCCGTTGAGATGCCATTTTTCGTTTCTGCACTCTCTACCTGTTCCCTTCTTAAAGATCATAATTTTTGATTTTGTTAGGTTAACCGTAAGATTCCATAATTGGCAGTACAAATCAAGACGGTTAATCATTAATTGTAAGGACTCTGGTAAATATGCAAGGAGAACCACATCGTCTACAAATAAAAGTACCTTTATTAAATGTCCTACAATCTCTATTCCTCCAGGTAAAAAGTCGGTGAGGTCATCGATGTACAAAGCAAAGAGATATGGGCTTAGTGTACATCCCTGTCTTACTCCCATAGTTGTTTCAAACCATTCTGATGTTTCGGTCCCGCTCCACACACTCGATTGGTTGTCCTCGTATATATTTTTGATAACCCTCCCAAAGTTTTGGCTCATTCCAGCGTTATAAAGTTTGAATATTAAAGCTTTTCGATCGATATTACCGAAGGCTGCCTTGAAATCAACGAAAAAGGCGAATAATTTCTTTTTTGTTCGAGGAGTGTCCCAGCAATGTCTTGCAGTGCGAAAATGTTGTCTACGGTTGAATAACCATTCCGAAAACCTGTTTGGAATTCTTTGATCAAATTGTTGTTTTCGATCCAAATTGACATACGCTCATTTAAAAGTTTTGTGAAAATTTTGTAAGATGAATTAAGGAAAGATATTCCACGATAATTTGCGGGATCAGCTATATTGTCTTTTTGTGAATCGGTTATATTATGGCTTGTTTTAACTGTGGCGGTAGGCTACCTGTTTCCAGCATCCCATTGAAAATCACAGCTATTTTGTCGATAAAATTGCTTGCCGGATACTTAAAAAATTCAATGGGTATCCGATCAGCCCCATCTTGAAGTTTTTTCAAAACGTTACATATTTCTCCCTGTGTAATAAGTGCATCTAATATTGCATATTTACGGCAGTATGCTACTTTGAGGGTTCAACAGCGTCTGAAAGTGGTTCATCAGTGTCCTTGCGTCTAGCTAAGTGCCAATTTGGCGTGCTCTACAGTTGAATTTTTTTAATCGCACACCAGAACTCCTTTGTATCTTTACAGTTCACCAATTTTAGAGCTTCGTTTTCAAAAAATCTTTTCTTTTTCTTCATACATATTTGCTTAAAATCTGTATTTGTTTGGTAGTACATTCTTTTAAAGAACTGATCTCGAAACTTTTAGCCACCCAAAAGATATTCTTCTCGCTGCTTCACACTCAGTGTCAAATCATTTTTCTTTAAAAATGTATCTTTTTTGATAAACTTGTATTTTTGGCGGGTAAGAAATTTTTATTAAATTGACGATATCCATTATATCAAGTTGAGCAGTTATCTGCAAGTTGAGATCGAGTTTCCGTCTATACTCAGATGCATTTGATTCTTTCCGCATCAGCTTATAGGGTAGTTGTATCGTTCTTGTATCTTTTCTTTCTGTCGGTAAAGTACCAAACTCGGCAACAATAGGCATATGGTCTGAGAACTGCTGCATCAAAACTACAAGATCATTTACTAAGGATTTCCATAATTTCGTACCAAGCAGTAATCTATGACTGAACATCCTTGTTGTCCTATGAACGTATACTTTCCACTGGAGTCGGAATTGCTTGTTCCATTTAGTATAATCGCGTTTTATTGGCAGGTCAGTAACCAGCTCAGTAAAATTTAACATTGCAAACAACAATAAGTCGAATGCTGGCGATAAATAAGCCAGCATTTATTGCTGCCGATAAAGTTTTAAAAACTTTGAAATTAAGATGGCGCAAAGTATATAAAAGTGATCATAGAACTTAGGTATTCTGAAATCCAGGGAGCGCTGACAGGGGTTGTAAAAAATGTTATTTCATGATGGTTGTCGACTTCGTTTATTTAAGGTTGTGTTCGTTGACTATTATTTTATATAATTTGTGTAAAGATGCATTTGAGTTGCAAAATGTGAGGGATGGTTCATTTGCCTTTATTACAAGCAGCTCTCAAATTGGTGACGAGAAATCTTTCTTTAGTTATTTAAGGATGAATAAGGAAGCTTTTCAGTAGCTCCTTTTACTAATAAAAGACGATCAGCAGAAGAAAAAAAAATGCAGTAAGCTGCTGAAAGTATCTACACGACATGCAGATACATTGGTACATGGATATGTCTTATAGGCATACGACGAAAAAACCTTAATTGTTTTACGAGTGAAGATAAATGGAATATAGGGTAGTTGTGCAAAAAAGAAATGGTTTAAAGTTTTACCCCGGTGTAAAAAAAGAAACACGAATTCAAAATTATGTACATATATACTTATGGTACAAACTGTAAAAAAAAAATCAAAAATCAAATGCTAAGCACTATATCAAAAAAAGAAAACAAATATTTACACATACCTTTCGGACATACCCGTAATTATATTCAAATGTCAACATGGGGTTTTTTAGATTGATCAAAAGGAAATATGGACAAACTATTACCAACTTTGAAATATAGATGGAAAGTGAGTGTTGGAGTGAGTAAAGCGTTTTATTGGGGTTTGCTACTGAGCTGCGTACCCAGCTACCAATAAAACACGTCTTATATGAATTCCATGAGAATCACATAATTCTAACAGTTTTAATCCCTTTGCATTTTTGGTTCCATCTTCTGATTTTCTCACTTTACCTGCGAATCTATTTTCTCTTCCCTCTTCTTTTCGTATTCTGGCATTTAGATCACCGATGATTATCATATCGTTGTAATTACAGTGTTCAATTGCTTCAACTAACGCACCAAAATCGCTTTCCCAGTTGTTACAGTTGATATAAATTGGTAGTATATATAGTTTGTTTGATTCAATTAATATTTTTAAAAGTTTAATTTCATATACCAATTCAAATTCAAAGGATATATTGTGTTTAGAACTATGTTTTTTGTATCCAAAGAAGCATCCCCCACTTGCTCTTCCTCGTGTATTTTGTTTTAAAGCGGAAATCCAAACAAATTCGAAACTTTTAAAATGGTTTAAATATAATTTATAATCTTCTTCTACTAAAAATGTTTTATACAGAAAAATAATATCAAATTTGTTTATAAATTCATAAAATCCTACTTGAATTGACTTAATATTTTGGCTTAATATTTTTAAATTACTTATTTCTACTAAATTAATTTTATTTTGGCAGACGGCAGTTATACCCTATGACATGATAGATGATAATTATTTTTATTCATATTATAATTGGATTGTGTCTGTGCTAAGTTTGCACTTGGAAATGTAGGTGTCACTAATGGCTCAGCTCTGTTGTTGTCATCTTCTGTCCTCTGTGCTTCCACGTTGAGACCCAGCTGATCGCTGACATTTTTTGATAAATTTGATTTAGAACCAAAACCCCATTGTTGCTGTTCTGTAAAAGTCCCAGCGAAGAACTCTAACGAAAAACTTTTTTTCTACATACATACTGTCGTCTCGAACCAATACTTTAATGCATAGATAAACTAAACTAGATGTCAAACTCTACTAGTTCTTTTGCAAACCCTTTACTTTCACACAGACACACTGTAAGTGAATTCCAACACTTTTGCATCTCTATAACTTTGTCAAAATTTGCTAGAATGAGAGCAATTTACAAGTAAAATTGCTAGAATGAGAGCGATTTGCACGAGTGTGTGTAATGTGGATGACGTTTTTTGGTTCAAATGGGAGTGGTTTGGATAAAAAAGGAGATAAATTGCCATTGATCACAATTCACACGTATTCATGGACAGAGTCTCACGGATAGTGACGATCAGTAGAAAACCGGTTTTGATTTTCCAATATCTGGAAAGTTTGATATCTAGGTATAGTTAGTCTATGCTTTAATGTTTGCATTTATTTCAACAAGGCTGCTTCGTATCTTTAGGAGTTTATTTCGCTTCTGTCGAATTGATAAAGGAAGATCTTTGAATATATTGATACCTGTACCTCGTAGTGATTTGGACTCCTTGAACGCTGCAATCACCTGTTGTCTTAAATCAAGCTTTACAATAAAGTGTTTCGTATCTGTTATTCGTTCTTATCTCGCGAATATGTTAGTTTTCAATGGTCGGATTTGGCTGAGTGAGCCTCGACAGTGTATTTTTGATGAGATCTTTTTCATCCATACCATCTTGTGTCGCAATTCGTAGCATCAAATTTTTTTCTGTATTTTTCTTTTGAATTTCATTCATTTGGTTCTCTAGGATCTCGTATTTGTGAATAATATAAAGTGTTTATTTAATATATTGTTACACAAGTCAATAAAGACAGTGAAATGCAACTTAGCATTTTTATAGATGGAATCCTATTACTGTTACAGCAATATTATTTCAAGGGGAATATTTCAGTTGGTGAAACTGAAAAGTTGGTGGAAATTGGCTTGGTTCTTAAGTTATAATTGAAGCAGGATCAAGTGCAAGAGAGTAATTGCAACCAGCTTTAAGTATGCTTTCACTTTCACCAAACGAAATAGTCCTTTTAAAATATTTTGCTATGAGTATATGCATATACATACACATGTGTAGTATTCCAACTATCCGAATTTTAAGTAGCATTTCACTATTTTATTGATTTGTTTAACCATATATTTAACAAAAAGACACTATATTACACAGTATTCACTAAATATTTAACGGAAAAGTAACAACACAACAATTTCTTCGCGTTTAACAAATGCTTTGTTTACATTTTTAAAGCACGATTCTAAAGGGTCCGCCATCCCACGTTTTTTTTTCAACTAGCGCTTATTTCGTGAATGGTAACACTTAGCTCATGTCTGATTTGACAGATAATTATTTTGTTGTGATCAATATATGGTTACATTTGAAAACAAAAAAGTGTTTCATGTTTTTTTGTAAAAAAAACGTTTATAGGATATTTCAAGGACGTCTGTTGGGGGGTAAGCTGTGTGTAATTTGTCTGGGACTTATGTATTTGTAATTAGGAAGACGTGTACAATATTTTGTTGTGTTCAGTATATGGTTACATTTGAAAACAAAAAAGTGTTTCATGTTTTTTTGTAAAAAAAACGTTTATAGGATATTTCAAGGACGTCTATTGGGGGGTAAGCTGTGTGTAATTTGTCTGGGACTTATGTATTTGTAATTAGGAAGACGTGTACAATATTTTGTTGTGTTCAGTATATGGTTACATTTGAAAACAAAAAAGTGTTTCATGTTTTTTTGTAAAAAAAACGTTTATAGGATATTTCAAGGACGTCTATTGGGGGGTAAGCTGTGTGTAATTTGTCTGGGACTTATGTATTTGTAATCAGGAAGACGTGTACAATATTTTGTTGTGATCAATATATGGTTACATTTGAAAACAAAAAAGTGTTTCATGTTTTTTTGTAAAAAAAACGTTTATAGGATATTTCAAGGACGTCTGTTGGGGGGTAAGCTGTGTGTAATTTGTCTGGGACTTATGTATTTGTAATCAAGAAGACGTGTACAATATTTTGTTGTGATCAATATGTGGTTACATTTGAAAACAAAAAAGTGTTTCATTTTTTTTTTGTAAAAAAAACGTTTATAGGATATTTCAAGGACGTCTGTTGGGGGGTAAGCTGTACGTAATTTGTCTGGGACTTATGTATTTGTAATCAGGAAGACGTGTACAATATTTTGTTGTGATCAGTATATGGTTACACTTGAAAACAAAATAGTGTTTCATGTTTTTTTGTAAAAAAAAAACGTTTATAGGATATTTCAAGGACGTCTATTGGGAGGTAAGCTGTGTGTAATTTGTCTGGGACTTATGTATTTGTAATCAGGAAGACGTGTACAATATTTTGTTGTGATCAATATATGGTTACATTTGAAAACAAAAAAGTGTTTCATGTTTTTTTGTAAAAAAAACGTTTATAGGATATTTCAAGGACGTCTGTTGGGGGGTAAGCTGTGTGTAATTTGTCTGGGACTTATGTATTTGTAATCAAGAAGACGTGTACAATATTTTGTTGTGATCAATATGTGGTTACATTTGAAAACAAAAAAGTGTTTCTTTTTTTTTTTGTAAAAAAAACGTTTATAGGATATTTCAAGGACGTCTGTTGGGGGGTAAGCTGTACGTAATTTGTCTGGGACTTATGTATTTGTAATCAGGAAGACGTGTACAATATTTTGTTGTGATCAGTATATGGTTACACTTGAAAACAAAATAGTGCTTCATGTTTTTTTGTAAAAAAAAACGTTTATAGGATATTTCAAGGACGTCTATTGGGAGGTAAGCTGTGTGTAATTTGTCTGGGACTTATGTACATATTTGTAATCAGGAAGACGTGTACAATATTTTGTTGTGATCAATATATGGTTACATTTGAAAACAAAAAAGTGTTTCATGTTTTTTTGTAAAAAAAAACGTTTATAGGATATTTCAAGGACGTCTGTTGGGTGGTAAGCTGTGTGTAATTTGTCTGGGACTTATGTATTTGTAATCAGGAAGACGTGTACAATATTTTGTTGTGATCAATATATGGTTACATTTGAAAACAAAAAAGTGTTTCATGTTTTTTTGTAAAAAAAAAAACGTTTATAGGATATTTCAAGGACGTCTGTTGGGGGGTAAGCTGTGTGTAATTTGTCTGGGACTTATGTATTTGTAATCAGGAAGACGTGTACAATATTTTGTTGTGATCAATATATGGTTACATTTGAAAACAAAAAAGTGTTTCATGTTTTTTTGTAAAAAAAAAAACGTTTATAGGATATTTCAAGGACGTCTGTTGGGGGGTAAGCTGTGTGTAATTTGTCTGGGACTTATGTATTTGTAATCAGGAAGACGTGTACAATATTTTGTTGTGATCAGTATATGGTTACACTTGAAAACAAAAAAGTGTTTCATGTTTTTTTGTAAAAAAAAAACGTTTATAGGATATTTCAAGGACGTCTATTGGGAGGTAAGCTGTGTGTAATTTGTCTGGGACTTATGTACATATTTGTAATCAGGAAGACGTGTACAATATTTTGTTGTGATCAATATATGGTTACATTTGAAAACAAAAAAGTGTTTCATGTTTTTTTGTAAAAAAAACGTTTATAGGATATTTCAAGGACGTCTGTTGGGTGGTAAGCTGTGTGTAATTTGTCTGGGACTTATGTATTTGTAATCAGGAAGACGTGTACAATATTTTGTTGTGATCAATATATGGTTACATTTGAAAACAAAAAAGTGTTTCATGTTTTTTTGTAAAAAAAAAAACGTTTATAGGATATTTCAAGGACGTCTGTTGGGGGGTAAGCTGTGTGTAATTTGTCTGGGACTTATGTATTTGTAATCAGGATGACGTGTACAATATTTTGTTGTGATCAATATATGGTTACATTTGAAAACAAAAAAGTGTTTCATGTTTTTTTGTAAAAAAAACGTTTATAGGATATTTAAAGGACGTCTGTTGGGGGGTAAGCTGTGTGTAATTTGTCTGGACTTATGTATTTGTAATCGAGAAGACGTGTACAATATTTTGTTGTGATCAATATGTGGTTACATTTGAAAACAAAAAAGTGTTTCATTTTTTTTTTGTAAAAAAAACGTTTATAGGATATTTCAAGGACGTCTGTTGGGGGTTAAGCTGTGTGTAATTTGTCTGGGACTTATATATTTGTAATCAAGAAGACGTGTACAATATTTTGTTGTGATCAGTATATGGTTACACGTGAAAACAAAAAAGTGTTTCATGTTTTTTTGTAAAAAAAACGTTTATAGGATATTTCAAGGACGTCTGTTGGAGGGTAAGCTGTGTGTAATTTGTCTGGGACTTATGTATTTGTGATCAGGAAGACGTGTACAATATTTTGTTGTGATCAGTATATGATTACACTTGAAAACAAAAAAGTGTTTCATGTTTTTTTTTTTAAAAACGTTTATAGGATATTTCAAGGACGTCTGTTGGGAGGTAAGCTGTGTGTAATTTGTCTGGGACTTATGTATTTGTAATCAGGAAGACGTGTACAATATTTTGTTGTGATCAATATATGGTTACATTTCAAAACAAAAAAGTGTTTCATGTTTTTTTGTAAAAAAAAACGTTTATAGGATATTTCAAGGACGTCTGTTGGGGGGTAAGCTGTGTATAATTTGTCTGGGACTTATGTATTTGTAATCAAGAAGACGTGTACAATATTTTGTTGTGATCAATATATGGTTACATTTGAAAATCAAAAAGTGTTTCATGTTTTTTTGTAAAAAAACGTTTATGGGATATTTTAAGGACGTCTGGCGGGGTGAAAGCTGAAAGTAAAGCGTCTGGGACCTACATATTTGTAATCAGGGTATTTTTTCTGATTTTTTGGTGTATCACTCATGTGGTTATACTTTAAAATTAAAAAGTTGATTTTTTGCATCTTTTAGGGGCGTCTGGCGGGTGAAACCTGAAAGTAAAACGTCTGGGACCTAGATATTCGTAATCAAAAGAATTTTTCTGATTTTTTGACGTAGCGCTTGTGTGGTTATACCTCAGACACCAAAAGTGAGTTTTTGCCCACATTGGGGGGTGTCTGATAAGGGGAAAGCTGAAAGCAAAACGTCTGGGACCTAGGTATTCAAAATCAGTGCATTAGTCTCTACTGTTTGTATATTAATACAAGTGGTTATACTCCCTACACAAAAATCGAAAAAATTACAATTTTCAACCCCTCACGCTCAGCCGCGGCTGAAAAAAAAAACTGCCAGACGGTGGAATTCGATATCACTGCGCTAATACCTACACATACATATATTTTGGTTATACCTCCACTCCCAAAATTTGCTGTGGGCTCTTAGACTATATCCTTATCTGATGCTGTCTCCATTTTCTACAGTGAAGTATTTAATTCCATTTCTCTCTGCGTCCCCTCTTCACGGCATAAAACATCATCTATTTCCCTTCCATGGTACAACTGAAGACTTCGCTCTTAACGAAACAGAAGAAACAAATTATGGGCAGTTTTTCTTCGCATCAATTCTTATTATGACTACTCTAACTATCTTGGAATTTACCTGCAATTCACCCAGCTCTATAACTGCCGCCATCAGCGCTTTCTCGACACAACGCATTAAGACATTTATCAATTTTATCAATTCGTCAACTACAAAAGAAAATCAGACGGTTATCCCCCCTCTCTCTCATTCGATAATATATATACCGACCCACATATTATTGCCAACTATTTTGCAAACTTTTATAAACAGTCATTTGCAGACAACGTCTTTGTACCCGACTCCATCTATTTCAAGTACCTTCCCAATGTCTCCATTGGCCCCTCTCTATCTCAACCTTTTGATTCCACTCTTATCGAAGAAAAGTTACAAAATCTCAATGATGAATTTGTAGCCGGTCCAGATGGGCTCCCAGAAATATTTCTCAAAAAGTGTGCCTCCAATCTTTCGCACCCACTTTCCTCCCTCTTTCATCTGTCCCTCACACAAAGGGAATTCCCCCAAGTTTGGAAGACCTCTTTCATAACCCCGGTTCACAAAAAGGGATCAAAGAATGAAGTAACCAACTACCGTCCCATTGCTAAGCTTTCTCACATACCTACAATGTTCGAATGTTTTTTATATGAAGCTCTAAGCTTTCAGTGCAAGTCACATATATCACCCAGTCAGCAAGGATTTCTAAAAGGTAGATCAACTACTACAAACTTAGTTGAATTCGTATCCTTTGCGCTTTCAGCCATAGAAAATGGCAACGAAATTGACGTTATTGCTACAGATTTCGCTAAGGCCTTCGATAAAATATCAAATCAACTGATCCTTTTTAAATTGTCTTCCCTCAGTTTTGACCCCATATTGTTAAAATGGATATCTTCTTATCTGGAGAACCGTTACTATAGCGTTCGCTTTAGGTCAGCTCTCTCAACCCCCTTTTTAACCACTTCTGGTGTCCCACAAGGCAGCCATCTAGGTACGCTTTTTTATTTTAACTATAAACGATCTTGAAAAGATTACCAAACATTGCTCCGTATCCATTTACGCCGATGACACTAAGTTCTCCAAAACTGTTTCTTCACCCCAAGACTCTATTCTCTTTTAAGAAGACCTCGAAAGGTTTTCTACTTGGTGTCTAAAAAATTGCTTTGAGCTTAATGTCTTCAAATGCCAATCTATGACTTTGTCTCGTAAGTCCAATCAATTTCCCTCTCGACCTTATTTTCTGCATGACCAACCTGTACCCCAGGTTCAATCCCTTCGCGACCTTGGAATTTTATACGATAGAGAGTTAAACTTCCGTTCGCATATTGATGAGATAATCCTTAAAGCCAACTCATCGCTTGGTTTCATCAAACAGACCAAGGTTTGAATTTTGCAACCCTTATGTGACAAGGTCACTTTACATTACCCTTGTCCGGCCCCTCCTTGAATATGCCAGCTAAGTGTGTTCCCCCTTTCAGCAAATTCAGAATCGAGAACATTCAACGTCGTTTTCTTCGATTTGCTCTTCGTGGACTACCCTGGAGTGACCCATTTATCTTACCTCCCTATCTCGACCGTCTCAAATACCCTCGAAAAATGCAGAGACGTAGCTGACATTCTCTTCATTCATCGACTGCTCTCCTGTTCTGCGCACTGCGCTTCCCATTACAATTCTATTTCCTTCAACACTAACCCTCGTAATTTACGCTGTACTCGTCTCTTTTATATCCCAACTCACCGCACCTCTTACGGCTCTAATGAACCAATCTCCCGCATGCTCCGTAAGGTCAACTCAAACCTCGCCCTTTTTGATTTTAAGCTGAGCTCTTTTTGTCTTAAATTTGATCTCCTCCACCATTCCCTTACTAGGAAGTAACCCTTAACTCTTGTTAGTTTTTAAATCCTAGTTTTTAAGTTACTTTAAGCTTGTATTAAGCGAAATGAATGAGGGCGTTAGCCCCCACTAAATTAAATTACTCGTAAATCTTTTCCAATAGCTCATAGAAATATCTTTAGTGATCATTCGTGATCATTCTCCTCTGTGGATGCGTGCGCGCATATAAGACTAATGTTGGCACATTTAGCCTTAATACGGATTGTTACGAGGCGCTTGTTAACATGCTGGAAACTCGCCATTTCTTGTCTAAGTCTCTAACAACAAATCCGCATCCAAATAGGCACTGCTCTTGCCGTCGATTACAATTGCCGTAGCAGAAGTCGCAGTCCGGCCTATCCCATCGGATTCTCTGCATGACGGTAACCCATGTTTTGCAGTAGTCCAGGGCCTCCCCTAGTTGTTTGCCTGTACATGAGCTATTAAAGGACCTAACATTCCACGGCCAGATCCGAAGCTCGTTGTCCTTGTTTCGTTTGCAGGTGTTATCAACAGCAGATCCGACCGTAGCCGAGGCTTGTTGCTGCTTCGTTGGGGCAACTGGACTCTCAACCTCTTAAGCCCTCAACCTGGAGAGCCAGTTCTATCATAGATACCCCTATGATGTGGGGTCGGTTATACCGAAGCCAGTTACCTGTTCGGGTATGTGAACGCTGTCCTTGGTCCATTAAGGGCTCCTCCATCACCATCTCTTTTCCGAAACCCTGGCTTAGACTCTCTTTACTGGCCTGATCTCAATGCTTTTTTGCCTAAGCTCCGCGATTACCTTTCTCAATTTGTTGTTATGGTCTGAGATACTTCTGGCAAATCAATGATCATGTAATTATTTAATTCACTTGAGGTTGTTGGTTTTGATTTTTTATCTAAAATCATTTCTTTTTTCGAAGGAATATTGCGCCCGGTTTTATTCCCTCCAGGAGTACCAAGTCGATAAAGAAATTCAATCTCGTTTATCGAAAAATCTATCAGCAAATGTTTATTGATTAATTCTATTGTATGTATGTAGCTGATTCTAATCCCTCTTTCCTTTCCTCTATTTCTGGAAAATTATGAATCACTATGTTTCTTTTTCTTTTATCTAAATCTAAGTAATTAGTTCTTTTTGAAGTGCTTCAATTTTTCCATTAAAATATACATTTAGTTTTCCAAACCTTTCATCCAGCTTTTGTTCTTTTCCTCAAATTTCGCATTCATGTCTATGCTCATGCTATGATATTTATAATTATACCCTGTTCAACAAAAATCTGCGGTACAGCGAATATAGGAATGTTTGCCTTTCACTCTGGCTGCAATCAAATGAATAAGCACTTCACCCTTGAAAGCTATCATAGGAATACCATGATATGCATATTTGTTGACAGGAATTTGTGAAGATTATTACCATAGGGTTGCCGTCTACCTATTTTGGTGATATTATGTTTTTGAAAAAAATGTATAATACTATAAGTTACATTTGTTTATTTATTTTATGTATTGTACGTTACATAAGATTATAATAAAAGGAAACCAGTCCGAAGATAATACACTGCTGCTTTTGTTGTAACAATCTCCTCTGTTGCTGTTTCGGCGAACATCTACATCCAATATCTTAAGCTCATCTTTTATGTCAACATGTTTGAGGCGTCTGAGCCATTTTTCAGTGTCCAATTTCTCAAGTGCTTTCAATTTGAAAGTTTTGTTTTGGTTTTCTCTAAATATGCAAGGTATGCAAGTTATATTAAAAGTGGAACTTGAAGAGTGGTGAATTCAGAGATATCAGCGATGCTAATAATTATACTCAAATGACACCTTTCGCCAACATTCTTCATCCCGAACAACGATCAACTTCGTCATTCTTCGTTCAATTCGAGTGACACATTTTATCCAAATGGACCACCTTCAGTTTTCCTCTATCCCTACGCTGTATCTGGTAGACAAAGTAATGCGGGTTATAACCTTGTATGGACCTTCCCAATCCTGTTGCAATTTTAGTGATTTGCTTTTCTTACGCTGAGGATTATACAACCAGACCAGATCTCCTTCGTTGAAGCCGAAAGATTTCGCCTTGACGTCGTACTTAGCATTCATGCGGCTGCTCGCTAGCTTCATCTTTTCATCATTCACGTAGTCGTTTACCTCTTTGGGCTCCGTAGGTGGGGATCCGAATTTTGCTCCTTTTGGCAACCGAACTGTTTGACCAAATAAGATCTCGGATGGTGTGTGTCCAGTTGAACTATGGACCGTGTTTCGGCAAGCCATTAAGAAGAGGGGTATGTGTCGATCTCGATCCCGCTAGCAGCTGCTGACGTTCTTAGATAGATACGCATTCAGAGTCCGGGCATCAGCATTTGAGTGCGGTTTTCCCTTGCGGTGTTGCACTTTAAAGTCGTAGCCCTGCAACTGCTCGATCCGTCTCATAACTTGGGCTTCAGGATTCTTACATTGTATTAGCCATTTCAGATCTACTGTGCGTCCATAGAGGTACTTATGAAAATGCTTCGTTGCCTGAATTAATCCCAAAATCTCGATCCGAGTTACGCAGCAGTTTCGTTCAGGTCTGGAGAGTACCTTTTGTTATATGCAAACAGTTTTTCTTGACCATCGATGATGAACATTTTTCCGGTGTGAGGTAACCCAAGATGGGGGCATTGCACAGCTACCGCTTGAGTTCTTGGAATGCCTTTTCACGCTCTCCAGACCACCTGAACTGTTGGCTCTTTTCCGTGAGTTGGTGCAGGGTATTCAGAATACCAGCAATATCCTTTACGGACCTCCCCTAGCACGTGACAAGTGCGAAGAAGCTTCGGTCAAGTGTTAAAAACCATTTCGCTCCAGAAGGAGTATCCAAAGTATCATCATCTCGGTAGTGCGTAGCTGTCCCTTTTGGTTACATCGTTGAGACGTCAGTAGTCTACACAAAACTTCGAGCTGCCACCTTTCTCCTTCAAGAGGGAGGCCCAATGGAGATGCCCACGTGCTCTGCGATTCTTCAATCAGCTCTTAACTTTCATCTTCGACACCATTTGTTGTTCTTTAGTTCCCCTAAGGTTTTTTCCAACATGAAATCTCTCCTATTTTCTAGCTCCATCAAATAGAATCGATGGCTGTCAGGACCACCTTTCAGCTTTGCCCAAACAGTTGCTTCAGATGAAGCCTATAGAATCTGATTTCGACAGATAACAACTTTTAAGACGGACGTGCATGCATTTCTGTTTAACATTAAGTTATTCCTGCCAGTTAGATTTGTATGAGGACTTCGCCACATACTTTAACCGTTGCTCCCATAGCTGTTCGCAAGCTGTAACTGCTGGTGTTATTATTTTATTAATTATTATTATTATTCTGTTCTTTCTCCTACGGTTGCTGTAAAAATTTTCGCACAATTTTGCAAGTGCTTTTGAGATTTCGTATAGAAGATGTTCACATTTCATGTTTATTAATTCATCGACAACAGTTGTTGTAACAACCACTGTGCTGTAAATGTCCACTGGTACTATACGTATTGTTCTTTATGCTTCCCGCTGTTTAATTTCGTGGGCGAGTTCTATATATTTCCCTATTTTTTCAGCGAAGGTCCGATTTATATTATCTGTTAGTGGCACTGCGATATCTATCAGGTATCCATTTCTATTTCTTCTATCTGTAAAATGTTTGTGTGGGTACAAATGATAGAACTTATTCTTTTCAATACAAATCGCTTTATTCAGTACAGTTACAATTCAATATTTAATTGTTTCTCTCAATACAATCCAATTTCTCAACCGCTTATACTTTTTTTATCTTTTACTTAAACCACTTAATCACTTCTCCTAATTAACACTTCAAATTCAACTGATGAACTGACTTGCATACCTTGGGGATGCTGGTATTTATACTCGAATGACATACTTCGAGAACAATCCTCGCCATCCAGCGTCCCATACAATTTCCAATTTGCTAGAAAATTCGATTCCACTCTCCAGTCGTCAATGGTCGAGACTTTGTTATTCAAGTATCGAAATCTTCTGGTCTTCGTGTATCGACATTTTCTGCTCTGTGAATCTAGATCACATATCAATCCATACTATATCAGGTTTATTTGCCAATATTGTGTAGTCTGAGCTTAATAAAACTGCGGTTGTCTGGTATTTGTACAATGAGATTTTCCCTTCTGCTAATTTGGATCTTAGTGCCAATTCCTGATGGATGATTTTATCTTCATTGTTATGCCGTTGAAGATAGTCGCTGCCGAACATCCATCCATGATGTGTTCGATAGACTCTTGACTGTGTCTGCATCGAAGACAGGTGCTTTCTATATTTTCGTGTAAAATAGCACTCCTGTACTGACGAGTTGAAATGATGGCGTTCTGAATCGCTATGGAAAATCCTTCAGTTTCAGGAAACAACTGTCCTCCTGCAGCCAGAGGGTAGTACCTTCTTTATGGGCAGGCTGTGACTGAAGTTTTTAAGAATATTTTCCGTGAATTGCCTTCTGTTTCCAATGTTCAATTATTTCGCTATTTGAACGAATTTGAGCTGATGGCTGAAATTCATGATAGCATAGGTGCAGTGTCGTATAATTTCTGTCCGATTGGGCCAGTGCAAGACATCTACCATCTTGTTCTCTGCAGTTGTAAAAGAAACATCGAAGTTTTTCAATTTGTATGTGATGTAAATTGTAGATGTTGGATACTCCTTGTCCCCCTTCAGATCTCGGCAAAAATAATCTTTCCTTAGCAGATAGCGGATGGTGAAACCGGTAAGACGTCATGGTTGTTCGCTCTAACTCATCAAGGTCGGTGTTGCTCCATTCCAAAACCCCAAAGGAATAAGTAGGAACAGGAACAGCAAAAACATTGATCAGTCTTGAAAGATTACCACTGTTCAGCTTAGTTTTACATAAGTCGTGTTTTATTCAAAAGTGCATAGCCACTTTTCCACACGAAACAAAAACAAAATCAAAAGTGGCAATAATTTAGTTCACTTTCAAAAGTGAGGATAGATTTACGAATGATTTGAACTATAGATGTCGCAACTTATTCGTTTCCTAATGGTTGGCAGCATGCCGTTTCTCCCTATTTGGTGATGTGTTCGTGGATCAACTTATGTTTTGAAAGAGCAAGTCAATAATGAACGTTCTTTTGGGCTTTTTACACTTGGAAAAAATAGCTATTTTTCTTCTACCCAAAAAGGAACTTGGACACTTATTTGCTTTCAAAACTGCTTTCAAAATGCCACCAAATCTCCTGTTTATCGGAGAAAATATATATTAAGGAAAAAGCAACAAATGTTTGAAAACGCAACTTTGGAACCAACACTGCGAACGTAGCTGCAGATTGTCTGAAATTTGATGTGAAACTGAAACTGAAATGATGTGAAATGAAATGTCTGCCAACTTTGAAATTATATGTAAAAGTGAGCCAAAAATGGCGAATTTTTTCACACAGTTTCTGGCTTCGACGGTATGGGGTGGTTTAACGGTTTTCGTACCGTTACCTGTTACCGTATGCCAGTCGGATGTATCAGTGGACAGTTCCATGAAATATATGAAATATAGATGACAGTGTTTTTATGTCAAAATAAGATTTTATAATAGACAAATTTCAGATCTCTCTATTGCCATATAATTGATTCAATATAATTTTAACCACGGCGTCGTATACTTCAGCCGAATGTTTGACGATGTAAAAACCTTTTAGAAAAATAACGTTTCACCAGCGTCAACATTTTGCGTTTTACATTAAATTTTCGGTGTCGACAGGAGGCCAAATAAGCAAATAATTACACGAATTTTTATTTGAAGAGAACCATACTCTCTTAGATACCGAGAAGAATCCGCATCCAACTAAAGTAAAGTCTGCATTGTTCACACCTGCAAATTTCAAATTAAATAAACGGTACATCAGATACTATACAAAATATGTATTTTGCATATGCTATAGAAGTTTCTAATTTATCTGTATTCTGAATTTCACCACTGTTGTTTATAAAATATGAAACGCTTTCTTGCGCTTCCAACTTAAGTGCCATTTCCTTACCCCAGTTCTACCACCTATGAGATATTGAAACATAATTTTCCATACATGAAATGTTCGTATAAATCCAGAAATCACTTGAAATCACGTTTTTGCATAGCGAGGCCGGTTTTTACTTTTGTGTGCCGATTTGGTTTTTCTTGCATTCTTGTAAGATATAGTTGAATGAAAGCAGTGAATTAATATATTCTTAGAAAGTAAGTGTTATTTATTATTATTATTTATAATCATACCATTCGTTTTAAATACATAACATGTAACCTCAATGTTTTTTTTTTTGTGTCCAGATTGTTCTGGAATCTGTCACTGATAACGAAGAATACAAATCTGATCATATACATACATGGGATTAAGAAATGATTTTTGTGCCATCATTGACAGATTTTTTTTTTTATGTTTTGTTATTTCCTTAGTCAAACCCTATATAATTCTTTTAAAAAAAAAGGGCGTTTAGCCGGAACCTTTTTTTATTTCACATTTTCTTATGCAATTATAGGTCGTGTCCTTGTAATATAGCAGGTTGGGGTTCAAAGGTTACAGGTTACACATTTTTCCCTGTTATTGCAAAGATAAAGATTTGTAGAAATTAAGCCTTTGAATATTACTGGAAATTATATAACACCCGGCGAATCTCTACAGTAATTAATGATATGAATGTTACTTAATAAAATTGCACTTTCCCATGGACTGCTATTTAGTTAAAATTAGTTTCTTAATTGTTAAATAGATGTTGCATTATATATAAAAATTGTCAGCTGCGGGATAGTTCGCGTTACTTCCATTTTCTTACGCATTGAGTGGGACTTAATATTCATCTTCGGTAGATCAAGGTTTACTCTGAAAGCTTAACCAAGTCATATCCATTTAAGGTCATAGAATTTCTAAGTCTAACGTAAGGTAAAATCTTACACTTTTATATTATATTATAAATAAATATCTTGGTGGAAATCAACATACACTAAATAACTTAAATCTAAATTTATCTACATAATTAAGGGATTTGTTAATATCGTTTTTAATAAATAAATCTGAATAATCGACAAGTAGAACTCTGTATAGGGTAAGTGTATCAGTTTCCGGCCACCTAGCGCAGTACCCGGCCACTTTTGACTCAGTAGCCGGCCAGGTTCTTTCTTTTGTAGGAAATCTAATTAAATACTTTTTTCAATAAATAAGTAGGTATGTATTTTTTGAGCCATTATTTAATGTTTAATGACATTTTCTTATACTTGTTTTATTTGGATAATTAAATAGCACTTTGAAGTTCAGCCTTCTTTTGTTTATAATCAACGAGATTAAAACTTGTCCTAGTTTACTAAAACAAAGACATTTCTTCCAAAAAACATAAGAATTCGCAAAAGGTATTAATTTCAGTCTTTTTTTGTAGGTAGGTAGGTGACTACATAGCCTACTTGGAATGTACTTAAACAAAATACATTTGTACAAAGATATACTTAAATTAAAAAAAAAACACATTTTTCTTTTACATAAACGATAGGTAGGTATAAGGTTCAGTCTTCTACAATTTTACTGACATTTTTTTAATTAAATTTAATTCATAAATAAAATAGTAATTAAAAATAAACAATTCAACAAAATAGGTAGTTTCTTAATTTAAAAAAGAAAAAATAACAGCAAAACAATATTTCTTTCAGAAAAAACCTTAGTCTAGCTTACCTACTAAGGAACTTTCAAATATATTAAGTAGGTACTGTTTTGTACCTACATTGGAGCTTAAGGATATCTCTTCTAGTATAGAAAAACTCAGGTACCTAGGTACATTTTTATGTACATATTTGAGTCCAGCAAATATCATAAACGTCTTCATATGGCAAAAACCTTATGTACATTTTAGGTGATACCACAAAGGACAAAGATCACAACCTATGTTTTTCAGACCGTCTTCTTCAGTATTTCTTATTAGATTGTCTTAACATTTGTTGCATTTAATGGTTTGTTTCGTGGTTTTTCTTTTACGTCCAGATGATCTTTGTGCTTCCTTTTCTTTTTTTTCGTAACCTTTCATCTTTCACTTTCTCTACCGCATCAATGTTTTGTTGCTTGGCCTTTTCCTTACGCTTAAAGATATCCCTTCAAGCCTGTGAAGATATTGCACTGGGAGATCGGCAAGCCTGTGTAGTATTTTTCTTTTTCATAGGGTCAGGTTAAAATAAATGTTTCGATAAATGAAGCGGAGATCTTGATCTGCAGGGCGAACAGGATGGATTGTTTTCAGTTGAATTAATTTGTTTTAGATTTGAAAATGGTTTTTGAAGTGATGGTGAATTAAATATGGTGGATCCTGGAGTTTTGAAAATATTGCTTTTCGCAATGGAGAATCTATCTTCTTTAGCTAGTTGCACAGATTTATGCCTCAAATTCTGTAGGCTGTGCAGTAAAACTTTCCATTACGTCTTGAACGCATTTTCCAAAGTCCACAGCATTAGAATCGAATGGAAAAAGTCCGCATTTACGAAATCCGTTCTTAGTGGTTTCTGCCAAATGGTTGTTATAGGACAGGACTGTTTCTGAAAGTGGACAGAGATCCTTTCGCGTTAAAACTGTTCCAATGTGTTTTATGTGCCACTATCGAAATGTTTTCTTCCCAATCTTCTTTAAGTGGCTTGAATACGCTTACATCAGCTGATTGGAGAATATGGGTTGTGTTTGGCGGCAAGGCATAGAGAATAATGTTTTTGCGGCACAAAGCTGGCTTAGTTGCATCGATAGGTGCGATTTGTGACCGTCTACAAAAAGCAAAACCGGTTTCTTTACTTTTTTGTTATCAATCCATTTGACCACACAGTTAGCAATATATTCGTAGAAGGTTTCACTTCGCATCCAACCCGATGAAGTTTTTCCCAAAAACCAATTTTTCAGGACGCTCATGACAATCTCCTTAGGTATGTAAGGAATGTAAGGAAAACCACCAAAGGCGATAAAAGCTCTCCGGAAGCTGTCATCATTGCTAGAACCGTTATCATGTCTTTTCCTTTAGCCATTTGTACTTGGTAAACATTTTTAAAACCCTTCGGAGCTACTACTTTTCCCGTTTTCAGGCACAAGGAAAAGCTGGTTTCATCTCCATTGATTATTCTATCTGGATCGAAGAGGATATCATTATGTCCGTTTTCTATAAGGAAGCTCTCTAAATCATAAAACCACTTTTTAATGCTGTTTTTTATCACGACGGCTTTGCCTTTTGATATCGTCTTATCTTCCCTTAAGCCTAAGTAGGGGTTTCGTTTAAAGAACAACCTAAGCCTAGTTCTTCCTCGGCGATCATCTTTGAAAAGGTTATCGCTTTTTTCTGTTTTTATAATTTTTTGTACGGTGTCCAGAAGGTCGTCTTTTTTCAAAGGGAATCCACACTTCGGTACATTAATACACCAATTCGCAAGTTCGATTCTTTGCGTACGTGAAAGTTCTTGTGATTGTGCCATAGTAATCTTTTGACAAAAAAATAGTTAATACATTTTATTGGATTTTGGAGGTAGACAAAAGTATTTTCTTTCGTTTAAACGTGAAAAAGATAAATTATTCGATTTCAGGCAAAGTTCTAGTATACCACCCTGGCCGGTTTGCATAATTAAGGTAACCATGACAATTTTACATAAAACATGAACAGAGTTATATTATTATGAATATTTGGTTTTAAAATATTATTTCTCATTAAAATGTCCATAACTTACCGTTAAAAAAACAGTAAAAAGCAGAAGGCGAAACAATTTATAATATATGACGGAAATGCTGCCACTGCGTTTAATTAAACTAATATTTCACTTTGAGATGTATTATACAATTCACATCTCAAATTCACACAGAGAATTCTATGCATGAACCCATAACGGTGCACATATGCGCATGTTTTTAAGAAAAATAATTCTCGTTTCTTTTTTCCTAAGCGTGTGAAAAGAATGTTACAAAGCATGATCTCACTGCGTTTATACGAATATTTATCACTGTAATAAAGTTATCTAAATACTTGTCATGCTGAATATACTTTCTTGCTTGGGTGACGCTACAGTTAGGGGTGAACCTGGTCATAAGCTAACAAGCCTCTCCAGTTAGCTCAGCCCTTAGCTAACTGCCTCCAGTTGCTCATTCCAAGGCAGTTGAGGTCACCTTCTACTTGTGCGTGCCCACCTAAGATGTGGTCTTCCTCTACGCTGGTATAATAGTTGGACAGACTTTTGAAAGATCGTGCCTCCAGTGTTCTCTTGTGAGTTCCACACAATTCTTTCAAGTATGATGTTAAAGTAGTCACATGACGCGGTTGGTTATTACTGACCTTGACGAAGCAGCGAACGTTTTTTTTTTTTTTTTTTCCCAAATTCAGCAGATTCGCTAAAAGCTTCCGCCCCTAAAAATCGTTAAATCGTCAAAGAAAAAAGCGTCTGGACGAAAAAGAAAAGCCGATGAGTTACTTAAATTTTTAGAAAATCAAGAAAAAATTGAAGCGTGGCGCGGACCTGCAGGCGGCACTAACAGAATAATAAGTTCTTAAATAACAGATATACGTAAGTACAATTTTTTTTATACAGAAATGTAATGAATGCATCTTGTGTTCTATTTTATGATTAAGGCTAAAAAGTTTCAATGTTCCTTTTGTTTATCAAACAATGCTGTAATGGATTTTGTATTCTTTATTTAATAAAATAATACGTAGGTAGTACAAAAAATCAGTACCTATATCTTTGTGTATGCATATAGCAATCAAATAAGATTTCGTTTCATGCGGCTTTCTTCTTTACGTAGATTCCTTGTTCCAGAAGTGTTACTTTGTAGACTTGTGGTTTCAGAAGTGTTGATTTAAATGTTTGGCGATTTGCTTTCACCTTTTAAAATTATGAAATTTTGAAGAACAACACACGATAGAACAATAAACTTAACATTCTCAATTTTTTTTACATTTAGGCTGTCGAGAATTCTGAATTTGGCTTTCAGGATTCCAAAAGCTTGTTCTCTTGACGAGCTCAAAAAATAATTGTATAGTCTTTCTGTTTCGGTAAGACAACCATTGTCTCTGTATGGGTACTAACAAGTATGTACATAATGGGTAGGCTGAGTCACCTATAAGATGAGTGTCTGGTGGTAGCTTTAAGGATCCATTTTTAAGTTTTTTTCCGAGTTCGCTTTTCCTAAATACATTGGCATTCATGTGACCTCCTACCAGGCCAACCAAAAAACACACTGGCGAATGTTGCATTGCTAAATAATTAAATTTCTCGACTACGCTATCAATTTCTTCGTTCGAGCTAGGCCATTTTACAAATTTCGGTAACAATTTAACAATAGCTTCGCAAGTTTTTAAAAAATTATGGAAAACGCAATTGATAGACTTATTGAATCGATCGCCAATTTCCGTGTATGAGTTTTTGTTGCTCAGGGCCAAAAGAGTAATGTATGTACAGACTCTCTTTTAAGTCTGTACCCGGTCGTCCGGTTTTTGCAGTTTTCCAGAGTGGCTCCATTTCTGATTGCAATTTCTTTAAAGGTAAATATTTATGGTTAACATATACGTATTTTAGGAATGTAGTAAAAAACTATCTATCCGTGGTGTAGTGGTACTAGCAATCGCTTCTCACTCGGAGGGTCAAGGTTCGAATCCTACCCATTGACAAGTTTTTCAAGTTTCTCATTTGTGTAATTGGAACTCGAGACAAAAAAATTCTGCGTGTGAAGGCATAACACTGACACGTAGATTTGGCTGTTGTAGAGTTTCAACCACAAAAAAATAGTGTGAATTACGAGGGGCGTTCAATATATTCTCGGTATCGATATGAAGGAAAATGCGAATTCAATTTAAATTGTTTTTATTTTGCAATATAATTTCCCCTAACATCAATGCATTTCTTACATCTTGAGATAAGCTTTTTTAAACCCTCAAAAAAATAAGTTTCCTCTTTCTCTACAAAATACCCATTTATTGCCGACTTGAGTTCTTCATCATCCGAAAATCTTTTTCAACGAAGACATTTTTTCAAATCCGGAAACAGGAAATAATCACTAGGGGCAATGTCTGGACTATAGGGTGGGTGTTGGATTTCTTCGAAACCACAATCTCGCGCAGCAGCCTTGGAAACTCGCGCCGTGTGAACAGGAGCATTGTCATGAAGAAGCAACACACCCGCTGCGAGTTTACCCCGTCTTTTCTTTTTAATTTCCTCCCGCAAATTATGCAAAGTGGAAGCGTAGGATGTGGCGTTGATGGTTTCACCTTTTTTTTTGTACTCAATGAGCAAGATTCCCTTTGAGTCCCAAAAAACTGTGGCCATGAGGGGGGTCTGTTCCTTTTTTATGCCACTGCATGAACTCTTGTTTGCTTTCAGGGTCATAGTGGTGGACCCATGTTTCGTCCCCAGTAACAATTCGATCCATAACACCGTCCGCGTTCTCACTACACATCTCCAAAAGCTCTCTACAGCATGCGATTCTCACTTTTTTTCTGAGGCGCTGTGAGCATTCGTGGCACCCACCTTGCACTGACCTTTGAAAGGTTAAGATGGTCATGAAGAATGGTGTGAATGGTACCAATTGAAAGCTTGGTGATCTCTGCCATCATTTTCACCTTTATTCGGGCATCCTCAAGATCAAGTTTTTCGACTTCTTTGATGCTTTCTCCCGTACAAGCAGTAGCCGGGGCGCCGGAGCGGGGGTCGTCTTCAATGCTCTCTCTGCCTCTCTTGAACTCACTTGACCACTTTTGCACAGTTGATAATGAAGGTGCGGAACCCTGGTAAACAGCCACCATCTCTTCATGAATAGTTTTTTGACTTTTTCCTTGCTTAGTGAGAAATTTAATTACAGCGCGATGCTCAATTTTCACCATCATCGTCTCAGTTGCCATTATGATTCTGTTTAACTAGAGATAAAACGCGAATTAATAATCACATTTATATGAAATTTTACATGAATGCACTAAAATAATAGTATTACTTGATAAATAAGTCAATTTATATATACAACCACAGCTTCACCCCGATACCGAGAATATGTTGAACGCCCCTCGTAAGATTAGTTATAACTTCAAAGATGTCACTTTCCTCAACAGTTGTAAAGTCTTTGTTAAATTACTATTACTTCTTACATTCGATAAGAATGAGTTGTTTAAACTGTCAGGGTCCAATAAGCAATCAAAGTCATTTTGCTTGCCAACACCAATACTACGCAAGTTTCTCTAAAAGGTCTTGAAATCTAATGATATGTTTAACTTAGAGAGTTAGTAATGGCGTTTGGACTTCCGCGTCACATTGTTCGGGTAGTTCCTGGCCTGACGAAAGTGTTGCCAGTTGCTCGAAGTTGATCTTTTTTCCATTTGTGATACAGCTTTCTTCGCTCATTAATGGTACATTTTTATCGAATAGCTCCAGAACAGAGTTTTGAAAGAAGGATTGACCCCAACATATTGCATTAACATTTCTGTGTAGAATGTCAAAATTGATTTTCTTATATATAAGTGAACGTTGTGAAAAATAAATTTTATAAGTCAGAAAAATTAAATTGTCAGATATGCCGTCAACAGATTTGATCACAAAGAAGAACATTTTCCGCATCCGACACAGCGATGAGATCGAGTAGACTTGGTATTACATTCGGTGCATATCGAATGCAAGCGAGGAGCTAACAATTGCAAGACCATTTTCATAAGATCAAGAAATTGCCTCGACAAACTATTTTTTCATTAACAAGTTTGTGTTGAAAACTCCACACAAAATTGTTATACCATATGAAATATCCGATTTTATAGTAAAAATTTTAAAGCTAATACGAGGATGGTCAATAAGTCCGTGATTTTTTGAATTTCTGACCTCTTTACTGAAACAGCAACACTGCTCCTGTCAACAGGCATCTGTCAGTTGACTCCTGTCAAAATTTAAACTTGCTGCGTCAGTTAGTTTGTGTTTGACAGCTATTTTTATCAGACTACTCACTAATTTGAGGAGAAAATGGAAAAAAGTGAATTTCGTGTGCTTATTAAGCATTATTTCTTGCGAAAAAAAACCATTACCGAGACCAAGGCTAAGCTTGATAAATACTATGGGGACTCTGCACCATCGATTTCAATGGTAAAAAAGTGGTTTACTGAATTTCGTTGTGGCCGTACAAGCACTGAAGATGCCGAACGTCCTGGACGCCCAGTTGAGGTCTCTACACCCGAAACAATCGAAAAAATTCACGATATGGTGTTGGCCGACCGAAGATTGAAAGTGCGAGAGATTGTGGAAGCCGTAGGGATCTCACATGGCTCAGTGGTTTCAATTTTGAATGATCACTTGGGCATGAGAAAGCTTTCCGCAAGATGGGTGCCGCGTTTGCTCACAGTCGACCACAAACGCAATCGTGTAACAACTTCACAGGAAGGTTTGGCGTTGTTTAATCGCAATATGGAGGAGTTTTTGCGCCGTTTTGTAACCGTGGACGAAACATGGATCCATCACAACACACCAGAGAACAAACAACAGTCAAAACAGTGGGTTTCTAAGGGTGAATCGGCGCCAAAGAAGGCCAAGGTGGGTTTGTCAGCCAATAAAGTTATGGCGACTGTTTTTTGGGATGCACGCGGGATAATCCATTGACTACCTTCAAAAGGGAAGAACAATCAATGGGGAATATTATGCCAACTTATTGGACCGATTCATTGACGATTTGAAAAAAAACCGACCTCATTTGGCCAAGAAAAAAGTTCTTTTCCACCAAGACAATGCAAGGGTGCACACATGTGCAGTTGCCATGGCAAAAATCCATGAATTGGGCTATGAATTGCTCCCTCATCCACCCTATTCTCCAGATTTGGCTCCGAGCGACTACTTCTTGTTCCCAAACCTGAAGAAATGGCTTGGTGGAAAAAGATTTGACTCCAATGATGAAGTCATCTCGCAAACAAAGGCCTATTTTGAGGACCTCGACAAATCATTTTTTTTGGAAGGGATAAAAAAATTGGAGAAACTTGGACAAAGTGTATAGAGCTTAAGGGAGACTACGTTGAAAAATAAAATTATTTTTTTATCAAAAAATCTGTGTTTTATTCCAAAAGTCACGGACTTATTGACCCGTCCTTGTATGTCGACTTATTGTCATTGGGGATACTCCCATGCTTTGTGCAATCTCTCGCACCGATTTCGTTGGGTGAGCGTCCACCGTTGCTCTTAAAACATCGTCTTCAACTAACGAAAAGCAGCAGTATAAGAAAATAGAAGGAAAAGATAATACAAATAAAAGTAGAACTAATGATAAGCAAAATAAAAGGTAGAAAAGTACTGTAAAATGCTTGTGTGGGTACAAATGATAGAACTTATTCTTTTCAATACAAATCCCTTTATTCAGTACAGTTACAATTCACTATTTAATTCTTTCTCTCAGTACAATTCAATTTCTCAACCACTTATACTTTTCTTATCTTTTACTTAAACCACTTAATCACTTCTTCTAATTAACACTTCAAATTCAACTTTGGAACTCATTTGCATACCTTTGGGATGCTGGTATTTATACTCGAATGACATACTTCGAGAACAATCCTCGCCATCCAGCGTCCCATACAATTTCCAATTTGCTAGAAAATTCGGTTCTACTCTCCAGTCGAGACTGCTAATCCAGTATCGAAACCTTCTAGTCTTCGAGTTCCGACATTTTCTGCTAGATGTCGCTGCTCACATTTGACTGGTTATCACATTGCTCCCTCCCTACAGTTGTTCGTCCCGAACAACTTCGTCATTCAGCATCCCGTTGAAATGACACATTCTATCCAAATGGACCACTTTAAATTTTCCTCGATCCCCACGCTGGATCCGATAGACAACGTCATTAATGCGGGTTATCACCTTGTATGGACCTTCCCAGTCCTGTTGCAATTTTGATGATTTGCCTTTCTTACGCTGAGGATTATACAGCCAAACCAGATCTCCTTCGTTGAAACCGGAAGATTTCGCCTTGATATCGTACCTAGTTTTCATGCGGCTGCTTGCTAGCTTCATCTTTTCTCTGGTGTCTTCATGCAATTTACGAATCCTGCTGCGTAAGTCATTCACGTACTCGTTCACCTCTTTGGGCTCCGTCGGTGGGGATCCGAATTTTACTTCACTTGGCAACCGAATTGTTTGACCAAATAAGATCTCGGATGGTGTGTGCCCTGTTGAGCTATGGACTGCGTTTCGGTAGGCCATTAAGAAGAGGGGTATGTGTCGATCCCAATCCCGCTGGCAGTTGCTGACAATCTTAGATAGATGCTCATTCAAGGTCCGATTGAATCGCTCGACCATTCTATCAGATTGAGGGTGTAGTGGCGTTGTCCTTGTCTTTCTTATTCCCAAATATTGGCATATTTCCTGGAAGACTTTTGATTCAAAGTTTCGCCCTTGATCAGAGTGCAGCTCCATTGGGACCCCAAATCTGCTCACCCAGTTGTTGACTATCTGTTCGGCTACGGTCTTAGCCTCTTGATTTGGGATGGCAAACACTTCCGGCCACTTACTGAAGTAATCCATGACTACGAGAGTATATCGGTTTCCATTAAAGGTTTCGGGAAACGGCCCAGCGATGTCGATGGCTATTCGTTCGAAAGGTGCTCCGACATTGTATTGTTGCATTTGTCCATGTGGCTTTACTTTTGGACCCAATTCTCGACATCTTGTTTAGCGCTTAGCCAATAGAAACGTTCCCTTAGCTTTTCCAACGTCTTGTTTATTCCCAAATGGCCTCCTGAGATTCCGTCATGTATTTCATGGAGCACTTGGTTGACTCTGGATCGTGGCACAATTAGCTGCATACGAGATGTTGTCCCATCTGCACTTTCCCATTTTCTCTTCAGCAATCCATCTTGCACAAAAAGCGAGTCCCACTGTGCCCAGTATGCCTTCAGAGTTTGGCTCCGATCTGATATCTGCTGCCAGCTTGGTCTTTCCTCGTGTTCTTTCCAGGCCAATATTGGTTCGATGTCATTGTCTGCCTGTTGGGAGGAACGGATTTCGTCTATACTCCAACCCTCTATTGGCTCAGTCCTGATCATTTGGATAGCTGCCTGTTCTTTTGCTTCTTTACGATTGCAGTGTTCGCATTTTACTCCGCATGGTCGACGAGAGAGAGCATCAGCATTTGAGTGGAGTGTTCCCTTGCGGTGTTGCACTTCAAAGTCGTAACCCTGCAACTGCTCGATCCATCTTGCAACTTGGCCTTCAGGGTTCTTAAATTGGAGTAGCCATTTCAGAGCTGCGTGGTCTGTCCGGAGAATGAACTTTTGTCCGTAGAGGTACTTATGGAAATGCTTCGTAGCCAGAATTAAAGCCAGAAGCTCGCGCCGGGTTACACAGTAGTTCCGTTCAGGTCTGGAGAGTACTTTGCTGTAATATGCGACCACTTTCTCTTGACCGTCATGAACTTGGGAGATCACAGCTCCGACCCCAACATTGCTAGCGTCTGCGTCCACGATGAACATTTTTCCGGGCGTCGGGTAACCCAAGATGGGGGCATTGCACAGCTGTCGCTTCAGTTCTTGAAATGCTTTTTCGCATTCTCCAGACCACCTGAACTGTCGGCCTTTTTCTGTAAGTTGATGCAGGCTCTTTGCAATGCCAGCAAAATCCTTTACGAATCTTCTGTAATACGTGGCGAGACCCAAGAAGCTTCTCAGTTGGTGTTTATCTTTTGGAGAAGGCCAACTTTTCACGGCTTCGATTTTGTCGGGATCCGTTCTTACTCCTTCCGCTGATATAATGTGACCCAGATATTTTACTTCCGGACGAAACAAGGCACACTTTTCTGGGTTGAGCTTTAAATGAGCACTTCGTAGCCTCTCAAAGACTTCTTTTAGATTTTCGCGGTGCTCCTCGTACGTCTTACCTATGACGATAACGTCGTCCAAATATACTAGGCAGGTTTTCCAGGTGAGTCCTTGCAATGTTCGTTCCATTAGTCGCTCGAAGGTGGCTGGAGCGTTGCACAGTCCAAACGGCATCACTGCAAACTGCCAAAGACCGCTTCCTGTAGTGAAGGCAGTTTTCTCACGATCTGCACGATTTATCTCTACCTGCCAGTAACCGCTCTTCAAGTCACGTGTTGAAAACCATTTCGCTCCAGAAAGCATATCCAAAGTGTCATCGATTCTCGGAAGTGGGTAGCTGTCCTTTTTAGTGACATCATTGAGACGTCGGTAGTCTACACAAAATCTCGTGCTGCCATCTTTCTTCTTCACGAGGACCACTGGAGATGCCCACGGACTTTGCGATTCTTCAATCACTCCCTCAGCTTTCATCTTCGACATCATTTCGGCAACTTCTGTTTGCTTTGCCAATGGAAGACGCCTTGCAGGTTGACGGATTGGTCGAGCGTCTCCGGTGTCAATGTGGTGTTGAACAATATGCGTACGTCCATATTCTCCGTCTTGTGTAGCAAATATATCAGCGTACTCACCGATTAGTTTTTCTGCCAGGATTCGCTGATCTTCGTCCAGATTACAGAGGCTGAGAATTTTGTTCTTAATTTTTATGCTCTGAACTGTTGTGACCGGTTTTGCACCCTTTTTTTCCGTTGTGGTCGATATAGCCTCAACAGGTACGCATTTTCCCACTATCTCCCCCTTTTTCACCTTTACACTGAATGTCTTTGGATTTAGAATCCTTACAGGGACCATGTTGTTCTTTGGCTCCACTAAGGTCTTTCCCACCATGAAGTCTCTTTTCTTTTCTGGCTCCATCAAATAGAATCGGTGGCTACCAGGACCACCTTCCACTTTTGCCCACAAAATTGCTTCTGACGAAGGCTCTAGACTCTGATTGCTGCAGATGACGACATTTGAGACTGAGGTATTGGCGTTCCCGTATATCATTGGTATCTCCATGTTTCCGTATTTCAGGGTTTGTGCCCCCAAGTCGACTACAAGTCCATGTTCTCTCATGAAGTCTGTACCAATGATGCACTCGTCACATATGTCAGCTACCAGAAACGCGTGAGTGAATGTTATTCCGGCCAATTGGATTTTTATGCGAACTTCACCATATACCTTAATCGTTGCTCCTGTAGCTGTTCGCAAGCTGCAACTGCTAGTGTTATGCAGCCAAGACTTCTGCACAAGATTCCTCCTGATGATTGAGGCCGTGGCACCGGTGTCTATTGTTGCCATCCATTTTTCTTTTCCACTGACTACTTCTACTAGAAGGCTTTCGCTGCATCGTTTTGCCAGCGAGACTTGGATGATGGTCCTGGGGCCGTCGACTCCTGCTACCAACTTCTGCCCCGCGAAGTTGGTGCTTAAGCATTTCCCGACTGATGGCTTCGGGAAGGTTGACCGGCTTCTTGATAGCTGTTTCTGCTGGTTTCTTCCTCTATTTGCTTGCCACCACAGTGAGGGCAGTCTTTTCGTCGCACCGGTTCTTTACACTGCCTTTGAAGGTGTCCTATTTTATTGCAATTCCAGCAGCGCATTATCCGTCTATCCCGTCGAGTATCTCGTTCCTCGGCACTAATTCTTGTGCAGGAGCATTCGACAGATGCTACTTCCTTGACGAAATGTGTTCCCCTGGAAGCCTGATTGGCTGCTTCCATCGCCAGAGCGAAGGCAAGTGCTTCAGCAAGGGTTCTTTTCCCGGCCATCCTTACAGCTGACTGTAGCTTCGAATCTGCAATTCCCCTGATAAATGCATCTTTTGCCATTTCGTCGATAATTTCCTGGCCTGCGGTGGGGTATGACAGATGTGCAAGTCTACTCACGTCTGCTTGGAGCTGCTGCAGTGTTTCTCCTCTTTGCTGCATTCGGCTTTGCAATTGGACCTTGTAGACCTCCTGCATGTGGCTATCCCCAAACCGTTTCTCTATAGCCTGTACTAAAGTCACATAATCTTTATGCTTTTCGATGTCTACTGTTTGCAACAATTCTGCTGCAGGACCGTGCAAGGCCATTGTTAGGGCAATGCACTTTTCCTCATTGTCCCAGTCGTTTGCACAGGCAGCCATTTCAAACTGCTTCTTATAAGTAGACCATGAGGTCTGGCCATCGAATGAGGGAGGCTTCAAATCTTTTCTCCTTGGACCGCTTAAAGAACATTCTCGCAGTTTCTGTTTTCGCACTGTGTCGAGCTCTTTTGCCAGTTGGTGAACTTTGCTGTCCATTTCTTCGAATTTTTCGCCAACATTCTTCTCTATTGTATCAAATTTGTCATCAACGTTCTTCTCTATTCTATCAAATTTGTCATCAACGTTCTTCTCTATTCTTTCAAATTTGTCATCGATTTCTTCGAATTTTTGCTGGAGAGTGTTATTTTGTTCTTCCAGTTTTTGTTCTAGACTATTCTTTTGTTCGTCGAATTTTTGTTCAATGCTGCTCTTCTGCTCGTCTAGATTTTTCTTTTGTTCATCCAACTTTTGTTCGAGACTATTCTTTTGTTCATCCAGCTTTTGCTCGAGACTATTCTTTTGTTCTTCCAGATTATTCTTTTGTTCATCCATTTTCTGTTGAAGACCGTCCAAATTTTTCTTCTGTTCGTCCATTTTTAACAAGAGGAGTTGCATCATCGCAGACATGTCACTGCCGGTACTTGTCTGTTCATCCTCGTCAACATCAAAGGAATATGCATCAGGATCATGACCCTCGTTGTTCAAAGCCTCCTGAAGTCGGAGCACCAGGTCACTTTTTCCTCCACTGGCGCTGAGGCTTCTCTTGTTCAACTCGGATTTGAGTTGGACGAGGGTCAACTGCAATAGTTTTCGACCCATTCTAGCTTTTTCAAATAGTCAGCAAACACTTTTTTTTTTTTTTTTTTTACACACAATAAGTCCTATCCCACTTCTGACACCAATGTAAAATGCTTGTGTGGGTACAAATGATAGAACTTATTCTTTCCAATACAAATCCCTTTATTCAGTACAGTTACAATTCACTATTTAATTCTTTCTCTCAGTACAATTCAATTTCTCAACCACTTATACTTTTCTTATCTTTTACTTAAACCACTTAATCACTTCTTCTAATTAACACTTCAAATTCAACTTTGGAACTCATTTGCATACCTTTGGGATGCTGGTATTTATACTCGAATGACATACTTCGAGAACAATCCTCGCCATCCAGCGTCCCATACAATTTCCAATTTGCTAGAAAATTCGGTTCTACTCTCCAGTCGAGACTGCTAATCCAGTATCGAAACCTTCTAGTCTTCGAGTTCCGACATTTTCTGCTAGATGTCGCTGCTCACATTTGACTGGTTATCACAGTACATATAAGTTGTATGGATGGAATTAAAAAAAATTAAAGAAAAGGTTGTAGGGACATTTTGACTTGGTGTCTTCTATCACAGCAACATAATTTAAATCCGATAAACTCTTGATGATTGATGTTCTTCCATTAGCAGTTTGTTTACTATCACAGTTCCGCATCTAATAAACATTGCAGCCAGGTGTTTGTTGCGCTTTAAGCTGATGGATTGAAAGACAGAGCGATGAAATTTAGTTAGGCCCCCCTCTAAACCGAAGTTGTGTCTATTGTTTAGTTTGCGATACTCTAGCATACTTTCAAAATTGAATTTTTCTCATCTCGGTTTTTATATTCTATTATCACTGGAGAGTCACCACTAAATGTTTTGTTTCACCGTGGGTGGAGAAACATTGAGAGTAAAACAAAGCCTCTACGACATTTGTTTAAGGTTCTCTTCTGGCAGCACATACCCAGTTTATCCGACAGCTCAATGTACGGTGAAGCAATCCACATTGGTTCAATACGCTCATATAAACACCACTTCAAACCGGACTGAAATATTCAACACGCATACGTTCATTTCTGCTTATAAAACGCATTGAAAATTTGTAACCGCTTTGAAATATATAGGATTTTCCAATTTGATAATTTTTTTTTAATTAAAACGCAAACCACATTTGAGATATTTCAAAAACTTTATTATCGGCTTGAAGTACAATCAAAACATTTATGAATGGAACTCGACTTGGCTCTGAGCTCTTCCAACGTCGTCGGCGTGTTGGCATAAACCAGTGACTTAACGTAGCCCCACAGAAAATAGTCGAGTAGCATTAAATCGCACGAACGAGGCGGCCATTCGACTGGCCCATTTCTTCAGATAACACGCTCACCACACTTACTCTTTAATAAATAAATCGATTGAAGCGTGTGCTGTGTGGCTTGTGGCATTATCCTGTTGAAACTACATGTCGTCCAAGTCCATATCTTCCAACTGGTGCGATAACGCTGACCATTCACAGTAACGTGACGATCGTTATCGTCGACGAAAAATATGGCCCAATAACGCCGCCGGCATGCAAACCGCACCAAACAGTTATTTTTTATGGATGAAGTGGTGATTCATGAAGCGCATGTGGATTTTCACCCGACCAATAACGCATATTTTGCTTATTGACGAACCCATTGAGCCAAAATGAGCTTCGTCACTGAAGATGAAATTCATCATCTTGGCGCATCTTCTCCAGAACCCAATCGGTCCTTATAAGCATTGAAAAACATTCGGCAAATGCGAGGATTGTTAATAGCACAATTGTTGTGGTGAGAGTTAAAGCGGATACATGCACGAATCTAACTTTAAAGGAAATGGGACAACAATGGGTATTGCCAACATTTTTTCACCAAAAAAGTCTCGGCAACTTCACAACGTCTTTTAAAAGATTATTAGTTAATTAGTTTAAAGAGGCCAAAATAAGGTGACAGGATATTAGGGTAGGCCGGTGTGTAGTTGTGAGCACTGTGTAAGTCATCTTGAACTCGACCAGAGTCAGTTCTAAATTTCCAAAATTAAATGAAGTCAACTGTTTAGTGCCCAACCTAAAAAAATTGCGCATTTGCGTAGCATATCTGTTGAAATTTGCTCATGGCCATATATTTTACAGAAACTACAGAAACACGCAACGCAATAGCGCAAACCGAATTCAAATTTGAAGGGCACATAAGTGAAGTTCGAAGGTACAGTAAAGAACAAAAATAAGAATTTTGAATGACATTTCGTTAAGGACTGTTCTAATTCGACAGATTAGAACATAAATTATTATAAAATAAATAATTCGCATAAATTTTAGTAAACCCTTTTCTTATTACATTTACGTAATAATAAAAATATTCTTTTAATGAAATTCATATGTGTTTAAAGAAAGTAACTACAAACAATTTTTGTGATTCCTGTTAACGGAGGAGTACGCTTGCGTCGACTTCGGAAAAATGAGATGCCAAAGCTATTGGTCTAAAATCGGAAACCTAAACGGCATTTTATTTTATCATAATCTAGTCGGTGAACTAGGATGTTTCGAAATAATCTAAAATTGTTAAAACGACGTGCAAAATACTTAAAAAAAAAATTAGAAAAATGAGTGTTTTTACTAACTAACGAATCCGTCTACGAACACAAAGAAAAACACTTTGGGTAAATCGGGCAATTAATCTCTTAGAACTCTTGTATAAAGGTTCAGAAAAGACATTTTGAGAAAAACGCGTGTAAAATTATTTTCCGTTAAAAGACTTAATTTAGTAAGTTCATTCCTTATATTTCGTTAGTTACCGGTACTAGGACCAAACATTTCATCGAATGCGTCTTCTTACTCTTCACGAGCTTTTTTTTTTAGCAATTCGAGCTTCTTCGGTCGACAGAAATATTACCATTTTTTTTTATTTCATATCGTGGAAGTATGCAACGTTTATCTGGTTTTCAATATTATTACCTTCTTGTTTCGTCTGAAAAAAAAATTTCGCTTGCTTAATTTCTTTTTTTCCTCGTTTCCATGGTTAACCAAAAGGATCAACTCTTTTTTCAGACTGAAATACCACCAAGAGCATATGTTGGAATTCCTCCTGCCTGTTTCGAAGTGTCAGACTGCTCAACGGGCCGAGGACGTCAAAACAGTATAGAAGTTTTTTTTTCTTTTTTTTTGTCTAAATTTAAGCAAATCGTGCCAAAGACAAATCATCTCGAACTCCATCTGAATCTACGAAGAGTTAGAATAGGCTGCATGTACAAAATACTATAGTCTCTGGTCTAATCTTACCATGCTCTTGTTATGATTTCAATTTCATCTAAAAGAATAACACGAAACTCTAAGCGCATTCTCTGGATGATTTATTATGTTTAATACAAATATTCTATGGTAATTCAATTTGAGAACCTATGTTCGATGCAATTATGCCCACCAGAGCTAGAGTTTGTTTCTTTTAGATAAATCCTAAAGACTGTTGAAGCAGTATAGCACCGATTTGGATCAAACAAGTTTGAACTTCAAGCTTTCAGGGCTACTTGCCTGTCCGTGAGTATTTGACATTCCAAGCTGGTGTCCCTCTCATAACTATCTGCTTTTTACGTGGTAGATAAGTTATCCCAACGGTAATTATTGTGAAAACGCGGAGGAGTGGTCAATTAAACCAATATTAGTAACCCACTTCGGGTATGTTAGCTTTTGCGTTGGCCCATTATGGGCTCATCCGCCACTATCTCGTTTCCAAGAACCCGTCTTGTTCTTGGAAATCTTTATCGGCCTGAACACCGAAATGAGGCAGTAGCCCAGCTAAAGTTTGTTTTTAGCTTCCATTCGAAGCTGTAGCACCACCGTTGATTCCGTTTAGAATTCGTCCACTGTCGTGTTTATAGTGCTGTTATTTTGTCTCTTGCTCAGCACTCGCGGCTTATATAGTAAGTTTAGCAAGTTGAGGTTGGATGGACAACAACCGGTACTCAATGACTACCACATTGAAATAAAATACGTACAATTGATGTATAACAATAGCAGTATTTTATTATGGCCAGATGATCCATACAGATCATTGGTTTATACATGTATTACAACAACACAAGATCCAGAAACCTATCTGGATCATAGGCCCTTATTCCGGTTGTCACCTCACATGCCATGTGACGTGAGAGTGAGAGTACGGTTTCGGTATTCTCGTTGTCACCCTGGGTGACATCTGTCGGTATCTGTCTCGACAAAAATCGGGAGTCGTAGTATTCTCGTTCTCACTTACATCGTCACGAAGTGACAATTTTAGTCGGTAGGAAAACTTCAGTGAGAAGAAATATGGAGAACGAGAAAACGTAAGTAAAGCGGTTTTTTAATAGAAATCATAAAGAGTTAAGGTAACAAATAAAAAACAATTTGAACGCTTAGTTCTTATTATGGAGCAGAACGTGGATGTGGCCAGAGGATTGCAATTTGCTGGAGGATTCAACACTGATAAAGTAAAATATAACGGTGTGTGGCAGGAGATAACCACAACTTTGAATAGTTTAGGGCCACCTGTTCGGACAACCACTGCTTGGCAAAAGGTACTTTTAACGTTACAAAGTTTGTAGAAATGTTAATGTTAAATATGTTTAGGTGTGGACTGGCTACAAATTAAAAAAAAAAAAATTTGCCCACAATAGAAACGAAAGATTTGCAACAGGAGGCGGACCAAATAAGATACAATATAAATGTTGCCAATATCCTCCTCTTCAATTTTTGTGAACAAAAATTCGTTCAACATGGCCCGATAACGATCGCCATTGACTGTAATGGCCACTCCTTACTTATTTTCGAAGAAAAATGGCCCAATTATGCCTCTGGACCAAAATCCGCACCAAACAGTGACTCGTTTTGGGTGTATCGGCTTTTCAATGTATGCGTGCGGGTTTTCTGTGCCCCAAATGCGACAATTTTGCTTGTTTACATACCCGCCAAGATCAAAATGAGCTTCATCTGAAAAGATGATTTTTTTTGGCAAAATCGGCATCTTCTCTAGGTCGATCGCAGGCCCACTTAGCGAAGCGTAGTTCAAGCGTATACACAACCATATTCGTTCAGCGGAAGGATAAAACTAATTATCTGTCAAATCAGACATGAGCTAAGTGTTACCATTCACGAAATAAGCACTAGTTAAAAAAAAAACGTTAGATGGCGGACCCTTTATTTCCCCTCTGAAGGAATCTATTGTAAAATTATTAAAATTCGACAAAACTGTCCATCAAAGTGGGAGAACGTTCGGGCTACCACAGACGACAGTAACAAGCAGTCCTCAAGAATTCGGGCTAAATTACTCGTATGATGCATTAATTCCTCAAGAAACAGGTGAACCACCGCTTCAAGAAGAATCGAATACATCTTATACTCACCACGAATCACACCACTTCACTCCATGAAAGGCTCCAAAGATGCTGAAAGAGAATGACTACAAAAAGGATTTATTGGAGAAGCAAACGAGTTATATTTAAAAAGAATTTGTCGCGAGACAGAGGAAATTTCCAAATATATAAAAAAAAAACATATATATTAAAAGAAGAAAAATGAAAAATATATAAGGATAAGCAAGGAAAAAAAGAACGATTAAATGCAGAAAAGCTACAATTAAAAACAGAAAAGCTATAATTAAAAATAGAAACTTTAGATTATAAGAAAATGAAATTAGACTTGCTAGAAAAGCCAAAGTAACACGCTGGCAATATATTTTTGTTTTTTAATTTTATTAAGTTATTATTACATGTAGAAAATATTTTTTTTTTGTTATATATCTGAATTCAAAAAATAAAGTTAAACAGTTATTAAATTAGAAGTTTTGATGGTAACTGGTAAATAAAAATCAATTTTCTTTTACATACACATATCTATATTAGCGACATTACAGAATTGAGTTCATAACGTTTATTCTTATATTGTTAGCACTTTCTTCATTATTGTTAATTTCCTCGCTATCATTAATTTCTTCTGGTGCGACTTCAGTGTCTTCCATTTCAACATTATATTTAATTCTCAGATTATGAAGAGCGCAACACATTAACTATTTGGGTTGCTTTTTCGAGTTTATAATGTAACTCTCGAGCTCCCAAAAGGCATCGATATTTTTCAATAACCCAATTGTTCTTTCAATAATGCTTCGGGTCTTAGCGTGAATATCATTGAATCTTCCCTCATGAGGATTGGTTTCCCTACCATGGGCTCTGAATGGAGTTATTAAAAAAGGCTTCAATGCATCCCCTAAATAAATTTATACGAGATGTATTCAAAATAACTACATTTATTATAAATAGACTTACCTAAACCCAACTATTTCGTTCGCCGTCGTTAAATTCTCTCTCCAATACATTATGCAGTTCGCTGCTATTCCATACGAAAGAATCATGAGATGCTCCTGGATTATTTGCATTTACAAATGTTATTCTCATCTTATGATCACAAACCTGAATAACTCAAAATATATATGAATTATTTCTATTAGATAACATTTTTAAAACATACCAGCATACATTTAGGCTGTGGTACCCTTTCCTATTATAATATAAATGCTGAATTGAATGCTCCGGAGAAATAATTTTCACATGTGTGCCGTCGATACAACCAATGACACCAGGAAATCCACATTTTTCAAAAAAAGCCAGCTTATTTTGTGTTCTCTCGTCTTCCTCCGGGAATTTAATTAAATCTGCGCAAATTTCATCTTCGAAAATATTTAAAACTTCGCTGCAAATTTTGGAACATGTAGATTGAGATACGCCCACATTAAAGTCGTTCCCAGTTCCCTTTTGGTAACTTCCTTCTGCGAAGAAACGAAGGGCTGCCGTTAATTTAATAATGGGAAGTACGCCAAAGCACCTTGTAACAGGTCTAGTTTTACGATTGAGTATGTTAAGGAGACAATTAAAAGCTTCCTTGGAAACTCTAAAATATCTGACTAACCTGAAAATTAATATAATATTTTTCAAACTAATAAATTGTTAATAATTTTGCAAATACATTGTATGCGGCAATCCAAGGGATTTGAATTGTCTCTTATTTTTCGCCTCCTTAATGTTAAATTTCGACTTCTCTCTTCCTCACTGTCATCAGTTGTATCGTCAAACCACAATTCTACTGAATTAACACTTTTTATTAGCAACTTTAAAACCTCAAACGTCTACAAGATCTACAGATCACACTTTTTATTCAATTCGTCGCGTCAACTTTTAAAACTTCAAACGTCGAAACAATCGATACTCGATTCAGGACTCACTTCATTTGCGACTCACGTCACGCGACAATGAGAATATCTAATGCGAAGTGAGGTCACATGACTATGAGGTTTGTCACTGAAGTGAGGTGACAACCGGAATAAGGGCTATAATCGTGATCGGAAAACTAGTTTATACTACTCTCCACTAGTTTTTAATTTTATTCGTATACATTGGTACAACTGAAACCGATTTCTCGTCTACGGCATTGTCTGATAAGTAATATGAAATATTTTTTTTTAACAATCATTGTTTTCGAACGAGAGAAAATTTTACGAATAATATTTTAATATTTTCGAATTGATTTAATTTTTCAATATATTTGAGTCCTAGTATATTATGTTTATTTGGAGTAAATAAGTAAACATTTCAATCATGGGCAAAAAAAAAAAACTAAATAAAAGTTCAAATTACTGTGCAAGGAATTATTTTCGTTGACATGGAAACTCCACACACCAATGTATTGTAAAATGTTTGTGTGGGTACAAATGATAGAACTTATTCTTTTCAATACAAATCCCTTTATTCAGTACAGTTACAATTCACTATTTAATTCTTTCTCTCAGTACAATTCAATTTCTCAACCACATATACTTTTCTTATCTTTTACTTAAACCACTTAATCACTTCTTCTAATTAACACTTCAAATTCAACTTTGGAACTGATTTGCATACCTTTGGGATGCTGGTATTTATACTCGAATGACATACTTCGAGAACAATCCACGTCATCCAGCGTTCCATACAAGTTCCAATTTGCTAGAAAATTCGATTCTACTCTCCTCGACTGTCTTTGCTAATCCAGTATCGAAACCTTCTAGTCTCCGAGTTTCGACATTTTCTGCTAGATGTCGCTGCTCACATTTGAGTGGTTATCACATTGCTCCCTCCCTACAGTTGTTCGTCCCGAACAACTTCGTCATTCAGCATCCCGTTGAAATGACACATTCTATCCAAATGGACCACTTTAAATTTTCCTCGATCCCCACGCTGGATCCGGTAGACAACGTCATTAATGCGGGTTATCACCTTGTATGGACCTTCCCAGTCCTGTTGCAATTTTGGTGATTTGCCTTTCTTACGCTGAGGATTATACAGCCAAACCAGATCTCCTTCGTTGAAACCGGAAGATTTCGCCTTGATATCGTACCTAGTTTTCATGCGGCTGCTTGCTAGCTTCATCTTTTCTCTGGTGTCTTCATGCAATTTACGAATCCTGCTGCGTAAGTCATTCACGTACTCGTTCACCTCTTTGGGCTCCGTCGGTGGGGATCCGAATTTTGCTTCACTTGGCAACCGAATCGTTTGACCAAATAAGATCTCGGATGGTGTGTGCCCTGTTGAGCTATGGACCGCGTTTCGGTAGGCCATTAAGAAGAGGGGTATGTGTCGATCCCAATCCCGCTGGCAGTTGCTGACAACCTTAGATAGATGCTCATTCAAGGTCCGATTGAATCGCTCGACCATTCCATCAGATTGAGGGTGTAGTGGCGTTGTCCTTGTCTTTCTTATTCCCAACTATTGGCATATTTCCTGGAAGACTTTTGATTCAAAGTTTCGCCCTTGATCAGAGTGCAGCTCCATTGGGACCCCAAATCTGCTCACCCAGTTGTTGACTATCTGTTCGGCTACGGTCTTAGCCTCTTGATTTGGGATGGCAAACACTTCCGGCCACTTACTGAAGTAATCCATGACTACGAGAGTATATCGGTTTCCATTAAAGGTTTCAGGAAACGGCCCAGCGATGTCGATGGCTATTCGTTCGAAAGGTGCTCCGACATTGTATTGTTGCATTTGTCCATGTGGCTTTACTTTTGGGCCCTTGGTAGCCGCACATCTTATGCACTTTTTGCACCAATTCTCGACATCTTGTTTAGCGCTTAGCCAATAGAAACGTTCCCTTACCTTTTCCAACGTCTTGTTTATTCCCAAATGGCCTCCTGAGACTCCGTCATGTATTTCATGGAGCACTTGGTTGACTCTGGACCGTGGCACAATTAGCTGCATACGAGATGTTGTCCCATCTGCAGTTTCCCATTTTCTCTTCAGCAATCCATCTTGCACAAAAAGCGAGTCCCACTGTGCCCAGTATGCCTTCAGAGTTTGGCTCCGATCTGATATCTGCTGCCAGCTTGGTCTTTCCTCGTGTTCCTTCCAGGCCAATATTGGTTCGATGTCATTGTCTGCCTGTTGGGAGGAACGGACTTCGTCTATACTCCAACCCTCTATTGGCTCAGTCCTGATCATTTGGATAGTTGCCTGTTCTTTCGCTTCTTTACGGTTGCAGTGTTCGCATTTTACCCCGCACGGTCGACGAGAGAGAGCATCAGCATTTGAGTGGAGTGTTCCCTTGCGGTGTTGCACTTCAAAGTCGTAGCCCTGCAACTGCTCGATCCATCTTGCAACTTGGCCTTCAGGGTTCTTAAATTGGAGTAGCCATTTCAGAGCTGCGTGGTCTGTCCGGAGAATGAACTTTTGTCCGTAGAGGTACTTATGGAAATGCTTCGTAGCCAGAATTAAAGCCAGAAGGTCGCGCCGGGTTACACAGTAGTTCCGTTCAGGTCTGGAGAGTACTTTGCTGTAATATGCGACCACTTTCTCTTGACCGTCATGAACTTGGGAGATCACAGCTCCGACCCCAACATTGCTAGCGTCTGCATCCACGATGAACATTTTTCCGGGCGTGGGGTAACCCAAGATGGGGGCTTTGCACAGCTGTCGCTTCAGTTCTTGAAATGATTTTTCGCATTCTCCAGACCACCTGAACTGTCGGCCTTTTTCTGTAAGTTGATGCAGGCTCTTTGCAATGCCAGAAAAATCCTTTACAAACCTTCTGTAATACGTGGCGAGTCCCAAGAAGCTTCTCAGTTGGTGTTTATCTTTTGGAGAAGGCCAACTTTTCACGGCTTCGATTTTTGTCAGGATCCGTTCTTACTCCTTCCGCTGATATAATGTGACCCAGATATTTTACTTCCGGACGAAACAAGGCGCACTTTTCCGGGTTGAGCTTTAAATGAGCACTTCGTAGCCTCTCAAATACTTCTTTTAGATTTTCGCGGTGCTCCTCGTACGTCTTACCTATGATGATAACGTCGTCCAAATATACTAGGCAGGTTTTCCAGGTGAGTCCTTGCAATGTTCGTTCCATTAGTCGCTCGAAGGTGGCCGGAGCGTTGCACAGTCCAAACGGCATCACTGCAAACTGCCAAAGACCGCTTCCTGTAGTGAAGGCAGTTTTCTCACGATCCGCACGATTTATCTCTACCTGCCAGTAACCGCTCTTCAAGTCAAGTGTTGAAAACCATTTCGCTCCAGAAAGCATATCCAAAGTGTCATCGATTCTCGGAAGTGGGTAGCTGTCCTTTTTAGTGACATCATTGAGACGTCGGTAGTCTACACAAAATCTCGTGCTGCCATCTTTCTTCTTCACGAGGACCACTGGAGATGCCCACGGACTTTGCGATTCTTCAATCACTCCCTCAGCTTTCATCTTCGACATCATTTCGGCAACTTCTGTTTGCTTTGCCAATGGAAGACGCCTTGCAGGTTGACGGATTGGTCGAGCGTCTCCGGTGTCAATGTGGTGTTGAACAATATGCGTACGTCCATATTCTCCGTCTTGTGTAGCAAATATATCAGCGTACTCACCGATTAGTTTTTCTGCCAGGATTCGCTGATCTTCGTCCAGATTACAGAGGCTGAGAATTTTGTTCTTGATTTTTATGCTCTGAACTGTTGTGACCGGTTTTGCACACTTTTTTTCCGTTGTGGTCGATATAGCCTCAACAGGTACGCATTTTCCCACTATCTCCCCCTTTTTCACCTTTACACTGAATGTCTGGATTTAGAATCCTTACAGGGACCATGTTGTTCTTTGGCTCCACTATGGTCTTTCCCACCATGAAGTCTCTTTTCTTTTCCGGCTCCATCAAATAGAATCGGTGGCTACCAGGACCACCTTCCACTTTTGCCCACAAAATTGCTTCTGACGAAGGCTCTAGACTCTGATTGCTGCAGATGACGACATTTGAGACTGTGGTATTGGCGTTTCCGTATATCATTGGTATCTCCATGTTTCCGTATTTCAGGGTTTGTGCCCCCAAGTCGACTACAAGTCCATGTTCTCTCATGAAGTCTGTACCAATGATGCACTCGTCACATATGTCAGCTACCAGAAACGCGTGAGTGAATGTTATTCCGGCCAGTTGGATTTTTATGCGGACTTCACCATATACCTTAATCGTTGCTCCTGTAGCTGTTCGCAAGCTGCAGCTGCTGGTGTTATGCAGCCAAGACTTCTGCACAAGATTCCTCCTGATGATTGAGGCCGTGGCACCGGTGTCTACTGTTGCCATCCATTTTTCTCTTCCACTGACTACTTCTACTAGAAGGCTTTCGTTGCATCGTTTTGCCAGCGAGACTTGGATGATGGTCCTGGGGCCGTCGACTCCTGCTACCAACTTCTGCCCCGCGAAGTTGGTGCTTAAGCATTTCCCGACTGATGGCTTCGGGAAGGTTGACCGGCTTCTTGATAGCTGTTTCTGCTGGTTTCTTCCTCTATTGGCTTGTCACCAAAGTGAGGGCAGTCTTTTCGTCGCACCGGTTCTTTACACTGCCTTTGAAGGTGTCCTATTTTATTGCAATTCCAGCAGCGCATTATCCGTCTATCCCGTCGAGTATCTCGTTCCTCGGCACTAATTCTTGTGCAGGAGCATTCGATAGATGCTACTTCCCTGACGAAATGTGTTCCCCTGGAAGCCTGATTGGCTGCTTCCATCGCCAGAGCGAAGGCAAGTGCTTCAGCAAGGGTTCTTTTCCCGGCCATCCTTACTGCTGACTGTAGCTTCGAATCTGCAATTCCCCTGATAAATGCATCTTTTGCCAGTTCGTCGATAATTTCCTGGCCTGCGGTGGGGTATGACAGATGTGCAAGTCTACTCACGTCTGCTTGGAGCTGCTGCAGTGTTTCTCCTCTTTGCTGCGTTCGGCTTTGCAATTGGACCTTGTAGACCTCCTGCATGTGGCTGTCCCCAAACCGTTTCTCGATAGCCTGCACTAAAGTCTCATAATCTTTATGCTTTTCGATGTCTACTGTTTGCAACAATTCTGCTGCAGGACCGTGCAAGGCCATTGTTAGGGCAAAGCACTTTTCCTCATTGTCCCAGTCGTTTGCACAGGCAGCCATTTCAAACTGCTTCTTATAGGTAGACCATGAGGTCTGGCCATCGAATGAGGGAGGCTTCAACTCTTTTCTCCTTGGACCGCTTAAAGAACATTCTCGCAGTTTCTGTTTTCGCACTGTGTCGAGCTCTTTTGCCAGTTGCTGAACTTTGCTGTCCATTTCTTCGAATTTTTCGCCAACATTCTTCTCTATTGTATCAAATTTGTCATCAACGTTCTTCTCTATTCTATCAAATTTGTCATCAACGTTCTTCTCTATTCTTTCAAATTTGTCATCGATTTCTTCGAATTTTTGCTGGAGAATGTTCTTTTGTTCTTCCACATTATTCTTTTGTTCATCCATTTTCTGTTGAAGACCGTGCAGATTGTTGGTTTGTTCGTTGAATTTTTGTTCAATGCTGCTCTTCTGCTCGTCCATTTTTTGTTCCAGACTGTTCTGGAGAATGTTCTTCTGTTCGTCCATTTTTTGTTCCAGACTGTTCTTCTGTTCTTCCAGATTTTTCTTTTGTTCGTCGAGACTGTTCTTCTGTTCGTCCATTTTTTTGTTTTGTTCGTCCATTTTTTTGTTTTGTTCGTCCATTTTTAATAAGAGGAGTTGCATCATTGCAGCCATGTCATTGCCGGTACTTGTCTGTTCATCCTCGTCAACATCAAAGGAATATGCATCAGGATCATGTCCCTCGTTGTTCAAAGCCTCCTGAAGTCGGAGCACCAGGTCACTTTTTCCTCCACTGGCGCTGAGGCTTCTCTTGTTCAACTCGGATTTGAGTTGGACGAGGGTCAACTGCAATAGTTTTCGACCCATTCTAGCCTTTTCAAATAGTCAGAAAACACTTTTTTTTTTTTTTTTTACACACACAATAAGTCCTATCCCACTTCTGACACCAATGTAAAATGTTTGTGTGGGTACAAATGATAGAACTTATTCTTTTCAATACAAATCCCTTTATTCAGTACAGTTACAATTCACTATTTAATTCTTTCTCTCAGTACAATTCAATTTCTCAACCACATATACTTTTCTTATCTTTTACTTAAACCACTTAATCACTTCTTCTAATTAACACTTCAAATTCAACTTTGGAACTGATTTGCATACCTTTGGGATGCTGGTATTTATACTCGAATGACATACTTCGAGAACAATCCACGTCATCCAGCGTTCCATACAAGTTCCAATTTGCTAGAAAATTCGATTCTACTCTCCTCGACTGTCTTTGCTAATCCAGTATCGAAACCTTCTAGTCTCCGAGTTTCGACATTTTCTGCTAGATGTCGCTGCTCACATTTGAGTGGTTATCACAGTATTATATTTTTTTTATGAAATGTCGTATTTTGAAAGAAATATGTGTCAAACCAATAACAAGTTTAACACACATACTCGTAGATATAACTGAAAGATTGATACGTATATGTTGAAGTACTCGAATACGGAAGTTCAAATCCGGAAGTCTGGCAGCATTTTTCCGCAGTTGGGGTTAGTAATAATTAGAGTCCGACCGAATATTCGGCTTAAATTTCCACCTTCGGCATTCGGCTTGGGCAAGAAAAGGCCGAAGATTTTGCCGAAACCGAACCATTTTTCCGCAAAAATTTAACTATCATGCGCACCGTGTTTTGGAGGAGATTTCGAGCAAGTCATTTCATGTTTGTTTCGTTTCTGTAGCAGGTAGCTACAGGAATGCTGATATTTTTAATTATTGGGCCTCAAGTCCTTATACCTACTTGAAAAATGTAGCTAACAAATATTTATCAGCTCCTTCTACTAGCGTAGTGAGCGAGCAATTATTCAGTGCTGCTGGACAAATTTATGCTGATCAGAGGGTTAATTTGCAGAGAGAAAATGTACAAAAACTTTTGTTTCTTGCATTTAATATTAAATTATTTAATTTTGATTATTAATTCTACCTAGGCTTTTGGATTTTTTTTACTGGTTATTTTTTGTTTTTATTTCTTTGCCAAGCATTCATTTTGATTGTTCCGTTTATATGTTATTTAAAAGAGTCTACTGCAAAATTTTACTGGCTATTTTGAGTCTTTGTAAAATAAATTAATAAAAAAGAAAATATCTACCGATCAATTTTATCAAACTGATCATTATATTCTAGGTTCTTTAGCATTTTGAAATACAATCTCCATTAGATTCGGCTTCGGCCGAAGGTGTTGAAGAATCCGAAGTTCGACCAAAAAATTCACCTTCGGTCGGACTCTAGTAATAATGTAGTAAAAGTGCATTTTTCTTTCGTTATCAGGATTTCTGTTATAACCACGTGATTTTAGTATTAAATGAAATACGAGGGGCGTTCAATATATTCTCGGTATCGATATGAAGGAAAATGCGAATTCAATTTAAATTGTTTTTATTTTTCAATATAATCTCCCCTAACATCAATGCATTTGTTACATCTTGAGATAAGCTTTTTTAAACCCTCAAAAAAATAAATTTCCTCTTTCTCTGCAAAATACCCATTTATTGCCGACTTGATTTCTTCATCATCCGAAAATCTTTTTCCACGAAGACATTTTTTCAAATCCGGAAACAGGAAATAATCACTAGGGGCAAGGTCTGGACTATAGGGTGGGTGTTGGAAATAATCACTAGGGGCAAGGTCTGGACTATAGGGTGGGTGTTGGATTTCTTCGAAACCACAATCTCGCGCAGCAGCCTTGGAAACTCGCGCCGTGTGAACAGGAGCGTTGTCATGAAGAAGCAACACACCCGTTGCGAGTTTACCCCGTCTTTTCTTTTTAATTTCCTCCCGCAAATTATGCAAAGTGGAAGCGTAGGATGTGGCGTTGATGGTTTCACCTTTTTTTTTTACTCAATGAGCAAGATTCCCTTTGAGTCCCAAAAAATTGTGGCCATGACCTTCCCGGCAGACGGAGTGACTTTGAACTTCTTCGGGGGTCTGTTCCTTTTTTATGCCACTGCATGGACTCTTGTTTGCTTTCAGGGTCATAGTGGTGGACCCATGTTTCGTCCCCAGTAACAATTCGATCCATAACACCGTCCGCGTTCTCACTACACATCTCCAAAAGCTCTCTACAGCATGCGATTCTCACTTTTTTTCTGAGGCGCTGTGAGCATTCGTGGCACCCACCTTGCACTGACCTTTGAAAGGTTAAGATGGTCATGAAGAATGGTGTGAATGGTACCAATTGAAAGCTTGGTGATCTCTGCCATCATTTTCACCTTTATTCGGGCATCCTCAAGAACAAGTTTTTCGACTTCTTTGATGCTTTCTCCCTTACAAGCAGTAGCCGGGGCGCCGGAGCGGGGGTCGTCTTCAATGCTCTCTCTGCCTCTCTTGAACTCACTTGACCACTTTTGCACAGTTGATAATGAAGGTGCGGAACCCTGGTAAACAGCCACCATCTCTTCATGAATAGTTTTTTGACTTTTTCCTTGCTTAGTGAGAAATTTAATTACAGCGCGATGCTCAATTTTCACCATCATCGTCTCAGTTGCCATTATGATTCTGTTTTACTAGAGATAAAACGCGAATTAATAATCACATTTATATGAAATTTTACATGAATGCACTAAAATAATAGTATTACTTGATAAATAAGTCAATTTATATATACAACCACAGCTTCACCCCGATACCGAGAATATGTTGAACGCCCCTCGTAATAGAATGATCGTGATCAAATTAAAATTACACAAGAAAACAGAAAATGAACTTAGATTTTCTCTGTCACAAATTTTTTGCTATAAAGTATTGTGTTCTATACTGAATCTAAATCTATATCAATATGTTGGTCATGTTACACTTACTTCAAAATGTTTTTGCAGATGTTTTACGGCGATATGTTGTCCCTGTGGCATTTCGGAGTAATGCCCATCAGCAAGCATAATAGGACTCCATTTGGCTTGGATCGTTTGCGACGTCCTGGTGGAACCTTTCTCCATGTTTGTCACTTACTGCACCCATTTCCTCGTAAGCACGAAGCAATTCAGCTACAAGATCTTTGTAATTTTTGACTTTTACATTTCCAAGAAAATCTGTCACAACAGTTTTAAACGCCCTCCATGCTCTTAGTTCAACATCAGTGTAGTCAAATTCAATATTTTTCAAAAGTTTCCGTGTTTGTGGTCCAACAAAATATACTATCGTTAATTTTTGCCTCACTAACTTTGGTAATTTTTCTTTCAGATACAAGAACCCTTTACCGGTCCGACCTAGAGGTTTAACGAAGTTTTTCACTAAGCCTAAATTGGTATATGGAGCGGTGGTAGAAATACGTGTTTATGAATCAACCCCTGGTTGGTTCATTAGTATTATTTTTTACACCCGGAGTTAGTGCTCGACGTAGTGGCCATTCTTGCGAATGATGAATTCTTGCACGGCTGCCCCATTCACACAGCAAACAGTAGTGTTTCGTATACCCCAGTCCAACAAGAAGCGCTATAACTTTCAAATTTCCACAGATTGACCACTTATAGTCTTTATACTGAATGTGTTGTAGGATATATCGCATATTCTCATATGATTTCTTCATATGAACAGTATGAATTATAGGTACAGATGGGTATTTACTGCCGTTGTGAAGTAAAACTGCTTTTAAGCTAAGTTTACTGGAATCAATAAATAGTCGCCAATTGCTTGGTTCATGTTTCTGTTGTTCTAACGCATCAAATAAGTTGTCAACATTCATGCAGTATACCAATGTCCTTTCTTGAGCGAAATTCTGTGCAAGTCCTTTTTCACATTTTCGGAAGTAACTTATATGTACGTCACCTTCGAGGAGATTCCATACTTTTAATCTGGATGCTAGGAGTTTTGACTGTGATTTTGGTAGTTTTAAATCTCTAACCAAATCATTCATTTCAGCGTTTGAAATTAAATGCGGCTTTGTTGAACATTCTGGTGTTTGAAACAAAGGTCTGCATGAATACATTCATTTGCTCTAAAAAAAAACGAGTGCAGTACTTTCAGTGTACTCATTCATTGTCATTATTCAACTAAGTGTGCAGCGAATTAGTATACCACACCATAAGAAGCAGCTATACTGCACCTGATAACAAAATGAGCACACTGTTTTCATTCTCTCCCACGCTTAGGTACTTGAACTGGCTCGATGTGAGCGAATCGGGTGCAATGTTTAATAGAAAACGTACACTGTGTACAATGCGTGCACTGAATAAAATGATTTCAAAGTCTAGTTGGTTTCTAGCTTTGAACATGTAGGCGCAATCATCTTATAGTGCAAAAAAGAAAAATAAAATAAATTTATCATGAAGATTTTGATGCTTTGCAGTGGTAGCACTTGCACCAGAGAGCTGCAACGGGTACTTTGTATTTGTGTATACCCGATCAATGACTCAGATTTGGTTTGAAGCAATCGCTTTCGTTGAGCAGCAAGGAATACTCACTCGTTTGCTCATGAACTTAAAAAATACATGTTGGTTGAAGCATTCGAGTCATGCAGATAAATGCATTCGAGTGTTCGGGTATTTTGTGCAGTATTAGCAAATATTGATCGTTTGTTCGGGTGGTTGAACATACTCGACACAATCGAGATACTGCAGACACTCGAATATACCTTTACCCATGCCCATACACAAAACAATATTACATTTCATATGTTGTGTTTTTTGTTTTTGTTGTATGTTGTAATTATGAATTTTTTTTCCTTATCAGTAAAGAATGAAAGTTAACGCATTTGCGTTTGTTCGGGTGGTTGAACACACTCGAGACAATAGAGATACTCGAAACACTCGAATATACCATACACTCACGATGAATTCATGCATATGGAGACATCCATCCGTTCGGTAACATTCATGCGTGACGAGACATACACGAGATTAAAAATCAGTAATAGTACACTACCGCACGAACTCGAAAAAATAATGTCGTGTCTCATACATGTTTGCCCAAGAATTTTTGTTTCGAGTGCGCAGCTTGAACGAGCATGCATCTACCATGCGTTCGATTGACTTGTATCGAATTTTTGACGACAATGATCGAATCGACACGATCATACTCAATGCAGTTCTTTGACTTGCATCAAGTTGAATTGTCACTTTTGTCTAGAAAATATTAATTTCAGAAATATGAATCAATTTGAAATTTGTAAGGATCTCAAAGAATTGTCATAAGAAAATATTAAAAAAAAAAGTATTTTATTTTATTATAAATTACGAAATGTTATACATACCTTTTGCCTTTTTCTATTGCACCTCCATTTCATAATCGTCATTTCCCATTATTCTGTCATTTTAGGGCTCGCCTTTGGCTTGCAAAGGTGTGTACTCAGTGTAGTGTGCACTATTTTTATGAATACCCATTTATAAATACCTGTTCTTTATGAACGTTTATGTAGTTTTCTATTGGGCTTTCTCCGCGTTCGGAAGAAGAAAAGTGACGTCACACCATTTTCCCTCATTTTTTTCAGAATCAAAGTCTCGCTTGTTTTAATTTGAGAATCGAAATTTCTCTCCTCGATTTTATGTCAAATAGTATTGTGTCGCAAACTAGATTTCTGTTTTCGTGCAATCGGCTGTGTTTGGCCAATTTATTAGTGTTCAAATTGGCAAGCAAATGTATTTAAAAAGTTCTTAGAGTTCCATTGAAATAAATATCGGAATACACAACAAGAAGGTCTTCTGACAGCCCAATTGAAAACGATATAAGTATTTCGTTAAAAATGGGTGAAATACTCATTTAGTAGCCAAATATCATGTGATTCACTTATTTTACTTTTCAACCTATCTTGGAACTGGTTTTAAGACATTAATTGCAGACCTCTAGATTGAAAGTCTGGGTCGTTGTCGATTTCCTGTTCGAATTGCATATCATCATTAGTTGAATCACTGGCACATTCAGGTTCTTCGTCCAAACTCCACGATTCTGGTGGTTTTGAATAGTAGGATATTCTTCACTATGTTCGACAGGCCGTAAAGCTGGTGGTAAATTGGGATACTGCACAGTATGCTTGGACTTCGGGCGGATGCCTGTAGGTCAGTGAGATAAAAGTAACAATCTGTGGCATGGTCTTTCGGTCCTCTCCACATCATGGGTACTGCAAAGCGCATATGACATTTTGTACCTTTCAACCAACTTGTTAACAATGTTATATAAGTTTTGCAACATATGTGAGGAGCCCATGATTTATCTTGATCTCCTACTTTAGCTCCCAAATAAAGTTCATAAGCTTTTCGGAAAAGTTGGATGAAATTACGTTTTTGAGATTTAAAAGTTAATTAATTAATTAATTAACAAAAATTGTTGACATTATTCACACACTTCCTAGCATTGTACTTACTTACTCCGTACGCTGTTGAATGCTCACTAATGCACACTATTGAGATAGATGCGTATTTATTACAACAAACAGACAGGAATAAACTTATTTGAACACGATATGTTTGTCAAATCACGCAGAGTTGTGCTATATTTATTCCAATTCTATCCAACATGCGTTGCATACATATAAATATAAAAATGTTTTTTACTAAAAAAAATTATGGGTGATAAGCAATTTCTGTTTCCATATTAGTTTTTAGGGTGCCGAAATACATCTGAAACATCAAACAATCTTCATATCACGAAATATGTGTTGAACAGTGTAATCACACATCCGGTCCCAAAAATATGGGTCGCAGACGTTTTACGCGCAGCCATAACTTTGCCAGAGCTTGGTCTATAAGAGCTCTACAGCTTACTGCGTTTACATTTGATCACAACACGACATCTGCATTAATTTACGTTTATGCTAATTTGTTTTTTTTATTACAGATGTATCGGTTATCAGCAACTCTATCTCGCCTTTCTATTACCCGTCACTGCGCTGTGCGGCATATGTCCTCCAAGGATGTTAGGTTCGGCGCAGAAGTTCGTGCTTTAATGCTGCAAGGTGTTGATATTTTAGCTGACGCTGTGGCTGTTACGATGGGTCCCAAAGGGAGAAATGTCATTATTGAGCAATCATGGGGATCTCCGAAAATAACAAAAGATGGTGTTACCGTAGCCAAATCAATTGAGTTAAAGGACAAATTTCAAAATATCGGAGCAAAATTGGTGCAAGACGTTGCAAACAATACCAATGAGGAGGCTGGTGACGGCACAACTACCGCTACCGTATTAGCCCGGGCTATTGCTAAAGAGGGTTTTGAGAAAATTTCAAAGGGGGCCAATCCAGTTGAAATTCGTCGTGGAGTTATGATTGCTGTTGATGCTGTTAAAGACAACTTAAAATCTATGTCCCGTCCAGTGAGTACACCAGAAGAAATTGCCCAAGTGGCGACAATATCTGCTAATGGGGATACTGCTGTAGGAAATCTAATAGGAGAAGCCATGAAGAAAGTAGGTCGAGATGGTGTCATTACAGTAAAGGATGGAAAAACTTTGCATGATGAATTAGAAGTCATTGAAGGCATGAAATTCGATAGAGGCTATATTTCGCCGTATTTTATAAACTCTTCGAAGGGTGCTAGAGTTGAATTCCAAGATGCATTGGTGTTGTTCTCTGAAAAAAAAATTTCTTCAGTTCAATCGGTTATTCCTGCCTTGGAATTAGCTAATGCTCAAAGAAAGCCGCTTGTGATTATTGCAGAAGATATTGATGGCGAAGCTTTAAGTACTTTAGTGGTAAATCGCCTTAAGATTGGCCTTCAAGTGGCAGCCGTTAAGGCTCCTGGTTTTGGAGATAATAGAAAGTCCACGTTAACAGATATGGCTATTGCGTCAGGTGGCACAGTATTTGGTGACGATGCAAACCTCATTAAATTGGAAGACATTCAAATCGGTGATCTTGGAAAAGTAGGTGAAGTAGTCATAACGAAAGATGACACACTTCTTCTCAAGGGTAAGGGCCAAAAAGAAGATATAAATAGGAGGGTATCCCAAATAAGGGATCAGATTGAAGAGACAACCTCTGAATATGAAAAGGAAAAATTGCAAGAGCGTATGGCCCGATTAGCATCTGGAGTTGCATTATTGCGTGTTGGTGGATCAAGTGAAGTTGAAGTAAATGAAAAGAAAGATCGTGTTAACGACGCCTTGAATGCGACCCGTGCTGCAGTTGAAGAAGGTATAGTTCCTGGAGGAGGCACTGCTCTCCTAAGGTGCATTCCAAAACTAGACGGGATTAAGGGAGCCAATAGTGATCAGGTATGTAAAAGCAGAATTGAAAAAAACATGTAACGACTTCATATGTATGTGTATTTTGTTATTTCGTTTTAGACTATGGGAATTGATATTGTTCGTCGTGCTCTCCGTATGCCATGCATGACTATTGCTAAAAACGCAGGTGTTGATGGTGCCATGGTTGTAGCAAAAGTTGAAGTAAAAGACGGCGATTATGGCTACGATGCTTTAAAAGGGGAATATGGTAATCTTATTGAAAAGGGCATCATCGATCCAACTAAAGTAGTGAGAACAGCTTTGACTGATGCATCCGGCGTTGCTTCGCTTCTAACTACAGCAGAAGTTGTTGTTACTGAATTACCAAAAGAAGATTCAGCGGGTGGTATGCCTGGAATGGGTGGCATGGGCGGTATGGGAGGAATGGGCGGTATGGGCGGTATGATGTAGATACTTTAACCAATCGTCAAGTACATTACATAAAATATTAGCCTCCTGTTCATTTTTTTCTGTTTTATTTAAAAAAAAGTTCTGACTTATTTTTCTCTGTAATTATACATATTATATATGTAAAATAAAGTAATTTTTGTTATTTTCTTTTTTTATTTCATTGAAGGCATAGCAAAAATTCAGAATTTATATACACCCCAATTCTAAATATTCCCGGGAGTTGTGTTCTTCCGAGAACAAAATTCTTCTATTCCGAGTTCCCCGGGAGACAATTCGAATGAGCATTTGCCATTTAAATAAAATTCAAAAATTAATTTTGTTTATTAATTGTCAAAATTTCTCATATTTAAGAGATTTTTGTTATTTTGCGTGGTAAAATTAAACTTGTGTTTTAAGTGTTAGATAATGGTCGTGTTTACGGGATAGCACAAATCCTCTGGAGTTGACTGAATCATTGTACATAGGTACAAAAGTATTTTATTTTACTTATATTAATACATTTCTGTTTATTAGATTTCAAAAGTATTATAGAATCAACAAAGTGGCCTTCAAATGTTTGTTGAAGTTGCTCACCACGTCCCGACAGCCGACTAGAAAGCGTTTTGCAATATCCCATGTTGTGAAACTAGCGCATGTTTGCGCTTCTTTGCTGAAGGGGGATACCAAACGGGTGTTGGAATAGACCATGGCCGAGTTCATTAATGTAAAACATATACTGTAAAACTGCTGTAGTTATTTTTGCAAGCATTAATGAACACAATTACTGCTGCATTAGTATAGCAGTCACACAGCTGCTAAAATATCGTTCATTAATGTTCCACAGACATTTCTGTCAAAATATGACAGAAAACTGCAATTATTTCTTGTTAGTCAATTTTAATTCAACCAAGTGTGTTTGCCGCTAGGACAATTAGCAAAAAAATTGAAAAGGACGAATTGTATCCTCCGCAGTCAAAGGTTACGGAGCCAAATTACAGAATTTTCCGGAGTATGCAAAGAAACCAAAAAAAGAATTGATCCGACAACAACTAAATTATTTTAAAATCGCTTCAATCGTATTTAATAGATTGAATACATTGTTTAATGTACTCTTTTCTTTTAAAATTTGGATTTATTTCATCATCTAATTGACACGGCTATCGAATTGAGAATGATCTGCCAGCATCATCGTCATCGTCTCCAAGAAATCTCTGGGTCAGCTGATTGCTCCGATGGTCCAGCTATAGGTCATTGAACCATCGTGGGATTCGTCGTCTATGCCAATCTGTCGACAGTTTTTTTTTTATCATTGGCAATTGATGCATGTACAAAAAATAAAAAACATCGCATTGTGGGAGAGGTCAAAAGTTTACTAGGTGGGGTGAAAAGTAACCTCCTTGACCGCCAGAATGCGCTACTACTGCAAAAAAGGTTATGGTGCCTTAAAGTCCGTTCATATTTAGGCAGATATGCCAAATTTTAGTGCGATGGACAAACGATTTGCGTTCTCTCATAAAACCGTTATTTTTTGAGAGCCAAAACAGTGAAGGAAACAAAAGAAAAGTTGGATAAATATTATGGGGCTAATGCTCCGTCAGATTACGCCGTCAAATATTGGTTTCGAGAGTTTCGTGGTGGCCGCAACTCTACTACCGATCATTGTTCATTCATGCTCTCCCAATTTTTGGCTGATCCATAAGATGATAAAAAGAGGACATGTCTGATAAGCCGTCGCCTTTTGTGCTATGCCGACGGCGTTTCATGTGTGTGGATCTTTCAAGTTCTCTGTTACTCGTAGCTCACGAATGATGCATGTTGCGTTGCAACATCCTGCCGGGCCACCGGAAGGGAAACGGTGTTTGGCTGCAGCGGTGTAGAATGTAAATTATCGAAGATCCTTGACTTGTGACGTGTAACCGATGTGTACATGAAAGAAAAGTATGTAGGTATGGTGAATGGTGTGTGGCAATAATAGGTTATAAGTTATATGGTATATTATTTACGATATTTATTAAATTGAATACAAATTAGATAAATATTGTTAGATTATAGGGTATGATAAAGTATGAATGATTTTTTTTTCTAAGTGTGGCCGTTTTCGAAAACGTCATTTGATCGTCAAATTGATCGTCATTTGCAATACTTAAGGGTTGCGAACATCAAACTGCAAACATCATTTGGTATCGTTGATCTGTGTCATCTACATGATTTTTTTCTTGCAAGAGCATTTGACGTTTTCGAACAGAGCAAAATGGAACCCTTAACAAAATTTATTGAGAAATTGAAAAAATTAGCCGATTTTATGTACTTACTGTTCACGAGACTGAGATTCCCCTGAATATTCGGATTCAATCATTTTTTTTAATGCACAGCGCAGATTTGTGGCTCTTTTTTTGCAGCGCAGTTGACGTTTATGAACATCTGCCCTCCAAACACTGCATTATCGAACATGCTGCAAATGTAGTGTGATTTATAATTTGTTTTGAACATTTGCAAAGGAATTTGATGCAGATGGCGTTTTCGAAAACGGCCATTGGGTAACCAGATGCGATCAACTTACTTTTGATTTTTGAACTCTTCGACCCTTTGGTTTCGATATCCGTAGGATCAAATGATTGTAAAAATTCAGGCCCATGCCACCATTGACGATTCTGAATTAGATCACTCGGGAGGACTCCTCTTGATGCAATGTATGCGGGGTTGTCTTTAGATGGAACGCTAGAATCCGTGAGTTCCTGAATCTCTGCCACTCTGTTGGCAACGAACGTTGTTCTAATGTATGGTGCTCTTTGAATCCATGCAAGTGTGAGAATCACACCACATGACATGACACCACAGCTTTGCCAACAACAGGGCTCCACACAGTTCCAGACGAGCTAAGGACTTACTTTTTAAGAGGTGCCACTCTGGTTTTTGACACGATGAGGTTAATGAATGTTTAATTCCCGGTGGTGACTCGAAGGTATATCGCTGCAGCGTATGCCTTTTCAGACGCATCGGAGAACCCGTGAACTTTAACCTTTGATTCATTGGTGAGATTAATCCAGCGACGAATTTCGATGGCTCTTAACACTTTGACTGCCATGCCACACGTTTTCGTGCGACACCTAATATTTCCCCTGGGGCCATGTCGCACATTTTGTACTTCAGCTTAGTCCATGTCGTAAGTTTTTGTGCGACAGTATATGGGATTTTGTATGGGTTTCGGATTGGGTGGCCTCTTACTAACATTTTGATCTTACTTACATAGCCCTGGGATAATTTTTGTGAGTAATACAGAGGGTAGAATTTTATGTTTTTTTTTTTTTCAATTCTAAAAAATTATATTATATAATTTTTATTTTATTCAAAAAATGTTGTTCGGACGCGGTAGCCATAATAGGAGCACCTTACACCTCTTGTATCTCACCACTTCAAAAAATTTTTTTAGCTCGAAGTGTTCGAACTACATGTGTCTTTTGGTAAAGCTTAGAACGTGCCAGTTCGTAGATAGTATAAAAATTGTCAACATAGAGAGTGCACCCTTCTTGTTTTGGCTGACAACTGAGTTTTTCACACAAATTTTTTGCCAAACCTACTTCTCGAACACCGGTTGCACTTTTCCCGGAGTAAATCTTAGTAGCCCAAGTGAAGCCTTCGGTGGAGCAAAGCTTGAATAATTTCACACCATATAGATGAGCTTTGTTGGGAATGTATTGTCGGAAAAGGAGCCTTCCTCTCCAAGGAATGACTGTTTTGTCTATTACAATATTTTCTCCAGGAATTAAAATTTCGCTTGCAGCGTACCCATCCAAAAGAGGCCTAGTTGTCACAATTCTGTTTGCTATGGTGGTATTGCGATTGCGTGACATCGTCTTTGCAGTTGTAGATAGGCTTTTTCGACCAATAGTCCTGCCTTTACGAGGCCCATCCATAGCATAATACCGAGGATTTTTTTCATCTCTCTATCGTTTGTCGGAACTCACTTCTTTTTTCTTGATCCACGAGTTACATGAACACTATTTAGTTGCTGCTCTGCATGCCGATTTTTCTCATGAACGAAAAGTTGAATAACGTCCTCATTCACAAAAAGGCCAAAGGCTTTCATGCAGCTAATAGTTGAAGAGATATCGGTTAGGAAACCAGATCTTCCAGTGAAAGCAAAGGTTTTTTGCTGAGAAGGAAACTCCATCCAGCGTACGAAGTCATTTGGATCACCCGTAACTGACATTTCCTCTGATAATCCTTACATTTCTTTCTTATCACTTTCTAGATCTTCCTCATTTGCTTCATTCAAATCATCTAGTTTCGAGTCGGTATCGGAGTTAGGGTCATCATTTGGAAGCCAATTCTCATCAAAATCCACATCATAGGCACGAAAACGTGCGACACAGAAAAACCGTTATAATTTTACAAAAATGGCGATAAACAACTGGGAATTGGTTGGGAACTACTATTTAGGTATATAAACAAAATTGAAAAAAGAAAATACTTTGGCCTGGGGCGACCCGAAATGTCAAAACAGCTTGGCAGTCAAAGTGTTAAATAGTTTAGCTCAGATTTAAAATTTTTCCATGCAGAAATACTTGTTGCTGGGAGTTCAGAATCCCATGTTTGATTTTGCTTCCAATTGTTTTGCATTATTAGGCCATTTTCGAAAACGTCATCTGCATCAAATTTCTTTTGCAAAATGTTCTTAAACGCAAGCTGCAAAAGTCATTTGTTCGAAAACGACATCAGAAATCAAACTGCCTTTGCAGCATGTTCGATAATGCAGTATTTGCAGGACAGATGTTCATAAACGTCATATGCGCTGCAAAAAAATAGCCAGAAATTTGCACTGCGTAATAACATGCATTCAACGATGATTGCTCTGTTCGAAAACATCAAATGCTCTTGCAAGAAAAAAATCATGTAGATGACACAGATCAACGATACCAAATGACGTTTGCAGTTTGATGTTCGCAACCCTTAAGTATTGCAAATGACGATCAATTTGACGATCAAATGACGTTTTCGAAAATGGCCTTATTTTTCCAACAGATGATCGTTGAGCGACGTCCCGTTGGATGTTCTACAGGACGCGTCAAAAACAATTCGCAGATTTGTTGTTGAGCTAGGTGCTTTTACCACTGCGTGGTGAGGAACGAAATAGTGGGGAGTGTTCAACGCAGTAAGTTGTACCTCTGTCATATGTCCCAGTTCCTTGTATTCATTAAGAACTCTCTTGTATTCTTCGTGAAACGACGGATTTGTTTGGAATTTCCCTTCTAATTGTAGGAACCTGACAAGAGCTACCCTTTGAGATATACCTAGCATGGGATACGTTTCTTCCTTGAAAAGAAGTTGAACAACATATTTTCCATCCAACTGTCGTTAATGTGTTCGGCAAAAATGTGTCTCACATTTTTCTTCCTCTTGTGATAGAAGCTTTCAACTCTGAACTTCCTCAAGTTCCCAAAATTTACTTAGCAGGCTGTCTAAGGTTTGAGTTTCTGTTTTAATATAAGGAGGCGTGATTGGCTGCTGGTTGAAGTGCGTCCAGAAAGTACCCAACCTAGCTCCGTCCTTTGAGCCATAGGGGTACCCGGTTCTACTTTTATTATACCTTCAAGGATAATGGATGGGTAAACATCGCTGCCCAATAAGACATCGATCTTGTTAAGTTTGTTGAACTTTGGATCAGCAAGCTCTATGTTTCTAAGATGATTCCAATGAGAACTAAGCACCTTGTGAGTGGGAAGCACGGCCGTAAGTTTGTCCAGGAAAAAAGCATTAACCTGAAGCATAAAGGTTTTGTTCACATTAGATAAAACTGTGAAGGGGAATGATGAAAAAAAAAACCTAAAAGTTTATTGATGTATGCTTCGGTTATGCTGGTAGCTGTCACGATAGATCGGTATGGGAGCGCAGTGCAATTGGGCAAGAAAGAGCGGCTCTAAGAAAATAGTTCAAGACGGACATTTGTTGGGCGTTATCTAAAGACGCCATAAGCAAAACGAAATTATATAAAATTCATACACAAAAAATGTCGCATTTCAAATGGAGGAACGAACATTTAATACATCGCACAGTGCGGCATTTGTATGGAAACTTGGACAAAAATCCTTAATTCAAATTTATATGTACAGATTTAATTTTTTCTTTACATATTTTTCCTTAAATATAAAACATAAAATCAAGAAAACAATTGAGTTAAGCTATAATTATTCTGAAACTAAACTACTGTCATCGCTATCTTCAAGCTCTGTATCAGTTAAATCAATTTCATCAAATGAGGAAGCACTTATATTTTGTGAATTATTTGACAAATCTTCAATTTGTAAGTACATACTTATTTCTGAGATATTCCTATTTGATTTCCTTGAAATATTTCTATGTGTCGAAATTAAAGGATCGGAAGTAAGTAATAAAACGTTCATAAGATCTGTGTTTGTCTGATTCCTACTCATCTTACGCGTGTGATTTAATCGATTTTTCCTTATTTACTTATGTGGAGCCTCTAAAGCCTCTTCTGACAGAAGACCTAGAGGTAAGTCGAAAGAATCGATGACATCACAACCATGCATCAAGGTCTTATGGACGCTAATTGGCATTTAAAACCAATTATACAAACTTATATATAAATCTTTTATTTCTTTTAGTATAATTTTAAGCTGCTGAAAATTTATTTTTATACCTGACGATAAAACTTTTAAAATCGTGTGAAAATTTTTTGTTAAAATTGAATCTACCATATTCCTGTAATTTCTGAGTGATTAAAGAACCTTCTTGCCGTATTTTTGTGGATCCATATTTTGCGCGAATATAGTCTTATTTTCAGCTCCTCTTGCCACATTTTTAGCGGCAAACGATAAGAAATGTGAAGAAGGCATTCAAAAGACCTTATCCACGTGTGCAGAGTGGATAAGCCAAAACGGTAATGATCGGTATTAGGTAGCCTTTCAGAAACCGCAGTCAAATTTATTTCTTTTGGGGACGCTCAACATATATAGTGTCTGATAAAATGTTACATAAATACTTCCATCTAGCATTGTAAAATATAATTCGTACTTAGCTAGCACAAAACTACCATCGACATTAATTTGATACGCAGATAATTGGCGTATAACATTTTTCATTACTAAATACTGATTCTCCTTCATAAAAATGAACTTAATAGTTCTGCAAAACAGTGTGGAGGAGGAACATGGGTTGACCCATACCTCGGTTTTATCTACTAATTTGAGAGGAACAAAAGATATCAAGAACATAAATTCATCTGTTTGAGATGTATTTTCTGTGAATTTCTGTTTGTAAAGGCTGTTTCCTGCACTGCTATCAAATCCCCACTTGAAAATTAGCTTTAAATCTGAGACGATATCGGAGTCAATGATTTTTAAAATGCTTTGTAGGGTAATGTCTAATAGCTCCTCCGAGGTTAACCTCTGCAGATTTTTTTTTGATAATTTACGCGCGCCTAAGGGGTTAGATACCGATTTACTGTTGCCAGTAGAAGGAGGTAGAAGGAGGAGAAAGGAAAATTGTTTTGTAGTGGTTTGAAACTCAGGTGTGTTTGGTTTCGATATTCTCTCTCCGGGGGTGGGAGTCCGAATGAGAGTTTTTTCTTCACTCAGAGTGATTCGAGGTATAATTCACAGTATTTTTTTCTGTGCTTGAAACTCTACAACAGCCAAATCTACATGTCAGTGTTATGCCTTCACTCGCAGAATTTTTCTGTCTGCGTTCCAATTACACAAATGAAAAACTGAGTGGCCATGGGCATGATTCGAACCTGGACCCTCCGTCCCGAACAACTTCGTCATTCAGCATCCCGTTGAAATGACACATTCTATCCAAATGGACCACTTTCAATTTTCCTCGATCCCCACGCTGGATCCGGTAGACAACGTCATTAATGCGGGTTATCACCTTGTATGGACGTTCACAGTCCTGTTGCAATTTTGGTGACTTGCCTTTCTTACGCTGAGGATTATACAGCCAAACCAGATCTCCTTCCTTGAAACCGGAAGATTTCGCCTTGATATCGTACCTAGTTTTCATGCGGCTGCTTGCTAGCTTCATCTTTTCTCTGGTGTCTGCATGCAATTTACGAATCCTGCTGCGTAAGTCATTCACTTACTCGTTCACCTCTTTGGGCTCCGTCGGTGGGGATCCGAATTTTGCTTCACTTGGCAACCGAAGTGTTTGACCAAATAAGATCTCGGATGGTGTGTGCCCTGTTGAGCTATGGACCGCGTTTCGGTAGGTCATTAAGAAGAGGGGTATGTGTCGATCCCAATCCCGCTGGCAGTTGCTGACAACCTTAGATAGATGCTCATTCAAGGTCCGATTGAATCGCTCGACCATTCCATCAGATTGAGGGTGTAGTGGCGTTGTCCTTGTCTTTCTTATTCCCAAATATTGGCATATTTCCTGGAAGACTTTTGATTCAAAGTTTCGCCCTTGATCAGAATGCAGCTCCATTGGGACCCCAAATCTGCTCACCCAGTTGTTGACTATCTGTTCGGCTACGGTCTTAGCCTCTTGATTTGGGATGGCAAACACTTCCGGCCACTTACTGAAGTAATCCATGACTACGAGGGTATATCGGTTTCCATTAACGGTTTCGGGAAACGGCCCAGCGATGTCGATGGCTATTCGTTCGAAGGGTGCTCCGGCATTGTATTGTTGCATTTGTCCATGTGGCTTTACTTTTGGACCCTTGGTAGCCGCACATCTTATGCACTTTTTGCACCAATTCTCGACATCTTGTTTAGCGCTTAGCCAATAGAAACGTTCCCTTACCTTTTCCAACGTCTTGTTTATTCCCAAATGGCCTCCTGAGATTCCGTCATGTATTTCATGGAGTACTTGGTTGACTCTGGACCGTGGCACAATTAGCTGCATACGAGATGTTGTCCCATCTGCACTTTCCCATTTTCTCTTCAGCAATCCGTCTTGCACAAAAAGCGAGTCCCACTGTGCCCAGTATGCCTTCAGAGTTTGGCTCCGATATGATATCTGCTGCCAGCTTGGTCTTTCCTCGTGTTCTTTCCAGGCCAATATTGGTTCGATGTCATTGTCTGACTGTTGGGAGGAACGGATTTCGTCTATACTCCAACCCTCTATTGGCTCAGTCCTGATCATTTGGATAGTTGCCTGTTCTTTCGCTTCCTTACCACTGACTACTTCTGCTGTGAGGCTTTCATTGCATTGTTTTATCTGTGAGACTGGGATAATTACCCTGGAGTCGACTCCTGCTACAGACTTCTGCCCCGCGAAGTAAGCATCTCCCAACTTATGGCTTCGGGAAATTTGATCGGTTTCTTGGTAGCCATTTCTGCCGGTTTTTCTTTCTATTTGCCTGTAACCCCAGTAGAGGCAGCTTTCTCGTCGTACCGGTTCTTTACAATGCCCTTGCAGATGTCCTACTTTATCGCAGTTCCAGCAACGCATCCTTCGTCTCTCCCGCGGGATATTTCGTTGCATAGTAGTTGGTCTTGAGCAGGAGCATTCACCAGATACTATTTCCCTGACGAAATGCATTCCTTTGGAAGCCTGATTGGATGCTTCCATCGCCAGAGTGAAGGCAAGTGCTTCAGCAAGGGTTCTTTTCTCGGCCATCCTTACTGCTGACTGTAGCTTCGAATCTGCAATTCCCCTGATAAATGCATCTTTTGCCATTTCGTCGATAATTTCCTGGCCTGCAAGTATGACAGATGTGCAAGTCTACTCACGTCTGCTTGGAGATGCTGCAGTGTTTCTCCTCGTTGCTGCGTTCGGCTTTGCAATTGGACCTTGTATACCTCCTGCATGTGGCTATCCCCAAACCGTTTCTCGATAGCCTGCACTAAAGTCATATAGTCTCTATTCTTTTCGATATCGATTGTTTGTAACAATTCTGCCGCAGGACCGCGTAAGGCCATCGCTAGGGCAAAGCACTTTTCCTCATTGTCCCAGTCGTTTGCACAGGCAGCCATTTCAAACTGCTTCTTATAAGTAGACCATGAGGTCTGGCCATCGAATGCGGGAGGCTTCAACTCTTTTCTCCTTGGACCGCTTAAAGAACATTCTCGCAGTTTCTGTTTTCGCACTGTGTCGAGCTCTTTTGCCAGTTGCTGAACTTTGCTGTCCATTTCTTCGAATTTTTCGCCAACATTCTTTTCTATTGTATCAAATTTGTCATCAACGTTCTTCTCTATTCTATCAAATTTGTAATCAACGTTCTTCTCTATTCTTTCAAATTTGTCATCGATTTCTTCGAATTTTTGCTGGAGAATGTTCTTTTGTTCTTCCAGATTATTCTTTTGTTCATCCATTTTCTGTTGAAGACCGTGCAGATTGTTGGTTAGTTCGTTGAATTTTTGTTCAATGCTGCTCTTTTGCTCGTCCATTTTTTGTTCCAGACGTTTCTGGAGAATGTTCTTCTGTTCTTCCATAGTTTTCTTTTGTTCGTCCAGCTTTTGTTCGAGGCTATTCTTTTGTTCCTTCAGATTTTGTTCGAGGCTATTCTTTTGTTCGTCGAGACTGTTCTTCTGTTCGTCCATTTTTAACAAGAGGAGTTGCATCATCGCAGCCATATCACTGCCGGTACTTGTCTGTTCATCCTCGTCAACATCAAAGGAGTATGCATCAGGATCATGCCCCTCGTTGTTCAAAGCCTCCTGAAGTCGGAGCACCAGGTCACTTTTTCCTCCACTGGCGCTGAGGCTTCTCTTGTTTAACTCGGATTTGAGTTGGACGAGGGTCAACTGCAATAGTTTTCGACCCATTCTAGCTTTTTCAAATAGTCAGAAAACACTTTTTTTTTTTTTTACACACAATAAGTCCTATCCCACTTCTGACACCATTGTAAAATGTTTGTGTGGGTACAAATGATAGAACTTATTCTTTTCAATACAAATCCCTTTATTCAGTACAGTTACAATTCACTATTTAATTGTTTCTCTCAGTACAATCCAATTTCTCAACCGCTTATACTTTTCTTATCTTTTACTTAAAGCACTTAATTCTCCTAATTAACACTTCAAATTTCACTTTTGAACTAACTTGAATACCTTGGGGATGCTGGTATTTATACTCGGATGACATACTTCGAGAACAATCCTCGCCATCCAGCGTCCCATACAATTTCCAATTTGCTAGAAAATTCGATTCCACTCTCCAGTCGAGACTTTGTTTTTCAAGTATCGAAATCTTCTGGTCTTCGAGTATCGACATTTTCTGCTCTGTGAATCTAGATGTCGCTGCTCACACATTTAAGTGGATATCACGATACTATAGTGCTGGAAGGAAGCCAATTTTGAATTCTACCTTGCAATGGCGTATTGTGCGACAAATAAAGTATGGTGTACATGACAATGCGGCCCAAATCAATAAAGATTTGTTACAAAACGATAAAATTACTGTAACAACTGAGGCTGTTAGGAAAAACAGAACTTCTTTCACGGGCGCGCAAAAACAAAGAAACCCCTTCTGACTGATCGCCATAAAAAATTAAGGCTCGAATTGGCCAGAAAGTATAAAAACTATAGTGTTAGTGCCAGTCACAAAGGTGATTTAGTCGGACGAAACAAAAATTAATCGTTTTGGGTTCGATGGTCGTCAGTAGACGTGGAGAAAGCCTAGTGATAATAAGCAATCGCCACATCATGCTAACATTAAAGTTTAGAGGTGGAAATAATTATGATTTGGGGATGCATGTGTATGGATGGCATTAGCAGCAATACACAATCACGGGATCAACGATCAACACTAGTCCAGAAGAAATCCAGGTTCGACAGAAACGGTCAATTAGCAAATCAAAGTCGCAATGCAATGAAGTTCAATAAAGAAAGCCAAAATTGTAAGCACGAAATCAACACGAATACAGAATAATGCGCTGTATGCGAAAGAGCGTAACGTAGTCTAGCAAGTGTCATACCATTTTGGAATCCAGAGTAAATACGCCATCTTTTAAAGTTACTTGCCAAAATGGCATAGTACATTTTTTTGTCAGTACAGTCAGTTCAACTTGGATGATTAATGATTTTCAGATACATGGATGGACAAAAAAGCAATATTTTAGTTAAAACCGATATACTCGTATTTATGTTTCAAGTTTGGACCGTAATTTACAGAAGAGTTACTCAGGGTTACGAAACAAAAAAAATCAAAGAAAAGTAAGGATTTGCGGTCACAGCACTTGAAAGATCGTCACAGGGTGTCAGATTTCTCGATATTTTTTGAGTGCTAATAATTTTAAAAGTACATGACTTGGATTTTTTTTTATAATTTTGTGATAGAGAAAACGGTAAATTAGTTAACAAAAGACGAACAATGAGAAGAAGAGAACTATCTGTAGTTCTTTTCCCCTTTCCTGTTTGATTTTGCTTTTATTGCATGTTGCACTCGTTTATGGCTGAAGGGTTTAGTTGGTGCGGGAATCTCACCGACAGTGCGTGTGCATAAAAGAAAAAGTATGTCAGTAGAAACCCGTTTCCGGCTTGACGTTGATTTTTGGAACACCCTGTATATAAATGAAAGAAAATTTGAAAATGTTCTTATTTTTAACCTTTTTTAAATAGAAGTAAAACCGTTAAAGTGAAAGCATGACATTATTGTGAATCCTTCTTGTAACCTCATCCTTCTTGCAACCTCGGAAGAGGATTCATTTTCGTTGTATGGTATCTCGTCTAAAAATTCTACCTTGAAATGATGGCTGATGTTATGTAATGCAAAACAAGAATTTATTATTTGTGTGGCTTTATCTTGAAGATATAAGGCAACGTAATTTGGTCTTAAGAATGCCGATTGTTCTTTCAACAATATTTCGAGCCTTGGCGTGTATGGTGTTAAACCGGGCTTCAGGTGAATCAGTGGACGTCGCACGAAAAGGTGTCATCAAGTAAGGATGAAGGTGGTAACCATCATCACCTGGAAAAGATATACATATACAATTTTAAAACACATATATACTTACATATGTAAAATGTATGAAAAATATGAAGAAAAAGATAAGAGTAAAATGATAGAAAAATAAAAGATTTCGTCGTCTGTTTCACCTTTTTTTTTATTATTAATTCCAATGTAGGTAGGTATTTTTACACAATGAGTTCTTTTACTTTTCTATGTCGTCCATCGGCATAACTGGTTCTGCAAAGGAATAAAAAAAAGCCCTTTGAGTTGGGTAGCAAATAAAAGGAAGATAAATGCACTATCATACTTAGATACGAGATGAAAATGATAAGGAAAGATAAGGAAGAAACGTAAGAGATTAGATGTGCAATGAGTATGACAATGGAACCGCGTCAGCTCGCCACACACTCCTATACCTTCTCGGTTAAGGGAAACCGGCAATGCGACGCACACACGTAAGTGTACTCAATCTATCTCAAACTACGGACCACAAGCAAGCGAGTGGAACCGACGGCTATACTTATCTCACACATACAACATTGAGCGGAGCGCACACAAACGACAACACTCAAGCGGGACCCGAGAATAAGCAACCGCCACACACGACCCGTTATCTTGCTTTATAGCCCGATTTCAGGATATAGTTAGGATAAAGAATCAAAACTACTACTCTACTACTACTATATATAGAAAAACAACTCAGTGAACAAACTCACCGTTCTAGATAAGTCTAATTATCTTTTTCTTTTCTAAATATACTTGGTTTCTACTGACATACTTTTTCTTTTATGCACACGCACTGTCGGTGAGATTCCCGCACCAACTAAACCCTTCAGCCATAAACGAGTGCAACATGCAATAAAAGCAAAATCAAACAGGAAAGGGGAAAAGAACTACAGATAGTTCTCTTCTTCTCATTGTTCGTCTTTTGTTAACTAATTTACCGTTTTCTCTTACACATATAAAATACTTGTTGAAAATTGTGTATGCATATATACCAATGCCCGCATGTATGTATGAGTAGAGTAAAAACATATTACATATACTGTATTATATAAGTAGAATTAAATTAAAATCAGTCACGAATAAACTTTCCAAGTGTAAACACGTTGGTCGTTGCGTTTTGCCTTTTTTTTTTGGTTACCACATTCCACCCCGCAAACTAAAAATTGCAACAGGTTATGGGCCCAGTCAGCCTGTGGTAAAGAACAAAGAAAATGAAAAATTAATTAACGCGGCGGTACTTGTGTAAAAGTTTTTTTTATTGTGAAACATATGCGCATAGCCTAGCACGATGAGTGCAATGTACCAAATAGAAAAGCTGGAAGAGAAGAACTATGACTCTTGGAGCATTCAGATGCGTAGCGTTTTGGTGCATGCGGAGCTATGGGCTGTGGCATCAGGTACGTTAAAGCAGGAGGATGCCACTGCTGATGCAAATTGGTCAAACATGGACCAGAAGGCGTTGGCCATGATCACACTAAGTGTAAAACCTTCACAATTGAGTTATGTGAAGAATTGTGCTACATCGTTTGCAGCTTGGACAAAACTCAAGGAAGCCCATCAGCCTAGTGGACCTCGGCGCAAGGTATCTCTTTACAAGAAGCTCCTGAGTCTACGGATGGCAGATGGCCAGAGTATGTCCAGTTATCTGAATTCGTTCGTCGAAGTCTTAGATCAGCTCGCAGTTGTTGGGATAGAGATGAACGATGAATTACAAGCAATTATTTTACTTTCCAGTCTACCAAAAGTGTATGAGAGTTTCGTTGTCGCCATCGAAACGCGCGACAATTTACCTAAATTTGAAATTCTGAGAATCAAGTTGAAGGAAGAGGGGGAACGCCGAGGTAATGAAGAATTACACAACGAAAAATCGCAGGCGTTTACGGTTAGCGCCGATCATCAACGGCTGAACACTTGTGCGAAAGCCAACACGAAACGGAAATTGCAAAACGTTATATGTTTCGAATGCGGCGGTCGCGGACATGTGAAAGCACAGTGTCGCAGCAACGAGAGCAAATCGAAAAAAGAACAACAAAAGCAATGCAGCTTGTTGGGTGCGTTAGATGCCGGTAATTTTAACAGGTCGAAGTGGTGCTTGGACAGTGGTGCGACAAGTCGCATGTGTTGCGAAAAAGAATTTTTTACGAAATTTGAAATACATTCAGAGATGATTGGTTTAGCCGGAGATGGCTTCTTACGTGCAGAGGGAAGGGGTGAAGTAAAACTACAAACAGATCTCTGCATATTGAAATTGGTAGATGTATTGTATGTGCCAAGCACGAAATGCATACTGACTTATGTCAGTAAGTCGAGCTGTAGAAAATAATTGTGTTGTGCATTTCGGAAAAAATCATGCAAAAGTTGTACAAGAGGGCGAGTGCATTTTAAACGTAAATAAGGTTGGAAATTTGTATATGTTTGAAGGCCAACGTAATAAATGTTTTGCTGCCGTTGAAGCTGATGCGGTTTTGTGGCACAGAAGATATGGTCACCTTAATTACACCAGCTTGACGGAAATCGTTAAGAAGGGGATGGTGCGCGGGATTGAAAATTTCAATTTTTCATCCAAAATGGCCTGCAAAACGTGCATGGTCAGCAAAATCCATATGCAGCCATTCCCAAACGCAACTGAAAATAGAGCACGCGAGTTACTGGAGTTGGTGCACACAGATGTGTGCGGTCCTTTTGAGACGAGATCGATTGGTGGCTCGAGATATTTTTTGACGTTCATCGATGACAAATCCAGGCTTATATTCGTGTATTTTCTGAAAGGCAAAGACGAGGTGTTTGGCAAGTTCATGGAGTTCAAAAGTCTAGTGGAACGGCAAACTGGAAAAAAGCTGAAGTGTATTCGCAGCGACAATGGTCGCGAATATGTAAACAAGACACTCGACAGTTTTCTACAGGAAAATGGTATTGCAAGGCAGCTGACGATGGCATATACGCCGCAACAAAACGGCGTTGCAGAACGAGCCAATCGGACTCTGGTCGAGATGTCAAGGTGTCTACTGGTGCAGTCAGGGCTATGTGAGTCATTGTGGGCTGAAGCAGTTTATACATCTGTGTATTTGCGCAATCGTTCACCCACAAGTGCGCTAATCAACATGACACCAATGAAAGCGTGGACAGGTAAGAAGCCCTCTATTAGTCATCTAAAGGTCTTTGGTTCCGTTGCAGTGGCGCTGGAAAAGGGACGTAACAAGAGCAAATTCCAAGCAAGAGGCAAGGAATACCGCATGGTTGGCTACTCGAGACAAGCAAAAGGTTACCGGCTGTATGATACAGGGGCGAGACAAGTGGTCGAAAAACGAGATGTCCTATTCGACGAGCTAGGTCAAATGGATCACGCTAATGGCACCAACATTACATTTGATTTAACAAATGAGGCTCCAAGAAGTATCAGTGGCGTCGATGTCGAGGTTGCCGGAGATGTGTACAGCAGGGGTGACGACGATAATGATGCGGATGAGCACAGTAGCGATGGTGACGACTATTTCGAGGCGGCTTCAGATGAGCGTAACAACACCAATGATTTGAAGAGCTGGGCTGAAAAAGTTGAAGAAAAGGATTTGGGGGTTGGACCCGGCAGACCAAAATTGCTTCGGTCTGGGAAGCAATACAATATACTAAACGCGTTGGTTGCCAGTGACGTACCGATTCCCTTATCGTACGAGGAGGCGATGAGTAGCAAGTACGTTTCGTCTTGGCGCGAGGCGATGCAGAGGGAGTATGAGGCCTTGATTGGGAATCAAACCTGGACAGTCGCAGATTTACCAAGAAATCAGCGAGCTATTGGCTGTAAATGGGTTTTCAGCCTGAAACGAGATGCAGGTGGCGAAGTACAACGATTCAAGGCACGTCTTGTTGCGAAAGACTGTTCACAGCAGTATGGTTTGAACTATGGCGAAACGTTCTCACCTGTATGCCGACTGGAGAGCGTACGTTTTGTTCTGGCACTGGCTGCGGAGTTGAGACTATACTCGCACCAGATGGACGTATGCACGGCATACCTTAACAGCGATCTTACAGATACCGTTTTCATGAAGCAACCACCAGGGTACGAAGACAGCAGTCAACCAGGCAAGGTCTTATTGTTGAAGAAGGCCATATATGGTTTAAAACAAGCAGGAAGGGAATGAAACTCTAAGCTTGATGGTGTTTTGCGAGGAATCAGGTTCATTCCATGCGACAACGAACCCTGCCTATATAAGCAGCAGGAAAGAGGTAATTTATTGTTAATCCTGGTATACGTTGATGATCTTTGTTTGCCGTTGGTTCTTTTGTTTAACCGTGTTGTACTTAGTTGAAAACAGTATCAACTGTTTTCTTATATTAAAAAAAATGTACTGTCTAAAAAACTGTGTACAAAACTGTGTAGAGAAAATAAAAATAAAACCAACTGTTTGCTTCAACGTTATAAAATTGATGATTTATTTTTTGTCAAAAATGTCTTCCTTTTATGTTAAATCTTGACATATGCAATTTTATCTCATGAGAGATTTATCATAGGTGTGTTTGTTTACATATTTGAGTGTACAATATTCTATGTTTTTGTTCTACAATTATAATTTTAACTTTTATCAGCAACATTCTCCCCGCCGTGAACAGAGTTCGCAATTATTTTCAGGTTTGTACTTGAACACCCTTTGGCTCGTTGATCTACTACAACTTCTTTGAAGGCTCACATGAAAGTAAAAAAAACCAAATTAATAAATTTCGCAAAAAGGACAGACAACACGAAACACTTTGAAACACAAAAGTGAAAAGAGCACCCCAATACTTAAATGGCTGAATGTGTATGCTGATGTTTTGCTATTAGTTTCGATTGTGTAGTGTTGTCCTCTTTGCACTACTTTCTTTAATTGCGTATTTGAAGAAGAGTGCGTGATTAAATTGCGATGGCTATCCATTGATCAATTGTACTGGTAGTGTATGAATATTGGCAATGATAGCCAATTGATAATGTGTGTTCAAATTCAGTTTTATGGTGCGGGAATTTTTTTGTTTTTTAAGTTTAATTCGTTTATGGTGTCGTCGGTGTTGAAAATTCAGGTGAGTGTTGTTTTAATTTTATATTTTCATTTATTTATCTTTATTTATTATTGTATTGATATTGTGTTATTTATATTGTGTGAAGTGTTGTGCGTATCGCGATCTCTACGCATTTTTCCGGTACCATTTGTTTTTTTTGTGTTATGCGAAATTGTTTGATTTATTTATTTATTTATTTTCTTTGTAATTATTGTGTGTGAAATATATTTTTTGATGTGAGTGATATTTATGATTTGTACCTCTTAACTTATTTTTCTGTATTATATATAAATTTTTATTTTATTATTTTGGGGATTGTGTTTTGATTGATTGCTATGTGTTGTGTATGAATGTGGTATGTATGTATGGTGCGAAATAATTATGGCCGATGATAGATGGTTATGATGCGAGACAAGTTGTGATATATTTTAATTTTGATTTTATAGGTTTAAAGAATGATATATTTAGTTTAATTGTTGAAATTGTTAATGGACTGTATGTGTTTGGTTTATTCTTAAGATGAATGTTTGGACTATTGTGATGAGATGATTTGTGGCTATTGTTTATGTTTTGAGTTCAATCGGTATGATGATATGTTATGGTGTTATTGTATGAGAGATGTTTTTTTTGTTTACCTTTGCCCTGAGTGTTGTGATTTTATTTGAATTTTTTACTTATTTTATTTATAAAAGTTTAAATAATTTGCTGTTCTTGTGTGGTTTTGTTCGTTGGTAGGTAACATAGTTTTGTGATTGGCCTTTTCAATGTGGATGTTTTTGTTTTCAATGTGACAACACGAACGAGTCCATCGTTTCCTGGATGCAACTGAGTTATTCGTGCGAGCATCCACTGTGTCGCTGGCAACCGTTCGTCTTTAAGGAGAACCAGATCGCCTACCTTGGGTTCTTCTTCAAGTTTCGTCCATTTCGGCCGTTGTTGTAGACGCGCTAAATACTCAGTGCTCCATTTCCTCCAGAAGCTGTCTGTTAAAACTTGAACCCTCTTCCATCTGTCGATTGTGTTGATGATGTTTGTCGATGTGTCTTCACTAGGTATCGCGTTTAGTGTTTCGCCGATTAGAAAGTGCGCGGGAGTGATCACCTCTAAGTCTTCTGGGTTGTCGGAAAGAGGACACAGAGGCCTTGAATTCAGGCATGCTTCTATTTGCGTAAGAAGCGTGCTGAATTCTTCGAATGTTAACTTCCGGTCTCCTCCAACTCTTTTTAAGTGGTGCTTAACAGATTTCACTCCTGCTTCCCATAGTCCACCGAAGTGTGGAGAAGCTGGGGGAATGAAGTTCCACTTCGTACCTTGGTTGCTTAGGGTGTCTGCGATTTCTTTCCATTCGTTCCTCGCGTCTTTCATCCATTTTTTCAGCTCTGTATTAGCCCCGACGAAGTTTGTGCCACAATCACTAAATATTTCACTACAGATGCCCCTTCGTGCCGTGAAACGTCTAAAGGCTGCTAGGAAGGCTTGTGTAGTGAGATCACTCACTGCCTCCAAATGAATTGCCTTTGTTGCGAGACATATAAAAATGGCAAAGTAGCCTTTTAGTGTTTTTGCACCTTTTCCCTTCCACGTTTTTATGTCTATTGGTCCAGCATAGTCGACCCCTGTGTTCGTAAATGGTCTTGCTATCCGAACCCGTGCTGCTGGTAAACTCGCCATAAGTTGCGTCATTGCTTTGGCCTTGTGTTTGAAACACTTGACGCATTGGTGAATGGTGTGCTTTACACACTGCTTTATTTGGATGATCCAATACCTTGTCCGAATATATGCTGTCATTTGCTGGATACCGCCGTGTTGCGTTTTTTCGTGTGCGTCTTTCAATAGAGTTTTGGTGAAATGGTGGTTCGACTTTAGGATAATTGGGTGTTTTTGGTTATATGTCAAGTTCGAGTTTTGAAGCCTTCCCCCCACGCGAAGAATTCCATCTGCATCTATGAAGGGATTCAATGACTTAAGTGCTGATGTTGCCTTTGGACTGTCGTGCAGTTTTGTTAAGTCCTCAGGAAACATGTCCTTTTGCACCGATCTTATTGCCATCTGTGATGCGGTGTTCAACTCTTCTGGTTGCAAAGGGCCAGATTTTTTGCAACCTGATCTGCAGTTGGAAATAAATCGTTGGCAGTAAGCCAACACGCGTAATATCGTGTGCAGTCTGGAGAATTTGGTGATAGTTTCTCCTACTATGTTATGTTGTGTCTGTGTTTGTGTTGTGGCGACATGAGTCTTAATTGTTCGTCTTTCCTCTTCCGTGTTGATGTTTGTTGGTTGCTCTGGGATTGGGAAGTTCCATTGGTCTCTCATGAAGGCTGGTCCATTCCACCATAGGTCATTGCCCCTTAGTTCCGATGGCAAAAGTCCTCGCGATGCCAGATCTGCTGGATTATGTTGTGTTGGTATATGTTTCCACATCTGCGAGTCTGTTAGTCGTTGGATTTCGGAGACTCTGTTGCTAACGAATGTAGTCCAGCTGGAAGATGGAGCCCGAATCCAGGCAAGAGTTATGGTGGAATCTGACCACGCATACCAATGCTGACGTGGTACGTTGAAGACCTTTGCTGTGTGATCCATCAATGTCGCCAGCAGAACTGCCCCACAGAGTTCGAGACGCGGAAGACTTACTGTTTTTAGTGGAGCTACCTTCGTCTTCGACATCAGAAGATGCATCTGCGTGTGTCCTTGTTCATTCCATACCCGGATGTACACTGCCGCTCCATATGCTTTGATTGATGCGTCGCTGAACCCATGCAGCTCGATGATTCTGCAGCTTCCGTGGCTGTTGATCCACCTAGGAATCTCTACTTGTTCTAGTACTAGAAGATCGTTACGTAGAGTCTTCCATTGGATTTGTATGTCCTCAGGCACTGGTTGGTCCCATTCTGTTCCTCTTCCCCACAGTTGTTGCATAATTAATTTGGCTTTGATCACGCATGGCGAAATCCAGCCAAGCGGATCAAACAACTTGGCTATAGCTGAGAGGATGGTTCTTTTGGTCGTTTCTTCTATGCGTAGATGGGTTACCTGAAATGAGAAGCAATCCTTAACTGGAAACCATTTTATGCCCAAGGTTTTGATATGCACTGATGATTCAAATGGAAGTTGGTAATCCATTTCGCGGTCTTGTGGTGGTATGTCTTCAATTAAGGCTCTTGTGTTGCTTGTCCACTTTCTTAACTTGAACCCGGCGGAGGAAAGTAGTTTACGGACTTCTTCTCGTTTGGTTCGAGCACCCTCAACAGTGTCATCTCCACTAATTAGGTCGTCGACATACATTTCTTCAAGAACCGTCTGTGCTCCGATCGGATAGTTGGCCATTTCGTCTTTGGCTACCTTTTGCAGGACCCTTATGGCTAGGTATGGAGCGCTTGTGGTGCCAAAAGTTACCGTCTTCAGCCTAAAGGTTTTTAATTGGCCACTGGAATCCCTCCAAAAGATCACTTGGTAATAACTGTCCGCCTTTTTAACAAAGATCTGACGGTACATTTTTTCGATATCCGCCGTGAAGGTGTGTTGATATCTTCTCCATCCTAAAATGATATCTACTATGTTTCTTTGTAATATGGGACCTACCAGTAAATGCTCATTCAGCGATGTTCCATCAGACGTTTTGAATGCCGCGTCGAATACGACTCGCAGTTTAGTTGTGGAGCTGGCTGCCTTAAAAACAGCATGATGTGGTAAAAAATAGTGGTGTGGCGTGGTGAAGGTAAGCTCCCTCTCAACATTTACCTCTTCCATATGGTCGAGTGTTAAGTACTCTCTAATACACTCGGTGTAGCTTTCTTTCAGTCCTGCATCTCTCTGGAAACGTCTTTCAAGATATGAAAATCGTCGTAAAGCTCCTTCCTTACTTGACCCCAAAGCTGGATGTTTCCCTATCTTGAAAGGTAATGCCACTTCATAGCGGCCGTCAGCTCGTCTTGTGGTGTTTGCTAGAAAGTGCCTTTCGCACTCGATGTCCTCTTTTGAGGCTTGAGTGGGAAACGGTAACTCTTCGATTTCCCAGAATTTTCTTAAAGTCTTGTCGAGACTTACATTTTGGGTGAAGGTCCGGAGTTTTAAAGGTGTCTCCGAGACCTTTCCCAAAACTACCCAACCCAATTGTGTCCTTTGGGCTATTGGCATACCGGGTTCGGTACTCCGAACGATGTCTGGCATGATTATGTCTGCATAGACATCGCTGCCAAGCAGCAAATCGATGGGTGCTGGAGTATGGAACAGAGGATCTGCTAATTCCAGATTCTTTAAGTGCCTGCACTCGTACATTGTTGTTTGGTGGGCCGGAAGAAGGCCAGTCAACGACTTGAAGACAAAGGCCTTGGTAAAACCTTCAAACGTCGAACGTCGAGACGCGAATTTTAGATCCACGTATTTGTTGGTAGTGCCGCTGCTGACCTTCCCTAACCCTGATATCTGTACGAATGTGTTTTGCTTTGGCAGCTTAAGGATTTGAGTAGCAGACTCTGAAATAAACGAGGCCTCGGAACCTGGGTCGATTAGTGCGCGAAGTTCAACGTACCTACCATTGGCTGATAATACCTTCACAACCGCAGTTGCTAACAAAACCTTTGAATTATACTGGTATGTGTGTGAAGTGTGAAAGGTGTTTCGAACTTGTCCGGATCCAGAGGGATGGTCTCCTTGCGTGGGATTAAAGGAGTCTGCATTTGGGTTCATTTGTGTCTCTTTGTGTTGTTTGTTATGTTGTTGAAGCTGTGGCATTGTTTCTGTGTTGTTTGAAAAATTGATGTGTAGTAAAGAGTGGTGCCTTCGATGACAAAAGTAACAATTTTTAGTACTTGGACAGTTTCGGGTAGTATGGCTGTAAGCCAGACAGTTGTCGCAGACCTTTGTTTGCCGAACAGTCTGCTGCCTCCTCGTCACGTCCATCCCCAGAAATCGCTTACATTTTCTCAACGAGTGTTGCCCGTTGTTGCATACCTTACACTGAAATTGATTGAAATTTGTTACAGTGTGGTATGTCCTAGCTGCTGGTTGCGATTTCGGACATGGCTTGGCGATAGGCCCAGCTGCCCCTTTTTGTGCTACAGCTTCTAGTGTCCGGAAGCGTGTTTCTAAAAACTCGGTGAAGTCCTTCAACGTAGGAAGATCCTTGCTGTTACCCAGTTTTTCTTCCCATAGTTGTTGCGTTGAGGTCGGCAGCTTTTGTACCATCACATAAATGATGATGACGTCCCACGAATCCACTGGTATCTCAAGATTTTTGAGCGCGTAGATACTCTCCAAAGAAGTGTCCATGAGTGATTTAAGACCATCCGCTGTTTCCTTCGTTTGTGTCACTTGATTGAAGAAGAGTTGCAGCTGTGAGCTCACTAAAACACGCTTGTGGTCGTACCTTGCCTTCAAAAGTTCCCATGCTTTCTCATAATTCCCTGCATCTAGTGCCAAATGTTGCAGAAGTCTCGCCGCTTCACCTGTGAGACTTGACTTTAGGTAATGGAGCTTCTGGATGCCTCCCAGAGACGTGTTGCAATGAATGAGCGATACAAAAATATCATGAAACGAGCGCCACTTCGTGTAACACCCAGAGAACTCAGGAATATTAATTTTAGGGAGACGTATATCTTTGCTGTGAGGAATATTTGTTGCCAACGTTGAGTCTGAAAGAGAACTTTGCGCGCCAGAATACCTATCCAACCCATCAAGCAATTCACACCTGAACTCAAGGTAAGTTTCCCGAGTTTGTTCCATAATTGAAATGAATTCCAGCTTTTTCTTTTCTTCCAGTTTTTCAACGCTCCTGCCTTCTTCGTAGTGCCGTTGTGCTGCTGCTAGATTCTCTTCCAGCAACGAAAGTCGTGTAGAGAGATAATTTTTAGTACGACGGGATTCCCCCGTTTTCTTAAAGTTGGTGAAGTCTCTCTTGACTTGCACCAAAACATCAGTAAGGAGTTCAGCAGACATTTCAAATATTTTATATATTTTTATTTTTTATTTTTATGTGAGTTATGAACAATTAGAATATTTAAAAAAGAGTTGGTACTCACTTTGTGTTCTTCTTTTCAGGGTTTTGTTGAAAGGTGATCTGCTTGCCGTCGATACTGCTGGTGTTGTTGGTACCGCTTGCTGTTGTTCCAGATACTCCTGGTGTCGCTGCTCCTGTTTGCTGACGATGATGGTATTGCTGCTGTTGTTGTTGCAAATACTTCTGATGCGGATGCAAATGTCGATGGTGTTGTTGCAATTAATGCTGTTTGAGGTGCTTCCTTTGATTTGCACTGGACACTCAATGTGTTGATAATTAAGTTAATTTTAAGTTCCTTTGATTTATGAAATTTATATGGCACACACGTAGATGTATCGAGTTTTTTATATTCGCACATATAATACATATATTTAGTAGAATTAACTATCTAATTAACTATTTAATTATTCGGTTCGAACGGACCAAATGTTTGCCGTTGGTTCTTTTGTTTAACCGTGTTGTACTTAGTTGAAAACAGTATCAACTGTTTTCTTATATTAAAAAAAATGTACTGTCTAAAAAACTGTGTACAAAACTGTGTAGAGAAAATAAAAATAAAACCAACTGTTTGCTTCAACGTTATAAAATTGATGATTTATTTTTTGTCAAAAATGTCTTCCTTTTATGTTAAATCTTGACATATGCAATTTTATCTCATGAGAGATTTATCATAGGTGTGTTTGTTTACATATTTGAGTGTACAATATTCTATGTTTTTGTTCTACAATTATAATTTTAACTTTTATCAGCAACAATCTTATTATAGCATGTCAATCGAAACGAGACTTAATCGAGATCAAAACCGTTATTTCGAGCTCGTTTGAGTGCGTTGACAAGGGACCGTTGCAGCTGTTCCTTGGAATGGAGATCCAACGCGAAGGTGAACTAGGCCAGATCACTTTGGGCCAGACACAATACATTAAAGAGATGTTGCGACGACATGGCATCGAAAACTGCAGGCCAGCATCTACGCCGTTAGATGCAGGGTATCAGGTGGCATGTGATAGCAATCAATGTCAGAAGGTAAATACTGTTCTCTATCAGTCAGCAATTGGCGAGCTGATGTGGTTGGCCTTAACGACCAGACCGGACATTTTGCACTCAGCGGCGAAGTTAGCGCAGCGGAACAAGGATCTGCACAACGAGCACCTTGCTGGCGTAAAGCATATTATGAGGTATTTGGCATCTACGGCTGACATGAAGCTGCACTACAAAGAGTGCGGGCAAGCATTTACAGGTTACGTCGATGCTGACTGGGGCGGTGACAAGGTCGACCGCAAATCGTATTCTGGCTACGTGTATTTCTTAGCAGGTGGTCCGGTATCTTGGAAATCGGAGAAGCAACGTAGTGTGGCCCTCAGCAGTACCGAGGCTGAATACATGGCGTTATCGACTGCGTGCAAAGAGGCGATAGCCATACGACGGCTCATAATTGAAATTGGCTGTGGCGATACAGATACCCCAACTGTTGTGTACGGCGATAATTTAAGCGCGCAGCAACTTGCAAAAAACCCTGTGCATCATGCAAGGACTAAGCATGTTGATATAAGGTATCATTTTGTTCGGCAAATTGTAAATCAAGGTAAAATTGTTCTGAAATATGCTTCGACGGATGTTATGATAGCTGACATATTAGCCAAGAATCTGCCGAAGAGAAAGCATAATGAATTTAGAAAAATGTTGAATTTGGATTAAAGATATTTTTTATTTTTTGTAATAATTTTTGCAAAACATGCTTGCATTGAGGAAGGGTGTTGAAAATTGTGTATGCATATATACCAATGCCCGCATGTATGTATGAGTAGAGTAAAAACATATTACATATACTGTATTATATAAGTAGAATTAAATTAAAATCAGTCACGAATAAACTTTCCAAGTGTAAACACGTTGGTCGTTGCGTTTTGCTTTTTTTTTTTTGGTTACCACATTCCACCCCGCAAACTAAAAACTGCAACAATACTGACCAAGTATTTTCCTGCGACTCCCTATATGAAAAGTAAAATATTGGATATGAAATATTGAAATATGTTTTACTTACAATCATAACGTTTAAGCTATAGTGCAGTAAGGTGCTGCAATTATTTTTTAGGCGAAATAATCCGAATGTGCGTTCCGTGTATACAGCCCATCACCCCAGGAAAACCAGGGGGCCTAATTGTGGATCCGTCTCGAGTGAGAATTTATGTGACACAACAAAAATGGTATTTCTGAACACGACTCAAAATTTATTTGCATTTGCGAATTCGAGTGTCATTCTTAATCGAAAATCCACTATGTGGATTTAATACGAAAGTGACGCTTTTTACACGAGAAATTGTCGCTTTTGACACACTCTCACACTCGAAGAGAGATTTGTGTTGTGTTAAGAAAATGCTGTAAGCCGCGATTTTTCGAGTGTGCTCAGAATGCGAAAACTCTAATAGTATCTCGATCAAATTCAAAAATACTAAACTTCGCTCGACTCGACGGTGAGCTCACTTTTGCAATAAGACTCGACACGGATTCGCAAATAGACCACCAGTTAGTGCATAAAATGAAAATTTTGATGCATTTTCCTCAGCCTCAGTCATTTTTGCTTTTATCCACATTGCGCACACGCGTTGGTTAGTGTACATTGCTGGTTGGGCCAGTCCAATGTTGAAATCGTTACCGCTGCATTTCTGATAACTTGTTCCGCAAAAAGCCTTAGAACCACACACAATTTCAATATTGGTGGTATAGCCAGGTGTCCTCAAATCATCCTTAATTTGATTAAGCAAATAGCAAAATGCTTCTTTGTTCAACCGAAAATAGCTAACAAATCTGCACAAAAAAGTGAATTTTCATAAATACAATATATTATTCTCTTACTTTGTGCATGGTAGTTCCAAAGGATTGGATGCATCTTTGATTTTCCTCCTTATACGCAGCAAATCAACGTTGCTCTGATCACAGAAATCAAAGCTAATATCCATTTATTTGTTTATTCTTATATATTCTTTACCCACTTTGTTCACTTTTAATCAATTGTTTTGTTTTTTTTTTTGCAAATCAACTGCTTTTTGCTGTTAAAATGTTTAATTTTTAACCTGGCAACATTACTGAAGAGACAATTATTATTGTATTTCCTCGAATTCAGAAAAATATTCCCACGTTCTAAAGGGTCCGCCATCTAAGGTTTTTTTTTTTCAACTAGTGATTATTTCGTGAATGTTAACACTTAGCTCATGTCTGATTTGACAGATAATTAGTTTTATCCTTCCGCTGAACGAATATGGTTGTGTATACGCTTGAACAATGCTGGGAAATATTGCGACATTACTTTGAAAATCATGGTAATGTTGCAGAATGTGTGCGAAAATTGCGTACGGATTTTGGAAGAAGAGAAGCACCGTAAGCTCCGTATGTTCGTTATCTTGTGAAAAAAGTGAAAGAAACTGGCATCCTCATCGATAAACCAAAGCGTGAAAAGCCAAAAACAGTACGTACACCCGAGAATATTGCTGCTGTGGCAGAAAGTGTGCGTGAAGCGCCATCAACATCAATTCACCGTCGTTCTCAACAATTGAACATTTCGGAGACATCATTGAGACGAATTTTGCATAAAGACCTGGAATTGGACCAATTGGTTCAGGAGTTGAAGCCAACTGACCATCCAATGTGTTTTCGCTTCGCTAAGTGGACCTGCGATCGACTTAGAGAAGATGCCGATTTTACCAAAAAAAATCACCTTTTCATATGAAGCTCATTTTGATCTTGGCGGGTATGTAAACAAGCAAAATTGTCGCATTTGGGGCACAGAAAACCCATACATTGAAAAGCCGATACACCCAAAACGAGTCACTGTTTGGTGCGGATTTTGGTCCAGAGGCATAATTGGGCCATTTTTCTTCGAAAATGAGCAAGTAGTGGCCGTTACAGTCAATGGCGATCGTTATCGGGCCATGTTGAACGAATTTTTGTTCACAAAAGTTGAAGAGGAGGACATTGGCAACATTTGGTTTCAACAGGACGCCGCTACGTGCCACACAGCCGATGCTACACTCGATGTTTTGCGCCCTGTTTTTGAAGATCGCGTTATCAGCCGCAGAGCTGATGTCGTTTGGCCACCTCGGAGCTGCGATTTGACACCGTTGGACTATTATTTGTGGGGTGCCGTAAAAGATAAAATTTACGCCGACAAGCCAGAGACAATTGACGCTTTAAAGGACAATATTCGTGAAGCCATTGGTGAAATACAGTTGCACACAATCGATAATGTGCTTAAAAATTGGACGGATCGTGTAGGCTACTGCATGGCCAGCCGAGGCAGCCATTTGAATGAAATTATTTTCCATTATTAACCGGAAGGATAAAACTAATTATCTGTCAAATCAGACATGAGTTAGGTGTTACCATTCACGAAATAAGCACTAGTTGAAAAAAAAAGTTAGATGGCGGACCCTTTACTATCCCTTCGGCTTTCCTTATTCTTTTTTTATACGCTTGTATGAAATCATCAAATTCATAAATTTTTGGTAATTTGAAACGCATCATGAGGAAAAGCGGAAGAAATGTCTAAAATTTGAATTACAACTTTCCGCCATAACAACGATTTCTTGCGCTTTCCCGCTACAAATTCTGACTCCATGGCCAGCCGAATCGATATTAACAGCATTGTCTCACTGTTACTCCAAAACTTTTGTTCACCGTTTTCCCTGTGAATAATGTAATGCAGAATTAATTTCCAAGTATCAGATTACATATACACACCAATAATTATATATTTACGTATTATTTTTCTGTGCAGTTGTGGACACAAGTGATGCCAAATGTATTTATGCAAAAATGAACAAATTCTTCAGTACTGCAGTATTTTTACATTAATAAATTCATAATATCGGTCTGGCCCAATCTACCTTCAGCAAAGTGCTTGCAGATGTACTAGATGCATTGGAAGGGCAGCTATGTCCACAGTGGATAAGTGTCTACAAAGCGGTCGAAGAAAAAAGGAACGTTACATTACCATTCTACAGCAAATATAACATGTCCGGTATTGTTGGATGTATTGACGGCACACATGTCCGGATTGTTGCCCCTTCTGTTAATAAACATTTATTTTATAACAGGAAAGAAACCTACAGTTCAAATGTTATGCTGGTAAATTGTTTTATTAGTGCTGTGGTGTTTTTAATTGTAAAATAAAATTATTACTTACATACTCGTATGTGTGATGACGAATTGAGGATTCGTTACGTCGACGTTTTCCATCCCGGTGCAAGTCATGATTCCCTCATGTGGAATGTGAGCGAGCTGCGGGCGCATTTTGACCAGGAATATTTACAAGGCATAAGGAATTTTTGGCTTCTGAGTAAGAATAAAAGTTTATAAGTAGAAATTATTACTGGTGGAGTGAAAAGTAACCTCTTTGGGAATGAACAAATATTTTTTTTTTATTATTATTATTATTATTATTCTATTACTGCCTTATAATTAAAATTATAAGTAAGTAAGGCTAGCCAGAGCATCTTAGGCCTTCGGCTATGTTCGTGAAGTTAAATTAAATTAAATATATTTATATCTTTAAGAAAATCGAGTAATTGCTTTATGTTTTTTTTATTGGGATTTGAGAGGAGTTCTTTTGGGTTGGCTTGGAGGAAGAATTTGATTCTTGAGTTGTGAAAGGCTGGACATTCTAAGAGGATATGTGGGATTGTTATCTTGGATTGGTTGCAATACGTGCAGAGCGAAGATTTGTTTCTGTTGATGTAGTGTTCGTGGGTGAGTTTACTATGACCAAGCCTAAGACGTATTATTTTTGTTGCTTCTAAGCGCGAGATACTTGTTGGAACTGAGTTGTGTAAATAGTTTTTTACAGATAATTTGTCTTTGTTTATTGCTTTGTACCATTCAGATGTTTTGTCCCAAAGAAGATTATTAGAGGAAGCTGTGGTTTTGATAAAATAGTTGATGTCCTGGAGATTGAAGTTAGCAGAAAATAAGGATGGTGTTTTGAGGGTGTCCTTAGCAACTTGGTCTGCGAATTCATTGCCCGCGATTTGAACGTGGCCAGGGATCCAGATAAGTTTAGTTTTAGGAAATTGTAAGTATAGGAGTTTTCGTATTAGGGAAGGGTAATAACTTTGGTTGCAAATGTTAGCGATGGCGTCAATGGATGACAGGGAGTCTGTGCATATAGCAATTTTTCTATTAAGATTTTGTGTGTATCGGAGTGCTTTCAGGATGGCGATAATTTCGGCTGAAAAGACAGAAGTGTAAGGGGGGAGAAGGAAGGAGAATATTATTTTATTTTCAGTGGTGACACTGAAGCTACTGTTGTGTTGTATTCGGGATCCGTCTGTGTAGATGAAGAAAAAATCACTTAAGATGTTTTTAAGCTCAAGGAATTGGGCTCGGAATACTTCAGGAGAGGTATGAGACTTTTTATATATTCTTAAAGATGATATTATGGATGAAGATTGAAAGGACCAAGGTGGGGGCAATGTTAGTTGGGGTTGTATTGGCTGGCAAGGAATGTTCATTTCGTTGCAAAGAGCAGCACGGTCAATAGATGAAGGGAGTTTTTTTGGTTTCCTTTTTCGGTTTTTGTGTAGTTCATAAAGAGAAGTATCTTTGCAGAATAAAATGGATTTGGAGAGCCCTAAAGTAGATTTATAGAGGAGATTTTCAATAGTTTGCATTTTGGTTTCGAAAAGGAGGTGATTTACGGAGGTCGTCCGAAATGCACCGACGGCTTTCCTAAGAGCGGCGTTGTAAATTGTTTTGATTTTATTAAGTTGGGATTTCGCGGTATATCCGTAAAGAAAGAGGCCATATGTTATTTTGCTGACTATTATAGACTGGATAACTGACGTTAGAGTATATGGGTTGCAGTTAAACTTACGAGATGAAAGAGATTTAATTATATTAAGCTTTTTTTCTAGGGTGGAACATAAGTGTTGGATGTGCGAATTCCATTTGTAATTTTTTTGAAGGATAATGCCTAAGATTTTTAGTCTATCCACTTTTTCAAGAGCAACATTGCCAGATGATATGTTGCAGCGACACTTATGTTTTCGACAAATATGAAGATGCTTAGTTTTGTCCAACGAAAGTTGAGCCCCGGAGTATTGGCACCAGGCTGTTATTTCTTCAAAAGTGGAATTTAAATCGATGTTGGGGGAACGGTCTTTCTTATTAAGCTTTTTTATTATTGTAAAGTCATCGGCGTATGCACAGAATTTTAAATGTTTTTGCAGCGATAGAATATGGGCAAGCTTATTATAGGCAATTAAAAACAGGGGCACGGAAAGGGGTGATCCCTGAGGGATGCCGTTAAAAATGGGGAGGGAGGGAGATAAGGCGTTTTTAAAACGAACTGTTATTTTCCTGTTCGACATGAAATTTATTACATAACGTATCATTTTGGGACCTACTTTCCAATTTTTAAGCTGATCAATTACTGTGTGAATGCCAATTTTGTCAAAAGCCTTTGCAAAGTCGAGGGAAATAAGAGATAAATGGCTTTTCCTTGATAGCGAATCGGTAATGTGATGGTCTAAATACAGTAGAAGATCATTTACAGATTTGCCTTTTTTGAAGCCAAATTGGAATCTACTGAGAAGTTTATTGTGAGCAACAAACCACCAGAGCCTGTTGGCGACTATTTTATCTAATACTTTAGCGGAGCAAGGATTAAGGGAGATCGGTCTATATGATTTGGATAGAGACTTATCAGAATTAGGTTTAAGTATAGGGATGACGATGCTGTTTTTATATAGTTGGGGAATAAAGTTGTGTAAAACTAGGTTGTAGTGTGTGAGTAGTCTTTCTTTTAAATTGGGGGATAAGTTTTTTATCATGGGGTAGGATATTCTGTCATTAGCTGGTGTCTTCCCTTTGAGTTGGTTTAAGGCTAAGTTAAGTTCGGCGAAGCTGATATCCTTTTCGATGATTTTCGCACTTGTGCAAGGGGAGTAGGAAATAAAGGGGGTGGCAGAGAGCTTATTTTGACAAAAGGATGGGGTAAAGTTAGAATCGTGTGAATCGCAAATTTTTGTTGTAGAGGTAGCAGGGTTGATTTCAGAAGTGAATTTATATAATGACTCGGCTTTAGAAATTTTTACTAGTCTTTTAAATCGGGCATTAGCCTTTTTGTAATTAATAACGTTTTCAATAGTAATTTTCGATTTTAGGATTTGCCAGGACTTTGTTTTTTCTGTTCTTAGTAGCTCGAGCTCCCTGTTCCACCAAGGGACTTTTGTTCTCTTGGATTGGGTTGAAAATTGAGGGATGGAACGATTAGCACTTTGCAGGATAATTTTATGGATGCTGGCAGCTTCTTTATTTATGTTATTGGTAACGGGATAGTGAGAGTTATATTTGTCTAATAGTGTCTGGTACAGGTCCCAGTTAGCGTTTTCTGTTTTGAAATTTGGTCTCTTTATGGAGGACAAGGAGGTACCGTGGAACATGGAAATAATGATGGGGAAATGATCACTTCCGCATAGGTCTTTAGAAATACTCCATTTCGTATACACTGCCAGGATAGGTGAACAAAAGGACAAGTCTATGTGGGTGAAGGAGGAATGAGTGCTAAAGTGGGTGGGAGATCCGTCGTTTAACAGTTGGAAATCGGATTTTGTTAGGAACTTGGATATGGTGTTACCACGTGAGTTATTTTTAGGCGAACCCCAACTGGAATTCCAACCGTTGAAATCACCCAATATCATAGTGGGTTGGTTATGGGAATCGAGTACATTTGTTAGGTTACCGAGGCTCAAAGTTTGTCCAGGAGGAATGTAGGCATTGATTATAGAAAATTTGAGCTTAGAGGTGATTGTGATACCCATTGCTTCAAAGTCATTATTAAGATTAATTGCACTGTGTTGTATTGACGTGTGAACCAGGAAGGCAATACCACCAAAGGGACTCAAAGTTTGGTTTTGCGGGATAAGAAGATAATTAACTGGAGTGGGGATATTTTTTAGGGATATAAGGTGGGTTTCTTGTAGGGCTATTACTTTGGGAGAGGTTTTTTTAATCAGAATAAGCAGTTCATTGTAATTGTTTAAATATCCTTTAATGTTCCATTGTATTATCTTGAGTTCAGGTTTGATGTGTTGTAAGTAATTTGTATTGAGCGTTGTGTTGTTTGAATTATAGTGTCCTCTATGTCCAATTTTGGGATGGTGGCGAACTTGTGTATTATGGGTAGCTAATTTTTTAGAGAGATTCATGGAGTTGGAATTGTTCAGGTTCAGAGCTGATATTCTCTCCGTTGGTGAGGTTGATGTCATTAATTGAGTGGTGTTTTAGAGGTGAGTGTAGTTGGTTCGGTAATACATAGTATTTGTTTTTGCGAATGGGTGTTTGAGTTAGGTGAGAAATCGGTGACGTTGAATCTGTTACGTGTTGTGGTGTGTGTAGATTTTGGATGCCACTTGACTGACATGTGGAGGAGGGGGCAATGTGTTTTTTTGATATGTCTGTATTGGTGTTTGAGGTTTGTGCTGGAGAATTGATGCTTAGTGCTTTTTGTATTGGAGTAAGAATTGGAGAATTGACAGTTGTGCTTAATTGAATACTGTTTGATGTATTTTTCGTTTGTTGACAATGTATGGAGTTAACAGCTTGTGTATTTGTTTTCGGTGGAATTGGTTGCGGTAGAGGGGTTTTCGTAATCTTAGCGTAAGTGGCGGAGAGAGGGGATGAGACGTTGGGAGTTTGTGCCCTGTATAATTTTTTTTCTTCGGATATGCTGCATTTGTTTACAGTTTTTATTTTTTGGATTTCTTTTTCCTGTAGGTATGATTTGCAAAGTGTGGAGGATGCAGCATGTTCTTCCGAGCAGTTGGCGCAAAGGGTGCGGGTACACTTGGTGGGGTTGTGTGGGGGAAGATTGCAGTTTTCGCAGCGGGGGGTATTATTACATCTTTTGGTGGTATGGCCAAGAAGTTGACAGCTTCGGCAACGCATGGGGTTAGGGAAATATTCCCTTACCTTGACGTTGTACCAGCCGATGTCTACTGAGGATGGAGGGCGGAGGCGGTCGAAAGTAAGAAGAATAACACCAGTACAAATTTGTTTTGAGTCCTCTTGTCGTTTTTTAAATTTAAATGCTTCAGTAACTCCTTGGCTTCTCATTTCCTTAACGATTTCTTCTTCTGGAACGTTTATGAGGCAGGGAGCAAAGACCGTGCCTTTAGACGAGTTAAGAGTGTTGTGGAGGGAAACCTTGATAGGGCAGATGTTTGATAGGGACTTTTTTGATGTAAACAGATCAGCTATTTTCTGCGATTTGACCAGCACTAATAAATTTTCATCACGTAGTTGTGATATAGATTCGTATTGAGTGCTGATACCATCAATGGCTTTTTTCAGGAGGAAAAAACTAAATGAAGTTAGAGGTTTTTTATCGTCTGAAGCGGTTATGACAATAAATTTTGGATCAGATTGGCATGATGTCGTGGGAAAGGGGCTAAAAGGGTTAATAGAGGCAAATTCACTTTTCTTTTTTCTTTTGTGTGTTGGTCCTGATAACACTTCAATATCCAGGTCATCGAACCGGTTTTTTGAGGGCACGTGGCCCCGTAAAGCCATTGAAAACCCGTTAGTTTTTCACTGTATAGTATTAGTACTATTTGGAAAACGGGACAAGAAAAAAAATAAGAAGAGAAGTCTTTGTTTTTTTTTTTTTGCACGCTCACTACTTTACACTACTTGACAATAAACTCGCGAATTGATGTTGTCGGTACCGAGGTTAGACGACGACTGGTATTTTTTTTTTATTTTACTTAATATAGTCCAATTTTAGCTTGATACACTTATTCCAGAGATTTTCCAACTTCTTGATCCCGCCCGAAAAGTAATTTTCCGGTAGGTCTGCGAAATACTCCTCCGTGGCGTCGATGATTTCCTCGCATAAGCTGAATTTTTTATTGATGAGCCATCTTTTGAGGTTTGAGAAGAAATATTAGTCCGAGGGAGCCAAATACGGTGGATGTGACAGCAATTGGAGCCTTAAGTCATTGATTTTAGAAGTGGTTGAGATGCTCTTGTGCGCCGACGCATTGTGTTGCAAAAACAAAATTTTTTTGCAGTGATTTCGGCCTTCAACCCCTCCAATAATGCACAGTATTACTCGCTGTTGATGGTTTTTCCTTTTTCGAGGTAGTCCACGAAGAGTATACCATGACAATCCCAGAAAACCGACGCCATGAATTTCCAACCCATCGAGCCTCTTTCGGCCGCTTCGGAGCACTCGTGCCGGCTTCAGTCCATTGCCGGGCACTCATTTTATTCTCTGGTGTATAATAGTGAATCCAAGTTTCATCAACAGTTACCAATCGATACCAAAAGTCCGCCCGATTCGCATCAGCAAGTGCAAACACTCTTTCGAAGAGCTCTCGCGTTCGTGTTTTTGGTCAGGAGTGAGCATGCGCGACACCCAGCGGCAGGATAACTTTTTCATATGAAGAATATTTCCCAAAATATGGCGTGTGCGCTCAGTACTAATCTTTGTGGTATCTGCTAGCTCGCGCACCTTCTCTTTCCGGTCAGCCAACACAATTTCACGTATTTTTTTGACATTGTCCACTGCAACTGCATCGGAGGGCCTGCCGCTGCGGACTTGACCGGTAGTGGAGTTGCGGCCACCAAACTCTCGAAACCAATATTTGACGGTGTAATCTGACGGAGCATTAGCCCCATAATATTTATTTATCCAACTTTTCATTTGTTTCCTTCGCTTTCGGATTCGGATCAATATCGGAAGCACGCTTTAAGTTTGATATGAAGAAGACAACAATTTAATAAAATTTAGCAATTAATATGAACGTTTAAATAAAGAAAGCAAAATTATAATTCATTTAGTGGTGATTAAAGTCGACGATTTTTTTTAATTTTTTCTTCGACTTCCTTCTGCCGCCAGCTTTCCATGACCCAATTGTGCCGTTTTGTTTCTTCCAAAGTTCCATTCTTTATCTCCTCTATATCCTTCATTTCTTGAAGTATTGTTTTTTTGGATATCGTAGAAATCTCCCAGAGAGCGATATATTTTCGTCGTACTTCGGAGCTGTTCTTTTATGCCTTTTGGATTAATAGCTCCTTCTCCAAAACTTTAGACGCAGTACTTTTATGTACACCAGCACTTCCTCTTGGACGGGAGTCCTTTTGCATTATTTCTTCGTCGTGAGTCTCGATGCCAAGCGTTGCTAATACGGGCACCGTATTCAGTAGTTTTTCTGGCAGCTCTTCAATTTCACTGGTCGCTTTTCTTTTTTTTTCGGAAGAATTCAACCTAAATGAAACTGCCGCAACCCCTTCCACAGATTCTTTCATACCTACTAAATTGTATATGACCTGTTCTGTATCCGAAAATTTGTATTGTTTATGTGGTCCTCCCCCAGTGGCAATTCTTTTTTTTTTACATTTAATGCTGCCTTTGCTCGCACATATTTTTTTTGATCACTCCAAACCTAAATCAAATTTTCTTAGACTTGTGTTCTAAGCCATTCATACAAAAATACCTTTTTCCGCTAGTGGTCCCGCTGAATTCAATTCTTTTTCTGCCAATTGCCAAAACAGGGCCACATCTACTTTACTTTCCTTGTGGAATCGGCATCCAACGCCGCGATGTGCTTCCATCAAATTTAGCAACGTTTGAAGTTGAAGCTTATTTTTTGTTTTAGACCTATAAAAGCATTTTACTAAAATTGAAATAAGTATAACTACACTTATGATGCCAAAGAATGTGTTAAGTTTTTGGTAAAGTGGGACTGAAAGAGAAAAAAATGCGTAGACTTACGGCGTTTTCGATTGGGCAGAAAGAAGCCTTCTTTTTTTTGTAGTCCAAAGTTGGGCAATTTTAATTCTAATGGAATACTAAAAACTTCTTCGGAATTTTATTTTTTTAATATATTTGTTTGCGAATCAATTTGAACACAATAATAACAGAATAATAAATTGGCCAAACAGCGGATTGCATGAAAACAGAAATTTAGTGTGACACACGATACTATTTGTCATTTATACATATTTGTATGTGTTGGTACATCTTGTAATCCAGGAGAGAAACTTTGACTCTCAAATGAAAACCAGAAGCAAAATTTTGATTCTAAAAAAATGAGGGGAAAAAGTTCTGTCACAGTACAAAAAAAAGGCTTGTGTCCGACCAATCGAAAACGCCATAAATTATTAGTGTAATTTGATGGTTAGGATTGAACGCCGAACTATCCGATTGGGAAGCCAATTGATACCCGGAACGAAAGTTCTGGCGAATATCTTTTGTACTTACACCCCTATGTCAATTTCTGACAGTTCGTTTGTGGGAGCAAATTTGTAAGAAAAGTTAAAATTCGATACGGAATAAGATTAATCAAGGCTATCGTGAATAAAATTCCCGCCGAAATATTTCCCATTTTCGAAGAATATGTATTATGAATGAATCTCGAACGGGGGAAACATTTTCCCCTGGAAAAAAATGGTATCGGGAACTAAATTTCCAAAACGATTTCCCCGTACATTTTTCCTTCGTTAGTTCAATCCGAAGCAAAAGTACCAATGTATAGATAAGAAATAAGTTGCGTTGGTTTTGTTCCCTTGTTTATAAGTTTTATTGTGTCAAAAAAGGCAATATGAGATTGGAGTGCTCTTAAAAAACCGTGCTATTTTAAAAGTAAAATAAATAAAACGAAAATAGAGAATTCTTTCTTGTATGAGCATTTTCTTTAAAAGTTCTTATTTACAAATACTAATGTGAACTTTGATTTATTTGAATTAAGGTCTAACTCTACCAATCAAAAACAGTTGGAGACCATGATCAACTTATTCGACGGGGATTGCCAATGGTTTCAGTACCAAAAGAAGTAAAGATGATGTAAAGTTTGGAATCTTTTAGAGAAGGAGCTGAACCGCTTTGTGCCAGGAATTTCTCGTAAAAGTTATAAGTAATTTTTCCTCTTTTTGTAGCTGACATTGGCATAGCAATTCAAACTGGGCACAGCTTCGTCTCAAAAATTGTCAGGACATTTGAAAGAACTTCGGAGAATGATGACTGCGCTAGTCCAATCTCATGATGCTTTCCCACTCTTGTTTGGTAACCACCTTCTGCAAAAAAACACAGGCATGGACTCAGCTTGACGATTCCAGGAACGAGAAAGGATTTCTTGGATGCGGAACAATTTTCCGAACACAAATCCAGCAAATATTTAAACATTGCTTTATTTACCCTGTAATACTGATGAGTAAAGAATATAATACAATAAATATATTGGAACAATACTTTATTTCTATTTATACTTATAACGCTTATAGTAATTCCAACGGATTGGATTTATCCCTTAAATTTCTCCTTACGCATCTTTGCTCATTTTTTTCCTATGGGCCTGCTCTTCGGCCAGTAATCGAAATGCTAGAATATACATTACCAAACTGTATATCAAAATATAATAAACCAACACACGTTTCTATTTTAAAATAAATATTTGCAAAAAAAACTCAACTAACTCTCAACAACTGAAGAAAACGACAGTTGGCAACTGTCAAGGCATTCGAAAATAATTTCGAAAACAATTTTCAGATTCAGCGGGAAATAAATATCGATGGAATTTCATTATAGGAGGAATATTTTCCAGGGAACAAAAATGTTCGTTTGTTCGTTTTTTCCCCCCGAAATTGCCGATAGCCCTGATTGTATAACAAACCAACACAATTTTCTACTTTAAAATAAATATTTGCAAACTCTTAAATATTAACTTTAAGTCAACTAATGAAAACAACGATTGACAGCTGTTAGAACATTCGAAAATTCATGATAGGAGGAATATTTTTCATGAAACAAAAATGTTCGAGTGGAATTTTTTTTCCCCCGGAATTGTCAGTAACCCTGAACAAATTCTTTCAAAGAAATTGTTGTTCACGTACTTGAAGTGTTTACTTGAAATGTAGAGAACAAATATGTAAATAGCGAAATAAACACTTATGAAACGCGAAGAAATTATTTTTCTTGTTATTTCTTTATTCAAAATTTCCTTGGAAATATTTCCCATGTTCGACAAATTGATATTGTGAATGAATTTCGAAAAATGGAAATAATTTTCCTCGGAAAATATAGCTATCCGTGAATACAATTTCCAGCGAAATTTGATGCAATTTCTACTGAGTTCTACAAGTGAACTTCAAGAGGAGAACAGCAATGTAAGGACATTTAGATGAAATTATTAAAAGTTGATAACAAATTTATTTAACATAGGTCTAACTCAACAAATTCAAGACAACTGGAGTGCTGATTAGTATAATGGCAAGAAATCGAGACATCGCAAATGGATTTACTACTCAACGCGGGAAAGGAGACACAAAGAAGTTCTGGAAAATGGTAGAAATGGAGCTGAACAGTATTGAGACTCGGAACGAAAATTCTGGCGGATATTTTTTGTACTTCAATTTCTAACAATTCGTTGGCTGGAACAAATTCGTATGGGAAGCTAAAATTCGGTACAGAACAAGATTAATAAATTTGTTATGCAAATTTTTGTTTTCACATACGTGTTGGGTTAAAATGTCGACAAAATATACGCGAATTTCGAAATAAGTGCTTGTGAAGTGTTTAGATGGGATAGTTTAAATAGAATCGTGTTTTAAAAAATGTAAACAAAGCACTTGTGAAACGTGTTATGTATTAGCGTTTTAGGAGAGTTGAAGGTAGGAAGAAACTGGTTTCACCAGGATGACTTAAGGGGGAAGATAGGATTAAAGAGGGCGTTGGAGATGAGAAGATGACAGTAAACCAGGATGTGGACCGGACTGGGAAAGGAAACGAAAGGAACGGAAAGGATGCATTGGAGTGAGGAGCGTAGCATGCTTGCGAAGCACGGCTAGGCTCGCCGGATGGGGCTGGTTCTTATCCTCACTCCTTGACAGGACCTACTACAACAAAAAACATAAATCATGCCGACGTACAATTCAAAACAATGACCATATTAACGGACGGAACTTACGATGGTGAGGGGTCCTAACCTGGAAATCCGGTGGCCGACTTCAGGATTTCCGCAAAGAGCGAACGTCGTCTCACCCGCTCACATCATCTCCAGCCGAACTCTACTTCCCTATGACACTCCCAAAAGAAATGTTTTTAGCAGCTCATGATAGCGCCTGTCTGCATGCTATTAGTTTTCGACCAAAAACAGTATTTTTCTTTTCTGCTCTTTTATTATCTTGTCTTAAATTTTCAGAATATTTTCCACGACCTGATTAGATGTACATACATATAAATATGTGATTTGTTATCAAAAATTTATTTGTAATTGTGCTCAAGTTAAATGATACTGTATGATTATACGGATATACTTGGTGAGTTTTTTAACTTGAGACATCCAAATTACTCGAAAAATACACGATATCGCGGAAAATGTTTCAGACAAAAGTCACAAGGTTCTGAGGTTCTGAAGGGGACATAACATGGTGACCACGAGTTTGACCTTGAGCCCCATTTTCAAGGTCAAACGAAGGTCACTTTTGATTTTTTTAATGGGAACCCCTATTTTTTGACAGATTCGTAATCTGCGTGAAAAGCTACAATTCTTTTACTTGAAACACTTTTTTCAAAAATGCGTTCTTTTGCCTTCAGAGGGCGCCATAAAACTTTAGACATCAAAAGTGACCTTCGTTTGACCTTGAACATGGGGCTCAAGGTCAAATTCGTAGTCACCTTCAGAACCTTGTGACTTTTATCTGAAACATTTTTCGCGATATCGCGTATTATTCGAGTAATTTGGATGTCTCAAGTTAAAAAAACTCACCCAGTATATAAATATATATGTATATATGTGTGTATATAAGTATATAGATGTACATATTATGTACATATATTATTATTTTTTTTTTTTAACGATAAACAAAAAAAAACCAATATCCTTTCTCCTACTTCTATTGACTGCCCTACCAGCTCAAATTAAGACGTTGCCTTATATAACTAGAGGTATAGATCGATATTAGCTTTTTTTTTATTTATATGAATCTAAAGATAAATATGTACATGTAGAGAAACTAACAGCACCAAGTATAACAGTAGATACAATACAATATAACTATTAAATAAAATATAACACTATAAATAAATTATGAAACTAAATGGCTTGATATTTGCCTACTTAATTGATAATTTAAATTTATTTATTTATTTATTTTTTTTTTAAATCAAAAAAATATAATACTAGTAAGGGAGATTAAGGAGGAAAAAAGGGAGAGAAAAAAAATTTGGCGATCACAGTATTTTCGTTCGACTCCTTGTTGTTGTTATGTAGCGTAAGGCAACTAAAACCCTAAATTCAATTTTATTCTTTTAATGCTACGCTGTAACACTCTTACTGCTTTGCACTTACCCTTTCTCCTCGAAATGTCCTTCAATTATTCCCCCTTTTTTTTGTATCCGCCTCTTTCACCATCCAAGCAAATTTTATTTTTTATTTTTTTTGTATTAGCTGCTTTTCGTCTTTCGATTTATTTCACCTTTATCTATGATTTTTATTTTTAATTTTAACTTTCGGACATTTTCCTGTTATATATTTATGTTATTATATATATTTATGTTATTATATTATGTCTTTATTATTTATTTTTTTTTGTATTTTGAATTTCAATTGTTCAAGAAAAATTTAAATTTGTAAGTATTCCTTTTTTTTATGATTTTGTTGCAATCACTACACTTTGTATTGTCGCGTGATGCTTTTAGCTCTCCCTATTCCGATGTCTTCATATTCTGTTGTTTACGGTACCATCATTTAGCCGCTCGCTCCCACTAACACAGGCTTATTCATCGTAGGCAATCAGGGTTCTCTACCGAATAGCTTATTGGAAGTTTGAGCTATTGCTCCCTACCTTACGCACTGCTTAAATTGTTGGTTCTAAGCCATGCTGGCTTGGTGCCACCTTCTAATTTTCTTTGAAAATCGAAATTCATTCGAAGTTCGAATTCCTATCCCCACCATCTTGGTTCTTAGTTTGACAATTTTCAAACAAATTAAATTGTTTTGTTTAGATAGAAAGAGGATGTTCCGGTAAGTATTTGGATATGTTTTTTATTTTTTTATTCAACCTAATTTCTCTTTTACAGGGAGATATAACAAACGCAAAATAAATCAAGAAATTGTTCCACCCCTAGAATTTTGACAGAGCAACAGAAAAAAAATGACCACAGGAAGCGTTAGAAAAGGAAATACATCGGCAACGAGAATTGTGCGATAAAATTGGAGAAGTTGTCTCATGTATTAAAAGTCATCACGGCGAAATGGAAGCAAGTGTTAAAAAAGTATATCGCTCCATTGATCAGCACAATTGGCCTTGCAAGAAACTAAGCGCCACAATTCAGAAATGCAAAAAGAAGAAAGAAAGAAGAAGAAATCAATCGCCACAACTTAGAAATAGAAAGGCTGAGTACAGAAGAAATCAAAGCTAAATTCCATTTCAAACAGCGTCTTCTAGAAATAGTAGAAGCGAAGCTGGAAAAGTTTGGGTGCAATAACTAATTTATGGTTGGAAATGGATTTTTCTTTTGTTTTTAGTATATACAATATTTATCTTTACATTCTTATAATAAGTATAATGTGAAATTCTATGTTTTTTATTTTATGTAAATATTTTTATTCAGTAAATAAAGATTTAAAGATTTAAAGAGCATTTCCTATATCCCTTCTTATACGCTGCGCTTCAGTGATGTACTCTGAATCTAAGTAATTTCGTTTCCAACTAGATTACTGGAGTGTTCATCTATAAGCAAATCAGGGTTTGGCACATTGATCGTGAAATCACTCTTGAAATGTATGCAAATGTTATGTAATGCGCAGCACACATTTACAATCTGAATCACTTTGTGTGGTAGGTAATATAGCTCTCTTGCACCGAGCAAACATTTTCATCTTCTTTTCGGCACCCCGTTGTATAATTATATTCCGGCAGCGCGTATGGGCTTCGTTGAATTTTCTCTCAGGCGTTCTCTGAGGCGTGTGTCCTGTGGGGCGTCAATAACCATTGTTTTAAGGGATATCCAGCGTCCCCCATTTAAAAGTTCATTTGAATTAAGCTGTGAATTAAAATCTGTATAATTTGACTTACCTAACAACCACGAATTTCTGTCACCATTCAAATATTTTTGTTCCATGCATGATCTGAATTCACTTACCATCCACACAGGGTGTGTGGCATCTACGAAACGAATTTACAATTCATTATCGAAAAATATGTATGGCGCATGAAAGTAAATCGTTTCAACAAGCAAAATAAACTTACCAGTAAAACATTTAAACTATAAAACCCCTTTCTGATATAGTACAAATGTTTGGATGTTGGAGGAGAGATGATTCTAATGTGCGTTCCATCAATACAGCCTATTACTCCTGGTATGCTGTATTTTTTGTAACAATTCAATGTTGTTTTCCTTTTCTTCCACCTTCATCTGCATATTTATCCAATTGGGACACACTTGCGCCTGAAATATTTACAACACACAGGAAAGAACTTCTGCAAAAGATGATTGGGCTAGTCCAATCTCATAATCTTTTCCCACTCCTGTTTTATAGCCGCCTTTGGCAAAGAAACGTAAGTATGCGCTTAGCTTAACAATGGGGGGAACTGCGAATGATTTTCTGGTGTGTGGTAAAGAATCAGAGAGCAAATCAAGCAGATATTTCAATATGGGCTTATTTACTCTGTAGTAATGATGAAATCTGAAAAAATTTAGTGGAATAACAGGTTCATAAAATCGTTTAGTTTCTACTTCTTCTGGTAACTCTAAGGGGTTAGATTTATCCCTCGAATTTCGTCTTAAATTGCGATTAATTAGTATTCTCAGGGTGGTTGAATATTTAATGATGTCAAAACATTCGAAATTAAATTTCGAATGAGGTTTTTCTCACTTCTGTGTTGGTTCAACTGATTCCAGGGAAAAGGGATTCCGATGGAAATTCGCGATAGGAGAATTTCATTCCAGGGAATTAAATTATTCGGGGGGAAATCTTTTCCCTCGGAGTTCCCGACAAGTGTTTATTTAATATATTGTTAACCAAGTCAATAAAGACAGTGAAATGCAACTTAAAATTTTCATAGATGGAATCCTATTAATATTACAGCAATATTATTACAAGGGGAATATTTCAGTTGGTAAAAGTGAAAAGTTGATGGAAATTGGCTGGGTTGTTAAGTTGTAATTGAACCAGGATCAAGTACAAAAGTACAAGACAATCACCCCAACATTTATTATTGGAGAAGTTGAAAACAAACAAACAAAAAAAAATAAACAAATAAAAGATGTTAAGTATAGAGCACTTCATAAGTAGCAACGAATTCGAAGAAAATGAGGCAAATCTCTTTAATTGCCAGACACAAAATAAGTTTTTATATTAAATAGCCTTCCGGCTGAACCACATCGTTCATAGATAGCATAGCCACCACAGCATTTTTCACAGCAGAGAGAACTTCCCGGTTAAATGGGCCACCTCCCGTCGCTTGTTTTTTCTTTTTGTTTTTGAGCATCTTCTTTTTCGTTTTATATTTGAAGTCGCTCCACACCTGTGTTCAAAACTACCTTTAGATTTTTAATTTCAAGTTTGTAAAAACCATACAAACATTTTGCCAACCGTCACCGTCTCTTGATGGTGGACCAAAACTATTTAATTTAGTGGCAGCAGAACTCCTCTCATCTTTCACATCAATTTTATTTACCGACTTCGAAAATCCCTTTGCAAGGTGAGGCTTTTCTTGTATAAAAGCAATCAAAACGTCAAACTGCCTTTTATTGGTAATTTTCATCATAAAAAAAATTCTATCTTTGTTTCTTATGGTATGTTCCCACCAAACGAAATCGCGGGATTTGATCAAATTTCTGCAAACCTCCGAGGTTTCGTCATATATTTTCGGGGTTTCGAATATCACGATTTCGCCAAAATCTAGTTGAAATCCCTTTAAGTTCATCCGTCCGTGAGAGGTTGTCAAACTGAACAAGCCTACAGCATGCACTTCAATTTCTTTTGGTGTTTATTTTTAGATGTAAAAACAATTGTGGCAATCGGACAAAGAGGTAATATTTTCAATACAAATATTTCTAAATATTTATACAATTTGTTAATTTTTTTAGACAATGGCAAGCAAAAATAAATATAAAAAAAGAGGACTGTGGACGCTCACGGAGGAGGAGATCCTGGTTGAATTTTGGGAGGAGAAGATTGGCGAGCTCCGTGGCCACAGAAAAAAGAGCCACATTTATGCCGAAATGGCCAACAAGCTGCGAGCGATGGATACTGTTTTTATGCCGAAGGAAATAAAAATTAAAATACAGAACCACACAAACCGGTACAGGTATGATTATCTCTAAATAAACTTTAGCGTGTTCTAATCTAATCTTTATATACGCATTTTATTTTAAGAAATGAAAAGAAATCGATCGGTCCATCGGGAGGTTCTCGCTCTTAATGACATCTCTTTAACAAGATTCATCAAATCCTAGGTGGTCTGAAAATGTTTAATGCGGAACTGATTGTCGAAGACAGCTTCGTCGGGAGTAAGAAAAATTATAACATCCTTTATTTGAACCTGTTTAGTAATTTATATATGTATTTCTATTATTCTATAGGTGATGAAGTTATGGCTCCATGGAGTGATTTACTGCACTCATGCGATTCGGTGGCAAGCACCTTCGGCACAGCCGCATAGACTCCAAATACTTCGGCAGTAAGCACCTCCGGCACAGGGCATCGACAACAAAAAAGTCGACAACACGAGCTGCAAAAAAGAGGAAATATTATGATCTCGATGAGGAGATAAGAAAAAGCCTAAAAGTGACTCAGGATTCTAGCTAACAATTTTTACAAAAATATGTAGAAATTGAAAAGAAAGGAAATGACCATTTGAAGGAGTTAATAAACATTTGAAAAAAAAAAAAAAAAAAATAAAAATAAAAAAATAAATAAATTGTGTTTTCTACCTGATACGTAGTTGCTGATAGCTTCTGTAATGTTTTAGCGGAAAGGTTGCTGTCGATTATATGTAAACATTCTCCGTGAGTTGAAGCTTCCTCTTCTTCTAGTAGCCATTGATTATTCAGCTACTGACAATTGAAAACACTTCAACTCGGTGGGAACGGCTTATTCAAGTTTCAGTAAAAGTTCATGCAAACCACGCGATTTCGGTTCAGTGTGAACATAGCATTATCAACCTTAAATTAGAAAAAAATATATATGAAACATATTTAAAAACAAACAAACAATTTACTTACTTTGTTTATGCAGAAGCAATCGTCTGCCTTTTTGCTATCGACTCGAAATGACATTTATCCGCCAGCCTTCCGGCAAACAGAATGACAACTGAAGATGAAAATATCCTAAAATCGACTACAAATAACAAATACGCCAAATGGAATGTTACATATTCCGAGTCGGTCGGAACCAAGTCGATTATTAGTCGAAATCGACAAACGTAAGGCGAGTATTTGTAAACAGCTCGCAGCATTCTTTAACTTCCACCAAGCGAAATAGTCCTTTTAAAATATTCTGCTACGAGTATATGCATATACATACACATGTGTAGTATGCGAACTATGCGAATTTTCAGCCGTATTTCACTATCTTTATTGATTTGTTTAACCATATATTTAACAAAAGGACACTATATTACACAATATTCACTAAATATTTAATGGTAAAGTAACAACACAACAATTTCTTCTTGTTTCACAAGTACTTTGTTTACATTTTTTAAAGAACGATTCTATTTAAATTAACCCATCTAAACACTTCACAAGCACTTATTTCGAAACGAGGGTATTTTTTCTCGACATTTCAACTTTATTCTTATCAGATAAAAATAAATTCTTTAACTAATTTATTTATTTTGTTTCACACCGAAATTAAACTTTACATGTGAATTTGCTCACGGTCAAAATCTGTCTAGTCGTGGAGGTAAAAAAAATGCCACCAAGGGGCGCTGAAAGCACTCTTAATCACTTCTCCTAATTATTAGCGTCCCATACAATTTCCAATTTGCTAGAAAATTCGATTCCACTCTCCAGTCATGTTGCTTCCCAACAAAATCTACGGCGCGCTGGGAGAATGGGAGATTGTGTGTTTGCAGGAAGCTAATTAATCGCATGAAATAAAAATTGAAAACATCGCCAATAATTGGCTTTGATGCACACAACACAAATAACAAAAATTAACACAAACCAACGAATCGAATACAAACCTAACCGCACCAGAAAACGATTTGACTCGGGACAAAAGTATTTAGCCAACAGTCAATGAATAAAGTTTTAAGTTAAAAACCAAAGTTCACGAGTTTTTATTTAATTATTTTTATTTTACTTGCTTCAGTTCATCTAACTGAAGGAGTTATCGGTTTTTTCTTCTCTTCAGTTCATCTAAATGAAAGGGTAGCCACCGCTTGTGAATCGTCTATTCCAAGCCAACTTTTAAATCCCGCTCAACTCAGTTAGGGACATGGTCCATCGATTGCCTCCTTTAAATAAAAGGACATAGAGGAAATAATTTCCTCTAAAGTGAACCAGTGCAACATAAGTTTTTTTTAACAAAAAAAAATACGTTCTTTTTTCAAAGTGTACTGTGGGTTAAGTATAGCTGAATAAAGTATTCAGTGCAAATATACGTTTCCGAGACCTGACCACTGGCCACAGTACCCAACAATTCCTTCAACAGAGGAGCACATAGAAATAGTACTGCCTTTCTAGGAAGTTAAGTGGAAAAGCAAGAGTGTGCTGTGGACTAAGTATAGCTGGATAATCTATCCAGTGAAAATATACGTTTCCGATCTACGACGGACAGTCTATCGGCCACATTACCCAACGGTTCAGATAGATTTAATCAACTCTGAACAAATCCAACGGATTTTTTCTTATTTTCTTGCTTTTATACGTAATAAAAATAAATAAAAACTAATGAAATTATAACACCAATAAAACAAAAAAAAAGTGAAATAAGAATACTGTAAAATGTTTGTGTGGGTACAAATGATAGAACTTATTCTTTTCAATACAAATCGCTTTATTTAGTGCAGTTACAATTCACTATTTAATTGTTTCTCTCAACACAATCCAATTTCTCAACCGCTTATACTTTTCTTATCTTTTACTTAAACCACTTAATTACTCCTCCTAATTAACACTTCAAATTTCACTTTAGAACAGATTTGCATACCTTTGGGATGCTGGTATTTATACTCGAATGACATACTTCGAGAACAATCCTCGCCATCCAGCGTCCCATACAATTTTCAATTTGCTAGAAAATTCGATTCCACTCTCCAGTCGAGACTTTGTTATTCCAGTATCGAAATCTTCTGGTCTTCGCGTATCAACACTTTCTGCTAGATGTCGCTGCTCACATTTAAGTGGTTATCACATTGCTCCCTCCCTACAGTTGTTCGTTCCGAACAACTTCGTCATTCAACATCCCGTTGAAATCACACATTCTATCCAAATGGACCACTTTCAATTTTCCTCGATCCCCACGCTGGATCTGATAGACAACGTCATTAATGCGGGTTATCACCTTGTATGGACCTTCCCAGTCCTGTTGCAATTTTGGTGATTTGCCTTTCTTACGCTGAGGATTATACAGCCAAACCAGATCTCCTTCGTTGAAACCGGAAGATTTCGCCTTGATATCGTACCTAGTCTTCATGCGGCTGCTTGCTAGCTTCATCTTTTCTCTGGTGTCTTCATGCAATTTACGAATCCTGCTGCGTAAGTCATTCACGTACTTGTTCACCTCTTTGGGCTCCGTCGGTGGGGATCCGAATTTTGCTTCACTTGGCAACCGAATTGTTTGACCAAATAAGATCTCGGATGGTGTGTGCCCTGTTGAGCTATGGACCGCGTTTCGGTAGGCCATTAAGAAGAGGGGTATGTGTCGATCCCAATCCCGCTGGCAGTTGCTGACAACCTTGGATAGATGCTCATTCAAGGTCCGATTGAATCGCTCGACCATTCCATCAGATTGAGGGTGTAGTGGCGTTGTCCTTGTCTTTCTTATTCCCAAATATTGGCATATTTCCTGGAAGACTTTTGATTCAAAGTTTCGCCCTTGATCAGAGTGCAGCTCCATTGGGACCCCAAATCTGCTCACCCAGTTGTTGACTATCTGTTCGGCTACGGTCTTAGCCTCTTGATTTGGGATGGCAAACACTTCCGGCCACTTACTGAAGTAATCCATGACTACGAGAGTATATCGGTTTCCATTAAAGGTTTCGGGAAACGTCCCAGCGATGTCGATGGCTATTCGTTCGAAAGGTGCTCCGACATTGTTGCATTTGTCCATGTGGCTTAACTTTTGGACCCTTGGTAGCTGCACATCTTATGCACTTTTTGCACCAATTCTCGACATCTTGTTTAGCGCTTAGCCAATAGAAACGTTCCCTTACCTTTTCCAACGTCTTGTTTATTCCCAAATGGCCTCCTGAGATTCCGTCATGTATTTCATGGAGTACTTGGCTGACTCTGGACCGTGGCACTATTAGCTGCATACGAGATGTTGTCCCATCTGCACTTTCCCATTTTCTCTTCAGCAATCCATCTTGCACAAAAAGCGAGTCCGACTGTGTCCAGTATGCCTTCAGAGTTTGGCTCCGATCTGATATCTGCTGCCAGCTTGGTCTTTCCTCGTGTTCCTTCCAGGCCAATATTGGTTCGATGTCATTGTCTGCCTGTTGGGAGGAACGGATTTCGTCTATACTCCAACCCTCTACTGGCTCAGTCCTGATCATTTGGATAGTTGCCTGTTTTTTCGCTTCTTTACGGTTGCAGTGTTCGCATTTTACTCCGCACGGTCGACGAGAGAGAGCATCAGTATTTGAGTGGAGTGTTCCCTTGCGGTGTTGCACTTCAAAGTCGTAGCCCTGCAACTGCTCGATCCATCTTGCAACTTGGCCATCAGGGTTCTTAAATTGGAGTAGCCATTTCAGAGCTGCGTGGTCTGTCCGGAGAATGAACTTTTGTCCGTAGAGGTAGTTATGGAAATGCTTCGTAGCCAGAATTAAAGCCAGAAGCTCGCGCCGGGTTACACAGTAGTTCCTTTCAGGTCTAGAGAGTACTTTGCTGTAATATGCGACCACTTTCTCTTGACCATCATGAACTTGGGAGATCACAGCTCCGACCCCTACATTGCTAGCGTCTGCGTCCACGATGAATATTTTTCCGGGAGTGGGGTAACCAAAGATGGGGGCATTGCACAGCTGTCGCTTCAGTTCTTGAAATGCTTTTTCGCATTCTCCAGACCACCTGAACTGTCGGCCTTTTTCTGTAAGTTGATGCAGGCTCTTTGCAATGCCAGCAAAATCCTTTACGAACCTTCTGTAATACGTGGCGAGGCCCAAGAAGCTTCTCAGTTGGTGTTTATCTTTTGGAGAGGGCCAACTCTTCACGGCTTCGATTTTGTCAGGATCCGTTCTTACTCCTTCCGCTGATATAATGTGACCCAGATATTTTACGAGTACTTCCGGACGGAACAAGCCGCACTTTTCTGGGTTGAGCTTTAAATGAGCATTTCGCAGCCTCTCAAACACTTCTTTTAGATTTTCGCGGTGCTCCTCGAACGTCTTACCTATGACGATAACGTCGTCCAAATATACTAGACAGGTTTTCCAGGTGAGTCCTTGCAATGTTCGTTCCATTAGTCGCTCGAAGGTGGCCGGAGCGTTGCACAGTCCAAACGGCATCACTGCAAACTGCCAAAGACCGCTTCCTGTAGTGAAGGCAGTTTTCTCACGATCCGCACGATTTATCTCTACCTGCCAGTAACCGCTCTTCAAGTCAAAAGTTGAAAACCATTTCGCTCTAGAAAGCATTTCCAAAGTGTCATCGATTCTCGGAAGTGGGTAGCTGTCCTTTTTAGTGACATCATTGAGACGTCGGTAGTCTACACAAAATCTCGTGCTGCCATCTTTCTTCTTCACGAGGACCACTGGAGATGCCTACGGACTCTGCGATTCTTCAATCAACCCCTCAACTTTTATCTTCGACACCATTTCGACAACTACTGTTTGTTTAGACAATGGAAAATGCCTTGCAGGTTGTCGAATTCATCGGGCGTCTCTGGTGCCAATGTGGTGTTGAACATGTTGCTTACGTCCATATTCTCCGGCGTGTGTAGCAAATATATCAGCGTACTCACCAGATTACAGAGGCTGAGAATTTTGTTCTTGATTTTTATGCTCTGAACTGTTGTGACCGGTTTTGCACCCTTTTTTTCCGTTGTGGTCGATATAGCCTCAACAGGTACGCATTTTCCCACTATTTCCCCCATTTTCACCTTTACACTGAATGTCTTTGGATTTAGAATCCTTACAGGGACCATGTTGTTCTTTGGCTCCACTAAGGTCTTTCCAACCATGAAGTCTCTTTTCTTTTCTGGCTCCATCAAATAGAATCGGTGGCTACCAGGACCACCTTCCACTTTTGCCACAAAATTGCTTCTGACGAAGGCTCTAGGCTCTGATTGCTGCAGATGACGACATTTGAGACTGAGGTATTGGCGTTTCCGTATATCATTGGTATCTCCATGTTTCCGTATTTCAGGGTTTGTGCCCCCAAGTCGACTACAAGTCCATGTTCTCTCATGAAGTTTGTACCAATGATGCACTCGTCACATATGTCAGCTACCAGAAACGCGTGAGTGAATGTTATTCCGGCCAATTAGATTTTTATGCGAACTTCACCATATACCTTAATCGTTGCTCCTGTAGCTGTTCGCAAGCTGCAATTGCTAGTGTCATGCAGCCAAGACTTCTGCACAAGATTCCTCCTGATGATTGAGTCAGTGGCACCGGTGTCTATTGTTGCCATCCATTTTTCTTTTCCACTGACTACTTCTACTAGAAGGCTTTCGCTGCATCGTTTTGCCAGCGAGACTTGGATGATGGTCCTGGGGCCGTCGACTCCTGCTACCAACTTCTGCCCTGCGAAGATGGTGCTTAAGCATTTCCCGACTGATGGCTTCGGGAAGGTTGACCGGTTTCTTCCTCTATTGGCTTGCCACCACAGTGAAGGCAGTCTTTTCGTCGCACCGGTTCTTTACACTGCCTTTGAAGGTGTCCTATTTTATTGCAATTCCAGCAGCGCATTATCCGTCTATCCCGTCGAGTATCTCGTTCCTCGGCACTAATTCTTGTGCAGGTGCATTCGATAGATGTTACTTCCCTGACGAAATGTGTTCCCCTGGAAGCCTGATTGGCTGCTTCCATCGCCAGAGCGAAGGCAAGTGCTTCAGCAAGGGTTCTTTTCCCGGCCATCCTTACTCCTGACTGTAGCTTCGAATCTGCAATTCCCCTGATAAATGCATCTTTTGCCATTTCGTCGATAATTTCCTGGCCTGCGGTGAGGTATGACAGATGTGCAAGTCTACTCACGTCTGCTTGGAGCTGCTGCAGTGTTTCTCCTCTTTGCTGCATTCGGCTTTGCAATTGGACCTTGTAGACCTCCTGCATGTGGCTATCCCTAAACCGTTTCTCTATAGCCTGTACTAAAGTCATATAATCTTTATGCTTTTCGATGTCTACTGTTTGCAACAATTCTGCTGCAGGACCGTGCAAGGCCATTGTTAGGGCAAAGCACTTTTCCTCATTGTCCCAGTCGTTTGCACAGGCAGCCATTTCAAACTGCTTCTTATAAGTAGACCATGAGGTCTGGCCATCGAATGAGGGAGGCTTCAAATCTTTTCTCCTTGGACCGCTTAAAGAACATTCTGGCAGTTTCTGTTTTCGCACTGTGTCGAGCTCTTTTGCCAGTTGCTGAACTTTGCTGTCCATTTCGTCGAATTTTTCGCCAACATTCTTCTCTATTGTATCAAATTTGTCATCAACGTTCTTCTCTATTCTATCAAATTTGTCATCAACGTTCTTCTCTATTCTTTCAAATTTGTCATCGATTTCTTCGAATTTTTGCTGGAGAATGTTCTTTTGTTCTTCCAGATTATTCTTTTGTTCATCCATTTTCCGTTGAAGACCGTGCAGATTGTTGGTTTGTTCGTTGAATTTTTGTTCAATGCTGCTCTTCTGCTCGTCCATTTTTTGTTCCAGACTGTTCTTCTGTTCTTCTAGATTTTTCTTTTGTTGGTCGAGACTGTTCTTCTGTTCGTCCATTTTTTGTTCCAGACTGTTCTTCTGTTCTTCCATATTTTTCTTTTGTTCGTCCATTTTTAACAAGAGGAGTTGCATCATCGCAGCCATGTCATGCCGGTACTTGTCTGTTCATCCTCGTCAACATCAAAGGAATATGCATCAGGATCATGTCCCTCGTTGTTCAAAGCCTCCTGAAGTCGGAGCACCAGGTCACTTTTTCCTCCACTGGCGCTGAGGCTCCTCTTGTTCAACTCGGATTTGAGTTGGACGAGGGTCAACTGCAATAGTTTTCGACCCATTCTAGCCTTTTCAAATAGTCAGAAAACACTTTTTTTTTTTTTTTTTTTTTACACACACAATAAGTCCTATCCCACTTCTGACACCAATGTAAAATGTTTGTGTGGGTACAAATGATAGAACTTATTCTTTTCAATACAAATCGCTTTATTCAGTGCAGTTACAATTCACTATTTAATTGTTTCTCTCAATACAATCCAATTTCTCAACCGCTTATACTTTTCTTATCTTTTACTTAAACCACTTAATTACTTCTCCTAATTAACACTTCAAATTTCACTTTAGAACTGATTTGCATACCTTTGGGATGCTGGTATTTATACTCGAATGACATAGTTCGAGAACAATCCTCGCCATCCAGCGTCCCATACAATTTCCAATTTGCTAGAAAATTCGATTCGACTCTCCAGTCGAGACTTTGTTATACCAGTATTGAAATCTTCTGGTCTTCTAGTATCAACATTTTTTGCTTGATGTCGCTGCTCACATTTAAGTGGTTATCACAATACTTTCAAATAAAAGTGCAAACAAAAAAAAATGTCGAAATTATCGAAATCTATCGAATGCCAGGAAGATATTTTAAATGAGATTAGTCGGGACTATGAACAATTTAAAAAAGATGAAGAGTCGCGAAAGTCAAGGGGGTATTTAACCGCGTGTTTATCTGATATCGATGAAATGTTCTAACGGGCGAAAAAAGAACATTCAAACATAATCGGAAATGCTGCTGATCCACTGAAAGAAAAATACATTCAGGATGAAATCTTCTCGAAAATCAAGAGAATATATTTCACCTTTAGTGGGCAGCTGCACGATGAGATTGATCGTTTTTTGGAAGACAATAATGCATCAGTAGACATGTCTCGATTAAACAATACGAGATCCGCTGGCTCTGATGTACGTCTTCAAAGAATTCAGATAAATTCATTCTCGTGCAAATTCGAAGATTGGTCGGAATTTTTTAATTTATTCGATAGCTTAGTCCGAAATAACACCGAATTATCGGACATACAAAAACTTCAATATTTGAAAACGTCTGTTTGTGGGGAAGCTGCTCGATTAATCCAGCACCTTCCAATAGATTCCAAAAGCTTTGCGTCAGCTTGGACAATTCTTACAGACAGGTACCAAAACAAGCGTAAACTTGTAAATACCCAGCTTAGGAGATTAGTAGAGCAGAGTAAACTAACCAGTGAATCTGCTGCTGGCCTAAAATCCTTACACGACACCAGCATTGGATACTTTCACGCAGTTTTCCACCTTGAAATAGCTGTTGAAACATGGGACGCCATTCTCATTTTTCTAATTTTTAATAAACTGCCACCGCAGACCCAACGAGATTGGGAGGAAAAGCTAGGCACTTCAAGGGTTCTTCCTGATTGGAAAACTTTCATGTCTTTCATCGAGGGTCGTTTTAGTTCGCTGGAAAACATTTCCGAACTGAATGTGCATTCAAAACAATCAATGCACCTATATTCGTTTCGAAAAACCACTTCCGCAGCCTGCCAATTAAGTTACCAGCAACAAACAAAACAGTTTCGATGTCGACTTTGCAAGGCCTCTTATGGGATGAGACATTGCAAAAAATTCCTTACTATGGATGTCAAAACCAGAGTTGACGTCATAAAGAAAAACGGAGTTTGTGGTAATTGTTTAGGGTATGACCATCATGCCTCGGTTTGTAACAGTAGCAATAGGTGCCAAAAATGAGGTTACAAGCATCACACATTACTGCACATTGATGCTATACAAAATTCAACCACTGCTCAAAACCACCAATAACATCCTCAACTTCACAATCAAAATGCATCCCAATACAGTCCTCTATCCCATTATATACAAAATCCTATAAGCCAAATTGCTGTGCTTTTCAATACTCCGAGTGATCAACCAAGCACTTCTCAAAACTTTACAGCACATTTCAACCAAATGCAGTCAAAAACGCTACTAGCGACTGCACTCGTTAAGGTGTGTGCCACGAATGGAAAGCAGTGCACTCTTAGGGCACTCATAGATCCCGGCTCCGAGGCCACATTCATAACTGAAAATGCCACTCAAATGCTTAACCTCAAAAGGCAGACTGTATCTGCTAGAGTCACAGGACTTGGAAAAAACCCAACTGGCAGTTCCAAATACCGAGTGAAAGTTAATTTGCACTCGTTTAATAATACAGCCTTCTCCCTCGATGTTACAGCATTTGTGTTACCTGTCCTACCAACCTACCTGCAACACTACCAACCTATCCGCTTCAAGGGGAGTGGAAACATTCGTCCAATTTGCCATTAGCTGATCCGGCGTACAATGTTCCGGGGAAGATTGATGTGCTGTTAGTGGCGGACGAGTACAGCTCAATAATTCTCGAAGGTTTAGTGAAGGGACAAAAGGGGTCTCCTGTAGCACAACGGACTGAATTTGGATGGATCCTTACCAGAAAAACCAACACTACTCCAAAGATTACTTGTTTCACTGTCCAAAATCACTTCAACTCTTTAGATGCACAACTTAGGAAATTTTGGGAATTAGAGGAAAATCTCGATGACAGGAAACTATCACCGGAGGAGCAAAAATGTCAACAACATTTCTCAAAAGCATTCAAGCGGAATGAAGATGGGGGATACGAAGTACGACTCCCATTCTAGGATGGAATTCGCCCAACCTTGGGGAATTCGAAGAAGGTAGCCATGGCGAGATTCTTTCAAATAGAGAGAAAACTTGAATCAAACCAAAAGCTAAGGGAAGCTTATACCAAATGTATCCACGAGTACGCCACCTTAGGTCATATGAAGGAGGTCTCAGGATCCACGGATCTAGGCGAACACTACTACTTGCCTCATCATGCTGTCGTCAAAGAGTCAAGTAGCACCACAAAACTCCGTGTAGTGTTCGATGCATCTTGTAAGACTTCTAACGGAGTATCGCTAAACGACTGCTTAATGGTAGGTCCACGACTGCAACCCGACATCATAGATCTGATCACGAAGTGGAGGAAGTTCAAGGTAGCGTTTGTGGCAGATATAATCGATGACCTCATCTATGGTACGAATGACGAAAGGGAAGCCATCGATTTACAAAAACACATTATTGAAGTCCTGAAATCAGTCGGGTTTCCCCTAAGAAAATGGGCCAGGAATTCCACGAGAGTACTAGAGCAGGTTCCTGAAAGCGAAAGGGAAATAAATCTGCCTCTAAACTTTGAATCACCAGATGCCATCAAAACACTTGGGATTCAATGGCATCCAGCAAAAGATACATTAACATTCAATGTTAACTTGCCTGAGGTCCAACAGTTCACAAAAAGAACCGTACTTGCAGACATCGCTCGTCTGTTTGACCCGCTAGGATGGATCGCCCCATGCGTGATAAAGGCCAAGCTAATCCTGCTGAAACAATATCCTTGGGACTCACCAATTTCTCAAGAGATTGAAAGGTAGAGCTGCGAAGTGGGTTAAGAGCACTTCATGAACTGGAAATACCTCGGTGGATTGAATTCACAAGGTCATCGAAAGTACAACTTCACGGGTTCAGCGACGCTTCCGAGAAGGCTTATGCCGCAGTAATATACGCAGTAATATATAATATTCGCATTATAAACGAAGGCCATGAGCACATTCATGTTTTAGCGGCAAAAACAAAAGTTGCTCCAACAGCAGTAAGATGGGTATCGCTACCAAGGCTAGAGCTATGCGCAGCATTCCTCTTAGCCAAACTGTTAGATCGTGTCAAGAGGGCAATACATTTCGAAAACGTTGAAACTCTTGCATGGTCTGACTCAACGATAGCATTGGCATGGATCAGAGGAAGCCCTACAATTCGCACTACATTTGTAGCCAATCGAGTCAGCGAAATCCAAGCGCTAACAACCACCGATGCTTGGCGACACGTTGGCACCAAAAAAAACCGAGTGGACATAGGCTCACGAGGAATGTTACCACATGATCTCATCAACAGCCATATGAGGTAGCATGGGCCACAATTTCTGAATAATTTTTCCGTAAACGAAGGTCCAGGATTGACTTTGTGCGATACGGAGCTGGAAACAAAGAAAGAAAATAAGAAGGGTGAAGTAAAATCATCATTTTATAAGAACAAACTAGCAAATCTACAAGTCAGCTTCGTCGATGTCATCTATCACTGTGTAATCATCAACAATGAATATTTTCAAAGATTTTCAAACTTGAAGCGGCTAGTACGCAGTGCAGCTATATGGCGCAGATACTTTGAATACTTAAAACACAGGGCAAATAGAAGACCATTGGAGAGTTGTTGCAAAACCCGGGGAGAAAAAAATTTAATTTATTTAAAATGACAGATGCCGGGCTGTCGGCAACACAACAAACAATAAAACGAGAGAGTGGAACGAACCGCAACCACACAGGTGGTGGTTGATAAGCGAATGGAAGGGACTACACAAAAGCGAATGTGCAGCCCAAGAGGGAATCGCGAAAACCGGAATTGCAACAAGCAGCTGTTGGTTAGCTGCACACACCGGCTGCTCAGCAAGGGGGGGTTCGGGATGTTCGATCAACACAAAAGCTGAAAACAAACACAAGAGATAGGCGCCACCCAATTTTTAATGCGAAATTGGGAAAACAGATGAGAAAAAAAACCACACGAATTGTCTTTTCCCTGATGGGGAATTTATACATATATATTTGTTTTTTTTTTTTGATTTGGGGAATCACAGGGTATGCCGAATTTACCAAACAAAGTTTTTAAAAAAAATAAATTAATTTTAATTTTATGGGTCGGCTAATGGAAGGCCCACAGTTCCGCGTTGTCGTATCGGTAAAACTAGCGGGTCGCGCAATTAAATAAATCTAACCGTCTTACGAACGGTTTCAACGGAAAACGGTAAGTAGGCTTACGGACGCGGGTTTACTGCACAAATATGTGTTATTTAAAAAGGGTACTTAGCTGTCTAATGGGTTTCCTGCCTATGCGGGGTCGCTCTCTATCGGGGTCTCTGCTGGTGGAGGAGGGTAAGCCGTCTCCGCCACAATCACCGACTTTTGTCCGGTCGTGTCCGTTGTGTGTTGTAATTTCCTTTGTCCTTTGGTGTGTTTCTCGTCCTCGGTTGTTGAAATTTTGTTGTCCCTGTTCTTGTTCTCGTTCTTGTTAATTTTATCGTTTTCGTTTTCGTTTTTTTTTCTTCTCTTTGTCGTTGATTTTTTTGTCTTCGTTTGTTTTTTTCTTTTTTTTCTTGTCTCATTTTTTTTGAGGCTCTGGCCAACAAGACGATAAGCTATCGAATGAGCTTACCGCGCTTTTTGGCTATCGCCGCCATTCGTCCACACACACACACACATGGGGTTCCGTCAATTCAGCTGTTAGAGTAAAGGGAATCACATCCAGAGCTCCAACAGTTTCTCACGAATCCCCAGCCAATCACACACGTCGATGTTCTATGTTTGTGGGTCGGGTTTGTTCGTTCTGTTTGTTTTGTCGTCCAAGTGATTGCTTTGGTTCGAAGCCAGCCCTCTGACCCGAAACCGAAGCTATCGTTAAGAGCTTCCATTGGGACCGCCGAATAGGGAGGAAAACTTAGCTTATTAGGGGTCCAATGGGGAGTCAGTAAACCTTCTTGCAGACATATGGAACAGTAGAACGACCGCGGGGAATTGTGGGTTTTCCTTAACAATTTTTAACTTTTGGTGGGGTAGGGGGTTATACAAATTTATAGTGTTGGGCAAACAATATTAAATATGGTTGGCCCGTGGCCATTGTTGATGGTGTTGACATCTCGGGGCATCACGGGGCGGAACGTCCGTCCGCTAGAGTCTCCAGGCCGTCCGCCTGGCTCTATCAGGGGTACCTATATGGTCATCTCTGGAGCGGTAGGCCGGGGGAGGGAACTGAATTCAGAGGATCCAGTGAATCCCACCTGTGCCGTGGCATCCAGAGCATGACGGAAGAAAGAAAAGAAGGGACAGCACAAGAAGGGGGAGGAGAAATGAAGAGGTCAACAGACAATAGATGGAAAAGGGAGTGGAGGATTTTTGGGGCGTGATTTGCACGCAACAGAGTCACCGACTCACACCTGATGAACTAGATGCTGCACGAAAGCAGCTCATCAGACTTGTTCAAGGTGAACTATTTCACAAGGAGATAAAAACGCTGAAAGGGAGCATTGGAAAGGGCAGTCATATTCTCCGTTTGAATCCATCTCTTGATGCTGAAGAAGTTTTACGCGTATGAGGGCGCTTAAAAAACTCCAAATACCGTTTAGCCAGAAACACCCCATAATACTGTAAAATGTTTGTGTGGGTACAAATGATAGAACTTATTCTTTTCAATAGAAATCGCTTTATTCAGTACAGTTACAATTCACTATTTAATTGTTTCTCTCAGTACAATTCAATTTCTCAACCACTTATACTTTTCTTATTTTTTACTTAAACCACTTAATCACTTCTCCTAACATTTCAAATTACACTTTAGAACTGATTTGCATACCTTGGGAATACTGGTATTTATACTCAAATGACATACTTCGAGAACAATCCTCGCCATCCAGCGTCCCATACAATTTCCAATTTGCTAGAAAATTCGATTCCACTCTCCAGTCGAGACTTTGTTATTCAAGTATCGAAATCTTCTGGTCTTCGAGTATCGACATTTTCTGCTCTGTGAATCTAGATGTCGCTGCTCACATTTAAGTGGTTATCACATTGCTCCCTCTCTACAGTTGTTCGTCCCGAACAACTTCGTCATTCAGCATCCCGTTGAAATGACACATTCTATCTAAATGGACCACTTTCAATTTTCCTCGATCCCCACGCTGGATCCGGTAGACAACGTCATTAATGCGGGTTATCACCTTGTATGGACGTTCACAGTCCTGTTGCAATTTTGGTGACTTGCCTTTCTTACGCTGAGGATTATACAGCCAGATCAGATCTCCTTCGTTGAAACCGGAAGATTTCGCCTTGATATCGTACCTAGTCTTCATGCGGCTGCTTGCTAGCTTCATCTTTTCTCTGGTGTCTTCATGCAATTTACGAATCCTGCTGCGCAAGTCATTCACGTAGTCGTTCACCTCTTTGGGCTCTATCGGTGGGGATCCGAATTTTGCTTCACTTAGCAACCGAATTGTTTGACCAAATAAGATCTCGGATGGTGTGTGCCCTGTTGAGCTATGGACCGCGTTTCGGTAGGCCATTAAGAAGAGGGGTATGTGTCGATCCCAATCCCGCTGGCAGTTGCTGACAACTTTAGATAGATGCTCATTCAAGGTCCGATTGAATCGCTCGACCATTCCATCAGATTGAGGGTGTAGTGGCGTTGTCCTTGTCTTTCTTATTCCCAAATATTGGCATATTTCCTGGAAGACTTTTGATTCAAAGTTTCGCCCTTGATAAGAGGGCAGCTCCATTGGGACCCCAAATCTGCTCACCCAGTTGTTGACTATCTGTTCGGCTACGGTCTTAGCCTCTTGATTTGGGATGGCAAACACTTCCGGCCACTTACTGAAGTAATCCATGACCACGAGGGTATATCGGTTACCATTAAAGGTTTCGGGAAACGGCCCAGCGATGTCGATGGCTATTCGTTCGAAAGGTACTCCGACATTGTATTGTTGCATTTGTCCATGTGGCTTTACTTTTGGACCCTTGGTAGCCGTACCGTGTTCCCCTGGAAGCCTGATAGGCTGCTTCCATCGCCAGAGCGAAGGCAAGTGCTTCAGCAAGGGTTCTTTTCCCGACCATCCTTACTGCTGACTGTAGCTTCGAATCTGCAATTCCCCTGATAAATGCATCTTTTGCCATTTCGTCGATAATTTCCTGGCCTGCGGTGAGGTATGACAGATGTGCAAGTCTACTCACGTCTGCTTGGAGCTGCTGCAGTGTTTCTCCTCTTTGCTGCATTCGGCTTTGCAATTGGACCTTGTAGACCTCCTGCATGTGGCTATCCCCAAACCGTTTCTCGATAGCCTGTACTAAAGTCACATAATCTTTGTGCTTTTAGATGTCTACTGTTTGCAACAATTCTGCTGTAGGACCGTGCAAGGCCATTGTTAGGGCAAAGCACTTTTCCGCATTGTCCCAGTCGTTTGCACAGGCAGCCATTTCAAACTGCTTCTTATAAGTAGACCATGAGGTCTGGCCATCGAATGAGGGAGGCTTCAACTCTTTTCTCCTTGGACCGCTTAAAGAACATTCTCGCAGTTTCTGTTTTCGCACTGTGTCGAGCTCTTTTGCCAGTTGCTGAACTTTGCTGTCCATTTCTTCTAATTTTTCGCTAACATTCTTCTCTATTGTATCAAATTTGTCATCAACGTTCTTCTATATTCTATCAAATTTGTAATCAACGTTCTTCTCTATTCTTTCAAATTTGTCATCGATTTCTTCGAATTTTTGCTGGAGAATGTTCTTTTGTTCTTCCAGACTATTCTTTTGTTCATCCATTTTCTGTTGAAGACCGTGCAGATTGTTGGTTTGTTCGTTGAATTTTTGTTCAATGCTGCTCTTCTGCTCGTCTAGATTTTTCTTTTGTTCGTCCATTAATTGTTCGAGACTGTTCTTCTGTTCGTCCATTTTTTGTTCCAGACTGTTCTGGAGAATGTTCGTCTGTTCTTCCATATTTTTCTTTTGTTCGTCCATTTTTAATAAGAAGAGTTGCATCATCGCAGCCATGTCATTGCCGGTACTTGTCTGTTCATCCTCGTCAACATCAAAGGAATGTGCATCAGGATCATGTCCCTCGTTGTTCAAAGCCTCCTGAAGTCGGAGCACCAGGTCACTTTTTCCTCCACTGGCGCTGAGGCTTCTCTTGTTCAACTCGGATTTGATTTGGACGAGGGTCAACTGTAATAGTTTTCGACCCAATCTAGCTTTTTCAAATAGTCAGAAAATACTTTTTTTTTTTTTTTACACACAATAAGTCCTATCCCACTTCTGACACCAATGTAAAATGTTTGTGTGGGTACAAATGATAGAACTTATTCTTTTCAATAGAAATCTCTTTATTCAGTACAGTTACAATTCACTATTTAATTGATTCTCTCAGTACAATCCAATTTCTCAACCACTTATACTTTTCTTATCTTTTACTTAAACCACTTAATCACTTCTCCTAACACTTCAAATTACACTTTAGAACTGATTTGCATACCTTGGGGATGCTGGTATTTATACTCAAATGACATACTTCGAGAACAATCCTCGCCATCCAGCGTCCCATACAATTTCCAATTTGCTAGAAAATTCGATTCCACTCTCCAGTCGAGACTTTGTTATTCAAGTATCGAAATCTTCTGGTCTTCGAGTATCGACATTTTCTGCTCTGTGAATCTAGATGTCGCTGCTCGCATTTAAGTGATTATCACAATACTGAGGGACTCACATCACTTTGCGAGATTGGTCGTCAGCGATGTGCATCATGGTGGACAGCAGATCATGATAGCAGAGATTAGAAGCCAATACTGGATCACTTATCTTAAACGACTAGTCAAATCAACAATCTACAACTGCGTCCGGTGTCATCGATATAATGCTAAAATGCAAGAACAGCTCATGGGAAATATTCCTATAGAACGCATAATAATTTCAAGGCCATTTACGAACTCCGGGGTAGATTATGCGGACCCTATAGAAATAAAGATGTGGAAGGGCAGATGCAGTAAGACGACGAAAGGATACATAGCAAGCAAACCGCTCTTTCGCACAATAAAATTGACCCTATATAAAAACTTAATAATCCCAGGCTTGCTATATGGCGCTTTATCAAAAATGGATGAGGGTGCTCTTGGCTAATTTCAGAGGAAAATTCTTCGAGTCATTTTCGGTCCCGTCTGCATGGGCGGTGAGTGGAGGCGGCAAACGGCACAGCCTGTACAGCGACATCGACTTATCCAGAAGAGTGAAGGTCCAACGACTGATGTAGCTGGGTCATATGGAGCGGATGGAAACCAACTCCGGGTACCTCAATCACCTTAGCGTGCGTAACTGGAGAAAGGTAGCTAAAGATCGACCTGGTTTTTGACGCTTGTTGGTTGAAGTCCAATTCAAAAGAATCAAACCATATAAAGAACAAATTCTTAAAATTATCGGAAGTGGACATTATAAGAAAAGAAACAGATCAGAAGAAGAGGAAAAGGATATCCCTAATTCCAATAAAAAAATGTACAGCAACCTAAAATCAAAACTATAATCAAATTAGTTCACAAGAAAATCACTGAAGTCAACAAAAAAGCTACCCACCTCGATTACTAGTTTTTCCGACACGGTTAATAATGAAACCGAGCCTAGCATTGCTCATACGAAACATCGATAAATAGCAAAGATAGAAATCTACCAACATAGAAAAAACACGCTCAACTAGAGTGTGGCAAATATCCTTAAAAATGTGTCAATTAAAATAGATTAGCTTACTAAATCAACGAAGGATCTTATTAAGAAAAGTATTACAATTACAATTATTACAAGTATCGAGAAATCCGTCTAAACCAACTAAGAAAACGATATCAAGAAAATATACTCAAGACTACAATAACAGAATAGTAAAGAAAATTATCGATGAATCCAAATCATATTGTGTAAAACAAAGTTTCATTATGAAATAGCAATATATTGGTTAAAATTTTCTATTTATAAGTATATTTAAAATTCAATCCTCTGCGGATTATTTAGTACTTAATAAATAATAAAATATAAATCTAATAGATATTTGTTTATATGGCTTCCAGCTAGTCTGACATAATTAAGTCACCTCGTAAAAAAGTGGTATAAACTTAAAATTATGGTGATACAGTTATTAAAATAGGTCCTACCTCTTTAAGAGACGGTATTTGGTTGGAAAGCCTTTTTTGCCTAATAACTTCGGGGGATCTATTACTCATGGTCTTGATCAGTGCAGACATTGTGGAAAGGACTACACAAAAGCGAATGTGCAGCCCAAGAGGGAATCGCGAAAACCGGAATTGCAACAAGCAGCTGTTGGTTAGCTGCACACACCGGCTGCTCAGCAAGGGGGGGTTCGGGATGATCGATCAACACAAAAGCTGAAAACAAACACAAGAGATAGGCGCCACCCAATTTTTAATGCGAAATTGGGAAAACAGATGAGAAAAAAAACCACACGAATTGTCTTTTCCCTGATGGGGAATTTATACATATATATTTGTTTTTTTTTGATTTGGGGAATCACAGGGTATGCCGAATTTACCAAACAAAGTTTTAAAAAAAAATAAATTAATTTTAATTTTATGGGTCGGCTAATGGAAGGCCCACAGTTCCGCGTTGTCGTATCGGTAAAACTAGCGGGTCGCGCAATTAAATAAATCTAACCGTCTTACGAACGGTTTCAACGGAAAACGGTAAGAAGGCTTACGGACGCGGGTTTACTGCACAAATATGTGTTATTTAAAAAGGGTACTTAGCTGTCTAATGGGTTTCCTGCCTATGCGGGGTCGCTCTCTATCGGGGTCTCTGCTGGTGGAGGAGGGTAAGCCGTCTCCGCCACAATCACCGACTTTTGTCCGGTCGTGTCCGTTGTGTGTTGTAATTTCCTCTGTCCGTTGGTGTGTTTCTCGTCCTCGGTTGTTGAAATTTTGTTGTCCCTGTTCTTGTTCTCGTTCTTGTTATTTTTATCGTTTTCGTTTTCGTTTTTTTTTCTTCTCTTTGTCGTTGATTTTTTTGTCTTCGTTTGTTTTTTTTTTTTTTTCTTCTCTCTTTTTTTTGAGGCTCTGGCCAACAAGACGATAAGCTATCGAATGAGCTTACCGCGCTTTTTGGCTATCGCCGCCATTCGTCCACACACACACACACATGGGGTTCCGTCAATTCAGCTGTTAGAGCAAAGGGAATCACATCCAGAGCTCCATCAGCTTCTCACGAATCCCCAGCCAATCACACACGTCGATGTTCTATGTTTGTGGGTCGGGTTTGTTCGTTCTGTTTGTTTTGTCGTCCAAGTGATTGCTTTGGTTCGAAGCCAGCCCTCTGACCCGAAACCGAAGCTATCGTTAAGAGCTTCCATTGGGACCGCCGGATAGGGAGGAAAACTTAGCTTATTAGGGGTCCAATGGGGAGTCAGTAAACCTTCTTGCAGACATATGGAACAGTAGAACGACCGCGGGGAATTGTGGGTTTTCCTTAACAATTTTTAACTTTTGGTGGGGTAGGGGGTTATACAAATTTATAGTGTTGGGCAAACAATATTAAATATGGTGGGCTCGTGGCCATTGTTGATGGTGTTGACATCTCGGGGCATCACGGGGCGGAACGTCCGTCCGCTAGAGTCTCCAGGCCGTCCGCCTGGCTCTATCAGGGGTACCTATATGGTCATCTCTGGAGCGGTAGGCCGGGGGAGGGAACTGAATTCAGAGGATCCAGTGAATCCCACCTGTGCCGTGGCATCCAGAGCATGACGGAAGAAAGAAAAGAAGGGACAGCACAAGAAGGGGGAGGAGAAATGAAGAGGTCAACAGACAATAGATGGAAAAGGGAGTGGAGGATTTTTGGGGCGTGATTTGCACGCAACAGAGTCACCGACTCACACCTGATGAACTAGATGCTGCACGAAAGCAGCTCATCAGACTTGTTCAAGGTGAACTATTTCACAAGGAGATAAAAACGCTGAAAGGGAGCATTGGAAAGGGCAGTCATATTCTCCGTTTGAATCCATCTCTTGATGCTGAAGAAGTTTTACGCGTATGAGGGCGCTTAAAAAACTCCAAATACCGTTTAGCCAGAAACACCCCATAATACTGTAAAATGTTTGTGTGGGTACAAATGATAGAACTTATTCTTTTCAATAGAAATCGCTTTATTCAGTACAGTTACAATTCACTATTTAATTGTTTCTCTCAGTACAATTCAATTTCTCAACCACTTATACTTTTCTTATTTTTTACTTAAACCACTTAATCACTTCTCCTAACATTTCAAATTACACTTTAGAACTGATTTGCATACCTTGGGAATACTGGTATTTATACTCAAATGACATACTTCGAGAACAATCCTCGCCATCCAGCGTCCCATACAATTTCCAATTTGCTAGAAAATTCGATTCCACTCTCCAGTCGAGACTTTGTTATTCAAGTATCGAAATCTTCTGGTCTTCGAGTATCGACATTTTCTGCTCTGTGAATCTAGATGTCGCTGCTCACATTTAAGTGGTTATCACATTGCTCCCTCTCTACAGTTGTTCGTCCCGAACAACTTCGTCATTCAGCATCCCGTTGAAATGACACATTCTATCTAAATGGACCACTTTCAATTTTCCTCGATCCCCACGCTGGATCCGGTAGACAACGTCATTAATGCGGGTTATCACCTTGTATGGACGTTCACAGTCCTGTTGCAATTTTGGTGACTTGCCTTTCTTACGCTGAGGATTATACAGCCAGATCAGATCTCCTTCGTTGAAACCGGAAGATTTCGCCTTGATATCGTACCTAGTCTTCATGCGGCTGCTTGCTAGCTTCATCTTTTCTCTGGTGTCTTCATGCAATTTACGAATCCTGCTGCGCAAGTCATTCACGTAGTCGTTCACCTCTTTGGGCTCTATCGGTGGGGATCCGAATTTTGCTTCACTTAGCAACCGAATTGTTTGACCAAATAAGATCTCGGATGCACACCATCCGGATGCCCTGTTGAGCTATGGACCGCGTTTCGGTAGGCCATTAAGAAGAGGGGTATGTGTCGATCCCAATCCCGCTGGCAGTTGCTGACAACTTTAGATAGATGCTCATTCAAGGTCCGATTGAATCGCTCGACCATTCCATCAGATTGAGGGTGTAGTGGCGTTGTCCTTGTCTTTCTTATTCCCAAATATTGGCATATTTCCTGGAAGACTTTTGATTCAAAGTTTCGCCCTTGATAAGAGGGCAGCTCCATTGGGACCCCAAATCTGCTCACCCAGTTGTTGACTATCTGTTCGGCTACGGTCTTAGCCTCTTGATTTGGGATGGCAAACACTTCCGGCCACTTACTGAAGTAATCCATGACCACGAGGGTATATCGGTTACCATTAAAGGTTTCGGGAAACGGCCCAGCGATGTCGATGGCTATTCGTTCGAAAGGTACTCCGACATTGTATTGTTGCATTTGTCCATGTGGCTTTACTTTTGGACCCTTGGTAGCCGTACCGTGTTCCCCTGGAAGCCTGATAGGCTGCTTCCATCGCCAGAGCGAAGGCAAGTGCTTCAGCAAGGGTTCTTTTCCCGACCATCCTTACTGCTGACTGTAGCTTCGAATCTGCAATTCCCCTGATAAATGCATCTTTTGCCATTTCGTCGATAATTTCCTGGCCTGCGGTGAGGTATGACAGATGTGCAAGTCTACTCACGTCTGCTTGGAGCTGCTGCAGTGTTTCTCCTCTTTGCTGCATTCGGCTTTGCAATTGGACCTTGTAGACCTCCTGCATGTGGCTATCCCCAAACCGTTTCTCGATAGCCTGTACTAAAGTCACATAATCTTTGTGCTTTTAGATGTCTACTGTTTGCAACAATTCTGCTGTAGGACCGTGCAAGGCCATTGTTAGGGCAAAGCACTTTTCCGCATTGTCCCAGTCGTTTGCACAGGCAGCCATTTCAAACTGCTTCTTATAAGTAGACCATGAGGTCTGGCCATCGAATGAGGGAGGCTTCAACTCTTTTCTCCTTGGACCGCTTAAAGAACATTCTCGCAGTTTCTGTTTTCGCACTGTGTCGAGCTCTTTTGCCAGTTGCTGAACTTTGCTGTCCATTTCTTCTAATTTTTCGCTAACATTCTTCTCTATTGTATCAAATTTGTCATCAACGTTCTTCTATATTCTATCAAATTTGTAATCAACGTTCTTCTCTATTCTTTCAAATTTGTCATCGATTTCTTCGAATTTTTGCTGGAGAATGTTCTTTTGTTCTTCCAGACTATTCTTTTGTTCATCCATTTTCTGTTGAAGACCGTGCAGATTGTTGGTTTGTTCGTTGAATTTTTGTTCAATGCTGCTCTTCTGCTCGTCTAGATTTTTCTTTTGTTCGTCCATTAATTGTTCGAGACTGTTCTTCTGTTCGTCCATTTTTTGTTCCAGACTGTTCTGGAGAATGTTCGTCTGTTCTTCCATATTTTTCTTTTGTTCGTCCATTTTTAATAAGAAGAGTTGCATCATCGCAGCCATGTCATTGCCGGTACTTGTCTGTTCATCCTCGTCAACATCAAAGGAATGTGCATCAGGATCATGTCCCTCGTTGTTCAAAGCCTCCTGAAGTCGGAGCACCAGGTCACTTTTTCCTCCACTGGCGCTGAGGCTTCTCTTGTTCAACTCGGATTTGAGTTGGACGAGGGTCAACTGTAATAGTTTTCGACCCAATCTAGCTTTTTCAAATAGTCAGAAAATACTTTTTTTTTTTTTTTTACACACAATAAGTCCTATCCCACTTCTGACACCAATGTAAAATGTTTGTGTGGGTACAAATGATAGAACTTATTCTTTTCAATAGAAATCTCTTTATTCAGTACAGTTACAATTCACTATTTAATTGATTCTCTCAGTACAATCCAATTTCTCAACCACTTATACTTTTCTTATCTTTTACTTAAACCACTTAATCACTTCTCCTAACACTTCAAATTACACTTTAGAACTGATTTGCATACCTTGGGGATGCTGGTATTTATACTCAAATGACATACTTCGAGAACAATCCTCGCCATCCAGCGTCCCATACAATTTCCAATTTGCTAGAAAATTCGATTCCACTCTCCAGTCGAGACTTTGTTATTCAAGTATCGAAATCTTCTGGTCTTCGAGTATCGACATTTTCTGCTCTGTGAATTTAGATGTCGCTGCTCACATTTAAGTGGTTATCACAATACTAAGGGACTCACATCATGATAGCAGAGATTAGAAGCCAATACTGGATCACTTATCTTAAACGACTAGTCAAATCAACAATCTACAACTGCGTCCGGTGTCATCGATATAATGCTAAAATACAAGAACAGCTCATGGGAAATATTCCTATAGAACGCATAATAATTTCAAGGCCATTTACGAACTCCGGGGTAGATTATGCGGACCCTATAGAAATAAAGATGTGGAAGGGCAGATGCAGTAAGACGACGAAAGGATACATAGCAAGCAAACCGCTCTTTCGCACAATAAAATTGACCCTATATAAAAACTTAATAATCCCAGGCTTGCTATATGGCGCTTTATCAAAAATGGATGAGGGTGCTCTTGGCTAATTTCAGAGGAAAATTCTTCGAGTGATTTTCGGTCCCGTCTGCATGGGCGGTGAGTGGAGGCGGCAAACGGCACAGCCTGTACAGCGACATCGACTTATCCAGAAGAGTGAAGGTCCAACGACTGATGTAGCTGGGTCATATGGAGCGGATGGAAACCAACTCCGGGTACCTCAATCACCTTAGCGTGCGTAACTGGAGAAAGGTAGCTAAAGATCGACCTGGTTTTTGACGCTTGTTGGTTGAAGTCCAATCCAAAAGAATCAAACCATATAAAGAACAAATTCTTAAAATTATCGGAAGTGGACATTATAAGAAAAGAAACAGATCAGAAGAAGAGGAAAAGGATATCCCTAATTCCAATAAAAAAATGTACAGCAACCTAAAATCAAAACTATAATCAAATTAGTTCACAAGAAAATCACTGAAGTCAACAAAAAAGCTACCCACCTCGATTACTAGTTTTTCCGACACGGTTAATAATGAAACCGAGCCTAGCATTGCTCATACGAAACATCGATAAATAGCAAAGATAGAAATTACCAACATAGAAAAAACACGCTCAACTAGAGTGTGGCAAATATCCTTAAAAATGTATCAATTAAAATAGATTAGCTTACTAAATCAACGAAGGATCTTATTAAGAAAAGTATTACAATTACAATTATTACAAGTATCGAGAAAACCGTCTAAACCAACTAAGAAAACGATATCAAGAAAATATACTCAAGACTACAATAACAGAATAGTAAAGAAAATTATCGATGAATCCAAATCATATTGTGTAAAACAAAGTTTCATTATGAAATAGCAATATATTGGTTAAAATTTTCTATTTATAAGTATATTTAAAATTCAAACCTCTGCGGATTATTTAGTACTTAATAAATAATAAAATATAAATCTAATAGATATTTGTTTATATGGCTTCCAGCTAGTCTGACATAATTAAGTCACCTCGTAAAAAAGGGGTATAAACTTAAAATTATGGTGATACAGTTATTAAAATAGGTCCTACCTCTTTAAGAGACGGTATTTGGTTGGAAAGCCTTTTTTGCCTAATAACTTCGGGGGATCTACTACTCATGGTCTTGATCAGTGCAGACATTGTGTGGGTGTGGTATTGTTCCACTGTTGTTCAATAATTTCCCATAGAGTTGCTTTATTTGAAGGTTTTCGTGCAGCAACTGCCTTTTTTATAGTGCCCAATAGATTTTCTATGGAGTTTAAATCGGGACTTTGAGCTGGTGACTGAATTTTTTCAGTGGGGAACGCATTACGTATGGTCTCCCATTGTTTCCAAACACATTGAATATGGACTTCAAAACGACTCCAAACGCCCAATTTCCAAAAATATAAGTCTTTAGGAAGATGTTTTTTTGGCGAATTGTAACCTTCATGCAATATTTTTCTCCAACACGTCTGGCTTACGCCTCGCAATTCTTCCATTCAAATCATTTTCCTTCAGTCATCTTCGGACAGTCTGCCAAGAGACTTGACTTGAACTGAGATGACGTTAGGAAACGATCAGACGATTTATTAGCTTTTTCTAAATTGCGATCAAAACGAAAGTAGAATAAGTAAATTCACATTTCAAATACATTTCAGTAAAATTTAGATTAGAAAAACCTTCGCTTATTATTCCACAAAATGGTTTAATTATATGAGAACCTAACTTATTAACTTCTCACAAACAACTACACACTATTTGAATTTCTACAAATGTTCCTTTTCCTCAGCAAGCTTGAGATATTAAAAGTGAGATAACGGTAATTTAGAATCACACAACAAAAGAAGCATAAAACAAAAGGCAAAATGGTTTTCCGTAAAAATCGCTGCTTCGCATCTTGTGGCTTCGCGGTCGCGCGATCGCGCTTTGACATATTGTGTAGAAACAATGGGCTCTTATGGAGCAATCCGAAATGTAACCACAGGCGTTTCTGACACATTTGATCGTAAATATCGTAAGCTCGATATCAAAGCCCTAGTAGAGCTACTCTCTACTTCGTCGTGCATTTGACAGCTATAGGTTAACAGCTCTACTGTCATTTTGTAAAAAAAATTTTAATTGCTCCTTTTGCCATTACACGTGTAAAATGTATGAAAAATATGAAGACAACGATAAAAATAAAATGATTGAAAAATAGAAGATTTCGTCTTCTGTTTCACTTTTTTGTTAATGCAAATATAGGTAGGTATATTTTCCCAAAATGAGTTCTTTTATTTTTCTGTGTCATCCATCGGCAAAACTGGTTCTGCAACGGTGGCAATAAAAAAAACTCTTTGAGTTGGATAGCAAATGCAAGAAAGATAAATGCATCATCATGCTTAGATATGCGACGAAATAAGGAAGAAAAGTAAGAGAGTAAATGTGCAATGAGTACGATAACGGAACCACGTCAGCTCGCCACACACTCCTATACCTTCTCGGTTAAGGGGAACCGGCAATGCGACGCACACACGATAGTATACTCAATCTATCTCAAACTACGGACTATAGGCAAGCGAGTGCAACCGACGGCTATACTCATCTCACACAAACAACATTGAGCGGAGCGAACACACACGACAACACTCAAGCGGGACCCGAGAATAAGCAACCGCCACACACAACCCGTTATCTCGCTTTACAGCCCGATTTCAGGATACTTATAATAAAATCAGGATAAATAAACCAAAACTACTACTACTACTATATATAAAGAAAACAACTCAGTGAACAAAATGACCAGTTCTCAATAAGTCCATTTATTTTCTATTTTTATAAATATACTTGGTTTCTCTATTGTACGAGTACTAACAAACTTTTTTTTATGCACACGGACTGTAGGTGGGATTCGCGCACCAACTAAACCCTTCAGGCATAATACGAGTGCAACATGCAATAAAATGAAAATCAAACAGGAATGAGGAAAAGAACTACAGATAGTTCTGTTCTTGTCATTGTTCGTCTTTTAATTGTTAACTCTTACACACAATACGCTAATTTGTTCCCTTGTAGCTACAGGGTAGGTTATTGTGTAATGTATTTACTCCGAATGGGTAATCTCCAATATATTGCTTTTTGCGCTATTACCACCACCAGTGCTAAACTGAAATCGACAGTAGCATTCCGCCCATTCAAACTTTCAACCGTAAACCCGTCTCGCTATGAATGCTCATCAGTATACCCTCAAGCCCATTTTCGGACGTAATCTAAAATATCGTGATTCGTTCCTAAGCCGTACAACTCGCTTATGGAATACTCTGTATTTCCTGGTCGTTATAACTTGCAAACATTTAAAAGCAATGTACATCGGTACCTCTCTTTTCTTCCTCCCTAAATTTCCTTTGCTCGCGCTGTGAACAATCATCTTAAGGGTACACAAACCCCTTGAGCGCGCGCTCATTATAAAAAAAAAAATTTATTATGGTTTTCTTGCACAAAATAGTAATGTATGAACTATAAACGAGTATTTGTTGTTTTTTCTTTAATTTATTTATTAAAATACATGGTTTGTGAAGTTATTTCTCCTAATTAAATTTTAATATAAATAAGAAGAGTACAGAGTAAATTTGAGGAAACAATACTTTATCAATAAATTCCGGATTGCAATTTTCAAGTTCGTGCTTTTGACGCAAGTTACCGTAAGTTCGATATAAAGCATTATCAAGCACGTGCGTGCGAACGCGACATTGTGGTTTGGCCATAAACTTAAGATTAACTAGTGCGTGTTACTTAATTTGATTGATTGCTGGTTCATAGCGAATACAAAATATTGTAATATGTTTGTAGGTACAAATGATAGAACTTATTCTTTTCAATACAAATCCCTTTAGTTAATACAGTTACAATTTACAATTCAATCGCTTATCTCAATGCAATCCAATTTCTAAACCGCTTATACTTTTCTTATCTTTTACTTAAACCACTTAATCACTTCTTCTAATTAACACTTCAAATTCAACTGATGAACTGCTTGCATACCTTGGGGATGCTGGTATTTATACTCGAATGACATACTTCGAGAACAATCCTCGCCATCCAGCGACCCATACAATTTCCAATTTGCTAGAAAATTCGATTCCACTCTCCAGTCATCAATGGTCGAGACATTGTTATTCAAGTATCTAAATCTTGTGGTCTTCGAGTATCGACATCTTCTGCTCTGTAAATCTAGATGTCGCTGCTCACATTTAAGTGGTTATCACATTGCTCCCTCCCTACAGTTGTTCTTCCCGAACAACTTCGTCATTCAGCATCCCGTGGAAATGACACATTCTATCCAAATGGACCACTTTCAATTTTCCTCGATCCCCACGCTGGATCTGGTAGATTATAATGCGGGTTATCACCTTGTATGGACCTTCCCAATCCTGTTGCAATTTTGGTGATTTGCCTTTCTTACGCTGAGGATTATACAGCCAAACCAGATCTCCTTCGTTGAAACCGGAAGATTTCGCCTTGATATCGTACCTAGTTTTCATGCGGCTGCTTGCTAGCTTCATCTTTTCTCTGGTGTCTTCATGCAATTTACGAATCCTGCTGCGTAAGTCATTCACGTACTCGTTCACCTTTTTGAGCTCCGTCGGTGGGGATCCGAGTTTTGCTTCACTTGGCAACCGAATTGTTTGACCAAATAAGATCTCGGATGGTGTGTGCCCTGTTGAGCTATGGACCGCGTTTCGGTAGGCCATTAAGAAGAGGGGTATGTGTCGATCCCAATCCCGCTGGCAGTTGCTGACAACCTTAGATAGATGCTCATTCAAGGTCCGATTGAATCGCTCGACCATTCCATCAGATTGAGGGTGTAGTGGCGTTGTCCTTGTCTTTCTTATTCCCAAATATTGGCATATTTCCTGGAAGACTTTTGAATCAAAGTTTCGCCCTTGATCAGAGTGCAGCTCCATTGGGACCCCAAATCTGCTCACCCAGTTGTTGACTATCTGTTCGGCTACGGTCTTAGCCTCTTGATTTGGGATGGCAAACACTTCCGGCCACTTACTGAAGTAATCCATGACTACGAGGGTATATCGGTTTCCATTAAAAGTTTCGGGAAACGGCCCAGCGATGTCGATGGCTATTCGTTCGAAAGGTGCTCCGACATTGTTGCATTTGTCCATGTGGCTTTACTTTTGGACCCTTGGTAGCCGCACATCTTATGCATTTTTTGCACCAATTCTCGACATCTTGTTTAGCGCTTAGCCAATAGAAACGTTCCCTTACCTTTTCCAACGTCTTGTTTATTCCCAAATGGCCTCCTGAGATTCCGTCATGTATTTCATGGAGTACTTGGCTGACTCTGGACCGTGGCACTATTAGCTGCATACGAGATGTTGTCCCATCTGCACTTTCCCATTTTCTCTTCAGCAATCCATCTTGCACAAAAAGCGAGTCCGACTGTGTCCAGTATGCCTTCAGAGTTTGGCTCCGATCTGATATCTGCTGCCAGCTTGGTCTTTCCTCGTGTTCCTTCCAGGCCAATATTGGTTCGATGTCATTGTCTGCCTGTTGGGAGGAACGGATTTCATCTATACTCCAACCCTCTACTGGCTCAGTCCTGATCATTTGGATAGTTGCCTGTTTTTTCGCTTCTTTACGGTTGCAGTGTTCGCATTTTACTCCGCACGGTCGACGAGAGAGAGCATCAGTATTTGAGTGGAGTGTTCCCTTGCGGTGTTGCACTTCAAAGTCGTAGCCCTGCAACTGCTCGATCCATCTTGCAACTTGGCCATCAGGGTTCTTAAATTGGAGTAGCCATTTCAGAGCTGCGTGGTCTGTCCGGAGAATGAACTTTTGTCCGTAGAGGTAGTTATGGAAATGCTTCGTAGCCAGAATTAAAGCCAGAAGCTCGCGCCGGGTTACACAGTAGTTCCTTTCAGGTCTAGAGAGTACTTTGCTGTAATATGCGACCACTTTCTCTTGACCATCATGAACTTGGGAGATCACAGCTCCGACCCCTACATTGCTAGCGTCTGCGTCCACGATGAATATTTTTCCGGGAGTGGGGTAACCAAAGATGGGGGCATTGCACAGCTGTCGCTTCAGTTCTTGAAATGCTTTTTCGCATTCTCCAGACCACCTGAACTGTCGGCCTTTTTCTGTAAGTTGATGCAGGCTCTTTGCAATGCCAGCAAAATCCTTTACGAACCTTCTGTAATACGTGGCGAGGCCCAAGAAGCTTCTCAGTTGGTGTTTATCTTTTGGAGAGGGCCAACTCTTCACGGCTTCGATTTTGTCAGGATCCGTTCTTACTCCTTCCGCTGATATAATGTGACCCAGATATTTTACGAGTACTTCCGGACGGAACAAGCCGCACTTTTCTGGGTTGAGCTTTAAATGAGCACTTCGCAGCCTCTCAAACACTTCTTTTAGATTTTCGCGGTGCTCCTCGAACGTCTTACCTATGACGATAACGTCGTCCAAATATACTAGACAGGTTTTCCAGGTGAGTCCTTGCAATGTTCGTTCCATTAGTCGCTCGAAGGTGGCCGGAGCGTTGCACAGTCCAAACGGCATCACTGCAAACTGCCAAAGACCGCTTCCTGTAGTGAAGGCAGTTTTCTCACGATCCGCACGATTTATCTCTACCTGCCAGTAACCGCTCTTCAAGTCAAAAGTTGAAAACCATTTCGCTCTAGAAAGCATTTCCAAAGTGCCATCGATTCTCGGAAGTGGGTAGCTGTCCTTTTTAGTGACATCATTGAGACGTCGGTTGTCTACACAAAATCTCGTGCTGCCATCTTTCTTCTTCACGAGGACCACTGGAGATGCCTACGGACTCTGCGATTCTTCAATCAACCCCTCAACTTTTATCTTCGACACCATTTCGACAACTACTGTTTGTTTAGACAATGGAAAATGCCTTGCAGGTTGTCGAATTCATCGGGCGTCTCTGGTGCCAATGTGGTGTTGAACATGTTGCTTACGTCCATATTCTCCGGCGTGTGTAGCAAATATATCAGCGTACTCACCAGATTACAGAGGCTGAGAATTTTGTTCTTGATTTTTATGCTCTGAACTGTTGTGACCGGTTTTGCACCCTTTTTTTCCGTTGTGGTCGATATAGCCTCAACAGGTACGCATTTTCCCACTATTTCTCCCATTTTCACCTTTACACTGAATGTCTTTGGATTTAGAATCCTTACAGGGACCATGTTGTTCTTTGGCTCCACTAAGGTCTTTCCCACCATGAAGTCTCTTTTCTTTTCTTTCCCCATCAAATAGAATCGGTGGCTACCAGGACCACCTTCTACTTTTGCCCACAAAATTACTTCTGACGAAGGCTCTAGACTCTGATTGCTGCAGATGACGACATTTGAGACTGAGGTATTGGCGTTTCCGGAAATCATTGGCATCCCCATGTTTCCGTATTTCAGGGTTTGTGCCCCCAAGTCGACTACAAGTCCATGTTCTCTCATGAAGTCTGTACCAATGATGCACTCGTCACATATGCCAGCTACCAGAAACGCGTGACTGAATGTTATTCCGGCCAGTTGGATTTTTATGCGAACTTCACCATATACCTTAATCGTTGCTCCTGTAGCTGTTCGCAAGCTGCAATTGCTAGTGTCATGCAGCCAAGACTTCTGCACAAGATTCCTCCTGATGATTGAAGCCGTGGCACCGGTGTCTATTGTAGCCATCCATTTTTCTTTTCCACTGACTACTTCTACTAGAAGGCTTTCGTTGCATCGTTTTGCCAGCGAGACTTGGATGATGGTCCTGGGGCCGTCGACTCCTGCTACCAACTTCTGCCCCGCGAAGTTGGTGCTTAAGCATTTCCCGACTGATGGCTTCGGGAAGATTGACCGGCTTCTTGATAGCTGTTTCTGAGGGTTTCTTCCTCTATTTGCTTGTCACCACAGTGAGGGCAGTCTTTTCGTCGCACCGGTTCTTTACACTGCCTTTGAAGGTGTCCTATTTTATTGCAATTCCAGCAGCGCATTATTCGTCTATCCCGTCGAGTATCTCGTTCCTCGGCACTAATTCTTGTGCAGGAGCATTCGACAGATGCTACTTCCCTGACGAAATGTGTTCCCCTGGAAGCCTGATTGGCTGCTTCCATCGCCAGAGCGAAGGCAAGTGCTTCAGCAAGGGTTCTTTTCCCGGCCATCCTTACTGCTGACTGTAGCTTCGAATCTGCAATTCCCCTGATAAATGCATCTTTTGCCATTTCGTCGATAATTTCCTGGCCTGCGGTGGGGTATGACAGATGTGCCAGTCTACTCACGTCTGCTTGGAGCTGCTGCAGTGTTTCTCCTCGTTGCTGCGTTCGGCTTTGCAATTGGACCTTGTATACCTCCTGTATGTGGCTATCCCCAAACCGTTTCTCGATAGCCTGTACTAAAGTCACATAATCTTTATGCTTTTCGATGTCTACTGTTTATAACAATTCTGCTGCAGGACCGTGCGAGGCCATTGTTAGGGCAAAGCACTTTTCCTCATTGTCCCAGTCGTTTGCACAAGCAGCCATTTCAAACTGCTTCTTATAAGTAGACCATGAGGTCTGGCCATCGAATGAGGGAGGCTTCAAATCTTTTCTCCTTGGACCGCTTAAAGAACATTCTCGCAGTTTCTGTTTTCGCACTGTGTCGAGTTCTTTTGCCAGTTGCTGAACTTTGCTGTCCATTTCTTCGAATTTTTCGCCAACATTCTTCTCTATTCTATCAAATTTGTCATCAACGTTCTTCTCTATTCTTTCAAATTTGTTATCGATAACTTTTGGTGTAGAACGTTATTTTGTCCTTCCAGTTTTTGTTCTAGACTATTCTTTTGTTCGTCGAATTTTTGTTCAATGCTGCTCTTCTGCTCGTCTAGATTTTTCTTTTGTTCATCCAGCTTTTGTTCGAGGCTATACAGATTTTTCTTTTGTTGGTCGAGACTGTTCTTCTGTTCGTCCATTTTTAACAAGAGGAGTTGCATCATCGCAGCCATATCACTGCCGGTACTTGTCTGTTCATCCTCGTCAGCATCAAAGGAGTATGCATCAGGATCATGTCCCTCGTTGTTCAAAGCCTCCTGAAGTCGGAGCACCAGGTCACTTTTTCCTCCACTGGCGCTGAGGCTTCTCTTGTTCAACTCGGATTTGAGTTGGACGAGGGTCAACTGCAGTAGTTTTCCCCATTCTAGCTTTTTCAAATAGACAGAAAACACTTTTTTTTCACACAATAAGTCCTATTCCACTTCTGACACCAATGTAAAGTGTGTGTGTGGGTACAAATTGTTTATTGTTTATTGATTAAACAAAAAAAACGCTGTACATTAAGAGAAAGAACTTTTAGATTTGCACAGGATATAAACTAACAAGAAATTACATACATACAATAAGCAAATTATACAAAGTAAGTTACAACAAAATAAAATAAAATAATGAGCACAAAAAAAAAAAACTAGTAATACTATTGATAATAACAATTATAAGGATGAATAGATAAAAACAAAAATAAAATAAATTAAATATGAAGAAAGAATTAATAGAAAATTGGAACAAAAGCTATATCAGTTCAAACTGGATAAGTGGTCAAAACATGCTGTTTGAAACTTTCTGTATTCGATTCTAGACATCACGTGACTAGGGAGATTGTTCCAGAGTTTGACAGCATAAATAAAGAACTGACGGCGTAATGTTAAGCAAGTGTAAATTGACGGTCGCCAATTTATGTGGCGATCGGATAGACAAAAGTTAATTTTTTGGAACAGGTAGATTGGCTCTTTCTTGTGAACAACTTTGAAAAGGAAGGAACAGCACTTATATTTGAAGTATGCCTCTAAGTTACAGCCAAGAATTTCACGCGCTTCAGGCGAAATGTGATCAAATCTACGACGATTGAATACAAACCGAGCAATGGAGTTAAAAGCAACCCTAAGTTTTTGAAGCATGTGGGAGTCGGGCTCGGCAAACAACTCGCAACCATAAGAGATTATTGATTATATAACTATCAATGCCTTCACTAATTTAAGCTTAACTTGTGTCGGCAAAATTGTTTTTGTTATAGATAACCCTCGTAGCGACGCGTAGACTTTTTTTATAATAAAGTTCATATGAGCATCCCAAGTGAGTTTATTGTTGAAAATTATTCATAGATTTTTAGCATGGGTGACATATTCAACTTGAGATGTGTTTAACATAACGGAAGGAAAGTCAGGGAAATGTGGTTGGTGTTTGGATATAGGTATGGCTTTTGTTTTGTCAGGGTTTAATTTAAGACCATTCCGTAAGGACCACTCGAATATTGAAGATAGGTCGTCATTTAATTTTGAAATTGCGTCTTCAACCATGCCAATAGCAAAACTAATGTACAGTTGAACATCGTCAGCATATATGTGGAATCGACAATGAGATAAAACAGAAGGTACATAAGTCATTTATGAACAGAGAGAACAGTAATGGACCAAGAATTGATCCTTGGGGAACACCACTATTAACAGGAAGAAACGAAGACATTTTATTATTACATGAAACAGCTTGCCAGCGAGTAGTCATGTATGAATATATAAGTTTAATAAATGTGTCAGAGAAGTTGATATAATTCGTCAGCTTATCACAGAGAATATTAGGATTAACACAGTCAAATGCTTTCGAGAAGTCAAGTAATACTAACACAGTTGTATAATTTACATCAATTGCATGTCTAATATCGTCAGAAACTGTAATTAAAGCTGATGTACAGCTGTGTCCAGACCGGAAACCTGACTGGAGAGGGTGTTTTTCGTTAATGAATTTTTTTATTTGAATCGATTCGAAGACTTTGGATAAAAAGGGAAGAATTGCTATGGGTCTATATTCCAAATTCGTTAAATTTTTTGGGATCGGTATAATTTTAGATCTCTTCCAGGCAGAAGGGTAGGTAGATGTCATTATAATGGTGTTAAATATATGAGTGATGTAGGGGAGTAAAAGGGGAAGAAGGATTTTTATGAAGTCAGGATGAATGTTGTCTAGTCCCACTGCCTTGCATTTGATGGAGAAAATAGCGACTCCTACCATATATTCGTCAACTGCGCCCAAAGAAAATGCGTCGTCCCTGTCATTATGTGTTAGCGTATAGCGAGAACTTAATGCCGTGACTGGTGTGGAGAATTTATAGTTTAAATCTTCTATGTGAATGTTATCGTCCAAGACTGATATATTTTTCTTATTTAGCCCAATTTTGCGAACTTCATTCCATAGAAACTTGGAAGAACGGTCAGAATTAAATCTATTGTTGTAGAAGTTAAGTTTTGCAGATCTTACCAACTTAGTAACAATATTACGGCAAGTTTTGTACTTATTCAGCATTTCTGCACAACCGAAACGTTTCCAGCGGCGGTAAGAGGTGTCTCTTAATTTGATGGCGTTGAGGATATCACTTGAAAGCCAAGGACAGGTTTGTGATTTTATCACACGAGTCTTAAAAGGAACATGCTTATTAAATAGGTAGTCAGTCGCGGTAGTTAAAAAATCAGTTTGTTTATTTACGTCAGATGTTAGATAAATACTACTCCAGTCAATTGACGAACAATCAAGAAAAAGACTTTCATAATTAATATTGCGGAAATCACGATAATGAATGGACTGAGACGAGCTTTTATCCACATGTAAGTCAAAGGTAGCAAATACAAGATCATGATATGAAAATACGGGAACAGATAATTGACCAAAACATTTAACGAGGCTGTTATGACTAGTGAGAAATACATCTAACAAAGATGGTACACAATTAGGTTTAAAATGAGTTGGCCTAGAAGAGTTAACAAAAGAGAGACCAAGACAATTCATCGAGGTTATAAGAGTACCAGAAGAAGAATGAAGAAGGTTAATATTCAAATCACCACAAAGAATGAATTTTGGTGCTAGATGACAAATTTCTTCAACAATTGGTTAGATAATGCGCGAATTCGCAATGTGTGGTGGCATATAAAAAGTTACAAGTACGCATTTATTTTCGCCATTAAGGATATTAATAAAATAGTAGTCAAAAGACAGGGTACCATCTACACTTAACACAATTCGACTTAATATATTTTCGAACGTATATTGCAACGCTTCCTCCAGTAGTGTGAGTTCGATCAGCTCGGTAAGTCTTTTTAAACCCATTTAAATAGAAAAGCCTACTACTCATATTAGGGTGAAACCATGTCTCGGAGACGCATATTATATCAATTAAACTGTTCTCAAATATAATTCGAAACTCATCAAATTTGTTCACAAGACTCTGTGCATTTATGTGGCAAATGTGCAAGCCATTATAACTTTTACATAGTGTATTTAAAATAAATTTATTTTCATCATTTATGCTGCCAAAACCAATGTCATGGTTGCTTCCTATGGAGAAAATAGAAGCCCCTATGAATAAACCCTGCAAAACCAAAATCGAATACAAGAAATCTCTTAGCAAGTATTATGCTAGAATGACACAAAAACAACAAAGAATAAAGAAAACCAGTGTGAACAGATATAACTTGAACATAAAGTGATGAAATAAATAAAAAGAAACGAATGGAGAAAAAAAATGTACGCGATAATAAAAAGAAAATGATACTGTGCAATAAAAAAAAAGAAAAAAGATTAAATTTGATTTTCATCGACAAACATTTCATCGTTGACGTCATGTCCGATAGCATTCCTCAGATCTCCTTTGTTGTGGATTATGAATGGAGTTTGGCTGACTTCGGTGCGGATATAGACTTGCCCATTGAAGATCTTCACGGAGGATATAAGTGATTTTCGTTTTAGTCTCAAAGCGCAGCGATGTAGTTGGTAGTTGCTTCTGTAAGGCTTTCATTAATTAAAAAAGCTTTTCGGCGAATTCAGGCCAACGTCACGGAGTTGTAGTCGAGCTTTTCTATTTTTGCAAAAGCTCGCAATCGCTCGCATTAAATTATGTTTTCCCTGTTTGTCAGCAAATTTCAGTATGATGCTGGTATCGGCAGGGGAATGGTCTTTGTGGGATTTTGATTTAGCGCGAAAGATGTTTTGTAGGCGAGGGGGCTGAATATCAACTGTAGTGCATACTTTGCTGTAAAACGTCTCCAAATTTTCCCCAGAAGACTCAGGCACACCAAAGACAACAGCATCACAGCTAATCTTCTCTCGCTCAAACTTGTCAACAACAAGTTCAAGTCGCTTAATATCTTGACACGTTCTTTGTAGTTGTAATTTAAGAAACGCTTTATTTTCACTAACCTGTGCAGTAAGACGATCTTCTAGGGCAGAAAGTTTAGCGTCCAGCGAAAGAGAGAAAGTCTCCATCCATTTCTCCAATTGTTCTTCAATGCGGCTCCACAGTTTATCAGCACTGCCTGCTGAATCATGTGCCTCAACATCTCTCGGGGAACTTACAATGCCTTGTTGTTGTACACGACGCGTATTAGCAGGCATAGTAGAATATACGAGTAAATATAAATTCACAACTCACAAGAAAAACTTTAAATTAAGCCGATAAAAACAATAAAACGGATGAAATAAGAATCTAGCAATAATTGTCTTAGTAAGAGCTGAGAGATGTGCGAGTTGCATGCACTCAAACTGCGTTTATAATTTATCAATAACGGATTTAATCGGACGACGGAAATTAACGTCTAGCAACTGCGCATACTCGACAAATGATAGAATTTATTCTTTTCAATACAAATCCCTTTATTCAGTACAGTTACAATTCACTATAATCAATATAATCCAATTTCTCAACCGCTTATACTTTTCTTATCTTTTACTTAAACCACTTAATCACTTCTTCTAATTAACACTTCAAATTCAACTGATGAACTGCGTGCATACCTTGGGGATGCTGGTATTTATACTCGAATGACATACGATGGGCGTTCAATATATTCTCGGCATCGGGGTGAAGCTGTGGTTGTATATATAAATTGGCTTATTTATCAAGTAATACTATTATTTTAGTGCATTCATGTAAAATTTCATATAAATGTGATTATTAATTCGCGTTTTATCTCTAGTTAAACAGAATCATAATGGCAACTGAGACGATGACGGTGACAATTGAGCATCGCGCTGTAATTAAATTTCTCACTAAGCAAGGAAAAAGTCAAAAAACTATTCATGGAGAGATGGTGGCTGTTTACCAGGGTTCCGCACCTTCATTATCAACTGTGCAAAAGTGGTCAAATGAGTTCAAGAGAGGCAGAGAGAGCATTGAAGACGACCCCCGCTTGTACGGGAGAAAGCATCAAAGAAGTCGAAAAACTTGTTCTTGAGGATGCCCGAATAAAGGTGAAAATGATGGCAGAGATCACCAAGCTTTCAATTGGTACCATTCACACCATTCTTTATGACCATCTTAACCTTTCAAAGGTTAGTGCAAGGTGGGTGCCACGAATGCTCACAGCGCCTCAGAAAAAAGTGAGAATCGCATGCTGTAGAGAGCTTTTGGAGATGTGTAGTGAGAACGCAGACGGTGTTATGGATCGAATTGTTACTGGGGACGAAACATGGGTCCACCTCTATGACCCTGAAAGCAAACAAGAGTCCATGCAGTGGCATAAAAAAGGAACAGACCCCCCGAAGAAGTTCAAAGTCTCTCCGTCTGCCGGGAAGCTCATGGCCACAGTTTTTTGGGACTCAAAGGGTATCTTGCTCATTGAGTACAAAAAAAAGGTGAAACCATCAACGCCACATCCTACGCTTCCACTTTGCATAATTTGCGGGGGGAAATTAAAAAGAAAAGACGGGGTAAACTCGCAACGGGTGTGTTGCTTCTTCATGACAACGCTCCTACACGGCGCGAGTTTCCAAGGCTGCTGCGCGAGATTGTGGTTTCGAAGAAATCCAACACCCACCCTATAGTCCAGACCTTGCCCCTAGTGATTATTCCTGTTTCCGGATTTGAAAAAATGTCTTCGTGGAAAAAGATTTTCGGATGATGAAGAACTCAAGTCGGCAATAAATGGGTATTTTGCAGAGAAAGAGGAAATTTATTTTTTTGAGGGTTGAAAAAAGCTTATCTCAATATGTAACAAATGCATTGATGTTAGGGGAGATTATATTGAAAAATAAAAATAATTGAAATTGAATTCGCATTTTCCTTCATATCTATACCGAGAATATATTGAACGCCCCTCGTACTTCGAGAACAATCCTCGCCATCCAGCGTCCCATTCAATTTCCAATTTGCTAGAAAATTCGATTCCACTCTCCAGTCATCAATGGTCGAGACTTTGTTATTCAAGTATCGAAATCTTCTGGTCTGTAAATCTAGATGTCGCTGTTCACATTTAAGTGGTTGTCACAGTATGAACGTTTACTTTCCACTGGAGTCTGAATTGCTTGTTCCATTTAGTATATGAAATCCATGTGAATTGTGAATTCACAAATCACTTTATTCAGTACAGTTACAATTCACTATTTAATTGTTTCTGTCAATACTATCCAATTTCTCAACCTCCTATACTTTTCTTATCTTTTACTTAAACCACTTAATCACATCTCCTAATTAACACTTCAAATTCAACTGATGACTCACTTGCATACCTTGGGGATGCTCTATCGAATTTTCTAGCAAAATGGAAATTGTATGGAACGCTGAATGGCGGGATTGTTCTCGAAGTATGTCCTTCGAGTATACATACCGGCATCACCAAGGTATGCAAGAGGGTTCATCAGTTGAATTTGAAGTGTTAATTAGGAGAAGTGATTAAGTAGTTTAAGTAAAAGATAAGAAAAGTATAAACGGTTGAGAAATTGGATTGTATTGAGAGAAACAGTTAAATAGTGAATTGTAACTGTATTGCATAAAGCGATTTGTATTGAAAAGAATAAGTTCTATCATTTGTGTACACACAAATATTTTACATTGGGGTCAGAAGTGGGACATCATTCATTGTGTGTATAAAAAAAACCGGAAGTGTGTTTTGTGACAGTTGATTACATGAAAAGGCTATAATGGGTCGAATACTATTGCAGTTGACCCTCGTCCAACTCAAATCCGAGTTGAACAAGAGAAGCCTCAGCGCCAGTGGAGGAAAACGTGACTTTGTGTTCCGAATTCAGGAAGCTTTGTGGATAATGAGGGACATGATCCAGATACATACTCCTTCGATATTGACGAGGATGAACAAATAAGTACCGTCAGTAACATGGCTGCGATGGTGCAACTCCTGTTGTTAAAAATAGACGACCAGAATAAGAATCTAGACGAACAGAAGAACAGAACAGCATTGAACAAAAAATTCGACGAACAAAAGAATAGTCTAGAATAAAAACTGGAAGAGCAAGATAACGTTCTACAGCAAAAGTTCGAGGAAATCGATGACAAATTTGAAAGAATAGAGAAGAATGTGACGAAAAATTCGAACAAATGGACAGGAAAGTTGAGCAACTTTCAAAAGAGCACGGCACGGTGTGAAAACAGAAATTCTAAGAATGTTCTTTAAGCGGTCCAAGGAGAAAAGAGTTGAAACTTCTCTCATTCGATGGTCAGACCTCATGGTCTACTTATAAGAAGCAATTTGAAATGGCTGCGGTGAAATCGACTGGAACAATGAGGAAATGTAATTTGCCCTCACAATGGCTTTGCACGGTCCTGCAGCAGAATTGTTGCAGACAATAGACATTGAAACCATAAAGGTTATGTGGCTTTAGTACAGGCTATCGAGAAACGGTTTGGGGATAGCCACATGCAGTAAGTTTACGAGGTTCAATTGCAAAGCCGTACGCAGCAACGAGGAGAAACACTGCGGTAGTTCCAAACAGACGAGAGTAGACTGGCACATTTGTCATACCCCACCTCAGGCCAGGAAATTATCGACGAAATAGCAAAGGACACATTCATCAGGGGAATTGCAGATTCGAAGCTACAGTCTGCAGTAAGGTTGGCCGGAAAAGAACCCTTGCTGAAGCACTTGCCTTCGCCCTGGCGATGGAAGCGATTAATCAGGCTTCCAGGGGAACACAGCATCTGTTGAATGCTCCTGAGCAAGAATTAGTGCCGAGGAATGAGATACTCCACGGATTGAACGAAGAATACGCTGCTGGAACTGTAAGAAAACAGGACATTTCCAAAGGCAGTGTAAAGAACCAGTGCGACGAAACGGCTCCCCTCACTGTGGTAACAAGCAAATGAAGGAAGAAACCGGCAGAACCGGCTATCAAGAAGCCGGTCAATCTTCCCGAAGCCACCAATCGGGAAATGTTTAAGCTGCTCCGCGAAGTTGGTAGTAGGAATCGACGGCCCTGGAAAATCATCCAAGTCTTGCTAGCAAAACGATGCAATGAAAGCCTACTAGTTGAAGTAGTCAGTGGAAAGGAAAAATGGATGGCAACTATAGACACCGGTCCCACGGCTTCAATCATCAGGAAGGATCTGGTGCAGACATCCTGGTTGCATAACACCAGCAGTTACACCTTGAGAACAGCTATCGGAGAAACGGCTGAGGTATATGGTGAAGTCCGCATAAAAATCCAACTTGCCGGAATAGCATTCTCCCACGTGTTCCTTGTGGCTGACATATGTGACGAGTGCATCATTAGTACACACTTCTCGAGGGGATTAGTAGTGGGCTTTGGGGCACAAACCCTGCAATACGGAGATACCAATGATATACGGAAACGCGAATGCCTCAGTCTTAAATTTCGCCATTTGCAGAAATCAGAGTCTAGAGCCTTTGCCGGAAGCTACTATTTGAGCAAAAGTGAAATGTGGTCCTGGTGGCCACCGATTCTATTTGATGGAGCCAAAAAATAGGAGAGACTTCATGGAGGGTAAGACCTTAGTGGAGCCAAATAACAACACGGTCACTGTAAGAATTCTAAATCCAAAGACATTCAGTGTAAAGGTGAAAAGGGCTGTATAGTGCGAAAATGTGTACCTGTTGAGGCTGTATCGACCACAACGGCATCTTCCATCGGCAAAGTAAACAGAAGTTGCTGAAATGGTGTCGAGATGAAAGGTGAGGGACTGACTGAAGAATCGCAAAGTCCGCGGGCATCTCCAGTGATCCTCGAGCAGGAAGTAGACTACCGTCGTCTCAACGATGTCGACGACAGCTACCCACTTCCGAGAATCGATGACACTTTGGATATGCTTTCTGGAGCGAAATAGTTTTCAATTTTTAGCTTGAAGAGCGGTTATTGGCAGGTAGAGATAAATCGTACGGATCGTGTAAAACTGCCTTCACTACAGGAAGCGGCGTTTGGCAGTTTGCAGTGACGTCGTTTGGATTGTGTAACGCTCCGGCAACCTTCGAGCGACTAATGGATCGAGCATGGCAAGCACTCACCTGGAAAACCAGCCTAGTCCAAAATATCTCTGCACCTGCTAGATAGGATTCAAATCCGTGCGATAAAACTCATAGATGATACTAATCAGTTAGTTTTCAGTTTAAATGCATTTTTATTTAACTAATTAATTTACTCTTACATGCTAGACAAAAAAATGCTTAAAAATTAGCTTAAATAACTTACAAATAAACTTATTCTAACTTACTGGCCCCATGCGGGCGCTCTAAGCTAAACCTAACACTTAAACTATGTTTTTCGACGAATCTTACAGTCTAATTTTATATTCATTCTTATACTAGAACTAAGAAAATAAATTTTAAGTAAAAACTTAGTAAATGGACTGTTTTTTTTTTTTTTTTAAAAACTTAAAACTAAAAACTTATAGACTACCTAAAAATAAATCTTAATCTACCTAACCTACCTACATCTAATACATTCACATACATATACATACATATACACAAATATCCATAATACCTATATACCTAATATATAAGTATATATATATATATATATATTTTTTTTTTTTTTGTGTTTTTATATATTTTTTTTTTCTTAAAACTAACTTAATCCTATCTAAAACTATGTAAGCCGGCCAAGGCTAATAAAATAAATAGTCAAACGACCGACTTTGCTTCCTATGGAGCTACCTAGTACTGGAGGAATTGGACGACGAAACTTCCCCTCCCTCAACCAGCCACCAAAATTGTTGGTGATGCCGAGCGACATCCCTCATGTCGCGACACCCTACCGCCCTACTGAACCGGAAACGCTCCGCACTGCCATGTGCGAGGTCTCTGTCGTAGTTGAGTCGCCTGTCCGCAGCTGTTCGAGCGACGTGGAAGATTAGCGGAACCGCCAATCTGTCCTGGACCAGACCTTTACTATCTAGATAAAGGAACGCTTCTGGAGGAATAAAGCCGTCAAAGCGAACTCTCTCGTGATACATATAATTGGGGTAGAAAGCCCCGGAGATCAGGTTGTTCGATGAGGTCATTTCTCTTGCAATGTGCCTTCGAGTTAACTTAATGACGAAGTTGTCTACTCATTAAGTTCGCCCTATTGTATAAGACCTCTTTAGGATAGAATTTTATGTACTCAGACTCTGGTGTTCTGTATAAGCGAAGACAAGTCCTAAGACAAGCCCTCTCAAACACCCGAATCTTTTCCAATAAACTTGCTCTCACGTTAAACCACACGGGACATCCAAATACAAGCATAGGCCGGATAAGGGCCATGTAGCAGATCACCTTCACCCTCGAATCGAGTTGACTGTTATAAAACAGTCTCTTTGTAAGGGCAAAAGCACCTTTGGCTCTGGCCAGAGCAACATCTATATGTTTGTTAAAATACAGATATTGATCTAGCCAGATCCCGAGGTATCTGACTACATTTCGACAAGCAAGTGGCTGTAAGTGTTGTCCGACGATAGAAAACTTTCGCCAATTCTTTCTGGTATCCCTAGATGCCCCAGACAAAGGCGTCCTAAACAGAATAGTTTCCGACTTCTGAAAGTTGATTTTCAACTTCCAGTCATCACAATATCGCTTAATTTTGTCGAAGTCACGCTGCAAAAGTATATTAATGACCTTAATCTTTGGACCTGATCTGTACGCGATTAAGTCGTCTGCGTATGCTATGGCATGGTGAAGTGAACCTATCAGATCACTTGTGTAAATGTTGAACAGGATCGGCGAATTTACCGCACCTTGTTGCAAGACCGTTTTTAATGTTAAATGTTCCAGCAGAAGTCACATCGCCATTCTTCACGATGAACGTGTTATGTTCGATTCCCGGCACCGATATACGGCGATGCCCCGAACCAAACGATAACAAGTTCTCTGGGGTCCCGCTATCCACGCTGTGGGTTCTACCAGGTAGCGCGTTAACGGCAGCTAAACCTGGGCGAAATAAAAGAAAAATGTGCGCCACGTGATTTTTTTTTCCGGAATCACGAAACCTTAAAAAAAGAAAAGAAGAAAAAAAAAATTTCCCCGACGAAAAAAAACCGAACAGAAAAAAGAAAATAAAACCAAAAATTTCACCACGTTATAACGGCTCCGTTGGAGCTCGGCGATTTATTTTTAATTGGTTTAGCGGTACACTCGTCGGTGGAGTGATCCGCTATTCCTTAAGTCCCGAAACAACAAAAAACGTTATCTAACGGGTCGCGTGTACGGTCTGTTCTCGGGAATTTTACGCACGCGCGGCCCACCGGAGTCTCGATTTTCCAAAAAACAAAACGACTTAAAAATCTTTTTCTTTCTTTTTTTTTCTACCCTGTCACTACACTGCACTATACTTATCTTGGTTGTGTCCTAGCGGATTGCGCCCCTTTTCTGGCACCGTTCCTTAATCCCTTTGTCCCGCCACTCCCGCTACTAAAATCCTGTCCTTTCTCCTTGTCCGTATCCTTTCTCCAGTTTCCCTTTAGTTCCTTTTTATTTATTCTTGTTTATTATTTATTTTTATTTTTTTTTCTCACGCTTCTACCAAAAAAAAATCAAGCTACTCTAAAAAAAATTTTTTTTTTTTGCACCTCCAAAAAAAGAAAAATTGCCTCTCGCAATTTCCACAGAAAAAAACAAATTTCGCAAAAACTACCGAATAAAGAAAACGACCCTCTCAATCGCTGGTCGTTCACAAAGTGACTTTCAGATCTTCTACGATCCACAGCTCCCGCCAGACACACACACACATTCACACGGACATTCTCTCTCTCATCCATTCAGCCGTAGTGGACCCAACGACGGGATTTCTAGCAACCACACTAGCAAGCTTTGCTAGTGTGTGCCCCCGTGTCCGACTAGGCCTCTCACACATACCATTTTGCACATTCATACTAAACTCCTCAGTCTCGGAGTTCGCTCCCACTTCCAGTAATGACTGGGAACTCCACTGAGCGAGTTTGTGGAAGCTGTGGATCCTAGCTATTGCCTAGTTTTAGGTTCTACAAAAAAGAAATTGCGAAAAGCAGAGTTTCCTTCATTTCTGATAGCCGGGTAATTTTCCCCCATCGGATTACACTAATAAAATTTTTGTTACAATTAAACGATCGCGAAGGAGAAAAGAAATGCGATGGAATGGTAGCTGGAGTGTCGGGGCGAAAGGAAAAGAATATAGATATAATCCAGAACGGATTGTATCTCGATCCAACCATCCGTTGGATCGCCGCCCCTCACAAAAGAAAAGTACAGTGTATGCGAAAATTATACTTTTCATATTTTTAACCGCGGATCCCTAACTACTCCAGTGGATCGGCGTTCAGATTTGGGGGTGGGGGGGGGGGGGTGTTGACTGACAAATAGCGTGTCACTCCTTACAATTATTTATTTATTTATTTTTTTGTCATTGGGCCCTTCTGCCCTCTGGCCTCTCTGCCAGTTTGTACTTTTGTACCATCGTTGTTGGGTTGGTGATGGTTTGGGTTTTGTATTTATATTTTCTTGTTCCCTCGGTGGAGGCGGTCTTATTACTTGGCCGTCCGCCTACACGCCTCTGCTGCTCATCCGGTGCTCCATCGGTGGGGTGCTGGCTTAAAAAGGGGTCATTATCCCTTCACCCATCGAACCTAACTTTTAAAGCTGGGGCGTCGTTGGGGTGTGCCCGATTATACTGGCCGTCCGCCTGCACACCACTGTTGCTCCCTCGTTGGGGTGTTGCTATAAAAGAGATCGTCGTCTCTTCACCCATCGATCACTTGGTTTGGTGCTAGCTCCAGCTAGCTGCATCCACATCGGTTGTGTGATGTGATGCCTGTATCCGCACCCCCATTGGTAGCAGGATGGGGTGTTATTCAAGCCTCATGTAGTTGGCTTTCGTTGGTGTGTTTGTTGCAGGGATCGTCCTCCCCCACCCGTCATCATCGTGTTGGGGTGTCTGGATTGAAAGGACCGTCCGTCCCCACCCGTCGGCGACTTTCAGACGTCCTGTCTGATGCTGCCCGTTGCGAGTCTCCCGTCTATTTATGGGCTCCGATAACGGTGTTCCTGGTGGACCTCCTGTCGCACCCTGGGGTTCTTCCAGTGAACCTATGTGGGTTGTTTTCCGAGGTCTGGGATTGGTGGGCCACTGGCTGATGGGACCATGGCTGCCCTCCACCTCCGCCAGAGCTCGGTGTTCCCACTCAAAGAAAAGAGGGACCGAAGGGACTTATAAGGGAAGAGAGAGCCACACTTGTTGCGGGAAAATTTACCGCAACAAACTGTCTACTGGAGAGCATATCAAAAAGAATATACAGCAGTGGTTTACTAATGCCCAACCCGTCCAGCCTGAAAAAGAGTCCCTCTAACCATACGGTATCGAAGGCCTTCTGAAAGTCAATCAGGCAGGCACCAGTGCACTGTTTCTTGCTTTTGTTCCATTGGATATCAGAAACCAGTTTAGACGCAACATGAATAATATTGTGATAACCACTTAAATGTGAGCAGCGACATCTAGCAGAAAATGTTGATACTCGAAGACCAGAAGATTTCGATACTGGAATAACAAAGTCTCGACTGGAGAGTGGAATCCAATTTTCTAGCAAATTGGAAATTGTATGGGACGCTGGATGGCGAGGATTGTTCTCGAAGTATGTCATTCGAGTATAAATACCAGCATCCCAAAGGTATGCAAATCAGTTCTAAAGTGTAATTTGAAGTGTTAATTAGGAGAAGTGATTAAGTGGTTTAAGTAAAAGATAAGAAAAGTATAAGCGGTTGAGAAATTGGATTATATTGAGAGAAAGAATTAATAGTGAATTGTAACTGTACTGAATAAAGGGATTTGTATTGAAAAGAATAAGTTCTATTATTTGTACCCACACAAACATTTTACATTGGTGTCAGAAGTGGGATAGGACTTATTGTGTGTAAAAAAAAAAAAAGTGTGTTCTGACTATTTGAAAGAGCTAGGATGGGTCGAAAACTATTACATTTGACCCTCGTCCAACTCAAATCCGAGTTGAACAAGAGAAGCCTCAGCGCCAGTGGAGGAAAAAGTGACCTGGTGCTCCGACTTCAGGAGGCTTTGAACAACGAGGGACATGATCCTGATGCATATTCCTTTGATGTTGACGAGGAGGAACAGACAAGTACCGGCAATGACATGGCTGCGATGATGCAACTCCTCTTACTAAAAATGGACGAACAAAAGAAAAATATGGAAGAACAGACGAACATTCTCCAGAACAGTCTGGAACAAAAAATGGACGAACAGAAGAATAGTCTCGAACAAAAAATGGACGAACAAAAGAAAAATCTAGACGAGCAGAAGAGCAGCATTGAACAAAAATTCAACGAACAAACCAACAATCTGCTCGATCTTCAACAGAAAATGGATGAACAAAAGAATAATCTGGAAGAACAAAAGAACATTCTCCAGCAAAAATTCGAAGAAATCGATGACAAATTTGAAAGAATAGAGAAGAACGTTGATGACAAATTTGATAACATAGAGAAGAACGTTGATGACAAATTTGATACAATAGAGAAGAATGTTAGCGAAAAATTAGAAGAAATGGACAGCAAAGTTCAGCAACTGGCAAAAGAGCTCGACACAGTGCGAAAACAGAAACTGCGAGAATGTTCTTTAAGCGGTCCAAGGAGAAAAGAGTTGAAGCCTCCCTCATTCGATGGCCAGACCTCATGGTCTACTTATAAGAAGCAGTTTGAAATGGCTGCCTGTGCAAACGACTGGGACAATAAGGAGAAGTGCTTTGCCCTAGCGATGACCTTACGTGGTCCTTACGAGCTACCTAGTACTGGAGGAATTGGACGACGAAACTTCCCCTCCCTCAACCAGCCACCAAAATTGTTGGTGATGCCGAGCGACATCCCTCATGTCGCGACACCCTACCGCCCTACTGAACCGGAAACGCTCTGCACTGCCATGTGCGAGGTCTCTGTCGTAGTTGAGTCGCCTGTCCGCAGCTGTTCGAGCGACGTGGAAGATTAGCGGAACCGCCAATCTGTCCTGGACCAGACCTTTACTATCTAGATAAAGGAACGCTTCTGGAGGAATAAAGCCGTCAAAGCGAACTCTCTCGTGATACATATAATTGGGGTAGAAAGCCCCGGAGATCAGGTTGTTCGATGAGGTCATTTCTCTTGCAATGTGCCTTCGAGTTAACTTAATGACGAAGTTGTCTACTCATTAAGTTCGCCCTATTGTATAAGACCTCTTTAGGATAGAATTTTATGTACTCAGACTCTGGTGTTCTGTATAAGCGAAGACAAGCCCTCTCAAACACCCGAATCTTTTCCAATAAACTTGCTCTCACGTTAAACCACACGGGACATCCAAATACAAGCATAGGCCGGATAAGGGCCATGTAGCAGATCACCTTCACCCTCGAATCGAGTTGACTGTTATAAAACAGTCTCTTTGTAAGGGCAAAAGCACCTTTGGCTCTGGCCAGGGCAACATCTATATGTTTGTTAAAATACAGATATTGATCTAGCCAGATCCCGAGGTATCTGACTACATTTCGACAAGCAAGTGGCTGTAAGTGTTGTCCGACGATAGAAAACTTTCGCCAATTCTTTCTGGTATCCCTAGATGCCCCAGACAAAGGCGTCCTAAACAGAATAGTTTCCGACTTCTGAAAGTTGATTTTCAACTTCCAGTCATCACAATATCGCTTAATTTTGTCGAAGTCACGCTGCAAAAGTATATTAATGACCTTAATCTTTGGACCTGATCTGTACGCGATTAAGTCGTCTGCGTATGCTATGGCATGGTGAAGTGAACCTATCAGATCACTTGTGTAAATGTTGAACAGGATCGGCGAATTTACCGCACCTTGTTGCAGACCGTTTTTAATGTTAAATGTTCCAGCAGAAGTCACATCGCCATTCTTCACGATGAACGTGTTATGTTCGATTCCCGGCACCGATATACGGCGATGCCCCGAACCAAACGATAACAAGTTCTCTGGGGTCCCGCTATCCACACTGTGGGTTCTACCAGGTAGCGCGTTAACGGCAGCTAAACCTGGGCGAAATAAAAGAAAAATGGGCGCCACGTGATTTTTTTTTCCGGAATCACGAAACCTTAAAAAAAGAAAAGAAGAAAAAAAAAATTTCCCCGACGAAAAAAAACCGAACAGAAAAAAGAAAATAAAACCAAAAATTTCACCACGTTATAACGGCTCCGTTGGAGCTCGGCGATTTATTTTTAATTGGTTTAGCGGTACACTCGTCGGTGGAGTGATCCGCTATTCCTTAAGTCCCGAAACAACAAAAAACGTTATCTAACGGGTCGCGTGTACGGTCTGTTCTCGGGAATTTTACGCACGCGCGGCCCACCGGAGTCTCGATTTTCCAAAAAACAAAACGACTTAAAAATCTTTTTCTTTCTTTTTTTTTCTACCCTGTCACTACACTGCACTATACTTATCTTGGTTGTGTCCTAGCGGATTGCGCCCCTTTTCTGGCACCGTTCCTTAATCCCTTTGTCCCGCCACTCCCGCTACTAAAATCCTGTCCTTTCTCCTTGTCCGTATCCTTTCTCCAGTTTCCCTTTAGTTCCTTTTTATTTATTCTTGTTTATTATTTATTTTTATTTTTTTTTCTCACGCTTCTACCAAAAAAAAATCAAGCTACTCTAAAAAAAATTTTTTTTTTTTGCACCTCCAAAAAAAGAAAAATTGCCTCTCGCAATTTCCACAGAAAAAAACAAATTTCGCAAAAACTACCGAATAAAGAAAACGACCCTCTCAATCGCTGGTCGTTCACAAAGTGACTTTCAGATCTTCTACGATCCACAGCTCCCGCCAGACACACACACACATTCACACGGACATTCTCTCTCTCATCCATTCAGCCGTAGTGGACCCAACGACGGGATTTCTAGCAACCACACTAGCAAGCTTTGCTAGTGTGTGCCCCCGTGTCCGACTAGGCCTCTCACACATACCATTTTGCACATTCATACTAAACTCCTCAGTCTCGGAGTTCGCTCCCACTTCCAGTAATGACTGGGAACTCCACTGAGCGAGTTTGTGGAAGCTGTGGATCCTAGCTATTGCCTAGTTTTAGGTTCTACAAAAAAGAAATTGCGAAAAGCAGAGTTTCCTTCATTTCTGATAGCCGGGTAATTTTCCCCCATCGGATTACACTAATAAAATTTTTGTTACAATTAAACGATCGCGAAGGAGAAAAGAAATGCGATGGAATGGTAGCTGGAGTGTCGGGGCGAAAGGAAAAGAATATAGATATAATCCAGAACGGATTGTATCTCGATCCAACCATCCGTTGGATCGCCGCCCCTCACAAAAGAAAAGTACAGTGTATGCGAAAATTATACTTTTCATATTTTTAACCGCGGATCCCTAACTACTCCAGTGGATCGGCGTTCAGATTTGGGGGTGGGGGGGGGGGGTGTTGACTGACAAATAGCGTGTCACTCCTTACAATTATTTATTTATTTATTTTTTTGTCATTGGGCCCTTCTGCCCTCTGGCCTCTCTGCCAGTTTGTACTTTTGTACCATCGTTGTTGGGTTGGTGATGGTTTGGGTTTTGTATTTATATTTTCTTGTTCCCTCGGTGGAGGCGGTCTTATTACTTGGCCGTCCGCCTACACGCCTCTGCTGCTCATCCGGTGCTCCATCGGTGGGGTGCTGGCTTAAAAAGGGGTCATTATCCCTTCACCCATCGAACCTAACTTTTAAAGCTGGGGCGTCGTTGGGGTGTGCCCGATTATACTGGCCGTCCGCCTGCACACCACTGTTGCTCCCTCGTTGGGGTGTTGCTATAAAAGAGATCGTCGTCTCTTCACCCATCGATCACTTGGTTTGGTGCTAGCTCCAGCTAGCTGCATCCACATCGGTTGTGTGATGTGATGCCTGTATCCGCACCCCCATTGGTAGCAGGATGGGGTGTTATTCAAGCCTCATGTAGTTGGCTTTCGTTGGTGTGTTTGTTGCAGGGATCGTCCTCCCCCACCCGTCATCATCGTGTTGGGGTGTCTGGATTGAAAGGACCGTCCGTCCCCACCCGTCGGCGACTTTCAGACGTCCTGTCTGATGCTGCCCGTTGCGAGTCTCCCGTCTATTTATGGGCTCCGATAACGGTGTTCCTGGTGGACCTCCTGTCGCACCCTGGGGTTCTTCCAGTGAACCTATGTGGGTTGTTTTCCGAGGTCTGGGATTGGTGGGCCACTGGCTGATGGGACCATGGCTGCCCTCCACCTCCGCCAGAGCTCGGTGTTCCCACTCAAAGAAAAGAGGGACCGAAGGGACTTATAAGGGAAGAGAGAGCCACACTTGTTGCGGGAAAATTTACCGCAACAAACTGTCTACTGGAGAGCATATCAAAAAGAATATACAGCAGTGGTTTACTAATGCCCAACCCGTCCAGCCTGAAAAAGAGTCCCTCTAACCATACGGTATCGAAGGCCTTCTGAAAGTCAATCAGGCAGGCACCAGTGCACTGTTTCTTGCTTTTGTTCCATTGGATATCAGAAACCAGTTTAGACGCAACATGAATAATATTGTGATAACCACTTAAATGTGAGCAGCGACATCTAGCAGAAAATGTTGATACTCGAAGACCAGAAGATTTCGATACTGGAATAACAAAGTCTCGACTGGAGAGTGGAATCGAATTTTCTAGCAAATTGGAAATTGTATGGGACGCTGGATGGCGAGGATTGTTCTCGAAGTATGTCATTCGAGTATAAATACCAGCATCCCAAAGGTATGCAAATCAGTTCTAAAGTGTAATTTGAAGTGTTAATTAGGAGAAGTGATTAAGTGGTTTAAGTAAAAGATAAGAAAAGTATAAGCGGTTGAGAAATTGGATTATATTGAGAGAAAGAATTAATAGTGAATTGTAACTGTACTGAATAAAGGGATTTGTATTGAAAAGAATAAGTTCTATTATTTGTACCCACACAAACATTTTACATTGGTGTCAGAAGTGGGATAGGACTTATTGTGTGTAAAAAAAAAAAAAGTGTGTTCTGACTATTTGAAAGAGCTAGGATGGGTCGAAAACTATTACATTTGACCCTCGTCCAACTCAAATCCGAGTTGAACAAGAGAAGCCTCAGCGCCAGTGGAGGAAAAAGTGACCTGGTGCTCCGACTTCAGGAGGCTTTGAACAACGAGGGACATGATCCTGATGCATATTCCTTTGATGTTGACGAGGAGGAACAGACAAGTACCGGCAATGACATGGCTGCGATGATGCAACTCCTCTTACTAAAAATGGACGAACAAAAGAAAAATATGGAAGAACAGACGAACATTCTCCAGAACAGTCTGGAACAAAAAATGGACGAACAGAAGAATAGTCTCGAACAAAAAATGGACGAACAAAAGAAAAATCTAGACGAGCAGAAGAGCAGCATTGAACAAAAATTCAACGAACAAACCAACAATCTGCTCGATCTTCAACAGAAAATGGATGAACAAAAGAATAATCTGGAAGAAGAAAAGAACATTCTCCAGCAAAAATTCGAAGAAATCGATGACAAATTTGAAAGAATAGAGAAGAACGTTGATGACAAATTTGATAAAATAGAGAAGAACGTTGATGACAAATTTGATACAAAGGAGAAGAATGTTAGCGAAAAATTAGAAGAAATGGACAGCAAAGTTCAGCAACTGGCAAAAGAGCTCGACACAGTGCGAAAACAGAAACTGCGAGAATGTTCTTTAAGCGGTCCAAGGAGAAAAGAGTTGAAGCCTCCCTCATTCGATGGCCAGACCTCATGGTCTACTTATAAGAAGCAGTTTGAAATGGCTGCCTGTGCAAACGACTGGGACAATAAGGAGAAGTGCTTTGCCCTAGCGATGGCCTTACGTGGTCCTGCGGCAGAATTGTTACAAAAAATCGATATCGAAAAGAATAGAGACTATATGGTTTTAGTGCAGGCTATCGAGAAACGGTTTGGAAATAGCCACATGCGGGAAGTTTACAAGGTTCAGTTGCAAGGCCGTATGCAGCAACGGGGAGAAACACTGCAACAGCTCCAAGCAGACGTGAGTAGACTGGCACATTTGTCATATCCCACCGCAGGCCAAGAAATAATCGACGAAATGGCAAAGGACGCATTCATCAGGGGAATTGCAGATTTGAAGCTACAATCAGCAGTAAGGATGACCGGGAAAAGAACCCTTGCTGAAGCACTTGCCTTCGCTATGGCGATGGAAGCATCTAATCAGGCTTCCAAAGGAATGCATTTCTTCAGGGAAATAGTATCTGGTGAATGCTCCTGCTCAAGACCAAATATCCCGCGGGAGAGACGAAGGATGCGCTACTGGAACTGCGATAAAGTAGGACATCTGCAAGGGCATTGTAAAGAACCGGTACGACGAGAAGGCTGCCTGCACTGGGGTTACAGGCAAATAGAAAGAAAAACCAGCAGAAACGGCTACCTAGAAACCGGTCAAATTTCCAGAAGCCATCAGTTAGGAAATGCTTACTTCACGGGGCAGAAGTCTGTAGCAGGAGTCGACTCCAGGGTAATTATCCCAGTCTCACAGGTAAAACAATGCAACGAAAGCCTCCTAGCAGAAGTAGTCAGTGGTAAAGAAGCGAAACAACAGGCAACTATCCAAACGATCAGGACTGAACCAAAGAGGGTTGGAGTATAGACGAAATCCGTTCCTCCCAACAGGCAGACAATGACATTGAACCAATATTGGCCTGGAAGGAACACGAGGAAAGACCAAGCTGGCAGCAGATATCAGATCGGAGCCAAACTCTGAAGGCATACTGGGCACAGTGGGATTCGCTTTTTGTGCAAGATGGATTGCTGAGGAGAAAATGGGAAAGTGCAGATGGGACAACATCTCGTATGCAGCTAATAGTGCCACGGTCCAGAGTCAACCAAGTACTCCATGAAATACATGACGGAATCTCAGGAGGCCATTTGGGAATAAACAAGACGTTGGAAAAGGTAAGGGAACGTTTCTATTGGCTAAGCGCTAAACAAGATGTCGAGAATTGGTGTAAAAAGTGCATAAGATGTGCAGCTACCAAGGGTCCAAAAGTAAAGCCACATGGACAAATGCAACAATACAATGTCGGAGCACCTTTCGAACGAATAGCCATCGACATCGCTGGGCCGTTTCCCGAAACTTTTAATGGAAACCGATATACTCTCGTAGTCATGGATTACTTCAGTAAGTGGCCGGAAGTGTTTGCCATCCCAAATCAAGAGGCTAAGACCGTAGCCGAACAGATAGTCAACAACTGGGTGAGCAGATTTGGGGTCCCAATGGAGCTGCACTCTGATCAAGGGCGAAACTTTGAATCAAAAGTCTTCCAGGAAATATGCCAATATTTGGGAATAAGAAAGACAAGGACAACGCCACTACACCCTCAATCTGATGGAATGGTCGAGCGATTCAATCGGACCTTGAATGAGCATCTATCTAAGGTTGTCAGCAACTGCCAGCGGGATTGGGATCGGCACATACCCCTCTTCTTAATGGCCTACCGAAACGCGGTCCATAGCTCAACAGGGCACACACCATCTGAGATCTTATTTGGTCAAACAATTCGGTTGCCAAGTGAAGCAAAATTCGGATCCCCACCGACGGAGCCCAAAGAGGTGAACGAGTACGTGAATGACTTACGCAGCAGGATTCGTAAATTGCATGAAGACACCAGAGAAAAGATGAAGCTAGCAAGCAGCCGCATGAAAACTAGGTACGATATCAAGGCGAAATCTTCCGGTTTCAAAGAAGGAGATCTGGTTTGGCTGTATAATCCTCAGCGTAAGAAAGGCAAATCACCAAAATTGCAACAGGACTGGGAAGGTCCATACAAGGTGATAACCCGCATTAATGACGTTGTCTACCGGATCCAGCGTGGGAATCGAGGAAAATTGAAAGTGGTCCATTTGGATAGAATGTGTGATTTCAACGGAATGCTGAATGACGAAGTTGTTCGGGACGAACAACTGTAGGGAGGGAGCAATGTGATAACCACTTAAATGTGAGCAGCGACATCTAGCAGAAAATGTTGATACTCGAAGACCAGAAGATTTCGATACTGGAATAACAAAGTCTCGACTGGAGAGTGCTGGTTTTTCTTTCTATTTGCCTGTAACCCCAGTGCAGGCAGCCTTCTCGCCGTACCGGTTCTTTACAATGCCCTTGCAGATGTCCTACTTTATCGCAGTTCCAGAAGCGTCTCAATGATTTCACTAAAAAGGACAGCTACCCACTTCGATGACACTATGGATATGCGTTCTGGAGCGAAATGGTTTTCAACACTTGACTTGAAGAGCGGTTACTGGCAGGTAGAGATAAATCGTACGGATCGCGAAAAAACTGCCTTCACTACAGGAAGCGGTCTTTGGCAGTTTACCGTGATGCCGTTTGGACTGTGCAACGCTTCGGCCACCTTCGAGCGACTAATGGAACTAACATTGCAAGGACTCACCTGGAAAACCTGTCTAGTATATTTGGACGACGTTATCGTCATAGGTAAGTCGTTCGAGGAGCACCGTGAAAATCTAAAAGAAGTGTTTGAAAGGCTGCGAAGTGCTCATTTAAAGCTCAACCCAGAAAAGTGCACCTTGTTCCGTCCGGAAGTAAAATATTTGGAAGGAGGAGTAAGAACGGATCCTGACAATATCGAAGCCGTGAAAAGTTGGCCTTCTCCAAAAGATAAACACCAACTGAGAAGCTTTTTGGGACTCGCAACGTATTACAGAAGGTTCGTAAAGGATTTTGCTGGCATTGCAAAGAGCCTGCATCAACTTACGGAAAAAGGCCGACAGTTCAGGTGGTCTGGAGAATGCGAAAAAGCATTTCAAGAACTGAAGCGACAGCTGTGCAACGCCCCCATCTTGGGTTACCCGACGCCCGGAAAAATGTTCATCGTGGACGCAGCCGCTAGCAATGTTGGGGTCGGAGCTGTGATTTCCCAAGTTCATGATGGTCAATAGAAAGTGGTCGCATATTACAGTAAAGTACTCTCCAGACCTGAAAGGAACTACTGTGTAACCCAGCGCGAGCTTCTGGCTTTAATTCTGGCTACGAAGCATTTCCATAAGTTCATTCTCCGGACAGACCACGCAGCTCTGAAATGGCTACTCCAATTTAAGAACCCTGAAGGCCAAGTTGCAAGATGGATCGAGCAGTTGCAGGGCTACGACTTTGAAGTGCCACACCGCAAGGGAACACTCCACTCAAATGCTGATGCTCTCTCTCGTCGACCGTGCGGAGTAAAATGCAAACACTGCAACCGTAAAGAAGCGAAAGAACAGGCAACTATCCAAATGATCAGGACTGAGCCAATAGAGGGTTGGAGTATAGACGAAATCCGTTCCTCCCAACAAGCAGACAATGACATCGAACCAATATTGGCCTGGAAGGAACACGACATCGCTGGGCCGTTTCCCGAAACTTTTAATGGAAACCGATATACCCTCGTAGTCATGGATTACTTCAGTAAGTGGCCGGAAGTGTTTGCCATCCCAAATCAAGAGGCTAAGACCGTAGCTGAATAGATAGTCAACAACTTGGTGAGCAGATTTGGGGTCCCAATGGAGCTACACTCTGATCAAGGGCGAAACTTTGAATCAAAAGTCTTCCAGGAAATATGTAAATATTTTTGAATAAGAAAGACAAGGACAACGCCACTACACCCTCAATCTGATGGAATTGTCGAGCGATTCAATCGGACCTTGAATGAGCATCTATCTATGGTTGTCAGCAACTGCCAGCGGGATTGGGATCGACACATACCCCTCTTCTTAATGGCCTACCGAAACGCTGTCCATAGCTCAACAGGGCACACCAATCCGAGATCTTATTTGGTCAAACAATTCGGTTGCCAAGTGAAGCAAAATTCGGATCCCCACCGACGGAGCCCAAAGGTTCACCACTTAAATGTGCGCAGTCAGTCAGTTCAGTCAGTTTAAATGCATTTTTATTTAACTAATTAATTTACTCTTACATGCTAGACAAAAAAATGCTTAAAAATTAGCTTAAATAACCTACAAATAATCTTATTCTAACTTACTGGCCCCATGCGGGCGCTCTAAGCTAAACCTAACACTTAAACTATGTCTTTCGACGAATCTTACATTCTAATTTTATACTCAATTTAACATTACTTAATACTAGAACTAAGAAAATAAATTTTAACTAAAAACTTAGTAAATGGACTGTTTTTTTTATATTATAAAAACTTAAAACTAAAAACTTATAGACTATCTAACCTACTTAACCTACTTACATCTAATACATACACACACATACATATACATATACATCCATAATACCTATATACTTAATATATAAGTATATGCATATATATATATATTATTTTATTTATTTTTTTTAATTTTTCATTTTTATTTATTTTTTTGTGTTTTTATATATTTTTTTTTTCTTAAAAACTAACTTAATCCTACCTAAAGCTATGTAAGCCGGCCATGGCTAATAAAATAGTCAGACGACCGACTTTGCTTCCTATGGAGCTACCCAGTACTGGAGGAATTGGACGACGAAACTTCCCCTCCCTCAACCAGCCACCAAAATTGTTGGTGCTGCCGAGCAACATCCCTCATGTCGCGACTCCCTACCGCCCTACTGAACCGGAGACGCTCCGCACTGCCGTGTGCGACGTCTCTGTCGTAGTTGAGTCGCCTGTCCGCAGCTGTTCGAGCGACGTGGAAGATTAGCGGAACCGCCAATCTGTCCTGGACCAGACCTTTACTATCTAGATAGAGGAACGCTTCTGGAGGAATAAAGCCGTCAAAGCGAACTCTCTCGTGATACATATAATTGGGGTAGAAAGCCCCGGAGATCAGGTTGTTCGATGAGGTCATTGCTCTTGCAATGTTCCTTCGAGTTAACTTAATGACGAAATTGTCCACTCTTATTAAGTTCGCCTTATTGTATAAGACCTCATTAGGATAGAATTTTATGTACTCAGACTCTGGTGTTCTGTATAAGCGAAGACAAGTCCTAAGACAAGCCCTCTCAAACACCCGCATCTTTTCCAATAAACTTGCTCTCACGTTAAACCACACGGGACATCCAAATACAAGCATAGGCCGGATAAGGGCCATGTAGCAGATCACCTTCACCCTCGCATCGAGTTGGCTGTTATAAAACAGTCTCTTTGTAAGGGCAAAAGCACCTTTGGCTCTGGCCAGAGCAACATCTATATGTTTGTTAAAATACAGATATTGATCTAGCCAGATCCCAAGGTATCTGACTACATTTCGACAAGCAAGTGGCTGTCCGTGTTGTCCGACGATAGAAAACTTTCGCCAATTCTTTCTGGTATCCCTAGAGGCCCCAGACAAAGGCGTCCTAAACAGAATAGTTTCCGACTTCTGAAAATTGATTTTCAACTTCCAGTCATCGCAATATCGCTTAATTTTGTCGAAGTCACGCTGCAAAAGTATATTAATGACCTTAATCTTTGGACCTGATCTGTACGCGATTAAGTCGTCTGCGTATGCTATGGCATGGTGAAGTGAACCTATCAGATCACTTGTGTAAATGTTGAACAGGATCGGCGAATTTACCGCACCTTGTTGCAGACCGTTTTTAATGTTAAATGTTCCAGCAGAAGTCACATCGCCATTCTTCACGATGAACTGTCTACTGGAGAGCATATCAAAAAGAATATACAGCAGTGGTTTACTAATGCCCAACCTGTCCAGCTTGAAAAAGAGTCCCTCTAACCATACGGTATCGAAGGCCTTCTCCAAGTCAATCAGGCAGGCACCAGTGCACCAGTGCAGTTTCTTGCCTTTGTTCCATTGGATATCAGAAACCAGTTTAGACGCAGCATGAATGATATCATGCCCCGCCTTGAAACCGAATTGATTATCCGGAACTATATGTTTGTCCTCAACCCACTTAGTCAGGACTCTATTGATCACCTTCTCGAAAACCTTACTGATGTTTGGAAGAAGACTAATCGAGCGGAGATTCGCCGGATTGGAAGTGTCTTTATCCCTTTTGGGGATCGGATGTACCACCGCAGTTTTCCAATGCGCTGGATAATGTGCATTATTCATTGCATTATTAAACAGGGTGGTATAAATGTTCACCGCTTCTAGAGGGAGATGTCGAAGCACAATGTTCGGTATTTCATCGGTTCCCGCTGATTTCTTACTTCTAAGTGAATCGAAGATCATTTGGAGCTCCTCCTTCGAAATGAACGGGGGTAGTACCCTATCGTTGGTGATGGCATTATTTGCCATATTTTCGTCACTGAACTGGGTGAAACCCGAGCTCTCGAATCGCCAATTCGCAACTTCATTTCGAAGGCAGAAATTGTGCACAAGGACTCGATTCTCCAGATCGTGGTTCGGGCCAATGATAACATTCACCTTGTACACTTCCTGGAAAGTCGCTCCTATAGCCTCTACCTGCTCCTGCGGATCCTCGATCACAAAGAAGTTATCATCATCAACAGCCTCATTTGGATCTATGCCCGCTGTTACCAGTATTTGTTCGTTGTTCGTCGTTCGGGCGATTTTAAGACATGGGAGGTCGTTCTGATTATTTCTCCGAAATATTTTATTTATTTGCGGGAACATACTCGGGTTGCTGGTGTTTACAGCCCGAATTTTATTGTTCCAATACAAACTTACAGATGCTCTGTAATTTTCCTTTATTAATGTTTGGAGGTTTTTAATCGACGACTTCAGTGTCATGATCTCCGGGTTATGTCTGTCAGTAAACTGTCTGTACAAGGTTTTTAGTCTTGACAGCAGCCTACTTTTATGTCGGTGCAGTGCGTCAATAGTTGCGTTGCGGAATAAGTTTTCTTCGTCAGTGTGTTGGTACCGAGGTATCGTTTTGTCCATTGTTCGTTTGATTGTCTCGTCCATTAGTCTTAGATACCTGACAATCTCCTCGTTTGACAGATTTCTGTTGGACGGTGGGTAGAGCGAATTCGAGGAGAGTGCTCTATTCAGTGTTCTGGTGAAGTGTGTCCAACGCACCCTACTATAATTGTAGGAATGCCTTTGGACAAACTCATCCAATTCCGCAATTTCGTTGGGAACAGTTATTTCGGTGCTGAGACCGCAATGGTCACTGTCATACACGAAAGTGCGTAGACAGTTTGTAGTTTGTTGGTTAGTGCATGTCAGTTGTATTCGTGAGTCGAACAGCAGGAGATCCAAATAGGACCCGTGTCTGGGAAACGACGGACTATCCGTCGCCTTAAGCCCGAGTCGATACATCACACTGTGCTGACCCCACCAATTGAATAGTAGGTTCCCTCTAGTATTTGGTGTATTATTTCCCCAATCGCTATGCTTGGCGTTGAAATCTCCGCCGATAAGAAAATAGTTGTCTTCCAATTCCAGTCTCAGAAATCGAAAAAGTGTCTCGAGCTCTGAGATGAATAAAGTGGATTGAGTAGCCTGAGGCGCATAGACAGACACCATGTACAACCGCTTTCCACTACGGAGAGGGATATACACGATGCATGCTTCCAGCACCTGGAACCTACGTACTACACGACTGTATACTCTTTTAAAGCGTATACCTTTTCGTACGAAAATCGCAACGCCTCCTCCCTGAATGGAGTTGGGCCGGTTTCTCCGTACTATTTTGTATCTTCTGTGCCTCATTTTATGTCTCTTGGTAAGCTTAGTTTCGCTCACCAAAAGCACATCAGGGGCTTGGTCTTCAAGCAACTTAAATAGTGCGGCTCGTCGTTCGAGCCTAATCAGTGAATTCACATTCACAGCAAGGACCTTCAGAATTTGCTCCGCCATGTACGTACCCATTACGGCTGTAAGTGCGTTAGGCCTGGCAGCAGCGCGTATATTTGATCTACCCGCGTAGCTTGTTCTGTTATCTGACGTTGAAGCTGAGCCATCTGCCCCTGAATTGAGAGTAAGATTGCTAGCATGTCAGGTACCGGTTCAGCTGCTCTAGGCGCTGGGGCCTGAGAAGCTACCTTTGTTTTTTGTGCCGTATTACCCCTACCTGCCGCCATTTGGGCGTAGGTAATGTGGGGAGTAACGGCTGGTGTTTGTACCTGCACGAGTGGTCGCTTAACTTCCACTTTCTGCTGCCGAGCCAGATTTACTTTTTTTATGTATTGAAATTTGGGACAACCCCGATAGTTTGCGGTGTGTCCCGTGTTCCTACATAACGCACAAGAGAGTTGGCTTTTTTCAGACTCTCCGTCCACTTAAATGTGAGCAGCGACATCTAGATTTACAGCGCAGAAGATGTCGATACTCGAAGACCAGAAGATTTCGATACTTGAATAACAAAGTCTCGACCATTGATGACTGGAGAGTGGGATCGAATTTTCTAGCAAACTGGAAATCGTATGGGACGCTGGATGGCGAAGATTGTTCTCGAAGTATGTCATTCGAGTATAAATACTAGCATCCCCAAGGTATGCAAATGAGTTCTAAAGTGAAATCTGGAGTGTTATTTAGGAGAAGTGATTAAGTGGTTCAAGTAAAAGATAAGAAAAGTATAAGCGGTTGAGAAATTTAATTGTACTGAAAGAAACAATTGAATAGTGCAATTGAATAGTGAATTGTAACTGTACTGAATAAAGCGATTTCTACTGAAAAGTATAAGTTCTATCATTTGTACCCACACAAACATTTTACAATATAATATAATGGCAAAAACTTGATGTAGGTGGAGATAGCAATTCTGCATCTGGGAATGGCATTACTTCATTGTTAAGTAGTAAATCAACAATACTGAATTATAGTCAACATTTGTTATGGAAGGAAAGTCGTTCCAAAAACCGCTCTGCACTGGTTGCCCCTAACCATGTGACCCTATCTGTGAATACGTGTGAATTATCTATCTGTGAATTCAAATATCCTCACATTTTACATAAAAAATTCCTCCACATTAAACATTTTATCGTACATACTGAACTTTAGGTATAAATTGCTTTCATCCTAGCAAATTCTCGTAGTTTACAGGCTTGTAGAAATATTAGTCACAGCGCACTAGGGAGAATTTTAAGGGGGTACTTACTTCATGTACTCAAGAAAAAATTGTTTTTCTTAAAATATTTGCACTCAGCGCGGATGAAGGAAAGTTAGGGATTAAAGAAGGTGAGATACCGATGCACGTTTGTTTTATATGTTTGCAGATTTTAATGACAATTAAAAAAAAAGCTCGACAAGGCATTCCATAAGCGAGTTGTACGTCTTAGGAAACGATAACGATATTTCCATGTACGTCAGTAAGTGGGCTTGAGGGTGTACTGATGAGTATGCATAGTGAGACGGGTTTTACTGTTAAAAGATTGAATGGGTTTTATCGAACAGTTTTGAATTCTATCTAGTAGGTGCAGGGACGTTTTTGGCGCAGATGTGGCCATTGTACTCCAAGTTTGGCCGGATAAATGCCTTATAAGTTGAGGCGTGATCAGAAGGGGTGAAGTATTTCTTAAATCGCTTAAATAAACCTAGACACTTCGCAGCATGCATTTTTGACGACTTCGAGTATGTGGTCATTCCAAAGTAAGTTTTTATTACCACACATACCGAGAATGGAAAGTTTTTCGGTTTAGACGATGCAAATGCTATTTATGGAGAATGGCTGGGTATTTAAATTTCGCTTTAACGACAGCAGACAGCATTGTGTTTTGGAAGAATTAAATTCCACTCTGTTGATAGTTTCCCAATTGGCAATGCTATTAATATCGGAATTTATTGAGCTTAACATACGCTGCCATTCCCATACTATACCCGAAGAGCAGGAACTTCAGTCCGGGAACGAACCAGAGTACTGCCGCCAGCAAAGAAATGTATTGGATTAGAAGAAGCAAGCAAGAGATCATTGATGAAAATTAAAAAGAGTGTCGGACACAGAATGGAGTCCTGGGGCACACGAGCATTTATTATGTAGATATCAGACTTGAAACCATCCAAGCCAACTTGAATTGAACGTTCCGAAAGGTAATTTCTAATTCATTGAAGAAGAGAGTCGTAGATCACAAACTGTGTTAAACGCCTTCGAAATATCAAGTACAACTATCCTGCTTTTTTTTCTGAGTCTGTATTGATTTAATTAGTGTATGCTCCAACTACGTACACATATTTAAGAACAATGTTTTGATTTCGGACTTCAGATAGAATTTACGACTTCTACAGCTTACACAAAGTGGACATTTTTTTCAGGTGATAACGGCGCACGAGATATAACTAGAAACCATGATAGTATTTTGTAACAAGAACTTTGATTGTTTTTCCCTTAAATAACTAATTTAAGCGAATGACTAACAACACCTCCTTGTGGTGCCATCTGCGAATTTCTTCGGAAATTGCGAACGGTATGAGGTCTATATCCTAAGGAGCCATAACCGTAAAAAGATAACTGGTACGAATCAGCAGCAAAGGCCTCGGATACGAACGGATAACTTGTTGACGAACTTTGGCTATCGAATAAGGACAACGATTGGATTCTGGAACTGACTGAGATAAGATGGTTTTTTGCTGGGTAATACCAGTCCCCAACAAAAAGCACTGTCATGCTCTACTCTGGCAAGCCAGCTGGAAGTGCTTGGGGATCTAGAGTCTAGATAAGGATACCTTGCAGTGACCGGCTATTGACGGCTGGATTCCAGAGTAGAGTAAGAAAAGTCACGATCATACAGTGTTATGCTCCAACGTTGGGAAGAAAATAACGCTTTTTAAAGTCAATTAAGCGCCGCCCACTGTCAAACGCCTAATGAGGCCATCGTAGTGGTGATGGGGGATTTCAATACCAAGGTAGGTAGCGACAAGATTATGCTTAAGCACGTGATGGGAGTTCACGACCTTGGAGAGCGGTTTGTGGACTTCTGAAATACCAATCGCCTAGTTATTAGAGGACGCTGTTTAATCATAACACATGCCACAAGACCAGCTGGGTCTCAACTAACAGTCGGCGAACATCCAACCAGATAGATCATATTGCGATCAGCCGTCGTTTTAGAAATTGTCTTCTAGACGTCCGAAACAGACGCGGAGCAGACATTGGAGTAGAACGTGATCACCATCTTCTGTTAGCTCATATACACCTTCATACTGCATTCGTCAACAGCAACCGCTCAAACTTACTCAAAACCATCAGGTTCGATACCAACAGGCTCAGGGATCCGCAAGTGCGGCAACAGTTCAGGGACCACCTTGCCTTAGAAACAGAAGCAATCAGCAGCACAACGCAGAATAGTGTGGATCACTGGAATGCTGTGAAAAATGTGTTTTCAATTGGGGCAAGCACCTATGTTGGTAAAAGGCAGAAAAGTCACCGCACCTGGCCTTCGTCTGAAACCTAGAGATGGATTAATGAGCGTACAGCAATCAAAGCTCGTATTGCAACCGCCTTTGCAGTAGAGAGAACCGAGCTAGACATCCAATATCGTGTGAAGAAGAAGGAAGTGCAGCGTAGTGTAAGACGTGACAAGCGTCAGTACATCAACACACTGGGTTCGAGGGTGGAAGAAACAGTAAGGAGGTGCGACAGTAGCACTGTTTACAAAATTACCAAGGAGCTCACTGGTGTTCGGAACTCCAAACATCATCTAGTGAAAAGCGTAGATGGTAATCTACTAGCATGGGTGGCCGTGGCTGAAGTGGTATTGGACTGGCTTCCAAAGGTTCAGTGTTTGAATCCCAACCTCGCCCGAAGGACATTCAATATTTTCAGTTAACAAAATTCAAGTCAGATGAGTAGTTGACTAGAAATCAACAACAAGCCAACTTCCACTAGGTATTTAGTCTCCCTATAAAATGTTGGATACCACTCATGGAGCGGAATAATCACTGAGACCGAAAATGTTTTTCCAAAAAAACCTAACACATTATAAGTGTATTCATACCCACTTGAGTGTTAAGTTCTTAAAAAAAAAATCGGATGAGGAACAACTCACTGGAACTGGAGGGAACATTTTCCTACGGTCTTAAACCACTTAGACAATGGCGCTCTGCTCCCGAATTCACATTGGACCTCCCAGTAAAACCGTAATAATTGCAGCAATCAGGCCCCTAAAGAAAAACAAGGCGGTGGGTATTGATGGCATCCATGCCTAACAATATCAAGCGGCGCCAAAGACATCGGCTGATCTGCTACAGTCGCTCATATGCAGAGCGTGGGATAGTGAAGAGTTTCTGCATGAGTGGAAAAGATCGATGATCATCAACCTACCAAAAAAAGGAAACATGATGGAGTGTGGAAACTGGAGAGGTATATGCGTTCTTCCAGCCGCAGCCAAAATAATGGCTAGAATAATTCTGGAACGAATCAAGGAACATTTAGGTTCAACTCTCGACGTCGAACAGGCAGTACGCCATACAGTGGAACCGCTTACCCAAGTAGGCGCCCGAGATATACATGCCGCAGAACAGTCGAGGAGGAATCGATTCTTTAGGAACGAGTTGGAGAGATGAAACGTGTTGCAGAACTCCGAATAAGATGGCGCGCAGGCGTTGTTGGCGCCATATACCCATCGATGGGTTAAAGGATTTATATATAAAATATATTCGATACTTTATAAATATGTTGCAACAAATCCTCATCATTGTATTTGTATCCTCTTTAAAACAGTTTTTGTTAACTATGTGTAAATGCCCCCGAAAGGGATTGCAAGTGTGGTATTACATGACGACTCTTAACTCACGTCTCTTTTGAAATTACACAAAGAGAAAACTATTTAGATAGACAGCTTTTACACAGCGCATGAGTTTGATGCGCATGTTTTGGTTATTTTCTTTTAAACTGTCCTTCTGTGAAGCGCGCATTTTTACACGAAGCCTTTTACCCATTATTGGACAGCTCTCTTTCATTTCATCTTTGGTGCTTAGTGTTTCATAATTCAAAATGAGTCCGCTTGTTAATTCTTTGTCCATTTAAATTCATCTGCCATACTGAAATGTTGTGGTCAACAGCCAAAGAAGTAATGAAGAAAATGCGAAAAAGAAAGAAGAAGGAGAAAGAGAAATGTCAAAAAGATGCAATGAAAATCCTACACACATGCAGTAGGAATTTGGTTCATTGGGTATTTTTTGTTTCATTATCCCTCTCTTTTGCACTCATTTGAATCTTTCAAAACATGTGTAAAAGCGGTCATAGCAAAACAACAACCCGGAGAGTCGTTTGTAGTATTTTGGTGCCTCGTTTTTAACGTTCCTTCTTCTCCTTGTTCATTATTTTTCTATTTCTCTTCATTTCTTTTCGCTCCCCATGAAGAGCAGTTGGCAAAAAAATTAAAGAAGAAATTTGTTGGTCAAAGACAGATTAAAAATCTTTTTTAGGCAGCTTTATGGCATTTTCATTTGGCTTTTTTCATGCTCCGGAGCACAAAAGTGACATAAAATCTTTTCTCCTCATTTTCTCAGAAACAAAATTTTACTTCTCGATTTCATTTCAGAATCGAAATTCTCTCCTGGATTTTATGTCAAAATGAACTAACTCATATAAACGACAAATAGTATTGTGTGTTAAACTAGATTTCTGTTTGGGTGCAATCGGCTGTGGTTGGTCAAATTTCTAAGTGCCTGTTCACATTGGCGCGGGCAAGAAGGTTGTTCGAGAGAGAGGGAACGCTTTTTATTGAAGTGAGAAGAAGAAGGGTTACTTCCACCGAAAATCCATTTCTAAAGTGGCTTCTCGGGTGCAACACATCGTTTTTTTCCATATCGTTCCATTTCTGACATATTTTTTCATTTTAGTTTTGATCGTTGATGAGCAAGGATGTGTGAAGAATAGGAAAAAAGGTAAGTTTCAGGCTAACTGCTCAAATTTAAAATTTAAAAATGTTCCGATTCAAGTGTCTTACTTGTCAAAAAGTCTTTCAACCCCATGAAAATGTAAACACGACGTTCATGGTGAGGACTTTCATACCGTCGCCAATGTAAACAGGCACTAAGTGTTCAAATTCGTCCCCAAGCAAATATATTTAAAAAATAAAAGTCCAAAGAAGTTTTTAGTGTTCCATTGGAATCAAAATCGGAGTACACATCAAACAAAAACAGTTTACAACCTTTTCTTGTTTTTTTCCTCTTTTCAATAAAAGAAGGATGTCAAATTATAGGCATGAAAAAGAGTCAATGTGTAATAGCAAAATTCACACAGAATGGAATCTCAGCATTTAAAAAAGAAAAGAATCATGATTCAATATTTACCGTTGTGTTTACATCGATTTTTTTCTTATCAGCATTTTTTTAAATAGATGCAAAAACTGAGCAACGAATTTGGAAATTTTGGCTTATGTTGATGGACTACCAGAGGCAAATCTTGAAACGGGCATGCCAATCATTAAGCGCTGTTTGCTTTAAAATCCGTTAATCGAGATCGTCAGACAATGGCCGTTTTGGAAATATTTTAAATAAAGTGGTATTTTAAAATTCAAATTGTTGGCAGCAGATTATTTTTTTTTAAATTCATGTTAATTACCATTTGCCGTGTAATTTAGCATTTGTTTTCTCCATTGTATGCAAAATGTTTCCAGCTGCACTTGCTTTTTTTTAATTTTGGATAATTTGTTTACTGTTTGTTTGTTGTTATTTATTACTTTACTAATATTTTAAAATCAATCAAAAACGTAGTTAACTTAATCATTAAACCTTTTATATTACTGCTTATGAAAAGATAATACGATAATCAAATTGAATATATTTTTCACCTACACATTTTTCGGATAATTAATTTATACATGGATTGCAATTTAATTCTTTTCGGAACATACCTTCCTGATAAAAGCATTCGTGTTTGAACGACTAATTTGCCTACACCGACCGGGGTGAAATAAACAAATGTTAATATTCTATCGTAGATAGACAAAAAGGGAAGAAAAAAAGCTTCTATTGTTTTTATTTAATAATTTTTATTTATTACATTTTTACTCTTAAGACCAATAACTATGGGAACAAATCCATTTGTACCGCCCATAAAGCGAGTAAAGACATAACCATAATAGACTTCAGTAGGATTAACCTTATGTTAATAACGAACGAAAAGCCCACTTAATTTCTGTCAAAAGTTGACGTTACCCATAATGTACTTGAGCAAACTTAATTATCTGTCAAATTGTTTACATTCGATTTGGTTTCATAGCAGGAAAAAATAAAATGGAAAATAAGTTCAGAAAATTAAAAATGGCAAAATTATTGCATTTTGCAATGGGAAAGATATGTAAAGGGTTTTCCAATAGGGACTTGACAACTTTGAATTTAATTTGTGAACGCACTCTTTCACTAATCATCAAACTTTCACTGTCAATTTATTCAGTAAACTAAACATTTTCGTCATGGTAAAGTACACTAACGAGCAACGTCTGCAAATTATAAAAATTTTCTACCGAAATTCGGAGTCGGTGACTGCAACTTTAAGAGCGTTAAGTCCAATTTTCGGTCGCAATTCTCGCCCTAGTAGACAGGCAATAACAAGTTTAATTTGAGTCCACATATTCGTTGCGTCTACATATTCGTTGTGTGATGTTGCGAGACAACGGGTTGGTCGAAGTGTCGAAAATATCGCTGCCGTTCAGGCGTCCGTAGCAAACGATCAAAATCAGTCAATTCCACGGCGTTCTGAAGAATTGTGCATCGCTCAGACCACATTATGGCGTACTTTGCGTAAGAATCTTGGTTTATACCCATACAAGATCAAGCTGACTCAAGAAGCCGATGGACCATTTGAAGCGACGTACGTTCTCCGATTCTGGAGAAGATTCGCCAGGATGATGAATTTCATCGCAAAATCATCTTCAGTGACGAAGTTCATTTTTGGCTCAATGGGTTCGTCAATAAGCAAAGTATGCGTTATTGGTCGGGTGAGAATCCACATGTGCTTCATGAATCATCACTTCATCGAAAAAAAATAACTGTTTGGTGCGGTTTGCATGCCGGCGGCGTTATTGAGCTATATTTATTCGTCGACGATAACGATCGTCACGTTACTATGAATGGTCAGCGTTATCGCGCCATGATCACCGATTATTTTTGGCCCGAATTGGAAGATATGAACTTGGACGACATGTGGTTTCTACAGGATGGTGCCACAACCCACACAGTATACGCTACAATCGGTTTATTGAAGAGTAAGTATGGTGAGCGTGTTATCTCAAGAAATGGGCCATTCGATTGGCCGCCTCGTTCGTGCGATTTAACGCCGCTTGACTATTTTCTGTGGGTCTACGTTAAGTCATTGGTTTATGCCAACACGCCGACAACGTTGGAAGAGCTCAGAGCCAACATTGAACGCGAAATAGCTGCCGTTTCGGCCGAAATGTATGGCCGAGTCGTTGAAAATTGGGTCCAACGAATCGACCGCTGCAAACGTGCCCGCGATGACCATATGAACGAAGTCGAGTTTCATTCATAAATGTTTTGATTGTACTTCAAGCCGATAATAAAGGTTTTGAAATATCTCAAATGGTTTGCGTTTTATTTAAAAAAAACAAGTTGCCAAGTTCTTATTGGAAAACCCGATATATCACAAAAACAAATGAAATAGAAAAAAACAGAATTTCATTTGCGTCAGTTGTCAAATTTCCGCACTGAATGCCTTATTTTTTTATTATTATGGTTGGCCATTATGCAAGGTAAGTTTTTATTATGCATAGGAAAAACATTTTTTGCAAGACTAAATTCTACTTGTCCCATGAAAATCATCGCGAAAAATTGTACGGGTCATGGTGGAAGAAGGGCACTGTGATAACCCCAAGAAGGCGATTGGCTACAAATGAAATTTGTTCTTGTTATTTATATTTTCCACTAATATGTATATACTCATCGACCTATTGATTGTTATTCCCTTTTTATATAAATTCTGCGATTACGAAGCCCCCATCCTCTTGCGCGCACCACCGAACCTGAAGTCTTCTTCTATTTACTACGTTGTCCCTCTGGGTTAGATTCGAAGACTCCGCGGGCTGGAGCATTGATGTCCAATCGCTCTACATGTCTTAGCCATCTCAGGTGACTGATGCATAGGTTTCTGACCATTTCGATGGTTCGTAGTTGAATCTTCTCCTCCAAAGCCGGTCAACGCAAATGGGACCGAATGTTTTTCGAAGGATTTTTCTCTCGAACTGAGGTCCATGCTTCACTGCCATAAAATAAGACTGGGTTGATCAAGGTGTCTTATAGTGTCTCCTTAGTTTTTTGAGATAGGGTCTTACTAGTCCAAAGAAACAGCGCTTAGCAAGAGTGTTTTATGAAGAGTCAAGTTAGAAAATTGTGAAATTTTGTCTAGTTCATCGTTGTGCTGTGTCATTACTATTGGCCCGGGTCTACCCCGGACAACTTTATTAAGCTTATTAACAAGCAAAACTTAAAGCAAGACTTAAAAACTAACAAAGATATACTTAACCTAATGGGGCGAGGAGAAATGGTGGACGGGGGAAATGTTAAGAGAGTGGCATATTGAGCAGCGCTTGTTTTATTTCTTGTTTGCTGTTACGAGTATCTAGGTCAAAAACTTCGGCGTAGTTGTTCGTTATACGCAACATTCTAGCTATGGGTTCAAAGTGACCGTAGTTGGTGCGGTGAGTTCGGATCAGGAAGAGTGGGACAGATCTTAGATTACGGGGATTGGGAGTGAATGCAATATTTTGCGTTATTCTCGAGCAGTCGATATTACCAGTCAGTAACTGGTGGATAAAGCGACTTCACTACGATTTTTAGGATATGCATGCTAATTAGTTTTAGCTTATTTTCATAGGGGGGTAATTCATATGGATCGGTCCAAGGTTGACCACGAAGTGCGAAATGGATAAACCTGGGTTGAACAACTTCTATTCTTTGAATGTGGGTTAGTTTATAGGGTGACCAAACTTGGCTGCAATATTCGAGAAGGGGCCTTACAAAAGTAATGTACAGGGACTTTGTAACGTAGGGGTTGGAAAATTTTTTTGACCAACGTTTGATAAAGCCAAGTGCAGAGTTAGCTTTATTTATAATGCTGTCAATATGCGAGTCGAAATTCAATTCTCTATCATAAATTATACCTAGATCCCGTACTTGGGTAGTGGAAGGAATAGGCTCATCGCCGATGAAGTAGTTTCTTGGAGGGGGAGGTAGACGTTTACGGGAATAGGTTATCGCTTGGCATTTGTTGACATTAAGCTCCAGAAAGTTTTGCTTGCACCATACCGAAAACTTATTAAAGTCATCTTGTAGGCAATGGGGCAATGAGATGACTTTTGAAATTCTCTGTCATCAGCAAAAATAGAAAGATTAGAATTTGTTAAAACGAGATTTATATCATTAATTGTGAGGATAAAGATGATTGGACCAAAGTGACTACACTGAAGGACACCAGACGTTGCTTTAATGGGGTCGGATATTGAAGATCTGGAGATGACCCTGTATTCTCGGTCTTCTAAATAGGATTTGGTCCATGCCACAAAATGAGGGGAAAAGCGATTTTTTTTTAGTTTAAAGATAATAAGTTGGTGAGAAATTTTATCGAATGCCTTTTTTATTTTATCGAATCTGTGGAAATTGAATCGACTTCATCACCGTCTTCTAAAGCATGAAGCGCTCTAGAGATGAACTCTGTTAGGTTAGTGGTCGTTGATTTACCTTTCATGAAGCCGTGCTGATTTGTGCAGATAGTTGGCCTACAGTACGGAAGCAGTTGTTGATAGACTATGCTTTCAAAAAGTTTGGGTACGCAAGAGAGTTTTGCTATGGGCCTATAATTATCGACTTCGGCCTTACTTCCTTTTTTATGACTAGGGATGATGTAAGATTCCCTCCATAGGAAAGGGAAAGTACCTGTTAAGACAGATAAGTTAAATAGGGCAGGAAGAGGAGGACCGAGTTGGGTAACACACTCTTTTATTACAATAGCCGGGAGGCCATCAGGGCCGGACAAGAAATCATCTTTAAGTTTGGTAATGTTTCCAGATACCAAAGTTGTTGTTATATTTAGGGAAATGGATGACGTCTCAGGATAGTTACTCATATAGCTAAAGTAACTAGGATCGGGTTCAGCTGTTTTCTTAGAAAAGGATTTGTTAAAATGAGAGGCAAAGAAATTTGCAATGGTTTTTGGGTCGGCAGAAGATTCACTAAGAAGTTTAAGAGTAGGTGGATAGCCGTCTGGCTTTCTTTTGGTGTTAACAAAATGGGAAGCTCCGAGATTAAGCTAAATTGCATGCGGTAGAGGTACTCAAGGTAAAGAGACTCACAAAGTTCAGAAAAACGATTGTATACCAATAGATAATTACTGTAGTCGGAATCAGATCGAGTTCTTATGAATTTGTGGCACAACTTGTTTCTGTTATTACGGAGAGAGCGCAACTCCTTGTTGTACCAGGGAGGAGCTGATATGCAGTCCTTTCGGAAGGAATACGGAACCGATTGGGCAAAGCAGGAGAAAATTAACGAATAGAACGTCTCAGCGAAAAAGTCAAAGTTAATATTGCTGATGAGGTTTTTAAGTTTGTTAAAGTCGGTTCTTCAGAAGTTAAATGAAAATGAATTTTCCGAATCGACACATGTGTTGCCATTTTCATATAAGTATATAATTGCCAAAGGGAGAATACAGAATTCAGTTTGTTAGGAACTGTATTAGTTTTTAAAATTTGGGCGAGTTCTTTGCAAATGGGAAAGTCGTTTGGAGCTGACATGCGAAGACAGCGTAGAAAGATCATTATGAACTTCGTCGGAAGAGATTTCGAAACTCTCATGGTAGCGAACGAAAACTTGCATCAATTCCACTGGCTTAATAGGAAGATGTTCTCGTTGAATCGAAACCATAATGTTGGTTTTGGTTATGCCATCAATGCAAACGGAGTTGGGTTTGTCGTGCAAGTACGCAAGGTAGAGCCGAACATTTTCATAAATGCGGCGGTCTCTCAAACGAGATACTACATAACGACTGTCATCATTCATATCAGAACATTTTTTAGTGAGTTTGACAGTTGGTGGAAGGAGTGGGTCAAGGTATTTCGCGTGAGAATCTGGGGCACGAGCGGATGATGAAGGGACAGGTTGGTCAAGCATCCCGGATGGATCAGGTGGATTGATAGATGAAGATGAGGAATGGGTGGTTGGGTTTAGTATATGGGAGCTAATAAAATTAGGATATTTGTCGAATGGGGCAATGTTAATTGGAACTTGGGTAGAAGGCGCAGGAGCAAGGTTAAAAGAAACTCTGTTTTGAAGCGGTTTTAAAGATTTGGTGAGGGGAGGGAGAGGATTTGGTGTCGCGACTCTGGTGTTCTTTTTAGATGGTGCAAAGGGGTGAAGGAGTGAGGAGAATCTTGGAAAGATATGGGTCTTAACTAACCAGTTTGAGTCGGGATGTTGATTTGATAGGGCAGAATTGTTCGGGCTATCTTTTCTTTTATTAGTAAACTTATTATCTACCATATCCTTTCGTTGGGTGATGACCATCTTTTCCCATATTGGTATGCCGTCGGATGATTTCATCCAATCCTATTTAGTGGGTAAACGTATTTCAAAACACTGGCCGTTTTTGCTCTTGACTTTGCCAACTTGTTTACATTTGACGTCTTGTGTACCGAATTTAATCCTAAAAAGGGCTTTGATCTAGGACGGGCTTGCGTGACGTGGGGCAGCTTGGAGGAAGAAACTAGACAGTTCCGGTTTTTTGGTGGCTTCGAAATTAAATTTATTTAATTTTTGAATTCTGTTGGTCCATTCAGGGAGAGTCCAGGATATCCCAAAAGCCCTAATTATTGGCAATGGTCTTGGGACGGGATTGGTGATCGAAGTTGCATTTATCGTAGAGGGTTGAACGGGGGCTTCGGTGGTAGCGGCTATAGAATTAGTTGGGGCTGAAGTGGTTGAAGGTGATGTATATAGCTCGTCGTGTAAGGATTTGTTACTTGGGCTTACTGCGGATGGTGGTGCATCCGGCTTACTAGAGATGTGCTTTAATACCTCCAATATCTGCATCGTGATTGATCTAGTGGATGCAGCTTCCTCACTAAGAAAATTGAGGTCATGTTGGATGGATCCGATGTTTTCCGTATGTTCAGCATGCTTGAGATGTAGAAGAGTTGATTGGTCAGCCAATGTTGACATAATTTTTCCCAACTGAATTGATGTTGACTGAATCGCTGGTAATGTGTTTGAGCAGTGAGATTTATCGGAATCTGCTAATTTAGTGATTTTAGAGTGCAGGGATTAAACAGTTGATTTTATGGTCGTTATGCTGTTATCAGTCGAACAGTTTAGATTGTCGTGGCTCTCGGAAATGAGTTTGGTTATATTTTTACTACTGAATTGAACTTCGTATTTCAGCTCTACAATCGAGTCTGCAAGCCCAACTAGTTGTTGGTTATTACATTTTATAGCCAGATTATATGTGCCAGGGAGATGGCCCGGCAATCTACACAGAAAAAAATATGCGCTTATACTCTTCGAGATGAGTTTTAGCGTTTCTGCTCAAAACAATGCATATGGATTTCTTTCCACATATCCCATTGCATGTAACCATTTCCACTGTGTTAGTAGGTACAGCGCAGTCAGCAAATCCGCAGGAAGACAGGGTTAAATTAAATCAAAGTATTAGCAAGTAGGTTATTAATTATTATTTTTTTTTTTTTAAGACTCAGTGTTTTTGGATGACACTGAGAAAATACAAAGTTACTGTGTTTTGATAACACTGAGAAGTTATGGTGTAAGAGATTGGGAACAGGTAATACAGTTCGAATGGGGTCTAAAACGAAACCAAAAAGGAAAAAGTCAAACAGAAAAACAATTATTCACAAATTATAGCGGAACAAAATTGAAACACGCCCAAACTTGACGGTGGTACTTGCTAAGTACGATTCGCATAGTACCTCATATGTCTTTCATTCTTTGGAAGAGTCGACCTTGCGTTCCGTAGGTGTATGGGCGCATAAGACCCTCGTTCACGTGTCGAAAGCTCCAAACTTCTTGTCTCAGTCTGCCGCACATGACAAATTCGCTTACGAATAAACTCTGTTTCTTTTCCCTATTGAAATCACTTTTCATCGTCCTTATGTCCGGCCTATCCCATAGCACTTCCTGGATGGTGGTGACATCTGCGTGACAGCAATCAAGGGCATTTGCTACTTATTCGGATGCAAGTGGACTATTAAGGGTCCGAGTATTCCATGTACAGATTCGAAGGTTGTTGTCCTTTAAACGTTTGTTACGGTCATCAACGGTAAGTCCATTAATTGGTTTGTCACATATATTACACATAATACTACTTGGTTCAGAAAAAAAAAAAAAAAATAAAGCATTATTTTTTATATCAAATAGATAACATACGAGTAGTTAACTTAAATCGTTTCTTTCCGTTTTGTTAAAAGTAAAAGGAAAGGAAAGACAGATAATGTATGGTGTAAACATTAGTTGAGTGGATCATATATGATCTAACATAGATTTCAGATTTAGGGCGTTCCCAGAACCGCTTTGAACTGATTTCCCCTACCCATGTGACCTTATCTGGAATACGTGTGGATTGTCAACAATGTCAGGTCACCTAGCATTATAAAGAAACACGTAAATTCTATCAGTTTAGGGGAAGTGTTGATAAAATTTTCTTATAGACTATTTAGGACGAGTTTAAAGAATTGCAAAAGTATTTGCAGATTTTGAAATTAGAGGTACATTCAGCTAACTGCGAATGCGAGCGAACGAATTTTCGAAAATTTTAGCATTTCTTTCACAGCAACTTTTTCATTTAGTCGCAGCAACTAGTGAGAAAAATAGAACAAAGCGGCCAATAGGAAATTTACGCGCGTACGTATAGGGTTTTCCAATAAGGACTTGAGAACTTTTTTGTTAAATAAAACGCAAACCATTTGAGATACTTCAAAACCTTTATTATCGGCTTGAAGTACAATCAAAACATTTATGAATGGAACTCGACTTCAATCATATGGTCACCGTGGGCACGTTTGCAGCGGTCGATTCGTTGGACCCAATTTTCAACGACTCGGCCACACATTTCGGCCGAAAAGGCCGCTATTTCGCGTTCAATGTTGGCTCACCATACTTACTCTTCAATAAATCGTTTGTAGCGTGTGATGTGTGGCTTGTGGCATCATCCTGTTGAAACCACATGGCGTTCAAGTCCATATCTTCCAATTCGGGCCAAAAATAATCGGTGATCATGGCGCGATAACATGACGATCGTTATCGTCGACGAAGAAATATGACCCAATATGGCCGCCGGCATGCAAACCGCACCAAACAGTTATTTTTTGTTAATGAAGTGGTGATTCAAGAAGCACGTGTGGATTTTCACCTGGCCAATAACGCATATTTTGCTTATTGACGAACCCATTGAGCCAAAAATGAGCTTCGTCACTGAAAATGATTTTGCGATGAAATTCATCATCTTGGCGCATCTTCTCCAGAACCCAATCGGAGAACGTACGTCGCTTCAAATGGTCCATCGGCTTTGACCAACCCGTTGTCTCACAACATCACACAACGAATATGTAGACTCAAATTGTTGCACTAAACTTGTTATTGCTTGTCTACTAAGGCGAGAATTACGACCGAAAATTGGAGTTAACACTCTTAAAGTTGCAGTCATCGACTTCGAATTTCGGTAGAAAATTTTTATAATTTGCAGACGTTGCTCGTTCGTGTACTTTACCATGATGAAAATGATGAGTTTATTGAATAAATTGACAGTAACAGTTTGAAGATTAGTGAAAGAGTGCGTTCACAAATTAAATTGGAAAACCCATTAGATTGGGTTCCACATTTGTAGAATGCGAATAAAATTGAATAATTCGCAAAGTAAAGGGTCCGCCATCTAAAGTTTTTTTTTTCAACTAGTGCTTATTTCGTGAATGGTAACACGAACTCATGTTTGATTTGACAGATAATTAGTTCTATCCTTCCGGTTAATAACGGAAAATAATTTCATTCAAACGGCTGCCTCAGCTGGCCATGCAGTAGCCTACACGATCGGTCCAATTTTTAAGCACATTATCGATTGTGTGCAGCTGTATTTCACCAATGGCTTCACGAATATTGTCCTTTAAAGCGTCAATTGTCCCTGGCTTGTCGGCGTAACACTTATCTTTTACGGCACCCCACAAATAATAGTCCAACGGTGTCAAATCGCAGCTCCGAGGTGGCCAAACGACATCAGCTCTGCGGCTGATAATGCGATCTTCAAAAACAGGGCGCAAAACATCGAGTGTAGCTTCGGCTGTGTGGCACGTAGCGCCGTCCTATTGAAACCAAATGTTGCCGCTATCCTCCTCTTCAATTTTTGTGAACAAAAATTCGTTCAACATGGCCCGATAACGATCGCCATTGACTGTAACGGCCACTCCTTGCTCATTTTCGAAGAAAAATGGCCCAATAATGCCTCTGGACCAAAATCCGCACCAAACAGTGACTCATTTTGGGTGTATCGGCTTTTCAATGTATGCGTGCGGGTTTTCTGTGCCCCAAATGCGACAATTTTGCTTGTTTACATACCCGCCAAGATCAAAATGAGCTTCATCTGAAAAGATGATTTTTTTAGCAGAATCGGCATCTTCTCTAAGTCGATCGCAGGCCCACTCAGCGAAGCGAAGACGCATTGGATGGTCAGTTGGCTTCAACTCCTAAACCAATTGGACTTTGTATGGCGTCATACCAAGGTCTTTATGCAAAATTCGTCCCAATGATGTCTCCGAAATGTTCAATTGTTGAGAACGACGGTGAATTGATGTTGATGACGCTTCACGCACACTTTCTGCCACAGCAGCAATTTTCTCGGGTTTCCTTTGTTGGCATAGCTTTAAGACTTGCTTATAGCTACCATTTTTTTTTTTTTAAATAAATTGGAAGTCTGTGTAAAATTGTACAAGTCGCTATCTGACAAGAAAAAAAGATTTATTTTTTTATTTTTCACTTAAAAAAATACATTTTTTGATCGGTTACAATGCCTTTTCCCTAGACTTAAATTCTTTTGTTTTGAATGTGAACCACTCCTAGCTTTCATTGACTGGTTCGGACTAGATTTTAATTCCCGGGTATATTTTTTATTCTTTTCTTGCCACAGCACCTTTCAACATCCTTTCACCAAGGATTGAGAATGGATAATTATATTCCCTTCTTCTTTCCTCATAAAACTAGGTAGCCGCGCTTGTATCTTGCCTTGCTTCTTCTGCTTGCCGGCATAGATCGTCAAACTAAGGGTTTTGTCTTTTAGCGGACATTCGTGAGTTTGAGCAATACAAATCACCAAAACCTTCTGCAATGCCGCCATTTCAATTTAATTTATATTTTTCCACTCCTTTCTTCGATTATGATGTGTTTCTAATATTTTGTAAATTTTGTAAATGGTCATAATATTTTGAAAATGTAAAGAGTATCTAAACAGCGTCCATATGAGGTCTTATTCTAGCAAATGGTGTTATTAACCCTCGACCCGTGTACTGTAAAATTTGAAGTTATCGTGTACCTGGGTACTCAGTGCTCTGTAAAATAAGTATGGAAGATTGCATTTTTCATATGAGATCAAAGTAAAAAAAATGATGTTTATTTAAATCTAAATTATATACATATTTAAAAAACATAAATGTAAATATAAAGGGTCCGCCATCTAACGTTTTTTTTTCCAACTAGTGCTTATTTCGTGAATGGTAACACTTAGCTCATGTCTGATTTGACAGATAATTAGTTTTATCCTTCCGGTTAATAATGGGAAATAATTTCATTCAAATGGCTGCCTCGGCTGGCCATGCAGTAGCCTACACGTACTAAAAATGAATTGTTCGCAGTCAGCTTATTCGCAATGCGTGATGAAAGGAACTTTATGGCGTTTTCATTTGGGCAGTGAGGTTTTCCAATAGAACACTAAAAACTTCTTCGGACATTCATTTTTTAAATATACTTGGTTGCGAATCTATTTCAACACACAGAATAATAAATATGCCAAACACAGCTGATTGTACGAAAACAGAAATCTGGTTGGATACACAATACTATATGTCGTTTATACATATATATATATGTGTTATTACATTTTGACCTGGATTTTATATCCAGGAGAAATTTTGATTTTGAAATAAAAACGAGAACCAAAATTTTGTTTCTGAAAAAGTGAAGAAAAATGGTTTTATGTTACATTTTTGCTGCGGAGCACGAAAAAAACCCAAACGAAAACGCCGTTAGTTTTTTCACCTATGGCATAGATGGCATCTTATACTTTTGTAAATCCTTAAACTTCACACAAGCTCACTGTAAGTGAATTGTCGACATATTGTACAAGACTATAAAGTCCTAGAACGAGAGCAATTTACAAGTAAAGTTACGGGAATGAGAGCAATCTACAGTTAAAGTTGCTAGAATGAGAGCGAGTTACACGTGTTATGTAATGTGAATGACCTTCTTTGAGTAAAATGGGCGGGTTTTGTGGAAAATGGAAGGGAAATTGATTTTGAAAAAAATTAACAGGTATTCACACGCATGGTCACACTAATGGTGCCGATCAATGGAAGGCGGATTTCGCGCTTCCAATATGTGGAAAGTTTGCAATCTACTTTAGTTCATCTATGATCTTAAGAGGGAATTCGTAGATAAACCATTGAGAAATGACACTACATTGGAATGATGTTGAACTGATATTTACCCTAATTGTGAACTTTAATTTGTAGCTGATTGATAAGGGTGGTTGGAGTTTCGTTCGCGGTTATAAGCTGTAATGGAGATAATTAGGAATATGAGGTACAATATCAGAGCGTTGGCATCTTTAACGACATATCATTTTGCAAATCGTTCAAAGCTGCGGTAAGAAAGTTTTTTCTAGTTATTTATTTTGTAGCATATTACAAAATTTATTTGGAATTTTAGATCACAACTGTGATGAAATTCGTGTATAATGCTTATCGCCAAACTTCTATAACCATCTCATGTACCTACTTGTTTTTCAATTAATATTTATTTATAAATACAAATGTGGTCTGCCAACAATTGTGCACAGCTGCCGTGTTCGCATGCTTTTCCCTGAAAAAAATACATTCCCTTTATTTCATCGATAGTTCATTGTACGTACCTTGTGTCAAAACAAGGAGCGTTTGCCGGCTGGCTTTAAGTTTGGAAATTAGCTACATATATGTTTTATGTAGTTGGTTATAATGGTTAAGCATGCAAAGCTGATAAGGCCAACAAATAAACGGATATCTGATTTGTGCAATGGTTTGTAAGACAATTCTATTAAATCCGTGTTCATGGCTCACGCTTATAACTTTTTTATGGGAATTGATATACACATACAATATGTATGGATTGGGTTGTACCACATGAAATTTTATAGTAAAAATTAAAAAGCCAATATGTATTATTTTTCTTTAAATTTCATTCAATCAAAGTAGGATCCGTTGGCATCTATAACATTCTTCCAACGTGATACAAGATCAAATATTCCTTTTCATAGTGATGACTTTGAGGCAATGAAATCTTCAACGGCTTTTATGACCTCTGCTCCATTCTGGAAGACCTTCTGCCGGCAAAATGAATCCGGATTGCGGAAAAGATGGTAATCCGTTGGGGAAATATCAGGGGAGTACGGTGGATGCGGAAGAATTTAAAATCCCAACTGCAACAGTTTTTGCACCTTGTGAAGTATGGGGTCTTGCATGTCTATTGACCAACGTAGGTTGGTTTTCAGCTAATTTGGCATGCAATATGTCGATTTCCTCACAAGTATAGCGTTTATCGTTTCCCCTGGTTGAAGAAATGAAAAGTGGATTGGTCCTTTCGATGTCCTCCAAATTTTCACCATAAATTTTTGGTGGTAAGGTCGGGTTTGGGGGTGTGTTTTGGTTTTTCATCTGCATCCAACCACTGCCCAGATCTTTTATGATTATCATAAAGTATCCACTTTTCATCACAGGTGACTATCCGGTGCAAAAACGATTCAGTTTGGTTTTTTAATGTAGCGATGCGCATATTTCTAGGCGCCGTAGTTTTTGGCATTCGTTCAGTTCATGGGGTACCCACTTATCGAGTTTCTTTACCTTTCCTATGAGAGAAAGGTGTCAACTTATTGTCATTGGGAATACCTCCATGCTTTGTGCAATCTCCCGCACCGATTTCATTAGGTCCGCATCCACCGTTGCTCTAAAAACATCGTCGTCAACCCACGTTTCCGGCTTCCCACGTGGTTCATTTACGAGGCTGAAATCTCCCGAACGGAACTTTACAAATGATCGTCGTATAGTGCGTTCGTTTACGGCTACATCCTCAAATGCGTTATTGATGATTTTCATTGCCAATGACGCATTATGTTTTAAATTCTCAAAGGAAGAGGGTTCGAATTTAAACTGCCGACAGCATGGTAAATAATTCCTAGGAAAAAAAAAACGGTACTTGTAACGAACCCTAAAATTTTCACGTCAAGCACATGTACCACTGAGCGAAAATCGGACATTTCATGTGGTATATATATAGATGCTTAGTTTTGATTTTGTAATTTTTACTTTCTAAAGCGTCTCATTTTCTTTCAAGAGGATGGTGACGTCATGTTGTATGATAATGAAAAATTTGCCAGGCAATAATAACGATATTATGATATGCGTACTCGGCCGCTAAAATAAAACAATTAATATCCGAGTTCACAGTATTTGTGTTAGTTACAATCCAAACATTCTCATACAATTCAATTTCATAAACTCGTGTTTATTACTTTTTATCGCTATTCATTCAATCACTTTAAAATGCGAGTTTAATTGACGGCGTTATGTATTTGCACCTCAGCTATTTTCCAAGAGTTTTTTTCATGTTATTTTTAACCTAGAATATATCTAATATCGTTGTGTTCATGTTAGGCTGAAATGACTTATTTTGTATTTTAATTAGATTTAATTTTATTTTCTTTTGTGTTTTGATAACCTATACAGTTTTTTAACTGCTTAACCACAATAGAAGGAAGAAACTTCTTGACATCATCCTTTTTGTCTTTCTTTTCACTCCTTTACTTTTTCAGTTATTTTTGCGGTGGTATTTGAACCTACTAAAGTTTGTACCTCTATCGCAATATATCTCACTTGGGCAGGAACGTCTTTGCATAAATCATGGAAGAAGAATATAAATGTGCCCATGCAAAACCTTACATATGTACATGAAAACAGCAACTAACATTTTTGCAGACGCCTTCAGCATCACTACCATCGGAGCAAAATATTCAACACCTAGAAATGTGAATGTTCGACAATAAGATATGTTATGTAATAATTCTTGTGAGTCTATCATAGGCTACTAGCTTGCAAGTATTGCAGGTTAATATATTTTACATGCGGTGACATATTATATATAGGAACTAATAGATTGACTGCTACCTGAATTTTTATTTATTTTATTAACCCGCATAACTTAATCTAATTCTACATATTCGTATTTCTCCCATGTATCGATGAATTTCCGAACTTAAGTTTGTCCAGAATTTGCTGTTGTTTATGCAGAAGAATAATCCAATTATTTTTATCCGGCTCTTTTCTTGAACTTCGATTGCCGTCGTGTTTCCTTTATATTTTTCGAACATCGTCTAACATTGCAATGAGTATGTTTGAGCGTCATTTTTCTGTCAAAGACGCTCAATTCAAGCAACATACGTATGTATGTATTACATATCTCCATCAATATTTTATTTTTTTATACAGTGGAACTAGAAACCTCTCCCTGGTTAGGCATCTGATCGCCTCATCATTTTAGTAAAGAACATCGCAAGTCCTTTGAATCCAAGACATCCGATGTCCAAACATACTTCGGTATGCTATACCGTTCAACTGAAAGTCGTCCATTCTTATTGCTGCTTTGCTGATTTCAAAACCGAGAGAATATTTCTCAACGGGAATTATTATGTAACGCGTTGTCAGCAAGCGTTTCTCCTCATGTTCGAGCTAGAAATATATTCCGCCGATTAAATCTCTTGTAAGTTTTTTTCTTCGTTATGCCGCAATCTTAAAAACATTGCAGTCACCGACTAACACTCGACCCGGTAACATCTCTTTGCTGATTGTGTTTTTCTCTGATTTTTTTTTTCTTTTATTTTTCTTCTCTCTGAGTGTGAACCTGTTCAATACACCGATCAAACGGTTTTTCAGTTTCTTTTCATTCCGCCAGAGTTAAACAACTACCTATAAGCCGCTAAAAAAAAATCGCTTTACTATGGCCGAAGTGTCACGTGTGCTCTCGGGCAATAGTTTTAGTGATCTGTCAACAGACCCACCCCCTGATTATAAAAACAAAAAGAGGAAAAAACCCAATTATTCATCTTTAAGTCCAGTGAATTTATTCTCGACCCACCCTTTTCCGGATAATCCAAAATTTATAGTGATTTCTTCAACTAATGCCGAAAAGCCACTGACATCTTTTAACGTTTTTTGCTTAAAAAAGCACTTGACGATATAAGTATAGCCTACGAGCAAATCACACAACTACGTGGTACCATCACGTGGTTAAAACCTGGTTAAAACCAAAAAATAACTGACCTTCTTATCTAGGAAATTGCTCTCAAACTTATGCCCTATATCAGTTACCCTACACACTCAATTAAACTCGTCGAAAGGCACGGTTTATGCTTCATACCTTGCCAACGTTCCTGAAACCGTGATCATTGAAGAAATGAAATCACAAGGTGTCACGGAGGTTTATAAATTTAAGAAAATTGAGGATGGGAATCAACGAACAACTGGACTAATTCTCTTCACCTTTGATCTTTTCCGACCACCAAGCACAATCATTATTGGATGGTACAATGTACAAGTAACTGAGTGTTTGCCCAACCCTATGCGCTGTCAAAACTGTCAGCTTCTGGTCATACCGCCAAACGTTGCAAGAGTAATCCGTCATGTGTTAATTGCAATATTCCACCTCACGCCCCCGAAAAATGCACACGAACTTCATGTGCCAACTGCAATGAAGAACACCCCGCATCATCCAAATCCTGCCATCGGCACCAACAAGCTAAAGCGATTCTCAAAATAAAAATCACCAGAAAATGCCGCATGACAGGCTAGATTAATTTACAAAAAACAAAATCCCACCGCCTCCCGTCCATCAACCTACTCAAAAGTTGCAGGTAATCCAAAAACGAATGCATCAACTGTTTCAGTAAAAGACACATTTCAAACCATTATCCCCAGACACGGCAATTCACTGTCCTTTCTTCCACACACACCCATATCTTTCATGGATTTGGAAAACGGCCCTCCAATGGCAACTCCACAATCCCTTCTTCCAGTCACACCAACTTCTACCAGCAATAAAAAAAACACAATCACAGTCAAACATGTTCTTCACGAATACAGAAAAAAATAGCCTCAACGCGTCTCACACGTATTAACCCACAACTAATGCCATAAAAACTAAGTGTCCTACTCTGCCCGTCACAGTTGAATTTACCTCAGATCCCTTTCATACACAAACTGCTAACCACTCAAATGAGAATCTACTAAACCAACACTTAATATCACCAAACACACCCACTTACAACAGTACCACACTATCTCCAATCTCATCTATCACTCAATCACTCATAAAAAAAAACTAATACTACTCAAATCTCTCACAATTTGATGATCATGATAATGATCAATAAGAAAAATTGTAGGAACTCCTTTCACCCTGCTGTTCAGGAACTTAACCATTTGTCCACCACACGGGGAGCGAGTGGTTTGGTCCCTGAACGACAGGGTGAGTATGTTCATCCCAATCCCATGCCCAACTCTATTTTCTCGCAAAATAACTCATCTACTTTGACCTCCAGAAGTCGGATTCCCAACCCACACTCATCTAACTTACCCAACTCAAAACTAAATCGATATAACACCAATTTAAAAATAAAAGTCCTGCAATGGAATATGAAGGGATTCGTCAACAATTATGACGAGTTGTGCATTCTGATAAAACAACACCCACCTAGTATTGTAGCTATTCAAGGGACACACTGCCCGCACCTCTTTACACCCAACACACCTAAGAGCTATAAAGACTACTTCTATAATTTTTCCTATAACTTAACAGCTAAGCAAGTTGATTGAAACTGCTGCAAGCTCTATAGCCACGCCATTCGAGATTAGCAACTTTTTTATTCACACCTGGTCGGATCTATCCAACAATAACAACTTTTCAAGTAGTTTCAAATCTGCTAAAATAATGTCCCTCAATCGTACCCCAGATATTAGATTAATGTCTACATCAGCAAGACTCATCGAAGGTCAAATCACCTTGCTAGAGCTTGATACTTGCTTAGGTTAGGTTAGGTTAGAGTGGCTGTTAGAAGTACCAACCCACTTAGGCCTATTAGCCTGTTGTGATGCCACGTGGATCTATGAAGGCCCCATTTATTCCCAATGGCTTTTTCGCTGTATCCGAAAATACTAAACTGGTACCGTTTAGTCTATAGTTGGAATTTTGTATTTCCTGGAAAAGAGGACAAGATCAGTTTTATGGGGGTTTATTCCCAATCCACAGCGATCTGCCCAGCGGGTTAATCTATTGAGATTTACTTGAAGGAGTTCTTTAATGGTATTGAGATGTTTTCCTGAGACTATAGCTATAGCAACGTCATCCGCATAGGCAATCAATCACCCTGCTCCCCTCTATTATTGATATCGGTACTTCGCCATACCTTGTGATGAGCGTTAGAGTCGCATCCGATGATGAGGCCAGTTTTTTGCCTTCCAGCTTCCAGTACCACCCTTTCTAGGTTATCACCAGGGAGAGGGTCCACATGGTCGTGCCCAAGGTAAGCCGATGTCAGCCAGTAAAAGCCTTTGGCAGTCTCTAGAATACTCTCCAGAATACTTTCTGGGAAGGAGGGTTCGGCTGGGATCCAGGTACGAGTTCGATGTCTGCTAAGAATGTCTTCCTTAGACACGACCTTGAGTTTTGCACCTGGTCAAATCTCTCCTAAACTATCTATCTGGAAACCGGCACGGTACAGAAATCCGCAATATACAGATAAGGCAAGCTAATCCGGAGGTCGCCAGGTATGCGGATACTCCGTTCGCGACTGAGCTATTTTGGCACGGGTCGTATGACACCTTGATCCAGCCAAGTGGAAAAGGGAGAGGTTTGGGTGGTGGGGGGGGGGGGGGTTTCAGGACTCGTCTGGAGAATTTCTACAACTCCACAAGTTCGTTGATCGCGGTAGAAGTTATACTTGCTTAACCCTCATCGGTACCTCATTTAGAGCAACGTATGAGTTCCTTGTGTATAAATTTTACACACTCCTTGAATATTTTTTTTTTATGCATAAAAACCAAACAGGAGTACTTTTTGTTTATTTCAACATTATTTCGTTTATTGGCTTATTATAAAATGCAATTTCAAACTAAAATACTACAAAAAAAAATATTTACATTAAAATGTTAGATACGAGGGCGGGTCAATAAGTCCGTGACTTTTGGAATAAAACACAGATTTTTTGATAAAAAAATAATTTTATTTTTCAACGTAGTCTCCCTTGAGCTCTATACACTTTGTCCAACGCTTCTCCAATTTGTTTATCCCTTCCAAAAAAAATGATTTGTCGAGGTCCTCAAAATAGACCTTTGTTTGCGAGATGACTTCATCATTGGAGTCAAATCTTTTTCCACCAAGCCATTTCTTCAGGTTTGGGAACAAGAAGTAGTCGCTCGGAGCCAAATCTGGAGAATAGGGTGGATGAGGGAGCAATTCATAGCCCAATTCATGGATTTTTGCCATGGCAACTGCACATGTGTGCACCCTTGCATTGTCTTGGTGGAAAAGAACTTTTTTCTTGGCCAAATGAGGTCGGTTTTTTTTCAAATCGTCATTGAATCGGTCCAATAAGTTGGCATAATATTCCCCATTGATTGTTCTTCCCCTTTGAAGGTAGTCAATGTGGATTATCCCGCGTGCATCCCAAAAAACAGTCGCCATAACTTTATTGGCTGACAAACCCACCTTGGCCTTCTTTGGCGCCGATTCACCCTTAGAAACCCACTGTTTTGACTGTTGTTTGTTCTCTGGTGTGTTGTGATGGATCCATGTTTCGTCCACGGTTACAAAACGGCGCAAAAACTCCTCCATATTGCGATTAAACAACGCCAAACCTTCCGACGCCAAACACGAAATTAACTTTTTTCCATTTTCTCCTCAAATTAGTGAGTAGTCTGATAAAAATAGCTGTCAAACACAAACTAACTGACGCAGCAAGTTTAAATTTTGACAGGAGTCAATTGACAGATGCCTGTTGACAGGAGCAGTGTTGCTGTTTCAGTAAAGAGGTCAGAAATTCAAAAAGTCACGGACTTATTGACCCGCCCTCGTATGTTTGAAGAAGGTGAATCAAAGAGCACATTTTTCACAAACTTTAAAATAGTGCTTTGGACATACATATTTAACATATTTATCACATCGTGTTACATGATTGTTAGAATTTTTTAGCGATGGGCACATATGACATCGAGCCCTTTTTTTGGTTACAGTTTGATGACTCAGTGGTAGTAATCCAATAAGTGGTAATTAATAAAAAATTGCAAGTGTCGGGGTCTTGCTCCTTTTAAGGACTTACAGACTCTTTCGGTGGTTGTGCATAAATCGCATTTCCCGTGTAAAAATTAAATATTATCAAATTAACCTTAACTGTCACCAGCTGGGCAAAGCTAACCAAAGGTCGTAAGTTACTGAAATAAAATATTAATTATTTAATATCATTTTAATAAACACTGTATCTAATAATTTAATAAATATTGTACTTGATACATACACACATTGCTTTATAATGAATGTCCACGAGTGCAGATCAAAAAGGTGTTCTGGAGCAGATTCTTCGTGACCACTCCAACTTCAAAAATACTGAAGCATTACGTCGTACAGCCAGCTATCTGTCAGGTCGTCTTCTTATTTTAGAAGGGAACTTCAAGAACGCGCTTGGTCATCAAACGAGGATTCAACGAGGAGAAGTTAAAGAAGGTCTGAAAGAGGAAGACTGATGAAATTTTTAACCTTTTACGAGAAACATATTTCACTTACCGTGGGGAATTGGTCGATGCTATCGACAATGCCAAGTCAGCACCTAAGGAGAAGAATGTGGAAAGTGAATCCATAGGTGCTTCTTGGCTTTCCATGATGTGTTTTCATCTTTAGTCCACACAAATAAGAAGCTGGGTGAAATTCAAAAGCTTCACTTTTTAAAATCTTTACAGGTGAAGTTGCTCGTTTGTTGCAGCATTTGGGGTTGTATTCTGATAATTATGACAAAGGATGGGAACTGCTTGTCGTCAGATACGACCATAAGCGAGTGTTGGTAAACGCTCATTTCCAACTTTTTTTTTTCGAATAGCAGCAGTTGACAAAGGTGACTGCAAGCAAGATCAAGTCTCTACTCTACACGTCCCAGGAATGTTTTCATGTTTAGGTAGTTCGAAGGAGTTGCCAACACTGACACAATTTACGGAGTTCCTGGAAACAGGCTTTTGTATCTTGGAAGCAGTAGCTGGAATGAGTTGGTTAAAGGTCAGCGGTTCTTCTGCACACAAGGCTGTTGCGGTCGAGAAGAAAACGGTTTGCATGCCAGGTATGCGGTAGAGGTCAGCACTCCCTTCGAACATGTCAGAAGTTAAGGCAGTGGACAGAATCGGGGTTTGCCGGAACTGTCTAGCATACAGTCACAGGACTAGCCATTGTCAAAGCAGTATGCGCTGCTATTACTGCAAGCAGGCACACAATTCTCTGCTGCATATTAATAACAACAGGTCGAAACCTACAAGGAATTATACAAATACAACTACAGGTACACAATCATTTAATATAACATCAACATTTAACCCACCTAAAGTAGTCTCTCCTGAAGTACATCAGCCAAGTGTTTTTCTGGCAACAGCAGTTGTTCGACTTAGGTCGTCAAATGGTAATAACTGGGGGAGTTGCATTTCAACACTAAGGAAACTGCGGAAGAGAAAACTTCTGAAAATAATAATATCGACACAATAACGAGATCGCCTGATTGTCGATATGAGGTAAATAAACCTGGGTTTGGCGCCTTACGTAGGTTTCATCAACTGGAAGGAAGATTCCAGGTAAACTTGCTCCAGCACAAGGAGCAAGAAGTGGACAAGACGGAAGCCGAGATCAATACGTGGAGACTTAGTTCTCTTCAAGGATAAGAAACTACCGCCATTGCAACGGCGACTCCAACGGATTTCGACACTCATCCCGAAAAAAAGCACTTGCCCGAATGGTTACGGTACGAACCAAAACCGGATAACTGAAAAGGTCACTCGGGAAAATCTGCTACATTTGAACAACACAACACAACATTTAAACGACACACCCTTTAAACAAAATCACATAAAAAGTTAAAGGCATTATTTTCCTTTAAACGGATTTATTTCATTAAAATAAATACAAATAATTACAAATTAATAATAATTACTTATCCTAGGTTTCCCTACACAACACAACACACATACATATAGTCCACTCTATGTCACACACAAAGCATTCATCCCGGCTAACGTTGCGGAGTTCCGAAATTCCAAAATGCCGACGGGAATTGGAGAATCAAAACCTCGACGGCATTTGAAGCTTCTTAGTGAACACTCAACGTCATCCACAGAAAACACATCACATACCGGACAGCGTTACGGAGTTCCAAAATGCCGACGGGAATTGGAGAATCAAAACAGCGACGGCATTTGAAGACTCAGTAACACTAACAACGTTGTCCAATCAAAACACAACACTTTAGCAGGTATCCCTTTTTTAAAACATTTCAACATAAAACACTCAAATGTAATAATAAATACCTTAAACTAATCTTATCATAAATAAAGAAAATAAATAATAATAATAAATATGTAAATAAAAATAAAACTTACTGCAGATGAATTGCGAACAACAATTCAAAGGAAGGCGGATTTTTGGTCTTTACTTAAAAATGTAAACACCACACACACGAAGACAGCTAATTCGGCCATCATTAAAACACAAACCGTTCGCGAAAATTTCGTCGCACATCATCGCACTGCACAACCAAAAATTGCGTACGCGGAGAACAGTTATCGTACAAAATAACACCATAAATTGTAATGAATTTATTTGGAAAATGATTTCAATTAACTTTTTACTTTTTTTTTCATTTTTCCATTTCTTTTTTTCTTTTATTTTTTTTTTGCACTTGCACACAATATCACTTTCACGAAAACAATAACAAATCATGTGTGTGCATCAATATGCACACACGAACGCACATACGTATGTATATTCGATTGATTGATATCAAATAAAATTGACCCAGTTTTGGTCAAAGATCAAAACAAACTATTGCACTATTGCAAACCAAACAAAGCAAATGAAATATATTTCATCTCCCTTTGTTACCCGTTTGTTATGTCGTCATCCTTGTCACCTACATGTAATGTTTCAAGTTATTAATTACACGATCTTGTCTCATTTACATGTAGATAGTCAACACACTCGCACTCACACAACACACAACTCTGATGTCAAAAGAACTACAACATACTCCAAATGCAGTTGGGTACAGTAAGGTACGTGATTGAGGACACTTCCGGACGAAAATCGTCCACCGAGCGGGAGCATGTTCGGAAACAATTACATTTAATTTCATTTAATTATTTACTTTGCTGTAACAATTGTTTTTTTTATATAATCGCATTTTTTCTATCCCACGCATAGTAACCCAAAAAACCCTACACACCCCAACACTCCACTTCACAGACCAGCTCGTCCTGACTCAGCCGATTTATTTGCATTTTAGGAGTTTTTAAATTAAAACAAGACCGAACCAAAAGCACAACAAAGGCAAAGCAACAAAGAAAAAAGTAGAATATCCTTCTAATCCAAAATAAAAATTAAGAGAAAAACTACTTCTCAACACGGCAACACTAATTGATACAAAAATTCGCCAAAGCAGACGACGTAAAATGTTGCCGAATGAAAGAATAATAAAATTCTATTTTTATGTATATACGGATATGTATGTATGAGTATATATTAATCAATATATATACATACATATATTAATGTATATATTATATATATGTGCATATGAGTGTACGAGTAAATAAGGATAAAAAAATTCATATGATAGTAGAAGTTTATGTATATGTATATACAGTATGTCAAGAATGAGTTTACACATCGGAAAAAAATCAAATTTTATCAGTTAACAAGCAAATTTTCTTATTTTTATTGCAACATTTAGTATTTTATTTTTTATTTTTGTTAAGTTAGAATAAGTACAATGAATTAGTAAAAAAAAATTAACAAGTTCAACACATAAATAGCAAATAACACAACAAAAACAAATTAAACTCAAGTTATCGAGTGTCAAATAACTGTTTACACAAATAAAATGTACTCCATTTATTTTAAATTTATTAGCCTAGACGTTAAAAACTAAAACTTTTAATATTTGGTCGGGCCACCTTTAGCATCTATTGTTTGTATTAGACGATTTTTAATTGAAAAAACCAACTTTTTCATGTCGTAACACGTTGGTAAACTGTGCCATTCTTCCGTTATAACAGTTTTTAGTGCAGCTCGATTTTTGGGCTGCCGTTTCGCGACTTTTTTCTTTAAGAAGGCCCACAAATTTTCAATGGGATTTAAGTCGGGACTTTGTGCTGGTGTATCTAACACTTTTCCGCAGTTGTATAGCAGCCACAAACGCACATTAAGTGCCTTGTGCTTAGGATCGTTATCCTGGTAAAACTTAAATTGCGGTTTATTGTCCCTAATAAAGCCAAATTTGTTCGCACTGCTTCTTAGATGGGTTTTCAATATGTTTAAATATTGTTCGGCGTTCATTTTTGTTTCTATGAATGCCAAGTCGCCTACTCCTCTGCTTGAAATACAGCCCCAAACCATGACAGACAATTTGCCAAATTTTACAGTGGGAATTATATTTCGTTTGTCCAAGGATGTCAAAGCCTTGTGCCAGACTCTAGTTGGTCCATCGTTATAATACAGCATGATTTTCGATTCATCGCAGAATATAACATCGTCCCAATAATCATCAGGCTCAGCAATCAAGTTTGAAGCGAAGGCGAAACGTTTTTCGACACTTTCTTTTGATAGCAGTGGTTTCATTCGAGCAGCTCTGGAATTATATTTGTTGTTTATGATGGTCTTCCGAACTGTTTCGTGGGAAACGTCAACAATAGATTTATCCTTTAAATCCCTAGAAATCGTTCTAGTTGAAATTTGTGGGTTCTCGTACACTTTTTTCATTATTAAGCGCTCTGTACGCTCAGTAATTTTTGCCTTTGGGCCACCCCCATACTTTGGCTCCAGTCTGCCTTCATTTTCAACGCGATTTAAAATATTATAAACCGTCTTACGTGTTACTGAAAACATTTCTGATAAATCTTGCACACTTTTCCCCATTTGCCAGTTGTAATATATAAGCTGCACGATCTCAAATGTTAGCCTTTTTCCTGGCATTTTGAAAATTTATTTATTTTTTTTTAAACGTGTACAGACTGCAAAAATTATTCACAATTTGAACAAGAAACCAAAGGAAAGGATCAAAACAAGACAGTTTTTGCAAATTGATAACGGTTATTAAACCAGTTATCAATGAGTTCATGCAAAGAGAAATAAAAACAACCCTTGTGTAAAGAGTTGTTTGACACTCAAAAAATGAGGTGGACATGGTTTTTGTTGTATTTTTCTTTATTCGTACGTTCTACTTGGATTTTTTATTTTTTTTTTCGTTGTTTATATTCTAACTGAACACAAACAGAAAGAAAAAATTGAAATATTGCAATAAAAACAAACGAAATTATTTAATAAGTTGAAAAATTGATACATTTTTTCGGTGTGTAAACTCATTCTTGACATACTGTATGTACAATAATGTGTAAAAATATTTTTGGATATAATAATTTCAATTTATGAGCAATTGTAAATATTATTTGTATACATAAGTACATATGTTCAGAACATGATAATGACAATGAGGCCATTTCGATTCTAACGATGTAAATCAGTATATATGGAAAGTATGTACTCGTATGTTGTGTGTGAACGGCTGTATCTTCCCTCGATGGTTCTTGAATTACAAGTTGATTATAGCAAGCGATGACACTTCTAAACAGAAACCACTTCCCACTAGTGTACAAGAAATCTAAAAAACAACAACAACAGACACTTCCCGTAAGTCACTATGCACTTCTTTGGTACAACTTTGTTCTTTTTTTTAATAATAATTTTTTTCGTTTTGAGCCCCATGTCTGGGCGTCAATTTGTTGTAAATCCCGGGGGAAAAAACTGATAACAAACACCGCAGGTAGGCGCCACCCAATTTTTAACGCAAAATTGGGAAAACAAATGAGGAAAAAAATGCACAAATTATCTTTTCCCTGTTGGGGAATTTACGTTTGTATATTTGATTTTTCTTTCTTTTGGGGATCACAGGGTATGCCGAAAGTTTTATGAAACAAAATTGCTTAAGAATTTTGAATTACTTTTTCTTGAATGGGTCGGCTAATGGAACGCCCACAGTTCTGCGTTGTCGTACTGTTACGGACAGCGGGTCGCGCAATTAAGGAAAAATTGTTATTTTTATTCTGTTTTTTTTTTCGTTTTTTTTGTTCTCTTTATCGGCCTTTTCTTTTTTTTTTGGTTTACGTTCCTTTTTTTCCTCCCTTTTTTTCCTCCCTTTTTTTGTTGGTGGCTCTTGCCAGTAAGACGATAAGCTATCGAATGAGCTTACCGCGCTTTTTTGGCCATTCGTACACACACATACACATTTCATCCCACCTGGAGCTCCACATTTCAGTGGACTCTGGGAAGCCGGAGTTAAGTCAGTCAAATACCAGAGTAGTAACAGTGAAAACGCAAAAGGGAACAATAGCTAAAGTGTGTTTACTGTCAAGCGAAGAAAACATCATGAAGCCTGATGAAAATATGGTTCAACCGTTAAATCATCCATCCAGCAGACCCAGAAGGAAACTAAGGGATAAAAAACAATCAACCAGATTTTCTATTGCCCTTATGATTCTGTCATTATTTGCACCCGTCACGTCGGGATCTACAAGATATAACCAGAAGTCGGATTATTTGGAACAGCCAAAATTCAACGAGGAGTACTACGTACGATTCCCAATCACAGACGTTTTACGTGATGAAGTCAACATGAACAAGACGAGAGATCAAATATAGAGTTGTGCGACAAGGCAAAATTAGTGACAAAGGAGAGTCAATGTGATGAATTGAGTCATCATATGGAAGAAGAATGGAAGAACGTACTCTCAATTTTCAACAGACTTGAAGTAACACCTTTGCGGAGACAAAAACGAGGACTACTAGAAACTATTCTCCTCAATATTCCGAGTCAAGGATGAAGTATACCATGACATCGAAGACCTAAACAGTAACCAGAAAGCCCTGACAAAAATTAGTAAAGCGAATACCACGAGTCTGAACGAGACAAAAACTAGAATCAACAATAAAATCATCGACTTTACCAAAAAGCTGAATACAGGTCTAGAAGAGATCAACAAGATGCAATCTTGGTACAGGATTATAAATATACATCTGACGAACGCATATCTGATTGCACTTAGCTACATGCGAGAAATCGACAAGAAATACAGTAACTTTATAAATGCAAATCTGAAACGTAGTCATTTGTTTGAGTTTCACAAGAGCATTGGAGAAATCATTAACAGGTGTGCGGAGAAACTTGGCCCAGAGATGGACAACGAATAAACTAGAGTTGTCTTTAACTTCAGCGGAAATTTTTGTAACAGGATACTTCATGATCAGCAATGCCAATGAGTATCACCTGATTAAGGCTAACACTGTGCCTGAAAAGATCGATGAACCGACTCCAGCAGTTGGCGCTTGGAGTCAACTATAATTTACAGAGGTATTTCGAATTACCACTGGAAGATATAAACAAGACACCAGCTCTCAATGAAACAACATTCATCCTCCGGCCATCTATATTTCACAGTATTGAGCAGAGTGAGGAATGCATTACCCAGCAACTCTATACGGAGGTATCTTTTAAGCGATGTCCAACCAGGACGCTAAAACTCACACACACTATGTGGAGAGAATTATGGACGCAGAATACATGTATGCTAATTACACCCGAAGAAACCACTGTATTCGTGAATTGTGAACCAACTCGAGAAGAAGTAATTTTAAACGACACGGGTATTATTCACGTCACTCTGCACTGCGTCATCCAATCTAAATTTATATGATTGGACTCAAAATTAATCAAGGACACGAGAATAGTGATGCACTTCAGCAAATCAATTGCCACTGTAAAAACATCACCATTAACGCAGGTTCCGATTTATTTTACAAATGAAACCGTCATCCATTTGAATAAGGATATTGTAAAATGTTTGTGTGGGTACAAATGATAGAACTTATTCTTTTCAATACAAATCCCTTTATTCAGTACAGTTACAATTCACTATTTAATTGTTTCTCTCAGTACAATCCAATTTCTCAACCGCTTATACTTTTCTTATCTTTTACTTAAACCACTTAATCACTTCTCCTAACTAACACTTCAAATTACACTTTAGAACTGATTTGCATACCTTTGGGATGCTGGTATTTATACTCGAATGACATACTTCGAGAACAATCCTCGCCATCCAGCGTCCCATACAATTTCCAATTTGCTAGAAAATGCGATTCCACTCTCCAGTCAAGACTTTGTTATTCCAGTATCGAAATCTTCTGGTCTTCGAGCATCGACATTTTCTGCTAGATGTCGCTGCTCACATTTAAGTGGTTATCACAATATTGAGACTCGGAACGAAAATTCTTGCGGAAATTTTTTGTACTATATCGACTATATAAATTTCTGACAGATCGTTGGCTCGAGCAAATTCGTATGAAAAGTGAAAATTCGGTACGGAATAATATTATTAATTTTGTTAAAGAAATTTTTGTTTTCAAATACGTGTTGGCTTAAAATGTTGAGAAAAGATATACGAGTTTCGAAATAAGTGCTTGTGAAGTGTTTAGATGGGATAGTTTAAATAGAATCGTGCTTTAAAAAATGTAAACAAAGCATTTGTTAAACCCGAAGAAATTGTTTTTCTTGTTATTTCTTTATTCAATATTAAGTTCGTAGTGAATAATATAAAGTGTTTATTTAATATATTGTTAAACAAGTCAATAAAGACAGTGAAATGCAACTTAAAGTTTTCATAGATGGAATCCTATTAATGTTACAGCAATATTATTTCAAGGGGAATGTTTCCGCTGGTGAATCTGAAAAGTTGGTGCAAATTGGTTTGGTTTTTAAGTTATAATTGAAGCTGGATCAAGTGCAAGAGAGTAATTGCAACCAGCTTTCAGTATTCTTTCACTTTCACCAAACGAAATAGTCCTTTTAAAATATTCTGCTATGAGTATATGCATATACATACATGTGTAGTATTCCAACTATGCGAATTTTCAGCAGCATTTCACTATTTTATTGATTTGCTTAACCATATATTTAACAAAAAGACACTATATTACACAGTATTCACTAAATATTTAATAGAAAAGTAACAACACAACAATTTGTTCGTGTTTCACAAGTGTTTTGTTTACATTTTTTAAAGCACGATTCTATTCAAATTAACCCATCTATACACTTCACAAGCACTTATTTCGAAACTCGCGTATTTTTTCTCGACATTTCAACTTTATTCTGATCAGACAAAAATAAATTCTTCAACTAATTTATTTATTTTGTTCCACACCGAAATTAAACTTTACATATGATTTTGCTCCCAGCCAAAATCTGTCCAGTCGTGGAGGTACAAAAAATGCCTCCGAGGGGCGCTGAAAGCACTTTACCGGGTGTCAATAATGGAAGCTTCAAATTTCAACCATCACGAAGCAGTCGAGGCGCTCAAGCACATGGTCGCAACTGAAAGACCATCAAAAAATATCAGTATTGGATAATTGGGTTTTGTGCAATTTTTCCAGCCGCTATTTTTATCATTTGTCTATTGGCTGTGATCCTCAAATACCGCAATCGTCCAACTAAAAACTCTGCCAACATCGAATTGAGAGACCAGAAAAGACCGAGTCACAGTTTTGAAATCAATTGCGCAACAACGTAAGAGGAGGCAAAATGTTGATGACATCAACTAAAAATATTTCTTTTACTATTCGTTTTTACTGCTTAGGTAAATGATAATGTTAGTTTCATATTTAGGTCAATATTGATTTATTATTCTTTAAATTTGCTTGGGCTAGCAACATTTTTCTATAAATTAAGTTGAAATAAAGTTACTGGAGTTCAGTCCTGTTATTTAATTGAATAAAACCTTTTTACTACCTAATGTGAGGCTGCATTAGGCGGTTGAAAAATTCTAAATAGTAGAATTTACGTTCTGTGTTTTTGCTTTACCCCGGACAATCTATACTAATCTGCTGAAGTGCGTGTAGGCATGGCCCCTGGGCCACCAGGCCTTCTGGTAACAGATTTAGCATGTTCGACGTAGAACTGCTATCTGAGTCATACCTCAAAAAAAAATATTCCCATATGAGAAACCGCCCCTTACAAAAACAACTCTACATACCCCTAAATTTATAAAATTCTAAATTCTAGCGACGAAAAGCCCCTCTCTCGTCCATTAGTATATTCTTACTTGAAAAAGCTATCGATGGCATAAGCATCGCGTACGAAAACATAACAGAACTATATATTTGTATATGTTTCTCCTTGTGAGATCTGAGAAAATATCAAATTTGTTCCTTTTGAAAAAACTCTTGCCAACCTGTGCCCAATTTCGGTTAGACTTCACTCTCACCTAAACTCCTGTAAAGGTATAGTGTATGCCCCTTGCCAAATGCAAGTGTCCGATAAAGAGATAATCAGCGAAATGAGAGCCCAAGGAGTAACTGAGGTCTAAAAATTTAAAAGAAGAAACATCCCATAACAATCTTCGAGCCACCGGTTTGGTTCTCCTTACTTTTGATCGCCTCCGTCTTCCTAGTACTGCCGACATTGGCTAGTACAATGTAAAAGTAGAAGAATACTTCCTTACTCCTATGAGCTGCCGCAAATGCTAACTCCTTGCCCATACCACCAAAAGATGCTCCGGTTCTGCCGAAACCTGTAACCTCCCCCCGCATCAACCCGATAATTATACTCGCATTCCATGCGCTAACTACTCCGAAAAACATCCATCTTCTTCCAAAACGTGCAAACGGTACCTTTACGCCAAAGAAGTCCTCAAAATAAAAACAATAAAAAAATGTACCGTGGCTGACGCAAAAAAAATATTTAAAGAACAAACCCGCCCCTCTCGTTTTCTACAAAATCATACAAAACTCAAACACACATACAGTTTGTCAAGAAAATGTTTTTACAAGCAAAAACATTGCTCCGATTTATATTTCTCTTGCTAATAAAGACTCATCTACACATTTTTTTTTTTAAATTTTTGGTTTGTACTTCTTAAAACTAGCATTTAAATAACAAGATAACGCAACCAATTACTCGATTTTATTTTAAAAACATAAGAAAAAACAACAAAAATAAATTTATTTCAAGAAATTCTGTGTCAAGAAAGTCTTTTTACACATTGAGGTTTTACGTTTATGAATGAAATTTTCATTAATAACAGTCCTTTCTTTTACTCAATTCCAAAGGAGTGGAGAACAATTTCTTCGGTCCTCGTTTATCCGCCGAAGAAATATTTAGTGTGAAAAGTAATTAAAAATGCCTGGTAAAAGAGTTTCAAGTGACGTAATTCAGTTGGTCTATTATAACCACTATTGAAATAAAAGTGCAGCAGAGTTATCTCAAACGTTTGGTTTCACCGGGCAAACAATATATAAAATAATTAATCGTGCAAACAGTGATGGACGATTGCATTTAATGAAGGCAGGGGGCAGGCCTTATAAATTATCAAAAAGAAATGAACGGAAAATAATTAGGAAAATATATGAAAATCCCCGAATATCGACTAGGGCGCTGGCAAATGAACTAAAATTGGAATGTGGAATCGATGTATCTTTCGAGACTATTCGGCAGGTGCTTTTAAAGCACAAATATTCATCAAGAGTAGCGCGAAACAAACCGTTGCTCTCACAAGACAACATAAGAAAAAGGAGGTCGTTCGCTACAGAGCATATTCAGCAGCCTGATGAACATTGGGATAGCGTTTTTTTCTGTGACGAAACTAAGATAATGTTGTATTATAACGAGGGAGCCAATAGAGTGTGGCAGCAATCTTTAAAAGCCTTGGATAAAAGAAATATAATACCAGCAGTGAAATTTGATAAATTGTCCGTTATGGTGTGGGCTTGTATATCGAGCATAGGGATTGAGGACCTAGTTTTTATTGATGACCACATGGATGTGAAGCAGTACTTCAGCATTTTGCGATCTCACTTGCATAAATTTGGAATCGACGGCGGTGATTGTACCACAAAACCAAAATTCAAATTTTACCAGGACAATGATCCCAAGCACAAGGAGCACACAGTTAAGATGTGGCTGCTTCACAACTGTATCAAAGTGCTCAATACACCTGCCCAGAGCCCAGACCTAAATCATATAAAGAATTTATGGGCGCATTTGAAAAAAAAAGGTCAGTAAAAGAAGTCCTAAGGCCCGAAATCAGTTGACGCAATTTATTCAAGAAGAATGGTCAAAAATACCTCAGGAATACGACTTAAAAAAATTAATTATATCGATGAAAAGCAGATTACAAGCTGTTATTGAATCTTAAGGCCGCCACACAAAATATTGAATAAAAATAAGTTGATAAAATTTACTTTTAAATGCTAAAGAAAAATTTGTAAAAACAATTTCTTGACACTGTAATTTTGTTAATTCTTTCGTTTTTGTTGTTTTTTGTTATGTTGTTTCCCATAAAATTGAGCACATTTTTTTGTTATGTGTTTACTTAAATACAGTTTTAAGAAATTTAAAAGAAAAATAAAAAAAAAATATGTAGTTTAGTCTGTATAAGCAAAAAGTAAATACATTTGAACAATTTTTTTGGTTGTAAAAACACTTTCTTGACAAACTGTACATCTTCCACACTGTCATCAGCCCCAAATTCCCCCCGATTCAAATTCCCACCCCCACCGCTTCTTTCTACACATAACAACACAGCTATCCAAATTACACATAAATAGCCCACCTTGAAAAATCAGCCATCCAAAACATCTTTAAATAAACCAAATCGCACAATCAAACAAGTCTTGACACAAACTCTCTCCTCCCCCTCATCCATACCTACCCGGGCCAATAAAAATACCAGCCCAATACCTAAAATCCCACAAACAATTTCTACTGGACAGAGTAAACTGGGATCTCTTCCGAACCACCACCTCAAACGAATTACTTTCAAGGAAATCCTCGCCTAACATCAATAAAGAAGCTTCACTTTTTCATAAATCCATACGCACTGCAGCAAATATAGCCATTCCTTAAACAAGCGACAAAATACATAAAGAAACAGTTCCTTGGTGGAACAAGGAAATTAATCTCCTTCGCAGGCAAAAGCAAGAAGCTTGGCATAAATTTAAAAAATCAGCTACTGACTCAAACTCCACGTCCCAAAAATTTAGGGCTGACATCAAAACTTTAACAGGCACATACACACCTAATACAATCAAAACAATAAAAACCCACATCAAAACAATTACCTGTCCAAGAGAAATTGTCGAACCTGGGAACAACTTGCTGATGAGTCGGCATTCAGCTCTATATTTGTCAATGAAATATTAAAAAATTTAAACGATTCAAACATATCCTTTATTCCCAGTCACTAAGCTCTCTCCATAGAATCACATATAAATTTGACAGAGCTCATCTCCTGTTTACATAGAGTAAAAGGCAAAACACCAGTCTTTGCTAAAAAACTCTCCCTCTGTTTTAAAAACAAGCCTATTATTTTTGTATAACAACATCTTGAACAGAGGAGTAATTCCACATGCCTGGAAAGTTGCTAGCACCATCCTATTACCTAAACCTTACAAGGACCTTAACTTCACCTCCAGGTGAAAATCATTGCCAAGCGTCTGTTTTGGTTCTTCGAAAAAGAGAACTTAGTTGACAATCGACAAGTGGCATTTAAAAAAGGTCAATCTACTTTAGACGCTCTCCTTCACGTCGACCACTTCATCTCTTCAACATTGTCTGAGGGAAACCGTGTTTCGATTCTCAGTTTAGACTTTGAGAAAGCCTTTGACAGGATCGGAGCACATGTTGTTTTGAAACAGCTTCTAAAATGCGGCATTTGCATTTTACAAGCAATATTTGGTTTCGTCAAGTCTTTTCTCACCAACAATAGCTTTCGAATTAAATACTACAACACCTATTCCAAAGTTTATAAGCTAAAAAACGGCACTCCTCAAGGATCACCACTATCTGTGGTTTTGTTTACTATAGCCTTTAATGAAATTAGTAAAATAATATAATAGACAGCTTCAAAAAGGTAGGACACACGCTCTACACCGATAATCTTATTGTTTTTTAAAAATGCAAAGACCTACATGTATTGGGGGATATTTTGTCCCGTATTACCGAAGCCCTGCTAAGTTGGAGCACATACTCAGGCTCAACCATCTCATTTCTAAATCCGAAATTATCCATATTTGTAAAAAAACATAATTGTAACAAAACTGTTGAAGTAAAAATAAATGTTAACTTTAATTTTAATTTAATTTTGGTGGGGGCGAATGCCCCCATTTATTCGGCTTAATACAAGCTATAACTTAAAAAAATAAACTTAAACTAAAACTTAAAACTAAGGTTGGTTGGAGTGGTGAAGGAGAACAGATTTAAGGTAGGAAGTGGTGCGGTGAAAGTCAAAGACGGTAGGGTTTGAGTTGATTTGACGTAGCATACGGGAGATTGGTTCGTTCGCGCCATAGGAGGTGTGGTGGGTTGGTAGATAGAAGAGTCGAGGGGTACGTAGATTACGAGGGTTAGTGTTGAGGAAAATGGAATTGTGAAGGGACGCGCATTCAACGTGACCTGAAAGGAGTCGATGAATGAAGAGAAAGTCTGCTGCATCTCTGCGATCTTCGAGGGTGTTTAAGTTGATAAGGTTGAGACGATTTTGATAGGGGGGCAGATTAAAAGGATCGTCCCAGGGCATACCTCGAAGAGCAAATCGAAGAAAACGACGCTGAATGCTTTCAATTCTCGAGATATGAACACGATGATATGGGGACCATACTTGACTGGCGTACTCTAGGAGGGGGCGAACAAAGGTAATATAGAGGGACCTGGTCACGTATGGGTTGGTGAATTCTTTGGACCACCGTTTTACAAAACCTAGTGCAGAGTTGGCTTTGAGGATTATCTCATCCATATGTAAACGGAAGTTGAGCTCGCTGTCACACAAAATGCCAAGGTCGCGAAGAGACTGTACGGAGGAGATAGGTTGGTTATGGAGAAGATAGAGTCGGGGAGGAGATTGGTTCCGCTTATGTGAGAAGGTGATGGATTGGCATTTGGCGATGTTAAGTTCCAAAGAATTTTTGAGGCACCAGATCGAGAAACTATCAAGATCTTGTTGAAGGAGGAAAGAGTCATGGGGAGAGGAAATGGTTTTGAAAAATTTGGTATCGTCGGCGTAAAGGGAGACAGACGAGTGTTTGATGATCATATCGAGATCATTTATGGTTAATATAAAAAGAAGGGGACCGAGATGGCTGCCTTGTGGTACTCCAGAGGTGGCCAAAAATGGAGCGGACTGGGCTGACCTAAAACGAACACTGTAAAAACGGTTTTCGAGGTAAGAGGATATCCACTTTAACAATATGGGTTCAAAGCCGAGGGCAGACAATTTAAAGATAATTAACCGATGAGAGATTTTATCGAAGGCTTTGCTAAAATCGGTTGCAAGTACATCGACTTCATTGCCATTCTCTAGGGCAGAGAGGGCAAAGGATACGAATTCAACGAGATTTGTGGTGGTTGACCTACCCTTTAAGAAGCCATGTTGTCTAGGGGAAATAAGTGATTTGCATTGGAAGCTTAGAGCTTCATACAAAATACTTTCGAAGAGTTTGGGTATATGGGAGAGTTTAGCGATGGGACGATAGTTGGTTATTTCATTCTTTGATCCTTTCTTGTGGATCGGGGTTATGAAGGAGGTTTTCCAAACCTGAGGAAATTCTCCTTGTGAAAGGGATAGACGGAAGAGATTAGAAAGGGCAAGGGAAAGAGAGGAAGAACATTTTTTAAGAAATATGGCAGGGAGGCCATCTGGGCCGGGTGTGAATTCGTCATTGAGTTGGTGTAATTTATGTTCGATATGAGACGGATCAAAAATATGAGAGAGAAGTGGGCCATTAGAGAAGTTCAGTAGGTAACTAAAATAGGATGGATCTGGTACAAAGGAGTCGTTGGTGAAGGATTGTTTAAAAAATGTGGCAAATAGGTTGGCAATGGTGAGTGGATCGGTTGATGACCTGTTGTTGAAAGAGAGGGAAAATTATTGGGCATATATTAGATTCTAAATCGTTGTACTTATATTAGAAAAAGCCTCACTGTCAGGGTTAACTTAATTAAATACTTATCCTAAAAAAATAGTTACTCGAATAGAATAGAATTTATTATTCTATCAAAAATTGGCTATGGTCTGTCAATCTACGGAAAATGCTGAAAATCCTCATTACAACTAATCACAACACCATACCACGGTGCCATCAGAACAAGTTTGAAAGCTCTCCGCTCAACTCCTATCAACAACATACTTACCGAAACAGAACTTCCCCACTTAGCGGATAAAATTTGGTATCCTACTTCTAACATCATCCAAAAAATAAATCCACCACATCGCACACCCATCCGCATTGATGTCAAGAAAGCCCTGCATCGGAAGAGAACACAGACTACAATCAACTTTATGCATCGCACTCACGTCCGCAAATATTCCCGTCTCTACTCAAAATCGCAGAAGTCACAGTCAACCTCCCTGGAACCTTCCAAATTAAGAGATAAATACTGAGTTTTGTAACTACACCAAATCCACAACCAATGATAACATCTACAAAGCTTTATATCTTAGCATCGCAGACAATTTAACTCTTGGTTGGAACCTTCTGTTCGCTGTCGCGTCGAAGACAGATTGCCGCACATCATTTGCAGTTGTCGACAAAAATGGCTTGGTTCTCTCCAAAGGTCTATTACGGAATGTCCCATCCATTTTCACCGCAGAAGCATTTGCCATATTTAAAGCAATAAAATATTCTAACTGAAAAAAAGACTTATATTCTCTGACAGTATTTCTACAATTTCTGCTGTGAAAAACGTCTTGAACTTCATTGGTATTGTTAAAACAATTCGTGACCTCCTCATATCTAACAGGAAAACAAGAATTGTCTGGATACCTAGCCACACTGGAATCAGAGGCAATGAGGCAGCTGATACGGAAACCAAGGCAGCGATAAAAGAACCTTTAATAATGTTCTACCAATACAAAAAAAAAAGACACTAAGAACCCCCTCCTCGCTAACTGGAAATTTAAAAGAAAAAACCACTTGGACGAATGTGTGGTTCTAACATACAAAAACTTTAATAACAACGGCGTTGAATCAATCTAGAGTAGTGTCTCTCTAAAAAAAAAATAAAGATACAAGTTAAACTCTTACAAGTTAATTTTAATAAAAAAAATCTTTATTTCGGGCAGAGTTTCTGCCTATCAAAAATACAATGTGTCAAAGAACTTAAAATCTAAACCTTAAATACTCTCTTACTGCTAAATCAGCACATCGTAGTTTCTCACGAACGGAACTTAGAATTGCAATCGTTGCAGGTGTCTGGTGTCATCGAATGTCTGCCTGGGAACTGATGGTTTGCGCGTGTTGCTGACTCAGTTTGCACTGTTGATAGAATTATTCGTTAATTCTTCGGCCCTTAAATGTGAACGCCCTCGTTCACTTAGAAAAATGGAATTTCATTTATGCGAGATGTCATCGAACTTGATTGAAGGGATGAGCCTTTGGTTGCTTGCATTATTACTGCTTCTGAGGCTTCTTCAGCTTCCTCAATTTTAATGTTAGGCTTGTCAAATGATTTGGTTTTCCTAATGGTTTTCATTAATATGATCAGGATAATGGTGACCAGGAAAAAGCATGAACCTAGACTTAGGGTGGTGCTGGTCTTCAAATCAGTTTTTAACAACTTGATGTCTTGGATATTTGTTGTATGCAAGTCTTTAATCATTTCCAACGAGAGTAACTCCTCGATTTTGGGGTTTATAGAGGCAGTCTGGAGGATGGCGGGTAGTGGTGCATGATGCGTTACTTCAGCTGATCTAAATGTTGTTTTCCCGATCCGAATGCTAGTATTATGATGTTTTATTAAAAATGTTCCGTTCAATGATACTTGGTCGCCATTTATTGTGATTATTCCGTTGTACTGATTCAGGAATAGGATGTCGGTTGCTAATTCTTCAATTAATTGTATGTGTTGATTGTTGATCGCGTTACATTTGGCTGGAATACTTCTAACTAAGTTTGGAATGCATGTTGTATTGCTTATATTAACAATATCAGATTTAGAGCAGATGGACAGATTATTTATTGATTTACAATGAGTACTTATGCCATAAATTTCGTCTTTACATTTAACTAATTCATTAAAATTAGTCTTAATAATTTTCTCTTTTTGTTTAATTGCTCGTATCAAAATGTTTTCACAATTTTTTTCGTTAACAATAGGTAAGCTTACTATATAGATTAATATTAAATGCAATTTTGTAACAAAACATAACTTCATAAAATTTTGTTATAAAAAGAATATTGTAACCCTTAACCTAATTGTAATGAATTTTGTTATAAAATGAAAAATTTATCTTTATTTATCAATAATGAACTTTTGTAAAAATATTTGTAATATAATATATATATTTCCTATTGTATTGGCAACCCTTAAATAATAAACAGCCAGAGAGCTTTAACACAAAAAGCTTTTCTCGAAAAAGCTCACCTCTTCACTTCGAAGAAGGGTATAAAAGCCGAGCACGATCAAAGCCAAAGTCACTCAGGTTTGGTATTTCGCTGTCACAGTCGGGTAATCCACTGAAAGGAAAAATATCACACTTGAGCTGATTTTAGTACGACGGTCAGGTTTTTTTTCTACCGTCTACAGTAAATCTGAACAAATTTTTGGAACTAAATATACTACTTAACTTTGTACTGAATAAATATAAAATTTTAAGCAAATATAGAATATTAACTTTTGTAAAAAGTGGGTTTTCCTTATTCCCTATTTTTTTTTTATACAACTACCTTTGTTGGGTTGCCGGTTCAGCGTATTGCTGCGGTTTTCGAACAGCACAACTCGCGGCAGAGAATCCAACAAATGAGCAGCTGAAAAAATTCATCGACGCGATGCAGACGCAAAGCAATATTAAAGGGAGTTTCAGCCACTGCACAGCACGCTTTAAAGGAGAGAGATATGCTGCTACTGTAGAAGGTTTCATCGCAACAATAAACGTCTACAAAGACGTAGAACGAATAAATGACGAAGATGCGATAAGGGGTTTTCCTCTACTGCTGGAAGAAAACGCTAGCTACTGGTGGCAAGGAGTTAAAGCGGAGGCTAAAACTTGGTATGATGTAGTCTCTTTACTACGAAATGCCTACTCTCCAGCTAAGCCAGCCTATCAAATATATGTAGAAATTTTCGCAAAAAAGCAAAAACCTAACGAAATGACTGATGATTTTATTTGCGAAAAGCGCGCGCTACTGGCAAAACTCGTGGACCCCAAGCCAGAGGAAAAAATGATGCTAGACATGGTCTACGGACTCCTACATATTCGCATAAGGGATGGCGTTCCAAGGGAAAGCTTCAAATCATTCCAAGAGCTTCTTACAAAGGCTCGGACTGTGGAAATGCTAATAGAAGAAAAGAATAGTCTTAGAGATCAGAAAGTTGCATCAACTACAGCAAAGAATAGATGCAATTTTTGCAAACACATTGGCCACAATACCTATGAGTGTAAGAAAAAAGCAAAGTACGATGCCAATAATGACGCTACGGATCCATCAAAGACAAGTCTTTACTGCTACAAATGCAAATTACCTGGGGTAGTTCGATCTAATTGTCCTAACTGCAAGGAACTGCCAAAAGGACCTTCAACGGTTTCTTTCAACTGCATCCAATCAACAATTGGCACCGATTTACCCACAATTCCAATATCCGCACACGGTGAATCAGGAATTGCTTATTTAGACACCGCTGCACGTACGAGCGTAGCTGGAAGAGAACTTTTCATCCACCTTTTAAAACATGGCACCAAATTTTTAAAAGTTGAAGCCAACGTAACACTCGCGGATGGTGACACAAATGAACACGAGATATATATATGTGAAACAAATATCATAATTGGTAATCGATTAAGACCCATTAAATTTATCGCCTTACCAAAAGCTACCGGAAATCGGACACTGGGATTGATTTCCTGGAACAAAATGGAATGGTTCTTGACCTAGGACAAAGACTGTGGTATTTCGCTGATCAGCCAACAAAGAAATTCGATTTCTACGACACCACACACACTTAGCTGGTAAAATCCAAGGTCCCAATCAACTTACTTCCTGGTTTAAAAACTTTGACCCCAGATATCACATCGCCGAAAACAAACGCACAAACTCCTATAAGGCAAGCCAATGCTTTCTTAGAATGGTTTAAGGCAATCGAAGTGATGTCTCCCATCGCCGCTACCCCAAAGTCAAAAGTGAATACTAAGATTCATTCGCCAGCTAAACGAAAAGTTGCAACAACTAATAACTATACACCCCATTCGATTCAGAGCATTTTCAACGACGCACTAAGAAATGAAATAACACCAGAGCGAAAACGAGAAAAATCTAGCTTGTTCCCTGCATTAGTGCGTGCAGAAGAGGAGGTATATTCAACTACGTTGCGACGAAGCGAAGACTTTAGATGAAAACGACAGAAATAAATTAAATGAGTTGTTGTTGCAAGAAAAATCCTTGTTTGAAGCACCAACAGAAGCCACCCCATTTGCCGAACACAAAATAAACACAGGTGATCACGAGCCAATAGCAACAACACCTTACAGGCTATCGCCTATCAGAAAGGACCAATTAAAAGAAGAGCTAAGAAGGATGCTTGAAATGGACATAATCGAAGAGAGTGAATCTCCATGGGCTGCTCCAGTGGTATTAATACCCAAGAAAGATCGAAACATACGTGTCTGTATAGATTACAGAAAGCTTAATAGCATAACAGTACCGGATAAATATCCGCTACCTAGGATAGACGATTTACTGCATTCAACTATAAAAACCAAATTTAAGAGTACTTTGGATCTTCAAACTGGATACCATCAGATACAAATTTATGAAAGGGATGTGGAAAAGACCGCGTTTATAACACCATTTGGCCTATTCCAATTTAAACGAATGCCTTTTGGCCTCCGAAATGCTCCGGCTACATTCCAAAGGCTTATGGATAAATTCCGGAAAGGAATTCCTAGTGCCTTTATATTAATTTATCTTGACGACATAATACTTTGCTCAGATAGTTTTGAAGAACATTACAGTGACCTTAAGAATTCAAACTAAAAGTTAACCGAACTAAGTCACATATCTGCTGTTCCGAGGTCAAATACTTAGGACACATTATCACAGATCAAGGTTTCCAAGTTAACCCAGAAAAGGGTTCAGCAATTACAAACTGACCAGAACCAAAAAATGTTAAACAAGTACTTTCATTTCTGCAAGCTTGCTCTTGGTACCGACGATTTATAAAAAATTTTGCGGATGTATCAAAGCCCTTAAGTAACCTGACAAAGAAAACTGTCGTATGGAATTGGGGCAAGGAAGAAAAAGACGCATTTGAAACGCTAAAAAAATTATTAACTTCTGCACCCATACTACGACAAGCGCAAGAAAATCAACCCTTTGCATTAAAAACAGATGCTAGCAAGTACGCTCTCGGGGCAGTTCTTGTCCAGGGGGAGAAAGAGAATGAACATCCCATCGAATACGCTTCGAGACTCCTCACAGCTGCTGAACGTAATTACTCGACAACAGAACGTGAAGCCCTTGCTATTGTGTGGGCTGTCAATAAATTTCGAGGATACATTGAAGGCGGCGAAATAACTCTTAAAACGGACCATCAACCTCTGAAATGGCTGATGAGCTTAAAATCACCGTCTGGAAGACTGGCACGATGGGCACTACAACTGCAGCCTTATAATTTTGACGTGGTTTATACACCCGGTAGGGTTAACTGCGTGGCGGATATGTTATCTAGGCCACAGTGTGCTGACATAGATCATACTGATCCCGGATGCGACATTTGCAACTTCCAAATCGATTTACCTGCAAGGAATGCAGAAGAAATTCGCGAAGCTCAACTGAAAGATGAACAACTTAAAGTTATCATCAAAATCTTTCGAACAAAGCGACGAAAATCTAGTAAGGTGGACTTCCCGCGGATACCTATTAAACGATGGCATCTTATACAGGTACTCACCAGAATCTGCGCAGCTAGTAATCCCGGCCCTAGAGCGGGAATCTATCTTAAAACATCATCACGATGAAAAGACTTCAGGTCACTATGGCGTTGATCGGACCCTAGCTCGAATTGCCGCTCGATATTATTGGCCTGGTATGCGAGATAGCGTAACAAAACATATAGCAAATTGCCTCGCTTGTCAACGCTATAAACCAAGCAACATGAAACCTTGTAGCCTACTCCAAACGGTATCAAGTAACCAACGTTTTGAAGTAATAGGAGCTGACTTATTTGGATCATTACCGATAACAGAAGATGGTTACCAATGGATCTTGATAGCTGAAGACCTAGCAAGCAGATGGGTAGACATTTTTCCGCTAAAAGAAGCAACCGCTGAAAACTGTGCCATGACGTTACTACAAGAAGTTTTCCTACGCTATGGTATAGCAAGGCGCCTATTAACAGATAATGGACCCCAGTTTATATCAGCGTTAATGTAAGAATTAGCTGATTATCTCGGCATCCAGCAAACCTTGACTCCTGTCTACCACCCAGAAGCCAATCCCGTGGAAAGGAAGAACAGAGATTTGAAGACCCAACTAGGAAATTATAGTAGGCAACAACCACACAACTTGGGCCGAAAATCTTCCTGCAATTAGGTTCGCGATGAACACGACCAAATGCCAGAGCACCGGCTATACAGCTTCATATCTTACATTCGGGCGAGAACCTAGAACAATTGACGACGTCACACATGATCTTCGCCCAATAAAACAAAACAATAACTTCGCTCCGCAAATCATTCCGAGATTGGAAAAGATATCAAAAACCGTAAAAGATGCTCAAACAAAGACCGAAAAAACACAAGACCGCAACAAACGCCATGTAGACAAAAGGCGAAGGAAGCAGACTCCTTTAAGGATAGGAGACCAGGTTTTGGTTACCACTCATACTCTTAGTAAAGCCTCTAAGAGAATCACTTCTAAATTCATGCCCAGACGAGACGGTCCTTACGTTATCATAAAACAGATCGGAGGTTCAACTTATCAAGTAGCATCAAAAGATGACCTCACAAGGCCTTTGGGGACATACCATGTCTCCTCAATAACCAAATATCGATCATCAATATCCAAATTAAATGACGAACCAGTTCAACCATTACGAAGGCGCGGACGCCCGAAGACGACAGAGCCAACATCCAGTCCTGCCGCATCATCGAGACCATCTCAGCGCCAGAGGGGGAGATTGTAACAAAACATAACTTCATAAAATTTTGTTATAAAAAGAATATTGTAACCCGTAACCTAATTTTAATGAATTTTGTTATAAAATGAAAAATTTATCTTTATTTATCAATAATGAACTTTTGTAAAAATATTTGTAATATAATATATATATTTCCTATTGTATTGGCAACCCTTAAATAATAAACAGCCAGAGAGCTTTAACACAAAAAGCTTTTCTCGAAAAAGCTCACCTCTTCACTTCGAAGAAGGGTATAAAAGCCGAGCACGATCAAAGCCAAAGTCACTCAGGTTTGGTATTTCGCTGTCACAGTCGGGTAATCCACTGAAAGGAAAAATATCACACTTGAGCTGATTTTAGTACGACGGTCAGGTTTTTTTTCTACCGTCTACAGTAAATCTGAACAAATTTTTGGAACTAAATATACTACTTAACTTTGTACTGAATAAATATAAAATTTTAAGCAAATATAGAATATTAACTTTTGTAAAAAGTGGGTTTTCCTTATTCCCTATTTTTTTTTTATACAACTACCTTTGTTGGGTTGCCGGTTCAGCGTATTGCTGCGGTTTTCGAACAGCACAACTCGCGGCAGAGAATCCAACAAAGCGGCGTTTTCTTGAGTGAGAGTTCCTACTTTGCCCTCTCCTACGATCCCTGCGAGAGCCAAAGTCTCGTGTTACAATTTTGATTTCGGAAATTCGATAGCTTCTTCTATGTTTTTAAAGGTGATCTCTTTGTTTTGTATAATTTTGTCTATTGTATTTATTTCAATATTTGATAGAATATAGGAGTTTACAACGTTAGCTTTTGCCCCGTATAGGGCATAACCTATGTTTGTTATTTCATTAACTAAATCTAACTTATATTTAATGTTAAACAGAAATTCTTCTAACAATCTGTCATTATTCTTTACGTATTTGTTTATTTCATTAGTCTGGTTTTTTAATTCATTTAACTTATCAATTACTAATCTATTTATGATTACTTGCCTATTGTTGTTGTCCAATACGTTATTAATTTTTTCCTGTATAATTTGGAAGTCATGGCTATCTGGGTTGCCGGATATCCATTTCCAGGCACTTCCTATAAAATCTAACGACCTTTTCTGGGGATGGTTGGGAATCAAACGTGTAATATGGGATCTGATAAAGGATATTTCTTCGGTGAGAAGGTAATAACTTGAATGGGAGGTTTGCAGGTTTGCTCTTAAAGATGACTCTATGGTATCAATGGCTAGTACAAATTTTGAAAGCTCAATTTCGTGTATAATTTTGAATGTTCCTGCCTGAAGTCGGCATGTTCCGGTGTTAATTGTCAGTAGTTGTGAGTTCGTATAGTCTAGTATTTGTACGTTTGCCAAAGAAGTATGAATGAGGTATCTGAAATAAAGAGAGTTAGAAAAGATTTTTTAGCTAGGTTTTTATATGGGATTTGTGGATTTCTTTGCCTGATTGGGTTATCACTGTAGTCTTTTTATTCTCTTTGACAATTTCTTTAGTATATTTCTTTGTCAGTTTAGAACCCAATCTTTTATTTTTGTTGACGTAGATTTCGTCGCCGGGTGAGAAATCCTTAATTGGAGGTTTGTCTTTATTATGATAGGCCAGATCATTATCTTGTTTCGCTTTTAACCGATTCTTGTTCTCTGCATAGGTTTTTTGAATATGAGATGCGTCGGAGCCAGTATTCCTGCTGAAAAATAAATCTACCGGTTTTTTCTTTGTTACGGAGTGAACTGAAAAGTTGTAAGCGTTAATAGCCGCTTCTAATAGTTCCGTGAAGGATGTGTGCAGCTGTTCGTTCTTAAGGCATCGCATGATTTCCGCAAGGGTCGAGTGGAATCGTTCCACTTGACCATTTGATGTGCTCGTATAGGGAGGTGTTTTATGCACCGGAATACCGAATTCGTTTTCGAGCATGAAGGTTATAGGAGTGGAGCTGAATGACTTTTCGTTCCCGAAAACTATGGTTTTAGGGATACCGTATCCAAAGATGATTTTTCTCAGTGGCTTCCTGATGTCTTCTATCGCCTTTGATTGATTTTTTTTGACTTGGACATATTTGGAAAATTTGTCTATTGACGTGAGTACCAAGTTTCCTTCGGTTGAGAAAATATCTACGTGAACAATCTGCCCCGGATATTCTGGAATAGGTGTGGCTTGGATTTCTACTTTGCTGGGATGGCGATCATATTTATTTTCTTTACAGACCGAACAGAGTTTAGTTATTCGTTTAATTTTGCGAGACATAGAGGGGAAGTAGTATTTTTCTAATATTTGTACTTTATTTTCGCGATCGTTTCTGTGCGCGCGTTGATGTGTGTTAATGATGATTTCTTCCTGCTTGTTTTCGTCAACTATGTCTTCGACTAATGTTCTGGAGAACTTAATACGGTAGTTATTAAAATATAAGTTATAAATTTCCTGTATTATACCCATAACTCTTTCTTCTGTCTTAATGCAATTGGTAACTGTGGGGTTCAATATTTTTTTTTAAATTTCAATTATATTGTCGTTATTATAAAAAGGTTCTGTGATTATATGATGATGGTATGTGGGGAATACTATCTGAAATTTTTGATTAGAGGGGTTGCCAAGGTTTAAGAAAATCTGGTTTTTAAAAGCATTAATAGGACAGTCGCTGCTATATATCAGGTTATGGGAAGAGCTTTCATCGCTGTGTATGGTTGGTGTGAGACTGTTTACTTCTGCTCTAATAGGTGGTCTTGAAAGCGCATCTGCCACGACGTTCATTTTCCCCAGCTTGTACTTAATTTCGTGATTATATTCTTCTAATAGTGCTTTCTACCTTTTCAATTTGGTGTTGTTGTTTTTGTTGCTAAGGGAGTATGTGAGGGGCTGGTGGTCGGTGTAAATTAAGACTTTTGTCGAACCGTATAGATAATTCCTTAGAGTATTAAGAGCCCAGATTATAGTGAGCATTTCTTTTTCATTCGCCGCGTAGCTTTCCTCGGTTTTATTTAACGTTTTGGAAATGAACGTAATGGGCTTATTATTCTGGGATAAAACGGCTCCTAGAGCGTAATTTGATGCATCAGTTACCAATTCAACATCTTTCATGAAGTCTGGGTATATCAAAATTTTTTCCTCTGAAGTCAAAGAATTTTTAATTTTTTGAAAAGCTTCTTTAGCTGCATCGTTAAGATGAATGTTTTTTTTGCTTGAAAGGATTTTGGACAGGCGTCCGTCCTCCCCTCTTAAAAGAGTCGTTATGGGTTTTGCCAATTTGGCATAATCCCTAATGAATTTTCGATAGTACCCTGACATGCCCAGAAACGGGCGAAGTTCTTTCAGGGTTTGAGGATATGGGACATTTTGTATCGCCTTAACCTTTTCTGGGATCGTCTTTATTCCATCAGATGAAATGACAAAACAAAGGAATTCCACACTTTGTTTGTAGAATTCACATTTGTCCAGTTGTACTTTCATGTTTGCAGCTTGTAGCGTACGAAAGACTGTCCGGACATTTTGTTCATGTGTTGACTCGTCTTGACTAAAGATGATTATGTCGTCTATATAGACGTAGCATATTTTCCCAATATGCTCTCGAAGGATGTCGTCAAGTGCTCTCTGAAAAATTGATGGAGCATTTTTGAGTCCAAACGGCAATCTCGTGAACTCATACTTGCCGTTATTGACCGAGAAGGCCGTTTTTCCAATATCAGATTCTTTTAACGGGATCTGATGAAATCCGCTTTTTAGGTCGATTACAGTGAACCATTTGTTTTGGCCAAGCTGTGAAAGGACCTCATTTATCTGTGGGATCGGGCATCGGTCGGCCACAGTTATGTTATTTAATTTCCTGTAATCTATTACGAGCCTGTACTTTTTCTCACCGGAAGCATCGGGTTTTTTTTGGAACAATCCATACCGGTGAATTGTATGGTGACCGTGAAGGTCTAATGATGCCGTTGTCTAGCAGATTTTTTACTTGCTTCTCTACCTCATCCTTTAGAGACATGGGATAGGGGTAAAATGTAGAGTAAACAGGATCGTTAGATGATGTGTTTATTTCGCCTTTGACTATAGTTGAGTAGGTTAATTTTTCGTCGGGTTCATCGAAGAGTTTTGGAAAATCGTGCACAATTTTAGTTATAAAGGGTCCGCCATCTAACGTTTTTTGCCTACACGATCGGTCCAATTTTTAAGCACATTATCGATTGTGTGCAGCTGTATTTCACCAATGGCTTCAGGAATATTGTCCTTTAAAGCGTCAATTGTCTCTGGCTTGTCGGCGTAACACTTATCTTTTACGGCACCCCACAAATAATAGTCCAACGGTGTCAAATCGCAGCTCCGAGGTGGCCAAACGACATCAGCCCTGCGGCTGATAATGCGATCTTCAAAAACAGGGCGCAAAACATCGAGTGTAGCTTCGGCTGTGTGGCACGTAGCGCCGTCCTGTTGAAACCAAATGTTGCCACAATCCTCCTCTTCACTTTTTGTGAACAAAAATTCGTTCAACATGGCCCGATAACGATCGCCATTGACTGTAACGGCCACTCCTTGCTCATTTTCGAAGAAAAATGGCCCAATAATGCCTCTGGACCAAAATTCGCACCAAACAGTGACTCGTTTTGGGTGTATCGGCTTTTCAATGTATGCGTGCGGGTTTTCTGTGTCCCAAATGCAACAATTTTGCTTGTTTACATACCCGCCAAGATCAAAATGAGCTTCATCTGAAAAAATGATTTTTTTTTGGCAAAATCGGCATCTTCTCTAAGTCGATCGCAGGCCCACTTAGCGAAGCGAAAACGCATTGGATGGTCAGTTGGCTTCAACTCCTGAACCAATTGGACTTTGTATGGCGTCATACCAAGGTCTTTATGATTGTTGAGAACGACGGTGAATTGATGTTGATGGCGCTTCACGCACACTTTTTGCCACAGCAGCAATATTCTCGGGTGTACGCACTGTTTTTGGCTTTTCATGCTTTGGTTTATCAATGAGGATGCCAGTTTCTTTCACTTTTTTCACAAGATAACGAACATACGGAGCTGACGGTGCTTTTCTTCTTCCAAAATCCGTGCGCAATTTTCGCACACATTCTGCAACATTACCATGATCCTCAAAGTAATGTCGCAATATTTCCCAGCGTTGTTCAAGCGTATACACAACCATATTCGTTCAGCGGAAGGATAAAACTAATTATCTGTCAAATCAGACATGAGCTAAGTATTACCATTCACGAAATAAGCACTAGTTGAAAAAAAACGTTAGATGGCGGACCCTTTAGATTGTTTTTGTTTTGAAGACATGTGGTTGGTTCGAATATTAATTGAATTCACGGACTGAGAAACTAACCATGTAGTTATCTTGTGTATGTATTACTGCCGAAAGATTTTTAAGGCTATCGTTTCCCAGGATAGCATTAAAAGACTTAAGTTCGGGCATAAGGAACAATTTTATTTTTATTTCTTTTAAGACAAATAGGTTTACAAAGGTATGATGAGTAATTAATACATTTCCTCCAACGGAATTGGCATAGAAGGGGGTTTCATTAGGACAGGAATTTTTGATAAGCGAAGACTGAATGTAATTTTTATTGGAGCCCGTATCTACAAGAACCTTTAGAATTCGTCCGCTCTTCGTTGCGCATTCAAAATAAGGCAGCGAAGAGTCAGTTAATCTAAAAAAATGAATATCAGTTAGTTCATTTGGACATTCAGGGTCTTCGTTTTCAGGGTCTCTCTTACTGCTAAATCAGCACATCGTAGTTTCTCACGAACGGAACTCAGAATTGCAATCGTTGCAGGTGTCTGGTGTCATCGAATGTCTGCCTGGGAACTGATGGGTTGCGCGTGTTAGATATCGGTGCGCGTGTTGCTGACTCAGTTTGCACTGTTGATAGAATTATTCGTTAACTTACACATCAGACTTAAGCTAAGATTAGACGACGTGTAAAAAACACATAATTGTGTACCCGTGACGTCCAAGAGTTCAATATAAAAGTTCAATATACGAGTTGCACATTTAGTACGTGGTGCCAATATGGCGAACTGCATAATGTGTGTATTACACGATATGTGTATTGTGTAAAAAAAAAACCGCATAAAAAGATGTGGTCTAGGCGGTCGCATATAATGTGGTTACAAATGCGTACATAAAATTTGCTCCATATTTTTGTGTAGATTACACTACATGTAAACATATGATACATTACAGATGACAGACTAATTACCTAACAAACAGACGACAAGATCATACGAGAACGAAGATAAAAGAAGACACACAAACATATACAGCACCACCGGTTACCAAACACGCGATACAACGATCGAGTGATAACGAGTCACTTTTTCCCTTTTGAGTGAATTTTTTCACTTTGCATCAGGCAACAGACAACACACTGTACTAACGGTAAACAAACATACAATACGACGAATATACGAGAGCTAGTCCCTTTCCCTTTCTTGATGTAAATTCGTGTGTGTTTCAGTTTGGCGTCAACCAGCGAACGAGAAGGTCCCTGTGAATTAAAAGTGAAAATTAAGACTCCCTTATTCTTAAATCTCAATGTCGTTTTTTTATTTATTTTGTAATTTTAAAAATCCCACAAATTGGGCTCTCAACCGGAATAATTTTTTGAGGATAATTAAATCCACAATCGGGAAAATTTTTTAAGGATCATGAAATCCTCAAGCGGGATTGTGTTAGCGAGTTATTCATTTCAAATAAACATTTTTTTGTTAAAAAAAAACAACACAAATTATCAGAAGAGACAAAAAAATAAAAATAAATAAATAAACAATCAAATTAAACAAATAGAAAAAAAAGTGATCAACGTGTGCTTGTGCCGAAAACCCAACAACAACAGGAGTATACCGTCCACAGGGAAGCAGCCGCTGTCGGAACAAAATCGGAAGAAAACAGAAAGGAGAGAGGGAAGAAGTGAAATATCGCAGCTGTGGGGCAAGTAATTTTTTTGTAATCTCTTTCGCTGGTTTTTTTTAATTTTTTTTCCTTTAAGAAGGAAGAAAATCAGGACGATTTCGTTGCAGCAATCGTGTCCGCCAACAGTAACGCAAAGGTTGTCGTGCAATCTAACAACGAGTCGAATACGTCGGCTAATCACGTGGTAATAACAACGTCCAACACAACAGCAGAAGTGGCAGCTGCGACATTTGGGTCGGAGGCAATTGTCGTCACCTCATCGACAGCGTCAACACCAAACTATTGGGCAAATAGCAGCAATAGCAGCAAACGTCAAACACAGCCGCGTCTGAGGCGCTAGGGATCTTTACGTTGCGAGACTTGGACTCGTTGCTTTCTTTTGGTGGAACGGGATACCCCTACATTAATCGATAGATCCAAGAGTTTGAGGACAGTGCAGCGATGGTTAGTTGAAATGAGGTACAGAAATTTATCTACGCAAAACAACTTTTAAGTGGTGCCGCAAAAAAGTTTGTTCGCAGTTAGCAAGGAATCAATGGCTGGAACTCCTTAAAGTCCGCATTGAAAGCCGAATTTGGAAGTGCACCCTCGACTGCAGAAGTTCATCGCTCGTTAGACACGCGGAAAAAACAAACTGTTGAATCTTTTGTGGAGTATCTTTATGCTCTGATGGAAATAGTTCGACCGATAAATCTAGATGAAGAAGCGAGAAGTTTTGAAGAGGATAATAAGAGAATATGTACCGAGTAAAACCAAGGACTCGCCCGTAGAGATGAAATTTTGAAATTCCAGTGTTTCAAAGACCGAGAAGGTTGTCGTTCACGGATAAAACGGTGGTACGAGAGTAGATTGATAAGTGGTTGGCGGAAAAAATCATACAGCCAAGTACGTCGGAGTACGCATCACATATTGTACCATATCCAAGAAAGGCGGAACGAAAAGACTGTGCTGCGATTATCGAATGCTGAACGCTAAGATATCTTCCCTATGGTGCTAATGGATGATATGTTGGAACGTCTATAAGGTGCGCAGGTGTTCACGACCTTAGATTTGGAGAATAGCTTTTTCCACGTTCCGGTCCAAGCAACTTCACGGAAATATACGTCGTTCGTGAGACCAGAAGGACAGTTCGAGTTTCTTTACGTGCCATTTGGAATTTCAAACTCACCCGCAGGTACATCTACGCGGTACTATTTGAACTTTAGTACAGGCCGGAATAGTCGTTGTTTATATGTATGATTTGATCATTCCATTCGTCGACGAGGATGAAAATATTAAGAAGCTGACGTTGGTGCTGCAAGTAGCTTCGGAGTACGGTCTACGAATAAAATGGAAAAAACTGCCAGTTCCTGAAGAGGACAGTTGAGTACCTTGGGTATATTATCGAGAACAGCACGCTAGTGTAGTGTACGCACCAAAACAAAAGAACATACTTCTTACACATTGTACAATACACATTTCAACAGTCACAAAAACTAAACACTGGACGGCGCACGCCAAAGTGCTGACACCATAAGAAGACAGGCAGAAAGAATTAGAACATAAATATTACAATGTTCACTGCCCAAGTCTATCGACAGATGTGTGTCATAAATAGCATATAATGTCACGCTGCATAACACTTAACGTGTCATCTGAGAAGTGGCTCTTTGTGCGGATACAATGTAGTGCATTAAATGTTTGAGAATAGGAACATAGCCGAAACATGATGGCATGCGACCTATTTGATATCGATTTGCATTGGGAATGCTTAAAGGAAATTAGTATATAAAGACCAACCTATTGAAAATAAAGACAGATTCAACTAGACCACAAATCGACTTGTTTATCTTTCCTTAGTTAGCACATAGATTTTCATATACCGCACTTTAAACTATACATGGCGATCCTGCCGACTCGCATGATTCCATGACAATTTGCATCGTGGTTCTGCGAAGTACGATCCAGAGAAGAAAGCCTAACATTTTGATACTGCGAAGCTGATTCCACCACTAATGACAGAAGAATACACATCAGGAGAGGTCGTAGGTGTACCAAAATACACGCCAACAGCAGAGACATCAGGCTCTAAGAAGCTGACCATAGATGGATATAAAAAAACGACAGTTGCGAAATCAGGAAACAAGAATAACCAAGATCCAAAAAATACAAATAATAACGCCCAAGAAAAAGAGGGTAGGTAAGAAGTATAGGGTTTTCCAATAAGGACTCGACACCTTTTTTTTTAAATAAAACGCAAACCGTTTGAGATATTTCAAAAACTTTATTATCGGCTTGAAGTACAATCAAAACATTTATGAATGGAACTCGACTTCGTTCATATGGCCACCGCGGGCACGTTTGCAGCGGTCGATTCGTTGGAACCAATTTTCAACGACTCTGCAAAACATTTCGGCCGAAACTGCCGCTATTTCGCGTTCAATGTTGGCTCTGAGCTCTTCCAACGTCGTCGGCGTGTTGGCATAAACCAAATACTTAACGTAGCCCCACAGAAAATAGTCAAGCGGAAAATCGCTCGAACGAGGCGGCCAATCGACTGGCCCATTTCTTGAGATAACACGTTCACCATACTTATTCTTCAATAAATCGATTGTAGCGTGTGCTGTGTGTCCTATTGAAACCACATGTCGTCCAAGTCCATATCTTCCACTTCGGGCCAAAAATAATCGGTGATCATGGCGCGAGAACGCTGACCATTCACAGTAACGTGACGATCGTTATCGTCGATGCAAAAGATGGCCCAATAACGCCGCGGGCATGCAAACCGCACCAAACAATTATTTTTTGTGGATGATGTGGTGATTCATGAAGCACATGTGGATTTTCACCCGACCAATAACGCATATTTTGCTTATTGACGAATCCATTGAACCAAAAATGAGCTTCGTCACTGAAGATGATTTTGCGATGAAATTCATCATCTTGGCGCATCTTCTCCAGAACCCAATTGGAGAAAGTTCGTCGCTTCAAATGGTCCATCGTCTTCAATTCTTGAGTCAGCTTGATCTTGTATGTGTGTAAACCAAGATCCTGGCGCAAAATACGCCATAATGTGGTCTAAGCGATGCCCAATTCTTGAGAACGTCGTGTAATTGACTGATTTGAATCATTTGCTACGGACGCCTGAACGGCAGCGATATTTTCGACACTTCGACCAACCCGTTGTCTCACTGACAGGGCAACATCACACAACGAATATTTAGACTCAAATTTGTGCACTAAACTTGTTATTGCCTGTCTACTAATTATGACCGAAACTTGGAGTTAACGCTCTTAAAGTTGCAGTCACCGACTCCGAATTTCGGTAGAAAATTTTTATAATTTGCAGACGTTGCTCGTTCGTGTACTTTACCATGATGAAAATGTTTAGTTTACTGAATAAATTGACAGTGACAGTTTGATGATTAGTGAAAGAGTGCGTTCACAAATTAAATTCAAAGTTATCAAGTCCCTATTGGAAAACACTTTATAAAGAAATGGCGTCTGGTCGTAGATTTCCGTAAATTAAACGACAAAATCGTTAATGACAAATTTCCACTAACAAGAATTGAAGACGTACTAGACATATTTGGAAGGGCTAAATATTTTTCCACACTAGACATGACAAGTTCATTCCACCAAATACCACTAGATAAGAAACCAAGACCATTAACAGTGTTCTCCACACAAGACGGACATTACCAATTCAAAAGACTACCATTCGGATTAAAAATATCCTCTAATAGTTTCCAAAGAATGCTAACGATAGCATTAAGCGGCTTAGAATCTAACGCTTTCCTCTATGTAGATGACATTATTTTTGATGTAGTCTAAAACAATATAATGATAACCTAATTAGTGTATTTGACAAACTAAGACATTACAATCTTAAAGTAAATGCTAGCAAGTGTTATTTTCTGAAATCTGAAGTTATATATTGTGATAACCACTCAAATGTGAGCAGCGACATCTAGCAGAAAATGTCGAAACTCGAAGACTAGAAGGTTTCGATACTGGATTAGCAACTGGAGAGTAGAATCGAATTTTCTAGCAAATTGGAAATTGTATGGGACGCTGGATGGCGAGGATTGTTCTCGAAGTATGTCATTCGAGTATAAATACCAGCATCCCAAAGGTATGCAGATCAGTTCCAAAGTTGAATTTGAAGTGTTAATTAGAAGAAGTGATTAAGTGGTTTAAGGAAAAGATAAGAAAAGTATAAGTGGTTGAGAAATTGAATTGTACTGAGAGAAAGAATTAAATAGTGAATTGTAACTGTACTGAATAAAGGGATTTGTATTGAAAAGAATAAGTTCTATCATTTGTACCCACACAAACATTTTACATTGGTGTCAGAAGTGGGATAGGACTTATTGTGTGTAAAAAAAAAAAAAAAAAGTGTTTTCTGACTATTTGAAAAAGCTAGAATGGGTCGAAAACTATTGCAGTTGACCCTCGTCCAACTCAAATCCGAGTTGAACAAGAGAAGCCTCAGCGCCAGTGGAGGAAAAAGTGACCTGGTGCTCCGACTTCAGGAGGCTTTGAACAACGAGGGACATGATCCTGATGCATATTCCTTTGATGTTGACGAGGATGAACAGACAAATACCGGCAATGACATGGCTGCGATGATGCAACTCCTCTTGTTAAATCTGGAAGAACAGAAGAACAGTCTCGAACAGAAAAAGGACGGTCTTCAACAGAAGTTGGATGAACAAAAGAATAGTCTAGAACAAAAACTGGAAGAACAAAATAACACTCTCCAGCAAAAATTCGAAGAAATCGATGACAAATTTGAAAGAATAGAGAAGAACGTTGATGACAAATTTGATAGAATAGAGAAGAACGTTGATGACAAATTTGATACAATAGAGAAGAATGTTGGCGAAAAATTCGAAGAAATGGACAGCAAAGTTCAGCAACTGGCAAAAGAGCTCGACACAGTGCGAAAACAGAAACTGCGAGAATGTTCTTTAAGCGGTCCAAGGAGAAAAGATTTGAAGCCTCCCTCATTCGATGGCCAGACCTCATGGTCTACTTATAAGAAGCAGTTTGAAATGGCTGCCTGTGCAAACGACTGGGACAATGAGGAAAAATGCTTTGCCCTAACAATGGCCTTGCACGGTCCTACAGCAGAATTGTTACAAACAGTAGACATCGAAAAACATAAAGATTATGTGACTTTAGTACAGGCTATAGAGAAACGGTTTGGGGATAGCCACATGCGGGAAGTTTACAAGGTTCAATTGCAAGGCCGTATGCAGCAACGAGGAGAAACACTGCAACAGCTCCAAGCAGACGTGAGTAGACTGGCACATTTGTCATATCCCACCGCAGGCCAAGAAATAATCGACGAAATGGCAAAGGACGCATTCATCAGGGGAATTGCAGATTTGAAGCTACAATCAGCAGTAAGGATGGCCGGGAAAAGAACCCTTGCTGAAGCACTTGCCTTTGCTCTGGCGATGGAAGCATCCAATCAGGCTTCCAAAGGAATGCATTTCGTAAGGGAAATAGTATCTGGTGAATGCTCCTGCTCAAGACCAACTACTATGCAACGAAATATCCCGCGGGAGAGCCGAAGAATGCGCTGCTGGAACTGCGATAAAGTAGGACATTTGCAAGGGCATTGTAAAGAACCGGTACGACGAGAAGGCTGTCTGCACTGGGGTTACAGGCAAATAGAAAGAAAAACCGGCAGAAACGGCTACCAAGAAACCGGTCAAATTTCCAGAAGCCATCAGTTAGGAAATGTTTACTTCGCGGGGCAGAAGTCTGTAGCAGAAGTTGACTCCAGGGTAATTATCCCAGTCTCACAGGTAAAACAATGCAACGAAAGCCTTCCAGCAGAAGTAGTCAGTGGTAAAGAAGCGAAAGAACAGGCAACTATCCAAACGATCAGGACTGAGCCAATAGAGAGTTGGAGTATAGACGAAATCCGTTCCTCCCAACAGGCAGACAATGACATCGAACCAATATTGGCCTGGAAAGAACACGAGGAAAGACCAAGCTGGCAGCAGATATCAGATCGGAGCCAAACTCTGAAGGCATACTGGGCACAGTGGGACTCGCTTTTTGTGCAAGATGGATTGCTGAAGAGAAAATGGGAAAGTGCAGATGGGACAACATCTCGTATGCAGCTAATTATGCCACGGTCCAGAGTCAACCAAGTGCTCCATGAAATACATGACGGAATCTCAGGAGGCCATTTGGGAATAAATAAGACGTTGGAAAAGGTAAGGGAACGTTTCTATTGGCTAAGCGCTAAACAAGATGTCGAGAATTGGTGCAAAAAGTGCATAAGATGTGCGGCTACCAAGGGCCCAAAAGTAAAGCCACATGGACAAATGCAACAATACAATGTCGGAGCACCTTTCGAACGAATAGCCATCGACATCGCTGGGCCGTTTCCCGAAACCTTTAATGGAAACCGATATACTCTCGTAGTCATGGATTACTTCAGTAAGTGGCCGGAAGTGTTTGCCATCCCAAATCAAGAGGCTAAGACCGTAGCCGAACAGATAGTCAACAACTGGGTGAGCAGATTTGGGGTCCCAATGGAGCTGCACTCTGATCAAGGGCGAAACTTTGAATCAAAAGTCTTCCAGGAAATATGCCAATATTTGGGAATAAGAAAGACAAGGACAACGCCACTACACCCTCAATCTGATGGAATGGTCGAGCGATTCAATCGGACCTTGAATGAGCATCTAACTAAGGTTGTCAGCAACTGCCAGCGGGATTGGGATCGACACATACCCCTCTTCTTAATGGCCTACCGAAACGCGGTCCATAGCTCAACAGGGCACACACCATCCGAGATCTTATTTGGTCAAACAATTCGGTTGCCAAGTGAAGCAAAATTCGGATCCCCACCGACGGAGCCCAAAGAGGTGAACGAGTACGTGAATGACTTACGCAGCAGGATTCGTAAATTGCATGAAGACACCAGAGAAAAGATGAAGCTAGCAAGCAGCCGCATGAAAACTAGGTACGATATCAAGGCGAAATCTTCCGGTTTCAACGAAGGAGATCTGGTTTGGCTGTATAATCCTCAGCGTAAGAAAGGCAAATCACCAAAATTGCAACAGGACTGGGAAGGTCCATACAAGGTGATAACCCGCATTAATGACGTTGTCTACCGGATCCAGCGTGGGCATCGAGGAAAATTTAAAGTGGTCCATTTGGATAGAATGTGTCATTTCAACGGGATGCTGAATGACGAAGTTGTTCGGGACGAACAACTGTAGGGAGGGAGCAATGTGATAACCACTCAAATGTGAGCAGCGACATCTAGCAGAAAATGTCGAAACTCGAAGACTAGAAGGTTTCGATACTGGATTAGCAACTGGAGAGTAGAATCGAATTTTCTAGCAAATTGGAAATTGTATGGGACGCTGGATGGCGAGGATTGTTCTCGAAGTATGTCATTCGAGTATAAATACCAGCATCCCAAAGGTATGCAGATCAGTTCCAAAGTTGAATTTGAAGTGTTAATTAGAAGAAGTGATTAAGTGGTTTAAGGAAAAGATAAGAAAAGTATAAGTGGTTGAGAAATTAAATTGTACTGAGAGAAAGAATTAAATAGTGAATTGTAAGTGTACTGAATAAAGGGATTTGTATTGAAAAGAATAAGTTCTATCATTTGTACCCACACAAACATTTTACAATATTTAGGTCATTTAATAACAAGTAATGGAATAAAAACAGATCCTTCCAAATATAAAACAATAGAAAGTTATCCAACACCAACAAATTCAGACGAGGTCAGGAGGTTTGTAGCGCTCTGCAATTATTACAGGAGATTCATACCAAATTTTGCAGAAATTGCAAAAAGTCTTAGTTCCCTGTTAAAAAAAAAACAGCCATTCATTTGGTCAAACGAATGCGCGACAGCATTCATAGATTTAAAACAAAAATTAATCAACCCTCCAATTTTACAATATCCAAATTTTGACAAACCTTTTATAGTTACAACTGACGCATTAGGTGCAGTGCTCTCACAAGGTGAAATAGGTAACGATTTGCCAATTTCGTATGCTAGCAAATCTTTACAAAAACATGACATAAACAAACCAGTCATAGAAAAGGAACTGCTAGCAATCCATTGGGGAATACATTTTTTTAGACCATATCTGTATGGAAAGAAATTCGTAGTAGTTTAATTTCGTTGTTTGCAAATAAGAATCCATCTTCGAAGATGACGAGAATCAGACTTAGACTTATCAGATTACGATTTTGAAATTGGGTAAAAGCGGTGCGAGAAGTTCTCGAAAGGGAAGAATATGAGGATTTCTTTATAAGATCGGGAATCTTGTTCAAAGACACTGTCAAGGAGTTAAAAGGGCTACCTGAGACCGATTGATAAGGAGGATCACGTCGACCACGTTGGACCAATGGAGCAAACCACAAGCAGTACAATCATATTCTTGTGGTGGTCGACACATTTTCATAATTCGTTTGGCTCCATCCAACGAAGAGTACTGAAGCCAGTTGGCCGACTGAAGAGACAAGCCAATGTCTTTGGGAACCCTCGTTGGATTATCTTAGACAGCGGTGAAGGCGTCACATCGAATTATTGTCCCAATGCTGTCGGAGGCTTGCCAAGGACACGCTGAGCGCTGGTATCAACATGTAGACAAGGTGCAACGAATTCTAAATAATTCACCATCACGAAGTACGAAGTTTACCCCTTTCAGAATACTCACTGGCTTGGTAATGAGGCTTCCTGACTACGCAGACCTTCGCGAGTGGCTTGAAGATGCAGCTGTTCGAGAACTGGATTCAGAAAGAGAAGAAGTACGTGAAAGTGTTCGAGAAAATATTTATGCAGTTAAAGGGGAAAATAAATAAAATTTTAATATTGTAAATCACGAGTACCCGAACAGGTCTATGAGCTGAATGAGTTGGTCGCAATCAAGCGCACTCAGTTTGGAGAAGGCATGAAGCCACGGCCTAAATATTTTGGAACTTACAAGATAACCAGAATACTTAATCACGGAAGGTATGAAGTCCATACAATTGGAGATCACTAGGGATCTTTGCGGACAAACACAGTTGCTGGGAACATGAAAAAATTGAGCATTTCATTCGGGTCGAATGAGCTGTCAGGATAGCCGAATGTGGGATCGGAAGCCTGACGAACACACAATACACTAGACATATTGTGATAACCACTTAAATGTGAGCAGCGACATCTAGATTCAAAGACCAGAAGATTTCGATACTGGAATAACAAAGTCTCGACTGGAGAGTGGAATCGAATTATCTAGCAAATTGGAAATTGTATGCGACGCTGGATGGCGAGGATTGTTCTCGAAGTATGTCATTCGAGTATAAATACCAGCATCCCCAAGGTATGCAAATCAGTTCTAAAGTGAAATTTGAAGTGTTAATTAGGAGAAGTGATTAAGTGGTTTAAGTAAAAGATAAGAAAAGTATAAGTGGTTGAGAAATTGGATTGTACTGAGGGAAAGAATTAAATAGTGAATTGTAACTGTACTGAATAAAGGGATTTGTATTGAAAACACAATCATTTTACAATATGATACATTACAAATGACAGACTAATTATCTAACTAACAGACGACAAGATCATACGAGAACGAAGGCAAAAGAAGACACACAAACATACACAGTATCACCGGTTAACAAACACGCGATACAACGATCGAATGATAACGAGTCACTTTCTCCCCTTTGAGTAAATTTTCTTATTTTGCATCAGTCGACAGACAACACACTGTACTAACGGTAAACAAACATACGATACGACGAATATACGAGAGCTAGTCCCTTTCCCTTTCTTGAAGTAAATTCATGTGCACAATTTATGTCACAGAAGGTCCTTGTGAATTAAAAGTGAAAATTAAAACTCCCTTATTCTTAAATCTCAGTATCGTTTTTTTATTTATTTTGTAATTTTAAAAATCCCACATTTATTCAACAAGAAATCACCTGCATTATGCCATCTTTGCGAAGAATGACCTATTTCCAATATGCCTCACCTGCTTTCCTGCAAAAAAGTTGTCTCAACGTGTAAAAGCATAACAGATCATAACCTCAACTTTCTCCTCTCCAACGTCAATATATTGTAGATAATATTATTCTAGTTTTTAACATCATTGCCGCTCTTAATCCTGAAACCCATATTTAATCTAACACATCTTACTAGGTATTCTTACGTTTTCCTTACTTACTACTTAAACTACCTAGTTGAAAGCCCTTGCAGCTAGCACTAGCCTAAGTAATTATTAACTTTGTAATTTGTTTACACTTTAATAAAATTATAATAATAATAATAATAATAATGCTCTCTCATTTCGCTTTCTGCAAAAAACTATGAAAAATATGAGTAGGTATACAAACGGATTTTGGACTGTTTTTCGTAGATTTTCGTAGTTTTGGACACTAAGCGAACAGATGTAATTATTGCACATTCTTTAGCCTTGTCTTTCAGAGCGAGCGGCACAATGAAGTAGGGGTAACACAACTGAAGTTAATTATGGAGCACATTGACTTAAAAAAATTACGAAGATTTTAATTTCCAGCAAAAGGAATTCAATGCAGAACTAAGTATCTTACAATTCGTTTGCGAAAGAGAAAATTGTAATGATGTTTAAGCTGTTTATTAATATCTTCCGATCATCTCATAGAAGAATGAAGAGCTTTGCAGTTGTCATTTAATTTAGTTTAACTGATTGCAGCTTGGTATGAAATTTACTATATAAGGACGCCAAGCGAACCTAATGTCGTTTTCGTTTGGGCAGTCAGAACGCTTTTTTTTTTGTGTGCTCCTATTTTGATTCCAATGGAGCACTAAAAATTTCTTTGGACTTTTATTTTTTAAATATAATATATTTGCTTATGAATCAATTTGAATACTCAGAATAATAAATTGGCCAAACATAGCCGATTACATGAAAACGGAAATCTAGTTTCACATATACCCAGTTTATCCGACAGCTTAATTTGCGTTGAAGCAATGCGCATTGGTTCAATACGCTCGAATAAACACCACTTCAAAGCGCATTGAAATATTCAACACGCATACGTTCATTCCTGTTCATAAAACGCATTGAAAATTTGTAACCGCTTTGAAACCGCTATAATTGTGTATTAAAAATTCAGATGGCAAACGAAATATTTGGAAAGACAAAGAAATAAGAACAATGTATTCTTCTATTGTCGGGCAGGTAATCACTTGTGTATTTAAAATGTGTGATTGCTAACGAAATATTTGGAAAGACAAAGAAATAAAAAGAATGTAGCATTCTTCCATCATCGGGCAGGTAATTCAGTTGTGTGTTTAAAATGTCAGATGGCAAACGAAATATTTGGAAAGACGAAGAAATAAAAACAATGCTAGCAGTTATCAAAGAAAATAATATATACATATACATTGCTAGATTAAAAATTTAAGAGAAATAAAAAAGTTTATGAAGAAATAGAAAGCAAAATGAAGGAAAAAGGTTTTAACAACAAATGTTGCTATTAAAAGCAGAATACTGCAAAATTAAAAGAAATAATAACCAAAGTGGGGCCCAGAGAGAAACATGCACGTATTATGAAGACCTCGGTGAAATTTTACGGTTCCGTCCAGTGGCGAATGTTGAAGGCATATATACTTCGATCAGAGAAGATTTTACTAATATGGCAATAGGTAAAACACAAAAGATATTTGTTAATATGAATAAATTGAATATAAACCATTTTACAGATACAACCATTGACGGCGAAGAGTCTTTGGAGGTGGTTTTGACCGAAGCACAATTAGAGGATGCAGAACTCAATGTACCGCAGTTAGAAGAAGACCAACAGAAGCAGGTACAACCACAGCAGATAAAGCATACAATCAAAACATACAAATACGCAAGTACGGTCATAAATAGCACGATCGTAGCATCAAAATATGTACCTATATTTTTTTCGAATTGTAAACTTATCTTATAGATCAATTACCGAAAGAAAATCGTACGAAAGTGTCCTTGCTTCTTTTTCAAAGCAGTGGAAAAAAGATCAAGACGAGCTTATAGAGAAATTAAAACAACAAGATGAGGATAGCTTCAAAAAGGAGAAAGGATTGTTAGAGCAGAGCAAGAGGGACATGGGAGAAATACTCGCCATTGATCGGGCTGAAACTAAAAAAATTGTGAAAATGTTCCTCCATTCATTACAGCAGCAAGTGCCAGTGTATTCTCAAATGTTTTTCCAAACATGAAATTCATACAGGCCCTCCATTACAACTGCTTCTAGTTATAGTAGAAGTCAACGTCCACCTTTGTTGTTAATAATACCCCATAATAATCTGATTATTGAAGACTCTGAAGAAGAGTAAAACTATTAATAAAACACTGAAATACTATTTATATTAATTTTAATGGAATACTTATTTTATTCATTTTCATTTAGTATTACTTACTTTACTTCATTTATATTTAATAAAACATTTTTGATTATAAACTTAACGGCTCTGTTTTCTTATTTTGAAATTGTTTGCTAAGTAGTTTGTAATAATTCTTCGGATGCTTTGTGTAATGCTACGTCCAGGTATGATTTCATGTGAAATGCGATCTACCGGTTGTTCATTTTCAACATTTTGGACACAGCTTGACCAATGGTCAAAATATATTTCATGACGCTCTTCTACAAAATTGTTTAAAATGGTGCAGGCTCAGGAACAAATTTTGGGTTCACATCAATCCGTTTTGACATGCACCGCTATCGCCCCTTTAGCCTCCCGAAAGCATTTTATACTACTAGCAGAACTTAAGCATTAAAGGACTCTTCTTCCTCACTTACTAGGTGGGGTCAAAAGTGGCGCCCTGAATATAGTTAGGGCAATTTATCGATGAGGATGGAGGGACTTCGAAGCAATTGGCACACATAATACACGTACAGGCGGTATGATCGTGATGGGGTGATTTTTTTTTTTTAAAATAACTTAACACTCAAGAGGGTATTACTACTCTTAAAAAAAAAAGAGAAAGATGTTTAGACTCAGTGGTTATATCGCTCCATATGGGTGGCAATGTGGAGGCTAAATTACAAGATTAGTGTAAATTGACTTGTTTGTACTTTAGGCAAGTATTCATCTGACGAGACCTTAGTTGCCTGAAAAAAAGTCTTTCGGTCACGGCTGGTGTTGGAACTCGAACCGTCCGATTTGGAAGCCAATACACTACGACGTGAGTCACGACTCGAGAACTCAGTTGGCTTTGAAATATATTCTTGCGTTTTGCACAAAACTATTTTCACTGTGCTCGTCAGTTGGTAAAGGACAAACGTAAAGGCCTGTTAGCCGATGATTGTCATCAATAGTTTTTTGCAAATTTATATTTAAACACATTCGCGTCACCTTGAGATTTCATTTCAGAAATAATTTCTGATTCGGGAATGCATATTTACATATTTAAACGACACTTTATATGAATTATGATTGGAGTGCAATTTTACTGTAAATGACACTGATTGGTTAAATTGGTAATTCGCAAAAATTTGCTAAGAATTAATAAGCTGCCGTCCCTTAGTTGAGATATTTTTTCATGCTCGGTGCTAATTGCGTCAATGCGTTTCCGAGAAACAAACATACTCAGATTTAAGTGGTTGTTTTTCGCCAGAAAAGCAAATGGGGATAAATCTGTGATTGAAATTAGAAATAGAAGGAAGTTTAATGAATTTGTCTAGGGTAAAATATTAAGTCTAACCGAGGCTTGAACGTTGGTGCCTCAACCAACTCACTAAAACGCTACGAGTACAGATATTATAGTTTACATAGATATCACACGTCGAAGGAAAAAAAGACAAACTTTCATCGATCAGGGTTTACTACTACGTCCCAGTTCCAACCTTTCGTTCGAACTAGAATTTATGCGGGCGTGTTTTGCGTCGGCTGTATGATGTTAGTGCATATAACGAGTGCATATAAGACGAGAACAAAAAATGAATCACACAAACAAAATTGGTTTTCTTGCTAGGTGTGGTACATTACGTAGGTATTTACAGTTTGCTATTTTCTAATAATCTTCATTTTTAATCTTACCTATAGAGCCTGACTGTCTGTTGGTATGTGGTTTCTCTATATCTGAAGGTGTATTCAACTTTTGACAGTTCGATATCAGATACAGATTCAAGCTTCAGATCCACATTTTGGTCAGCCCTTTCTTCTTTGAGTCACTTATAATCCAAGGTATAAATACTTTAAGCCAAGAGTGTACAGAATAAACCAAAAGCGTGTTAAATTAATTGTTATGTGGACAGGTGTTTCATATGATAATAAAGCATATATGCATTTACTATGAAGGTCTATCCTGATATCCTAGTGTGGTTCAGTATGTACATACATAAATGGTATGAGAACGGGCTATTTTTCATGAAAATATTTTTTTTTTCTAGTTGAGTCAGTCTAGTCTTTGGTGTAGGTCGATATTGTTTTTTTTTTTTTTTTTTTTTTTATACACTGAAGTGGGTATAACTACACTTAAAATGCCTAAGCACTTGTTAAGTTTTTATGAAAATTGGATAGATAGAGAGGGAGAGAGAGAGAGTGAGATGTTTGGGCTCAGTGGTTATTTCGTTCCATGGATGGCATCCAACATTTAATGGGGGGACTAAATTATTACTGTAAATTCACATGTTGTTGTATTTTAAGCAAACATTCATTTCACGAGATTTTAGTTGTCTGAAAAAAAATGTCTTTCGGGCACGGCTGATATTGAACCCCGAACCGTCCGATTGGGAAGCCAATACACTACCACTTGTCACGGCCATTCTTAAGTGGTATGCAAGTATACATAAATGTGTGAAAAGTGCAAATTTCTCAAATAGAATTTAATATTTAATTGAATAATAATAATATTTAATTGAATTGAATTAATATTTAATTGAATATTAAATATTCATTTAAAACAATAATCAGATAATAATAATCACAATAACAAATTTGTAGGCAGACACATGCATTTCTAATAGGATCTGGAATAGCAACATTTATGTCCATAAGCTATGCAAGTATGGAGGCTAAACAGAAGCTGAATAAACTAAAATTTATGGCTGATCCTATATCCAATGAGGATAGTCTGTGTAAAAACAAAAACGACATGAGGACAAAAGTGGAATTGCTTATACTTCAAATTCAAGCAGATTTCTGTCGTGCTTTGGAAAACGAAGAATATTGTGGTCAAAAATTTAAAGTGGATAGATGGGAACGTGAAGAAGGAGGTGGTGGCATTACATGTGTACTTCAAGATGGAGAAGTTTTCGAAAAAGCCGGAGTTAATATATCAGTTGTTACAGGCAGTCTTCCTCCAGGCGCTGTTCAACAAATGCGTTCCCGAGGAAAGCAGTTGGGTGAAGGTAATTTGCCTTTCTTTGCAGCTGGTGTCAGTGCTGTTATACATCCACGCAACCCAATGGTACCTACAATTCACTTTAACTACAGATATTTTGAGGTCGAAGAAAAAAGTGGAGAAAAAAAATGGTGGTTTGGTGGAGGTAAGTACGTAATATTATTTGCAAGATTTGGTTTAATAAATTTAAATAAATATTAGGCACTGACTTAACGCCATACTATTTGGACGAAGAAGATGCGGTACTATTCCATCAAACTCTTAAAGATGCCTGTGATCAACATGATGTTGAATACTACCCTCGGTTCAAAAAATGGTGCGATGAATATTTTCGTGTAACTCATCGTAACGAGTGTCGTGGCATTGGTGGTATATTTTTTGACGATATTGATACACCTAATCAAGAGGAAGCGTTTGAGTTTGTTTCAACGTGTGCTCATTCCGTTATTCCGTCCTATATGCCATTAGGTTTTTTCTTATATATTAATGTAATATGTAAATACAAATATTTCATATTTTCAGTGCGAAAGCATAAAAATGATGATTATGGTCATCGGGAACGTCAATGGCAACTTCTTCGACGTGGGAGATATGTAGAATTCAACTTAATATATGATCGTGGGACAAAATTTGGCCTCTGTACTCCAGGAGCCCGCTATGAAAGTATTCTTATGTCCTTACCATTGAATGCGGTAAGTTAATTAGTAGAGTCCTTTTTTAAGCACGGTCGCTATCACATTATAACAATTACTTGAATGCGAAAAAAAATTATTGAAAGCAGTAAAATGTTAGAGAGTGGACACTGTTATACCGTCACACCAATATGAAATTGTTTTAATTTATTAGTATTATCTCCATTCACCTTAATATACTTATTAAATCGGGAAACTAACCATTCAATATATTGTATAAAATATTTTATTGCCGTCTTAAGCTTTTTATCGTCGGAAAACCGCTTTTCATGAAGGTCTGAGCTATAGAGTGGGTGGTTAATTTTTTCGAAGCCAAGTTTTCTCACAGCAACCTTGGAAACACGTGTGGTGTCGTCCGTAAAAGACCCTACAAACCTGCGATCAGTTTGGCTCGCATTTTTTTTTTTTGATTGCCTCCGTCAGAGATTACGCAGACTGATTGTGTAAGAAATTGCGCTTATATATGCACTTATAAACTATGACCATTTCTGTATGTATAATTTTTTGACGCTTCCCTTGTCTTGTAAGCTATTTAATAACAAGGCGGTGCTTGATTTCTTTTAAAATTGTCATCTACGTTTGCTATTATGTCTTTTACTTATGATGACATTTTTTGTATAATCAGCACAAGTGCAAGAGACTTTGTGTACTCTTAAAATGTTTGTACGCCTGCAAGGGAAAGTTGGAGCTTTCATATTTTCCAAACATTGTGTTAAACGGCTCAAAAATTGAGACTATATGGACACTAAGAGATCAAGTTTGGTATTTAACAGGACATTGACAAAGTGTGTGGAATGTTACATTCGTTCTGGATGTCGCATAATTTTACCCTAAAAACACGTTTGCTGCTAGCAAAAACACTGATAATTCCTATTCTTAGCTACGGCTGCGAAAATAAATAAATAAATAAATAAATAAATAAATAAATAAATAAATAAATAAATAAATAAATAAATAAATAAATAAATAAATAAACAAATAAATAAATAAATAAATAAATAAATAAATAAATAAATAAATAAATAAATAAATAAATAAATAAATAAACAAATAAATAAATATATAAATATATAAATATATAAATAAATAAATAACTAAATAAATAAATAAATAAATATTTACAGGTTATAATGACTAGAAAATAAGGACACTACAAAATTAATTAATTAAATAATAAAATTACTTACATAATTTGCTAATTACCCCGTTGCCCGAAATACATTGATCGCTAGTGATAATAGTGTATCAGGATCAAAACCAATTATTCATTGTTAATTTTTCTGACAATGGTTTACAATCCACGTTATATGAAGATTATCCGATAAGTTTTTAGAAAAAGTAAGAAAAAACATAAATTTATTACTTTAAATGGTTTAATGTTTTTCAAAGTATTCTCCTTCAAGAGTTATACACTTTTCCATTCGATAGAACCAGTTTTCGAAACATTTTATTCTGAAAAAGAGAAATAATAAAAAAAGAAGTTTTTTGACCGCCTCTACAGGATCTTCTCGTGTTGAAAAACGCTGATCATGCATTTTATTTTTTATGAACGGGTATAAAAAGAAGTCATTAGGCAATAAATCAGGAGAATATGGGCAATGGCTCATTAATTCGATGTTTTGAAGCTTAAAAAATTTAATTGTTTGACTGGCCGTGTGTGAAAGTACACAACAAAAAGGTCTTCTGAAAGCCCAATCGAAAACGACATGAATCAAAGCATGGAACAAGTTTATGCAAATTAAATATCTTACTAATTGAAATTAACGTTAATTTTTTAATACTCAAAATGTGAATGTTCCAGTTAAGGTTAAAATATACCAGGCCTTAAGGCCTTAAATTTTGAAGGTTTTAAGAGTTTTTTTTTTGGCGGAAAATGAAATAGAATCTTATGATTATTAGGGCTGTATAATAAGTACCCGTGTTTACCGACTGATGGCACCACTGATGCAAAATGTGTATTGTATGCCATCATATTGACACCCGGTAAAGTGCTTTCAGCGCCCCTTGGTGGCATTTTTTGTACCTCCACGACTGGACAGATTTTGGCTGGGAGCAAAATCATATGCAAAGTTTAATTTCGGTGTGGAACAAAATAAATAAATTAGTTAAAGAATTTATTTTTGTCTGATCAGAATAAAGTTGAAATGTCGAGAAAAAATACGCGAGTTTCGAAATAAGTGCTTGTGAAGTGTGTAGATGGGTTAATTTGAATAGAATCGTGCTTTAAAAAATGTAAACAAAGCACTTGTGAAACACGAACAAATTGTTGTGTTGTTACTTTTCTATTAAATATTTAGTGAATACTGTGTAATATAGTATTTTTTTGTTAAATATATGGTGAAACAAATCAATAAAATAGTGAAATGCTGCTGAAAATTCGCATAGTTGGAATACTACACATGTGTATGTATATGCATATACTCATAGCAGAATATTTTAAAAGGACTATTTCGTTTGGTGAAAGAATACTGAAAGCTGGTTGCAATTACTCTCTTGCACTTGATCCTGCTTCAATTATAACTTAAGAACCAAGCCAATTTGCGCCAACTTTTCAGTTTCACCAACTGAAATATTCAACTTGAAATAATATTGCTGTAACATTAATAGGATTCCATCTATAAAAATTTTAAGTTGCATTTCACTGTCTTTATTGACTTGTTTAACAATATATTAAATAAACACTTTATATTATTCACTACGAACTTAATATTGAATAAAGAAATAACAAGAAAAACAATTTCTTCGCGTTTAACAAATGCTTTGTTTACATTTTTTAAAGCACGATTCTATTTAAACTATCCCATCTAAACACTTCACAAGCACTTATTTCGAAACTCGTGTATCTTTTCTCAACATTTTAAGCCAACACGTATTTGAAAACAAAAATTTCTTTAACAAAATTAATAATATTATTCCGTACCGAATTTTCACATACGAATTTGCTCGAGCCAACGATCTGTCAGAAATTTATATAGTCGATATAGTACAAAAAATTCCCGCAAGAATTTTCGTTCCGGGTGTCAATAGCGCCATTACAACGATGACTGTCAAAATTTCGGACAGATGTATCGAGTAGTTTTGACAGCGGTTGAAAGTCATTAAGTTCATGTTTATTTGCAATCATGGAGAAAGAGCAGTAGCAATCAGTGATTCGATTTCTTCTTTTGGATGGGATGACGTGTGAGGAAATCAAGTGAAGTTGTATGCCGTATAAAATCCATGATATCGTGTTAGCAGATCGTAGGGTGAAGGTAAGAGAGATTGCTGACATTGTACATATCTCAATTGAATGCATACAAAATATCCTACACGAAAAATTGTGCATGAGATAGCTATCGGCGAGATGGGTGCCGCGAATGCTAACAGTGGAGCAAAAACGAAATCACATGACAACTTCGGAGAACTGTTTGGACATGTTTAAGCGCAATCCGAAAGAGTTTCTCCGGCGTTTCGAGACTGTTGACGAAACACGGATCCAATACTACACGCCAGAAATGAAAGAACAGTCAAAACACAGTGGATTTTACGGTTACATTGACCGGAAAAGTCATGGCCGCCGTTTTTTGGAAGGCATAATCTTCAGCGACTATTTGGAGAAAGGAAGGACAATCACGGAGCGGTACTATGCTGATTTATTGGACCTATTCAATGCACTTGGCAAACAAAAAAAGTTCTATTTCACCATGAAAACGCACCTGCTCACTCGTCAGCAATCGCCACAGCAAAACTGGTCGAATTACTCTACGAAATGCTGCCTCACACACCCTATTCTCCAGATTTGGCCCCATATGAGTTCTTTTTGTTTACAAACATGAAAAAATGGCTCGGCGGAAAGCGATTCTCGTCAAACGAGGAAATCATCGCCGACACAGAGGCCTATTTTGCGGAGTTCGACAAATCATATTTTTTGAATGGCTTGAAAAAGTTAGAATATCGCTGGACTAAATGTGTCGAGCTGAAAGGAGACTATATTGAGAAATAAATAAAAAAAAAATTTTTTTATCGCTTTTTCTTGCCTAACACAGGTACTTATCATACAGCCCTCGTATGTTATTATTTAGCTATTGAATAATACAAAACATTTTTTGTTAAATAAAAAAAAATTATTTTAACATCATTTTGGTGAAGTAAGTAGGTCGCTTAAAAAAAAATAGGTGGCTGGCCCTCCTGATTGCTACTTTTGTAATCATCTGAAATCAAAATTCCAAAAAGATTATTATTCAGTAGGGTTGCCATTCTGTCCCGTAGAAGATTTAAAAGATTTGAGTGAAAAATAACAAAATGGCGACCTTGTAAATTTTTTTTTCAGAAATCAATTGTTTTTTTCGGTTTAAAATCGAGATAAAAAAAAAGTGGATGCAAAATATAATTCTGGTACCGGACAGACCCATTCATGTGTAGAATATTGGGGGCGGGTTTCCATTATGCGCACTAAGCACAATTTTTTTTTCTGGTTTAAAATGGCCTAAAACACATAAATAAAATATTTTTTTCTAGAGGAAATGAATAATTTTTTTAGTTTTAAATTTTTTTATTATTATTAAATTTTAATTTTTTTTATTATTATTAAATTTTAATGTTTTTTTTTTTAATCCGCCCATGTCTATGTGACTCATACACTCGGGTTTTAAACCTGTTTTCTGAAATCTCCATAAACATGCACCACTGCCTGTATACCAAAATCTGTCAGGCAGGCGCTTGTAAGAAAGTCTGGTGTATTTAAACTATGGGATGAGTGACTCGGTTCGCTCGCTAAAGGGATTTTAACTTTTTTTCCGCAGAGTACGCGACTTCGTCGCTCCTCTAAGGGTATTTCAACAACTGTCAGGCAGGCGCCTGCAGCTAAAGTTTAATTATATTTACTCGGGGGTATTTAGCAGTATACTTGTAGTATTTTCAGTCGATAACAAAAAAGACAAAATTAACTTCAAATTATTTTAACTTTGGGACATATGGCAATACTCATAATATTTTTCAACACTCACTGCACCACCCATCCTCCTCTTCAGCGACCCAAATCACTTAGCACAAGTGCCTATTTGTGCAGTGTACAGTACAGTACAGTGAGTACTTAGAAATGTATGGACTTTTCTAGTGAAAATTAAAAACTTTAAAAATAAAAATAAAAAATAGAAAGAAAAGTTTCCTCACCAAAATTAATAATCCATATTAAATAAAAAAAAATAAAAAAGTAAACATTGCTTAGTGCTCTTTTTCGCTTCATGTGTGGCCGTTTTGCAGCGATTTTGGCCTTCAATCGCTCCAATAATGCACAGTAATACTCGCTGTTGATGGTTTTTCCTTTATCGAGGTAGTACACGAAGAGTATGCCATGACAATCCCAGAAAACCGACGCCATAAATTTCCGACCCATCGAGCCTCCTTCGGTCGCTTCGGAGCACTCGTGCCGGCTTCAGTCCATTGCCGGGCACTCATTCTGTTCTCTGGTGTGTAATAGTGTATCCAAGTTTCATCAACAGTTACCAATCGACGCCAAAAGTCCGCCCGATTCCGATCAGCAAGTCCAAACACTCTTTCGAAGTGCTCCCGCGTTCGTGTTTTTGGTCAGAAGTGAGCATTCGCGGCACCCAGCGGCAGGATAACTTTTTTATATGCAGAATATTGCCCAAAATATGGCGTGTGCGCTCAGTACTAATGTTTGTGGTATCTGCTAGCTCCCGCACCTTCACTTTCCGGTCAGCCAACACCATCTCATGTATTTTTTTGACATTGTCCTCTGTAACCGCATCGGAGGGCCTGCCGCTGCGGACTTGATCGGTAGTGGAGTTGCGGCCACCACGAAACTCTCGAAACCAATATTTGACGGTGTAATCTGACGGAGCAATAGCCCCATAATATTTATCCAACTTTTCTTTTGTTTCCTTCACCGTTTTGCCTCTCAAAAAATAATGTTTTATGAGAGAATGAAAATCGTTTTTGTCCATACTCAACATGATGCCAAACACGTCAACAACAATCAGCTGTCAAGACAAAACTAAAGACAGTATCGCACTGAAATTTGTTATGTCTCCCTAAATATGAACGGACTTCAAGCCACCATAACTTTTTTTGCAATAGCAGCGCATTCTGGCAGTCAAGGAAGTTACTTTTCACCTAGTATTGTGTTAAAATTTCAGCCGAATCGGTCCAATAGTTATTTTTGAATCATAACGGATAAAGAGTAGTTTCGGGAAAAACACTTTTAAAGTTTGGTATAATCCCCGCGGCTACAGGATATGCTGTAACTTTAAAATGACTTAGTGTCTAAAATTTTCAAAGTATATTCTCAGCTTATTAGATTTTGAAAATATGCAAAATAAAAATGGATTTTTTGAAGATCGAACATGAGACTGCCTCCTTAAACAAAATTTACTTAAGACATTTTTTATTTATGCAATATTACAAACATACACTGCTATTGCGAGTGTCAAAAAATAAACGTTAAACAATACTTATCAACAAATTTGAGTAGTTGGTACTGTCAATTATCAGTGTGATTTACTATCGTCAATTTGAAACAAGTTTTCATTTCGAATGGAGCCAAAGTGGTATTGATTTGTCGACTGAAATCAAGTTTATTTATAAATGGCAAATGTTTAGTCAATTACATTGTTGTGGACGACGAAGTAAGACGTTGCAAAGGAAAATGTGAGTCTATGTATTATTTTAACGTATTTATGACTAAAAACATTTATGGGTTTAGGGCAAAGATATATAGTTTTTTTAAAAGAACTTAACACTCAAGTGGGTATTAATACACTAATACACTTAAAATGCCTGAGCACGTTTTAAGTTTTTAGGAAAATGGGACAGAGAGAGAAGAAAGATTTTTGGACTCAGTGGTTATTTCGCACCATGGGTGACATCCAACATTTAATGGGGAGACTAAATTATTAGCACAGATAATAAATCTATACAGATGTCTCATCCCTGTAGAAAAAAATAGTTCACTTTTTGTCGGCTAGCTGACACTCGTCCAGCCGACACGAGCTTTCGTATTAATATAAAGCTTTTTTATTTTCGCTCTTTCTTGCTTTGTTTACTGAGAGATTTTTTTTTTACCACAAGTTGAGGGCAGTGGCAAAAGGAATATGAAAAACAAGTGCAAGGGGCTTGCGGGAAGGGGTATGAAGTCTTGGCTGTCTGTTTTCATTCGACTGCAATAGGAAATTATGTAATTTTTCATGAATTGGTATTTTGTTTGAGCGTATGGGTGTGTATGCAAGAAAGAACAATTCAAAGGCGGGAAAAGTCGAATATTTATTTACATTTTGTAATTGAAGTTTGACGAGTAAAATATTATTCGTGTTATTAATATGCAGTGCATGTAAATAATAAGTAATTGAATTGAATTGAAGTGATAAATAAAGTGCACAGGTTAATCTATAAAATAGGTATCTATTTTTATTTCAATATATTTGATCCATATATGTATTACTTGATATATGTATGTACATATATCCACTAAATTATTATATAAAACAGGTATTACATTACATATATTTATATGTATGTATATATATGTGCATATTATGTAGGTATATATGTATTGATTTTCGTAATACAATTTGAGCTGTTTTGCTCCTATTATAACTAATAAGATTTTTAGGAATCACAAACTACCTACATATCTACATATTTCTAAAAGCTGAAAAGTAGGTAAACATATCTATATCTGAACAACAATAAATATGTCCTGGAGGAGAACAAAGTGCGCAATACCACATTGCTGTGCAACCTAAAAAAGGCACTGTTAAATATGATGAATAGTTAGCTTTGACGGAGGAGTCTCGTGAACATATAAAATGCCTTAAAAAACCTTGCATTTGCAGTAAACATTTTGAAAATGCCTTTTTGGGAAAAAAATATTTAAAAACAAACGCTTATCCCTCTCTCTTTTTAAAACGAAGCGAGAGTGTTCCGAACTCTGAAGACGGTTCTGTTTGCTTTGATCCAGTCAAAGCTAAGATTACTTATGAAAATTATAAAGATTTAAAACAGAGTTCGAGTGAACCTAGAGTAGGGGAACTAAATTTGGCTTCTAAAAATTTATTAAGGACAAAGTTATATCGATTAAATTTCTATTTAAATCGAAATGTTCAAATTGCGAGGAAGAAGATTCGGAATACTTGCAGTTGGATTGGAACGCCGTTTTGCAGAATGATACAGAGGAGCCAACAGTGCTTAATGAGAACGTTCTTCAGAATGAAAACTGTTTTGAAAATAATATGAATACTAATAATATAATTAGCCCATTAGATGATAACACAGTATAAGTTAAGGTACCGCAAGTCAACGACCTTGCTATTAGATATTTTGCAGGATACTGCTATTTCAAAACAATAAAAAAGATGAATAAAATCTGTGAAAATTGTGCGGGAGAAATGTTAAAAGACAAACACGATTTCAATCTAACAGTAGTACTGATAAAATTAAAAGAATATGAGAATTCGAAAGAAAATACAGTTCTCTTGTGGCCGTCCGAAAAATATTTTCAAGTATGCCGTCTTCATATACAAAGATTCTCTGCATACTTTGAAAAAACTGCCTTTGGCATCTAATTTAAGAGAAAACATAATCAAAGAATGTATAAAGGCATTAGTGAATGTTACGAGCACAAGATTAATTTAATAAATTTCCTAATAATTGTATTGCTCTGGAAAAATTGTAAATGGGTCCTTGATAAAAACAGAAATAAAAACACGATTCCCAAAAATAAAATAAGAAAATTGCAAAATGTAATGAACGCTAAAAATGTAAGTAAGCAACGTAGCTTTTTACATTTTTCTACCTACATTTTACTACCGTGCGTTCCTTACTCTTAAGGTACGTTTTGAGTATGGGGAATAAAAAAAAGTAGCACGGGCCCACGTCAGGGCTTTTGGGACACATCATTGATATAGATACTTCAGGATGGCCAAAATCTGCCGCCATTGTAAAATACATTTTGTCGAGCAAAGATAACCCCGTCGTCTATCAAATCGTACAATTTGTCACTGTAAACACTCATTGCTTTAGAGGAGTTCCTCTTCCTCTTCCTCTGGGTTAATACAAACTGAACAAATGACACCTTGTCGAAGATTACCACCAGAATAAGCCTAGGCAACCGGTGCTGCTTCAGTCTGGTTTAACAAATTGGATCCAAAGTCTCTACTCCAAGGAACATTGATTTTGCTAGTTAAAATGTGGCTCATTCATGGCTGTCGGAAAAATATTTCCAATATTTTCCTTACTTACTTAGGTGGCGTTACAATCCGGGGTGGACCAGGACCTCAACCAACAAGCCTTTCCACCTGGCGCGATCTTTCGCCAGCGGTGCTGCACTCCTAGTTGGTTGAAATCCCATTCCACTTGTTCGAACTCCCATATATTCGGCCGTACATTAATGCGTTGTCCCCGAGTCTCGGAATTGAAGATTTTCGATCTTTACATACAAATATTACAGTTTTAAAAACTCCCTTTTACATAACTTGAAAGAAAAGGGAGCAAATATGTACTCGTAAATAACATTTACATACATTTTCCGAATAAGTTCGATGTTGCTCAATGCTTGGAAATTTATCAAATTTTGTAGGTACGTACTCGTAATGCCTTGAGCACAAAATTAAAATCGGGAAATTGGTCTAGCGCTCATGTGTATACGTATATCTTCAACCCCATAACATGTATCAGCCCTTAACACCTCGTGCTTCAAATATCAACCACTTTTATAGTGTGGTGCAACGTCATACCCACCCCCTCCAGCACGTCCACATCACGGACCATCGATCTCATGATCTTCAAAATTATATTCCTAACCCCATTGTATAACAAGTTACAAACAAAATAACAAGCACACGTACATAAATCCAAGTAAGCCGGTTATTGGGCAACGTCAACGTATGTTTTTTTTATTTATTTCTTTCGTTCACGTATTGTTTTTGCATGATAAACGACTTTGCATGTGTGAGTGACAAGTGGCAAGAGCAAAAAGCGAAAAGAAATAAAATGATTTTTCTGCTTTTTGTAAGAACTTGCAGCTTTGTAAAAAAGCTTTTTTTTTAGTTCGATTTCATTTTCATAGGACAAAACTTAACATATGAATGAGACATCTGTATAGATTTATTATCTGTGTTATTAGAGGCAACCATTCGTCTTACGTGAATTAAGTTGAATTAAGAATGTCTTTCGGACGAGGCTGGGATTCGAACACCGAACCTTCCGATTTGGAAACCAACACACTACCATTTGAGCCACGCCATTAAGCAATAAAAAACAGTGGGAGTGATTGGTTCATTATGAACCAATCTGCAGGAAGAATTTGCTTGAAAAACATTTTGCAACAAAAGTGAGAATATTTTTACTGGAGCTAAAGAGCTCCAGCGAACGCAAACAGCGAACATGGCGAAGGGTATGAATATATCTTTCTTTTTTTTATATTAATCGCAATTATGAGCCAATATGAAATGCAAAATAAAAAATAAAATACAAATAAACAATTAACTGAACCGATTTTGATTTTTTATATAAAAGAAAAAGTTCACAAAACAGTAAAAAATGAAATTTTCTGTTGCACAAACAACAAAGTAAGTAAATGGAATTTTCTGCTGTTGAGAAACTGTCGAATATCCTGTCTTTATGTATGACAATTTATTCACAATAGCCACAAATTTGTCAACTGAATTATACTAAACCGAAAATCGCTTTGATTGATATATTGTCAATCGGTTGGTAATTGACACTCGCGATAGGGATGACATAGGCTTAGATTTGTTACCAAGTAGCAGTTGGGGTAAGTTAAATTAAATACTGAATACGCAAATCTTGCTAAATTCCATATTGTGTTAACAGAGGAATTTGTTTCGTTAGATCATGCCCAATTAAGTGTTCATCAAGACTGAATGACGATGATTGAAATATATCGTAGAAGAATCTATAAGATAGTCATCCGCTAACCGCCAAGCAAATGAGTTATTCCTCTGTGTTCTGGTCGCCTTCTCTAGGTATTTGATTCCCCGTTACGTTGGCAGCTGGTATTCGTATACATTATATTGCTTTCCTAACTTGTAAATGAGGAAACAAAATTAGAAGAAAGGAACAAGCTTAAACAGCAAATGGTATGGTCCCTTAGCCACATGTGCTCGCGGATAATCGGTTCAGCGGATTTTTCGCTGGCTGAGTCCAAACACAATGAAGAAAAAAAAATTGGTTCATGGCCAACGGGACACTTGCTAGTAATGGGTGATTTTTTAAGTTTTATGGTTTTTAATTTTCAAAAAAAGCAGGAAAACTGTAAAAGTGTATACAATTTTTATTTGAGTTGATAAATCAATGCTTGCTATTTACTTTTTAAAGATTATTTCATGTAAATGTTGACCACGACTACGCTTTCAGTGGTCCATACGGAGAGTCCAATTTTGAATTATTTTTGCGAGCATATTGACGGGTATCTCGCTAATAACACGTGTAATTTTCTGTCTTGTCTTCTGTCTTCCAGGGCTGCAATTGACGTTGGTTTATCGGCATAGACGACTGATTTGACGTATCCCCATAGTCTAAAGGCGTCAAATCGCACGATCTAGCCGGCCAATTCACGTCGTTGTTTAGTGACCATTTATAGATATTATTTAATTCTTAGTTGAACATTTCCAGCGTTTGATGCTTGTTTGCACTTGGAAAGAGTGTATATATCTGTACATTGTCAGCATATACATATACATTTATATGGTAGCTGCAATCAGAAAAGCATTTGGAGATATCGTATACGAAACAAGTGAATAAAAGCGGCGCTAAAACAGAACCTTGAGGTACACCTGAACGGACAGGAAGAGACGATGATTGCTTGTTATTATAAAAAACGTACTGAGATCTGTTGGATAGGTACAAAGATATCAATTTAACCAACGAGTTATCAAACAGAAATTGATATTTAAGTTTTTCTAGTAAGAATTCATGATTCATGCAGTCAAAGGCTATTGAAAAGTCAAAAAACGCTATTAAACCTAATTTGTCATTGTCACAATCAGCACGCAAATCTTCGCAGATTTTTAGGAGAGCTGAAGTACAACTAAAATTAGCACTGGTATTTCAATATTATGTTCTTAGCGTTTAGATGTGCTTTTATTTGTAGACTTATTATAATTTCAAAAACTTTGCTTAATAACGGTAAAATTGCTATAGGTCGGAATTCTACCGGGTTCCTTATTAGACTTCTTTCTCACAAATAATTCCGACAACATTCTTAATTTTTTTCAATTATTCTGTTGCACCAAATGAAATGTTTTATTGTAAAACATTAAAAGCCAATATTATTTTTCCCTGAATTTTTATTCAATCAGAATAGGATCCGTTGGCATCTATGACATTCTTCCAACCTAATACAAGGTCAAATAATCCTTTTTCCTAGAAGTGCTAACTTTTTGAGGCAATGAAATCTTCAAAGGCTTTTATGGCCTCTGCTCGGTTCCGGAAGACCTTCTGCCGGCAAAATGAATCCAGAATGCGGAAAAGATGGTAATCCGTTGGGGAAATACCAGGAGAGTACGGTGGATGCGGAGGAATTTCAAATCCCAACTACAACAGTTTTTGCACCGTTACTTGTGAGGTATGGGACAAGTGTCATCCATGGATAATGGATCAGTGTTTAAATTTCAGTCCGTATCGTTAGAAGATCGCCAAGCAGGAGTCATCGGAATAATCAGACAAATAGTATAAGTAGTGTAGATAATTTACAGCTAGGTTATTTAAATAATATAAAACAGAACTATGCCATTTGAATGTTGAGATAAATAAGATTTTAGTTTGCATGGAAGTTGATACCGGAGCATCACTTACTGTAATGAGTAGCTTTGATTTTAAAAAAAATTTTCCACAGTGCGGTATAAAAAAGGTAGAGAAAAAACTAAGCTTAATAACTGGTGATAATGTTGTTGTTGAAGGTGTTTGCGATGTGCGCGTTAGACTTTTGAAGAGAGGTCACGAGTTTCAGATGGAGTTAGTTGTGGTAAAGTCTGAAAACAAATTTACAAAACAAAATTACAATTTCGTCCATCGACCATCGTGACGAAGAGACGTGTTTCGGATTAACTTGTGAATTATAACAGTACACATAGTAAAAACAAAGTATTTGACACAAATTTCAAAAGAGGCAAGTTGGCCTAGTGCAAGTGACAATCGATCGGCGATAAAGTGAACCGAGTTTGACTCCTGGTGGAAGAGAAACTACTTTTTTTTTTTCTTTCAATAATTAATAAAAGAAAGAAAAAAAAAACAAGACATAAGAGTATCCATCAGGTGATGGATAAAGACGACCGGTCCGCTCATGCAATAGCGGATCCAATATATGGCGTGATCAAATCAGCCGATGAGGCAATAATACCGGACCAGAGAGGTACAGCAGAGAGCGGAGGGACAGCAAAAAGAAGGAGGAAGCTAAGCCCAGCTATAATTGTTAAGCGCCTTTCCCTAACAGCTTTAACCGAAATGCTGCAGGTTGAAGCCAGGAGAGAGGCGCAAACATCAACTACAGCAGCTAGGAAGAAGGACACACCTGTGGTCGCTGAATACCCTCACGTCTCCGACGGTGGTGAAGGCCTATACAGGGGTGCCCATAATAACTTCGCCTGTCTAGCTGCCTCCGAATCAGACGACGAAGAAGAAGAGGTACAAAATATAAACAACAGCATACAGCAGCTGCAACAACGAGTTCTGGATATTAAAGCTAAGCAAATAGCGAGAAGGGCGAGGGAACAGCAAGAGCCACAGAGCTCTCAACAGCAACAATCCCAAACTAAAACACAAAAACATCCGCAACAACAACAACAAGTAAAGCAAACAACAACAAAAAATAGCTAAACAGCAACTACAAGAAAACTAACAACAACAAAATCAACAACAACAAAAGCAACTACAGCAGAAACAACAAAAACAACACCAGCAGCAAAAACAACAACAACATCAGCAGAAAACAGTCAAGCAAAGGGTGCCACCAATCAACACCTTCAACATGGAATTAAAAGACACCATTGAGCTATGTAAGTCGGCTATAGGAAATAATTTTTTCATAAAGCGTTTAAGTATTAATAGACATGCGATCCACTGCAACACAGTGGAGCGCTATAATAAGATAAAACAATTACTGAAGGACACCGCAGGGTGAAAAGCTGCAAACTATGCTGCTGAGGGGGTTAGAGCCGTCTACTGATCCGGAGGAACTCCTCGCACTGCTGAAAGAGAAAGAGTGCGAAGGGCTCAAATTCGTGGGGTCAAGCCGTTTGTCACGGCTAGAGCTAAAAGGGAGAAGCGGAAACTACCTTCTTCCTGGTCCAACTAAGTCCCGACAGCAATCTGGATGGTCTAAGGAGTATCAAAGTCCTAGACTACCAGGTTGTACACTGGGAAAAATTAAAGAGGAGCGAAAACATTTTACAATGTGTTCGCTGCCAAAGGTTCGGGCACGCCGCGTCGAACTGCGAAATGCAGCCTCGATGCGTGAAGTGCGGAAAGCACCACAAATCCGCGGAATGTGCTCTAGGTAAGGACGGAGAGTCTGAAAAAAGCCAACTCTCTTGTGCGTTATGTAGGAACACGGGACACACCGCAAACTATCGGGGTTGTCCTAAATTTCAATACATAAAAAAAGTAAATCTGGCTCGGCAGCAGAAAGTGGAAGTTAAGCGACCACTCGTGCAGGTACAAACACCAGCCGTTACTCCCCACATTACCTACGCCCAACTGGCGGCAGGTAGGGGTAATACGGCACAAAAAACAAAGGTAGCTTCTCAAGCCCCAGCGCCTAGAGTTGCCAAGTGCCGACATGCTAGCAATCTTACTCTCAATTCAGGGGCAGATGGCTCAGCTTCAACGTCAGATAACAGAACAAGCTACGCGGGTAGATCAAATATACGCGCTGCTGCCAGGCCTAGCGCACCTACAGACGTAATGGGTACGTACATGGCGGAGCAAACCCTGAAGGTCCTTGCTGTGAATGTTAATTCACTGATTAGGCTCGAACGAAGAGTCACACTATTTAAGTTGCTTAAAGACCAAGCCCCTGATGTGCTTTTGGTTAGCGAAACTAAGCTTACCAAGAGACACAAAATGAGGCACAGAAGATACAAAATAGTACGTAGAAACCGGCCCAACTCCATTCAGGGAGGAGGCGTTGCGATTTTCGTACGAAAAGGTATACGTTTTAAAAGAGTATACAGTCGTGTAGTACGTAGGTTCCAGGTGCTGGAGGCATGCATCGTGTATTTCCCTCTCCGTAGTGGAAAGCGGTTGTACATGGTGTCTGTCTATGCGCCTGATTACTCAATCCACTTTATTCATCTCAGAGCTCGAAACGCTTTTTCGATTCCTGAGGCTGGAATTGGAAGATAACTATTTTATTATCGGCGGAGACTTCAACGCCAAACATAGTGATTGGGGAAATAATACTCCAAATACTAGAGGGAACCTACTATTCAATTGGTGGGGTCAGCACAGTGTGATGTATCGACTCGGGCTTAAGGCGACGGATAGTCCTTCGTTTCCCAGACACGGGTCTTATTTGGATCTTATGCTGTTCGACTCACGAATACAACTGGCATGCACTAACCAGCAAACTACAAACTGTCTACGCACTTTCGTGTATGACAGTGACCATTGCGGTTTCAGCACCGAAATAACTGTTCCCAACGAAAATGCGGAATTGGATGAGTTTGTTCAAAGGCATTCCTACAATTATAGTAGGGTGCGTTGGACACACTTCACCAGAACACTGACTAGAGCACTCTCCTCGAATTCGCTCTTCCCACCGTCCAATCTGTCAAGCGAGGAGATTGACAGGTATCTAAGACTAATGGTCGAGACAATCAAACGAACAATGGACAAAACGATACCTCGGTACCAACACACTGACGAAGAAGACTTATTCCGCAATGCAACTATTGACGCACTGCACCGACATAAAAGTAGGCTGCTGTCAAGATTAAAAACCTTGTACAGACAGTTTACTGACAGACATAACCCGGAGATCATGACACTGAAGTCGCCGATTAAAAACCTCCAAACATTAATAAAGGAAAATTACAGAGCATCTGTAAGTTTGTATTGGAACAATAAAATTCCGGCTGTAAACACCAGCAACCCGAATATGTTCCTGCAAATTAATAAAATATTTCGGAGAAATAATCAGAACGACCTTCAGTGTCTTAAAATAGCCCGGACAATAGACAACGAACAAATACTGGTAGCAGCGGGCATAGATCCAAATGAGGCTGTTGATGATGACAACTTCTTTGTGATCGAGGATCCGCAGGAGCAGGTAGAGGCTATAGGAGCGACTTTCCAGGAAGTGTACAAGGCGAATGTTATCATTGGCCCGAACCACGATCTGGAGAATCGAGTCCTTGTGCACAATTTCTGCCTTCGAAATGAAATTGCGAATTGGCGATTCGAGAGCTCGGGTTTCACCCAGTTCAGTGACGAAAATATGGCAAATAATGTCATCACCAACGATAGGGTACTACCCCCGTTCATTTCGAAGGAAGAGCTCCAAACGATCTTCGAATCACTTAGAAGTAAGAAATCAGTGGGAACCGATGAAATACCGAACATTGTGCTTCGACATCTCCCTCTAGAAGCGGTGAACATTTATACCACCCTGTTTAATAATGCAATGAATAATGCACATAATCCAGCGCATTGGAAAACTGCGGTGGTACATCCGATCCCCAAAAGGGATAAAGATACTTCCAATCCGGCGAATCTCCGCTCGATTAGTCTTCTTCCAAACATCAGTAAGGTTTTCGAGAAGGTGATCAATAGAGTCCTGACTCAGTGGGTTGAGGACAAACATATTGTAAAATGTTTGTGTGGGTACAAATGATAGAACTTATTCTTTTCAATACAAATCCCTTTATTCAGTACAGTTACAATTCACTATTTAATTCTTTCTCTCAGTACAATTCAATTTCTCAACCACATATACTTTTCTTATCTTTTACTTAAACCACTTAATCACTTCTTCTAATTAACACTTCAAATTCAACTTTGGAACTGATTTGCATACCTTTGGGATGCTGGTATTTATACTCGAATGACATACTTCGAGAACAATCCTCGCCACCCAGCGTCCCATACAATTTCCAATTTGCTAGAAAATTCGATTCTACTCTCCAGTCAATGACTTTGCTAATCCAGTATCGAAACCTTCTAGTCTTCGAGTTTCGACATTTTCTGCTAGATGTCGCTGCTCACATTTGAGTGGTTATCACATTGCTCCCTCCCTACAGTTGTTCGTCCCGAACAACTTCGTCATTCAGCATCCCGTTGAAATGACACATTCTATCCAAATGGACCACTTTAAATTTTCCTCGATCCCCACGCTGGATCCGGTAGACAACGTCATTAATGCGGGTTATCACCTTGTATGGACCTTCCCAGTCCTGTTGCAATTTTGGTGATTTGCCTTTCTTACGCTGAGGATTATACAGCCAAACCAGATCTCCTTCGTTGAAACCGGAAGATTTCGCCTTGATATCGTACCTAGTTTTCATGCGGCTGCTTGCTAGCTTCATCTTTTCTCTGGTGTCTTCATGCAATTTACGAATGCTGCTGCGTAAGTCATTCACGTACTCGTTCACCTCTTTGGGCTCCGTCGGTGGGGATCCGAATTTTGCTTCACTTGGCAACCGAATTGTTTGACCAAATAAGATCTCGGATGGTGTATGCCCTGTTGAGCTATGGACCGCGTTTCGGTAGGCCATTAAGAAGAGGGGTATGTGTCGATCCCAATCCCGCTGGCAGTTGCTGACAACCTTAGATAGATGCTCATTCAAGGACCGATTGAATCGCTCGACCATTCCATCAGATTGAGGGTGTAGTGGCGTTGTCCTTGTCTTTCTTATTCCCAAATATTGGCATATTTCCTGGAAGACTTTTGATTCAAAGTTTCGCCCTTGATCAGAGTGCAGCTCCATTGGGACCTCAAATCTGCTCACCCAGTTGTTGACTATCTGTTCGGCTACGGTCTTAGCCTCTTGATTTGGGATGGCAAACACTTCCGGCCACTTACTGAAGTAATCCATGACTACGAGAGTATATCGGTTTCCATTAAAGGTTTCGGGAAACGGCCCAGCGATGTCGATGGCTATTCGTTCGAAAGGTGCTCCGACATTGTATTGTTGCATTTGTCCATGTGGCTTTACTTTTGGACCCTTGGTAGCCGCACACCTTATGCACTTTTTGCACCAATTCTCAACATCTTGTTTAGCGCTTAGCCAATAGAAACGTTCCCTTACCTTTTCCAACGTCTTGTTTATTCCCAAATGGCCTCCTGAGATTCCGTCATGTATTTCATGGAGCACTTGGTTGACTCTGGACCGTGGCACAATTAGCTGCATACGAGATGTTGTCCCATCTGCACTTTCCCATTTTCTCTTCAGCAATCCATCTTGCACAAAAAGCGAGTCCCACTGTGCCCAGTATGCCTTCAGAGTTTGGCTCCGATCTGATATCTGCTGCCAGCTTGGTCTTTCCTCGTGTTCCTTCCAGGCCAATATTGGTTCGATGTCATTGTCTGCCTGTTAGGAGGAACGGATTTCGTCTATACTCCAACCCTCTATTGGCTCAGTCCTGATCATTTGGATAGTTGCCTGTTCTTTCGCTTCTTTACGGTTGCAGTGTTCGCATTTTACCCCGCACGGTCGACGAGAGAGAGCATCAGCATTTGAGTGGAGTGTTCCCTTGCGGTGTTGCACTTCAAAGTCGTAGCCCTGCAACTGCTCGATCCATCTTGCAACTTGGCCTTCAGGGTTCTTAAATTGGAGTAGCCATTTCAGAGCTGCGTGGTCTGTCCGGAGAATGAACTTTTGTCCGTAGAGGTACTTATGGAAATGCTTCGTAGCCAGAATTAAAGCCAGAAGCTCGCGCCGGGTTACACAGTAGTTCCTTTCAGGTCTGGAGAGTACTTTACTGTAATATGCGACCACTTTCTCTTGACCATCATGAACCTGGGAAATCACAGCTCCGACCCCAACATTGCTAGCGTCTGCGTCCACGACGAACATTTTTCCGGGCGTCGGGTAACCCAAGATGGGGGCATTGCACAGCTGTCGCTTCAGTTCTTGAAATGCTTTTTCGCATTCTCCAGACCACCTGAACTGTCGGCCTTTCTCTGTAAGTTGATGCAGGCTCTTTGCAATGCCAGCAAAATCCTTTACGAACCTTCTGTAATACGTGGCGAGTCCCAAGAAGCTTCTCAGTTGGTGTTTCTCTTTTGGAGAAGGCCAACTTTTCACGGCTTCGATTTTGTCAGGATCCGTTCTTACTCCTTCCGCTGATATAATGTGACCCAGATATTTTACTTCCGGACGAAACAAGGCGCACTTTTCCGGGTTGAGCTTTAAATGAGCACTTCGTAGCCTCTCAAACACTTCTTTTAGATTTTCGCGGTGCTCCTCGTACGTCTTACCTATGACGATAACGTCGTCCAAATATACTAGGCATGTTTTCCAGGTGAGTCCTTGCAATGTTCGTTCCATTAGTCGCTCGAAGGTGGCCGGAGCGTTGCACAGTCCAAACGGCATCACTGCAAACTGCCAAAGACCGCTTCCTGTAGTGAAGGCAGTTTTCTCACGGTCCGTACGATTTATCTCTACCTGCCAGTAACCGCTCTTCAAGTCAAGTGTTGAAAACCATTTCGCTCCAGAAAGCATATCCAAAGTGTCATCGATTCTCGGAAGTGGGTAGCTGTCCTTTTTAGTGACATCATTGAGACGTCGGTAGTCTACACAAAATCTCGTGCTGCCATCTTTCTTCTTCACGAGGACCACTGGAGATGCCCACGGACTTTGCGATTCTTCAATCACTCCCTCAGCTTTCATCTTCGACATCATTTCGGCAACTTCTGTTTGCTTTGCCAATGGAAGACGCCTTGCAGGTTGACGGATTGGTCGAGCGTCTCCGGTGTCAATGTGGTGTTGAACAATATGCGTACGTCCATATTCTCCGTCTTGTGTAGCAAATATATCAGCGTACTCACCGATTAGTTTTTCTGCCAGGATTCGCTGATCTTCGTCCAGATTACAGAGGCTGAGAATTTTGTTCTTGATTTTTATGCTCTGAACTGTTGTGACCGGTTTTGCACCCTTTTGTTCCGTTGTGGTCGATATAGCCTCAACAGGTACGCATTTTCCCACTATCTCCCCCTTTTTCACCTTTACACTGAATGTCTTTGGATTTAGAATCCTTACAGGGACCATGTTGTTCTTTGGCTCCACTAAGGTCTTTCCCACCATGAAGTCTCTTTTCTTTTCTGGCTCCATCAAATAGAATCGGTGGCTACCAGGACCACCTTCCACTTTTGCCCACAAAATTGCTTCTGACGAAGGCTCTAGACTCTGATTGCTGCAGATGACGACATTTGAGACTGTGGTATTGGCGTTTCCGTATATCATTGGTATCTCCATGTTTCCGTATTTCAGGGTTTGTGCCCCCAAGTCGACTACAAGTCCATGTTCTCTCATGAAGTCTGTACCAATGATGCACTCGTCACATATGTCAGCTACCAGAAACGCGTGAGTGAATGTTATTCCGGCCAGTTGGATTTTTATGCGGACTTCACCATATACCTTAAACGTTGCTCCTGTAGCTGTTCGCAAGCTGCAGCTGCTAGTGTTATGCAGCCAAGACTTCTGCACAAGATTCCTCCTGATGATTGAGGCCGTGGCACCGGTGTCTATTGTTGCCATCCATTTTTCTTTTCCACTGACTACTTCTACTAGAAGGCTTTCGCTGCGTCGTTTTGCCAGCGAGACTTGGATGATGGTCCTGGGGCCGTCGACTCCTGCTACCAACTTCTGCCCCGCGAAGTTGGTGCTTAAGCATTTCCCGACTGATGGCTTCGGGAAGGTTGACCGGCTTCTTGATAGCTGTTTCTGCGGGTTTCTTCCCCTATTTGCTTGTCACCACAGTGAGGGCAGTCTTTTCGTCGCACCGGTTCTTTACACTGCCTTTGAAGGTGTCCTATTTTATTGCAATTCCAGCAGCGCATTATTCGTCTATCCCGTCGAGTATCTCGTACCTCGGCACTAATTCTTGTGCAGGAACATTCGACAGATGCTACTTCCCTGACGAAATGTGTTCCCCTGGAAGCTTGATTGGCTGCTTCTATCGCCAGAGCGAAGGCAAGTGCTTCAGCAAGGGTTCTTTTCCCGGCCATCCTTACTGCTGACTGTAGTTTCTAATCTGCAATCCCCCTGATAAATGCATCTTTTGCCATTTCGTCGATAATTTCCTGGCCTGCGGTGGGGTATGACAGATGCGCAAGTCTACTCACGTCTGCTTGGAGCTGCTGCAGTGTTTCTCCTCTTTGCTGCGTTCGGCTTTGCAATTGGACCTTGTAGACCTCCTGCATGTGGCTGTCCCCAAACCGTTTCTCGATAGCCTGCACTAAAGTCACATAATCTTTATGCTTTTCGATGTCTACTGTTTGCAACAATTCTGCTGCAGGACCGTGCAAGGCCATTGTTAGGGCAAAGCACTTTTCCTCATTGTCCCAGTCGTTTGCACAGGCAGCCATTTCAAACTGTTTCTTATAGGTAGACCATGAGGTCTGGCCATCGAATGAGAGAGGCTTCAACTCTTTTCTCCTTGGACCGCTTAAAGAACATTCTCGCAGTTTCTGTTTTCGCACTGTGTCGAACTCTTTTGCCAGTTGCTGAACTTTGCTTTCCATTTCTTCGAATTTTTCGCCAACATTCTTCTCTATTGTATCAAATTTGTCATCAACGTTCTTCTCTATTCTATCAAATTTGTCATCAACGTTCTTCTCTATTCTTTCAAATTTGTCGTCGATTTCTTCGAATTTTTGCTGGAGAATGTTCTTTTGTTCTTCCAGATTATTCTTTTGTTCATCCATTTTCTGTTGAAGACCGTGCAGATTGTTGGTTTGTTCGTTGAATTTTTGTTCAATGCTGCTCTTCTGCTCGTCCATTTTTTGTTCCAGACTGATCTGGAGAATGTTCTTCTGTTCGTCCATTTTTTGTTCCAGACTGTTCTTCTGTTCTTCCAGATTTTTCTTTTGTTGGTCGAGACTGTTCTTCTGTTCGTCCATTTTTTTGTTTTGTTCGTCCATTTTTTTGTTTTGTTCGTCCATTTTTAATAAGAGGAGTTGCATCATTGCAGCCATGTCATTGCCGGTACTTGTCTGTTCATCCTCGTCAACATCAAAGGAATATGCATCAGGATCATGTCCCTCGTTGTTCAAAGCCTCCTGAAGTCGGAGCACCAGGTCACTTTTTCCTCCACTGGCGCTGAGGCTTCTCTTGTTCAACTCGGATTTGAGTTGGACGAGGGTCAACTGCAATAGTTTTCGACCTATTCTAGCTTTTTCAAATAGTCAGAAAACACTACAATAAGTCCTATCCCACTTCTGACACCAATGTAAAATGTTTGTGTGGGTACAAATGATAGAACTTATTCTTTTCAATACAAATCCCTTTATTCAGTACAGTTACAATTCACTATTTAATTCTTTCTCTCAGTACAATTCAATTTCTCAACCACATATACTTTTCTTATCTTTTACTTAAACCACTTAATCACTTCTTCTAATTAACACTTCAAATTCAACTTTGGAACTGATTTGCATACCTTTGGGATGCTGGTATGTATACTCGAATGACATACTTCGAGAACAATCCTCGCCACCCAGCGTCCCATACAATTTCCAATTTGCTAGAAAATTCGATTCTACTCTCCAGTCAATGACTTTGCTAATCCAGTATCGAAACCTTCGAGTCTTCGAGTTTCGACATTTTCTGCTAGATGTCGCTGCTCACATTTGAGTGGTTATCACAATATAGTTCCGGATAATCAATTCGGTTTCAAGGCGGGGCATGATATCATTCATGCTGCGTCTAAACTGGTTTCTGATATCCAATGGAACAAAGGCAAGAAACAGTGCACTGGTGCCTGCCTGATTGACTTGGAGAAAGCCTTCGATACCGTATGGTTAGAGGGACTCTTTTTCAAGCTGGACAGGTTGGGCATTAGTAAACCACTGCTGTATATTCTTTTTGATATGCTCTCCAGTAGACAGTTCATCGTGAAGAATGGCGATGTGACTTCTGCTGGAATATTTAACATTAAAAACGTTCACGTGCGGTAAATTCGCCGATCCTGTTCAACATTTACACAAGTGATCTGATAGGTTCACTTCACCATGCCATAGCGTACGCTGACGACTTAATCGCGTACAGATCGGGTCCAACGATTGAGGTCATTAATATGCTTTTGGAGCGTGACTTCGACAAAATTAAGCGATATTGCGATGACTGGAAGTTGAAAATCAACTTTCAGAAGTCGGAAACTATTCTGTTTAGGACGCCTTTGTCTGGGGCCTCTAGGGACACCAGAAAGAATTGGCGAAAGTTTTCTATCGTCGGACAACACGGACAGCCACTTGCTTGTCGAAATGTAGTCAGGTACCTTGGAATCTGGCTAGATCAATTTCTGTATTTTAACAAACATATAGATGTTGCTCTGGCCAGAGCCAAAGGTGCTTTTGCCCTTACAAAGAGACTGTTTTATAACAGCCAACTCGATGCGAGGGTAAGGGTTATCTGCTACATGGCCCTTATCCGGCCTATGCTTGTATTTGGATGTCCCGTGTGGTTTAACGTGAGAGCAAGTTTATTGGAAAAGATTTGGGTGTTTGAGAGGGCTTGTCTTAGGACTTGTCTTCGCTTATACAGAACACCAGAGTCTGAGTACATAAAATTTTATCCTAATGAGGCCTTATATAATAAGGCGAACCTAATAAGAGTGGAAAATTTCGTCATTATGTTAACTCGAAGGCACATTGCAAGAGCAATGACCTCATCGAACAACCTGATCTCCGGGGCTTTCTACCCCAATTATATGTATCACGAGAGAGTTCGCTTTGACGGCTTTATTTCTCCAGAAGCGTTCCTCTATCTAGATAGTAAAGGTCTGGTCCAGGACAGATTGGCGATTCTGCTAATCTTCCACGTCGCTCGAACAGCTGCGGACAGGCGACTCAACTACGACAGAGACGTTGCACCGGCAGTGCGGATCGTCTCCGGTTCAGTAGAGCGGTAGGGAGTCGCGACATGAGGGATGTTGCTCGGCAGCACCAACAATTTTGGTGGCTGGTTGAGGGAGGGGAAGTTTCGTCGTCCAATTCCTCCAGTACTAGGTAGCTCCATAGGAAGCAAAGTCGGTCGTCTGACTATTTTATTAGCCATGGCCGGCTTACATAGTTTTAGATACGAGTAGGATTAAGTTAGTTTTTAAGAAAAAAAAAATATATAAAAACACAAAAAAAAATAAATAAAAATGAAAAATTAAAAAAATAAAATAAAATATATATATATGCATATACTTATATATTAAGTATATAGGTATTATGGATGTATATGTATATGTATGTGTGTGTATGTATTAGATGTATTGTAAGTAGGTTAAGTAGGTTAGGTAGTCTATAAGTTTTTAGTTTTAAGTTTTTATAATATAAAAAAACAGTCCATTTACTAAGTTTTTAGTTAAAATTTATTTTCTTAGTTCTAGTATTAAGTAATGTTAAATTGAATATAAAATTAGAATGTAAGATTCGTCGAAAGACATTGTTTAAGTGTTAGGTTTAGCTTAGAGCGCCCGCATGGGGCCAGTAAGTTAAAATAAGATTATTTGTAAGTTATTTAGGCTAATTTTTAAGCATTTTTTTTGTCTAGCATATAAGAGTAAATTAATTAGTTAAATAAAAATGCATTTAAACTGAAACTGAAACTGAGTGTTTAAATTTCGCTTTAACGACAGCAGGCAGCATTGTGTTTTGGAAGCATTAAATTCGACTCTGTTAATAGTTTCCCAATTGGTTATGCTGTTAGTATCGGAATTTAATGAGCTTAACATACGCTAGCGTTCTCGTTTTACAGCCGAAGAGCAAGGACGTGAGTCAGGGAACGAATATGAAAAGCAGAGAGTACTGTCGTCAGCAAAGGAATATATTGGATTAGAAGTAGCAGACAAAAGATCGTTGATGAAAATTAAAAAGAGTGTCGGGGACAGAGCGGAACCCTAGGGCACACCAGCATTTATTTTGTGAATATCAGACTTGAAACCATCCAAGATAACTTGAATTGAACATTCCGAAAGGTAGTTTCTAATCCATTGGAGAAGATCCCAAATGCACGCATTTTCGACAAAAGAGTCTGACGCCAAACTCTGTCAAATGCCTTAGAAATATTAAGTGCAACTATCTTGCTTTCGCCAGATTGATGTACGCTTTGGTTCCACTTTTCGGTGTGACATGCCATCAAATCACCAGTGGACCTATTGCTACGAAAACTATATTGTCGGTTATTGAGAAGTTTTCGTGTTTCGAGATATTTCATGAGCTGACGATTTATCAGCGTTTCCATGACCTTGGAAAGGAGGGACCTAAGTGCAATGGGTCTGTGGGAGGAGAGAGAAGATGATTCGCCTTTTTTAGGGACGTGCTGGACAGTTTTCCATTTGCTCGGGAATATTCTTTAAGTGTAGGATTGATGAAAAAGCTTACGCAGTTGTTTTGCTAGCGTGGAAGAACACCTCTTCAGAAGAAGGGGAGATATACCATCTGGACCAGCGGATTTATACTTACATTTCGTTGATCAGCAATTTTAGTTTTTTTCAACAAAATACGTTAACCTTCGGTTAGTAGATTTCTAAGCCAATACGGAGTACAAAGGGTTTTCACTAAATTCACTAAAGCAACTATAACTTAGTAAACAATTGGAATCTTAAAATTTCTATTGGTGGGTCAATTTAATTCAATTTCAATGTATTGTAAAATGTTTGTGTGGGTACAAATGATAGAACTTATTCTTTTCAATACAAATCCCTTTATTCAGTACAGTTACAATTCACTATTTAATTCTTTCTCTCAGTACAATTCAATTTCTCAACCACTTAGACTTTTCTTATCTTTTACTTAAACCACTTAATCACTTCTCCTAATTAACATTTCAAATTACACTTTAGAACTGACTTGCATACCTTTGGGATGCTGGTATTTATACTCGAATGACATACTTCGAGAACAATCCTCGCCATCCAGCGTCCCATACAATTTCCAATTTGCTAGAAAATTCGATTCCACTCTCCAGTCGAGACTTTGTTATTCCAATATCGAAATCTTCTGGTCTTCGACATTTTCTGCTAGATGTCGCTGCTCACATTTAAGTGGTTATCACATTGCTCCCTCCCTACATTCACGTACTCGTTCACCTCTTTGGGCTCCGTCGGTGGGGATCCGAATTTTGCTTCACTTGGCAACCGAATCGTTTGACCAAATAAGATCTCGGATGGTGTGTGCCCTGTTGAGCTATGTACCGCGTTTCGGTAGGCCATTAAGAAGAGGGGTATGTGTCGATCCCAATCCCGCTGGCAGTTGCTGACAACTTTAGATAGATGCTCATTCAAGGTCCGATTGAATCGCTCGACCATTCCATCAGATTGAGGGTGTAGTGGCGTTGTCCTTGTCTTTCTTATTCCCAAATATTGGCATATTTCCTGGAAGACTTTTGATTCAAAGTTTCGCCCTTGATCAGAGTGCAGCTCCATTGGGACCCCAAATCTGCTCACCCAGTTGTTGACTATCTGTTCGGCTACGGTCTTAGCCTCTTGATTTGGGATGGCAAACACTTCCGGCCACTTGCTGAAGTAATCCATGACTACGAGAGTATATCGGCTACCATTAAAGGTTTCGGGAAACGGCCCAGCGATGTCGATGGCTATTCGTTCGAAAGGTGCTCCGACATTGTATTGTTGCATTTGTCCATGTGGCTTTACTTTTGGACCCTTGGTAGCCGCACACCTTATGCACTTTTTGCACCAATTCTCAACATCTTGTTTAGCGCTTAGCCAATAGAAACGTTCCCTTACCTTTTCCAACGTCTTGTTTATTCCCAAATGGCCTCCTGAGATTCCGTCATGTATTTCATGGAGCACTTGGTTGACTCTGGATCGTGGCACAATTAGCTGCATACGAGATGTTGTCCCATCTGCACTTTCCCATTTTCTCTTCAGCAATCCATCTTGCACAAAAAGCGAGTCCCACTGTGCCCAGTATGCCTTCAGAGTTTGGCTCCGATCTGATATCTGCTGCCAACTTGGTCTTTCCTCGTGTTCCTTCCAGGCCAATATTGGTTCGATGTCATTGTCTGCCTGTTGGGAGGAACGGATTTCGTCTATACTCCAACCCTCTATTGGCTCAGTCCTGATCATTTGGATAGTTGCCTGTTCTTTCGCTTCTTTACGGTTGCAGTGTTCGCATTTTACCCCGCACGGTCGACGAGAGAGAGCATCAGCATTTGAGTGGAGTGTTCCCTTGCGGTGTTGCACTTCAAAGTCGTAGCCCTGCAACTGCTCGATCCATCTTGCAACTTGGCCTTCAGGGTTCTTAAATTGGAGTAGCCATTTCAGAGCTGCGTGGTCTGTCCGGAGAATGAACTTTTGTCCATAGAGGTACTTATGGAAATGCTTCGTAGCCAGAATTAAAGCCAGAAGCTCGCGCCGGGTTACACAGTAGTTCCTTTCAGGTCTGGAGAGTACTTTACTGTAATATGCGACCACTTTCTCTTGACCATCATGAACCTGGGAAATCACAGCTCCGACCCCAACATTGCTAGCGTCTGCGTCCACGATGAACATTTTTCCGGGCGTCGGGTAACCCAAGATGGGGGCATTGCACAGCTGTCGCTTCAGTTCTTGAAATCCTTTTTCGCATTCTCCAGACCACCTGAACTGTCGGCCTTTTTCTGTAAGTTGATGCAGGCTCTTCGCAATGCCAGCAAAATCCTTTACGAACCTTCTGTAATACGTGGCGAGTCCCAAGAAGCTTCTCAGTTGGTGTTTATCTTTTGGAGAAGGCCAACTTTTCACGGCTTCGATTTTGTCAGGATCCGTTCTTACTCCTTCCGCTGATATAATGTGACCCAGATATTTTACTTCCGGACGAAACAATTCGCACTTTTCCGGGTTGAGCTTTAAATGAGCACTTCGTAGCCTCTCAAACACTTCTTTTAGATTTTCGCGGTGCTCCTCGTACGTCTTACCTATGACGATAACGTCGTCCAAATATACTAGGCAGGTTTTCCAGGTGAGTCCTTGCAATGTTCGTTCCATTATTCGCTCGAAGGTGGCCGGAACGTTGCACAGTCCAAACAGCATCACTGCAAACTGCCAAAGTCCGCTTCCTGTAGTGAAGGCAGTTTTCTCACGGTCCGTACGATTTATCTCTACCTGCCAGTAACCGCTCTTCAAGTCAAGTGTTGAAAACCATTTCGCTCCAGAAAGCATATCCAAAGTGTCATCGATTCTCGGACGTGGGTAGCTGTCCTTTTTAGTGACATCATTCAGACGTCGGTAGTCTACACAAAATCTCGTGCTGCCATCTTTCTTCTTCACGAGGACCACTGGAGATGCCCACGGACTTTGCGATTCTTCAATCACTCCCTCAGCTTTCATCTTCGACATCATTTCGGCAACTTCTGTTTGCTTTGCCAATGGAAGACGCCTTGCAGGTTGACGGATTGGTCGAGCGTCTCCGGTGTCAATGTGGTGTTGAACAATATGCGTACGTCCATATTCTCCGTCTTGTGTAGCAAATATATCAGCGTACTCACCGATTAGTTTTTCTGCCAGGATTCGCTGATCTTCGTCCAGATTACAGAGGCTGAGAATTTTGTTCTTGATTTTTATGCTCTGAACTGTTGTGACCGGTTTTGCACCCTTTTTTTCCGTTGTGGTCGATATAGCCTCAACAGGTACGCATTTTCCCACTATCTCCCCCTTTTTCACCTTTACACTGAATGTCTTTGGATTTAGAATCCTTACAGGGACCATGTTGTTCTTTGGCTCCACTAAGGTCTTTCCCACCATGAAGTCTCTTTTCTTTTCTGGCTCCATCAAATAGAATCGGTGGCTACCAGGACCACCTTCCACTTTTGCCCACAAAATTGCTTCTGACGAAGGCTCTAGACTCTGATTGCTGCAGATGACGACATTTGAGACTGAGGTATTGGCGTTCCCGTATATCATTGGTATCTCCATGTTTCCGTATTTCAGGGTTTGTGCCCCCAAGTCGACTACAAGTCCATGTTCGCTCATGAAGTCTGTACCAATGATGCACTCGTCACATATGTCAGCTACCAGAAACGCGTGAGTGAATGTTATTCCGGCCAATTGGATTTGTATGCGAACTTCACCATATACCTTAATCGTTGCTCCTGTAGCTGTTCGCAAGCTGCAACTGCTAGTGTTATGCAGCCAAGACTTCTGCACAAGATTCCTCCTGATGATTGAGGCCGTGGCACCGGTGTCTATTGTTGCCATCCATTTTTTTTTCCACTGACTACTTCTACTAGAAGGCTTTCGCTGCGTCGTTTTGCCAGCGAGACTTGGATGATGGTCCTGGGGCCGTCGACTCCTGCTACCAACTTCTGCCCCGCGAAGTTGGTGCTTAAGCATTTCCCGACTGATGGCTTCGGGAAGGTTGACCGGCTTCTTGATAGCTGTTTCTGCGGGTTTCTTCCCCTATTTGCTTGTCACCACAGTGAGGGCAGTCTTTTCGTCGCACCAGTTCTTTACACTGCCTTTGAAGGTGTCCTATTTTATTGCAATTCCAGCAGCGCATTATTCGTCTATCCCGTCGAGTATCTCGTTCCTCGGCACTAATTCTTGTGCAGGAACATTCAACAGATGCTACTTCCCTGACGAAATGTGTTCCCCTGGAAGCTTGATTGGCTGCTTCCATCGCCAGAGCGAAGGCAAGTGCTTCAGCAAGGGTTCTTTTCCCGGCCATCCTTACTGCTGACTGTAGCTTCGAATCTGCAATTCCCCTGATAAATGCATCTTTTGCCATTTCGTCGATAATTTCCTGGCCTGCGGTGGGGTATGACAGATGTGCAAGTCTACTCACGTCTGCTTGGAGCTGCTGCAGTGTTTCTCCTCTTTGCTGCGTTCGGCTTTGCAATTGGACCTTGTAGACCTCGTGCATGTGGCTGTCCCCAAACCGTTTCTCGATAGCCTGCACTAAAATCACATAATCTTTATGCTTTTCGATGTCTACTGTTTGCAACAATTCTGCTGCAGGACCGTGCAAGGCCATTGTTAGGGCAAAGCACTTTTCCTCATTGTCCCAGTCGTTTGCACAGGCAGAGATTTCAAACTGCTTCTTATAGGTAGACCATGAGGTCTGGCCATCGAATGAGAGAGGCTTCAACTCTTTTCTCCTTGGACCGCTTAAAGAACATGCTCGCAGTTTCTGTTTTCGCACTGTGTCGAGCTCTTTTGCCAGTTGCTGAACTTTGCTGTCCATTTCTTCGAATTTTTCGCCAACATTCTTCTCTATTCTATCAAATTTCTCATCAACGTTCTTCTCTATTCTTTCAAATTTGTCATCGATTTCTTCGAATTTTTGCTGGAGAATGTTCTTTTGTTCTTCCAGATTATTCTTTTGTTCATCCATTTTCTGTTGAAGACCGTGCAGATTGTTGGTTTGTTCGTTGAATTTTTGTTCAATGCTGCTCTTCTGCTCGTCTAGATTTTTCTTTTGTTCGAGACTATTCTTTTGTTCTTCCAGACTGCTCTTCTGTTCGTCCATTTTTTGTTCCAGACTGTTCTTCTGTTCGTCCATTTTTAACAAGAGGAGTTGCATCATCGCAGCCATGTCATTGCCGGTACTTGTCTGTTCATCCTCGTCAACATCAAAGGAATATGCATCAGGATCATGTCCCTCGTTGTTCAAAGCCTCCTGAGGACGGAGCACCAGGTCACTTTTTCCTCCACTGGCGCTGAGGCTTCTCTTGTTCAACTCAGATTTGAGTTGGACGAGGGTCAACTGCAATAGTTTTCGACCCATTCTAGCTTTTTCAAATAGTCAGAAAACACAGGTTTTTTTTTTTTTTTTTTTTCTTTTACACACAATAAGTCCTATCCCACTTCTGACACCAATGTAAAATGTTTGTGTGGGTACAAATGATAGAACTTATTCTTTTCAATACAAATCCCTTTATTCAGTACAGTTACAATTCACTATTTAATTCTTTCTCTCAGTACAATTCAATTTCTCAACCACTTATACTTTTCTTATCTTTTACTTAAACCACTTAATCACTTCTCCTAATTAACACTTCAAATTACACTTTAGAACTGACTTGCATACCTTTGGGATGCTGGTATTTATACTCGAATGACATACTTCGAGAACAATCCTCGGCATCCAGCGTCCCATACAATTTCCAATTTGCTAGAAAATTCGATTCCACTCTCCAGTCGAGACTTTGTTATTCCAATATCGAAATCTTCTGGTCTTCGACATTTTCTACTAGATGTCGCTGCTCACATTTAAGTGGTTATCACAGTATTATTGTAAAAACATGGCACAAATAAGACCTTTTGAATTTAATAGCTTCAATTGTTTGCTTTGTTGTTCTTGAAAGTTGATTCCAGAGCCTGGTGACATACACAAAGAAGAGACGCGACGAGTTTAAATAGTTGAAAGATGGCGTTATAATATTGAATGTTCTGGAGGACTAAACTAATTGAAGCTTATTAAGGAGGTACTTGGGGGGATCTGCTGTTTATGACCTTGTGCATAAACAAAAGACATCGAATTTTTTGGAAGTGCTGAAACGAACAACCAAGAACCAGCTTATGACAGTGTGAAATGTGTTCACCCCGACGGAGACCATACACGTACCTAACCATATCATTAAACGCCACAAGTAACTTGTGCTGAGAAGAGGAGTCGAGCTTGTAGTAAACAACAGTGGCATAATTAATAATAGGCATAAATAACGTTTTTATTAACCTTAGCTTAGTGTCAACTGGAGTAAAACTAGAAGACAACCGAAGTTTACGTAGCCCAGCATAGATTCGTCCAATAACATAGTTTTTATGGTCAACGGCAGAGAGAGAACAATTTAATTTGAAACCGAGATTTGTGAGAGCATCCACAAATTTGAGTTGCTTATTGTTTAAGCTTACTGGCGGCAGCAGATCAGTATCGTAATGCTTCTTGGAAATAATAATAAGCTGGGATTTGTTAGGATTCAAATTGAGACCAATGAATAGTGACCAGTTGTATACTCTTCATTTATTCTGACAAAGAGATCCTCAATGAACCCAATCTGTCGTGACAAGTATATCGGAGCATCATCGGCGTAGATATGAGTGTTTACATTCAGGCATACTTTGGGTAGGTCATTAATAAAAATACAGAAAAATATTGGTTCCAATATAGATCCCTGCGGTACTCCTGCTGTTAAGATTTTAAACTGTGATTTTTTTCCATCAATAACAACCCTTTGAAAGCGATTTTTAAATATGTAGTTACTTATCAGGCCCTCCGATCTTACACTAAAACCACAATATAGTCTGAGCTCGCGGCATAGTACTGTGTGATCCACACTGTCAAAGGCCTTGGAAAAATCTAGCAAGCAAAGCACCGTTATTTCGCCTGCATCATATTTGACCCTTATATCGTCAAGCTATGATGTGGTCGAAAACCAGACTGTAGAGGAGATAGCAAGCAGTGTTGGTTTAGGTAGCTTGAAATTTGGCGAGCGAGAATTTTCTCTAAGACCTTTGACAAACAAGACAATATACTTATCGGGCGAAATCCAGAAGCTGCAGATGACTGAGTTGTTTTCGGAACCGCTACAATCGATTTATTGAAGAATAAGTATGGTGAGCGTGTTATCTCAAGAAATGGGCCAATCGATTGGCCGCCTCGTTCGTACGATTTAACGCCGCTTAACTATTTTCTGTGGGGCTACGTTAAGTCATTGGTTTATGCCAACACGACGACGACGTTGGAAGAGCTCAGAGCCAACATTGAACGCGAAATTGCGGCCGTTTCAGCCGAAATGTGTGGCCGAGTCGTTGAAAATTGGATCCAACGAATCGACCGCTGCAAACGTGCCCGCGGTGGCCATATGAACGAAGTCGAGTTCCATTCATAAATGTTTTGATTGTACTTCAAGCCGATAATAAAGTTTTTGAAATATCTCAAGTTGTCAAGTCCTTATTGGAAGACCCTATATTTAAAATGAAAAATGAATTGTTAGCTAGTTATCTATGTATGTAATAAAATATAGGTTAGTAATGTGCACAACCATAATGTGCGAAATAGAAATAACTTTCGTCTTCCTTGTCTTAGAACTCAAAAAGCACAAAATACAGTATTCTATAGCGGTTTTAAATTATTTAATGAACTACCTGATGAATGAAAGATAGAGAGCCAGCTAATAAGATTTAAGAAAAATATTATCAGATATGTAAAAATGAGGTATGATTTGATAAATGTAAACTATTTAATTTTTTCTTTTTCTATTTAATAAATTTGTTGTAATTGAATATCTAAACATTGCTAAATCAACAAATTTGAATTTGTGCAAAATCTTTTATGAAGCTTCTGTAGTATGAAGTTAGGCCCAGGAACGCTTTAAGCTCTTTCAAATTTTCGGGAGTTTTTTTTTTGAATAGCTTCAACTTTTTTTGGGTCAGGGCTGATGTAATCATGTAGCCTAGGGACTGGGTTTTTTCCTTAAAAAATTCGGTCTTATTCAAATTAACCCTTAAGTTAGCCTGTTCTAGTCTATCAAATATCAATTCAAGGTTTTTAGGATGTTCCTCTTCCGTTTTTTCGAATATGATGATATCGTCAATGTATACAGAGCCAATGTTGCCGATGTATTCATTAAGGACATCATCTATCATTCTTCCAAATATCGAAGGTCCATTCCTAAATCCAAAGGGCAATCTTAAGAATTCCAACTTTCCATTAAGAGTAGAGAAAACTGTTTTTGGTATATCAGATTTTTTCACTCTTATCTAGAGGAACCCAGATGTTAAATCCAAGGTGGTACAAAATGTTGCTTTACTTAAGCTTGCCTATGTATTTGATATGTCAGGAATCGGGTAGGTATCTGGCACGGTAACTTCATTAAGCCTATTGAAGTCAATAACCAAGCGGTACTTCCTTTCGCCGAATGGGTCCAGTTTTTTAGGAACCACCCATACAGGTGAGTTGTATGAGCTTTTTGATGGTTGAATAATCCCGTCGTCAAGTAGCTTTTTAATTTGGCTGTTTACCTCTTCCCGCATGTTAACTGGATAAGGGTATGTTTTCGCATAAATGGACTCGTCTGTTATCGTTTTGATTTCTGCTTTGATATGAGTGTCTACTAATTCTGTATTTATGATGGGGCCAAATATTTTACTATGATTTTCCATTAAACTTCGAAGTTTTTGTCTTTTGTTCTTTTCTAAATGATCATCTCTAATTTCTAAGTATTTACTTGGGTAAATTCCCTTGATTTGATTTGAATTTTGATTCCTGAGTCGACCGTTAAGATATTATTTTTGCGATCTATTATAGCTCCTAGCTCTCGAAGGGTAAAGAACCTTCCACGGATTTTACGCTTAATCTGTGATTCACCGGTAGCTGATTGAATTCTGAAAGGCTTTTCTGTTGGCATAGATTTAGATCCTAATTCGTCTTTAATAAAATTTTTATTTGTGCCTGTGTCGACGAGAAAATTCAAAATTTTCCCATCCGTGTTTTTATGAACTTTTGTCCGTAGAGGTACTTATGGAAATGCTTCGTAGCCAGAAGCTCGCGCCGAGTTACGCAGTAGTTCCTTTCTGGTCTGAAGAGTACTTTACTGTATATGCGACCATTTTCTCTTGACCTTCATGAACTTGGGAGATCACAGCTACGACCCCAACATTGCTACCTTCTGTGCCCAAGAGGAACATTTTTCCGGGCGTGGGGTAACCTACGATGGTGGCAATGCACAGCTCTCGCTTCAGTTCTTGAAATACTTTTTCACATTCTCCAGACCACCTGAATTGTCGGCCTTTTTCCGTAAGCTGATGCAATACCAGCAAAATCCTTTACGAACCTTCTGTAGTACGTGGCGAGTCCCAAGAAGCTTCTCAGTTGGTGTTTGTCTTTTGGGGCAGGCCAACTTTTCACGGCTTCGATTTTGTCAAGATCCGTCCTTACTCCTACCGCTGATGTAATGTGACCCAGATATTTTAATTCCGGACAGAACAAGGCGAACTTTTCTGGGTTGAGCTTTAATTGAGCACTTCGTAGCCTCTCAAGCACTTCTTTTAGATTTTCGCGATGCTCCTCGAACGTCTTGCCAATGACGATAACGTCGCGCAAATACAATAGGCATGTTTTCCAGGCGAGTCCTTGCAATGTTCGTTCCATTAGTCACTCGAAGGTGGCCGAAGCGTCGCACAGTTCAAACTGCCAAAGACTGCTTCCTGTAGTGAAGGCAGTTCCGTACTATTTACCACTACCTGCTGGTAACCGCACTTCAAGTCAAGAGTTGAAAACCATTTAGCTCCAGAAAGCATATCCAAAGTGTCATGGATTCTCGGAACCGGATAGCTGTCCTTTTTAGTAACATCGCTGAGACGTCGGTAGACTCCACAGAACCTCGTGCTGCCATCTTTTTTCTTCACGAGGACCACTGGAGATGCCCACGGACTTTGCGATTCTTCAATCAGTCCCTCAACTTTTATCTTCGACACCATTTCGGCAACTTCTGTTTGCTTTGCCAATGGAAGACGCCTTGCAGGTTGACGGATCGATCGAGCGTCTCCGGTGTCAATGTGGTGTTCTCCGTCTTGTGTAGCAAATATATCAGCGTACTCACCGATTAGTTTTTCTGTCAGGATTCGCTGATCTTCGTCCAGATTACAGAGGCTGGGAAATTTTGTTCCATGACACTTTGGATATGCTTTCTGGAGCTAAATGGTTTTCAACTCTTGACTTGAAGAGCGGTTACCAGCAGATAGTGATAAATAGTACGGAACTGCCTTCACTACAGGAAGCAGTCTTTGGCAGTTTGCAGTGATTCCGCTTGAACTGTGCAACGCTCCGGCCACCTTCGAGCGACTAAGGGAACGAACATTGCAAGGACTAACGTGAAAAACCTGCCTAGTGTATTTGGATGACGTTATATTCATTGGCAAGACGTTCGAGGAGTATCGCGAATATCTAAAAGAGACTACGAAGTGCTCATTTAAAGCCCAACCCAGAAAAGTTCGCCTTGTTCCGTCCGGAATTAAAATATCTGGGTCACATTACTCCTAAGGACGGATCCTGACAAAATCGAAGCCGTGAAAAGTTGGCCTGCCCCAAAGAGCAAACACCAACTGCGAAGCTTCTTGGGACTCGCCACGTACTACAGAAGGTCCGTAAAGGATTTTGCTGGTATTGCCAAGTCTTCATCAACTTACGGAAAAAGGCCGACAGTTCAGGTGGTCTGGAGAATGCGAAAAAGCATTTCAAGAACTGAAGCGACAGCTGTGCAACGCCCCCATCTTGGGTTACCCGACGCCCGGAAAAATGTTCCTCGTAGACGCAGACGCTAGCAATGTTGGGATCGGAGCTGTGATCTCCCCAGTTCAAGAGAAAGTGGTCGCATATTACAGCAAAGTACTCTGCAGACCTGAAAGGAACTACTGCGTAATTCGGCGCGAGCTTTTTCCTTAAGTAACTCTACGGACAAAAGTTCATTCTTCGGACAGACCACGCATCTCTGAAATGGCTACTTCAATTTAAGAACCCTGAAGGGCAAGTTGTCTGTCGGATAAACTGGGTATGTAATTACTCATTTAATAAAACCTAAATCTAAACCCACACACAAGTCAGTTTGCGGCGAACATTTAATTTTAGAGTGTGATAGCGAATAATGAAGTTAGACAAAATTAAGCTTTGATACAAAGATATGTTTGCATTATTCTATCAAACTCAATGTACTCGGATGAGCAAAAATGTTATTATATTTAGAGTATAGATATTTCATCTATATTACTATTTTTCTTTATTTAAATAAGTTTTCAAAAGTATGTTTGTTTTTCTTTTTTTTTAGCGGTGGGAATACATGCACAACCCGTCCCCAACATCTGAAGAAGGAATGCTGATTGAAGTTTTGAAAAATCCCCGTGACTGGATAAAAACCAATTAAAAAAAGGTTGATAGATTTACTTCACAAGTTTTGAACACGAAAATGTTCCATATTTAATAAATTGTCAATAACTATATACAAAAAAAAAGAAGTTTATTTTATTTGTTCAACAATTGCATGGCAATCATTTCTGCGTCACCAAGAGATAGTTCTTTTGTTAGTCGCTTGGCTTTTTTAGAAAGCGACTCACCTCTATCTGTTATCATAAAACCTGTATTTGGAGAAACTGTTTTATATAATCGCTTTGAAAGATGATGCGCCAAGTCCTCTGGTTTCTGGATTGTGGTTTCTCCATCTATTTGTAACTCGGCTTCTTCACTATTGGAATCAGGATAGGTATTTCTCATATTGTATAGTTTTGCTGGATCAGGTAACCATGATAAATCAACTTCGGATAGATCTTCGTTACTATTTTGAAAGTGCTCAATATTGTCCTCATCGCCATGACTCATTGGTTTTATTTTTACTTTTTGTACTTTATGCTTGGCTTTCACACTTTCACTGAACCGCTGTTTATCGAATTTGTCTTCTTCGCGAAGTACTTTTCTGGCGAATTTAATGTCGATGCCGCTTTTGTTTTCGTTAGTGTACTCTTGTGCTAGTTTTGATTGCATCTGCTTTCTCACGTCTATGCATTCTACTCCATTTTGGTTAAACTCTATTTTTGTATTGGCTTGAATACGTTTTTTAAGAACACGCTTTGCAAGAGCAACTTTTGTAAGCGTTTTTGTAGTCTTTGCCGCTCCAAAACTTGTTTCCAATTTATTGTCTTCGCTTTTAACACCAATGTCGACAATATCGTGGTTCTTTCTTTTCACTTTAAAAAGGTCCTCGTCAGACCAAATATCATCATTTTTTACATTATTAAAGTTAAAGGTTTCTTCATTATCTGATATGAATTTATAGTCTGTTTCATCACTATTTAATTTTTTATGTATTTCCTGTTTTTTTCTAAATCTTTCTAGAAATCGTATTCGAGGAACAACTGCAAGGCCAAGTGATTTTGCGTACTTATTAGTGTCCAGTTTTTGATGGTTAAATATATTCTTGTTTTTCATTAGAAAAACGGATTTTATGTATGATGTGAAAGCGCGCTGCGCTGTTTCTTTCAAATCCTTACTCTGCGCTAGAAAACTTTCCATTTTATTCGTTGGTGGAAAGAGCTTTTTGGGGTCAATGTGAATTTTGTTAATGTCAATCATCGCATTATTTAATTCTGAAATCATGCCTACTTCTTCACTAGGAAGAAGAACCAATAAGCTCTCACCTCTTGATTTATGACGTGCAGTCCTTCCCGCACGATGAATATATTGTGTAACATCTTCAGGACAATCCAATTGGATAACCCAATTTACAACAGGAAAGTCTAAACCCCGTGAAGCAATATCTGTTGCGAACAATACAACGTTACTTTTACGACAGAATTCCTTATATATAGCAACTCTACGATCTTGATGAAGTGTACCATAAAGCGCAAGAAGACTTATACCAGGGCGTAATTTGCAAAAGATCTCGTACATGTACTTTACTTGTTTACAACTGGATAAGAATACAATGCACTTTTGTTTTAAATGACTTTTTATAAAAGACCACAACATTGTTACTTTATCTTCAAGATTTATTACAACATAACTTTGTTGCAAATTTGTTGGCGTAATAGTTTGTTGTTCCGATGGAGCTACATAAACTGCATTATTTAAACTTAATCTTGCCAAATTTTCAATTGACTTTGTTTGTGTTGCTGAAAAAAGAAGCGTTTGACGAGTTTTTGGGAGGTTTTCAATAATTGCGTCCATTGCTTGTTGAAACCCCATATCCAGACATCTATCTGCCTCGTCTATTACTAGTATTTGCATTGTGGAAGCATTAAATAAAGGATTTTCATCCATATGCTGCAGTAATCGGCCTGGTGTACATATTATAATATTACATTGATCCATTCGTTTTCTCTCAAACTTTAAATTTTTTCCGCCGATTATTAGACCAGCGGAAAAATCGTGAAAACCACCAATTTTATTAAGCGTCTCAAAAGTTTGAAATGCGAGCTCTCTTGTTGGTGATATTACTAAGGCGCCGATTCCATCCAATCGTGTCCATTGTTTAATGAACAAAATTTCAAGCACCTAATATGAAATGAAAAATATATATGAATATTTTTTTACACCTACTTTAAATTGTTTACCGGAATCAGAAAAGCCAACGTTTTTCCACTCCCTGTACGAGCTGCTCCAAGTATATCTCTGCCCTGAAGAGCGTATTCTATGCTCTCTAGCTGAATATCTGTAGGGATTTTGTAGTTCAAACCCCGTAGACCTTCCTGTGTTTTCCATGATAACGGAAAGTCCTTAAATTCTTTAATTGTACTCTTGTCTATAGAATCTGTTAATGCTCGAATTCGTTGAATTTCGTCGTCATCCTTCGGTTTATTATTACTTTGTGTTTTAAATTTATTTTTTTTATATCTCGGATTCCTTTTTCCGGCTCTGCGTTCCTTGGTTGATCCCATTGTACCACGCGAATTCAATAAAGCGTAGACTTGACTTCATAACATAAACGAACTGATGTCCATAGAAATCCTTCCAGATTTTGGTCTTTCCAGAGACATTAATTGAGACTAGGGAAAGTGCTTTCAGCGCCCCTAGGTGGAATTTTTTTTTACCTGCGTTGGGAACGATGAATTTCTGACAGTTCGGCGAGAAATAATTCTTGTGCAGAGTTTAAATTTGGTGCGGAATAGAATTAATAAGTTTGTTTAAGTATTTGTTGTTTTCTAATATGTGTTAAGTGAAAATGTCGGAAAAAAATATGTAAAATTGAAACACTTTCTATACTGGCCTACCATCTTTTCCGACTTTTTTTGCTGTCCACTCGTTTGCCTCTATACAATTTCATTAGCTCTGATCTTTTCTTTTAGTTCACCTCGGGTTTTGGCCTCGTAGAGTACAATTTTATTTCTCTGATTGATAACAATCCTGTTGAAAATATACGTGCCGAAACTCTGTTCGTCGACATTTCCTTGGACGGCTAATTGCTTAAACGCGTATCGGTGGTCCAGAAATGTCTCGACGTTACATTCTTTTCTGTGTACTATAGCTTGATGAATGCAGCGGTAAGGGTAATGTCAAATTTGCTGACGAAAAAAGTTATTAGCGTTTCCCAACTGCGTATGCCGGTCTCTCATTCTACTGCCAACTTCGAATAACTATAAATACCTTTTTGTTATTACTGATGCTTTTACTAAGTTTTTTTTGGAAATTTATTTTACAAATTGAGGTTTTCGGGAGCCCATAGCGCATCATCTCCAACTTAGGGACGCCGTTCCGAGCAGGTGCCTTAAAGAATTACTGTGAAAAGCAGAAAATCTTTCACGTGCTAACTACCACCTGCGTTCCAAGGAGGAAAGGTCAGTTCAAACATCTGAACCGAGTCATCATTGCTCTGCTTTCGAAGATCCCTTCAAAAGATCGCCTGAAGTGGTATCTTTAAGTTTCGAGGTTACAGCATTCATCAACGAATCTAGTTATAGGGCGAACACAATTCGACGTGATGCTGGGAGTCAAGATGAAAGCGGTAGGAGGAGACGAAAGAAGAACTGGCAATCGTATGTAAAGCTAATCGTCAGGAGATGAGGGATCAGCAAAGCTCCAAATATAAAAGATACAGAGGGAGAACGCAAGGTATTCTTTGCGCCGTTGAAAACCAACAAGGAGGTATGCAGTGAAGGAGTTGGTAGCGATTTGAAAAACACAGTTCGCTTCAGGTGACAAGCTGTGTGCCAAGTACTATGGACCATATGAGGTAGCCAGCGTTAAAGGGCAGGACGGTATGACGTCAGGAAGATTGGCACTGACAAGGAACCATACATCACGTCATCAACTGCCAACTGCATGATGAAGTCATGGACGAAATGGTGTAGCGATGATGATTCGTCGGAGACCGACGAAGTATGAATTGTGAGTATAGGAAAAGCTGTGTTTCTTCGCACGAAAGTTAGCGATTGTCACAAAAAAAAAAGAAGTTGGGTGCGCTTAAGAATTCACCGTAAAAAACTTAGAAACACAGATATATCTACTTTGCACAGTTGCCCATTTAAGCAAAAGTTCTTGAATAATTAAGTTTTCGTTTGTCTATATAGCAGAACCTTAAAGATAATTTCGCAGTGAATTCAGTGCCCAAATTATCACCAACATATCTTTATCATTCGTGGCGTAATGTTTCCGTCTTTGGCTAAGTATTCTCAAGATGAACATAATGGTTTTTCCTTCGTGCGCCAGCACTGCACCAATTGCATAATTTGATGCGTTGGCTATTAACTCGAAATATTTCTTAAAGTCTGGTTATGTAAGATTGATTTCGTTAGGCACTAGATTTTATTGAATGAATCCATTGCTTCTTTATCTAAATTTATTTGTTTCTTCTGAGATACATTCACGGATATAAGTCCGTCCTCCCCCCTTAAAAGGCTTGTAAGTGGTTTTGATATATTAGCGTAATCTCTCAAGCGCTAATAGCCAAATAGTCCAAAAAATATCGAAAGTCCTTTACAATTTCAGAAGGAGGGCATTTTACTATAGCTTCTAGTTTTACTGCACTAGTTCCTATTTGAAAAAGTCGTCCTTTAATATCTATTGTCTAAGTGGCCGATTTGCTTTTACTTAAACATATCTTTCTGCTATGATCGCGAAGAATCGGCATTCTTTATGCCGATTGGTAGCCTAGTAAGCTCGTATTTTGCATTATTGATAGAAAATCCCCGTGTCAGATTCCCTAAGGGGGATTCGATGGAAACTACTTTTCAGGTCTAATACCGTGAACCTTTTACTTTGGCCAAACTTGGGGAGAATTTCATTGATCTCTGATATTGGATATCGATCTGACATAGTAACACTATTGAGTGGAAAGTTTTCCGTTTAGATCTACGATATAAAGAGGCTGGAGAATTTTTTTTACTACAGATTCGACTGATTGCTTGTCTTCGCTACTGAAGTGGTTCCTCCGGGTGTTGATGCTATTGAAGTGCTGAATGGATTGGTAGTTGATGCGAACTTTTAAATTGTCTTTGATAATCATACAATTGTTATGGATGTGGATAGTTGCTGAGAGCTCCTTTAGAGTATCGTTTCCGAGTATTCCATGGAATGATTTTAAGAAGTAAGTAAGTGAAAGTAAGAAGAATTTAATTTTTTCGTGATGGCAGAAAAGATTGATAAAGGTGTGGTGAGTAACCTTTACTTTGTCATACACTGAATTGACATATCATGAATGTCCGTTCATAATGGGAGTTTTTATTCGAGACGATTGCACATATAACTTATTAGAGCCGGTTGTTGCAAAACCCGGGGAGAAAAAAATTTTATTTATTTAAAATGACAAATGCCGGGCTGCCGGCAAAACAACAAACAATAAAACGATAGAGTGGAACGAACCGCAACCACACAGGTGGTGGTTGATAAGCGAATGGAAAGGACTACACAAAAGCGAATGTGCGGCCCAAGAGGGAATCGCGAAAACCGGAATTGCAACAAGCAGCTGTTGGCTAGCTGCACACACCGGCTGCTCAGCAAGGGGGGGTTCGGGATGTTCGATCAACACAAAAGCTGAAAACAAACACAAGAGGTAGGCGCCACCCAATTTTTAAGGCAAAATTGGGAAAACAGATAAAAAAACACACGACTTATCTTTTCCCTGATGGGGAATTTATACTTATATTTGATCTTTTTTTTTTGTTTCTTTTGAGGGAGATTACAGGGTATGCCGAATTTTTATCAAACCAATTTTTTTGTTTAAAAAAGTTTAAATTAATTTTAAGTGAACGGGTCGGCTAATGGAAGGCCCACAGCTCCGCGTTGTCGTATCGGTAAAACTAGCGGGTCGCGCAATTAAATAAATCTAACCGTCTTACGAACGGTTTCAACGGAAAACGGTAAGAAGGCTTACGGACGCGGGTTTACTGCACAAATATGTGTTATTTAAAAAGGGTACTTAGCTGTCTAATGGGTTTCCTGCCTATGCGGGGTCACTCTCTAGCGGGGTCTCTGCTGGTGGAGGAGGGTAAGCCGTCTCCGCCACAATCACCGACTTTTGTCCGGTCGTGTCCGTTGTGCGTTGTAATTTCCTTTCTTTTGTCCTTTGGTGTGTTTCTCGTCCTCGGTTGTTTAAATTTTGTTGTAACTGTTCTTGTTCTCGTTTTTGTTATTTTTATCGTTTTCGTTTTCGTTTTTTTTTCTTCTCTTTGTCGTTGGTTTTTTTGTCTTCGTTTGTTTTTTTTTTTTCTTTTTTTTCTTCTTGTTTTGTTTTGAGGCTCTGGCCAACAAGACGATAAGCTATCGAATCAGCTTACCGCGCTTTTGGCTGTCGCCGCCATTCGTCCACACACACACACACACACACACACACATGGGGTTCCGTCCATTCAGCTGTTAGAGCAAAGGGAATCACATCCAGAGCTCCAACAGCTTCTCACGAATCCCCAGCCAATCACACACGTCGATGTTCTATGTTTGTGGGTCGTGTTTGTTCGTTATGTTTGTTTTGTCGTCCAAGTGATTGCTTTGGTTCGAAGCCAGCCCTCTGACCCGAAACCGAAGCTATCGTTGAGAGCTTCCATTGGGACCGCCGGATAGGGAGGAAAACCTAACTTATTAGGGGTTCAATGGGGAGTCAGTAAACCTTCTTGCAGACATATGGAGCAGTAGAACGACCGAGGAGAATTGTGGGCTTTCCTTTACAATTTTTAACTTTTGGTGGGGGTAGGGGTTATACAAATTTGTAGTGTAGTGGGGCAAACAATGTCGGATATGGTGGGCTCGCGGCCATTGTTGATGGTGTTGACCTCTCGGGGCATCAAGGGGCTGACCGTCCGTCCACTAGAGTCTCCAGGCCGTCCGCCTGGCTCTATCAGGGGTACCTATGTGGTCATCTCTGGAGCGGTAGGCCGGGGGAGGGAACTGAATTCAGAGGATCCAGTGAATCCCACCTGTGCCGTGGCATCCAGAGCATGACGGAGGGAAGAAAAGAAGGGACAGCACAAGAAGGGGGAGGAGAAATGAACAGGTCAACAGACAACAGATGGAAAAGGGAGTGGAGGATTTTTGGGGCGTGATTTGCACGCAACACGGTTCCAATCAAAAATTTACAAATTTCATTATTCTTCGCTTGACATTCGAAATATGGTCACGAAGTGCTCGTTCGCCTAAAAAATTAATGTCAGAAAAGTCCTTGCTGTGCAGGCACCAATTGACACTGTTCTGTGTATTCATGTATATCTGGGTTATGATATAGGTTTGTTTTCTCCATCATATCCGTATACATTTCTAGCCAGTTCGTTATTACATGAATGTGTATATACATCCATCTGTACATCTGTCTGCATATCGAAGATTTATTTTGCTCATGGGGGTGTCGGGTTTGAAAAGACATGCGGAGATGTGGTCGGGAAAGATTGCTTTCCTTTAGGTTCAGGTTTTATTCGTAGATTCGGAGAGAATTGTCTATTCAAATTATTCATATTGTTCTGTTCGTGGCCAGAGTTTTGTTGGACCATTCAAGGAACTTGGGATACTCTTGTTATGAGACGCTGAGGGTGACAATGTTGTCTACTTGGCAGGCAGTTTTTTTTTGAGATACTCAAGCGCGTATAAATATAATTAAAGTGCCTGAGCACGTGTTAAGTTTTTGAAAAATGGGATAGAGAGGAAAAGAAAGATGTTTGGACTCAGTGGTTATTTCGCTCCATGGCCGGGTGGCATCCAACATTTAGTGGGAAGGCTAAATTCTTAGTGGAGGTTGGCTTGTTGTTGATTTCTAGTCAATTATTCATCTCAATTGATTTTCGTAACTGAAAAAATGAATATGTCTTTCGGGCGAGGCTGGGATTCGAACACCGAACCTTCCGCTTGGGTTGCCAGTCCACTGCCACTTGAGCCACGGCCACAGACTAGAGAGTTGTAGACAGTTGTGAGGTGATTGTTTGATCAGTAGCTTGCAACTGATCTGAATTAGGGTTTAGTGCGTTTCCCACCAAAAATTGAACTTGACGCGACACAGAACTAATAATATTAGTGTTTCAAATTCAGGGGTTGAATGGAGTTCTTGAACTGAACGTGTGTTCGAAGAGGTGGATTCTAAGGAAGTGTTATTTTCAGCAATGGTTTCCAGAGGATTTTAGTTTTGGAAACGGTTGCCGATTCGTGCTAATTCTATTCCTGCTGAGTAGCTGCATTTGACCTTAAATTTGTCACGTAAGCATATTTCTGTCTGTTGCAAGTTTGTAACAGTTTGTAAAAGTTTGTAACTTTGGACTTGGATAGGAAGAAAAGAATAAATTTTCTTATTTTTAAATAATCAACTAAATTTTAGTAATAGTTTTTACTTAGTATTTCGTAACAATAGTTTTCACTTTGCAGTTTTATGGCTTTCACTTAATATTTGTAGATAATACCTTTTACTTTTAATTAATGTCAATCCTTGCGATTAACTCGACTTAAATTAAAGTCAAAAAGGGTTAAATATAAAATTGCGGTATACGTTTGAATGTAAACAGCGTCATTTATATTGGAAATGCAGAAGATTTCCAATTATGAATAGTAGAAGACTGAACCATTGGAGAATGGAACATGGAATCGAATTTTTTAGCAAAACGGTAATCTGTATGGAATGCTGGATGGCACAGAATATTCTCGAAAGAGGTTAGGGGAGAATAAATATCAGCATCCCCCAGGTTATGCAAATCAGCTCTAAAGTGGAATTTGAAATGTGATTTACGAGTAGTGATAAACTGATTTTAGTAAAAGATAAAGAAAATTAAAACTGAATAAAAAAAACAATTGGAGTGTAAATGTACAGCAGAAGATACTCAAATAGCAGAAAATTTCGATACTTGGATAGCCAAGACTCGATCATTGGTGAATGGAGAGTGGAATCGAAATTTCTTGCAAAATAGAAATTGTATGGGACGCTGGATGGCGAGGATTGTTCTCGAAATATGTCATTCGAGTGCAAATATCAATGCAAGACAGTTGCCCTCTAGGTATGCTGATGAACTAGTTGAATTTGAGGTGTTAATTAGGAGAAAGAGAGCTTTTCAGGGCACAGACCACCGACAAGTGCACAAGTGAACTGGTGCACTCGCTAATTATCGTGTGCCGTTCAAAAAAAAAAAAAAACCGCGCGAGTTACGATCGCAACACACCAAGGTCAACTACCTTGACCGCCGATAACCCCAACAATACAAACAGAATACACATTGGGTCAGCAATCAACCGGATGCAATTGGAACCCACTTCCGCAATAAACCTAATTAATCAAAACTTTGTAAATGCCAAAACAACACAAATGTAAAATTGTAAAGTAATCAAAATTAAACATATAAATAATTGTAAAGGAAATCTAATAAAGTATTGTGTATTGTTCAGACAAAGGAAAAGGTTGTTTTTTTTAGTATCCCGCGGATCTCCCAACGTAACTGGCGCAGTCGGCAGTCCGGTGAAACAGTTTAGAAACCGAGTGAAGATAAATAATTCCGAAACATAGTGATTGAATCGTGAACTAGTTCGATATTGAATCGTGCAGTACAGGTGCTCAATTCAGAAAAACAAAAAAAAAGGGAAGACGAACAATTCTTTTTAATTCCTAAAATTAAAGTGTTTGAATCGTGAACTAGTTCGATATTGCATCGTGCAATATAAGTGATAAATCCATGCTTTCGTGATTGTGTCACAAACTTTAAAAACCAAAAAGTGACTATACTTGGATACTAACTGTTGGGTTTTACCCCCTTATTCACCGTCGAACCATCATCCGCATCATCTGACCACAATCATCATAGTTCATCCACATCAACAGACCACAATCATCATCACTTATCCACATCAGCTGACCTCAACCACCATCAATATCATCGGCAATGCTACTAACCAGCATTATCATCTCTATTGGGTGCATGTAAGTGACTATTGTATGTGACATAACCATATAACACTGCGATCCTTATTGCAAGGCACTCCAGTTAAAATAAAAAATATAAATAAATAAATAAAGGAACTGCGATCCTTATTGCAAGGAATTCCAGTCACAAATAAAATAACTGCGACCCTTATCGCAAGGCACTCCAGTTAAAATAAAATAAAAATAAAAGAACTGCGACCCTTATCGCAAGGCACTCCAGTTAAAATAAAATAAAAATAAAAGAACTGCGACCCTTATCGCAAGGCACTCCAGTTAAAATAAAATAAAAATAAAAGAACTGCGACCCTTATCGCAAGGCACTCCAGTTAAAATAAGTAATAAATAATAAATAAAATGAATATTTTCACAAAACTTTATGATCTAAAAATATAAACTTTATATATAGATATAAGTATACATATATTACTAAACACATTATAAACAAAATTAAAGAACTACGCGATTTATAACAAATAAAAAGAATATATTCACACAATTTTAAACTATCGTATATGATCAAAAAAAAAATATATATATATAATTATTTTCTATTATTAAGCACTTAAATCAATTTATGTCGAAAAAAAAATCTAGATTTAACCCATACAACCTAAGAGGACTGTCAAAGAACTTACCCTCTATCCCAGAAACTACCGATTCAGGAGTTCCTCTCGAAACCTCTTCGTTATCCCCAAATTTCTCCAATTCTAAAACAATGAACAATAATCAATTAGAGCAAGATCCCAACATATTAACTAACCACATGGACATATTCAATTCCTTAAGAATTCCGGATGCCATCAAGGATCTCCCGAAATTTGACGGCAACCAAAGACTTTTATATGAGTTCCTTAATAATGTGGAGGAAATCCTCCTCTACATTAAAGAAACCGATAACACCCCATACGGGAAGATTTTGTTGAGAGCCATACGCAATAAAATTGAGGGTCAAGCCAACGAGGTTCTCAATATGTACGGAACCCCTCTCAACTAGGATGATATTAAAAAAAATCTCATCCTACATTATTCCGACAAACGTACGGAAACATCCCTGATAAGAGATCTCCACCGAATAAAACAGCTAAACAAAACAGTTGAATCTTTTTACGGGCACATAATAGAATTACAATCTGCTCTTTGCAACAATGTGCTGATCCACGAAAATGACAATAATGTCATCAAAGCTAAAACGGATCTCTACTCAGAAATGTGCCTCAACTCATTTCTCAGCAGACTCAATGAGCCTCTAGGATCCAGAGTCAGAGCTATGCAGCCAGACTCTTTGGCCATAGCACTGACTCAGTGCATCAAAGAACAAAATATTTCGTACCAAAAGTATACTCAAAACCCAAACCATTACAGACCTCACCAATATAAACCCTACAATTCAACACAAGATAGAGCTCATTCAAGAAATTCTACCCCAGGCCCATCCTCATACGAAAGAAACCAAACCAGACCTTCCAACCCAATAAACCCACATACTAGAACAAACCCAAACACACAGAATAGGAACACAAGATACCAAGGGCCAACAGAGCAGACTCAAACTGATCCAAACCTGACAAGGCATCACCCACAAATCAAAGCAAGCCCTAGTCAACAAACCAGAAACACTAGAAGGGAAAACTTCAATTTTCAAGAGATGCACAATTTAGAAAATAATAATTATCAACAATTGGACAGTTTCTTCGAGAATGACCCAACTAATATCGTGAATGAGGAAAATTTTTCCAAACAAGCCTCGAACAAGGCACAGGATACATAGATCAAAAGAAACATCCGGCAATTCTGCCATACATAAATATTTCGTCACCCTTCGGGCGACCCCTGCGATTCCTCCTAGACACTGGGGCTTCAACATCATTCATAAACCCCGAATTTATACCACAAGATAGGCAAATTAACTGTGAAACAATTACCATTACCACAGTATTCAAAAAATACCAGTTGAACAAAGAATCGATTATCCCCATTTTTGCAGAATTCAATCAACCAGGTTCCTTAAAATTTCTGATATTCAAATTCCACCATTACTTTGACGGATTACTAGGTATTGACGCACTATTATCACTTAACGCTAAACTTGATCTCGAAAACAAAACCCTTATTACAACAAACGCTACTAACGAAATCCACCTCAAACCCAACTACACTTCAGGTCAACTCGTAATACCTTCCAAATCTAAAATATTAGCGAAACTTCCTGTCAACAAAGAAAATGGCAATATTTGTATCAACACAACAGAACTAAACCCACATCTGTACGTAAGTCAAGGCCTATATAACGCCGAAAGCTGGTACAGTACACTTGAACTAGTAAACCTTTCTGAAAATGACCAAAAGATCATCATTGAACAACCCCTAAATGGTGAAGCATATGATTCCCTTAATTTCATCGAGATAAATAACTTCAACAGCGAAACTGAGGACCATGAACCTACCAACATGCATGTAAATGACTTAATCAGAACAAACCATCTGAACACAGAAGAACGCAAAAAACTCCTTAAACTATGTAGAAACTACAGTGAGATACTGTATAGAGAGGGCGATCCACTTTCCTTTACGAATAAGATCAAACATGACATAAAAACCACCGACGAAGTACCAATCTATACCAAATCCTACAGGTATCCGTTTATTCATAAGGAAGAAGTAAAAAATCAAATCACTAACATGTTAGATCAAAGAATCACCAGACATAGTTACTCTCCATGGAGCTCTCCAGTTTGGATTGTCCCGAAGAAACAAGATGCCAGCGGATGTAGAAAATGGAGATTGGTCATTGACTATCGGAAGGTCAATGATAAAACAATATCCGATAGATACCCAATTCCGAATATCTCAGAAATACTGGATAAACTAGGCAAATGTCTATATTTTACAACGCTTGATCTAGCAAGCGGATTTCACCAAATAGAAATGAACCCAAAACACATAGAAAAAACGGCGTTCACAGTTGAAGGAGGCCATTACGAATTCGTAAGAATGCCATTTGGTCTTAAAAATGCCCCTTCAACTTTTCAAAGGGTGATGGACAACGTCCTGAAAGAACTCATCGGAAAAGTTTGCCTAGTTTACCTCGACGACATTATCATATACTCTACATCCCTGCAGGAACACCTAGAAAGTATAGAACTAGTATTCAAAAAACTAAAAGAAGCTAACTTCAAGATTCAGTTGGACAAATGTGAGTTCCTCAAAAAGGAAATAGCCGTCTTAGGACATGTCATCACCCCCGGAGGCGTAAAACCCAACCCATCAAAAATCAATGCCATAAAAAACTTCCCCATGCCGAGAAATCGAAAAGAAATAAAAGCTTTCTTAGGGTTAATAGGTTATTATAGGAAGTTTATTAAAGACCTCGCTAAACTAACCAAACCCCTTACTAGCTGTTTAAAAAAGGGCGCCGAAATTATCATAGACAACAAATACACTGAAGCGTTCGAAACATGTAAAAACATGTTGATGAATGACCCAATTTTACAACATCCAGATTTCGAAAAACCATTTATACTTACTACAGATGCTAGTAACTTCGCCTTGGGAGCCATTCTTTCACAAGGTCGCATAGGTAGCGATAAACCTATTTGTTTCGCTAGTCGTACCCTGTCGGAAAGCGAAAAAAATTACTCCACTATAGAGAAAGAACTCTTGGCCATCATCTGGGCTACAAAATACTTTCGCCCATACCTCTTCGGGAGGAAATTCCAAATAATAACCGACCACAGACCTTTGACTTGGCTTATGAGCCTGAAGGAACCGAATTCCAAACTTGTTAGGTGGCGACTCAAGCTTGAAGAATTCGATTACGAAATCATTTTTAAAAAAGGCAAACTAAACACGAATGCAGACGCCCTTAGTCGTATCAAAATTAATAACCAAGAATTATTTAATAATCACGAAGAAACCTTGAGCACCGTGCATAGCGGCGAAGAAAACTTAAATGATGGAATCCCCATTTCGGAGAAACCATTAAACGAATTCAACATTCAAATAATTCTTGAAGTAAGTAACACAGGTTCACCAATGACTACAGAAATAATATTTAAAAATAAACAAAGAAGGACCATTCGAAGACCCCAATTCGATGAGAAAACATTGGTAGACATTTTCAAAAACTTTTTTCCTCCAAATAAACTCAGCGCAATATATTCAGACGATAATACATTCCGTCTCATACAGTCCACCTATTCTAAATTCTTCAGCGAAAATAAAACTTTCCGATTAGTTAGATGCACAGAAATCCTTAGGGACATTAGGTTAGAAGACAACCAAGAAATACTTATTATAGTTTCTAACGAAAACTCAAATCACAGGGGAATAAATGAAACTTTCCTGCATTTAAAGAGGGAAGTTTACTTTCCCAAAATGAAAGAGTTGATAACGAAAACAATTAATAACTGTGACAAATGTAAAATCCTTAAATACGATAGAAACCCAGCTAAACCTCATTTTGAAAAACCCGAAATTCCACTAAAACCACTAGAAATTATCCATATAGACTTATACAGCATTAATAACAATATTATCCTTACATTAATAGATAAATTCTCTAAATTCGCTTGCGGATACACTTTAAGTTGTAGAAGCAGCATAACTATCTTAAATGGCATAAAGAAATACATCAGCCTTTACGGCATCCCAACAAAAATTGTATGTGATCAAGGATCAGAATTTGTTGCCAATATTTTCAAAGACTTCTGTAAGCAACATGAAATAACCTTGCACTACACATCTTTCCAACAAACCAGTAGCAATGGTCCAGTAGAAAGATTACACTCAACCCTTACAGAAATATATAGACTAATTCTATCAAAAAGACGAGAACAGAGACTCACTACTGAACATGAAGAGATACTAACGGAAACCTTCATAACTTACAACAATGCTATACACTCTTCAACAAAGCAGACCCCTTACGAACTGTTCTTTGCCCGGCCTTACAAATTTAGGAAAACCCTTGATTTCTCAAATAAACACGAGTACCTTGAAAAGCTAAACGAATTCCTTAATGAATTATATCCAAAAATTCATGAACAAGTAAAAAGTATTACTAACGCTAGGATAGAAAAGTTAAACCAATCGAGAGAAACTCCAGAAGAAGTAGTTGAAGGCAAACCAGTCTTTAGAAAAGAAGCTAGACGCAACAAAATAACACCAAGATTCTCAAAACATATAGCAAAAAGAAATAAGAAAATAACAATCATTACAAATGAAAACAAAAAGATCCATAAATGTAAATTACGAAAGAAACACAAAAGACATAAATAAAAAAAAAAAAAAAAAAAATAATAATAATAATAATAACATATATATATACATGTATTTAATTTTAAAATGCACGCATTTTTGATACGAGACACTAACCCTTCCCAAAATACTTACACCAAAACATTCAACCACTTTCTCTCTCTTCCTAACCTACAGTACACCACTCGCTGACACTCAACATTAGAAACAAACAAATAACATTAGAAGAGAACACGATACACTTACAGACATACAATATTTTAACCAACTTAATTTCAATATCGACCTATTAACTAATCACCCCTCAAATATAGCAGAAGCAATAGTCCTTAGTAAACTAAATTTCTTTCCTAAACTCTTACTAACATATGATGAATTAACGCTTATAAAAAATAAATTAATTGAGCAAAATGTTACCATTAATGCACTTGAGCAAAGTTATGAATTCTTAGGACTCCAAGCCTATTATAACGGATCAAATATTATATTTAATATTCGCATACCTATAATGTCAAAAGAAAAATACTATATGTATCATATTGTTCCACTCCCAATAAATGACACAAAAATAATAACAGTCAAACCATACATAAACTATAATGAAAAACACATACAACACTTCGAAACACCCTGCCCCAAAATAGAAGGTACCTATTATTGCTCGACAACAACCTTGGAAGAAGACACCAACAACTCCAAATGCATTGGGAAACTTTTTGACAACACGGTTGCACACTGTCCACTCAGCGACGTGGGCAGAGTCACAACAATAACACAACCGCAACCCAATTTTATATTATTTATTAACGTATATGAATTAGTAATAAACTCTACCTGCAGGCCTAAAACACATTCTTCCTCCATCAAGCAGCAAGATCCATACCAACACTACAACAGACGTGTTAAGCCTACAGAAACTGCAAGACTTCAACTTCAATACAGAAGCGAAAATATTAGAAATAAGATCCACCACCGATATATCCAACTACTTAACACGAACATCAATAGTTATCATCCTTATCATCATCATAATCATTTTGGCTACCTCTACAACCAAAAACCAATTCTACAAAAATTCCACGCCGGATCATGTAACTACCCTTCACCCAACATACGCTCCTGCTAAAGAGACATCACCTCATCACTCCGAGACCGCTTCGATGACGTCACTTTGGCCATCGCTTTACTCTAAGGGGGGAGGAGTTACGATCGCAACACACCAAGGTCAACTACCTTGACCGCCGATAACCCCAACAATACAAACAGAATACACATTGGGTCAGCAATCAACCGGATGCAATTGGAACCCACTTCCGCAATAAACCTAATTAATCAAAACTTTGTAAATGCCAAAACAACACAAATGTAAAATTGTAAAGTAATCAAAATTAAACATATAAATAATTGTAAAGGAAATCTAATAAAGTATTGTGTATTGTTCAGACAAAGGAAAAGGTTGTTTTTTTTAGTATCCCGCGGATCTCCCAACGTAACTCGCGCGTGTGGAAAAAAAAATAAAAAAAAATAGAACAAAAAAGTGCAGTGCAGTGGAAAAAAAAATCACACAGTGCGGGTATCCCACCTTTCCCGCTCCTGTCGAAGTACTGTTGCTTGCGCTGGGAAGTGGCTGAGTGTATGTAACAACTGATGGATAGCGAGTTGTGAGTGAGAATTTTGTTGGTGCACTGTTTCATATTGTTGTAAGGGCATAACACCTACAGCAATTTGATCCGGTAAATCAATGTCAGAATTTTCACTTCGCAAACTTGCTTAGTATCGTCGGTGTTTGTGTTTTCTGTGTTTGTCTGTGATTATGACTAAGGAATTCAGGGTAGACGTAGACAATATACGCGGGCTAAAAAGTAATCACTTTTCTGCGTACGTCCACGTCTGTCAGTACAGACCAGCTGTTTTGGCACTTAGTGAAACACAGGTAGATTCCCGCCCACACCTCTCAGATCATTTTGATCTGAAGCTACCTGGTTACGAACTAGTGCCATTATTCTTCTCTCACCGCGGTCTGGCCATTTAAGTGCGTAGTGATGTAGCTTAGCAAACTCCACCACAATGTGATCCATGTTCCAATCCGGAATTCAACTTCATGTGGTTAAAATTCCATCTCCGTAAGAAAATATCCACTACTGCTTTATTTACAGAAGCCCCAAACTGGACAGCAATTCGACTTGTAAAGAGTTTGATGCGCTGTCTGACTCCATTCAAAGAATTGTATCCCTGTATCCTCATACTGAAATCGTTATTACGGGCGACTTCAATATACACAATTCTGGGTGGCTTCGACATTCTGGACAGACAACACCCGGTATGTTGAGATCTTCGCTGCTGAAAATAATTTAGCCCAGCTAGTAAATGAGCCCACATGAACACCAGACGTTGATAGTTATACCGCCAGCACCCTGGACTTGTTTTTAACTTCTCACCCTGATAAGTACACCGTTGATGTACTCTCACCCCTAGGCTCGTCGGACCATTGTGTCGTATGAGCTAATTTCTCGTACACCGACCACACGGTTAGAGAAAAAATTCCTAAAAGAACCGTATGGCAATACAAGAAAGCCAACTGGAGCGGTCTTAACAGCTTCTTTAGGAATTTTCACTGGTCGTTATATTTCCTCGATAAAAACGTGGATGCCGCTGCTGATATGATTACAGACACCATACTCTTTGAAATGAGATACTTTATCCCTCATCCGATGAAGAGTATCAAACCGAAAGAAAAGGCATGGTACGACCCAAGCTGTAAAGAGGCTATAAGGATTAGAGAAATGTTTTTTCGGTCCTTCAAGACCAACCTGATCGAAGAAAACCGAAGAAAACCGAAAAAAGTTTAAACGAGACAGGAATGACTGCAACGTCTTTCTTAAGCGTGTAAAATATTAGTATGACCAAAATTTGAGTCAAAAAATACTACAATGTCCCAAAGGTAATAAAAGCTGTTCGTCGTTTGTCAAAAACATCAGAAATTGTGCCTCATCCTCCATCCCAACGCTCATTCACAACGACATTCCAGCTGCCAGCTCTTTAGACAAGGCCAATCTGCTTGCTACACACTTTGCGGCCAGTTCAACGCTCCTAGATTGTGCTTTGTCTTCGGCTACACTTGAGTGCATCGAATCTTCAATGGGACGAATCTACTTTTGCACTCGTCTATAGCAAGAGCACTTAAAGATCTCAGCATACAATAATCCGTTGGTCCAGATAGTATATCTCCCCTTCTTCTGAAGAGTTGTTCTTCCACGCTAGCAAAACCACTGCGTAAGCTTTTTCATCAATCCTACTCTTTAGGATTCTTCCCGAGCAGATGGAAAACAACGTTTGTCTAGCCCGTCCCTAAAAAAAGGCGAATCATCTTTTCTCTCCTCCTACAGACCCATTGCACTTCTTTTCAAGGTCATGGAAACTCTGATAAATCGTCAGCTCATGAAATATCTCGAAACACGGAATCTCAATGACAGGTAATATGGTTTTCGTAGCAACAGGTCCACAGGTGATTTGATAGTACGTCTCACCGAAAAGTGGATCTAAAGCGTACATCAATCTGGCAAAAGCAAGATGCACTTGATATTTCTAAGGCATCGACGACTTTCTTATCCAATGGATTAGAAATTACCTTTTGGAACGTTCAATTCAGGTTGTCTTGCATCGTTTCAAGTCTGATATTCACAAAATAAATGCTGGTGTGCCCTAGGGCTCCGTTCTGTCCCCGACACTCGTTTTAATTTTCATCAACGATCTCTTGTCTGCTACTTCTAATGCAATATATTCCTTTGCTGATGACAGTGCTCTCTGCTTTTAATATTCGTTCCCTGATTCACGACCCTGCTCTTCGGCTGTAGTTCGGGAACTCCAGCGTATGCTAAGCTCATTAAATTCCGATATTAACAGCATAACTGTTGGGGAATTTAATGCTTCCAAAACACTGTGCTGTCTGCTGTCGTTAAAGCGAAACTTAAACACTCAGCCATTATCCATGAATGGCACTTGCATCGTCGAAACCGATAAACTTCCCATTCTCGGTATGTGTGTCAGTAACAGCGATCTAACTCATAGGTGATACTAATATCACTCAAATAATGGACACCCTCGAACACCGACATAATTACTTGTGTCTCAGTCTATTTTATCGCAATTTTCACCACCAGTGCTCCATAGAAATCGCCAGTAGCATTCCGCCCTTTCAAACTTTTAACCGTAAAATCCGTCTCGCTATGAAAGCTCATCAGTATACCCTCAAGTCCACTTTCGGACGTACTCTAAAATATCGCGATTCGTTCCTAAGCCGTATAACTCGCTTATGGAATGCCCTGCCTAGCTCTTTATTCCCTAGTCATTATAACCTTCAAACATTTAAAACCAGCGTTCACCGGTACCTCTCTTTCCATCCTTCCTGATTTTCCTTGGCTCACGCTGTGTGCAAACATTTTAAGGCTACATAAATCCCTTGAGCGCGCGCAAATTATACAAAAAAAAAATATAACGCAACATTATATGACTTAAACTGCTTAAAACTATTTTTTTTCAACCAAATTGACACGATATTATCTCCAGTTCTAATGAGCCGATTTACTTGAAGTTTGGCACTCCAATTAAACGTTTGGTTAATTTTTTTTTTACTATTTTTAAAAAAATATGAAAACAAAAATAATTTTTTTTAAACAGTCGCTATTTTGCTATTTTTTTTTTATTTCTCTAAGGTAGGGGATATTACAACATCTTTACTAACTAATAAAATATATATTTTTTTGTTTCTGATGACTAGAAGAATTGAAATCGTCAACAAGGATGTACCATTATTTGCACCCCCCACTTTACCAGCCTGTACATTTTTCAATTTGTTTTTTTTTGTAAAATTGTTTTTTAGATTTTTAAATTATAAATAAATATTTAGAAAAACTACGTTAGCAAAAATATTTTTTGTTTTTTTGCATCACAATTGAAAAAAAAAAACCTAAAATTTCTGCCTCTAGACCAGAATACCCCCTGGATTCATCCATCTAAAGAAAAGGTTCGTACTATCATGAAAATTCCGCCACCAGTCGATAAAAAGTAACTACAAGCGAAAGGCAAATACTACTGAACCATCTCCCAGATTCGAAGAATAAAATGCATTGTTTTGGCAACCATAATTCGTTGTTTAAAGGGTGTGTAATGATGTGTAACCACAGAGTCAGATTAATACCTTAGCGAAAATAGCTAATATGTACAGTAGAGTCTTATCAAATATTTACTATTTAGTCTTTGATGAGACCGAGGAGCAGCTCTTATAATATTATTTATCGTACGCATATATTTGATATATGTGTTGAAAGGGGTGCAATGGCGTGTTATGAATTTTTCTGATATTGTAAGAATGCTTCTTAGGAAGAACGATATTAATAATGTTAATGTTAATAGAAGCGGGCGAGATTTACTCAAAGAGTGTTCTTAATTGGATGAGGTACATTTTTTTTTAAATAAAAAGACGTGTACTTAATTTTTATTGCATGGATGAAAGTCCTCACCATGAACGTCGTGTTCACATTGTTATGGGGTTGAAAGACTTTTTGACAAGTGGAAAACTTGAATCGGAGCATTTTTAATTTTTAAATTTTAGCAGTTGGCCTGAAACATACTTTTTTTCCTATTCTTCACACTTCCTTTCTCATCAACGATCAAAACTAAAATGAAAAAATATGCCAGAAATAGAACGATATGGAAAAAAAAACGATGTGTTGCATCCGAGAATCCACTTTAGAAATGGTGTAAGTAACCCTTCTTCTTCCCACTTCAATAAAAAGCGTTCCCTCTCTTTCGGTCAATTTTCCTGCCGCGCCAATGGGAACAGGCACTTTCGCATGGCCGATAATCCTATGTCAAATGTTAAATGTTCGCTTCCAGCTGTCTAAAGTTTTTTGCTTTGTGGAATCTAAAGACGTTAAAGTGTACAAGGCTGACTGACAGGACCATTTCCAGCGATAAGACGATAACTGAATTTCGTTTTCAATTAGTCGATTGTGGTTTGCGGCATCATCGTCCTGTTGAAATCACATATCGTCCATGATTTCTATTTCTAATATATCCCAAAAAACTTGGTTAACTGAAGACAATATTGTCTGTGAAAATCTAGATTTTCTTTAATCTTCAACTGAGCACAATCAGTGAAAGTGCGGGGTGCACGATGGTCAATTGGTTTAGGCTCTTAAATTAATATAATTTTATAGCCAACAGATGCCCAGCTCCTGAGAATTGCGGTCTTAACTTAATTTTGATGGCTTGTAAACGATGCTGACGCATATACCTTTTGATGTTTAAATGGTGGATAGCCTGGAACACAAATATGACATCTGCCAAAGGATGTTATCCATGAGTTCAGAAATCGTTATCGGAAAAATGGGCGCACCTAATAAAAAACCCTTTATTTGTATCGTTGCAGATTGTATGTAACCAACGACTTGATTTTTATACACTTCCAGTCTGCTATAAACTACGGATTTTGACTATGTCCATTAAATATTCATAAAATGTATGAGTTTAGGAATTATGGAAATTAAATTTCCAATCAACATTAAGTGGGTTTTATCCCAGATTAGAATAGTATAGCTATTCCTTTAAAGTGCTAGGAAGTGTCGGAATACTAAACATTAGAATCAAAGGTTTAGTAGATGAAGTCTTAGCTCCAAAAGACGATGCTGATACTCGTAATTTATCAGAATTTTAGAAGAAATGTGTTTGACTGGTATTCAAGCAAACATATGAAAGACTCTTATACTACCAATCCAGAAGGTTTATATTAAAATCGCCATATAATAATATTTAAGATGCATAGACTGACAATTGTTGTATTCATTGGGGCTTATGGTTTTTTCAGCTTGTACACATAAGTTTATTCTTGCCGCATACTATACTATCAATAACAACTACCAATAAATCTCCCAATCAAATAAAAGAAGGAATAAAAGAAACAAATATTATTAAGCTCGAAAATATTTAAATAAATTTATATATTTATAAAAGATTAATACACTTAGAAAGATTGTTGGCAAGTTTTTGATGTTCTAGATGATTTTGGCTTCGTTACTTGTTTGACCTTTGAAGCAGTCCCGCTCAAGTACTGTGTGATTCCCACCAACTAAAAAGCACCTTAACTCCTTTCTTGTTCACACCATTCACTCTGGAACCACTTTCAAGACTTCAGAGTGGTGTCATTTTCTTTCCTCTTTGGGGCCGGCTTTTTCATATTTATCTTCGTATGCTGCTATATTCTGTCTTATTGGTGAGGCTTTCTTCAGTCTGATAAAAGTATATTTGTGTCTTGCTTTCTCTCTTTTATCCCGAGTGTGACTTCTATGAAAGAACAAATATGGCGAGAGGGTTGATAGCGTGTTAGCATCTCCTCGATCACGTTTTACGCTGATTACTGTGATGCTGCTTTTCAACATCCATCGTTGAGCTTCCCACCTCCTGCAAATGAAAAAGGTGTGGTTTGTGTTTTTTTTTTTGTTTTTTTTTACAAAGTAGCGCGCGCTAACAAGATAAGGTTCCATTAAAATGTTTGCACACAGCGCGGGCGAAGAAAAATTAGGGAGGGCAGAAAAATAGGTACCCATGTACGTTGCTTTTAAATGTCTGAATGACTAGGAAACAGAGAGCTCGGCAGGGCATTCCACAAGCGAGTTGTTCGACTTAGGAACTAGTCACGATATTTTAGAGTACGTCCGAAAGTGAGCTTGAGGGTATACTGATGAGCATTCATAGCGAGATGGGTGTTACGGTCTCGAGAGACACGAGACATTTCGTCGGGATTCCAGGGTGTACATTGACTGGGTGATTTTAGCGTCGCCTATAAGGTTTTGAATCTTATCTAGCAGGTGCAGAGATGTTTTATGCGCACCTGACCAAATGTGGGCATTGTACTCCAATTTTGGGCGGATGAATGCTTTATATATCGATATATCGAGGCCAGCTTAGAAGAGGAAAAGTATTTCTTAAATCTTTTGAGGAAGCATTTCGCAGCAATTTTGGCGACATCGAAGTTGTCAATCGTAAGCTGTCATTAATACACATACCGAGAAGGGAAAGTTTTTCAGTTTCGACGATACAAGTGCCATTCATGGATAATGGATGGGTGTTTAAATTTCGTTTTAACGACAGCAGACAGCATTGTGTTTTGAAAGCATTCAGTTCGACTCTGTTAATAGTTTCCCAATTGGTTATGCTGTTAGTATCGGAATTTAATAAGCTTAACATACGCTGGCGTTCCCGTTCTACAGCCGAAGAGCAGCGACGTGAGTCAGGGAACGAATATGAAAAGCAGAGAGTACTGTCGTCAGCTTAGGAATATATTGAATTAGAAGTAGCAGACAAAAGATCGTTGATGAAAATTAAAAAGAGTGTCGGGGACAGAACGGAGCCCTGAGACACACTAGCATGTATTTTGTGAATATCAGACTTGAAACTATCCAAGACAACTCGAATTGAACGTTCCAAAAGGTAATTTCTAATCCATTGGAGAAGAGAGTCGTCGATCCCAAATGCACGCATTTTCGACAAAAGAGCCTGATGCCAAACTCTGTCAAATGCCTTAGAAATATTAAGTGCAACTATCTTTGCTTTCGCCAGATTGATGTACGCTTTGGTTCCACTTTTCGGTGAGACATGCCATCAAATCACCAGTGGACTTGTTGCTACGAAAACCATATTGCCGGTTGAGAAGTTTTCGTGTTTCGAGATATTTCATGAACTGACGATTTATCAGCATTTCCATCACCTTGGGAAGAAGGGACAATGGGTCTGTAGGAGGAGAGAGAAGATGATTCGCCTTTTTTAGGGACGGGCTGGACAAATACAGTTTTCCATCTGCTCGCGAATATTCTTTAAGTGTAGGATTGATGAAAAAGCTTACGCAGTTATTTTGCTAGCGTGGAAGAACACCTCTTCAGAAGAAGGGGAGATATACCATCTGGACCAGCGGATTTATACTTACATTTCGTTGATCAGCAATTTTTGGTTTTTTCAACAAAATACGTTAACCTTCGGTTAGTAGATTTCTAAGTCAATACGGAGTACAAAGGGTTTTCACTAAAGTCACTAAAGCAACTATAACTTCGTAAACAATTGGAATCTTAAAATTTCCTTTGGAGGGTCAATTTAATTCAATTTCAATGTATTATTATAAAAACATTGCACAAATAAGACCTAGTCGTTTATAGTACATAAAGTAGCAGATAGATTACAATATTAATTACAGATTAAACTAAATTTAATATAAATATTAGTGATAATTACTTAAAAATAGAAAATATTGGAAAAGAAAGGGTTGTGAAGAGGGAGATAGTGAAAAGATTTAAAGAATAGTGCAGAAAATAGATAAAAGATAAAAGATTTGAATAGAGTAGTTATGTGGTGCTTATTCAATGTCTTCCAATACGGCACTTTTGAATTTAATAGCTTCAATTGTTTGCTTCCAGATCCTGGTGACATACACAAAGAAGAGACGCGACGAGTTTATATAGTTGAAAGAGGGCGTTATAATATTGAATGTTCTGGAGGACTAAACCAATTGAAGTTTATTAAGCAGGTACTTGGACGATCTGCTGTTTATGACCTTGTGCATAAACAAAAGACATCGAATTTTTTGGAAGTGCTGAAAGGAACAACCAAGAACCAGCTTATGACAGTGTGAAATGTGTTCACACCGACGGAGACCGTACACGTACCTAACCATATCATTAAACGCCACAAGTAACTTGTGCTGAGAAACGGAGTCGAGCTTGTAGTAAACAACGGTGGCATAATCAATAATAGGCATAAATAACGTTTTATTAACCTTAGCTTAGTGTCAATTGGAGTAAAACTAGAAGACAACCGAAGTTTACGTAGCCCAGCATAGATTCGTCCAATAACATAGTTTTTATGGTCAACGGCAGAGAGAGAACAATTTAATTTGAAACCGAGATTTGTGAGAGCATCCACAAATTTGAGTTGCTTATTGTTCAAGCTTACTGGCGGCAGCAGATCAGTATCGTAATGCTTCTTGGAATAAAATATTTTTATTATTATTATTTCGAGGGATCTTTACAAATGAATTTGTAAAGTTCGGAATTTTCGCGCCGGGGTACTATGCCCATGTGGCGCTAGTCAACAGCACGCGGTGTACCGAGTTCCCATGTGGTCCCTCATCTAGGTACTTACCGCGCCCACACTACTTGATTTCGGTGATCTAGTGGGAACCGATGCTTTCAATGTGGCGAGGCCGTTGACTGGAAATAATAATAAGCTGGGATTTGTTAGGATTCAAATTGAAACCATTGAATAGTGACCAGTTGTATACTCTTCATTTATTCTGACAAAGAAATCCTCAATGAGCCCAATCGGTCGTGACAAGTATATCGGAGCGTCATCAGCGTAGATATGAGTATTTACATTCAGGCATACTTTGGATAGGTCATTAATAAAAATACAGAAAAATATTGGTTCCAATATAGATCCCTGCGGTACTCCTGCTGTTAAGATTTTAAACTGTGATTTTTTTCTATCAATAACAACCCTTTGAAAGCGATTTTTAAATATGTAGTTACTTATCAGGCCTCCGATCTTGCACTAAAACCACAATATAGCCTGAGCTCGTGGCATAGTACTGTGTGATCCACACTGTCAAAGGCCTTGGAAAAATCTAGTAAGCAAAGCACCGTTATTTCGCCTGTATCATATTTGACCCTTATATCGTCAAGCTATGATGTGGTCGAAAACCAGACTGTAGAGGAGATAGCAAGCAGTGTTGGTTTAGGTAGCTTGAAATTTGGCGAGCGATAATTTTCTCTAAGACCTTTGACAAACAAGACAATATACTTATTGGGCGAAAGTCAGAAGCGGCAGATGACTGAGTTTTTTTTCGGAACCGGAATGCTTTTAGCCAACTTCCAACTATCAGGGAAAGTAGAGCCCGTAACGCAAAAATTGATTATGTGTGTAAGAGAGATTATGATATACGGTAATATCATCTTCACAAATCGAATGGGCATACCACCTATAGCATTGGACTTAAGAGAACGAATGGTATTTACTACATCAACTTCTGAGACGACTTCAAAGTCAAATTAAAAGCTAAAAAACAGTTGGCTATCTGGAGTAAACCACGGACTATTTGGAGAGATTGAAAGAAACGCCTCGTTAAGGTCGTTTGCATTTGGAACGCTGTCGACAACAGCCTTTTTCCTACACCAATGGATAGTAGATTGCTCCACATCTTCTTAGAGGGTTGGTCGGTGCTCAGTTTCGATAGCAAATATCTTTTTCGTTCTTCGGGTTACAAAAGTGGAGTGGTTGCGAACGCGATAAAAAAATGGACCGAAGCTTCCATCTAGCGTACAACTTGTTACGAACTTTCATGGCATTGTGAACCTCTGTTGTGAACCACGGGCACTTTGTATTTTTTATCGCAACCGTTTTTATAGGAACGTGCCTGTTAAAAAGGTCCACGAGCAGGGTTTGCAGATGGTCTACTTTTTCATCGACATTCGAGGCGTAATAGGAACGAGATAAGTCAACATTGTACGTACAATATATTACATCATGATCAGAAATGCCGTCTAGTCAAGTTGACTAGTAGGAACCCCTGGAGCGAATCGGGTAGCATGGGATTTAGCAACAGTCAGCCCGGTTGAAGACGCAAAATCTAAGAGTCGACGTGCTCTGCTCTCGTTTTTAAGAAGGTTAGCGTTGATATCGCCACAGATAATAATATCGTCATATAGAGCAGTGAACTCAATGATTACCGAAAACAGTGGCTCTGGAGAGCGGCATTGGTTGGATTGTACTCAACACCAATCAAGCACTTTGAGTTGCAGTCACTAACTTCAAGTAGGAGATATTCAACAACGCTACCTTCAGATTTCCATGCAGCTTCTTCAGAAATCGTTTGTAAAAATGCTAAGCCTTCCTGCGTGCTTGCCTATGAGGCAGTGTCCAGTGATGACACCTATTATGACGCTGAGATGTTTCCTATTTAGAAGGTTCAGCGATTCAGATCCAGCAGCTTTGGGCAAATCTGTCTTCTTTAATCGCCAAAATTTCCGCCTGGAACACGCTACAGTGATTTGGAAGACGGAAAGAGAGGCTTAGATTTAGCTTATCTGAGAAAACATCGCCACCAACTCCGTTATCGGTTTTAGATCCATCTGTGTATAGACGGATTGACTTGTCCTCTATGAAAGCATCTTCCTCCCAGAATGATCTAGAGGGGAAGTTTATATGGAAGTTTTTGTCAAACCAAAGTTCAGGTATGGCGTAACCGATGTTCTCTGTGAGGATTCCTAATGTATTAAGAATGTTGGCATGGAATTATTTGTCCACTGTTTAGTCGGCTGCTGAAAATATCGAGGGGTATCAAATGAAACAGAACTGATGCCACAGAAGGGATAGACCGCAAGGCTCCGCTTATGCATAAACATGCTGTTCTTTGGATTATGCTTAGTTTAATCCAGTTGACTGCATTTTCTAAGGCCGTCCATCAGACGACCACCCCGTAAGTAAGTGTCAGTCTCATGACCGAGGCGTACAGCCAGTGGGTTATGCGAGGTTGAAGGCCCCATTTATTCCCTTTATTTTATTGACTCTTTCTTGAATTTTAGGTTTCCAGTTTAGTTTAATGTCAAAAATGAGACCCAGATATGTTGCTGTATCGGAAAATATTAAACTGGTACCGTTTATTGAAGGAGGGTTTACAATTGGAATTTTGTACTTCCTGGAAAAGAGGACAAGATCAATTTTATGGGGGTGTATTCCCAATCCACAGAAATCTACCCAGTGGGTTGATATATTGAGATTTACTTGAAGGAGTTCTTTAATGGTATTGAGATGCTTACCTGAGACGGCTATAGCAACGTCATCCGCCTAGGCAACCACCCGCGTCCAGGTATATCAGCAGTTCATTAAGTACTGAGTTCCAGAGAAGGGGAGGTAAGACACCGCCTTGCGGCTTACCTCTGCTAACACATCTTTTAGCAGAAGTCTCACCCAGTTTGGAATTGATTATTCTGCTTTTTACATAAGACTGATCAACTCCCCAAGTGAGTCATCTACCTGCAGAGTTGACAGCGCAGCGTTGACGTTGTTGAAACGGCCCTTATGTCCAGGAAAGCAACCATTTATATAGTACGGATAGTTTGATGTGGCTAGTCAGTGAGTGCAGAGCCGTTTGCACTGACTTTGCTTTACAGTAGGCATGTTGAGCCGTTCACAGAAGTCTTGGATCAATTTTAGCTCGTATATGGAAATCAATCAGTCGTTCTAGAATTTTCAGAAGGAAGATGATAGACTTATAGGTCTGAGGTCCTTTGGGACAGATCATGAGAACAATTTCCGGCTTTGAGAATGAATACTACATTGACTTCTCTCCATAACAGTGGAATGTGGATAAGTTCTTCACAGCTCCTCATAATATTTTCTAGCGCAGGCAGAATTATATCTGAGAATCTCTGTAGCTCGGCAGGTATTATGCCGTCCGGACCAGCAGACTTGTATGGTTTGAAGCTATGCAGTGCCCAGAGCAGTTTGTTTCTTGTAATCACACCATGAATTTAATCACTTGAGGTTGTCCTCAAGGGACAGAGGTTTCCATGATTTTGTCACGGAATGACCTCCAGGATTGTCGCTTTGCCTTCCTCAGTTTTTTTTTTTATAATTTGACGGATTCTTTGTATGAGTCCCAGTCACTTTCTGAGCAGTCCCAGTGCTGATATCCACCAATGTGGCTTTTTCTTGCCTCTAGGTTGAATAAGAGGGCAGGAAGCGGCCGTAGCCTGATTGAGTAAATTCCTTGAGTTTCATGTCAAGCTCATTGGTGTTATGCGAGGGACTTGATGGTTCAGAGGATAGCGTTTCTGGCACTATTTCTCTGTATTTTGGCCAACCAGTTCTCCGGTTGAATTGGGTGTATCTGTAGTCTGAAAAAGAGTGTTCAGACGATACCATCCAGTTAGTTAGCCTTTGAGTGTGTTCGGAAATCAACAAATTTATTTTGAATTTGTAGAAATCGGAAATCAACAATCATCAATTTGTTCGGAAATCAACAAATTTATTTTGAATTTGTTGATTTCCGAACATTCTCCTCGGCCGTGAACAGCGTTCGCAATTGTAAATGTCTCTGGACGCTGCCGTCTTCAGATGTTCTGACCATTAATGGCAATTTGAATTTGAATTCAAGTTCATGTAAAAAAGAAATGACATTAGAACAATTTACAATGCACACTAATGGACGTGAACGAGAGGACATGACAAACAAAAGAAAACTTTTTTTGAGTAATGCAGATGCTACTCCCCATCTCCCTTTATAATTTTCTCAATACTACAGCTTCCGTAATTTATGGTGACAAAAGTTGTTCTATTGTATGGAAGTGAAGTGCGCGGTAGTAAATTCGCATATTTTTTTTTGTTTGTTGTTTTTTTTTTTTTTGTTAAAAGTTAGTTACTGTATTTTCGGGTAAGTTGTTTTTTGATTTTTAGTTGTGATATAAATAAATAAGTGCTATTAATTTTATTATTTCTGATGTTTTGGGTTGATTCGATGATTATTGTGTGTGTGTGTTGTTCCTGTTCTTCAATGGAGATTTGTGTTTGATCGAGTTGCATTATATTGTTGCATTCTGTATTATGAATGGGTGAGTGGACTGTATGAGTGGGTGTGTAATGTTTAGTATGGTTTGAACGAATTGAGTATTTTGTGTAGTGTGTTATATTGATTTTGCGCATGTGTAGTACGGATAACCTTAGATTGCAATGAATGATGAGTGAATTTTGTGTTTGAGTGGTTTATGTCGGTTATCTTGCTGGAGTGATTTTTTTGTACTGGGAGTGTTGCCGTTGACTACACTTCTCTAAATATTTGCCTCTTTTTCTAAATTAAAATGTTTTCGTTTTCCGATATTTATTTTAAATTAAATATATATTTTTTTTGTGTGTTGTTGTTTTTAGAGTGTGTTAAACTTTGCGGAGGTTGCGGACGAGGTTGCCTCCTCGAGATCCCCTTAGATTCTAATTATCCGAGTACGGTCGAGGAGGGGCCATTTGACTACACAATCCCGGTTCCGCTGAAGGCAAACTTTTTATTTCTGTGTGTTGTTGTTTTGAGAGTGTCGGTTCTGTGGGTTTTTGGTCGTATATTTGTTCTAGATCCGCAATGTTTTTAGTGTCGTGTTGAATTTTTCAGAGTTTTACGTTGCTGGTGGTCCGAGTACGGCCAAGGAGGGGCCATTTGGCGACACAATCACAGTTCCGCTTGATTTGGTATAATCGTTATTACTTTGTTGTTATTTTTAGAGTGTCGGTTCTGTGGATTTTTGTTCGAATCTTTGTGCTAGATCCCATGTAGTTTTAGTGTTGTGTTGAATTTTTGTGGAGTTTTGCGGACGTGATTGCCTCCCCGAGATCCTACGTTGCTGGTGGTCCGAGTACGTTCGAGGAGGGGCCATTTGACGACACAATCACGTTTCCGCTTTATGTAGAAATTCTGTTATGTAGTGTTGGGTATTGGCATCTGTGTTATAAGTAAGTCGATAGGTGGTTATGTTTGTGATGTTGTATGCCTGTCTTAAATCGGTGTTGGGTCCGCGTTTGTTTTGTTGCTCGGAAGTTGGCATATCTTCGTTACCGGTCGTTTTAGTTCCGCACTATCTGTTATAAGTGTCACTACTCTGACCAGACCATCGGGACCAGGATGAAGCTTCTTTACTCTGGCCATTCTCCATTTGAGTGGTGGTAGCCTTTGATCTTTGACGAGAACTAAATCGCCTTCCTTGATTTGGCCGTGTATTGCCTTTATCCACTTTGGTCTCTGCTGCAGTCGTGACAAGTACTCTGAACTCCAACGTCTCCAGAATGATTGCAGCAACGCCTGCACTCGCTTCCACCGCTCTAAGTGGCTAAGGTTTTGATATTCATAGTCTGGTTGTGGTGGTGATATTATTGGGGAACCGATGTGAAAGTGGCCTGGTGTTATTGGCTGTAGGTCGTTGACGTCATCTGATTGTGGGCACATTGGTCTGGAATTCAGACATGCTTCTACCTGAGCTAGAAGTGTGGCGAGCTCCTCGAACGTCATTGTTGAATTCCCAGCTATTCTTTTCAGGTGAAACTTCACCGATTTCACACCTGCTTCCCATAGACCTCCAAAGTGTGGGGAAGCAGGGGGAATGAAATTCCATTTTGTGCCATTGCTCGCCAGGGAATTCGCTATTGTCTTCCACTCCATTTTGGCGTCCCGAAGACATTTTTGAAGCTCTTTGTCTGCTCCAATGAAATTCTTGCAGCAATCGCTATACAGTTCCTGGCAGAGTCCTCTCCTTGACACGAACCGTCGGAATGCTCGATGTGTATTGCCCTTGTCGCCATGCATACAAATAATGCAAAGTAGGCTTTGTATCCCTTTGCGTGCTTACCTCTCCACGTTTTCACCTCAATCGGACTGGCGTAGTCCACGCCATCGTAGGTGAATGGTCTGGATACCGTCGTTCTTGCAGTTGGAAGACTGCCCATCAGCTGCTCTAAGGGTTTCGCTCTGAATTTGTAGCAAATATTACATTTGAAAATGTAATTCTTGACGGTGGTCTTGAGACGAAATATCCAGAACCTCTGACGTACTCGTATATACGCCATCACCTTTTGGTTACCTCCGTGGAGTGTTTTCTCATGCGCTTCTTTGATTATAAGCTCTACCAATGGATGTTTGTGGTTTAGCAGTATGGGATGCTTGGTGTTGAATGGAAGTGTTGCATTACAAAGCCTTCCCCCGACTCGAAGTACTCCAAACTCGTCCTTGAATGGATTTAATGCCTTTAGTCCTCTCAACTGGTCGTTTTGTTGTGCATCCCTTATTATCTTCATAAGGTCAATCTCCAGTTCCTGTGGAGAAAGTACTGCGCTTGACTGCTTCCTGTGTTGGGTTTTATAATTTAAAAATCGTAGACAGTAACCCACTATGCGGGTTACTCTAAATAGTGTTGAATATTTTTGTAGTAGAGTTTCTACTACTCCTTCTTCCAGGACCTGGTGATGTGCTCTCGTTGGACGCTCTTCATGTTGGGTTCCCTGGAAATGCGGTTGCTTTGGATATGGTGCGTCCCACCGATGTCGCAAGAACTCCGGTCCCTGCCACCAAAGTTCGTTGTCAATTAGATTCGAGGCTAGGGTTCCTCTGCACGCTAAGTCGGCTGGATTATGTTGTGATGGAATATGTTTCCACATCGCGCAACTTGTAAGCCGTTGGATTTGAGAAACCCGGTTGCATATAAAAGTTTTCCATTTTGTAGGTGGAGCCTCGATTCAGCACAACGTTATGACGGAATCCGTCCATACCACCGTTTTCGTCTTGTCCAACTTCAAAATTCGGACTGCTTCCTTAAAGAGATTTGCCAACAATAACGCTCCACATAATTCTAATCGCGGAAGGGTTATTGATTTTAGTGGTGCCACCTTCGTTTTGGACAGAAGCAGCCTCATGTGAACCGTGTCATCTTCTTCAAAAACCCGAAGATAAATCGCCGCCGCATATGCCTTCTCCAACGCGTCGCTAAACCCGTGGATTTCCACCATCTTGACCTGCTTGCTTGTGTGGATCCAACGCGGAGTCTGGATACGCTCGATGTTGGGTAAATCTTTTGAGTAACTCATCCATTCTTTCACTAATTCTGGTGGTAACGGTTTGTCCCACTCCAATCCTTTCCACCATAGTTGCTGCATTATCATCTTTGCCTTGACTATACATGGTGAAACCCACCCGAAAGGATCGTAGAGCCTGGCTATTGAAGACAAGATTGACCGTTTCGTGAAGTCTGGAGTACTTATCGATGCAACCTGGAAGGAAAAAACGTCAAGTGCTGGTAGCCACCTTATGCCCAAAGTTCTGACGTTGATATTTTCATCCATTGGAATGGTAAAGTCAATTCCACGCTGATCCAGTGGAATGTGTTGAAGTACTAAGTTGGAGTTGCTGACATGCTTTCGCAAGTGGAATCCTGCGGTCTCCAACAGTTCCTTAACAGCCTTCAACTTATCCTGCGTCTCTTCAATACTGTCTCCTCCGCTGATGACGTCATCAACGTATGTTTCCTCCTTCAAAACCTGTGCTCCTGACGGAAATCTATGCTCCTCGTCGTCTGCCAACTGCTGGAAAACTCTTATAGCTAGGTACGGTGCCGAAGCTGTACCAAATGTCACCGTTCGCAGGCGAAAAATCTTTATATCCTCTTCAGGTTGTTCTCTCCAGTGTATGTGTTGGTAATTTGAGTCCTGACTGCTGACTTGAATTTGACGGTACATCTTTTCAACATCTCCTGTAAATGTGTACTTGTATGACTGCCATCTCATTATAATATCAATCACGTTCTTCTGCATCTTTGGTCCGATCATCAAGTGGTCGTACAATGATTCTCCGCCGATTGGCTTAAACGTCTCATCAAAGACAACTCGCAGCTTCGTTGTCGTGCTAGACTCCTTGATGACCGCATGGTGAGGAATAAAGTAATGATATGGTGTTTGAAGAACGTGATCCGACTCATTTACAGGAGACATGTGACCGAGTTTGAGATATTCCTTCATGCAATTCGAATACTCAGTTAATAGTGTTGGGTTGCAGTGGAGTCTCCTTTCTAACTGTAAGAATCGTTTAAGGGCACCTTGACGTGTTGGTCCCATGGTCGGACGATTCCCACCCTTAAAGGGTAGGCAAACTTGATATCGGCCACCAGGTAATCTTGTTGTGTTTCTTTTAAAATGTGCCTCACATTCCTTTTCTTCCACAGCTTCATATTTCGGAAACGGTTCTTCTTCAATCTCCCAGAATTTTCGGAGTGTTGTGTCGATGGTTGACTCCAGTTGGCAAGAAAAACTCCTGACTTGATTTTTGTTGGGTAGTTTTCCTAGTAAGATCCATCCTAACTGTGTTTTTTGAGCGACTGAACTGGAATTTCCCGCAATCCTGATGACCTCACAAAGAAGAATGTCGCTATAGACGTCACCACCCAATAGCATGTCCACCTTTGACGGTATATTGAACGTTGGATCCGCCAGAGGTAAGTTTAGAATACTGCTCCATTTATCGAAGTTAATGTGTTGGGCCGGAAGAAACCCAGTTAGTGTTTTAAAAACCAATGCTTGTACATTGCTTGTATACCTTGAGGTCAACAACTCAAGTTCCAGGACGATGGACTTTTGTGTTGTTCCACTGCTGACCATCACCAGCCCATTAACCGTCATAAATGTCCTCTTTGGTTTTACACCTAGTCGTTGGACCGCTGACTCCGTAATGAAGGATGCCTCAGATCCCAGATCTACTAACGCTCTCAAAACTAACTTGCCGCCATCTGAAGATCTAACCCTCAACAATGCTGTAGCTAACAAAACCCTGGTGTTCGTGTTGACATGGTAGCTGTTAAGATGACTGTTGTTTGTTGTGTGTGGTTGAAACTCGGGAGAATTCGGATTGACTGACATCTGTTGTGAATGATGTATATTTGTGTGGTTAGACGTAAATGGATGAGGAACAACTTGTGTAGCGAAAGGTGCACTGTGTGTGGTTTGACCTGTGTTGCATGTATTTTCGTGTAGCAAAGAATGGTGGCGCTGCTTACAGAAATGACAGCACTTCGCACTGGGGCATCTTAATTTGAAATGACGGTATGCCAAACAGTTTTCGCACACCTTTACCCTACGCACAGTTTGCCTCCTACGCTCCACATCCATTTGCAGAAACCGATCACACTTCCTAAGCGAATGCTGACCTGTCTTTTCGATTCCTGCTGGCTATAAAAAACATGGGTTCCTGGTCTACGCTGCTTGGATTTGCTACTCGAACCCTTGGGATCTACTGTTTCTAAGGTACGAAACCGACACTCTAAAAACTCTACAAAATCTTTAAATGATGGCAACTCCTTACTCGAGCCTAATTTTTCTTCCCAAAACTGCTGTGTATTATTCAAAAGCTTCTGTACGATAATAAAAATTAAAATAACATCCCAACTCTCTACTGGCAGACCTAAATTCCTCAAAGCATGAATTATTTCTTGTGACGTGTCCAGGATTTTTTTTATTGCTGGCCAATGAATCAGAGGTAATATTTGGTTGATTAAATAATAATTTTAGTTGAGTATTAACTAACACCCTTTTATGATCGTAGCGCTCTGTCAAAATCTTCCATGCTGGGTCATAATTACTTTGGTCGATCACCAGGTGTTGTAGAAGACGCTCTGCTTCACCGCTAACCTACGATTTCAAATAATGAAGCTTCTGGACATCACTTAAAGATGAATTGTTGTGAATCAATGCCAGGAACATGTCATGAAATGACCTCCAGGTTTCATAACCGCCAGAAAACGTTGGAGTGTTGATGACCGGCAGTCGCAACTCGCTACCTCGATCCTTGTTACCGTCCGTTGATTGAGAAGTTCTTGCATCGTATGTAACAACTTTACTAACTGAAATTTTGTCTAGACCATCTAACAAATCTACCTTGTAGTCAGCAAATAACTCTCGGATCTTATCGTATGTCTCCACTAATAAAGAAATCTGCCCAGGATCAATTTTGCTATCATCTACCCTGATGTGCTCATGGTATTTATTTGCCTGAACCATTTGTTCATCTAAAATGGAAATACGAGTTTGAATATAATTCGCCCTTTTCAAACGCGCACTGTTTGCCTTCCCAAAATTCTCGTAATCCTTTTTGATACATTCAAGACGTTTAATTGTAATTTTGCAAAGGACATGATTAAACACGGATGTGAGATTAATGCAAGATCAAGAAATATGTGACACAAACCACCAATAATATGTATATATTCGAATGAAAATACAAGTAAGTATAATGGAACAGACTCACTTGAATTTCTGATAAATTTTCTTCTTCCTCCAGGTATGAACTTCTGGTGTTGATTTTCCTGTGCTGAATTTCTGGGTAGTTGATTGCTGTCTCGCTGATTTTCTTGGAGTACTTCTAGTTCCTTCGTACGTAACGATATTTGATTTTGTGTTGATTTTGTATTGTTGTTGTAATTCTGTGTTGATAGTGTCAATCGTACAATTTGTGTTGATTAAGATTTTTATGTGGCTCGAATGGACCAAAAAAATGTTGATTTCACAAACTCTGTCTTCAGATTTCAAAATAAATTTTAATTTTTAATAATTGTAAGAATAAGTTAATGCTGATATATAAACAAAGAAATGTTAACAAGTAGTTTATAAAACAAACAAAACATGTACTAAAACGAACCATAATAATGTCAAGACACAAATGTCAATCAGAAAAAAAATAACGTTTTAAATAGAATAAAGTTTGAGTTTCAGTTGTTATAACGTAGAAATTACCGAAAGGATCAGTAGTTTATTGGGAAAGTTATCCCGCTTTTATTCACCCAAAATTTAAAGACAGAATTTGTGAAATCAACAGAGTGAGATATCATGATAGTGATATCTAGCACTTCTCGTCGGTTTCTAGTTATAAAATTGGGCTCATTGCCAATGCTGAAAATAAAGAGGTTATTACTTAAAATATAGTCAAAAAGTGATTCACCTCTATCATTGATGTAGGTACTGCCCCATACCGTGTGATGAGCGTTAGCGTCACATCCGATGATGAGGCCAGTTTTTTACCTTCCAGCTTCCAGTACCACCCTTTCTAGGTTATCACCAGGAAGAGGGTTCACGTGATCATGGCCAAGGTAAGCCGATGGTAGCCAGTAGGAGTCTTTGGTGGTCTCTAGTCTGGCGACGGTTCGCTGAGGTTAGGAATCCCGGTTCCGCTGAAGGCAAACTTTTTATTTCTGTGTGTTGTTGTTTTGAGAGTGTCGGTTCTGTGGGTTTTTGGTCGTATATTTGTTCTAGATCCGCAATGTTTTTAGTGTCGTGTTGAATTTTTCAGAGTTTTACGTTGCTGGTGGTCCGAGTACGGCCAAGGAGGGGCCATTTGGCGACACAATCACAGTTCCGCTTGATTTGGTATAATCGTTATTACTTTGTTGTTATTTTTAGAGTGTCGGTTCTGTGGATTTTTGTTCGAATCCTTGTGCTAGATCCCATGTAGTTTTAGTGTTGTGTTGAATTTTTGTGGAGTTTTGCGGACGTGATTGCCTCCCCGAGATCCTACGTTGCTGGTGGTCCGAGTACGTTCGAGGAGGGGCCATTTGACGACACAATCACGTTTCCGCTTTATGTAGAAATTCTGTTATGTAGTGTTGGGTATTGGCATCTGTGTTATAAGTAAGTCGATAGGTGGTTATGTTTGTGATGTTGTATGCCTGTCTTAAATCGGTGTTGGGTCCGCGTTTGTTTTGTTGCTCGGAAGTTGGCATATCTTCGTTACCGGTCGTTTTAGTTCCGCACTATCTGTTATAAGTGTCACTACTCTGACCAGACCATCGGGACCAGGATGAAGCTTCTTTACTCTGGCCATTCTCCATTTGAGTGGTGGTAGCCTTTGATCTTTGACGAGAACTAAATCGCCTTCCTTGATTGGGCCGTGTATTGCCTTTATCCACTTTGGTCTCTGCTGCAGTCGTGACAAGTACTCTGAACTCCAACGTCTCCAGAATGATTGCAGCAACGCCTGCACTCGCTTCCACCGCTCTAAGTGGCTAAGGTTTTGATATTCATAGTCTGGTTGTGGTGGTGATATTATTGGGGAACCGATGTGAAAGTGGCCTGGTGTTATTGGCTGTAGGTCGTTGACGTCATCTGATTGTGGCCACATTGTTCTGGAATTCAGACATGCTTCTACCTGAGCTAGAAGTGTGGCGAGCTCCTCGAACGTCATTGTTGAATTCCCAGCTATTCTTTTCAGGTGAAACTTCACCGATTTCACACCTGCTTCCCATAGACCTCCAAAGTGTGGGGAAGCAGGGGGAATGAAATTCCATTTTGTGCCATTGCTCGCCAGGGAATTCGCTATTGTCTTCCACTCCATTTTGGCGTCCCGAAGACATTTTTGAAGCTCTTTGTCTGCTCCAATGAAATTCTTGCAGCAATCGCTATACAGTTCCTGGCAGAGTCCTCTCCTTGACACGAACCGTCGGAATGCTCGATGTGTATTGCCCTTGTCGCCATGCATACAAATAATGCAAAGTAGGCTTTGTATCCCTTTGCGTGCTTACCTCTCCACGTTTTCACCTCAATCGGACTGGCGTAGTCCACGCCATCGTAGGTGAATGGTCTGGATACCGTCGTTCTTGCAGTTGGAAGACTGCCCATCAGCTGCTCTAAGGGTTTCGCTCTGAATTTGTAGCAAATATTACATTTGAAAATGTAATTCTTGACGGTGGTCTTGAGACGAAATATCCAGAACCTCTGACGTACTCGTATATACGCCATCACCTTTTGGTTACCTCCGTGGAGTGTTTTCTCATGCGCTTCTTTGATTATAAGCTCTACCAATGGATGTTTGTGGTTTAGCAGTATGGGATGCTTGGTGTTGAATGGAAGTGTTGCATTACAAAGCCTTCCCCCGACTCGAAGTACTCCAAACTCGTCCTTGAATGGATTTAATGCCTTTAGTCCTCTCAACTGGTCGTTTTGTTGTGCATCCCTTATTATCTTCATAAGGTCAATCTCCAGTTCCTGTGGAGAAAGTACTGCGCTTGACTGCTTCCTGTGTTGGGTTTTATAATTTAAAAATCGTAGACAGTAACCCACTATGCGGGTTACTCTAAATAGTGTTGAATATTTTTGTAGTAGAGTTTCTACTACTCCTTCTTCCAGGACCTGGTGATGTGCTCTCGTTGGACGCTCTTCATGTTGGGTTCCCTGGAAATGCGGTTGCTTTGGATATGGTGCGTCCCACCGATGTCGCAAGAACTCCGGTCCCTGCCACCAAAGTTCGTTGTCAATTAGATTCGAGGCTAGGGTTCCTCTGCACACTAAGTCGGCTGGATTATGTTGTGATGGAATATGTTTCCACATCGCGCAACTTGTAAGCCGTTGGATTTGAGAAACCCGGTTGCATATAAAAGTTTTCCATTTTGTAGGTGGAGCCTCGATTCAGCACAACGTTATGACGGAATCCGTCCATACCACCGTTTTCGTCTTGTCCAACTTCAAAATTCGGACTGCTTCCTTAAAGAGATTTGCCAACAATAACGCTCCACATAATTCTAATCGCGGAAGGGTTATTGATTTTAGTGGTGCCACCTTCGTTTTGGACAGAAGCAGCCTCATGTGAACCGTGTCATCTTCTTCAAAAACCCGAAGATAAATCGCCGCCGCATATGCCTTCTCCAACGCGTCGCTAAACCCGTGGATTTCCACCATCTTGACCTGCTTGCTTGTGTGGATCCAACGCGGAGTCTGGATACGCTCGATGTTGGGTAAATCTTTTGAGTAACTCATCCATTCTTTCACTAATTCTGGTGGTAACGGTTTGTCCCACTCCAATCCTTTCCACCATAGTTGCTGCATTATCATCTTTGCCTTGACTATACATGGTGAAACCCACCCGAAAGGATCGTAGAGCCTGGCTATTGAAGACAAGATTGACCGTTTCGTGAAGTCTGGAGTACTTATCGATGCAACCTGGAAGGAAAAAACGTCAAGTGCTGGTAGCCACCTTATGCCCAAAGTTCTGACGTTGATATTTTCATCCATTGGAATGGTAAAGTCAATTCCACGCTGATCCAGTGGAATGTGTTGAAGTACTAAGTTGGAGTTGCTGACATGCTTTCGCAAGTGGAATCCTGCGGTCTCCAACAGTTCCTTAACAGCCTTCAACTTATCCTGCGTCTCTTCAATACTGTCTCCTCCGCTGATGACGTCATCAACGTATGTTTCCTCCTTCAAAACCTGTGCTCCTGACGGAAATCTATGCTCCTCGTCGTCTGCCAACTGCTGGAAAACTCTTATAGCTAGGTACGGTGCCGAAGCTGTACCAAATGTCACCGTTCGCAGGCGAAAAATCTTTATATCCTCTTCAGGTTGTTCTCTCCAGTGTATGTGTTGGTAATTTGAGTCCTGACTGCTGACTTGAATTTGACGGTACATCTTTTCAACATCTCCTGTAAATGTGTACTTGTATGACTGCCATCTCATTATAATATCAATCACGTTCTTCTGCATCTTTGGTCCGATCATCAAGTGGTCGTACAATGATTCTCCGCCGATTGGCTTAAACGTCTCATCAAAGACAACTCGCAGCTTCGTTGTCGTGCTAGACTCCTTGATGACCGCATGGTGAGGAATAAAGTAATGATATGGTGTTTGAAGAACGTGATCCGACTCATTTACAGGAGACATGTGACCGAGTTTGAGATATTCCTTCATGCAATTCGAATACTCAGTTAATAGTGTTGGGTTGCAGTGGAGTCTCCTTTCTAACTGTAAGAATCGTTTAAGGGCACCTTGACGTGTTGGTCCCATGGTCGGACGATTCCCACCCTTAAAGGGTAGGCAAACTTGATATCGGCCACCAGGTAATCTGTGATTCAGCACAACGTTATGACGGAATCCGTCCATACCACCGTTTTCGTCTTGTCCAACTTCAAAATTCGGACTGCTTCCTTAAAGAGATTTGCCAACAATAACGCTCCACATAATTCTAATCGCGGAAGGGTTATTGATTTTAGTGGTGCCACCTTCGTTTTGGACAGAAGCAGCCTCATGTGAACCGTGTCATCTTCTTCAAAAACCCGAAGATAAATCGCCGCCGCATATGCCTTCTCCAACGCGTCGCTAAACCCGTGGATTTCCACCATCTTGACCTGCTTGCTTGTGTGGATCCAACGCGGAGTCTGGATACGCTCGATGTTGGGTAAATCTTTTGAGTAACTCATCCATTCTTTCACTAATTCTGGTGGTAACGGTTTGTCCCACTCCAATCCTTTCCACCATAGTTGCTGCATTATCATCTTTGCCTTGACTATACATGGTGAAACCCACCCGAAAGGATCGTAGAGCCTGGCTATTGAAGACAAGATTGACCGTTTCGTGAAGTCTGGAGTACTTATCGATGCAACCTGGAAGGAAAAAACGTCAAGTGCTGGTAGCCACCTTATGCCCAAAGTTCTGACGTTGATATTTTCATCCATTGGAATGGTAAAGTCAATTCCACGCTGATCCAGTGGAATGTGTTGAAGTACTAAGTTGGAGTTGCTGACATGCTTTCGCAAGTGGAATCCTGCGGTCTCCAACAGTTCCTTAACAGCCTTCAACTTATCCTGCGTCTCTTCAATACTGTCTCCTCCGCTGATGACGTCATCAACGTATGTTTCCTCCTTCAAAACCTGTGCTCCTGACGGAAATCTATGCTCCTCGTCGTCTGCCAACTGCTGGAAAACTCTTATAGCTAGGTACGGTGCCGAAGCTGTACCAAATGTCACCGTTCGCAGGCGAAAAATCTTTATATCCTCTTCAGGTTGTTCTCTCCAGTGTATGTGTTGGTAATTTGAGTCCTGACTGCTGACTTGAATTTGACGGTACATCTTTTCAACATCTCCTGTAAATGTGTACTTGTATGACTGCCATCTCATTATAATATCAATCACGTTCTTCTGCATCTTTGGTCCGATCATCAAGTGGTCGTACAATGATTCTCCGCCGATTGGCTTAAACGTCTCATCAAAGACAACTCGCAGCTTCGTTGTCGTGCTAGACTCCTTGATGACCGCATGGTGAGGAATAAAGTAATGATATGGTGTTTGAAGAACGTGATCCGACTCATTTACAGGAGACATGTGACCGAGTTTGAGATATTCCTTCATGCAATTCGAATACTCAGTTAATAGTGTTGGGTTGCAGTGGAGTCTCCTTTCTAACTGTAAGAATCGTTTAAGGGCACCTTGACGTGTTGGTCCCATGGTCGGACGATTCCCACCCTTAAAGGGTAGGCAAACTTGATATCGGCCACCAGGTAATCTTGTTGTGTTTCTTTTAAAATGTGCCTCACATTCCTTTTCTTCCACAGCTTCATATTTCGGAAACGGTTCTTCTTCAATCTCCCAGAATTTTCGGAGTGTTGTGTCGATGGTTGACTCCAGTTGGCAAGAAAAACTCCTGACTTGATTTTTGTTGGGTAGTTTTCCTAGTAAGATCCATCCTAACTGTGTTTTTTGAGCGACTGAACTGGAATTTCCCGCAATCCTGATGACCTCACAAAGAAGAATGTCGCTATAGACGTCACCACCCAATAGCATGTCCACCTTTGACGGTATATTGAACGTTGGATCCGCCAGAGGTAAGTTTAGAATACTGCTCCATTTATCGAAGTTAATGTGTTGGGCCGGAAGAAACCCAGTTAGTGTTTTAAAAACCAATGCTTGTACATTGCTTGTATACCTTGAGGTCAACAACTCAAGTTCCAGGACGATGGACTTTTGTGTTGTTCCACTGCTGACCATCACCAGCCCATTAACCGTCATAAATGTCCTCTTTGGTTTTACACCTAGTCGTTGGACCGCTGACTCCGTAATGAAGGATGCCTCAGATCCCGAATCTACTAACGCTCTCAAAACTAACTTGCCGCCATCTGAAGATGTAACCCTCAACAATGCTGTAGCTAACAAAACCCTGGTGTTCGTGTTGACATGGTAGCTGTTAAGATGACTGTTGTTTGTTGTGTGTGGTTGAAACTCGGGAGAATTCGGATTGACTGACATCTGTTGTGAATGATGTATATTTGTGTGGTTAGACGTAAATGGATGAGGAACAACTTGTGTAGCTAAAGGTGCACTGTGTGTGGTTTGACCTGTGTTGCATGTATTTTCGTGTAGCAAAGAATGGTGGCGCTGCTTACAGAAATGACAGCACTTCGCACTGGGGCATCTTAATTTGAAATGACGGTATGCCAAACAGTTTTCGCACACCTTTACCCTACGCACAGTTTGCCTCCTACGCTCCACATCCATTTGCAGAAACCGATCACACTTCCTAAGCGAATGCTGACCTCTTTGACACACGCTACAGTTGACCTGTCTTTTCGATTCCTGCTGGCTATAAAAAACATGGGTTCCTGGTCTACGCTGCTTGGATTTGCTACTCGAACCCTTGGGATCTACTGTTTCTAAGGTACGAAACCGACACTCTAAAAACTCTACAAAATCTTTAAATGATGGCAACTCCTTACTCGAACCTAATTTTTCTTCCCAAAACTGCTGTGTATTATTCGAAAGCTTCTGTACGATAATAAAAATTAAAATAACATCCCAACTCTCTACTGGCAGACCTAAATTCCTCAAAGCATGAATTATTTCTTGTGACGTGTCCAGGATTTTTTTTATTGCTGGCCAATGAATCAGAGGTAATATTTGGTTGATTAAATAATAATTTTAGTTGAGTATTAACTAACACCCTTTTATGATCGTAGCGCTCTGTCAAAATCTTCCATGCTGGGTCATAATTACTTTGGTCGATCACCAGGTGTTGTAGAAGACGCTCTGCTTCACCGCTAACCTACGATTTCAAATAATGAAGCTTCTGGACATCACTTAAAGATGAATTGTTGTGAATCAATGCCAGGAACATGTCATGAAATGACCTCCAGGTTTCATAACCGCCAGAAAACGTTGGAGTGTTGATGACCGGCAGTCGCAACTCGCTACCTCGATCCTTGTTACCGTCCGTTGATTGAGAAGTTCTTGCATCGTATGTAACAACTTTACTAACTGAAATTTTGTCTAGACCATCTAACAAATCTACCTTGTAGTCAGCAAATAACTCTCGGATCTTATCGTATGTCTCCACTAATAAAGAAATCTGCCCAGGATCAATTTTGCTATCATCTACCCTGATGTGCTCATGGTATTTATTTGCCTGAACCATTTGTTCATCTAAAATGGAAATACGAGTTTGAATATAATTCGCCCTTTTCAAACGCGCACTGTTTGCCTTCCCAAAATTCTCGTAATCCTTTTTGATACATTCAAGACGTTTAATTGTAATTTTGCAAAGGACATGATTAAACACGGATGTGAGATTAATGCAAGATCAAGAAATATGTGACACAAACCACCAATAATATGTATATATTCGAATGAAAATACAAGTAAGTATAATGGAACAGACTCACTTGAATTTCTGATAAATTTTCTTCTTCCTCCAGGTATGAACTTCTGGTGTTGATTTTCCTGTGCTGAATTTCTGGGTAGTTGATTGCTGTCTCGCTGATTTTCTTGGAGTACTTCTAGTTCCTTCGTACGTAACGATATTTGATTTTGTGTTGATTTTGTATTGTTGTTGTAATTCTGTGTTGATAGTGTCAATCGTACAATTTGTGTTGATTAAGATTTTTATGTGGCTCGAATGGACCAAAAAAATGTTGATTTCACAAACTCTGTCTTCAGATTTCAAAATAAATTTTAATTTTTAATAATTGTAAGAATAAGTTAATGCTGATATATAAACAAAGAAATGTTAACAAGTAGTTTATAAAACAAACAAAACATGTACTAAAACGAACCATAATAATGTCACGACACAAATGTCAATCAGAAAAAAAATAACGTTTTAAATAGAATAAAGTTTGAGTTTCAGTTGTTATAACGTAGAAATTACCGAAAGGATCAGTAGTTTATTGGGAAAGTTATCCCGCTTTTATTCACCCAAAATTTAAAGACAGAATTTGTGAAATCAACAGAGTGAGATATCACGATAGTGATATCTAGCACTTCTCGTCGGTTTCTAGTTATAAAATTGGGCTCATTGCCAATGCTGAAAATAAAGAGGTTATTACTTAAAATATAGTCAAAAAGTGATTCACCTCTATCATTGATGTAGGTACTGCCCCATACCGTGTGATGAGCGTTAGCGTCACATCCGATGATGAGGCCAGTTTTTTACCTTCCAGCTTCCAGTACCACCCTTTCTAGGTTATCACCAGGAAGAGGGTTCACGTGATCATGGCCAAGGTAAGCCGATGGTAGCCAGTAGAAGTCTTTGGTGGTCTCTAGTCTGGCGACGGTTCGCTGAGGTTAGGAAGTACATGTACATAAAGGCTACGTTTCACTGATATGCAAGTTGTGATCTTACCTTTATCTCTTGTATAGTATAGAGCGGAGCATATACTGGTGTCCCAAGTCTACGAACCACGCCTTCTACAATCCATGGTTCCTGGATTAGGATAAAGACACAGAATGAGTTCGGCCGAAGCCTTTTTTGAGTGATGGAGATGATTCTGGAGGAACCGTATCATTGCTACAGTTTTGCAGAGTAGCCTCCACTACCATGCTGTTGAGGTCCTCCGATTCCAAAGATGTACCCAAGAGCTCATGTTCTTCCTCTGATCGCATAGAACCTCTTTTTCCTTAGTCATCGGTTTACATTTCCGACAGGGTGTCAGAAGAGGAGACCGACCGCTTGATTGTCACCTCGGATAGATTGGAGTCGTCGCTATCCATTTCTGGAAAGGATAACAACGCTCCAAGATCCAATTTTGTGTGGTTGTAGTTTCTATCGATTACCACGATCACTATTGCGTCCTTTCGGACATCATTGAAAGACCTCAGAGACGTGCTGTTGGATGGCTCAAGGGTTTTGGTACTGTGAGTTTTGGTACCTCTTTGGAACCGGCACGATTTTCTCCAACCATCTCTGGCGCTTGGAGGAGTCTTTTGGAATTTTTGGAGCAGTGGAAGCAGTGGGTAATCCGGCTTTTGGGATATTGTTAGCCCACTCAATCTTGCTCTTTATATCCGCACTTTTCTCAATCTCCGGAATGGATCCGAAGGTTTTGATAATGCATAAAGCATTTCGGCGTCTTAAGTAGAGTGCTTTAGATGGAGCTTGCCGATGCGGATGAGCTCCAGATTCCTCCTTTGGGAGAGGAGTTTTGGTAGCAGCTACAAGTACTTTTCTTGCCATAAACTTGCTGCTGCTGGGGGTGGAGGAAGTGATAGGGACCATGGCTGGCCACAGTCTTAACAGTCCCTGAAGATTTCTTTTTAGGCTCGCTGCGCTTGAGTTTGAGTGCACTATGGCCTGCCACAGTTTTACCTCCCCTCCACAATGCAAGAGCCTTGCCGGTAGTAGATGCAGTCACCGTTTGTTCCTGACTGAAGTGTCGTCAGGAAGAATTTGTGGTTTGAAATAAAGTAAAAAAAAGGCGTACAATGTTCAGTCGTTATAATTAATTAATTTATTGGCTTGTCTCGGCTGATGTATATACAAGAATGAAGAACAGTCTGTTGGTCTTTAAGAGGAAACCTATCAGCTGTTCTTTTACATTGTTCATGGTCGATGACCTTACCACTTACACTAGTCTACCTTTTACATGCTGTTTTAATATATTTATACTCCTTAACAATTGACATAGAATACATTGATGTATTTACTACTACTACTTTGATAATCACACATAGCACACATATGTTTGTTGGATGTGCTTATTAATGCCCCATGCTTCCGCCTCAGGAGAGAGAAGGACAGCTCATCAATCTCATTGACATAGCCACCTTGACAGTTGACACTTGATTTGTTTATTTATTGTTGGCAAGGTGGCTGAGTTTTAAATTGTGTAGTTTCGTTTTGAGTTCTTTATTTATTGTTGGCAAAGTGGCTGTGATTATTGTTTGGACTAGTTATCGGATAGCTAGTCCTGTATGTTGGGAACCAACATGCTCCCCCGCCTTCAGCTGACATGATGTGGTGGAAGATGAACTGCGAGCTGGATGAGCTGCGTGCGTCATTAAAGCCTTGTGTTCTGGCTGTCTTCATCAATTCAGATACCTGGATCTTAGGGATGGTTAGCTCCGGCCATGCAAAAGAAGGAAAGTATTAGATAATATACAACAAAATTATCTATTTAATAAAATAATGTGATAGTTAATATAGCTGCAAGATGCTGAATTTCATCTGTCAACCGTTGCTTAAGATGCGTGTATGTGAGTATGTATGTATATATGTAGGTTCTTTGGAACTCTATTTTTGTTTTATTTTATTTATTCATTGGTAGTCTTTAGCTTTAAGGTAGGTTATTATTAATTTTTTTATTTTTATTAGGTTTAATTACGTGTTATTATTTGCCTTCTGTCACATATTATTGTTCTATTGGTTTAAAGAATTCATTGAACTAGTTTTTACTGTTCATTTTTGTTTAAAAAGTTCATAGGTTTAAAAGGTTCATGAAGTTGAGTGTGTTTGTGGAACGAAGTTTTGTTTTTTACGCGACGGGAATTTTTTGTCGGGTCTATTTTTACGCGAAGGGCTTTCATGGGTCGTTTAGAGTGTTTGAAATCTGCAAGGGGGATATTTTTGCGATTGGGCGTTTTATGTTCGACGTACTTGTCTTTATGGTCACCACGCGCGTCAGACCATCCGTACCAGCATGCAACTCTTGCACCCGCCCAAGTAACCATGATGTTGGTGGTAGGTTATCTTCATTCACAAGAACAATGTCTCCTATTTTTATGTTTGGCTGCTTTTGAAGCCATTTTGGACGATGTTGGAGTAGGTGGAGATATGCTGAACTCCATTGCTTCCAAAACTCTTGAGCGAGCCGTTGTAAGTATCTCCATCTGTCAAGGTGATTTATTTTGTTCTCGAGAAGGTTTCTTTCCGGAAGTGCACGCAGGGCGGTTCCGATGAGAAAATGACCAGGTGTTAAAACAGACAGATCTTCTGGGTCAGACGTCATAGGATACAACGGCCTGGAGTTGAGGCACGCCTCGATTTGTGCGAGGACCGTCGCATATTCCTCGAACGTTAGTTTTGATGAGCCAATTGTTCTCTTAAGATGGTGTTTTATGGATTTGACTCCTGCCTCCCACAGACCTCCGAAGTGTGGGTTGAAGTGCCACGATGTGTTTAGTGATGACAAGCTCCTTGACACTTCCGCTGACCATTCTGAAGAAATAAATTTGCTGTCTTTCCTAAGCTCATTATTTGCGCCCTTAAAGTTGGTTCCGCAGTCGCTAAACATATTTCCGCAATATCCTCGTCTTGAGACAAATCGTCTGTATGCTGCTATGAACGCTGCTGCTGTTAGATCGCTGACTAACTCGATGTGGATGGCCTTTGTCGAAAGACACACAAATACTGTTATATACCCCTTTGAGGTTTTGTTGCATCTGCCCTTCCACATTTTGATTTCGACTGGTTCAGCATAATCTACCCCCATGTTAGTAAAGGGTCTTGATATGGTAACTCTTTCTGTTGGGAGGCTACCCATTAGTTGTTGTTGCATTTTTGCTTTGTAGCGGTGACATCGAACGCATTTATGAATGGTGGTCTTGACCATCCCCTTGAGATTCGTTATCCAATACGTTCTTCGAATTTCTGCCATCATCATCTGCTGACCGCCATGTAAAGTGTCTAGATGAGCCTCATTCACAATCAGTCTAGAGAAGTGGTGTGAATACTTCAGAATGATGTGATGTTGTTGGTTAAAGGGAAGAGGTGCGTTGCCTAGGCGACCTCCTACGCGTAATATTTCCTCCGAGTCTAAAAAGGGATTCAAGTTGAGAATCGAACTTCCCTTGGGTATGGGCCTTTTAAGTCTGAGGGCTTTAATTTCTTCAAAAAATAGCTCACCTTGAATGATTTTGATCAGTTTATGTTGAGCTGCCATGAGCTCATCAGATGTGATTGGATGTGTGTCTAGCGGCATTTTGTGCTCAGAAAGTATCTTGTTTATATATCTCCGCCATATTGATATACTACGAACCAGGCGCCATAGTGTTGAAAACTGATGGAAGACGGCGTTGTTAATGACACTCAAGTGACATGCAAGGTGAGCAAAGTGAACACGAATGTTTCTTAATGTGGAATCATAGATTGACCTTTTTCTATCTTCTTTATCATCCCGTTTATATTCCACATCAGTTTCTGGAATGTCCTGTGCATGCTCTTGCGTGGCGAAGTTTTTGAGAAACGCTAGCCCATGCCACCACAGTTTACTCTTGATGAGCTCTTCCGGCGATGCTCCTCTGGATCCGATGTCTGCTGGATTACTTTTTGTACTGACGTGTCGCCAGATACTTACACCTGTCAGATTTTGGATTTCGATTATCCGATTTGCGACAAATGTCGTACGACTCGCAGGACTTCCTTTGATCCATGATATGACGATCATAGAGTCGGACCACGACCAAGTCTCGGGGTTTTCAAACTGCATCGAGTTTATAATTTTTCGCAGGAGTTTCGCCAAAAGAAGAGCAGCGCAGAGCTCCAAACGTGGTAGAGACACTGGTTTAACTGGATCCTCTCTGGTTTTAGATGCTACCACGTGTATGCTCTCACTAGAACCTTTGACAACCCGTGCATATACAGCTGCTGCATATGCCCTTTCAGAGGCGTCACTGAAACCGTGCAGCTGGACTTGGGCAGAGTCATCGTATCCAATCCAACGTGGAATTTGGAGTTCCTGCAACCTTACTAATCCGGTGCGTAGGTCGAGCCATCGCCTTTCTGTTTCCTGTGAAACTGGCATGTCCCAGGTGGCTTCCTCTCGCCAAAGTTGTTGAAGGATAAGTTTTGCCTTAAGGACACATGGAGAAACCCAACGAAGCGGATCGAATAGGCGAGCGATGTCTGCGAGGATGGATCTTTTCGTATATTTTTGCACTGTAGGTAATGTGATTTTGACTTTGAAGAAGACGTTTGCAGGATGCCTAAGGCTATGATTGCATCTGGAGAATCGAAATTTAATGGCAAGTTGATTTCTCTTTCGTTTTCAGAAACTTGCTCTAGAACTCTACTTGAGTTGCTAGCCCACTTGCGAAGCGGGAATCCTGCTGAATGGAGAGTGGATAGTAGGTCTTTTTGGAGGGCAATTGCGCTTTCCTCGTTGTCGGACCCATAAATGAGATCGTCAACGTAGAACCCTTCTGTCAGTGCCTTGGCAACGTGTGGAAAGCTACTTGAGACGTCTGAAGCAAGCTGATGTAAGGAGCGAACAGCCAGGTATGGTGCTGATGCCGTGCCAAACGTGACGGTGTTTAAGGCGTAAGTTTTTATTGGCTCTTTCTTTTTATTTCTCCATAATATAAGTTGATATGGTGTGTCTTCTTGCGCTATCCATATTTGCCTATACATCATGCTGATGTCGGCCGAAAATGCTATTTTGAACTTTCTCCATTTAGCAATTAAATCGACGATATCCGCCTGTAGACGTGGCCCAATCAATAAATAATCATTCAGCGATTTTGAGTTGGTGGTCTTACACGAGGCATCAAAGACAACGCGAAGTTTAGTTGTTGTACTCGACGCCTTAAAAACTGCGTGATGTGGCAAAAAATAGTGTTCTCCAATTGCTGGTTGTGTGTTTGATTTGACCTCTTTCATGTGTCCCAAGATAGCATATTCGTTCATACATTTGCAATAGGACTCTTTTAGTTTTGGGGTTTCAGCGAAACGCTTTTCTAATTGGAGGAGTCTCGCCATTGCTGCTTGTTTCGAGTTTCCCAGCCTTGGTCGAATATCGTCTTTGAATGGCAATCTGACTTCGTATCTGCCATCCCTTCTACGTTTCACGGTTCTTGTAAAATGTTGTTGACATTTTTCTTCTTCTACCGTAAGTTTTCTCTCATCTAGGTTTTCTTCCAATTCCCAAAATTGCCTTAGTTGCTCATCTAGAGAATTAAAGTGGTTTCTTATTATTACGGATCGGGACTGCGAGGTGGTGTTGGTACTTCCTGTTAAGATCCAACCTAATTACATTCTTTGAGCCACCGGTGATCCATGTGCACCCTTGAGCAGCCCTTCAAGTATAATGGATGCGTAGACGTCAGCACCTATTAACAGATCAATCTTCCCAGGTTTGTTGTACGAAGGATCTGCTAACGGCAGATTTGATAAGTGAAACCAATTGTCCCTTGTAACCTGGTGAGTTGGTAGCATGGACGTAAGGTGACTTAACACGAATGCCTTGATGTTAAGATGGAATAATCCATTAACTTGAGAGAAAATGATGAGACAGACCTGTGAGTGCGACGTGCCAGTAGAAGCTTGGCCTAGACCAGTCACGCAAGTCAACGTTTTTTGCCGTTTAAGACTAAGAAGTTGTGTAGCGTTTTCCGTTATAAAAGAAGCTTCTGATCCGGGGTCTATCAGAGCTCTTAGCAAATGATGCGTTCCATTGGACGCCACTACCCTTACAACTGCCGTTGCAAGTAACACATTTAATTGCATTTGGTTGAAATGCGCGTTGAAATTTTGTAACACATTAGAATTTGTTTGACTCGAAGTTGGTCGGGCCGAGTTTTGGACAAGGTAATTTCTGGTATTGTTTTGAGTCTCAGGTTGAGAATGGTAGTGATTGTTGTTGGTATCATTCGGGTTTTGTAAACCAAAGTGTAGAAGCGTATGATGTTTCAAACCACATTTCAGACACCTGTTGCTACTACTGCATGTTGAAGCAAAGTGATCGTAGCCAAGGCAATTTTTACAAATACCATTTTTCTTGGTTACTTCCGTCCGACTCTTAATATCCATGCTTAGGAATTTTTTACACTTCCGAATTCCATGAGACGACTGGCAAATTCGACAAGGATACTGTTTGTTGGTCGGTTGAGGATTAGCATGAAAATTGTTGGCTTTCCTAAAGGAACTTCCCTGAGTTGGTTGTTTTTGAGATCTGTTTAACTCATTAATGTTTTCCAATGGACTAAACCGGCCCTCAATAAAGTATGAAAAGGTTTTCCAATCCGGAAGAGACTTTGAGGTGCCTAACTTATCTTCCCAGTCCCTTTGTGTTTGGGGAGGAAGCTTATGAAAAATGATGTATATAAGGATACAGTCCCAAGTTTCGACTGCTACCCCTAAGTTTGCTAATGCATGCATTCGGTGCTAGTGTCGTGTAACGATTTTAAGCACACTGCAGATTCTTGCCCTAACTTATCTTGTTCAATCAGTATTCTCGACTGTGTGTTGACGAGTTTCCGTTTGTTCTCGAACCTGTCTTTTAAAATTTCCCAAGCCGAGGAATAATTTTTGCCGTCAACCGGAAGGTGCTGAATTAGTCGTGCTGCTTCACCTGTGACTGAGGTTTTAAGGTATTGCAGCTTTTGTATATCTGAAAGATCAACGTTTTGATCTATCATGCTCTGAAAGAGATTATGGAACTCGTACCATTCCTCAAATTTTCCCGAGAACGATTTTAACTGAATGCGGCGTAGCCGTATATCAGAAACCGATAATTTAGAATAATTAAGACGAGATGCGTCAAGGTTGGCACTAGCCGCTTCAGCGAACCTTTCGATTTCGTTGTTTACAACCGGAGGAATTGGAGACAGCTCACGGGAAGTTAATTCAGGCAGTGCAACAAACGAGGTTCGCCGATGAACAGGAAAAACAGAGGGGTTATGCGACACTCAATCCAGTGAAGGACGCCGATGGAATATGGAGAGTCGGAAGGAGGTTAGCACTTTCGAATATTCCCTTCAATAAAAAATATCCGATTTTATTACCATCTAGTCACCGCACAGTAGCGCTAATAATAAAAGACGCCCACGAAAAGACGCTTCTTGGGGGTATCAGAAGGTAACAGCAGATGTTTGGCAAAAATACACTCGCAGTCTATAGAGTGCAGTGAAAAAACACCTATACCAGTGCACAATCTGTTTTCGGTTCAGAGCAAAACCAATGGTGCAACAAATGGCCAACCTGCCGGAAGCAAGAAAGAAGATGTCAAGGTCATTTACCTTCAGTGGAGTAATGCGGGACCGACCGACACTAAAAACGTGGAGAGGACGCAATGCTAAGACCCTCAAGGGTTATATATGTATCTTTGTATGCATGTCAACAAAAGCGATGCATCTAGAGGCAGTCAGGGACATGACAACGCAATCCTTCATAGCAGCGTCCCGGCGATTCTCTGCACGAAGGGGTCTGTGCAAAGAGATCTTCAGCGATGTACGTTCGTGGGCAGCAACGGCGAGTTGAAAAGATTGATGCGAGTGGCGAAATTAGAGTAGAAGGAGATAACAAAAACATTGGGAAACGAAGGTACACAGTGGAGTTTTATTCCCCCGGGTTCTCCTCACTTCGACGGCCTATGGGAAGCCGGTGTTAGATCAGTAAAGCATCATATAAAGCGAGTAGCAGGAAACCAGATATTCACATTTGAGGAGTTCACCACGCTTCTGGTGCAAATAGAAGTATGTCTCAATTCGAGACTCTTATGTCCAGTATCAGACGATGTTACGACTTATGAAGCAATAACATCCGGCATTTTCTGATTGGGGAGCCCCTCATCGTACCACCTGAGCCATCGTATCAGATGAAAAAAATATCATACATCGAAAGGTGGGAACGGGGTCAAGCGCTTACGCAATCATTTTTCAAGATCTGGAGCAATGAGTACCTCTTTAGACTGCAACAGCACCCGAAGTGGAGTTAAATCACGCGGCCGCAGATCATGGAGGGTGATTTGGTCTTGGTCATAGACGAACGATTGCCACTACTGAGATGGAAGCTGGCTCGCTTCATAAGTAAACATGTATCCTGGGAAGGACAATCTAGGAAGAGTCGTTACGTTAACTACAGAACTGACCCGACCGATTGCAAAAAAATGCGCCCTACCAAACAACACATTAGTCCAACCAACGATCAACTAATTTAAATAAGCCTGCATACCTTAATTATAATTCACACAGTCACACATGCATGCGCATACGATCAAAACCAAAAAAAATCAAATACATAAATTATAAAATAAATATAATGCATAATAATGACAACACTCACTTATAATCCACGGCAGGGACACGAACAATTATAAAATAAAATCATTATATAATTAGAATACAAAAAATAAAAATCACACTGGACAGTCAACCAACAACACATCTACAAACCAACAACACATCTAATTCTTCTATTGCGTGTTTTTTTTTCATGCAGATCCCATGCATCTGAACTAAAACAAGAAATATATAGCTATACCGTTCCTACAAGATGTTATGTCGTAGTAGTTGACCTAGTCTGCTTTATATATACTAAACATTTCCTTCTCGTTTCATGTAATCATGGATCTTGCGCCAAAGAGTGATGCCATTTTCCGAAACACCAAAGGTAGCAAAATGTTTCGGAGTAGTTGGTGACGTCAAGCAAACTTATATGGCGAACATATGGCGAACAGGGAAAGATTGTTTATTCCCATACAATTGCACAAAATAAATGATTGATAGGAGAATGAACAGGACGAGCGCCTTGCTCTGCTATTCCCAAGTGGTACAACTATGATAGTTCCAAGGCGTTTGAACAAACAGTCGCGACAATGTAGAGGGGAAGATTGCTTATTCATTAAACAATCATTCAAAATCATTATAACGAATTCTAATGCTGTAACGAGAAAAGGGTTACTTCCGTAATCGAATAAATTTAAGCCTGGATTAATAAATTCTGGTTGATCATTCCTCCGACGTTATGTCGGCATTATTCTACGACATAATAGTGTAATTTGATCCAGTATCAACTTTTTTAGGTTTCCGAAGCTTTGAATATAATATTCTAGATGTTTGCAGCTGTACTCGTAATAGCAGTTAGGACAGTTCTGATTATTTTTTGATTAAAAAACTCTCTGAGTGTGCACTATGAGAAGTCAGGTATTGCATTTAATGCTGAATTATCCCGTATTAATTGTCGGTTATTAGATGCCTGCAGCAATTGCTGGTTTTGAGATTGTATGTAGTCGAGTCAAATTTTCGGCTAGAATCCATTGCCGACAAGTCGATCTCCCAACAGTCTTACCTTTAAAGTAGCAATAGACGATTAGTTGGTGATGCTCCGCAATGTGTTCTGAGATTTTTTTTCGTTTGATAGCGATTAAACTACTTGGTTACAAATATCAAACCAATCAATATCAGCTTAAGATAATGTAAATTACTCGTAGATCAAATCTCCGTTTGTGCCAACCTTTGAATATGCTATTCCTGTTTACTGTAAATTAGATACACATTCGCAGTACAAACTATTCGTCGCCTTCAATGACATGGTTAGATATGCCTTTGGATATCATAATTCATAAGGTTTATTATGAAATTAATTTAATTAATCTTAAAAGGTATTTATTTTATTTTTCCCTATATTAATTTAATTAATTTCAATGCAATTGTTACAATGCTTTTCTGAAATCTAGGTATTTTCTTTACGAGTATTACGAACTTTATGTATTATTATGTTCTTATTTGTACTCTGATTGAATTGGATTGAGTTGAAAATTCTGGCTTTATGTGTGGATCTAAACTAAAAAAATTCATGCGCCCAGCATCACATTTCACCAGAAGGTTTTCATACGACTTTCATAATGCTTTCTTATTCAGACGAACGCTGAATTGGGGAAGAAATTTATTTTAATCCGTCTATTAATTCCAAGAAAGTAAATTATTTTAAGTGTTGAACTATACACATCGGCTTTTTTGTTTTCGTTAATAACATTTAATGCGACATGTAAGTTAAATGTATTTTTTATTTTTTTAATAATAAAATTAACACTAGCAGCAAGTATTTGCGAACTCATTTTCCATTACGTTTATATATAAACAATATATAAATATAAATATATAATATATCAATATAAACAGTAGAGCAAATCATGCTGTTTCCCATACAGATGATATTCGAGCTTCACTTTGTTTTACCAGCGCATAAATTGAAAATGCCAATTTAGCAATCTTCGAGTTATAAGATAAAAATGTAATATTAGCAAAAATTATAATAAAAAACAAGTACCGTAATGAATGTTGAAACTTGAATGGGCAATATATTTCCAGCAATTATGTTATTGAATTTCTGCGCATTTTGCATGGAGAAAACGATCATATTGCGGAATGTCTTATTTTGATCCACCCATTCACAATGAAATAAAGAAGTTGGCAAGTTATTTATTTCCTCCATAAGTACGTTCATAATATAACACATTGGAAATACTTCCAATGTAACAGCAAAAAGAAAAAACATTGATCCGATAGCTGAAAACAGATTAGCGAACATCATAATATTTATAAAAGTAATTGCAAGGACAGCCGCAGTAACTATTAACTGAATGAAAATCGTTTTGGATATAATAGGCCGCACAGTTTCAACTAATCTAAAAAATTAAATGAGAGGTTAAATATATTTATTTTTTAATATGTGTACAAATTTTCTTCAAAGCGTTCAATATACCTCAAAATAGTTCTATGGGTATCAATGCAGTCTATCAGCATTTTAACATTATCTTCTTTCGATTTAGATGAACTTTTTCCCAGTTGTTCAACTCTCATACACAAAATTTGTATGTGCATACGTGCTATATATATAAAAACTACTGGATAGGCATCACAACCAACGTCTTGTAAGCAGGATACATTTATTAGGTAAAATTCTATTAAACTGGCTATTATCAATTTAATTTTTGAATCCTCCCAGTAACAAAAGGGTATATAGATAGCATAAGGTGGATGGCCATTATATATTGCTGCTAAAAATGTGCTGGTCGAATACGTAAAGTATGAAGCCATGTAAATGAGAATCAAACGCTTGCAAAATCTGACCATCCTTTCTGCAATTTCATATTCCCCTTTGCTTTCGACCTTGGCATCGAGGGAATCAAATATTAGCCGTGTTGCTTCAAATTGAGGCATAGAAAAATACAATACAATAACTTTAAGAGTCACTGAGTATACATTGATAGCCACTTGTAATGATGTTAAAAATGTATTTGTTGACATTTTACTACTCGAAATCACATAGCTTGTTGTAAAACCAATCAATTGAAGAACACAAGATGTGAAATTTAGTTGCAGAGAGTATAGCGTGTAAGCCCAGGTATTATTTTTGTTATCAATTCCCAGAAGTCGAAAAACTGTGTAAAGATACGTAGTACCGTCTCTGGTAGAAATTTGTTTCAATTTGTCTTCCATCTTTATTAAGAAACTTCGCGATTAACATGAATTTGTAAGCGTTTTGACTTAAATATACCCGTAAATATCAAAAACTGGAAAAATAAAAGTAGAAATAAGTGTTAAATAAGTCAAGAAAAGGCCGATTAATATGAAATGAGGTAATCATCGGTAATTATCGTAATTCATTTTATTGAACCTATGAGTCTGTACTTGTTATGAACTTAAATTAATATATTGAAGACTATGCACATATTACATTACTTTTTAACAACCCTTAAATTTGTTCAAGGTACATAGTAAAAAAAACTTTTTAACGAATGAAATTTAATCATAATTGAAAGGAAGCATAAGGAAATATCTACATATGACAAACATTTATAAACTAGGCTATATAATATAGACATATTTATGTATAATTTCTTAAGTGTGTATGCGTATGTACATATTACTGGTTTGGCAACATATGATATCGGAATAAAAGTCACAAATGGATTAACATATACATATTTATAAATGTATATTTATTTGGCAGTCAACTTTCTTATATTGTTTCTTAAAGTACTGAGTATGATTGATGACATAGTGGTTGCAAGTAAAATTGCATTACCCGCAATGCTGACTGTCAATAAAAGATAATTTTTTCAAAAATAAAAGATCGGGCATTCTATAAGAACAAGGTGAAACAACATTCAAACGGACAAGAACAATTTATTTTAGATGTTTTCCCACGAACGACATTAATCCAATTGACTGAGCCAATTTTCCTTTTATAAAATACTAAAATTTTCAGATGATATACTCGTAAATACAGTACGAGTATCATGCTTTATCTATTTGAATTATTAGATGAACGTTTTTATAGAAACAGGACTATTTGCCTTAGCAACAATTTAAATTTGTATAGCTTAAGTGCAATATATAATATATTATGTTTTGTTGGGCACATTTTGTCACCACAATTAATAAATAAAATATTTTAAGAGAAATTAAGGAATTATAATCTTGAGCATTCCATTGCACTTGAAAAAAGATTTAAGATCACAGAGAGAGTGAATTTGTTGAACCAATTGAATTTGGCCATTTTAATGTGATATTCCAAACATGTGTCATATGTACTTCGAAGCTATTGTTACCATGGGTAACGCCACGCTTATGGCTAAACGTATTCGCGTGGCGGGACTTAGGGAAAGAAATTATTTTGATTTCATAATGATGGAAGGTCCTTTTGTTTTTGTGAAGGTAGCCCTTCCAAGATACGTTATATTTAAAAGTTTCACTGTTAGTGAGTTAGTACAATAGGTACAATTGTGTTGAACTTCACACACCACAATGCCTTCTAACAGCAAATACAAGAAATTACTGCAGAACTATTTCAGCGCTATCATCCATCGGCACACTTAACCCAAGATTAGCGAATCTCATCAAAAGAGTGAACAGCAGATCCTCACTTACCCGCCACAAATATACAAATCTTTATCATTTACCCAGTTTATATGACAGCTCAATGTGCATTTAGCCAATCCGCATTGTTTCAATACCCATAGAAATGGTGGTGAAATTATCCAAACCCAAATCCAAAATGGGAGAGAGAAAATTGAGAGAGTTTAACAAACAGCTGATCAGTAACGAGTCGACCACCGTCGAGTGCACAACTCCACCAGTGCACTCGTAATATTGTTGTGTGCTGTGCAAAAAAAACCGAGCGCGTGTGCAAAAAAAAAAATACAAAACCAAAAAAAGGTGCAGTGCAGTGACTGAAAAGAAAAATATCACACAGTGCGGGTATCCCACCTCACCCGCTCCTAGTCGAAGTACTGTTGCTTGCACTCAGTCACTACCGTTACTGTATTTACCATACGGTACGGGCAGTGGCTGAGTGTATGTAACAACTGATGGATAGCGGGTTGTGAGTGAAAATTTTGTTGGTGCACTGTTTCATATTGTTGTAAGGGCATAACACCTACAACAATTTGATTCGGTAAACCAACGTCAGAATTTCCACTTCGCAGCCTTGCTTAGTATCGTCGGTGTTTGTGTTTGTCTGTGATTATGACTAGGGAATTCAGGGTAGACGTAGCCAATATACGCGGGCTAAAAAGTAATCACTTTTCTGCTTACGTCCACGTCTGTAAGTACAGACCAGCTGTTTTGGCACTTAGTGAAACACAGGTAGATCCCCGCCCACACCTCTCAGATCATTCTGATCTGAAGCTACCTGGCTACGAACTAGTGCCATTATTCTTCTATCACCGCGGTCTCGCCATTTATGTGCGTAGTGATGTAGCTTACCAAACTCCACCACAATGTGATCCATGTTCCAATCCGGAATTCAACTTCATGTGGTTAAAATTCCATCTCCGTAAGCAAATTATACACTACTGCTTTATTTATAGAAGCCCCAAACTGGACAGCAATTCAACCTTTAACGAGTTTGATGCGCTGTCTGACTCCATTCAAAGAATTGTATCCCTGTATCCTCATACTGAAATCGTTATTACGGGCGACTTCAATATACACAATTCTGGGTGGCTTCGACATTCTGGACAGACAACACCCGAAGGACGGTGTGTTGAGATTTTCGCTGCGGAAAACAACCTAACGCAGCTTGTAAATGAGCCCACGCGAATACCAGACGTTGATAGTCATACTGCCAACACCCTGGACTTGTTTTTAACTTCTCACCCTGATAAGTACACCATTGATGTGCTCTCCCCTCTAGGCTCGTCGGACCATTGTGTCATATCAGCTAATTTCTCGTACACCGACCACACAGTTAGAAAAGAAATTCCTAAAAGAACCGTATGGCAATACGAGAAAGCCAACTGGAGCGGTCTTAACAGCTTCTTTAGGAATTTTAACTGGTCGTTATGCTTCCTCGATAACGACGTGGATGCCGCTGCTGATATGATTACAGACACCATTCTCTTTGGAATGAGATCCTTTATTCCTCATCGGATGAAGAGTATCAAACCAAAAGAAAAGGCATGGTACGACTCGAGCTGTAAAGAGGCCGTCAGGGTTAGAGAAATGTTTTTTCGGTCCTACAAGACCAACCCGACAGAGGAAAACCGAAAAATGTTCAAACGAGCCAGAAATGACTGCAACGCCTTTCTTAAGCGTGTGAAATTCATATACGACCAAAAACTGAGGCAAAAAATACTGCAATGTCCCAAAGGCAGTAAAAATTTTTGGTCGTTCGTCAAAAACATTAGAAATTCCGCCTCATCCTCCATCCCAACGCTCATTTACAATGACATTGCAGCTGTCAGCTCTTTGGATAAGGCCAATCTGCTTGCTGCACACTTTGCGGCCAGCTCAACACTCCCAGATTGTGCTTTGTCTCCGCCTACACATGAGTGCGTCGAATCTTCAATGGGACGAATCTACTTTCGCACTCGTATAGTAGCAAGAGTACTTAAAGATCTTTACATTCATAAATCCGCTGGTCCAGATGGTATATCTCCCCTTCTTCTGAAGAGGTGTTTTTCCTCGCTGGCAAAACCACTGCGTAAGCTTTTTAATCAATCCTACACTTTAGGACTCTTCCCGAGCAGATGGAAAACAGCATTTGTCCAGCCCGTCCCTAAAAAAGGCGAATCATCTTCTCTCTCCTCCTACAGACCCATTGCACTTACGTACCTTCTTTCCAAGGTCATGGAAACACTGATAAATCGTCAGCTCATGAAATATCTCGAAACACGAAAACTTCTCAATGACCGGCAGTACGGTTTTCGTAGCAACAGGTCCACTGGTGATTTGATGGCATGTCTCACCGAAAAGTGGAACCAAAGCGTACATCAATCTGGCGAAAGCAAGATAGTTGCGCTTGATATTTCTAAGGCATTTGACAGAGTTTGGCATCAGGCTCTTTTGTCGAAAATGCGTGCATTTGGGATCGACGACTCTCTTCTTCAATGGATTAGAAACTACCTTTCGGAACGTTCAATTCAAGTTGTCTTGGACGGTTTCAAGTCTGATATTCACAAAATAAATGCTGGTGTGCCCCAGGGCTCTGTTCTGTCACCGACACTCTTTTTAATTTTCATTAATGATCTCTTGTCTGCTACTTCCAATCCAATATATTCCTTTGCTGATACAGTACTCTGCTTTTCATATTCGTTCCCGGACTCACGGCCCTGCTCTTCGGCCGTAGTACGAGAACGGCAGCGTATGCTAAGCTCATTAAATTCCGATATCAACAGCATAACCAATTGGGGAACTATCAATAGAGTGGAATTTAATGCTTCCAAAACACAATGCTGTCTGCTGTCTTTAAAGCGAAATTTAAACACCTAGCCATTATCTATGAATGGCACTTGCATCGTCGAAACCGAAAAACTTTCCATTCTCGGTATGTGTGTCAATGACAACTTACGTTGGAATGACCACATATTTGATGTCGCCAAAAATGCTGCGAAATGTCTAAGTTTCCTCAAGCGATGTAAGAAATATTTAACCCCTCTGATCTGGCCTCAATATATAAGGCATTCATCCGCCCAAAATTGGAGTACAACTCCCACATCTGGTCAGGTGCTCCTAAAACATCTCTGCACCTGCTAGATAGGATTCAAAACCGTGCAATAAAACTTATTGACGATCCTAATATCAGTCAATCAATGGACACCCTCGAACACCGACGAAATGTCTCGTGTCTCACTTTGTTTTAGCGCTATTTCCACCACCAGTGCTCCACTGAAATCGCCAGTAGCATTCCGCCCGTTCAAACTTTCAACCGTAACACCCGTCTCAGTGAATGCTCATCAGTATACCCTCAAGCCCATTTTCGGACGTACTCTAAAATATCGTGATTCGTTCCTAAGTCGTACAACTCGCTTATGGAATGCCCTGCCGATCTCTGTATTTCCTGGTCGTTATAACTTGCAAACATTTAAAAACAATGTACATCGGTACCTCTCTTTTCTTCCGCCCTAAATTTCCTTTGCCCGCGCTGTGTACAATCACCTTAAGGGTACTCAAACCCCTTGAGCGCGCGAGTTACGATCGCAACACACCAAGGTCAACTACCTTGACCGCCGATAACCCCAACAATACAAACAGAATACACATTGGGTCAGCAATCAACCGGATGCAATTGGAACCCACTTCCGCAATAAACCTAATTAATCAAAACTTTGTAAATGCCAAAACAACACAAATGTAAAATTGTAAAGTAATCAAAATTAAACATATAAATAATTGTAAAGGAAATCTAATAAAGCATTGTGTATTGTTCAGACAAAGGAAAAGGTTGTTTTTTTTAGTATCCCGCGGATCTCCCAACCTAACTGGCGCAGTCGGCAGTCCGGTGAAACAGTTTAGAAACCGAGTGAAGATAAATAATTGCGAAACATAGTGATTGAATCGTGAACTAGTTCGATATTGCATCGTGCAATATAAGTGATAAATCCATGCTTTCGTGATTGTGTCACAAACTTTAAAAACCAAAAAGTGACTATACTTGGATACTAACTGTTGGGTTTTACCCCCTTATTCACCGTCGAACCATCATCCGCATCATCTGACCACAATCATCATAGTTCATCCACATCATCAGACCACAATCATCATCACTTATCCACATCAGCTGACCTCAACCACCATCAATATCATCGGCAATGCTACTAACCAGCATTATCATCTCTATTGGGTGCATGTAAGTGACTATTGTATGTGACATAACCATATAACACTGCGATCCTTATTGCAAGGCACTCCAGTTAAAATAAAAAATAAAAAATAAATAAATAAAAGAACTGCGATCCTTATTGCAAGGAATTCCAGTTACAAATAAAAGAACTGCGACCCTTATCGCAAGGCACTCCAGTTAAAATAAGATAGAAATAAAAGAACTGCGATCCTTATTGCAAGGAATTCCAGTTACAAATAAAAGAACTGCGACCCTTATCGCAAGGCACTCCAGTTAAAATAAGATAAAAAATAAAAGAACTGCGACCCTTATCGCAAGGTACTCCAGTTAAAATAAGATAAAACTAAAAGAACTGCGATCCTTATCGCAAGGCACTCCAGTTAAAATAAGTAATAAATAATAAATAAAAGGAATATTTTCATAAAACTTTATGATCTAAGAATATAAACTTTATATATAGATATAAGTATACATATATTACTAATGTGTTTATTATAAACAAAATTAAAGAACTACGCAATTTATAACAAATAAAAAGAATATATTCACACAATTTTAAACTACTATTTATGTCGAAACAAAAATCTAGATTTAACCCATACAACCTAAGAGGACTGTCAAAAAACTTACCCTCTATCCCAGAAACTACCGATTCAGGAGTTCCTCTCGAAAACTCTTCGTCACCCCCAAATTTCTCCAATTCTAAAACAATGAACAATAATCAATTAGAACAAGATCCCAACATATTAACTAACCACATGGACATATTCAATTCATTAAGAATTCCGGATGCCATCAAGGATCTCCCGAAATTTGACGGCAACCAAAGACTTTTATATGAGTTCCTTAATAATGTGGAGGAAATCCTCCTCTACATTAAAGAAACCGATAACACCCCATACGGGAAGATTTTGTTGAGAGCCATACGCAATAAAATTGAGGGTCAAGCCAACGAGGTTCTCAATGTGTACGGAACCCCTCTCAACTAGGATGATATTTAAAAAAATCTCATCCTACATTATTCCGACAAACGTACGGAAACATCCCTGATAAGAGATCTCCACCGAATAAAACAGCTAAGCAAAACAGTTGAATCTTTTTACGGGCAAATAATAGAATTACAATCTGCTCTTTGCAACAATGTGCTGATCCACGAAAATGACAATAATGTCATCAAAGCTAAAACGGATCTCTACTCAGAAATGTGCCTCAACTCATTTCTCAGCGGACTCAATGAGCCTCTAGGATCCAGAGTCAGAGCTATGCAGCCAGACTCTTTGGCCATAGCACTAACTCAGTGCATCAAAGAACAAAATATTTCGTACCAGAAGTATACTTAAAACCCAAACCATTACAGACCTCATCAATATAAACCCTACAATTCCCCACAAGATAGAGCTCATTCAAGAACCCCTACCCCAGGTCCATCCTCACACGAAAGAAACCAAACCAGACCTTCCAACCCAATAAATCCACATACTAGAACTAACCCAAACACACAGAATAGGAACACAAGATACCAAGGGCCAACAGCGCACACTCAAACTGATCCAAACCTGACAAGGCATCACCCACAAATCAAAGCAAGCCCTAGTCAGCAAACCAGAAACACTAGAAGGGAAAACTTCAATTTTCAAGAAATGCACAATTTAGAAAATAATAATTATCAACAATTGGACAGTTTCTTCGAGAATGACCCAACTAATATAGTGAATGAGGAAAATTTTTCCAAACAAGCCTTGAACAAGGCACAGGATACATAGATCGAAAGAAACATCCGGCAATTCTGCCATACATAAATATTTCGTCACCCTTCGGGCGACCCCTGCGATTCCTCCTAGACACTGGGGCTTCGACATCATTCATAAACCCCGAATTTATACCACAAGATAGGCAAATTAACTGTGAAACAATTACCATTACCACAGTATTCAAAAAATACCAGTTGAACAAAGAATCGATTATCCCTATTTTTGCAGAATTCAATCAACCAGGTTCCTTAAAATTTCTGATATTCAAATTCCACCATTACTTTGACGGATTACTAGGTATTGACGCACTATTATCACTTAACGCTAAACTTGATCTCGAAAACAAAACCCTTATTACAACAAACGCTACTAACGAAATCCACCTCAAACCCAACTACACTTCAGGTCAACTCGTAATACCTTCCAAATCTAAAATATTAGCGAAACTTCCTGTCAACAAAGAAAATGGCAATATTTATATCAACACAACAGAACTAAACCCACATCTGTACGTAAGTCAAGGCCTATATAACGCCGAAAGCTGGTACAGCACACTTGAACTAGTAAACCTTTCTGAAAATGACCAAAAGATCATCATTGAACAACCCCTAAATGGTGAAGCATATGATTCCATTAATTTCATCGGGATAAATAACTTCAACAGCGAAACTGAGGACCATGAACCTACCAACACGCATGTAAATGACTTAATCAGAACAAACCATCTGAACACAGAAGAACGCAAAAAACTCCTTAAACTATGTAGAAACTACAGTGAAATACTGTATAGAGTGGGCGATCCACTTTCCTTTACGAATAAGATCAAACATGACATAAAAACCACCGACGAAGTACCAATCTATACCAAATCCTACAGGTATCCGTTTATTCATAAGGAAGAAGTAAAAAATCAAATCACTAACATGTTAGATCAAAGAATCATCAGACATAGTTACTCTCCATGGAGCTCTCCAGTTTGGATTGTCCCGAAGAAACAAGATGCCAGCGGACGTAGAAAATGGAGATTGGTCATTGACTATCGGAAGGTCAATGATAAAACAATATCCGATAGATACCCAATTCCGAATATCTCAGAAATACTGGATAAACTAGGCAAATGTCTATATTTTACAACGCTTGATCTAGCAAGCGGATTTCACCAAATAGAAATGAACCCAAAACACATAGAAAAAACGGCGTTCACAGTTGAAGGAGGCCATTACGAATTCGTAAGAATGCCATTTGGTCTTAAAAATGCCCCTTCAACTTTTCAAAGGGTGATGGACAACGTCCTGAAAGAACTCATCGGAAAAGTTTGCCTAGTTTACCTCGACGACATTATCATATACTCTACATCCCTGCAGGAACACCTAGAAAGTATAGAACTAGTATTCAAAAAAACTAAAAGAAGCTAACTTCAAGATTCAGTTGGACAAATGTGAGTTCCTCAAAAAGGAAATAGCCTTCTTAGGACATGTCATCACCCCCGAAGGCGTAAAACCCAACCCATCAAAAATCAATGCCATAAAAAACTTCCCCATGCCGAGAAATCGAAAAGAAATAAAAGCTTCCTTAAGGTTAATAGGTTATTATAGGAAGTTTATTAAAGACCTCGCTAAACTAACCAAACCCCTTACTAGCTATTTAAAAAAGGGCGCCGAAATTATCATAGACAACAAATACACTGAAGCGTTCGAAACATGTAAAAACATGTTGATGAATGACCCAATTTTACAACATCCAGATTTCGAAAAACCATTTATACTTACTACAGATGCTAGTAACTTCGCCTTGGGAGCCATTCTTTCACAAGGTCGCATAGGTGAAAGAATGGTAATGATAAGCCTATTTGTTTCGCTAGTCGTACCCTGTCGGAAAGCGAAAAAAAATACTCCACTATAGAGAAAGAACTCTTGGCCATCATCTGGGCTACAAAATACTTTCGCCCATACCTCTTCGGAAGGAAATTCCAAATAATAACCGACCACAGACCTTTGACTTGGCTTATGAGCCTGAAGGAACCGAATTCCAAACTTGTTAGGTGGCGACTCAAGCTTGAAGAATTCGATTACGAAATCATTTTTAAAAAAGGCAAACTAAACACGAATGCAGACGCCCTTAGTCGTATCAAAATTAATAACCAAGAATTATTTAATAATCACGAAGAAACCTTGAGCACCGTGCATAGCGGCCAAGAAAACTTAAATGATGGAATCCTCATTTCGGAGAAACCATTAAACGAATTCAACATTCAAATAATTCTTGAAGTAAGTAACACAGGTTCACCAATGACTACAGAAATAATATTTAAAAATAAACAAAGAAGGACCATTCGAAGACCCCAATTCGATGAGAAAACATTGGTAGACATTTTCAAAAACTTTTTTCCTCCAAATAAACTCAGCGCAATATATTCAGACGATAATACATTCCGTCTCGTACAGTCCACCTATTCTAAATTCTTCAGCGAAAATAAAACTTTCCGATTAGTTAGATGCACAGAAATCCTTAGGGACATTAGGTTAGAAGACAACCAAGAAATACTTATTAGAAACTACCACGAAAACTCAAATCACAGGGGAATAAATGAAACTTTCCTGCATTTAAAGAGGGAAGTTTACTTTCCCAAAATGAAAGAGTTGATAACGAAAACAATTAATAACTGTGACAAATGTAAAATCCTTAAATACGATAGAAACCCAGCTAAACCTCATTTTGAAAAACCCGAAATTCCACTAAAAAAACTAGAAATTATCCATATAGACTTATACAGCATTAATAACAATATTATCCTTACATTAATAGATAAATTCTCCAAATTCGCTTGCGGATACACTTTAAGTTGTAGAAGCAGCATAACTATCTTAAATGGCATAAAGAAATACATCAGCCTTTGCGACATCCCAACAAAAATTGTATGTGATCAAGGATCAGAATTTGTTGCCAATATTTTCAAAGACTTCTGTAAGCAACATGAAATAATCTTGCACTACACATCTTTCCAACAAACCAGTAGCAATGGTCCAGTAGAAAGATTACACTCAACCCTTACAGAAATATATAGACTTATTCTATCAAAAAGACGAGAACAGAGACTCACTACTGAACATGAAGAGATACTAACGGAAACCTTCTTAACTTACAACAACGCTATACACTCTTCAACAAAGCACACCCCTTACGAACTGTTCTTTGCCCGGCCTTACAAATTTAGGAAAACCCTTGATTTCTCAAATAAACACGAGTACCTTGAAAAGCTAAACGAATTCCTTAATGAATTATATCCAAAAATCCATGAACAAGTAAAAAATATTACTAACGCTAGGATAGAAAAGTTAAACCAATCGAGAGAAACTCCAGAAGAAGTAGTTGAAGGCAAACCAGTCTTTAGAAAATAAGCTAGACGCAACAAAATAACACCAAGATTCTCAAAACATATAGCAAAAAGAAATAAGAAAATAACAATCATTACAAATGAAAACAAAAAGATCCATAAATGTAAATTACGAAAGAAACACAAAAGACATAAATAAAAAAAAAAAAAAATTATAATAATAATAAAAATACTAATAATAATAATAATAATAATAACATATATACATACATGTATTTAATTTTAAGTTGCATGCATTTTTGATACGAGACACTAACCCCTCCCAAAATATTTATACCAAAACATTCAACCACTTTCTCTCACTTCCTAACCTACAGTACACCACTCGCTGACACTAAACGAATAGAAATATTCAACATCCCCAAAGAACATAGCATATTACCCCTCCGACTAGGACCATCTAGATACATCACTAGTTTCCAAAATTTAATACACATCATAAATCTCGATGATTACAATAACAACATAGAAGATATCACTAAGTCTCTCCACCTCTTCCAAAAACATACTACCATCAATAGCTCTTTCCAAATAACAAAACTTAAAATTGAAGAACTTAACAGAAAACTTCAAACACTATATCCCTTTAAAAGAAATAAACGCAGACTGATAAATGGATTAGGGTCCACAATTAAGTTAATAACAGGAAATATGAATGCACAAGATGCAATTAAAATTAATGACCAAATACAAAATATTAACACTAACATTAACGATTTAGCAAATTCACTAGAAAAAGAACATGTCCTTAACTCTCAAATGATTGAAAGATTTAAAAATATAAGTAACCACATTAATATAGAGCAAAACAACATAGAGAACTTCCTCAAAAATACGGCAAATAAAATTAGAAGAGAACACGATACACTTACAGACATACAATATTTTAACCAACTTAATTTCAATATCGACCTATTAACTAATCACCTCTCAAATATAGCAGAAGCAATAGTCCTTAGTAAACTAAATTTCTTTCCTAAACTCTTACTAACATATGATGAATTAACGCTTATAAAAAATAAATTAATTGAGCAAAATGTTACCATTAATGCACTTGAGCAAAGTTATGAATTCTTAGGACTCCAAGCCTATTATAACGGATCAAATATTATATTTAATATTCGCATACCAATAATGTCAAAAGAAAAATACTATATGTATCATATTGTTCCACTCCCAATAAATGACACAAAAATAATAACAGTCAAACCATACATAAACTATAATGAAAAACACATACAACACTTCGAAACACCCTGCCCCAAAATAGAAGGTACCTATTATTGCTCGACAACAACCTTGGAAGAAGACACCAACAACTCCAAATGCATTGGGAAACTTTTTGACAACACGGTTTTTTGACACACTGTCCACTCAGCGACGTGGGCAGAGTCACAACAATAAACAACCGCAACCCAATTTTATATTATTTATTAACGTATATGAATTAGTAATAAACTCTACCTGCAGGCCTAAAACACATCTTATAAAAGGCACAGTCTTGGTACACTACGAGAAATGCAACATAGAGGCTAACGGGATAACATACCAAGGCAACCCGGACACCTTTTGGGATACGGTACACATTCTTCCTCCATCAAGCAGCAAGATCCATACCAACACTACAACAGACGTGTTAAGCCTACAGAAACTCCAAGACTTCAACTTCAATACATAAGCTAAGATATTAGAAATAAGATCCACCACCGATATATCCAACTACTTAACACGAACATCAATAGTTATCATCCTTATCATCATCATAATCATTCTGGCTACCTCTACAACCAAAAACCAATTCTACAAAAATTCCACGCCAGATCATGTAACTACCCTTCACCCAACATACGCTCCTGCTAAAGAGACATCACCTCATCACTCCGAGACCGCTTCGATGACGTCACTTTGGCCATCGCTTTACTCTAAGGGGGGAGGAGTTACGATCGCAACACACCAAGGTCAACTACCTTGACCGCCGATAACCCCAACAATACAAACAGAATACACATTGGGTCAGCAATCAACCGGATGCAATTGGAACCCACTTCCGCAATAAACCTAATTAATCAAAACTTTGTAAATGCCAAAACAACACAAATGTAAAATTGTAAAGTAATCAAAATTAAACATATAAATAATTGTAAAGGAAATCTAATAAAGCATTGTGTATTGTTTAGACAAAGGAAAAGGTTGTTTTTTTTAGTATCCCGCGGATCTCCCAACGTATAAAATTATAATCATTATAATAATAAAAAAAAAAAAAAAAAAAAAACAACTGACTCTTGACACTAACACTTACCCAGTTTATCCGACAGCTAAATTTGCGTTGAAGCAATCCGCATTGGTTCAATATAAACACCATTTCAAACATTGAAATATTCAACACGCATACGTTTATTCCTGCTTATAAAACGCATTGAAAATATGCAATCGCTTTGAAATTTCGTATAAATCTTTTCAAATCGCATTGAAACATTTTACTCTCTCACGCTCTCATCATTCTTTCATCATCGGGCAGGTATTAGTTGTGCATTTAAAATAAGGGGTTGCAAATCCCGACAGCTCAATGTGCGTTGAAGCAACCCGCACTTCAAACCGCATTGAAATATTCAACACGCATACGTTCATTCCTGCTTATAAAACGCATTGCAAATTTGTAACCGCTTTGAAATATCATATAAGCATTTTCAAATCACATGGAAACATTTTACTCTCTCGCGCTCTCATCATTCTTACATCATCAGGCAGGTATTAGTTGTGTATTTAAAATGCAAACCAAATATTTGGAAAGACAAAGAAATAAGAACAATGTATGTGTTAATGTCAATTTTCTCTCGCTCATTTTGGATAATTTCATATAAACACCAGTATTTCTACGGGTATTGAACCAATGCACATTGAGCTGACGGATAAACTGGGTAATAGATAAACTGAACTCAAAATATAACTTCTAACATTTGCGAATTCATGTATACTCGTATGTTTAACGTGTTTTGCATTATACTCAATGGTTTAAGTAATTAATTAATTGTGTTTAATTATATATTATGTGTAAGTAAAACCACTGTAAATAAAAATACTTGCGTGATTGTCATTAATAATAACCCACGCATTTACAAATTTTTTCAGGAAATTGTTTATGATGGGCGTTCGAATCATGCAATTATCCATTGCTCCTGCGTTCTTCTCTAATTGGATGCACTTAACATCTATACATTATTTTTAAGGTTTCCAGATTTATTTTTTAAAGTACATAACTGCTTTCTAATAACAATAAGCGTCTTATTTTAGCGTGCATGTTGGTCACCTTACCACTGTCAAATGACGGAAGTCGCTTACGAACGCGCGAAAAGATACATACCCAGTTTATCCGACAGCTCAATGTGCGTTGAAGCAATCCGCATTGGTTCAATACGGTCAAATAAACACCGCTTCAAACAGTATTGAAATATTCAACATGCATACGTTCATTCCTGCTTATAAAACGCATTGAAAATTTGCAAACGCTTTGAAATATCATATAAACATTTTCACATCACATTGAAACATTTTATTCTCTCGCGCTCATCATTGGGCAGGTATTAATTGTTTGTGTATTTAAAGCGTTTGATTGCAAACGAAATATTTGGAAAGACAAAGAAACAAAAAGAATGTATTCTTCTATTATTGGGCAGGTAATCAGTTGTGTATTTAAAATGTGGGATTGCAAACGAAATATTTGGAAAGACAAAGAAATAAGGAGAAAGTATCAGTTTAATCAAAGTGTCAGTTCAACCAATTGTTTGTTAAACTTCTCTCAATTTTCAATCGCTCATTTTGGATAATTTCATATAAACATCAGTATTTCTACGGGTATTGAACCAATGAGGATTGCTTCAACGCACATTGAGCTGTCGGATAAACTGGGTAACAGATTCGCGTCACGCGAATGCGCTTAGCCGAAAACGTAGCCTAATTCTGCGCTAATCTCAAGTATCCCATCAGCCAAAGTTTCCAATAACCTTGCTTTTTGCATTCTACAATATATGCTGTCAGCATGACAGTCGATTTACTAGTATATTAGTCCTTACCTCTGCAACAGTAGAAAACGATTCTTTAAGAAGTGAGCAACAGGTTGCGTTCTCTATCCGATACTTGACGCAATGTTGGCGAATTAAGAAAGAACTAGGCTTTCGGCACGCCGAATGTAGATATTACATGTACAGTCGTCGGCATAATTATTTTGACAGAAATGCAATTTGTCAGTTGTTGATTTCTCATTCAGTGTTAGTCTTGTTATGAGTAATGGATTGACAGAGTAATTAGATCTTTGCGTTGTATTGTTCGGAATAGCAGGAATAGCAGCAGCGGAATTGAGTATTGAGGTTAGAGCAGGCATATGTAGTCGCAAAATATACTCGTAATTGTGGTGTGTCTGTCAAGAAAATCAGAACAGAATTAAATTTATCGAGGCATCCAGTGCACTACCAAATAAACAAATACAAGCAAACAAATTCTGTGCAAAATTTGCTACGTACAGGCAGAAAAACAAAAAACTATACCAAAAGATAGACACTTTTTGCGGCAGTTTGTAAAGAATCCCGATTGAACACCAAATAATGTTGAACTTCAAATGAAGAAATATGTGCAAAATCCGATTAGTGAACGAACAATTTGCAGGAGGCTGGCTGAATCTAATTTCGGCACATATTCTATCAGAAAAATACCATACATGAACCTCAAGAACAAAATCAAGCGACTACAATTTGCAAACCTTTGAGCTTCTGTAACTGAGTTCTGTGGACCGTTAAAAGTTCGAATTCCATGGATCACTCAAAACGAGGTTGATACGGGGAAATTTCTACTGAGATGCTTCAACAATTCGTCAAATCAAATGCAAAAACTTGTGAATGCTATGGCCGGGTACATCTTTTACTAACTAGGAACGAATTTTATTATTTTTTTTTAAGTATATATGAGTTTATCAAAATAATTATTCTCGTACCAAACTAAAAATAATTTTTTTTAATGAATTCAAATAAATTAAGTACAGAAAAAAACTTAAATGTACGAGTATTTACATAATTACTGGCGTATTACGCCCTTTATTAGTTTTTTGAATTGTGAACATGCTAACACCGGGACGTCGTCATCTTATGACCGCAACAAGATATAAATCAACGTAGATCTGGGAGTGGAACAATTGGCTCTCATGGAACGTAGTGCTATAAGTGCAGAAAAAGAAAGTGAAATGAGAAGTGGCCCTTTCAGGAAGGTTTCAAGACTGCAGTGTACAACACCACCAACAGCGAAAGCTCCTGCAAGAGCAGGGGGCGCACAACAGCTCGAGCTATATTTCCTATCTTCCAGACAGGGAACGAGAAGACACCTGCAATTAAGCGGCCCCCAGCGGTTGCAGAAGAAAATAAGCCACAGGATATTCTCAAACGGGAGATACAGAAAAGCGGAGATATCATCAAATCTATGAAGCGAGCTTGCATCAGACAAAAAAAATATAAGCATAGATATCCAAAATGGCATTGTTGCACTAGAAGAATCACTTGATAAAATGTAAAGGAACCTTAAGTTTGTGGATCGAAGTGCACTTCCCCCAAAATCGGGTGTCAACAAAACAACAGGCGAGGGTGGAAATCCAAGTGAAGACACAGTTTCAGTCAATGCCGTTTCTGAGGAACCAGCTCCAAAAATGGGACCACCATTCATCCCCCTAGTGAAAAAAGTAGATAAAAATAAGACCCGACTTCCATCGGTATGAGAAACGAGAAACAAAAAGTAGGTCAGAAAGACTGACTCGAAGGGGAAACTCCTGGGATAAACAACGTGCAGGAAAATAGCTACACCCAAGCTGTTAATAAGAAACGCGAACAACCAACGGCAATCCAATTGGTACAAAAAGAATGGGAAATTTAAAGGAAGCCAAAGGTGAAGGAAAAAAGCAAGATGAGTAATCTCCGTCATAAGAGATCCTTATAAAGCCTACAGGAGAAGAAAAGTACGCCGATATCCTGAGTGAGATCTGGAGTAAGGCGAACCCGGACGCATCGTCAGAAACTATTACTCCAAACGAAATCTGATATGTACTTCTAGATCCCGGCTCGGAAACATTGGGAAATCTCTAGAAGCAATTCTTCCGCTGCCTTGAGATAAAAACTGAAGATGCTGTCCTGGTAGGTTACGCAGATGATATCCCCGCGGTGATTACGGCAAAAAACGCGAAGAACGCGCAAATAATGCTGACCATGTTTATGATACGGGTGAACTCATGGATGCATAAACACTAGGCTAAGTTATAGAAAAAACCGAGATAGTCCTCATGACCAAGGAAAGAGTTCCGACAGCTTCCACATCAGGCCCGACGTTTTAAGAAGCACCGAAGCAGTAAAATACTTGGTACTGACTATCAATACGAAACTCAACTTCTGGCAACAGATAAAGTCCGTATCGGAATGAGAGTCGACGGTCGGAATGTCACTAAGCAGACTGATGACAAACGTAGGGATTCCTATGGCCAACAAACGAACGCTACTAATGTAAATCAAACACACCATTCTTCTATATGGCTGTGAGATCTGCGCAGATCCACTCCTACTAGAAAAGTACAGGAATCAGATGGCAGCAGTGGAGAGATGCGGAGCACTAAGCGTGGCAAGCTCGTACCGAACGTGTGGGAACCTTTGCTTGTAGTCGTAGGAGTGTCGCCTATCGATCTACGATACGAGAATACGTCTACGACAAAAAGGCGGAAACTGGAGTGGAAGCGAGAATCGAGGAGGCAAAGGAGCTCATGAAACGGCAGTGGCAATAGCGCTGGAGCTCGGGAAGTAGAGGACGATGGACTGCGAATCTGACCAAGAAAGTGGTTAAATGGAATGGATGAAACACAGGGAAATAAAATACTACGTCACCCGGATTCTCACCGGACATGGATATTTCGATGCCTTTCTTGACAAGATCGATAAAGCAAACATTCCAGCTTGCCACTGCGGGAAATCTCCAGTAGACGAAGTAAACCACATTTTTTTGGTTTGGAGGAAGTGGGAAGCTCAAAGATGGGAGCTGGAAAGCAGCATCATCGTGATCAGCTCAGAAAAAATGCCAACGAGCGAACAGACCTGGAGCCAAATTTGTTCCTTTACAGAAGTCACACTCGGGACAAAAGCGAGTAATTTTTTTTATTTATTTCGTTTAATGCATGCTTAAACTAACTTAAAACCCAGGACTTAAAACCTAACAACAATTAAGGATTAGGAAGTCGGAGAATGGTGGAGGAGGTCAAGTTTAAGACGAGCAGTGCTCAGGTTAAAATTAAAAAGGGTGAGGTTTGAGTTGACCTTACGAAGCATACGGGAGATTGAATCGTTAGAACCATAAGAAGTGCAGTGGGTTGGAATATAGAAGACAGCGTAAATTACGAGGGTTAGTGTCGAAGGAAATAGAATTGTAAAGGGCAGCGGAATCCACAGAACCGGAGAGCAGTTGATAAATAAATGAAGAGAATTTCAGCTACGTCTCTGCGTTTTCCGAGGGTACTCGGGTTAAGAAGTCATCGCATGGTAGTCTTCGAAGAGAAAATCAAAGGCAACGACGTTGAATATTCTCGATTAGGGATATATGAATTCGCTAAAAGGGGGACCACAGTTGGCTGGCACATTCGAGGGTAATGTGAAGTGATCTTGTCACATAAGGTTTACAAAATTCTGTATACCATCGTTTGATAAAACTAAGCGATGAGTTGGCTTTAAGATTATCCCATAAATATGCGAACGGAAGTTTAACTCTCTATTGTATAATATTCCAAGTTCACGAAGTGATTGAACCTGGGTACAGGTTGGTCATGCAGAAAATAAAGTCGAGGTGGAGATTGATTGGACTTACGTGACAAGGTCATAGATCAACATTTGGGGATATTAACCTCAAAGCAATTTTTTTAGACACCAAGTGGAAAACCTATCGAGGTCTTCTTGAAGGAGTATATGTTAGATTATTGGGGTGAAGAAATCGTTTTGGAGAATTTAGTGTCGTCGGCGTAAATGGATAGGGGCAGTGCTTAATAATCCCCTCAAGATCGTTTATAGTTAAAATGAAAAAGAGGGGACATATATGGCTGTCTTATGGAACACCAGAAATGGCTAAAAACGCGATGGAGAAGGCTGACCTAAAATGAACGCTATTATAACAGTTCTCCAGATAAGAAGATATGCATTGTTAATGCGGTCAAAACCGAGGGAAGAGAATTTGAAAGTTATCAATTGATGTGATATTTTATCGCAGATTTTAGCAAAATCTGAATAACATCTATTTCGTTGCCATTTTCAAGGGCTGAAGGCGCAAAGGATATGAATTCAATTAAGTTTGTAGTAGTTGATCTACCTCTCTGAAATCCATGCTGACTGGGTGATATAAGCGACTTGCACTGAAAGCTTAGAACTTCATATAAACAACTTTGGAACATTTTAGGTATGTGAGAAAGCTTAGCACCAGCGGGAGTTGGTTACTTCATTCTTAGATCCCTTTTTGTGAACCGGGGTTATGAAAGAGGTCTTCCTGGTGTGAGGGACAGATAAAATAAGGAGAAGAGTGGGTGCGAAAGATTGTATCCATGCTTTTTGGGAAATGTTGCTGGGAGCCAGTCTGGGCCGGGTAAAAATTCGTCATTGAGATTTTGTAACTTTTTTTTCGATAAGGGTGGGATCAAAAGATTGAAAGATAGAGGGGCCAATAGAGAAATTGTGTAGGTACTTGAAATATATGGGGTCGGGTACGAAGAAGTTGTCTGCAAATGATTGTTTAAAAAAGTTTGCAAAATAGTTGTGCAATAGTATGAGAGAGAGGGGCCAATAGAGAAATTGGGAAGGTACTTGAAATATATTGGGTCGGGTACGAAGAAGTTGTCTGCAAATGATTGTTTAAAAAAAATTGGTAAATAATTGTGCAATAGTATGTGGGTCGGTCGAAGATATATTAACGAAAGAGTGAGAGAGAGGGGATAACCGTCTGATTTGCGTTTGTAGTTAACGAATTGATAAAATGTCTTAAGATAGTTGATAAGGTTGGTGTGCGCTGTATCAAGAAAGCGCTGATAGAGACTGTTATAGAGCTGAATGAGTTGGAAGTAGGTTCCAGGATAGCTAGAGTAGTCAGAATAAGAATTGGTGCGAAGAATAACTGCCCATAATTTGTTTCTTTTGTTTCGTAAAGAGCGAAGTCTTCTGTTATACCATCGAGGGGAAGTAGATGATGTTTTATGCCGAGAAAAAGGGACGTAAAGAGAAATGGAATTAAATATTTCACTGTAAAATGTGAAGACAGCATTAGATAAAGATAGGAGTTATGGACGCCACTTACTTGGCATAGGTTTGAGTCAGTTATGCTATCAATGAATAGGCATTCCTTGGATGAACTAGAGTTTGACGCGGTAAAAAAGAAGTGATCATCCGATTGAATCCACTTCAGCGGAGGCTGATTAAAGTCATCAAAAATAAGGATATCGTCGATGGAATCACTTGGGTAAATCAGTTGGTCAATCGCTTTAATAGCAAGGAAATACGATTCAATAGGTTGTGCTGGGAGAATGTAGCAATACATAATGTACATGGATCTATTGGGAAGTGTTATTTTAATTGAAACAAAGTCAAGTTTGACAGAAGAAAAGATAGCGATGAGAGAAGAGTTGAGGTTATTGTGAATGGCAAGTAGGACACCTCAAATATACTCGTACCTCTAGAAGACTTATGACAGCCTCACCGGCAAGATGGAATAAAACGGTATAAGAAGTTAAATATAAAGAGCTCGGTCTCCAAAGCAGAAAGAAAACGCCCCTACTCTATTGCGAAAGCGGTTTCGGAGTGTTGTCAAGAAGACAGGTGTTAACCTCATTTTTAGTGGGTGAGAATCACACAGTACTTGAAGCAGACCGGGACTGCTTCCCGTCGTTATTATTAAAAAAGCCAAAATCATTAAACACATCGAAGACTTGCCAACAAGCTTTCTAACCGCACCACCCTTCTATAAACATATACATGTGGGATCCGTAGATCCACGCATGCCATTAAGTTTTTCCCCTTTCATCTGCATAATCACTAGTGAGTTAGCAGTGAGAGGCAATACACCTCAAGCCACACCAGTGCATTGTTTTTTTTTTATTTCATTGTATTCAATTTAATTTGCAGTATTGTGTACAGTAACAAAAATTTTGTTTGAATAAAATACTTTAATACTACTTCTGTTAATTGATTTAAACCACATGTTACATTTACTCAAATATGATATTTTTGTACTTATTAATATTCGTGTCTCTTAGTCTTCCTTTTCATTTGATTCGTAGATTTGTTCTTGTTAGCATAGTACTCGCTTGCGGCAAGGATAAACTTAGGTATGTGTGCAAACCGAAAAAATAATAAGCTATAATCAATGGAACAATTGTCAGTTTATGCACCTTAAATATTATTATACCACGATTTTAATATTTAACTTTCCTGATTCTTGAACTCATACATTTTGTGAATATTTAATGGAAGCATTCAACATCCCTAGTTTGTAGCCCAAATTATACTAGTCTGGAAGTGCATAGAAATCTAGTCATTAGTTAGATACAATCTGCTTTCATAAGAGGGTTTTTTATTAGATGCGTCCCATTTTTTCAATAGAGATTCTCTAAACTCACTGATACCATCTTTTGAGAGATGCCACATTTGTGTTTCAGATTGTGCAGCATTCAATAAAACGTACTCGTATATGTCTCAGCATCGCTTACAAGTCATCAAAATTAAGTTAACACCGCAGTCAATTGATTTCGTCCCATTCTCAAGAGCTGGGCATCTGCCGTACCGCCATATACCGTACAAGATTATACTAACCCAAGAACTTAAACCAAATTTCCATCGTGCACACCGAACTTTCCCTGATTGGGCTCAATTGAAGTTGGGTTAAATTGGAACCAGAAGTCTTGGAGTACATGTGATTTCAAGAGGATCACGACACTTGCCACACGGCGCGAGCGACAATCGACATATTGAAAACGAAATTCAGTTATAGTCCTATAGCTGGAAATGCCCTGTCAATCGGCCTTTAGACAACTTTAGACAAGTGGAGGCGAACATTTGACATTGGATTATGGTCCCAATTATGGTAAAGAATCATCAAATATTATTTCCAACATATACACTTATGCAAGCGGTTCGATGGAACTCATTTGAACGATGTCATGTTCCATGACTATCGGTACCAACTGTAATAAAATAAAAATGTCAATGAGAGCTTAAGCTTTTATTAATTTCAAGAGAATAAAACAAGAAAAATCCTTTTTTTTATTTCAGTGCAAAGTTACAGCCTGGGACATATATACGAGGGGCGCTCAACATATTCTCGGTATCGGGGTGAAGCTGTGGTTGTATATATAAATTGACTTATTTATCAAGTAATACTATTATTTTAGTGCATTCATGTAAAATTTCATATAAATGTGATTATTAATTCGCGTTTTATCTCTAGTTAAGCAGAATCATAATGGCAACTGAGACGATGATGGTGAAAATTGAGCATCGCGCTGTAATTAAATTTCTCACTAAGCAAGGAAAAAGCCAAAAAACTATTCATGAAGAGATGGTGGCTGTTCACCAGGGTTCCGCACCTTCATTATCAACTGTGCAAAAGTGGTCAAGTGAGTTCAAGAGAGGCAGAGAGAGCATTGAAGACGACCCCCGCTCCGGCGCCCCGGCTACTGCTTGTACGGGAGAAAGCATCAACGAAGTCGAAAAACTTGTTCTTGAGGATGCCCGAATAAAGGTGAAAATGATGGCAGAGATCACCAAGCTTTCAATTGGTACCATTCACACCATTCTTCATGACCATCTTAACCTTTCAAAAGTCAGTGCAAGGTGGGTGCCACGAATGCTCACAGCGCCTCAGAAAAAAGTGAGAATCGCATGCTGTAGAGAGCTTTTGGAGATGTGTAGTGAGAACGCGGACGGTGTTATGGATCGAATTGTTACTGGGGACGAAACATGGGTCCACCACTATGACCCTGAAAGCAAACAAGAGTCCATGCGGTGGCATAAAAAAGGAACAGACACCCCCCAAAAAATTCAAAGTCACTCCGTCTGCCGGGAAGCTCATGGCCACAGTTTTTTGGGACTCAAAGGGAATCTTGCTCATTGAGTACAAAAAAAAAGGTGAAACCATCAACGCCACATCCTACGCTTCCACTTTGCATAATTTGCGGGAGGAAATTAAAAAGAAAAGACGGGGTAAACTCGCAGCGGGTGTGTTGCTTCTTCATGACAACGCTCCTGTTCACACGGCGCGAGTTTCCAAGGCTGCTGCGCGAGATTGTGGTTTCAAAGAAATCCAACACCCACCCTATAGTCCAGACCTTGCCCCTAGTGATTATTTCCTGTTTCCGGATTTGAAAAAATGTCTTCGTGGAAAAAGATTTTCGGATGATGAAGAACTCAAGTCGGCAATAAATGGGTATTTTGCAGAGAAAGAGGAAATTAATTTTTTTGACGGTTTAAAAAAGCTTATTTCAAGTTGTAACAAATGCATTGATGTTAGGGGAGATTATATTGAAAAATAAAAACAATTTAAATTGAATTCGCATTTTCCTTCATATCGATACCGAGAATATGTTGAACGCCCCTCGTAGTATGTCTTACTCGGCCTGCGAATTGTAAATATATTATTCATATGCCCCATTAGTTTTATAAAGATTTATGACAAAATCTATTGTGGTGTGATAAACATGTAGTGTATTATACAATATATAACTAGCAAGATTGCTGGCTACATATAATACACTAGCTAGGTTGGTTGATTAGAGTGTCTAATGTACATGTACAAATGCTTGCAAGAATCAAATCTTCAATCTTATTTCAAAAAAAGATAAAATTATACTTTCATATACGAGTATATTGTAAAATGTATGTGTGGGTACAAATGATAGAACTTACTCTTTTCAATACAAATCGCTTTATTTAATACAGTTGCGATTCACAATTTAATCGCTTATCTCAATACAATCTAATTTATCAACCGCTTATACTTACTTCTTATCATTTACTTAAACCACTTAATCACTTTTCTTAATTCGCACTTCAACAGATGAACTAACTTGCATACCTTGGGATGCTGATATTTTTGCAATTATCCCAGTCTCACAGGGAAAACAATGCAATGAAAGTCTCCCAGCAGAAGTAGTCAGTGGTAAGGAAGTGAAAGGGCAGGTCACTGTCCAAATGATCAGGACCGAGCCAATAGAGGGTTGGAGTATATACGAAATCCGTTCCTCCCAATAGGCAGATAATGACATCGAACCAATATTGGCCTGTAAGAAACACGAGAAAAGACCAAGCTGTCAGAAGGTATCAGACCTGAGCCAACTCTGAAGGCACAGTGGGACTCGCTTTGTGTGCAAGATGGTTTGCTGAAGAGAAAATGGGACAACATCTCGTATGCAGCTAATTGTGCAACGGTCTTGAGTCAGCCAAGTACTAAATGAAATACATGACGGAATCTCAGGAGGCCATTTGGGAGTAAACAAGACGTTGGAAAAGGTACAGGAACGTTTCTAATGGCTAAGCGCTAAACAAGATGTCGAGAATTGGCGCAAAAAGTTTATAAGGTGTGCGGCTACCAAGGGTCGATAAGTAAAACTACATGGGCAAATGCAACAATACAATGTCGGAGCACCATTCGTACGAATATCCATCGACCGTTTCCCGAAACCTTTAATGACAACCAATACAACCTCGTGGTCATGGATTACTTCAGTAAGCGGCCGGAAGTGTTTGCCATCCCAAATCAAGAGGCTAAGACCGTAGCCGAACAGATATTCAACAACTGGATGAGCAGATTTGGAGTCCCAATGGAACTACACTTTGATCAAGGGCGAAATTTTGAATCAAAAGTCTTCCAGGAAGTGTGTCAATATTTGGGAATAAGGAAGACAAGGACAACGCTACAACACCCTCAATCTGATGGAATGGTCGACCGATTCAATCGGACCTTGAATGAGCATCAATCTAAGGTCATCAGCAACTGCCAGTGAGCTTGGGTTCGACACACACCCCTCTTCTTAATGACCTACCGAAACGCGGTCCACAGTTCAACAGGACACACACCATATGAGATCTTATTTGGTCAAACAGCTCGGTTGCCATGTGATGCGAAATTCGGATCCCCACCTACGGAGCCCAAAGTGGTGAACAACTACGTGGGTGACTTGCGCAGCAGGATTCGTAAATTGCATGAAGACACCAGAGAAAAGATGAAGCTAGCGAGCAGCCGCATGAAGACTTGGTACGACATCAAGGCGAAATCTTCCGGCTTCAACGAAGGAGATCTGGTCTGGTGGTATAATCCACGAACAGCTGTAGGGAGGGAGCAGTGTGATAACTATTTAAATGTGAGCAGCGTCATCTAGATTTACATAGCAGAAGACTTCGATACTCGAAGAGCAGAAGATTTCGATACTTGAATAACGAAGACTCAAACACTGGTGAATGGAGAATGGAATCGAGTTTTCTAGCAAAATGTAAATGGTATGGGACTCTGGATGGCGCGGATAGTTCTCGAAATATGTCAGGGAGTATAAATATCAGCATCCTAAAATACGCAACGCAGTTCATTAGTGGAATTTAAAGTGTGAATTAAAAAAAGTTTTTTAATTAAAAGATAAGAAAAGTATAAGCGGTTAATAAATTGAATTGTATTGAGATAAGCGATGAAATTTTTAATTTTAACTGATTCAATAAAGCAATTTGTACTGGAAAGAAATAAGTTTTACCATTTGTATCCACACAAACATTTTATAGTATATTAACTGCTGTCGCTGATGCTCCAAGGAATATGTGACGCATGTGACTGTGGAATGCATGATGCCCGAATATTTCAGTTATCTTCTATCGGCAAAGATTAACCAGCCGCTTGCAGTGCGAAACATCATTTGTTGACGGATGCAGCATATCCTTTAAGCATAATTACATATGAGCATCTTTACCGATCTCCTCCATAAAGTCTGGTATGTGGTTTACTCCTAACATCATTTATGAAACTCTTCTTCCCTAGTAGAGCTTTGATAGAAAGAAAACATTTAATGGGCTAAGTTAACCCAAGGTAGAGATAAAGAGATGAAACATTACCAATGTGACACAAAGTATAGACCCACACACATAGAGCCATAATTCGTTTCATCAATTTCGACGTCTACTATAACCATTATATCGATTACATTTACTTTTAAGGGTTACCCATGTGTTACCGTTGAAGATTTTATTTTCTGCGTCTCAGTCAGTCAAAACTAGTGAAGATTCTCAAGCAAAATATATACGAAAGACTTGGAAAGTTGATGTTTCTAATAGCCTATCTACGACATGCATGCTAAGATGTAAAAACGCGTTCCCAAAAAAGATGCTTCAATGATATCTGGCAGGTTTAACGCAAATAAGAAGCCATATGAGGAGCGTATTCTTTTGTCGTCAGATAATCGAACATCCAGTCGAAAATTCGTGGACTCGAGACCGTTTGCCTGCTGTAAATGCAGATCCTACCTCGTGTTGATTTTAGAAAACGTGGAAATCATGTGAAGTATCGCTCTTGCTAATTATTGCTTCTTTGTGTTTAGGGGGCAATTAGATCCCTCTTTTGAGCAACCAAAAGACCCTCTTCATCTCAGACCTGATTTATATTTCAGAAGCTTCGACACTGTTTAAAGCGGATAAAAATGCTCTCGGGCGCTTCGAAGCAAAAGTTTTTCGGTCCCGTTTGCATTAATGTAGAATAGAAGATGCCAATCTCGTCAGGAAAACTCGGATAACCCGGCTATGGTGGGTAGGTCAGCGTGAATGCATGGATACTACCGCCCTGGCAGGGAAAGTTTTCGAATTTTCGGAGTAACGCAGTAGAGGACGACCTCATTTTAGTCTGCGCACTTAAGTGAAAGGGACCCTCTGCCAACTTCATGTGTACAACTTAAGCCAGCTGATGAAAGACCGCGTAAGTTGGATAGGCATTCTATCTAAGACCCAGACTGTAGCGCCATCTAAATAAGTAAATAAGGCGATATCGTTGCAAATATAATTAGATAATTTGATCTCGGGACTGGATCCAAGAAGTTTAAATGATAGGTATATTAGGGCGGGTCAATTTTTTTTCGCAAAAAACGTCCACCAGAATCGGAATCTACGATTTCTAAGAAAATTTTACCATGAAACTATATGTCGAAAATCAATTCCTAGCTTCCGCTGAGAAGCCTAAAGATTTCAGGTTGAGGTATTTTAAGGTATTTAGGTATTTAAAAAAAATAACACATTTTTCAATCATGTTGGGCTCAATTCTGATTCATCTTCTTACAAAATATTTTATAAATATTTTTGTTTTTAATTAACCAAAAATTTTTTTTTAAATTTGACGAAACTGAACTTCTTTTGTCTTCCAACGACCACTGTATGTACTTCTCGATGTACTACAATGAAACAAATCATACAAGGAAGACGCACACTATTAGAATCCCACAGCGAAATCAGCAAAGCATTGAACTTTATACTATAAAAGATAGAGATGTCAGGAAAACAGGGATCTGCGTCCGTGTCAGAATATGCAAATCAAAAAGCAGTCCGTACATTTATCACAGGACTCAACAGCAAATATACAAGTGACACATTATACAGTCACCATCCAAAGGATTTAGAAACGGCATATGTAATTGCAAGCACAATATACCACGATAACGCGAATATGCAGTTTGACGTACAAATTACACCTCAACGATAAAATCAACGACCAATCCTCCACTACAGAGATACGAGAATAGAAGGAGATACAGTCCAAATACGCAAGTAAAATGTAATCATCAACCACGCCAAGAACCGATGGAAGTGAACAACTCTCGTCAAATACATGCGACCAACACAACATAACACGCAACCCCCTCCAAAGAACAACTTCTAACAGCCTCAACAGCACTATAACCGACTCAGAGGAGACCAACGAGCAGCAAAACTTGAAAGAGTCCAGTCATCAAGAAAATATAACACAAACAAGGTGCAACGACTAAACCAGACCAGATATGAAGATCTACAACCACTCGTTTCACATGCTGACACCACCTATGAAATAAGAAGTACTTTTTTTACCATGTCTCAAAAGACGCTGCCAAAAAAACATGTAAATCCGTTAACATTTTAATTGGTACAGGCGACAAATAATTATATTAGTTCCAAGTGCGAAGTAGGAGAATCTATACCCATAAAACCAGCAAAGTTTAAAACACTTCATGGATACTTTTTGACTAAAGCTAAGAAAACTATTAAATTGCTTAATCATAATTTAGTATTTTTTTGAAACTGAAGCTTTAGAGGAGTTCGACATGCTTTTGGGTGAACATTGCCTTAGGGTCATGAAAGCACAAATTGACCTTTTTGACTATGAACTCACATATAAATATAAAGACAAAGAAATTATTAAACAAAACTGAAAAAACTGAAATTGAAGATATCATGAGAACAAATGCCGAAACTAACGAAATTCTTCCATTTACGACTGCGATACAAGCCACAATTAGAATAAAATTAGAAGATCCTATTTGGGTGAAACAGTAACCGTGTACGATAGCAGACAATATTATTATTATTTATAAATATAAAGAAATAGAAAAATTATGAAATAATCAAATTATACAACCTATAAAAGTCCATACAGCTCTTCAATCTAGACCGTCGCAAAAAGAGGTACCGATAACAAAGTTAAATATAAAAGACGTATGGTAGTTGATTTTCAGACTGATAGATACCCTATTCCAGATGTTACAATGACTTTCCAAAACCTAGGCAAAGCAGAAGTTTTTACAAAATTATATTAGAGTCAGGCTTTCACGAAATCTCGATCAAGGATTTAGATAGAGAAGACACCGCATTCAGTCGAACGGCGCAAAATATGATTTCCGTAGAATGCCGTTCGGTTTAAAAAACGCACCCTGCATATTTCAACGATGCGTATACGACATCCCACGTCTATATATTGGCAAGTTCGTATACGTTTATAATGACGATGTACTCATATATTCCTCCTTACCCGAAGATCATATGGAAATACCCAAACAATAGTAAACGCTTTTCGCAATGTCAACATAAAAATCTCAAACGAGATTTCATATTTTTTCCTAATAAAATTCAAACGATAAAGGGTTATCCAACTTCAAAGAAACTAAAAAAATTGCGATCATTTTTAGGACTAGCAAGCTACTATAGGAATTTTATACAGAAATTCGCTGTGATAGCGAAACCCCATCACTACATTTGTACGCAGAGAAAATGGTAATGTAATACCAATTAATCTAGACAACCTAGCAAAAGACGAATTACAAGCGCAAACTGAATTATTTCAAATAGATTTCAACAAACCTTTTGAACTAACGACAGATGCAAGTAACTTTGCAATGCTAGCTGTACTCTCTCAAAATAAAAAAATCTATTTCATTTTTATCCAGAACTCTTAGTCAAACTGAACAAAACTACAACACGAATGAAAAGTAACTTCTCGCGGTCGTTTGTCACTTCAAAAATTAAGAAATTGCCTGTACGGTGCAGCAGATCTAACAATTTAGACAGATCATAGCTATTTTTAACTTTCTTTCAACTTTGTGAAATTGTAATTATTTTATTTAGAATAAAAGAAACGCACCGTTTTGTGTTGACATTTAAAACGTTATAAAAATTCGGTTTTTATTTTCTGTATTTCTTACTGTATTGTGTACAATCTGTATTTCAGCTAAGTTACGTGTTGCTAAACATTTTACATTTTATTTGACATCTGTTTGAGTTATGTTTGTGCAAATAAAAAAGTGAAAGCAGCTATACTTACATTATAGATAGTAAAAGCAAAATCGTCATAAATATAATAAATATATAGAAACGAGCACTAGCTGCAGAGGCCTTCGGCTCTACGGTACTTTGTTATAAACTAAATTAATATTTGTTAGTAAAGATGCTTAAATCTTAGATTCAATTTATTTGTAAAGTTGCTAATTTGGACAATATTCTCGTGGTTGGGTTTACTTAAAAATTCGTAGGGTAATTGTTGGTTTTTTGGTAGGCAGCTACGAAATTCACCTATTCCTAGGATGTCACTAATGTTGGTTTGGGAGTGACAGGATTGGCAAGATGGCGGAGAATACCTTTTGAGGAGATGTTGTTGGGTGAAGGCTGTGTCTCCTAAACGCATCCTCACGAAGTTAGTAGGCTGCGATCTGTCCGTGTTGATGGTCGAATAATGGTGATGGTAGTTATGCCAAGCCAAGAGTTGCCTAGATATGATATTTTTGTTGATGGATCTTAACATGTGAGGTCTGGTGTGGATTGCAAATTTCTGCACTGGAGCGCTGTGTGCCAAATTGGCAGTTATTTCAGTCCCACATATGACTGGGGATCCACATTAGCTTCAGCTTGTTGGGGGATCTTATGAGACAGTCTCTAATCTGGATGACACTCTCCGAATTGTGGTTAGGGTTCTTAACTGCATTGAGTACTGATAAGCTATCAGAGCATATTACATGTTTACCACGCATATTGGTGGCTATTGATGTGTTTTTTTTTAGATAGCTAAAGCCTCAGCGGTAAAAACTTTTAGGTAGTAACCGTATGCTGAACAAAGATTTGTCTTCGTAGGTAGCTGCGAAGGATGTGCTGTCACTGTTTTTGGAGCCGTCAGTAAATATAAGTTTCCAACCACTGGATTTTAATTCCAAAGTAATGCCAAGGAATAAAACGTGATATATGTCTAAGTTGGTGTCATTTTTGATATATTTTGCTAAGTCCATGATGAAAAATGTTTTCTTTATGAACCACGGTAGATATATCGGGCGGTATACAGAAATCCTGTTTACCGGAGGTTCAAATTCTTTGGAGCAGGTCAATACACGGAAGATAGCGGATGGAATGCGCTTTGCAGTTTTCATTTTCTTAGCGGAGGCGATGTCTTTATCAATAATGGATCCATTTGTGGACAACAGCTTAATGTACAACTTGGCTCTGGTTACTTCTATGTGATGTTCTATTGTAGGTAGACCGGATTCAACCAACATGTTCTTCACAGTGCTTATGGGGAAAGCATTAATACTCCTACGTGCGGCTTGATGGTAGGAGACCTTGATGGTGTTAGTTGTTGATTTTGGGCAGTTTCCGTAGATAAGTAAACCATAATCAATCTTGTACTATGTACTATCAAGTACTATCGATTTTGCAATTGAACACAATGTTTTGATATGTGTATTACATTCTTTTACTATCTAAATAACGTATTATGTTGGCTCTCGCAGCAAGGCTCATTTTTAGTTCTAAACAATGATCTTTACAATTATACTTATTATCAGATATTTCCTTTTTTTGGTAATCACTTAAAAAAATTATTAACGCCATACTTTTTATTCAATTATGTACTACCAAAATTCCATTACTTTTTTTTAGTTACATGTACCTAATTTGTAATACTAATTGTTTAAGTATTAATTACATGTAATTGTAATCAAGGCAGACCCAACGCATACAAATGGATTTGCTATTTGGAATCCAGTTTTACGAAAACAATACGAGTAGTATTGCTCGAACAAAAGCTCATACAAATACAGAAAATTGTAATGGACTCATCGCGAAAAGGAAAACCAATAGGAAATCAGGCCCATAAGATTGCTGTTAACATGTATAACAAAAAATTGAAAGAAGCTATGGGTTTATGTTTGGATAATCCCATAACGTACGCAAACTCGCAGACTGAGGAGTTCATTGGAATTTCGGCCCGATCAATACGAACGATTATCAAGGAATACGAGGATAAAGGTGTTACTAAATCACCAAATAAAAAAGTACCACACAAAAATGGAAAACTTCATTAGACTTTTACATCACAGCTATTCGGCGAATTATATACAACTTTCACCTTGAGGAAAAAATGATGATTACCTTAAAAATGTTAAGACAACGGGTCCAGGAAGATTTGGGGCTTAACTTAAACATTATGCCGCTACAAAGGATTCTAAGAAGAAATTGATTTTCCTATATAAAAACGGAGAACAACCGTAAACTTGTGTGAGAAAAAAAAATTGAAGTTAAATTTTTCCGCGTGAAATATCTGAGAAAGGTGCGGGAATACAGATCAGAAGGATATGAGATCATTTATGGACGAGAGCTACATTCACAGCTCACACACAAGACCAAGGGCATGGACTGATGGTACCAGGTGTGGATTAAAGGCGCCAATTTCAGAGGATCAGAGAAAGGCTTCGTAAATAATGCCTTGCTTTTATTTAAATCTGGAACTAAAACAGGAGATTATCACGATAAGATGAAGTTTGGAAATTTCTCCAAATGGATGACAGATCAAATTTTGAATAACATAGAAGAACCTTCAGTTATTTTAATGGACAACGCATCGTATCACAACAAATGGGAAGACGAGTAAATCAGTTGTGGTACCGGAAAATTTGAGATGTTACAATGGCTTGCCCACTACGATATACCACATAGTTCACAGATGCTCAAACTCGAACTATATGAACTTATAAAGGATCATCGAACTATACACCATCCAAAGCATAAGATTGACGCTATAATTCACGACGCGGGATACGAAGTACTACGATTTCCACCTTATCATCCAGATCTCAACCCTATTGAAAATATTTGGGCAACTGTCAAGGAAGGCTTGGGAAACCGAAACACAACATTTAAATTATCGGATGTTCAGAAACTAGCTGAAGAAGAATTTTCTAAAATTACAGTTGAAGATTGGCGCTAAGTTTATGCAAAAGTTATAAGGAGAGAGGAGGAATACTTTTCTCATGAGCTGATGTGGGACACAATATCGGATGCAATAGTTATCAGTCCAGGAGATGATTCCTCACCCGATTATGAAACTAACAGCTCTTCAAATTGAATTCAATATGCCTAGTCCTGCCACAAATTCTGTTACCAATAATAAACGCTATAAAAAAAAAACAGTAAACATATTGTATTCAAAATTGTTTCATTTAATAGACCACAATATTGATTATTAAAAAAATTGTATTGTATTGGTCAAGCCTTCACAACACCCTCTAGCACATCTTCTTGGTAAACATTTGCACCAGTTATTACGCTTTTATCACAGAAATGGAGCTTTGTCAGCAATAATGATCTACGAAAGTATAATGAGCAAATAATCAAAAACCGTATAGCTACATAGAAACACAATCAAACAATCAATTCATGCGAGACCTCTTGCTTCATTTATCCAATCGTCATAATAATCAAATCCCATACAGTACCACCAGATATACTCGTACAGAACTTTTTTTTATATTTTGTCAGAATATATTTTTCTGGAAATAAATTTGGCATATAAGGATCAACATTTCCTCTCCCACCAGGGATGTAATAATTTTTTTGGAAAACTGGATATACACAATGATTATACCTCAGGTAGATAATGTTCATCCCATCAGTGCGCTCTCAACTTCAGTTTAATAGAAGGAAAATAAGAAAAATAAGATCGCAACTGCGATCTTGAAATCAACGTTGGGATGTAGATCCTTTTTGTTTATGGCTCCACCCATTTTCGTGTTTCTTAGGTTATATTTGTCAATTCAAGAGATGATAAAAGAAATTTTAAGAGACCTTCGCAGTAGAATGGCAAACTGAATTGGTACAGACTATAATACCCTCTTGAGTGTTAAGTTCTTAAAAAAAAAACTAAGTTAAGTTGCTTAAGTTAAGTTAAGTTAAGTTCTATTAATAGTTATTAATAGAATTAGAGACTACCTCATAAAGACGCACAGGGCCGAAAACCTAATGTGGGTCCCTAGTCACATTGGAATTCAAAATAATGAATATGCTGATATTGCTGCTAATTTGCACATCACGATCCGATACATACATTTATGGCCTACACTAAAATCGATCCGGTACGGGAAATCGACCGTCAATTAAAGGGAAGGCAACTTTTGGATTGCCACAACATCCATCATTGCTACGCTGACACCAACATTGATAGATCGCCACAACGTTGATTTCCCCCACAAGTTCTTCCAAGCTAACATCTACTGATGTATCCATATAATCGGTAAACAGGCGACAAGCGACAGGAGAAGTGACACATCGATGAATAGGCAAAACAGCCAATATTTTTATTATTATTATTATTATTATAATTTATTAACATATGATTAAAATGCATGCGTTAATAAAGGGTCCGCCATCTAACGTTTTTTTTTTTCAACAAGTGCTTATTTCGTGAATGGTAACACTTAGCTCATATCTGATTTGACAAATAATTAGTTTTATCCTTCCGCTGAACGAATATGGTTATGCATACGCTTGAATAACGCTGGGAAATATTGCGACAATACTTTGAAAATCATGGTAATGTTGCAGAATGTGTGCGAAAATTGCGTACGGATTTTGGAAGAAGAGAAGCACCGTCAGCTCCGTATGTTCGTTATCTTGTGAAAAAAGTGAAAGAAACTGGCATCCTCATTGATAAACCAAAGCGTGAAAAGCCAGAAACAGTGCGTACACCCGAGAATATTGCTGCTGTGGCAGAAAGTGTGCGTGAAACGCCATCAACATCAATTCACCGTCGTTCTCAACAATTGAACATTTCGGAGACATCATTGAGACGAATTTTGCATAAAGACCTTGGTATGACGCCATACAAAGTCCAATTGGTTCAGGAGTTGAAGCCAACTGACCGACTTAGAGAAGATGCCGATTTTGCCAAAAAAATCATCTTTTCAGATGAAGCTCATTTTGATCTTGGCGGGTATGTAAACAAGCAAAATTGTCGCATTTGGGGCACAGAAAACCCGCGCGCATACATTGAAAAGCCGATACACCCAAAACGAGTCACTGTTTGGTGCGGATTTTGGTCCAGAGGCATAATTGGGCCATTTTTCTTCGAAAATGAGCAAGGAGTGGCCGTTACAGTCAATGGCGATCGTTATCGGGCCATGTTGAACGATTTTTTGTTCACAAAACTTTAAGAGGAGGATATTGGCAACATTTGGTTTCAACAGGACGGCGCTACGTGCCACACAGCCGAAGCTACACTCGATGTTTTGCGCCCTGTTTTTGAAGATCGCATTATCAGCCGCAGAGCTGATGTCGTTTGGCCACCTCGGAGCAGCGATTTGACACCGTTGGACTATTATTTTTGGGGTGCCGTAAAAAATAAGTGTTGCGCCGACAAGCCAGAGACAATTGACGCTTTAAAGGACAATATTCGTGAAGCCATTGGTGAAATACAGCTGCACACAATCGATAATGTGCTTAAAAATTGGACCGATCGTGTAGGCTACTGCATGGCCAGCCGAGGCAGCCATTTGAATGAAATTATTTTCCATTATTAACCGGAAGGATTGTACTTTCAAATAAAAAAAGAAATTTGAGAAAATATTCAGTAGTTTTTTTTTATAGCATTTGCAAAAAAAAAAAATGTTTGGCGGACCCTTTATTTATTTCAACTTTGTGAAATTGTAATTATTTTATTTAGAATAAAAGAAACGCACCGTTTTGTGTTGAGATTTCAAACATTATAAAAATTCGTTTTTATTTTCTGTATTTCTTACTGTATTGTGTATAATCTGTATTTCAGCTAAGTTACATGTTGCTAAGCATTTTACATTTCATTTGACAGAGTTATGTTTGTGTAACCAAAAAAGTAAAAGCAAAATCGTCGTAAATATAATATCTATTTAGCATTTCAATATGATTGAACTTCCTTCAACATCAGTTACTTATCTTTTCGATTTCGGATATTCGGATAAAAATTCAAACACAAAGTTTAAACGATGGAAAAACTTCATACACGAATATGGCGCTATACAAACCAGGACACCAAAACGTTGTCGCTGATGCACTGTCACGCCAACAGATTAACAATACTTCGAGACGTCGAATTGGTTATGTTTTTCTTTTCTCAAGTAGTGATCCAAAAAAAAAAAAAAATCCAAGGCCTAAGCCATATCAATAGTGAAGCAACGACAGTAACTTTTAACCCTGTTTGTACTAAATCCATTATTTCATTTTTTATTTATTACCAACTTAAATAATAAATTTTTAATAAAACAATAGTAATAACCTTTTCTCTCTCTCCAAAGTACAAAGTACTTTTATTGAAACACTTACTTAGGTATGTGCATTATACATACATATAACATCTCATTGTACAACATGGACCCCTGCTCCGAATGTCTCGGCGATCTCCCTGCTGATGGAGACTTCGTGACATGCTACAGGTGCGAGCGAAAAATGCACTACGAATGCATCACCATCGCCGACCATGGCTAAAAAGGAGGAATGGAAATGTCCAATCTGTCGAAAGGAACTTACGTTACTGCCCATCTCTAAAACAAAACCAACTGAAATAACGCCAATACAACCACTGTCCAAACGATTGAGAAGCGCGAGTTCTCCTGAGACGTAAGGAACAATTCCAGCAGCAAATGTAAATGCAGCATCAGCAGTGACCAATAACCATGCAATACTAAACGAGATACGAAAAATGAGAAAACAAATGACATAAATAAGTTCCAGTTGTGAATTCATGAACAAAACATGAATCTTTCAAAACAAGCGACGTCTAAAAGCGGACCTTACAATGGTCAAGGTGCAGCAACTGAGAATGATGCTTCAATTTTTGTAAACAATCAACTCACATCAACAAACAAACACCTTCTTTGGCTAGCAAAGAACAAAGCCAGAGAGTGCAACTGGAAATTTGTATGGGAGACAACAGGAAAAGTACTCACAAAAAAACATCAGAACAGTGAAACTACTCGTATACACATCGGAACCTGTAACGATATGATTCAGCTGTCCAACTAAACTATGTGTTTCTTTGTACGCTCAAATTTGAATTACATAACATATAAACAAAAAATAATGGAAACAGATCATAGTGAAGCTGATGTCAACTTTAGAATAATACAAGGTGTTACCAGCATCGAAATAGACTTTTTGAAAAATATGAATTTTTGTTGTGTTAGTTTTAACATAAGATCGATAACCAAAACATGGGATAATTTCATAGCAGAAATGATAATGTCTTATGTTATATCAATATCATAGTACTGAACAAAATAAACACATCAAAACAGAAAAATGGAATAAATATATCACATTGATAGATTTGAACCTGAATTCATAAATCGAAATGAAAGGAAAGGCGGAGGTGTTGCAATATTTATTAAAAAGAATATAAAATACGATATAATACCAATAAACCCAATAAACTATGAAGGCATACACATCGAAATAAACTATAATAATTAGAAAACATACATACACGCAATTTACAGGCCACCAAAAACTAAGTATTACGAAATTCATTGACGAATTAAATGAAAATATCAAAGAAGACAAAGAAAACATTGTGTTAGGTGATACTAATATAAATGTACAAGATGAAAATAACTCACTAGTTTTGAAATATATAGAGATGATGGCCTCGAAAGGACTTGCAAATGTAATCAAACAACCTACGCGCGTAGATTTGAAAAGGACTCAACACTCATTAGTCACATATATGTATGTTATCATCACAAAACTAGATATATTCTTAGCAATCATTGAAACGGACCTTTCCGATCACTACATAAATCTGTATGCAACAAAAAGTGTAAGCCAAAACCAAACGAATGATCAACCTGACATTAAACATATTAGCCAACAAAAAGTTAATGAGCTAATGAACAAACGAACTGGCAAAATATACTAGAAGAGACGGATGTTGAAAAACTCTATAATAACTTCGTAAATGTAATGAATAATATATACACTAAAGCAAGTAGAACAAAAACAAGCAAATGTCCTCGAAAGCAAAAACCATGGATTACGAAAGAAATAATTTCAATATGTAAAAAGAGAGATGAACTCTATAGAACATGGAAAAACAGCCTAAGAAGTCAAAGTTATGAAATCCAGTACAAGAACTTTCGAAATATTGTTAATAAAAACATTCAAAATATAAAAGCTACTTTTTATAAGCAACAATTCGTAAACGCTAAACATTACCCAAGAAAAACATGGATTAATGAACTTTTAGGAAGGAAAAAATGTTCTATAGATGATACTATTAAAAACAATTTCACGGGTAACGACAAAGACTTGAATGAAACGGCCAAGAAATTTGCGGAGCAATTCTCAAACCAGGCTACAAAGAGTATGCATGTGTGTAATGTAAGAACGTCAAACCATGAAAACTGGGAACTACAGCAAAGTATTTACGTAGAAGAAGCAACCGAAGCGGAAATTTATAAAATTATGTATTAATTGAACTGAAATAAATGTCCTGGAGCCGATAGCATTAGACCAATTGATTTAAAAAAAAATGGAGTGTATCTAGCTCCTGTTATAAAGACAATCGTTAACCAAAGTATAAATCAATGCATTGTTCCAAGGCTGATGAAAACATCGATTATTCGACCAATATACAAGGGAGGAACCAAAAATAACACTGAAAACTACAGGCCAATCGCATCAAATACTACATCCAAACCAATACGGTTTTCAGAAAAATAAAAGTACTAGAATGTTACTAGGCGAGTTTACCAATACTGTTAATGTCGGTCTGAACAGAAATCACCATGTTCTCGTGCTATTTATCGATTTCAGTAAAGCGTTCGATACACTAATGCATGAAAAGCTAATAAAAAGCCTCAGTAAAATAGGTTTGAGAGGAATAATGGCAAACTGGCTTAAGAGCTATTTGAAAGATAGAACCATAAAAGTTAAGGTCTCAGACAAAATGAGCGAGGAAAAACCAAGTGAATACGGTGTACCACAAGACTCCAAACTTGGCCCGTTATTATATATCCTCTATACAAACGAACTCTTGCGTTTATTCAAAAAAAAGTACTGCCTATGCCTACGCTAATGACATAGCAATTGTGGTAAAACACAAATGTTTAAACCCATCTGAACTGGATGGGTGCACGCCGTGGGTTGTCCTCTCTGACAACCGAAACTCTGGGTTCCTGCGTAGAAACGTGCGGACTAGTGTTTCGCCTACTGCTTGATGCTGCTGGAGGGAAAACCTTTGTTGCCTAATTAGCTGCTGCTGTTTTCCGTTGGGTTCACCCACCGTTGGCTGTGGTCGTTGGTCCTTGATAAGCTTCGAGCACGATGGCTCTTCCTCGTTCTCGTTGCCTACCTCGCCCGCATCATCCGAATCCTCTTCTACCTCCGGCGCTAAAACTTGCGAACTTGCCTATGAGGCAGTGTCGAGTGATGACACCTATAATGGCGCTGAGATGTTTCCTATTCAGAAGGATCAGACACTTAGTGCGATTAGATCCAGCTTTGGCCAAATCTGTTTGGTCACTAGACATGTTCGTCCAACAGTCCACCTAAGGTCTGTTCTTTTATTGGCTTTATCCAGCTTTAATGTTATTTTGCTCGTAACGATTGCTATACCTATGCTACCCTTAAAACAGAATCTCTAATGCCGCAGAGGGGGTAGACTTCAAGGCTCCGCTTATGCATAGGCACTCTGCTTAGTTTAATGTGGTTATCTAAGGCCGTCCAACTGACGACCACCCTGTAAGTAAGTATCGGTCTTAAGACCAAGATTTTTTATTTTTTTAAATAACTTAGCACTCAAGTGGGTATTATTATACTTAAAATGCCTGAGCACGTGTTAAGTTTTTAGGAAAATGGGACAGAGAGAGAAAAAAAGAGCAAACCTTCTTTTTATAAAAACAGACTTGAATCATGTTCTTCAAGTTCTGACTTTTGGAAAAATATTCGCCAGATGGGTGTTACCTCGAAAAAAATATCACCTTCTATACCATTTGCCACGGGATGTGGTTTTGGTAAAATAAGGAGGTAATGTAAAAGTGTTAATGAATATTATTAAAATTAGAAGCTTTAGTGATTATTGTAAAATTTGTTTGATACATTGACCAAAATATGATGATTTCTAGCAAAACAGTAAATTGAACCAAATAGTATATCAATTTGATTATTATAATATATAACACGACCGAATGAAACAACATGAGTAAAATTATTAAAAGTGAAAATTGTTTGCCAATATCTAAATTTTTTCCAAAATCACATCACTAAAATTCTCAAAATTCAAAATCCGCTAATTAAATTGATCAAGTAAAAATTTATGGAGCACTCCGAGGTCTTAATCCCACTGCTAACTACCTTCCAACCAATACTATACTAAAACTTGTAAAGGCATTTATTCTCCCGATTATTTTCTATGGCTGTGAAATATTCGCAAATATGGACCACGATTCTGAAAATTAACAGTCGCATACAATGCCTGCACGAGATACATTTTTAATGTAAAAAGATATGATAACATTTCTGCATATAGCAAGCAAATCGTCGGCTGTTCCTTAATTGGCCTTTTAAAATATCGTTCAATATTATTTTTGCATAAAATTCTAGCAAAGAAAACCCCAGAATATCTGTTGGATGGTATTTGTTGCATTTTTTGTCAAAAAATTGCGAATAATGATGGCACTCAGTTTCTATGCATTTTTATTTATATCACTTAAATTACTCTTACCTGCCGGACAAAAAAACGCTTAAAAATTAGCTTAAATAACTTAAAATTATCTTATACTAGCTTACTGGCCTAGTAAACGATTTTATTCGTTAATAAATGAAAAAAAACAATTTTTCCACTTTAGTGAGACACAAGTCTCTTTATTGAAGTCAAACTTAAATCTAAACATAATTTGGTCTTGTCATCTATTTACAACATTATTGTAATTGATGAGCTTGCAATTGTGTGGGGAAGTATTCCAGACGGAATACGAGTCCCATTCAACAAGTATTCAATTACCGAAGGTCTTTAGGTAAGCTCGTGTGCTGACCTAGCGACATCAAATATGATGCATGTAGGATTGAATCGACGCGTGTGCTGCATCAACAGGAGTTGGTGTGATAACTCCTCCCTCCTTAAAATCCGCGTCTCGCGGGTCAATGTTACGCTTAATAGGTTGAGGGTAAAAGTCATTGATCTTTGGTAATTGAACTTGAATAGGCTTATTCACATTTCTTAACTTATATTTATATATGAGTAGGCAAAAACTGAATCATGCAAAAATTCTGGGTCTAATTTTACATCTTTAATGGTTATGTTTGATTGAATTATTGGGGGCAAAACTTGGAAGGTTCTTATTTCCTGATCGGTGTACTCGTTGTCGTTAATAGATATGGTCTCGTTGTTAATCTTTACTAGGAATGTTCCGCTTAGTAGTTTGGTTTCGTCAAGGTGTCGGAGGGTTCCATTGAAGTTTGTTAGAAAAACAGTGTTTCCAGTTAGGAGTTCAATAACAGGTTTATTATAGAGTCCGCGTTTTTTCCTCTTATTACCCGACTAATACAGTGATCTGAGGAGAGTCCCTGAAGTTGGTTTTCGTTACAGATTGTAGCACTCTTAATTTTTGAGTACAACCCCTTAACTCCAAATATTTCATCAAGCGAGACAAATTCGTTGACATCCAGGTGTATTCTCTTGTTGTTTCTGACAATAGATCGGATCAGCACGTGATTAAATTCCCTTGGTCCAGTTTTGGGTAAAGACACGATGTACAGTAAGAGTGATTCTTTTTGTAGTTTCCGCGTATTCTATAGCCTCTATCTCATTATCATACGGGAGAGTTTCTATCTGCGAAAGCACATCCAGAATTTCCTCTTTATTTAGAAGGTTGGTGTTAATGATCCCTTTCTTTGCCAAGTGCATTTCTGAGACGATTTCACTGAGTTCTTCTTTTATTAGGCCGAGCTTGTTAAAAATCATCTGCTCGTACTCATCAACGCTGAAATTACCTAGTCTTTTAACAATCCTGTTGTAACCTTCCAATATCCCTCTAGTAATCGATGTTAGGCATTCATTAATCTTGAACTGGTTGTTGTTGTTATCTATTATATCATTTTGGTTTTTTAATAATTCATCCCAATCTGTCTCATCGGGGGTGCCGGCTATCCATTTCCAGGCCGACCCAATCCAATTAATGGATCTTCGGTTTCTTGTGTTCTTACAACGTAGCCTGACTAATAATTGGTCGATGTAATCGAGCTGATGGATCGGTTGTGGACGTAGAATGCTGGCCTTATCGATTTGATTCGTTATCATGGGAGTGAGGTTGCTGATTATATCTTCGTAGGTTGTCAGATTAATGATGTGCACAATTCTGAAGGTTCCACTGGTTATCTAGCCATTTCCCAACTTTAATGTCACTATAGGTGTGTTGTATTCGTATATGTTGACTGTTCCGAGCACCAAACGTTGCATCATCCTGAAATTAAACAGAGTCTTTATTGAGAAGTATTTTTAATTTGGGATTTGTGGATCTTTTTTCCAGATTCGGTTATTATTGTTGTCTTTAAGAACCCTTTCTTTTGTGTACAAGGGCTTTTGTTTACCGTCGCGACGTTTAACTGCTGCATAAATAGTTACTCCTAGTTCGTACTTTTTTGGAATGTTTCTTTTACGGTTCTCTCTGCTATTTTTCCTTTTTTGATTTCTTTTAATAAGTTCGGCAAGATCTTCGTTAACCTTTGCTTGGAAATCAATTTATATTTCATTCACGAGGGGGATATAGAGTTCTGGTTTTTGTATGCCATTGATTATATTAGGATTGAGCTTCTCTTTGAGAGTCCTTGTCAAATTTTCTTTCGTGATATTCTGGAGCCGAATGTAATGTCTATGGAAAGTCGGATGCGGTTCTTCATGGGCAAATAACCCTCGTCCTTGAGAGATGACTAACTGGTTCCTAAAAACGTTTAACGGTACATCGCGGTGAGGAATCAAATCTGTGCTGTCTTCTTCAGCACTTTGTATGGTTTGTGAATCTGACGTTAAGGTGTTGGCTTCTGTTTTGAGCCGCGATAGGGCATCCGCGACTACATTGGTTTTTCCCGGCCTATATATGAGTTCATAGTTATACTCTCCAATCCTGGCCTTCCATCGTTTTAATTTAGCATTGTTATTGCGGTTGCTTAAAGAGCAAATGAGCGGTTGATGGTCTGCCAGAATTTTTATTTTGCTCGCGCCGTACAAGTAGTTCCTTAGATTATCGAGTGCCCATACTATTACCAACATTTCTCTCTCATTAGTGGCGTAGTTTTCTTCGGCCTTACTAAGTGACCGTGAAATGTATGTTATCGGTCTATCTTTACCAATCTCTCCTTGAGAGAGTACGGCTCCAATACCCATGTTGGACGCGTCCGTGGTAAGGATGAAGGGCTTTCCAAAGTCTGGAAATGCTAAGACTTCTGATGACGTCAAGAGCTCTTTTAGGTTATTAAATGCTTCTACTGCTTCTACTGCTGATTCCAAACTTATTTTAATTTTTCTTTATTGGCTGGCCTTTACTTGGGCTCTCTCCCCTCTCGTGAGATTTGTTAAAGGCTTTTCTTTGTTAAAGGCTATTCTCGCAAACTCTTTTATAAATCTTCTATAATATGAGGTAAGGCCCAGGAATCCCTTGAGTTTCTTTAGGTTTTCAGGTGGCATTATTTTCCGAATCGCCTCTACCTTTTTTGGGTCTGATCTTATACCCTTCTTTGTAACGAGATACCCTAAAAATTCCGTTTCTTGTTTCAAAAACTGTGTCTTATTGAGATTCACCTTAAGATTCGCTCTCTCCAATGCGGTCAAGATAGTTTCTATGTTTTCTAGATGTTCTTTTTTGCTTCTACCGAATATGATAATGTCATCGGTATATATGTAGCATATTTTCCCTTTATACGAGTATGCCTTTAATACATCATCTATTGTCCTCTGCAAAATGGACGGGGCGTTCTTCAGCCCAAAGGGAAGCCTTGTATATTCGAATTTTAATTTCATTGTCGAGAACGCGGTTTTGGGAATATCTGTCTCCTTCATTTTAATTTGATGGAATCCTGAAGTAAGATCTAAAGTTGTGAAGAATTGACATTTTCCTAGGCTGGCTATTGTATTGTTGATATCGGGTATGGGGTATGTGTCAGGAATAGTCACGGCGTTAAGTCTTTTGAAGTCTACTACGAGTCGGTATTTCTTTTCTCCTATGCCATCCGATTTTTTCGGCACTATCCACAGTGGGTAATTATATGGGCTATTCGAGGGTCGTATAATTCCGTCCTCTAAAAGCTTCTGTATCTGGGTGTCGACTTCCTGCCTTAGATGTACCGGGTAGAGATACGATTTAGTATATACAGGTTGTCCCGTTGTGGTTCTAATCTCTGCTCTAATGTTGGTGTCAATTATTTGTTCACCGCTTATTGGTCCGAAGACTCCCTGGTGTCTGTTAATAATGTCTTGAAGATGTTACTTTGTTTCCATGGCAAGATGGTCATGTTTTAATCCCATATTGTTTACCTGAGCTGACTTTTTCTCTTCCAACGGTATCCTTATTCCTGGTTTTATTATTAGGAAGTTGTTCTTCCTATATATGATGGCTTCCATCTGCTTGAGGGTGTCATCACCAATGATACCGTCGAATGTTCTAAGTCCTGGAAGAACGAAAAAGTCTATGACAGTTTTGTTTCCGACACTTTTAAAAAACTTCCCGCTAATTTTTTTGTCGATACGATTTTCTCCTCCGGCTGATTGGATGGTAAAGAGTTTTTGAGCCAAACGTGCGTTGGTTGCTAGTTCTGGTTTCACAAAGTTTTTGTTTGCGCCCGTATCTACCAGAAACTTTAGGATGCGGCCGTTTTAATGACATACCTTACGTATGGTATGCTAGACAGGCGTCTATCATAAACTTTAACTCAGTAGGCTCCGTCTCTGGTTCCTCTGGTTGAGGTTCATAGTGATCTTCCTGAGTGAGCTCTTGCTCAAGGTTTTCGAGATATTGTTCTTCATCCTGAGTTTGAATATTAAACAACCTTTGCTTTTTCTGAGGATAGTAATTATCTGAGTTGTTTCGGGATTGTTCGTTATGCATTTGTTGATAATGACCGAGCTGCGCTAGTATAGCAGGTTTGTTCATATAGTTAGCTTGTCGAGTCTGTACAGAAGTTTCCATAGGAACTGGTTGTTTAGGCTGAGTCGGTCTTGGAGGAGGAATATCGGTCCTTTGCGGCCACGGTTGTTGGGGTTGGTTCGTACGATGTTGATTATGGTGGATGTAATAGGCCATGTTTCTTTGTTGTGGCGTTAATGTTCCCTGATGAGGTGGCGGATGGTATGCTGGTTTGGATTGCCCATTTCTGGTTCGGGATAGGATCTGGTTTACCGGAGTGGTTATGGCGTTATTACTGATTTTTGGGTGTATTGTTATACTCCTATAGTTTAGGTTTTGGATTTCTAAACGCGAAGTATAAGCTTGCGGAAGAGTAAGCGGTTTTTGAATAAATAGCATTTTTGACAGTTCCCCATATAATCCTCTGATGAACACATCAAGAGCTCGATTCCTGTAATTATCTACAAGAGCTTGAATGGTTTCAGGACTGTAATCCTCCGTTTTTATTTTATTGATGATCAGTGAAAATTGATGATTCACCGAAGCGTAGAATTCATCAATATTTGAGTTGCCCTGGGATAAGGTGTGGAGTTGATGCTCCAGGGTGCGGATGTCCCTTTTATCCGCATAGTGCAAGGATAGGCACTTCTTGATCGAAGCCCAATCGTCATCGAATATATTGTATGAAATCAGGGCGGCGTCAGCCCCACCTCTAATTTTTTGGCTGACACTCTGCAGTATGGCTCTATAGAGGAGTTTTTCCTTTACGATCTCATAGTCCTTTAATATGTTTTCAACGTTGTGGATCCAGGAGATATATTGGACTGGATTGCCATCGAATGTCTGAAGGTCCTTGACTCCATCGGGTAATCTACTAATCTCCTTCAGATCTTGCTCACTTCTTGGAGTTGCAGGTGTTGTTGGGTTTGGGTTAGATAATGCATTACCGAGTTCTATTGACCTAAGCTTTTGTTCTATTTCCCTAATTTTTTCGATTTGCGCATTCACTGCACCGGTCATATGGACAACATCTCTTTGAAGTTCTTACATTTTGCGAAATAATAATTTTTTATGTTTTTGTAATTATGAAATTACGTTAGTTAAGTATGAGGAAAATTTAGAATATAATGTTGTTTATTTGGCAGTATGCTATGTACCCGAAACTATATTATTATGTCAATAATAGCTTTGAAAATAATATATATGTTAGATGATAATAATTTGATAACTTAAAACTAATGAATTGAATTCTTGCAGTTACGACTGTTCGATTTTGTAAAAATTACCACAATTAAAAATATGTTCACAAAAAATAATTGCTTTTTCTGTTTCTTTGTCAAATTTCTTTAGGTTCTTAAGGTTATAGGATTTTGAGATTCAAGTAATTGACTTACATTAAAATTATGATATATATCATGTCTCTTCTGGGTAGGTTGGGATGCCGGAGAGTTGGTGAATGTTGTCAAAAGATGAGTTCTTCCGTGTTGACTCCTTCGTAGAGGTCTTCTGTTGAAAGTCGCCCTTGGTAGTTCACTCAAATTTTATTCAACGCACTTCGGAAGGGGTGTATTGTTCCTTTTTGGCTTATTTCGTAGAGGTATTGGCTCTGTTGTAATAGCCTACTTTCACTATCACGTAGCGCGTGAGTTCACTTTTAAACAACTCCTTTATTCGCGTATACGTTTACGCGATGTCCCTGCTCGGGCGCCAGTAAACGATTTTATTCGTTAATAAATGAAAAAAAAACAATTTTTCCACTTTAGTGAGACACAAGTCTCTTTATTGAAGTCAAACTTAAAACTAAACATAATTTGCTCTTGTCATCTTTTTACAACATTATTTTAATTGATGAGCTTGCAATTGTGTGGGAAAGTATTCCAGATGGAATACGAGTCCCATTCAAATGCACCTGAACAAGTATACAATTACCGAAGGTCTTTAGGTAAGCGCGTGTGCTGACCTAGCGACATCCAATATGATGCATGTAGGATTGAATCGGCGCGTGTGCTGCATCAGCAGGAGTTGGTGTGATAACTGCCCCATGCGGGCACTCTAAGTTAAACTTACTATTACACTTACACTATGTCTTTCGACGAATATTACAGTCTAATTTTGTTTTTATTTTCGCATTTATTAAAACTAAGAAAATAAATTCTAATTAAAAAAACTTAGTGTCTGGACTTTTTTTTATAATTAAAACTAAACCTATAAACTACTGAAAAAATAAATCTAAACCTACTTAACCTAATTACATCTAATGCATGCGTACATATATATATATATATAATATATATATATACATAATATATTAATATATGTATTTATATACGAGTATATTTCTGTTTTTTTTTCATTTTTTATTTTTATGTTTTTTTTGGTTTCTATATATAATATATATATTTATTTTTTTTCTTAAAACCTAACTTAAACCTACCTAAAACTATGTAAGCCAGCCATGGCTAAACAAATTAGGCTAGCCCACTTTGCTTTACATGAAGCTACCTATCACTGGAGGAGTTCGACGAAGAAGCATTCTCCCCTTCAACAAGCCACCAAAAGTGTTGGTGCTGCCGAGCAATATCCCTCATGTTGCGACTCCCTACCACCCTACTGAACCGGAGACGCTCCGCACTGCCATGTGCGACGTCTCTGTCGAGGTTGAATCGCCTGTCCGCAGCTGTTCGAGCGAAGTGGAAGATTAGCTGCACCGCCAAACTGTCCTGGATCAGACCTTTCATATCTAGATAGAGGAAAGCTTATGGAAGAATAAAGCCGTCAAAGCGAACTCTCTCGTGATACAAATAATTTGGGTAGTAAACCCCGGAGAACAGGTTTTTCGATGAGGTTATTGCTCTTGCAACGTACAATCGAGTCAACTTAATGACGAAATTGTCCACTCTTATTAGGTTCGCCCTATTGTATAAGACGTTATTAGGATAAAATTTTATGTACCCAGACTCTGGTGTTCTGTATAAGTGAAGACAAGTCCTAAGACAAGCCCTCTCAAACACCCGCATCTTTTCCAATAAACTTGCTCTCACGTTAAACCACACGGGACATCCAAATACAAGCATAGGCCGGATAAGGGCCATGTAGCAGATCACCTTCACCCTCGCATCGAGTTGGCTGTTATAAAACAGTCTCTTTGTAAGGGCAAAAGCACCTTTGGCTCTGGCCAGAGCAACATCTATATGTTTGTTAAAATACAGATATTGATCTAGCCAGATCCCGAGGTATCTGACTACATTTCGACAAGCAAGTGGCTGTAAGTGTTGTCCGACGATAGAAAACTTTCGCCAATTCTTTCTGGTATCCCTAGATGCCCCAGACAAAGGCGTCCTAAACAGAATAGTTTCCGACTTCTGAAAGTTGATTTTCAACTTCCAGTCATCACAATATCGCTTAATTTTGTCGAAGTCACGCTGCAAAAGTATATTAATGACCTTAATCTTTGGACCTGATCTGTACGCGATTAAGTCGTCTGCGTATGCTATGGCATGGTGAAGTGAACCTATCAGATCACTTGTGTAAATGTTGAACAGGATCGGCGAATTTACCGCACCTTGTTGCAGACCGTTTTTAATGTTAAATGTTCCAGCAGAAGTCACATCGCCATTCTTCACGATGAACGTGTTATGTTCGATTCCCGGCACCGATATACGGCGATGCCCCGAACCAAACGATAACAAGTTCTCTGGGGTCCCGCTATCCACGCTGTGGGTTCTACCAGGTAGCGCGTTAACGGCAGCTAAACCTGGGCGAAATAAAAGAAAAATGTGCGCCACGTGATTTTTTTTTCCGGAATCACGAAACCTTAAAAAAAGAAAAGAAGAAAAAAAAAATTTCCCCGACGAAAAAAAACCGAACAGAAAAAAGAAAATAAAACCAAAAATTTCACCACGTTATAACGGCTCCGTTGGAGCTCGGCGATTTATTTTTAATTGGTTTAGCGGTACACTCGTCGGTGGAGTGATCCGCTATTCCTTAAGTCCCGAAACAACAAAAAACGTTATCTAACGGGTCGCGTGTACGGTCTGTTCTCGGGAATTTTACGCACGCGCGGCCCACCGGAGTCTCGATTTTCCAAAAAACAAAACGACTTAAAAATCTTTTTCTTTCTTTTTTTTTCTACCCTGTCACTACACTGCACTATACTTATCTTGGTTGTGTCCTAGCGGATTGCGCCCCTTTTCTGGCACCGTTCCTTAATCCCTTTGTCCCGCCACTCCCGCTACTAAAATCCTGTCCTTTCTCCTTGTCCGTATCCTTTCTCCAGTTTCCCTTTAGTTCCTTTTTATTTATTCTTGTTTATTATTTATTTTTATTTTTTTTTCTCACGCTTCTACCAAAAAAAAATCAAGCTACTCTAAAAAAAATTTTTTTTTTTTGCACCTCCAAAAAAAGAAAAATTGCCTCTCGCAATTTCCACAGAAAAAAACAAATTTCGCAAAAACTACCGAATAAAGAAAACGACCCTCTCAATCGCTGGTCGTTCACAAAGTGACTTTCAGATCTTCTACGATCCACAGCTCCCGCCAGACACACACACACATTCACACGGACATTCTCTCTCTCATCCATTCAGCCGTAGTGGACCCAACGACGGGATTTCTAGCAACCACACTAGCAAGCTTTGCTAGTGTGTGCCCCCGTGTCCGACTAGGCCTCTCACACATACCATTTTGCACATTCATACTAAACTCCTCAGTCTCGGAGTTCGCTCCCACTTCCAGTAATGACTGGGAACTCCACTGAGCGAGTTTGTGGAAGCTGTGGATCCTAGCTATTGCCTAGTTTTAGGTTCTACAAAAAAGAAATTGCGAAAAGCAGAGTTTCCTTCATTTCTGATAGCCGGGTAATTTTCCCCCATCGGATTACACTAATAAAATTTTTGTTACAATTAAACGATCGCGAAGGAGAAAAGAAATGCGATGGAATGGTAGCTGGAGTGTCGGGGCGAAAGGAAAAGAATATAGATATAATCCAGAACGGATTGTATCTCGATCCAACCATCCGTTGGATCGCCGCCCCTCACAAAAGAAAAGTACAGTGTATGCGAAAATTATACTTTTCATATTTTTAACCGCGGATCCCTAACTACTCCAGTGGATCGGCGTTCAGATTTGGGGGTGGGGGGGGGGGGGTGTTGACTGACAAATAGCGTGTCACTCCTTACAATTATTTATTTATTTATTTTTTTGTCATTGGGCCCTTCTGCCCTCTGGCCTCTCTGCCAGTTTGTACTTTTGTACCATCGTTGTTGGGTTGGTGATGGTTTGGGTTTTGTATTTATATTTTCTTGTTCCCTCGGTGGAGGCGGTCTTATTACTTGGCCGTCCGCCTACACGCCTCTGCTGCTCATCCGGTGCTCCATCGGTGGGGTGCTGGCTTAAAAAGGGGTCATTATCCCTTCACCCATCGAACCTAACTTTTAAAGCTGGGGCGTCGTTGGGGTGTGCCCGATTATACTGGCCGTCCGCCTGCACACCACTGTTGCTCCCTCGTTGGGGTGTTGCTATAAAAGAGATCGTCGTCTCTTCACCCATCGATCACTTGGTTTGGTGCTAGCTCCAGCTAGCTGCATCCACATCGGTTGTGTGATGTGATGCCTGTATCCGCACCCCCATTGGTAGCAGGATGGGGTGTTATTCAAGCCTCATGTAGTTGGCTTTCGTTGGTGTGTTTGTTGCAGGGATCGTCCTCCCCCACCCGTCATCATCGTGTTGGGGTGTCTGGATTGAAAGGACCGTCCGTCCCCACCCGTCGGCGACTTTCAGACGTCCTGTCTGATGCTGCCCGTTGCGAGTCTCCCGTCTATTTATGGGCTCCGATAACGGTGTTCCTGGTGGACCTCCTGTCGCACCCTGGGGTTCTTCCAGTGAACCTATGTGGGTTGTTTTCCGAGGTCTGGGATTGGTGGGCCACTGGCTGATGGGACCATGGCTGCCCTCCACCTCCGCCAGAGCTCGGTGTTCCCACTCAAAGAAAAGAGGGACCGAAGGGACTTATAAGGGAAGAGAGAGCCACACTTGTTGCGGGAAAATTTACCGCAACAAACTGTCTACTGGAGAGCATATCAAAAAGAATATACAGCAGTGGTTTACTAATGCCCAACCCGTCCAGCCTGAAAAAGAGTCCCTCTAACCATACGGTATCGAAGGCCTTCTGAAAGTCAATCAGGCAGGCACCAGTGCACTGTTTCTTGCTTTTGTTCCATTGGATATCAGAAACCAGTTTAGACGCAACATGAATAATATTGTGATAACCACTTAAATGTGAGCAGCGACATCTAGCAGAAAATGTTGATACTCGAAGACCAGAAGATTTCGATACTGGAATAACAAAGTCTCGACTGGAGAGTGGAATCCAATTTTCTAGCAAATTGGAAATTGTATGGGACGCTGGATGGCGAGGATTGTTCTCGAAGTATGTCATTCGAGTATAAATACCAGCATCCCAAAGGTATGCAAATCAGTTCTAAAGTGTAATTTGAAGTGTTAATTAGGAGAAGTGATTAAGTGGTTTAAGTAAAAGATAAGAAAAGTATAAGCGGTTGAGAAATTGGATTATATTGAGAGAAAGAATTAATAGTGAATTGTAACTGTACTGAATAAAGTGATTTGTATTGAAAAGAATAAGTTCTATTATTTGTGCCCACACAAACATTTTACAATACGTTGCTGCACTATGAGTCGCAAAAAGTTCCACAAAATACACACAAAAGCGTACAAAGTCACCATTGTCATCACTCTATTCCCCACAATACCAAAAAAGCACAAAATAGTGCCACTTCGATGAATCAAATCGTTGGAAACCAACTCAATCACAATGCGAGTATCTATGTTCCAAACACATCTGAAAATGCGATGTGCACTCATACGCATTGCAGCATTAACACCCTTCTTATCCAAAATAAGAATGTCCAATACTCAACAAATACTTCACAACGTGGATACAAACAACAACACCAAATATATATGTTCTTCACGAGCTAATCAAGCATTATTAGCGACCGCATTGGTCAAAATTTTCGCAACCAACGGTAGCCAATATGTTCTAAGGGCGTTAATTGACCCGGGCTCAGAAGCCACCTTCGTCACCGGAAATGTCACGCAGCTTCTCAAACTAAGGAAGCAAGAGACATCAGCACAAGTTACAGGGCTAGGTCAGACTTCTACATGTACATCAAATTACGAAGTGGAATTTACAATATTTTCATTGGTCAATTCAGAATTCTCACTGGCGATCAAGGCATTTGTTTTTAACGAACTGACATCGATGCTGCCAGCGCACAAGCTGCATAAAAACGGGTGGATCCAGCTTGCCAATTTGTCCCTTGCAAGCCGGGAGAGATTGAAGCCAGCGAATGAGGAGCCCCAGTTGCTCAATGTACTGAGCTGGGATGGATTCTGACTGGAAACACCAACACTGGTGGTCAGCTCAGAACAACAACAATACAAAACCACTTCAACTCATTGGATGCTCAATTGAGAAGGTTTTGGGAATTAGAAGAAGATCTAGAGGAAAGATAATTAACAAAGGAAGAAGAATGTGAACAACATTTCCAAAGGACCTATAGAAGAAGAGACGACGGTAGATACGAAGTTCAACTACCAGTTAAAAATGAAATTCGTCCAAAACTCGGGAATTCCATAAGACCCGCAATGGCCAGATTTTTTCAAAAAGAGAGACGACTCAGATCAGAAGTTACAAAGGGAATATATCGATTGTATCCAGGAATACCTTACTCTTGGACACATGGAACACCTCCCAGAGAATCAAATCTCAACAAAACCGCATTACTTCCTTCCACATCATGCGGTACTTAAGGAAACAAGTAGCACCACAAAACTGCGGGTGGTGTTCGATGCGTCGTGCAAGACATCAAATGGTGAATCCTTAAACTATCACCTAATGGTGGGTCCCCGCTTACAGGCAGACATTGCAGAGCTGATTGCAAAATTGAGAAAATATAAGGTAGCATTCGTTGCGGACATCAGCATGATGTATCTTCAGGTATGGATGGCACCTGCTGATACTCCTTATCAGATGGTTTTGTGGAGAAACGACCCCACAGAGCCATTGAAAACATTCACTTTAAAGACGGTTACTTTCGGCACTGCATCAGCACCATACCTGGCAGTGCGAACCCTACAACAGCTAGCGGCTGATGTAAATAAATCGCATCCAAACGTTACCAAGGCACTCACCGAAGGATTCTACGTGGATGACCTGATTTACGGAGCAAATAATGAATCCGAAGCAATTAAGCCTCAACGAGATGTTCTCGACACATTGAAGTCGGCAGGATTCGATCTTAGAAAGTGTGCAAGTAATTCCGAAAAGCCATTAGAATAAATACCTGAAAGTGAAAGGGAGATCAATCTTCCACTAAACTTTGATTCCACCGATATCATTAAGACCCTCGGGATTCGATGGCACCCAGCACAAGATGTGTTCAAATTTAAAATTAACTTACCTCTAGTAAAAGCATACACTAAAAGATCTATCTTAACAAACATTGCTCGTTTGTTTGATCCTCTCGGGGGGATCTCGCCTTGCATCATCAAGGCGAAACTTATTTTACAACAGCTGTGGCTGCAAGAGTTAACATGGGATACCCCAATATCTAAGGAGACCGAAAATAGTTGGGTAACTTTACGTAATGGATTTAGTGCTCTTGAGGATATTCAAATACCGCGATGGATGAAATATGAAGATTCAGTTCAGGTGCAGCTACATGGCTTCAGCGACGCCTCGGAGAAGGCATATGCAGCCGTAGTATACTCTCGAGTCATAAAAAATTGTAAAGAAAATATAAATATCTTAGCATCCAAAACAAGAGTTGCCCCAGTAAAATGTGTTTCACTACCACGCTTCTAACTATGTGCAGCACTTCTCTTAGCAAAACTGTTGCGTATCATATCACGAGCAATGAAATTCACCAACCCTGAAGTGTTCGCATGGAGTGACTCAATGGTAACTTTAGCCTGAATAATAGGAAACCCATTAACACGAACAACTTTTGTAGCCAATCGAGTGGCTGAGATCCAAACGCTCACCAGTCCGATGATGTGGAGGTACGTCGCATCAAAAGAAAATCCAGCAGATCTCGGCTCTAGAAGACTTTCACCAGAAGAACTGATCAACAATCAGATGTGGTGGTATGGTCCGAAATTCTTACAAAATTTTTCCACTACACAAATACCAGCATCAATTCCAACTGAAACCAATCTTTAAACCAAAAGTCTAAATCAAAAAAATGAACGTCGATCATCCTTCTATCATACCTAAGCAATAGAGCATTGTTCGAACAATTTTCCACCTTACATCGACTTATTCGCAACATAGCAACATATGGAAAAGATATTTTTTTAACATTAAAAATCCAAAAAACAAAAAACCACTTAAAGCATACCCTCTCAAACATGATGAACTGACGTCAGCACACGATCAACTTATTAAAATAGTGCAAGAAGATCTATTTGGCGAAGACATCAAAGCATTGAAAAAAAAAACAGCATGCATTCAAGGGGAAGCAAAATCCTTAATTTAAATCCATTTGTCGACGCCACAGGATCGCTGCGGGTAGAAGGTCGATTGAAAAATTCTTCGCTTACGTACAATCAAAGGCATCCTCTAATATTAAGGGATCGGCATCAATTTGCGAAATTAGTAGTAAGTGAAATCTATCAGCGCAAACTCCATGGCGGGCTACAGTTGATGATGGCAGAGATCCGGAAGGTCTATTGGATAACCAACATAAAGAGACTGGTGAAATCCATTATACACAAATGCGTGAGATGCCATCGACATACAGCGAAAATGCTAGAACAGCTTATGGGGAGCCTGCCAGCTGAAAGAGTTATTTGCTGCAGACCGTTCACCAACACTGGTATTGATTATGCCGGACCCATACAACTAAAGATGTGGAAAGGACGATGCAACAGAATCGAAAAGGGATATATGCAGTATTCATTTGCCTCTCAACGAAAGCCATGCACATAGAGTTGGTAAGCCAGCTAACAACCACTGCATTTATAGCCGCCTACAGAAGATTTGTCGCTAGAAGAGGTACATGCGCAAACATATTTAGTGATTACGGAACAAATTTTAAAGGGGCATACAATGAAATCAAGAGAGAAAGCAAATTTCTCTCATCCGATTGGTCAATTGAAGTTGCTAAGGAAATAGCTTCTCTAAATACAAAATGGCACTTCAATCCCCCATTGTCACCACATTTTGGAGGCCTCTGGGAGACAGGAATAAAATCAATCAAGCACCATATTAAAAGGACGATAGGTAACTCCAAATTAACATTTGAAGAGTATGCAACATTACTCTGTCAAATTGAAGCATGCCTCAATTCCAGGCCGCTGTGTCCCATGTCCTCAGATCCCGATGACCTGACTGTCTTGACCCCCGCTCACTTTCTTATCGGGGGACCAATACACACTGTGCCGGAACGAAACATGAACGACAAGAATATCAGCAGTCCAGAGAAATGGAGATATATTCAGCACCTTTTACAAGAATTTTGGAACCAGTGGAGCATATCATACATCCATCTCCTACAACAACGACCAAAATGGCCCCAAAAGCAGCCAAACATCAACATCGGAGACATCGTTATTGTTAAAGAGGATGTTCTACCGCCCGCGTCGTGGGCAATCGCGCGAGTGATAGAATTACATCCCGATTCGGACGGTCTAACGCGCGTCGCAACGATTAAAACACAAACATCGACACAATTATCCCCCTTGCCTGTATCTGAAACCTTGAATGAGTGAACAAAACAATTCTCTCGCATTCCCCTACTCTTATAGACGAAACATAAAAACTGAATTTCTAATTAAAGAATAATAACTAAACCAGAACTGAAAATAATATATTTAGCAAAAACACCTCAATCATAACATGCAACCCACAGAAACTCATACAAAATGCGAATATGCATTACAATCTCTTAGATTCCCAACGCAGATAACTAAAAAGTTGAATTTAAATTTGGCTTAATTTGTACTTTTATATACTTAAAATCATTCTTACTAATACTTGTTCTCTTTTTAATTTCATCGTCAACATCACGATGAAAGGCATCCAACCAATCCACGACGGCTCCCACGCATGGCTCCAGGGAGGGATGTTGCATCCAAATCCAGATAGACTTCAACTCCAGAATCCGAAATTGATCAGCCGAAGGCCGGGAGCATGTTGGATCCCAACACATTTTATAATTATTAAATACAATTTGGAGCCACCGACCACCACTGGAGAATACGAAGGCGAATGTCAACAAATGTCAACATCCTCGCAAGGCATCGTCTCCCTCTGACACATGTGTCAAAATCCAAATGAGGTCAGCAGTTATCACACTTTCAACAAATTGATCATGGCTGATTTAAAGACAAGGAGAAAGGATCCATTCATTCTCTACACACATGGTTAATAGGGGGCATTAATTATATGTTATGACATTTATGAAACACAATCCATGTAAACCTACACACACACATTCCTTAAAACTAAAAAATGTTAATGCATTAAAGTAGTTTAAGAAAGTCAAGTTCATGTGGCCATTGACCTACTTATGTATAATCATAATGCGATGTTAATTTTACAGTAGCAACTAAAAGCGAGGTTTCATGGGAACTAGGGTGGAATTTATACCATACTTGTCAGTTAGCAATCAGTATAGTAAGACAATAAATAAGAATTTATAACGTGAAGTCAATTTGATATAGTCTTTTAAATTTAAATAAATCTTTTTTTTTAAGTCACTTTGTTGAATAATTTTTTTTGCTCTACTAAACTTGAGCCAAGGCAACATTACTTGGTCAAATTATTATTTCTAAATTCAACTCAGCTTAGAACAAGGACATTTAAATAAAACACAGAATTCAGGTGTAGTACACATGTAAAATTTAATTATGTAATTCGATCTCGTTCATATGAGCACCTAGAGCACTTTTGTAGCGATCGATTCTTTGGAGCCTATTTTCCACCACTCCACCACTCTTCCACACATAACGGCAGGAACGTTGGCAAGTTCGCGTTCGATATTGTTCCTGAACTTCTAACTACTCCTCGTTGGCTTAAACCAACGACTTAACGTAACCCCATAAAAAGAAATCCAATAGCGCTAAATCGCATGAGCGAAGCGACAATTCGACCGGAATATTTCTCGAAATTACACGATTAAGGCTGGACTACATTCGGAAAAAAGTAAAGTGTGTTTTGTCTCTTTTTCCACCATTACAAAGAAAGAAAAGTTTTCTCTCAACTTTTCAAAAAGTAATTTACTTGAAAGTTGGAGTACCCCTTAACTTTCAAATATTTTACTGAAAGCTCAGAATGAACTAATACATTCACCAAAAAAAATGTATTAGTTGTGTAGTGGTACTAGCAATCGCTTCTCACTCGGAGGGGTCTAGGTTCGAATCCTGCCCATGAACAAGTCTTTCAAGTTTTTCAGTTGTGTAATTGGAACTCAGACAGAAAAATTCTGCGTGTGAAGGCATAACACTGGCACGTAGATTTGGCTCTTGTAGAGTTTCAAGCACAACAAATTACTGCGAATTATAACCTTCCACTCTGAGTGAAGAAAAAACTCTCCGTCCTATTCGGACTCCCACCCCTGGAGAGATACCGAAACCAAACACACCTGAGTTTCAAACCACTACAAAACAATTTTCCTTTCTCCTCCTTTCTACCTTCCGACGACTTCAGTTTCATGATCTCCGGGTTCTGTCTGTCAGTAAACTGTCTGTACAAGGTTTCTAATCTTAACAGCAGTCTAGACTTGATAAGTCTTCTTCGTCAGTGCGTTGGTACCGAGGTATCGTTTTGTCCATTGTTCATTTGATTGTCTCGCCCATTAGTCTTAGATACCTGTCAATCTCCTCGTTTGACAGATTTCTTTTGGATGGTGGATAGAGCGAATTCGAGAAGAGTGCTCTAGTCAGTGTTCTGGTGAAGTGTGTCCAACGCACCCTACTATAATTGTGTAGGAATGCATTTGAACAAACTCATCCAATTCCGCAATTTCGTTGGGAACAATTATTTCGTTGCTGAGAGCGCAATGGTCACTGTCGTAAACGAGACAGTTTGTAGTTTGTCGTGCGTAGACAGTTTGTAGTTTGTTGGTTAGTGCTCGTCAGTTGTATTCGTGAGTCGAACAGCAGGAGATCCAAATAGGACCCGTGTCTGGGAAACGACGGACTATCCGTCGGTTTAAGCCCGAGACGATACATTATACTGTGCTGATCCTACCAATTGAATAGTACGTTCCATCTAGTATTTGATGTATTGTTTCCCCAATGACTATATTTGGCGTTGAAATCCCCGCCGATAATAAAATACTTGACTGAATTGGAAGCCTCAAAAATTGACAAAGTGTCTCAAGCTCCGAGATAAATAAGGTGGATTGAGTAGCCTTAGGTGCACCATGTACAACCGCTTTCCACTACGGAGAGGGATATACACGACGCATGCTTCCAGTACCTGGAATCTATGTACTGCACGACTTTATACTCTTTTAAAACGTATACCTTTTCGTACGAAAATCGCAACGCCTCCTCCCTCAATGGAGTTGGGTCGGTTTCTCCGTACTATTTGTTATCTTCTGTGTCTCATTTTATGTCTTTTGGTAAGCTTAGTTTCGCTAACCAAAAGCACATCGGGGGCTTGGTTTTTAAGCAACTTAAATAGTGGGGCTCGTCGTTCGGGTCTGCTCCGCCACGTGCGTACCCATTACGGCAAAAGGTGCATTCGACCAGGCAGCAGCGCGTATACTTGATCCACCCATGTGGTATGTTCAGTTAAACGACGTTAGATCTGAGCCATCTGCCCGTGGATAGAGACCAAGATAGCTTGCATGTCAGGTACTGGTTCCGGTGCTCGGGGCGCTGGGGCCTGAGGAGCAACCTTCTCTTGCTGTACCGTATTTTCACTACCTGCCGCCATTTTGGCGTAGGTAACATGGGGAGTAACGGCTGGAGTATGTAAATGCACGGATGGACGTTTAACTTCTACTTTCTACTGCCGGGTTTGTTCTTTTGATGTACTGGAATTTGGTACAACCCCGATAATTTGCGGTGTGTCCCGTGTTCCTACATAAAGCACAAGAGAGTTGGCTTTTTTCAGACGCTTCGTCCTTACCCAGAGCGCATTCCTCGGACTTGTGGTTCTTTCCGCACTTCACGCATCGAGGCTGCATTTCGCAGTTCGATACGGCGTGCCCAAACCTTTGTAAAATGTTTTCGCTTCTCTTTAATTTTTCCCAGTGTACAACCTGGTAGTCTAGGACTTTGATACTCCTTGGACCATATAGATGACTGTCGGGACTTAGCTGGACCAGAAAAAAACGGTAGTTGCCGCTTCTCCCTTTTGGCTCTAGCCGTGACAAATGGCTTGACACCCACGAATTTTAGCTCTTTGCACTCCTTCTCTTTCAGCAGTGCAAGAAGCTCCTCCGGATCAGTCGACTGTTCTAACCCCTTCAACAGCATTGTTTGCAGCTTGTCCCCCTTCGAGGTGTAGGAGAAGAACTCCGTCGTCGAATTTTTATTTTATGATAGCGCTCCACTGTGTTACAGTAGATAGCATGCCTATCTAATGATAATCTTTTTATAAAAAAGTTATTGCCTGTGCCCGACTTACACAGTTCTATCGTCTCTTTGAGCTCCATTTTGTAAGTGTTTATAGGTGGAAACCTTGTTTTAGATGTCTTGTGTTGTTGTTGTTGTGGTTCGATGTTGTTGTTGCTGGCTCTTCTGCTGTTGTTGTTGTTCTTGTTGTCGGACACGTATGGGAAATGACCTTTGATTGCCTTTTGTCTTGTTTGCTGCTGTGCTGCTGCCCTTGTTAATACCGTTAGGGCCCCTTCCCTCGCTCCACCAGGCAGCTTTTCTATTTTTGCTGACAGGGAGGGGCGCTCCATTAGGTCCGAAGTTGGCTTCAGCTTCCTCCTCCTCTTCATCTTTGGCTGTGGTTGGATTGAAGAGCTTGAACATCGCCTGAATTTTCCACTCGTCCCGCTATTGGCTTAGCTGACCGCTCATCGGAATGCATCGCGCGATGTTGCTCACTTTTTATTTTTTATATTTATTTTTTAAATTAAAAGAAAAGAAAAAAAAAACAGAAAAACTTTTCGTTCCACTTGGAGTGGACTCGACCCCACGACCTGTGTTTTGTCAACCGAAAACACTGCCACTGCGCCAATTGAAGCCTAATAAAACTCCTCAAATGTCTTACTTATTCGTTTTATTACTCACTCGCAAGCCAAAACACATCTAAACTCTACTGAGGTCTATGAACGACTGAATAATGATGGCACTGTGTGACGATGCGTTATCATGGTGCAAAGTCCACGAATTTTCTGCCCACAATTCTGGTCTCTTTCGGCGAATTGCTTTACGCAAACGTCTCATAACGCCCAAATATTACTATTTGTTTACTGTCTAGCCTTCTGGCAAAAATTCATGATACACTACAACGTTGCAATCAATGAAAACCGTGAGCATTTTCTTCTTTTTTGACTGGAAACGACGTGTTTTTTTGGTCTCGGCTCATTTGGTGAACGCCATTCACTTGCCTGATGTCTGATTGCGTGTCGTAGTCATAAACCCACGTCTCGTCTCCAGTAATGATCCTTTTGATGAATGTGGGATCGGATTCAGCCTCGCAAATCATCTCTTTTGCGACGTCAACACGGTCTCTTTTTTGAATGAAATTGAAGTATTTTGGCACAAACTTTGCTGCTACACGACGGAAACCCAAATCATTAACCAAAATATCTTGGACGGATCCATCGGCAATGTTCAAGTCCTCCGCTATCTCTCTGATGGTTAATTTGCGGATATTGATCTACATTTCTTTTACTCCATCAATGTTTTCGTCGGTTTTCGATGTCGATGGTCTGCCACTGCGTTCATCATCTTCGATTGACTCACGACCACTTTTGAAACGCTCGTACCGCTCGTACTTAGATGAAAAACTTGCGTGTAGTACTTGTATCTTCTTTGTTTTTTCAATCCTATGTTGAAGAGTAGCAGGTTTCAAATTATATTTATCTGCAGCTTTTCTTATTGATAACGTGCCTTCCAGCACATCGAATATGGCAGATTCCACAGCAACTTCATTGATGTTGGTTCTCTCGGTTTTCCTTTTATACGTTCGTACCATTTTCCTTTGAAGAAATATAAATAATACACTTTAACAATTTACATATCAAACATTGGAAAAGTGGGGCACATTGATACATATCAAACTTTCCCGAAGTCGTGTGTATCAATGTACCCCAACTTACTTAAAAGAAAATAAATATAAAATGCCATTTGCATACAACGTTTGACTACAAGTTCTTCACTAAAATCACATTATTAACAATTATACTCACGGGTGGCCGTGGTGTAGTGGTACTAGCAATCGCTTCTCACTCGGAGGGTACAGGTTCGAATCCTGCCCATGGCAAGTCAGTTTTTCATTTGTGTAATTGGAACTCAGACAGAAAAATTCTGCGTGTGAAGGCATAACACTGACACGTAGATTTGGCTGTTGTAGCGTTTCAAGCACAGAAAAAAATACTGTGAATTATACCTCGAATCACTCTGAGTGAAGAAAAAACTCTCCGTCCTATTCGAACTCCCATCCCTGGAGAGCGAATATCGAAACCAAACACACCTGAGTTTCAAACCACTACAAAACAATTTTCCGTTCTCCTCCTTCTACCTTTCCGCCCGCGCCCTGGCAACAGTAAAAGGGTATCTAACCCCTTAGGCGCGCGTAAATTATAAAAAAAAAAATTTAAATTGTTAGCACAAATACGGTACATAAAAACCTAATATTATTATTGATTATCATCTGATTTTTATCCGAAAAGATTATGGCTGATAATTCTTTGAGTGCATCATTTCCCAAGATGGCATGAAAAGATTTTAAAGAGGGTAATAGGAAAAATTTAATTGATTTTTCAATACCGAAAAATTTAATTAATGTGTGATGGGAGATTTCAATATTTCCACCAATTGACTTGGCATGGAAATTTCGCTGATTTATTATAGGATTTTTTACGAGGTGTGGTTGAATACAATTTTTGTTGGAACCGGTGTCCACAAGAAATTTCAAAATTTTATTGTCATTCGTCTTGCACTCAAAGTACGGCAAGGACAAACTGGTTATTCTAAAAAATTAACATCTACAAAGCCGTTAGTGTTTTGCTCAGATGATTCATTTGTTCATTGACTGTTCAAGTAGTTTTCTAAAGTTTGTTCGTCAAGAGCAGGGTTGTCCATTGCAGTATTTCTAAGCCGCTTTCTTGTTCCATAGAAGCTTCAATGTGGAAATTGCGTTGCTGTTCGTTCGGTAAATCATGTTGTTCTGAAGGTACCATAGGCCTTTTTGTAGCTGGCGGCCAGTTTTTGCTGTTGGTCTATTCGTGTAGTCTACATTACTGGTCCTGATGGTAGTTGTTTCCATAGGTACCACTTTCCCAGAATTATTGGGGTTATATTGTTGGTTATTTTGTTGATAATTTTGAGGATGCGGTTGAGGATATGTTTGGGAATAGTTTTGGGGAAGGTTTGGGGACTCGGCCTTTGATTTGATTGATAGTAAGTCTGTTGAGAATTTTGAGGTTGGGTGTTTTGGGGACGCGGTGGAGGATGCGATGCCAAATGCATTTTTTGTTGTGATAGGTACACAAACTGTGGATAGAAGGTATGAGGATTGCCACTTTTCCGTGGAGGAATTGGCGGATTTTGAGGTGGTCTTCGCATTGCTCCGGTACTATGATTTGCATAGTTATATCGAATCTGTTGATTCTCAACTTTCTGACAAAGATTAAGAGCGGTAGGTAGATCTGCCGGTTCTCTCCTTTCCAGGAGCCTTTGAGACCGCTTATAAAAGTGTCTAACGCCTTTATCCTGTAAGACTCGATTAAGTGATACAAAGCATCAGGGGGAAGTTCCATACTTGAGACTTTGTTCTGAATTAAGGACAGATGATTGTATAGTGTCTCGATGGAGCTATTACCTTACACGAGAGTCGTCATCTGGTGCTCTAATGTACCCAGATCATGTCTATCGGCGTAATGCAATGTTAAGCATTTTGTAATACAACTCTGGTTTAGAGGTGTATTATAGGACTCAAGGATTGCATCGGCATTCCCTACTATCTTGTTCCGAACTACATTTAGGATACCAAAATATGTTGGTGTCCCTCTCAATCCTTCGTAAATGCTGAGGAATCTTTCGACGCTTTTGCGCCAAGAACTGAATTCTCTTGGTGTTCCATAAAATTCTCTCAAGCATCTCACAACGTCCGGAACTTTGTCGAGGTCGTTTAGATTGGCTCTATGTTCAGCAGAAATGGTTTCGTCAATTCCGTTATTAAATTGGTTATTGGGATTAATTAATGACTGCACCACTTGATGGCAGATTCGGCTTGCAATTCCCGCTATTAATGCTTCCAATTCAGTAGTCGCATTAACCGAAATGTTTTGATTTGGTGCTCCTGAAGTTGAAGGTGCAGAGATAGGTTGACCATGGTGTCCGGTCGAATAATGGAATAAGGAACGCGAAAGGAATTTAGGGATAACGTTTTTATGAACTTTTTGTTGTAAAATTATTTAAAAATTAATTTAGACAGATATATAATCAAATTATTATATGTTAAGACAAATGTTTATAATGTGTACTAAATAATAAATTTTTTCCGAAAGAAGAAATATGTATATGAACCGTCTATAATTTTTAAATTATATGAAACCTTTTCATATATTTTTATGGTTTTTAAAACTTTTTTGCTTTTAATGTGCAATTTCACAAATTACTCACTAGTTTTCACTTTTATGCTTATATTCTAATTCTAGAATTTGTTTACACTAACGTTTTTTTTTGAATTTTCACTTTTAATTATTAATTATCTATGTTTTAACTAATTAAGTCTAGTGTTAGGTTGTTAAATTTATAATATATAAATTTATAACAAATCGTATGAATATATTTTCTTAGAATCTAGCTTACATAAAAATTTGCTTCATGTCCAGCGCTGGTGAAATAGGTTTTTTTTCCTTTTTGTTGACACTACTGGGGGACCTTTCACCACACTCCCTCGCTGTTGACTTTATCAAACGATTTAGTCCTTGTTGGTGGTGGTCCAGTTGAATTATATCTTGGAGCTGTTTGAGGTTGATGGAGCTGCTTTAGGTCCTTGTGGCAGTGGAGCTTCTTGAGGTCCGGCACACTTAACACAACACTTATTACACTTTTACAATTACTGGGCCCCACGTTGGGCACCAATAAAACAATTATTAATTTATTGTTGCTAAAAAAATATTTTATTTAACTACTCACATTGACTTCAACTTAAAGTCTAAACTAACAATCATTTTATACTGCTGATGATACCTATGTTTCTAAAGCATCCCAGTGTCCCACGGTTGCTCCCGACGCATTGTCAACATTTTCGTTGATTGTTGGCGTTTTTCGTGAACTCAACGTATTGTTCGCTAACTTATATATTGATTTAAAGAATTTAGTAGAAGCAATCAATTTAGCACGTATTTCTTTCTACAATATTAAACTTTGAAGAAACTCGTAAAATTATTCAAAATGAAATAACAATAAAAAAAACAATAGTTAATATTTTAGAATATGCAAAAATACATGTTATAAGAATAAAAGATGTAATAATATTTGTATATAAATACCCAATTATAACACAAAAAATTAATTATTTTAAGATAATAGCTTTAAGTCATAAATATGGAAAATATGTAATAACCCCACAAGTAGGTGTTATACACAAAATTACATATTATTAGAAAATTGTAAGAAGTACCTAAATAAAAACATCTGTAAAAGATAAGTGTACAATCGAACTTACTAAAGGATATCCAACTCATTTTAATATTATACAAAAAAATAACCAAACTATAAATCGTATAAATGCTGTTACTATTATAGTTAGTGGCATTAATAAAATTAATAATGTATCATTTGAAGGTACTCGCTCTATAACTTTTACTAATTCAGTAATTATTGATGAAGAATTATATACAAATTATGAGGAACAAGCAAAGGAAATTTTATTAGATTTCCAACAAAAGCATGTCAAAATATTAGACATTTTTGAAACTGAAGAATATACATTTTAAAATATTCAATCTTTAAGTAAACGCTTAATTCCAATAGAAGAAAAACCTATAACTACAATTTCGTACTATGTTAAAAATTATTTCAATTATTATATTTACCTTTCTTTCAATCAAAGCCTGTAAAAGATTTAATGACTATAAAGATTTAAAAGAAAGACAAAAATTAGATAAAGTGTATTTTCAAGTTCCAAAAAATAATAATGCAGAACATTTCTATAATAGTAAATTTTATTTAGACAAATAAGAAAAAGTGAGGACACTTTTATTTCAAGATGAGAAGAGTTAAGATATAAGAAAAAAAAAAGGGTTTTCCAATAGGGACTTGACAGTTTTGAATTTAATTTGTGAACACACTCGTTCACTAATCATCAAACTGTCACTGTCAATTTATTCAGTAAACTCAACATTTTCATCATGGTAAAGTACACGAACGAGCAATGTCTGCAAATTATAAAAATTTTCTACAGAAATTCGGAGTCGGTGACTGCAATTTTAAGAGCGTTAACTTAAATTTTCGGTCGTAATTCTCGCCCTAGTAGACAGGCAATAAAAAGTTTAGTGCAAAAATTTGAGTCTACATATTCGCTTTTTGATGTTGCCGTGTCAGTGAGACAACGGGTTGGTCGAAGTGTCAAAAATATCGCTGCCGTTCAGGTGTCAGTAGCAAATGATCCAAATCAGTCAATTCCACGGCGTTCTCAAGAATTGGGCATCGCTCAGACCACATTATGGCGTATTTTGCGTAAGGATCTTGGTTTACACCCATACAAGATCAAGCTGACTCAAGAATTGAAGCCAATGGACCATTTGAAGCGACGTACGTTCTACGATTGGGTTCTGGAGAAGATGCGCCAAGATGATGAATTTCATCGCAAAATGATCTTCAGTGACAAAGCTCATTTTTGGCTTAATGTTTTGGCAAAATATGCATTCACTTCTTCATCCACAAAAAATAACTGTTTGGTGCGGTTTGCATGCCGGAGGCGTTATTGGGCCATATTTTGTCATCTACGATAACGTCGATAACGACCAATCTCGCAAAGTGATGTGAGTCCCTTAGTATTATGATGTGTTTCTGGCTAAACGGTATGGTGGAGTTTATTAAGCGCCCTCCTACGCGTAAGTGTTCTTCAGCATCAAGAAATTGATTCAAACGGAGAATATGAATGCCCTTTCCAATGTTCCCTTTTTCTTTCAGCGTTTTTATTTCCTTGTGAAATAGTTCACCTTGAACAAGTCTGATGAGCTGCTTTCGTGCAGCTTCTAGTTCATCAGGTGTGAGTCGGTGACTCTCCAATGGTCTTCTATTTGCCCTGTGTTTTAAGTATTCAAAGTATCTGCGCCATATAGCTGCACTGCGTACTAGCCGCTTCAGGTTTGAAAATCGTTGAAAGTATTCATTGTTGATGATTATACAGTGACAAATGACATCGGCGAAGCTTACTTGTAGATTTGCTAGTCTATACTTATAAAATGATTATTTTACTTCACCCTTCTTATTTTCTTTCTTTGTTTCCAGCTCCGTATCGCACAAAGTCAATCGTGGACCTTCGTTTACGGAAAAAAATTGTGGCCCATGCCACCTCATGTGGCTGTTGATGAGATCATGTGGTAACATTCCTCGTGAGCCTATGTCCACTCGGTTTTTTTTGGTGCCAACGTGTCGCCAAGCATCGGTGGTTGTTAGCGCTTGGATTTCGCTGACTCGATTGGCTACAAATGTAGTGCGAATTGTAGGGCTTCCTCTGATCCATGCCAATGCTATCATTGAGTCAGACCATGCAAGAGTTTCAACGTTTTCGAAATGCATTGCCCTCTTGACACGATCTAACAGTTTGGCTAAGAGGAATGCTGCGCATAGCTCTAGCCTTGGTAGCGATACCCATCTTACTGCTGTTGGAGCAACTCTTGGTTTTGCCGCTAAAAGATGAATGTGCTCATGGCCTTCGTTTATAATGCAAGCATATATTACTGCGGCATAAGCCTTCTCGGAAGCGTCGCTGAACCCGTGAAGTTGTACTTTCGATGACCTTGTGAATTCAATCCACAGAGGTATTTCCAGTTCATGAAGTGCTCTTAACCCCCTTCGCAGCTCTACCCACTGACTTTCAATCTCTTGAGAAATTGGTGAGTCCCAAGGATATTGTTTCAGCCACAGTTGCTGCAGGATTAGTTTGGCCTTTATCATGCATGGGGCGATCCATCCTAGCGGGTCAAACAGACGAGCGATGTCTGCAAGTAAGGGATCTTTTTGTGAACTCTTGGACCTCAAGCAAGTTAATATTGAAATTGAATGTATCTTTCGCTGGATGCCATTGAATCCCAAGTGTTTTGATGGCATCTGGTGATTCAAAGTTTAGAGGCAGATTTATTTCCCTTTCGCTTTCAGGAATCTGCTATAGTACAATCGTGGAATTGCTGGCCTATTTGCTTAGAGGAAACCCGACTGATTTCAGGACTTCAATAATGTGTTTTTGTAAATCGATGGCTTCCCTTTCGTCATTCGTAACATAGATGAGGTCACCGACGTAAAATCCTTCAGTGAGCACCTTTGTTACATATGGATACTTGTATTCTACATCTGACGCTAGCTGATGTAAGGTGCGCACTGCTAAATATGGCGCCGATGCAGTTCAAAATGTGATTGTATTCAAAGCATATGTTTTTATAGGATCATTTTGTCTATGCCTGAATTAGTTGATATGACGTATCTTGTTCTGCCATCCATATCTGCCGATACATCATGCTTGATACAACTTCCTCCAATTCGTGATCAGATCTATGATGTCGGGTTGCAGTCGTGGACCCACCATTAAGCAGTCGTTTAGCGATACTCCGTTAGAAGTCTTACAAGATGCATCGAACACTACACGGAGTTTTGTGGTGCTACTTGACTCTTTGACGACAGCATTATGAGGCAAGTAGTAGTGTTCGCCTAGATCCGTGGATCCTGAGACCTCCTTCATATGACCTAAGGTGGCGTACTCGTGGATACATTTGGTATAAGCTTCCTTTAGCTTTTGGTTTGATTCAAGTTTTCTCTCTATTTGAAAGAAACTCGCCATGGCTGCCCTCTTCGAATTCTCCAAGGTTGGGCGAATTCCATCCTTGAATGGGAGTCGTACTTCGTATCTCCCATCTTCATTCCGCTTGAATGTTTCTGAGAAATGTTGTTGACATTTTTGCTCCTCCGGTGATAGTTTCCTGTCATCGAGATTTTCCTCTAATTCACAAAATTGCCTAAGTTGTGCATCTAAAGAGTTGAAGTGATTTTGGACAGTGAAACTAGTAATCTTTGGAGTAGTGTTAGTTTTCCCGGTAAGGATCCATCCAAATTCAGTCCGTTGTGCTACAGGAGACCCCTTTTGTCCCTTCACTAAATACTAATAAGAATTATTGAGCTGTATACGTCGGCTCCTAGCAGCACATCCATCTTCCCTGGAACATTGTACGCCGGATCAGTAGTGTTGCAGTTAGGACAGGTAACACAAATGCTGTAACATCGAGGGACAAGGCTGTATTGTTAAACGATTGCAAATTAACTTTCACTCGGTATTTGGAACTGCCAGTTGGGTTTTTTCCAAGTCATGTGACTCTAGCAGATACATTCTGCCTTTTGAGGTTAAGCATTTGACTGGCATTTTTAGTTATGAATGTGGCCTCGGAGGTGGGATCTATGAAGGCCCTAAGAGTGCACTGCTTTCCATTCGTGGCATACCCCTTAACGAGTGCAGTCGCTAGTAGCGTTTTTGACTGCATTTAGTTGAAATGTGCTGTAAAGTTTTGAGAAGTGCTTGATTGATCACTCGGAGTATTGAAAGGGACAGAAATTTGGCTTACAGGATTTTGTATATAATGGGATTGAGGATTGTATTGGGATGCATTTTGATTGTGGAGTTGAGGATGTTGTTGGTGGTTTTGAGCAGTGGTTGAATTTTGTCTAGCATCAATGTGCAGTAATGTGTGATGCTTGTAACCGCATTTTTGGCACCTGTTGCTACTGTTACAAACCGAGGCATGATGGTTATACCCTAAACAATTACCACAAACTCTATTTTTCTTTATGACGTCATCCATAGTAAGGAATTTTTTGCAATGTTTCATCCCATGAGAAGCCTTGCAAAGTCGATATCGAAACTGTTTTGTTTTTGGCAGGCGGCGGAAGTGGATTTTCGAAACGAATATGGGTGCATTGATGATTTTGTACGCACATTCAGTTCGGAAATGTTTTCCAGCGAACTAAAACGACCCTCGATGAAAGACATGAAAGTTTTCCAATCAGGAAGAACCCTTGAAGTGCCTATCTCCTCCCAATCTCGTTGGGTCTGCGGTGGCAGTTTATTAAAAATTAGAAAAATGAAAATGGCGTCCCATGTTTCAACATCTATATCAAGGTTGAAAAGTGCGTAAACGCATTCAATGCTGGTGTCGTGTAAGGATTTTAAGCCAGCAGCAGATTTACTGGTTAGTTTACTCTGCTCTACTAATCTCCTAAGCTGGGTATTTACAAGTTTACGCTTGTTTTGGTACCTGTCTGTAAGAATTGACCAAGCTGACGCAAAGCTTCTGGAATCTATTGGAAGGTGCTGGATTAATCCAGCAGCTTCCCCACAAACAGACGTTTTCAAATATTGAAGTTTTTGTATGTCGGATAATTCGGTGTTATTTCGGACTAAGCTATCGAATAAACTAAACAATTTGCCCGAGAATGAAGTTATCTGAATTCTTTGAAGACGTACATCAGAGCTAGCGGATCTCGTATTGTTTAATCGAGACATGTCTACTGATGCAGTATTGTCTTCCAAAAAACGATCAGTCTCATCGTACAGCTGTCCACTAAATGTGAAATATATTCTCTTGATTTTCGAGAAGATTTCATCGTGAATGTATTTTTCTTTCAGTGGGTCAGCAGCATTTCCGATTATGTTTGAATGTTCTCTTTTCGCCCGTTTGAACATTTCATCGATATCAGATAAACACGCGGTTAAATATCCCCTTGACTTTCGCGAATCTTCATCTTTTTTAAATTTTTCATAGTCCTGTCTAATCTCATTTAAAATATCTTTCTGGCATTCGATAGATTTCGATAATTTCGACATTTTTTTTGTTTGGACTTTTATTTGGAAATATTCTTATTTCATTTTTTTTTTGTTTTATTGGTGTTACAATTTCATTAGTTTTTATTTATTTTTGTTACGTATAAAAGCAAGAAAATAAGAAAAAAGTTTTGCTGCACTTCGACCATTGCAGTTGGTCACGGGTTGTTACTCGGACCGCTGTTACTTTGTGACCGCTATTCAAAGGTTGCACACTGAATCCGTTGGATTTGTTCCAGAGTTGATTAAATCTATCTTAACCGTTGGGTACTGTGGCCGATAGACTGTCCGTGGTAGATCGGAAACGTATATTTTCACTGGATAGATTATCCAGCTATACTTAGTCCACAGCACACTCTTGCTCTTCCACTTTACTTCCTAGAAAGGCAGTACTCTTTCTATGTGCTCCTCTGTTGAAGGAATTGTTGGGTACTGTGGCCGATAGACGGTCCGTCAGGTCTCGGAAACGTATATTTGCACTGAATAGTTTATTCAGCTATACTTAACCCACAGTATACTTTGAAAAAAGAACGTATTTTTTTGTTCAAAAAAACTTATGTTGCACTGGTTCACTTTAAAGGAAATTATTTCCTCTATGTCCTTTTTATTTAAAGGAGGCAATCGAAGGACCATGTCCCTAACTGAGTTGAGCGGGATTTAAAAGTTGGCTTGGAATAGACGATTCACAAGCGGTGGCTACTCTTTCAGTTAGATGAACTGAAGAGAAGAAAAAACCGATAACTTCTTCAGTTAGATGAACTGAAGCAAGTAAAATAAAAATAATTAAATAAAAAACTCGTGACCTGTGGTTTCTAACTTAAAACTTTATTCGTTGACTGTTGGCTGAAGAGTGGTTTAACATATGAATTTCTTCTTCCCTCGAAGCTGCTGATGGCTTATGCACCACTCAGCTGTTTCTTCTAAGGTCAATCACCCTGGCTTATTTACCTTAGTGTAATATGTGAACATCACACCAGCATCAACAATGCCCCCCATATTTTCGGAGTAGGTGTTAGAGTGCATTGTGTTGCAGTGCATCTCACTCACATGCAATTCGGCCATCCTGGAATTTCGTTGGCTTTGGTCAGAGATTACCATATTCTTCAAGTGGCATTGAAATTCGTCAAAGCGAGATCGATGTGTTCTTCGTAGCTCGGCATATTGACAGTTTGATAGTTCTGAGTTTTGTCCCGAGTCAAATCGTTTTATGGTGCGGTTAAGTTGGTTTGTGTTCATTTTTGTTATTTGTGTTGTGTGCATCAAAGCCAATTATTCGCGATGTTTTCAATTTTTATTTCATGCAACAACGATCGTCACGTTACTGTGAATGGTCAGTGTTATCACGCCATGATCACCGATTATTTTTGGCCCGAATTGGAGGATACGGACTTGAACGACATGTAGTTTTAACAGGATGATGCCACAAGCCACACAGCACACGCTACAATCCATTTATTGAAGAGTAATTATGGTGAGCGTGTTTTCTCAAGAAATAGGCCAGTCGATTGGCCGCCTCGTTCGTGCGATTTAACGCCGCTTGACTATTTTCTGTGGAGCTACGTTAAGTCATTGGTTTATGCCAACACGCCGACGACGTTGGAAGAGCTCAGAGCTAACATTGAACGTGAAATAGCGGCCGTTTCGGTCGAAATGTGTAGCCGAGTCGTTGAAAATTGGGTCCAACGAATCGACCGTTGCAAACGTGCCCGCGGTGGCCATATGAACGAAGTCGAGTTCCATTTATAAAGGTTTTGATTGTACTTCAAGCCGATAATAAAGTTTTTGAAATATCTCAAATGGTTTGAGTTTTATTTAACAAAAAATTTTTGAAGTGCTTATTGGAAAACCCTATATACTCGTATGTACACATTTAGATTAGAAAAATAAATAATTCATGCATATTGACATTCAAATTAGAATATATGTACATGCCTATGTCAATACTCAGATTAGAATATAAGTACCAATAGAGATAAGACGAAATATTACTTATAAGTAGACTGATAAGAAAGTAGTATAAAAACAGAATAGAAATAAGAACAAGGGTCTAATACATAGTCAGATGTGTAGCCGAGAAGAGTACAAAATTATAAAAGTAAATTGTATTTTTTTATTCAAAATTGGGCGGTGAATCTGTATTTCAAGTTGTGCAGTGAAATCGTACAGTGATTAATTATTCAAATAGCTAAACGCTACCATCAAAGACTATAACATTATTCCAATTAACCACAAGAGGTTAATTAATTTGCGCCACCTAAAGTGAGCTCTTTCTCTACTACGTTGTCCCTCCGGGTTGATTCGAAGACTCCGCAGGCCAAAGCATTGGTGTCCATTCGCTCTACATGTCCCAGCCATCTCAGGCAACTGATGCGCAGTCGCATCTGTCGATGTCGCTGTATAACTGGTATAGTTCGTCGTTGAATCTTCTCCTCTAACACAAACGTGTATCTGAGCATATCTTCATCCGCTGTCGATAGAGTTCATGCTTCAGCACCATAAAACAGGACTGTGATGATCTTTCCTTAGTTTTTCAGGATAGGGATTTACTAGTATATTGCCTTTTAGTCAAAAAAGAACAGCGATTGGCAATAGTGACTCTGCGTTTTATTTCTGCTGAGGTGTTGTTGGAAGAATTCATAGCAGATGACGTTCTGTTCAATTCGTCGATGTTGTGTCACTTCTTGTTGACAGCGTATACTTGATTTTGCCCTCATTTACCACTAAACCCATTTTGGCAGCTTTAGTTTCAATACTAGCGAACGCACTGGCCACACAGTCCGCTGATTTCCCTCAATTATGCCGATATCATCGGCGTACGCTTGTAGTTGCACAGACTTTTGAAAGATTGTGCCTCTATTGTTTACTTGTGAGTTCCCCATAATGTTAATGAAGTCACATGACAACTCGTCACTTTGTTTAAACCTCTTTTGACGTCAAGGACCTCAGATAGGTCGTTACCGAGCTTGACGGAGCAGCGAGCGTTCTCAATCGCCATTCTGCACAGACGGAGGAGTTTGGCAGGGATGCTGAAACTAGACCATAGCTTTATATAGCTCGTCTCTATAAATGCTGTCATATGCGGCCTTAAAATCGATGAAAAGGTGGTGGATATGCATTTGGACTTCATGAGTTTTTCCCTGAATCTATCGGAGTGTCAAAGTTTGGTCAATTGTGGGCGTCCTTGGTCTGAAACGGCACTGATAGGAACCAATCAAGTTGTTGGCGAAGGATTTCAGACCTTCACACAATATAGTAGACATGATCTTGTATCAAAGGTTGAGGAGTTGGCTCAGTTGGGAGAGTCTCCTTTTTTGTAGATCGGGCTTACGGTGCTGAGATTCCATTCATCAACTCTCCACAAAGTCAGTAGCTACTCGTACTCTATTTTCCTCTTCTGGAGAAGCCGATGTCCTTCTCGCCTCATCTGCTGCTCTTCATTGCAGTGCCGCTTCGTAGCCAATGTAGGCTGCCTGCAACGTTCGGACCTCCAGAATGCTGGAGCGGTAGCTTACATCTATCGTAAGATGATCAATTTGATCAATTTGATGATTAGCTGTTTATGATCCGGAGACAGCCATGTCTCCTTGTGTATATGGTGATAAGGAAATGAGGTAGGAGCATTGCGATTTTAGTCATAGCACCATGACTGGAAGGCAAGGGAAGCACTTCGCTGCGAACTTAGACCGATCCAAGTTGTAGGATACTCCAGGCCTCTAATCACATTTGTTACCATATGCTAAACACCAGATTTTATTGCCAAAAAACGGTCTTGTATCCAAACTACAATACTTTTGACTTAGTTACGAGTACATGAAAAACATATGCAAGCATAAAATATGCAAGATCACTAATCGACATATCAAGACAAAAATACTGATTTTAACGGTCGGCAGAATGACTTGGCAAGTTATTTCCAAATGTGTTAAATGTTTCAGGTAAAAATCTAAACCAAATGATGAGAAATCTTCCTACCAAGAGAGTTAATGCATCTCAGCCTTTTTATCACCCAGGAGTAATAACATATTTATTTGCGGAGCAATTAAAACCGAAATCAGAGGTAAAACTCCATAAAAATTCTTTCTAGCATTATTCGTTTGTTTTTCTATTGTACTAATGCTGTGCATTGAAGATTTGTCCTCTGAAGCCTTTATTAAAGCACTGAAAAGATTTGCTGGCAGATGAGATGTTTGTCATACCATATTTTCCGACAGTGCAACTAACTTTGTTAGTACGAATAATGAACGCACAGATTTTAGAACAGCCTTTAATTCGGAACATGTGGAGTCAGCAATTGAAACCACATGTCTCCAGGATGGGATAACTTGGAAACTCATACCACCTCGAACACCACATTCTTGAGGATTGTGGGAGGCCACTGTTAAATTGGAAAAATTGTTGTTAAATCGCTACTTAGGGGAATCTTCATTGACAAACGAATAGTTATCAACAGCAGTCATTCAAGTAGAAGTAATATTGAACTCAAGACCCCTGACTCCTATCTCTACTTATCCGAATTACTATATTTAGAAGCTCTAAATCTTGGACATTTTTTATTTTTACAGCGCTTCCTGAACCAGGTGTTACAGACACCAAGTTGAGCAATCTGGCTAAATTTCGACATATTACATACAACAACATTTGTTGAGACGAATAGCAAAGGATGAAGTGGAAAGTGGAACAATGGCTGTAATAAAAGCAGCAAGTGCCCCGCCGATGCGGTAGAAGCTCGACCGAGTCACAGAAGTTATTTAGGGCATCGGGAACTGTTACAATGAAAAATGGCACATATCAAAAGCACACAATTGAGGACTCGATTGCTGAAAAGAATAGTCTTGAAACGAGTCTAAGTCCAAACGAAAACAACACTCGCCCGAAAAATTGAGGTGTAAGAGCAAAAAAACTCAATATAGGAAGAAAGTGCCTAAATGCACCACCACGTTTTCTGCAATATTTTGAATTTTTCTAGTGTTGGCATTATGACATGCACAGACAAATAAACAAGTTACTGTAATAAAATTATGCAATGGCGTTGGAGAAGTGAGGGTTTTAAATACTTTCTTCATACATATTACAGTATCTTCATATATTTTCAAGTACGTATTGCAATTTCGTATCAATATGTTGGTTTGAACTTAGATAAATAAAATCATAACTAGCACTATTAGATGGGATCTGCACAACTGATGTAGCTAATAAGACTTACTATAGACTAACAGTAGACAGCCTTTAACACCGAGTTACGATGTTAACAACGAGCTTTTGCATAATTCCCGCGGAAAAAAGTATGAGAAGATACTAATGACAAGTACTCCATTTGACTTCGTTAGAACCTTAGCAAATAGCTTATTCGGAGTTCTGGATCAGAAAGATACTAAACATATAGAGTTCCATATCAAATTCCACAATTAATATTTTGAAGCGAGGGACTTTAGAAATTCAGCAACAATTCAAAGTTTTTAATCCACATTTAATGAAAAAAATTAACGGAAAAAAGACATGATAAAAGGGAGTGAGACACGAGGATGTTGGAGAATGTCCATTTTCTGAGTGATATTAGTATCACCTTTGAGTTTTACCGCACTGTTTTGAATTCTATCTATCAGGTGCGGAGATGTTTCGGCGCACCCGACCAGAAGTGGGCATTGTACTCCAATTTCAGACGGATAAATGCCTTATATATTTAGGCCTGTTCAGAGGGGGTGAAGTATTTCTTACATCGCTTTAGGAAACCGAGACATTTCGCAGCATTTTTGATGACACTGAATATGTAGTCATTCCAACGTAGGTTGTCATTGACACACATACCGAGAATAGAAGGTTTTATGGTTTCGACAATGCAAGTGCCGTTCAAGGACAATGGCTGTGTGTTTAAAAATCGCTTTAACGACAGCAAATAACACTGTGTTTAGAAGCATTAAATTCTATTCTGTTAGTGGTTCAAAATTAGTTATGCTGTTAATATCAGAATTTAGTGAGCTTAACATACGCAAGCGTTCCCGTTCTACAGCCGAAGAGCAAGGTCCTTTTCAGGGAACGAATATGAAAAGCAGGGAGTACTTTCGTCAGCAAGCGAATATATTGGGCCACAAGAAGCAGACAAAAGATCGTTGATGACAATTAAAAAGAGTGTCGGAGTGAGAACGAAGCCTTGGGGCACACCAGCATTTTCTTTTTGAAACCTTCAAAGACAACTTGAATTTCTGTTCCGAAAGCTAGTTTAAAATGCCTTAAAAATATCAAGTGCAACTATCTTGCTTTCGCCAGATTGATGCACACCTTGGTTCCACTTTTCGGTGAGACATGTCATCAGATCACTAGTCGACCTGTTACTACGAAAACCAACTGCCGGTCAGTGAGACGTTTTCGTGTGTCGAGATATTCCATGATCAGACGGTTTATCAGCGTTTCCATGACATTGGAAAGAATAGAGGTAAGTGCATTGGATCTGTAGGAGGAGATAGAAGAAGATTTGCCCTTTGTAGGGACGGGCTGGACAAATGCTGTCTTCCATCTGCTCGGAATATTGTAGTAGGATTGATGAAAAACCTTACGCGTTGGTTTCGCCAGCCAGGAAGAACACCTCTTCAGACGAAGGAAAGATATACCATCTGGACTAGCGGATTTGTGTATATTAAGATTTTTAAGTACTCTTGCTACGCACTCGTGTACGAAAGTGGATTCGCCCTATTGAAGATTCGACGCATTCAAATATGGGCAGGGACAAAGCACAATCTGGAAGTGTAGAGCTAGCCGCAAAGTGTGCAGCAAGCAGATTGGCCTTGTCCAAAGAGCTGACAGATGGAATGTCATTGCAAATGAGCGTTGGGATGGATATTGAGGCAGAATTTCTCATCTTTTTAACAAACAGACCAACAATTTTTACTACCATTGAGACGTTGTAGTATTTTGTGCCTCTGGTCGTATTGGAATTCTGCATGCGTAAGAGCACACATTCCTGGCTCGTTTGAACTTTTTCGGTTTTCCTCTGTCGGGTTGGTTTTGTAGGACCTAAAAAACGTTTCTCTAACCCAGACAGTGTCTTTACAGCTCGAGTCGTACCTTTTCTTTTGGTTTGATACTCTTCGTCCCATGAGGGATAAAGGATCTCATTCCAAAGAAAATAATGTATGTGATCATATCAGCAGCGGCATCCATGTCACTTCAGTTAAAACCGCCGCTGTATTCAGTCGCCCTCTTACTTTACTCCATAATTTGTGAATTTCCTATTTTGCTTTAAACCAATCTAATAACCTAATTTCTTACCCAATAAATGTTACCGCTGACGCGCCTTTTTGTTTTTTTTATTGTTGACCTACTCATCTGTTCATTTCGCGACAGTGCGTTTAGTGCATTTTTAATTTTTTCTCCGCAATTTGTTTTTGTTTTTATTTTGTTATTCTTGTCTTCGTCATGTCTTCTTGTGGATTAACCAATTGCTCCATTAACGACAGTAATGCTGACTTTGTTGCCTGCAAGGGGATCTGCTGTAAAATATTCCATGCTATTTGTGTTGGCCTAAATAAAAGAAACACGGTCTACCTTAGAGAGTTCTCCAAAAATCTACTGTTCTTTTGTGATGAGTGTATCAGAATTTCTCTTTCACATGTGCTTCTTGCAATCAAGTGCCTCAGTGACTCCAATGAATCCAACCATAACTCACTCGTCAGACTGATAACGGACAAACCATCAATCTTTGAACAAAGTATAAGATGTGCGGAAGACTTTGGCCACAGAAATGAAAAAGAAGTTGCGCGTTTAATTGAGCTAGAAAGTGCAAGATCTAGAAATGAAGAAACATACAAGCGCCACCTTGATACAGTCTTAAGTGTGTTTATATCAATCGGATCCGCAATGGTGGATTCAAACAAGAGAACATGTAATTCCATCATCTCTCTCCGGGAAGACATCGATATTCATCTCCAATCTCCATCTCGAACCTGCAACAAACAAACACCAACTCTCAAATCATTACGGGTCCATGCTTGATATCATATTCGATAAAATCAGCTCAATGAGCTTGATGATGAACTAACCACGAATATAACAGTGTTGAATAATTTAGAAAATCTCATTGGAACTGTATATCATAACATTGATGGTCTTCCAACCCATCCCCCACCGCACAACAATTACAATACTTCAATTTTGGCTGAATTGTTACAAACTGAAGCCGAATCATTGCCAGATCCAGTGCCAACAACTCAACCTTCACCACCACCTCGCACCAGCCCTTTGATATGATATAATTGCTCCAACGCCAACCCCTCTTGTCGCCGCCCCACGCGAAACTTGTTACACAATTTAACACGACGTGAACGAACACCTTAAGGTGGCAAGGCAGGCTAGAACTACTCCGCACAACGAATCAGATGTTCACCACCCTACTCATCAAAGGTGCTCCAAATTATGCAGATGTTTCTTGTATTTCCGAATTTTTCAAAAAGAGGTATGGCATCACCAATGCACAATATTCCCAACATCTCACCACAAAAACAAACGGAACTTCAAAATTAATTTACCAGCTAAATACGAATGGTTATTTGTTAACTCATCCAACACCAACCTCAGACTAGGAGAGATGCGGGTCTCCAAATGGACGGATCAACCAACCAATAAAAACGTAGAAAAAAAATGAAGCGTCTGATCAAAAGATAATTATACTCGTAAATCACCCAGATCCATTCCCCAACCACATCCTAAACCTAACCCCAACTGGAGTCTTAAAACCAATATTTAAACCAAGTGCCTCTCTTCCTTCCAAGCCTCAACGCGTTTCATTTAATAACAACTGTTTTCCCAATTTCGACCTTACAACAGGAGCCAAATATCCAAACTTTATCAACTCGCATATCTTAAATCTCGCTTCTAACTTGCCTTCTCCCTCGGTTTCACGGGCCCCACTCCCTATTTTTGATCCCCTTTCGCCGCCTAACGTTAAATTGACCGAAAAGAATATAGACACCACAGAATGCCGTTCTAGGCTAAGGGATAAAAATATATACGAAAACATACGTCTATTTCTCGCATATCTTTACGACAAATCCGACTCTGTTTGCTTTGAGGGAAAAACCAAAACAAGTGTTATGGTCTCCATCCAACAGGAAGGCCTTCCTATGGATATAACTAGACTCAGAAAGCTTTACCACGAAATCTTCGACACACCTCCTCAAAAGGTTGCGGATGACCTCGCTGCTTTCCGCAGCTATGTACACTCTAAAAGAGTTTCTTACCTTCAGCGAAGCCGAGCTGACCACCACAAATTTTTTCGTTCCTAACTTGCCTTCTTTGCCTGCATCTCATCTACACCCCTACTCCTCCACGCAACAAACTACCTCTTACATTTTACTACCAAAGCGTAAGAGGCTTGCGCTCTAAAACTCGTGCTGTTTTATCTAAATCACACGGTCTCTCTTTCGACTTCTATGCTCTTACAGAAACCGATCTGATCCCCGACATAAAGAGCCAGGAACTATTTCTATCTTCTTATAATGTTTTCCGAGATGGCGATCACTCTCTCCCTATGCTTAATGACTCTGCCATCCCTAAAGTTGATTCTCCATGTAGAGGTGTCCTACTTGCCATTCACAATAACCTCAACTTTTCTCTCATTGCTATCTGGTGATGGGGGTGACCGTGGTGTAGTGGTACTAGCAATCGCTTCTCACTCGGAGGGGTCTAGGTTCGAATCCTGCCCATGAACAAGTCTTTCAAGTTTTTCAGTTGTGTAATTGGAACTCAGACAGAAAAATTCTGCGTGTGAAGGCATAACACTGACACGTAGATTTGGCTGTTGTAGAGTTTCAAGCACAAATAATTACTGCGAATTATAACCTTCCACTCTGAGTGAAGAAAAAAAAAACTCTCCGTCCTATTCGGACTCCCCCCTCCCCCCCCCCCCCCCCTGGAGAGCAAATACCGAAACCAAACACACCTGAGTTTCAAACCACTACAAAACAATTTTCCTTTCTACCTTTCCGCCCGAGTTATGTATAAGTCAGCATATTTGAACTCAAGTATACAAAATATTTTGAAAGATATTGGAACCAGTAGATATTAAGTTACAGAAATGTTCCCAGACTTTTTCCGCTGATCACATGCATTTGCATACCTGTGAGAATGCAGAAAAAGCTGAGTAAACAATTGATAGAGTATAAGTAGACGTAAGAGAGCATTCTGAAGGTTGTTCGTTATTAACCTTGCTAGTAAAACGTGTAAAAAACTCATAAGTGAAATAAAGTTTTTCTTTCATAAATGAAATAAAGTTTTTTTTTATCGATATAAATAAAAGATTATTTATTTGGCGCAGTCGGTAGGATAATTCTATGAAATTATCCAGTGATAACGAATCAGTATACAGCGTGAAAATAGTAAAATAATTATTAAACGCTAGTGAAATAAAATCGAAAAAAAAAACAGTGTTCTAATTTACATTTTACCGCTTATGGACAATCTCCAGCTAGGATAAAAGTGTAAAAGAATCTGTGTGAAAAAAATTTATGAAGAAAGACAAAACAAGATTTTACAATAACAATAGACGGGGATTGAACGAACCAACAATGGAAGAATTAGCAGCCGAATTGCAACAAAAGAACCAACAGTTGGAACAATTAGCCGCTGCATTCCAAGCTTTACAGGCCAGAACAGCATCTCGAGAAAATACAGAAAAAGTATTACGAGAAGTAAAGCATATGTCAACATTCACCGGACAAGGTGAAATAACCATCAATTCATTTATAAGTAGTGTAGAGTACTACTTATCAGGAGTCGAAGAAGAAAACTTGAAGAAATGTATGGTGAAGGCAATCTTTTACGAAAAAATACAAGGAGAAGCAAAAAACACGATCATAAATCTACCACAACCGGATAATTGGGAACTAATAAAGGGAACACTCAAACTTCGATATAGACCAGATGTGGAGCCATCCGATATATATAAAAGGATCACCAACCTCAAAGTGTCCAATGTAAGTGAATTATCTAGTGAAATTCAAAACATAAAATATAAAACAGATGAGCTTAGGGTTTATTATAAAGAAGACAAAAGTATTGATTTAAGAAGTGTAGAAAGTCTCCTAGTACATACAGTGAAAGAAATGACACAAGGTGTCCTTTTAGATAAAATATATGATAAAACAGATTTAGGTGAAATAATTTCAACTATGAGAAAAAGAAGATTTGAGGACTCATGCATTAGGTATGAAATTAGAAAACAAAAACATAATAAATCCAATACCCCAAAACTAGAAAGTAAAAATAGTAGTCGAAGACATGACAACCAAGAACAGGGAACTAGAAATTTAGGACATCATAAAAAAGATTACCAAGACCAGGGAAATTCAGGACAAAACCAACAATACCATAATTCAGGACAAAACCGACAATACCATAATTCAGGACAATCTAAACAAAACTATAATTCAGACCAGAGACGACAATACAATCAAAACTCACATAGACCTGAACCCATGGAGATAGGGAATATGCAAAATAGATTGCAAACTAATAACAACGAAAGGCAATCATCAGAGTTAGACAATTTGAGCAACCATTCGGGCCAATATCGCCACCAACCGAATGATTCTCAACAAAGAGCAGAATCACCAAGTCCTAGTGACTATAAACAAAGCAAAGGTGATGAATACACTTCGGAAGTAAATAATGCTCATTTTTTTGGAATTAGCCTCGGACGATCTACCACAAATTCATTTAACCATTAATAAAAACAAATATTTAGCTTTAGTAGATACAGGTTCAACTCTAAGTATAATTGACGACAGATTAGATGAATTTACTAAAATTCCTATTAAACCAATATATTTTACAACAGTTACTGGTAAAGATAGTATAAAATTTGAGGTACATACACCTGTACCTGAGGAATTAAGGGCTCCTCTTAATGCTCGAATAAGATGGAAAGTAAAAAGACTTTGTAATAGAACGTACCAATTTATAATTGGTACGGATTTATTAAACAACTTAAATACTTTAATAAACCTGGATGAAAGAACCATCAACTTAAACAATCAAAGTTTAAAGTTTGTTAATCATCCATGTACAGTGAATAATGTATGTTCACTGGAACCCCTTGATAACTATAGAAAACACATCAATACTGATCATTTAAATGAAGAAGAACGACAAGAAGTCGAAAAGCTAATGAAAAGATTTGAGAACTTATTCTTTAAAGAGGGAGATAGACTTACTAGCACCCCAGAAATAGAACACGAAATAGTCACAACAACAGATCAACAAATCAACGCCAAACTATATAGGTATCCACCTCAACATGAGGCAGAGGTACGTAAACAAATCCAAGAAATGGAGGAACAAGGAATTATAAGGAAAAGTAATTCCAAATATTCCAGTCCACTTATAGTTGTTCCTAAGAAAATGGACAACTCAGGTAAAAAAAGTTCAGAATTGTGGTTGATTACAGGAAATTGAATGCTGTTACCGTTGACGACAAGTTTCCACTACCTAACATTGATTCAATTCTGGATAAGTTAGGTAAGGCTCAATATTTTACAACGTTGGATCTTGCTAAGGGATACCATCAGGTGCTAATTAAAGAACAAGACCGAAAAAAAACAGCTTTTGTCACCCCTCACGGTTTATATGAGTTCATCAGAATGCCATTCGGTTTGAAGAATGCCCCAGCGACATTCCAAAGACTCATGAATGATATTCTGAGAGATTACATAAATAAAACTTGTGTAGTATACCTTGACGATATACTAATTTTTAGTACCACATTAAAGGAGCATATTAAATCATTAACCGATATATTCAATGTATTGAAATCAAAACAATTAAAAATCCAAATCGACAAGTGTAATTTTATGAAGAAAGAGACAGAATTCTTAGGACACATCCTAACAAACGAGGGTTTAAAACCAAATCCTGAAAAAATAGCGGTAATCCAAAAGTTAAAGCTACCCACAACACAAAAAGAAATAAAAAGTTTCCTTGGTATCACAGGATACTACAGGAAATTTATTAAAAACTATGCTAAAATAGCACAGCCTATCACCAAATACTTAAAGAAAAATAGCAAAATTAACATAAACGACCCTAATTATATTGAAGCCTTTGAAAAGCTTAAAATTCTTATAACCAGTCATCCAATTTTAAAATATCCTAATTTTCAAAACAAATTTTGTCTAACAACAGACGCTTCTAACTATGCAATAGGAGCAGTCTTATCTCAGGAGGGACACCCTGTATGCTTCGCGTCGAGAACCCTGAATAATCACGAAAAGAACTATTCAGCCACGGACAAAGAATTTCTTGCAATTATGTGGTCTGTAAACTACTTTAGACCATATCTTTATGGAAATAGATTTAAAATTTGTACAGATCACCAACCGATTAAATTTTTGCATGCCAAATATAAAGGTAAGGATCTTTCCCCCAGACATCAAAGATGGCTCTTAAAGCTAGGAGAATACCAATTCGAAATTGAATATTTAAAAGGAAAAGAAAACAGAGTAGCTGATTTTCTGAGTAGAATTAAACCCAACGAGGACGTTACTCATAATAAGGAAGAAGAAGAACAATCCCATAGTACAGACAATTTTTCACTTGAATGTAATGAAAATGACTCAATATCCGATTTTGTATTTAATATGGAAAACAATAATTCAGATGAGACGATTCATTCAGCAGACAAAGAACTCATGGATCACATACCAATCAAAGAAGAAATAGTGAACAAATACAAAACTCAAATAATTCTAACTAACAACAAAACCCAAGAAATTGAAACCATCCATGGAAACGAATAATATACATAGCACAATATGACTTTGATAGATTAACCGATATCTTTAAACAAATTATAACGAAAGGAAAAATAGGTATTTTTTCAGAATTACCAGATCAACAATATAACGTAGTTCAGGAAAAGTTAAGAGAAATGTTTTCAGACGATAGCCAAATTAAATTTGTTAAATGTTCTTTTAGAGCGCAGGATATCAAAACAGAAGCAGAAATAGTAAAACAAATATCACTCTATCATGTGAAGGAAAGTTTACATTCAGGAATTCAAGAAACTTACAGTGCTATTAAACACAAAATTTATTACCCTAAATTACAAGAAATAATTCAAATAGTTATAAACCAATGTGAGATATGCCAACAAGTTAAATACGATAGAAAACCAATAAAAACAAAATTTCAATTAACTGAAACAGCAACAGATCTTAATCAAATAATTCATTTAGATACGTTTGTCATAATGAAGTGTAGTTTTCTAACAATTATCGACAAGTTTTCGAAATTTGGATTAGCGTACTATCTTTCAGACAGGAACCATATTACAATAGTAGAGGAATTAGAGAATCACTTCGCTAAAGTAGGGAAACCTAAAAAGGTTATAGCTGATAATGAATTCAAATCAATCCACATCAAAGAATTCTTACAAGAGGAAGATGTAGAAATACATTTTACCAAACCAAATAGCCACACCGGGAATTCTGATATAGAACGATTTCATAACACCATATTAGAAAAATGTAGAATTTTAAAATTAAATAAACAAAACATATCAATTAAAAGATTAATAACAAAGGCCATACGAAACTATAATGAGAGAATACATTCCACAATTAAAACAACTCCCAGCGAAGTTCAATTTAAGAGAATAGATTTTGAAAAGGTAAGACAAAACTTAAGGTCAACAAAAGAAAAGAATATTAAAAAGGCCAACGAAAATCGCGAAGATTACATTGAAGAGAGATCCACAGGATTTATAAAAAACTATAAGGCAGTTAGGCATAAACATCAACCTAAATTTAAGCGTAGTAAATTAGCAAACGTTCATACCACTAATATTAAACGTCAACCTAAATTTTCAGCTCTTCACGATGACATTGTTACTCCTACTAATAACGCCAACTAACGGACTCTTACGTATATACGACATAAAGGAACAAACAGGATTTACTCAAATTAAACTTAATGACGTAGACATAGTCGTTAAGACAGACATTATCATTCACATGATCAAACCACAAGACATAATAAATTTATTAAATGGCATAGCATTAAATATAGACAGCCTTGACGTACAACACAAAGAACTACTTAAAACAGAACTCATACATTTAACAAATATAGTAAAAACAATTATTCCGAGAGATAATAGAAAGAGAAGAGGTTTAATTAACATTGTAGGAAAAGCATCAAAGTGGCTTTTCGGTACACTAGACGAAGAAGATAGAATAGACATTGAAAACCACCTTAGAAATATAGAAATCAATAACCATAATTCAATTAGTAATTTAAACCAGCAAATTGTAATAAATGATAGTTTTAACAGAACATTTAGACAGCTTAAAGATATTATTAAGAAAGACAGGGAAATAATTTTGCGACAATTAAATAATGTATCCAGTCGAACAATTGAACAGAATTTCTTTTTTGATCAGCTTTTTAAAGTACAACTATTAAAAGAAAAAATAGAGCACATACAAGATAACGTAGCATCAGCAAGACAGGAAATAATTCATCCTAACATCTTAACAGATGAGGAGATACAAAAATATAATATAGATTTGAATAAGATGAAAAATATTAAATTAGGTATTACTAAATATAGGAATGATACTCTTATATTTGCAATAAAGATCCCAAAAGAATTTAAACAGATTCCACTAAAAATAATAGTACCGATTACAAACAAAAATGGAAAAGAAATCGATTGTTCTAAAGAAAAAGTAGTTGAATATAATAAAGTCAATTATAAGTATGAAGAATTTAAATATCTTAATGAATTAAGCATAAGTAAACACTGTATTTTTCAAGAAAATTGTAAATTAATTAGAAACAACCAAACTGAAATCATATTAATAGATGAAGAAACCATTTTAATAAAGAATGCAAATAATTTAAACATAAGTGAAAATTGCGACAACAGAGATTTAAATGTAACTGGAAACGTGTTAATACATTTTAATAATTGTAAAATAGAAATTTTAGACCATTATTTGTCAAACATAAAAGAGAGTTTCCAAGAGCGATTTTATTATCCAATGTACAAAAATTTTACAAATTTTACTGATAAAATAACTTTAGATGAAATTATATTTGAAAATGAAAATAATCTGAATAAAATAAAAGAATTACAATACCATAAGAATGTTTCATATACACTTAATTTTAGCTTTGTCATCATTTTAATTGTTTTAGTAACCATAGTTCTTATATCTTTCAAAATACAGCAATCTGTTAATGTCAAAGTAAAAAAACAAAATTCAGGAGAATTTTAAAGTAAAGGACGGAGAAGTTATGTATAAGTCAGCATATTTGAACTCAAGTATACAAAATATTTTGAAAGATATTGGAACCAGTAGATATTAAGTTACAGAAATGTTCCCAGACTTTTTCCGCTGATCACATGCATTTGCATACCTGTGAGAATGCAGAAAAAGCTGAGTAAACAATTGATAGAGTATAAGTAGACGTAAGAGAGCATTCTGAAGGTTGTTCGTTATTAACCTTGCTAGTAAAACGTGTAAAAAAACTCATAAGTGAAATAAAGTTTTTCTTTCATAAATGAAATAAAGTTTTTTTTATCGATATAAATAAAAGATTATTTATTTCCCGCGCCCTGACAACAGTAAAAGGGTATCTAACCCCTTAGGCGCGCGTAAATTATAAAAAAAAAAAATCTCTTCTTCTGTTAAACTTGAGTTTATTTCAATTAAAATAACACTTCCCAACAGGTCCCTGTACGTTATGTGTTGCTACATTTTTCCAGCTCAACATATTGATACCTACATCCTTGCTATTAAAGCAATTGACCGACTGATTGACCTAATTGATTCCATCGACGATATCCTTATATTAGATGACTTTAATCTGCCCCTACTAAAGTGGATTCCATCGGACGATCACTTATTTCTTACCGCGTCAAACGCCAGTTCATCCAAGGAATATCTTTTCATTGATAGCATAACTGACTTAAGCCTGTGCGAAGTAAGTGGCGTCCCTAATTCTATCGATAGGCAACTAGACCTTATTTTCACTAGTGATCCCATTAACTCCACAGTAACGTTGTCCCCCTTTATCCTATCAACTGTCGACAACTTTCACCCCGCTCTTCTTCTCACATTTTTCCATAACTCTCCATCCCAGCCCACTTCTTCAACTTCCATAAAGCTAAATTTCGCAAAATCAATACCTATCTTAGCAAATGTTCGCTTTATTTTACCAACCTATCCTTATCTGATGCTGTCTCCATTTTCTACAGAGAAATATTTAATTCCATTTCTCTCTGCGTCCCCTTTTCATGACATAAAACATCATCTATTTCCCCTCCATGGTACAACTGAAGACTTCGCTCTTAACGAAACAGAAGAAACAAATTATGGGCAGTTTTTCTTCGCACCAATTCTTATTATGACTACTCTAACTATCTTGGAACTTACCTGCAATTCACCCAGCTCTGTAACTGCCTCTACCAGCGCTTTCTCGACACAGCGCAGACCAACCTTATCAACTATCCTAAGACATTTTATCAATTCGTCAACTACAAAAGAAAATCAGACGGTTATCCCCCCCTCTCTCGTTCGATAATATATCATCGACCGACCCACATATTATTGCCAACTATTTTGCAAACATTTTTAAACAGTCATTTCCAGACAACCTCTTTGTACCCGATTCCATCTATTTCAAGAACCTTCCTAATTTCTCAATTGGCCCCTCTATATCTCAACCTTTTGATCCCACACTTATCGAAGAAAATTACAAAATCTCAATGATGAATTTGTATTCGGTCCAGGTGGGCTCCCAGCAATATTTCTCAAAAAGTGTGCCTCCAATCTTTCGCACCCACTTTCCTCCCTATTTCAACTGTCCCTCACACAACGGGGATTCCCCCAAGTTTGGAAGACCTCTTTAATAACCCCGGTTCACAAAAAGGGATCAAAGAATGAAGTAACCAACTACCGTCCCATTGCTAAGCAATAAGCATACCTAAAATGTTTGAAAGTTTTTTATATGAAGTTCTAATCTTTCAGTGCAAGTCACTTATTTCTCCCAGTCAGCACGGATTTCTAAAAGGTAGATCAACTACTACAAACTTAGTTGAATTCGTAACCTTTGCGCTTTCAGACCTAGAAAATGGCAACGAATTTGACGTTATTGCTACAGATTTCGTTGAGGCCTTCGATAAAATATCACATCAACTGATCCTTTTCAAATTGTCCTTCCTTGGTTTTGACCGCATATTGTTAAAATGGATATCTTCTTATCTGGAGAACCGTTTTTAGCCACTTCTGGTGTCCCACAAGGCAGCCATCTAGGTCCCCTCTTTTTTATTTTAACTATAAACGATCTTGAGAAGATTATCAAACATTGATCCGTATTCATTTACGCCGATGACACTAAGTTCTCCAAAACTATTTCTTCACCCCTAGATTCTATTCTCCTTCAAGAAGACCTCGATAGGTTTTCTACTTTGTGTCTAAAACTTGCTTTGAGATTAATGTCTCTAAATGCCATGTCTATGACTTTGTCTCGTAAGTCCAATCAATCCCCCTCTCGACCTTATTTTCTGCATGACTAACCTGTACCCCAGGTTCAATCCCTTCGCGACCTTGGAATTTTATACCATAGAGAGTTAAACTTCCGTTCGCATATTGATAAGATAATCCTTAAAGTCAACTCATCGCTCGGTTTTATCAAACGTTGGTCTAAAGAATTGTTCAACCCTTATGTGACAAGGTCACTTTACATTACCTTTGTCCGGCCCCTCCTTGAATATGCCAGCCAAGTGTGTTCCCCCTTTCAGCAAATTCCGAATCGAAAACATTCAACGTCGTTTTCTTCGATTTGCTCTTCGTGGACTACCCTGGAGTGACCCATTTATCTTACCTCCCTATCTCGACCGCCTCAAACACCCTCGAAAAATGCAGAGACGTAGCTGACATTCTCTTCATTCGTCGACTGCTCTCCTGTTCTGCGCACTGCGCTTCCCATTACAATTCTATTTCCTTCAACACTAACCCTAGTAATTTACGCTGTACTCGTCTCTTTTATATCCTAACTCACCGCACCTCTTACGGCTCTAACGAACCAATCTCCCGCATGCTCCGTAAGGTCAACTCAAACCTCGCCCTTTTTGAATTTAAGCTGAGCTCTTCTTGTCTTAAATTTGATCTCCTCCACCATTCCCTTACTTCCTAACCCTTAACTCTTGTTAGTTTTTAAATCCTAGTTTTTAAGTTACTTTAAGCTTGCAATAACCGAAATAAATGGGGCGTTAGCCTCCGCTAAATTCAAATTCAATTAATGGAGGAAACATAACGATCAATTAAAATTCCTCAAGAGGCTATTAAGTCTGCTCCAATTGGCTTCCTCGTATTTCCATACGCTTCTTTTAGGAATCTTTCCTCTAACTGTGTGGTCGGTATATGATAAATTAGCTAGGCTAGTCCGACGAGCCTGGAGGGGATAGCATATTTACCTTGTATTTGTCAGGATGAAAAGTTAAAAACAAGTTCAGGGTATTGGCGGTATGACTATCAACGTCTAGTATTCGTGTGGGCTCATCTACAAGCTGGGTTAAATTATTTTCCGCAGCAAAGGTTTCAACACACCGTCCTTCGGGTGTTGTCTGTCAAGAATGTGGAAGCCACTCAGAATTGTGTATATTGAAATCGCCCGTAATGACGATTTCAGTATGAGGATATAGGGATACAATTCTTTGTATGGAGTCAGAATTGCTGTTAAGTTTGGGGCTTCTGTAAATAAAGAAAGAGTGGATAATTTGCTTTCGGAGATGGAATTTTAAACAGAACTAAAATAATAATGGTACTAGTTCGTACCCAGGTAGCTTCAGATCAGAGAGATGTAACAGGTGTGGGTGGGGACCTACCTGTGTTTCACTAAGTGCCAAAACAGCTGGTCTTTGCCCGCGAATATTGCCTATATCCACTCTAAATTCATGAGTTGCGCGTGCATTTTGCATAAATTTAAGCAGCTTCCGTAATATTTGTGTGTAACGATGATTGGAGATTTTTTCTTGCTTTTAATCCTTGTGCGATAAATATCTGATATATGATTATCTGATTTTACCAATCGAGTTTATAATGCCAGTTAGGTTCTCGCTTTGCTTTGGTGAAATATTTTTAATTTCTATGCAGATTCTAAGTTGTTGTTGTTCTAGGCTGTTAATTTTTTCTTGCATGTTGGATAATTGTTCGTCTTTTTCTTTATGAGAATCTTTGTGTTTCTAGATTTCGTTATAAAACTTTTGTGAGATGAAGTTACAAATATGCCTTTGATTTCTGTTTTCATTTCTTTAATTCAGCAATGATTGTGCTTAAGTCTGATGTAGAAGTATTGTAAAGAAAATTCGCTGTTTTTTTAATTTTTTGTGAACTAAAGGGTCCGCCATCTAACGTTTTTTTTTCAACTAGTGCTTATTTCGTGAATGGTAACACTCTGTTCAATTACAATTCACAATTTAATCTCTGATCTCAACCACTTTTACTTTTCTTTACCTTTTAGTTAAACCGCTTAATCACTACTCGTAATTCACTCTTCAAAACCCAATTTGGAACTAACTTCCATGTCTTGAGGGATGTTGATATTTATTCTCCGTTGACATCTTTCGAGAATACTTTGTACCATCCAGCATCCCACACAAATTTCCATTTTGCTAGAAAATTCCATTCCATTCTCCATTTGCTAATGGTTCAGTCTTCTGAACCTGATTAGCCGGAAGATTTCGATTTGATGTCATTCCTAGTATTCATGCGGTTGCTCGCTAGCTTCAACTTTTCTCGGGTGTTTTCATGCAATTTACGAACTCTGCTGCGCAAGGCCTCAACGTAGTCGTTCACCTCCTTGTACTCCGTAGGTGGGGATCCGACTTTTGTTTCACTTGGCAACCGAACTGTTTGACCAAATAACATCTCGGATGGTGTGTGTCCCGTTGAACTATGCTGGCAGTTACCGATGATATTAGACAGATGTTCATTCAGCGTCCTATTGTTTCGCTGGATTCCATCACATTGAGGGTAGGGTGTAGTGGTGTTGTCCTTGTATTCCTGATTCCCAGATATTGGCACATTTCCTGGAAGGCTTTTGATTCAAAGTTAGTTTCGCCCTTGATCAGAATATAACTCCATTGGGATCCATTGGACTTCAAACACCTCTGGTCCATTATTGAAGTAATCCATGACCTCGTATGTGTATCGGTTGCCGTTAAATATTTCGGGAAACGGGTCAGCGATGTTGACGGCTACTCGTTCGAATGGTGCTCCCACATTGTATAGTTGCATTCGTCCTTGTGGCTTTACTCTTGGGCCCTTGGTAGCCGCACACCTTATACATATTTTGTCCAATTCTCTACATTTTATTTTGCGCTTAGCCAATAAAAACGTTTCTTTATTCCCAAATGGCCTCCATCCGCACTTTCCCATTTTCTCTTCAGCCCAATTTGCCTTCAGAGTTTGGCTCCGGTGCGATATCTCCTGCCACCTTAAGCTTTCCTCTGGTTCCTTTCAGGCCAGGTTCGATGTAATTATCTACTTGTTGGGAGGAACGGATTTCGTTTGTACTTCAACCCTCTTGGTTTTGAAGTGTAATGTCAAGTGAATAGACGTGTTTTTAATTTGCTCCTGATCCAAAGGGAAAAATTAGCCGCCTTTTTATTACTGAAGTTAAAAATCATAATACTTATTTTGTTACTCAGTGTTTTACTTTTGCTCACAAAACTATTTTTTATCTCTGCTGCTGATCATCAAATAAACGCACTATGTCAATCACACGCGGACAAGCTCACAAAGATAAATCTGCTGTGGCCTCTACATCTACATTTACGCCAGACAAATCGCCAGCAAATTTACATCCACAGAAGTCCCATTCACAACCTAAACTTCTCGACAAAAAATCGTCCCTGTCAGAACAACTTCAAGAACTAGAGGATAGCTTAGTGCTAAAATTTAAATTGTTGCTTTCGGAGTTTGAATGCAATGTTAACAAGAAAATCAGCGACGCCATTGCCTCTCTTAATGAAAAAGTGCAGCAATTTGAGAGCGACATATCAGAGCTACGGGATGACAATCGGAGATTAAAAGAGGAATTAGCGGACCTCCAACGTAAAGAACGGCTTCGTGACGTGATTGTCCGCGGCATACCACGTAATCCAAACGAAAATCCCATTGATTTGTTAAAAAATATTGCTGCAAGTCTAAATCACCAAATTTCACCACATTTTGACGCTTTTCGACTAAAAACCAAGTCCACCGATGATCCGCTGCTCATCAGGCTCTCTTCGCATACCGAGCAAAGTGCATTTCTTGGTGTATTTCGGGCAAAGAGAGGTTTAACGCTTGCAGAACTTATAAACAGTTCTAAGACGTCGACTGATGTCAACAACAACACAATGGCTGCCTGTGCAAACGACTGGGACAATGAGGAAAAATGCTTTGCCCTAACAATGGCCTTGCACGGTCCTGCAGCAGAATTGTTGCAAACAGTAGACATCGAAAAGCATAAAGATTATGTGACTTTAGTGCAGGCTATCGAGAAACGCATTGGGGACAGCCACATGCAGGAGGTCTACAAGGTCCAATTGCAAAGCCGAACGCAGCAACGAGGAGAAACACTTCAGCAGCTCCAAGCAGACGTGAGTAGACTGGCACATCTGTCATACCCCACCGCAGGCCAGGAAATTATCGACGAAATGGCAAAAGATGCATTTATCAGGGGAATTGCAGATTCGAAGCTACAGTCAGCAGTAAGGATGGCCGGGAAAAGAACCCTTGCTGAAGCACTTGCCTTCGCTCTGGCGATGGAAGCAGCCAATCAGGCTTCCAGGGGAACACATTTCGTCAGGGAAGTAGCATCTGTCGAATGCTCCTGCACAAGAATTAGTGCCGAGGAACGAGATACTCGACGGGATAGACGAATAATGCGCTGCTGGAATTGCAATAAAATAGGACACCTTCAAAGGCAGTGTAAAGAACCGGTGCGACGAAAAGACTGCCCTCACTGTGGTGACAAGCAAATAGAGGAAGAAACCCGCAGAAACAGCTATCAAGAAGCCGGTCAACCTTCCCGAAATCATCAGTCGGGAAATGCTTAAGCACCAACTTCGCGGGGCAGAAGTTGGTAGCAGGAGTCGACGGCCCCAGGACCATCACCCAAGTCTCGCTGGCAAAACGATGCAGCGAAAGCCTTCTAGTAGAAGTAGTCAGTGGAAAAGAAAAATGGATGGCAACAATAGACACCGGTGCCACGGCCTCAATCATCAGGAGGAATCTTGTGCAGAAGTCTTGGCTGCATAACACTAGCAGTTGCAGCTTGCGAACAGCTACAGGAGCAACGATTAAGGTATATGGTGAAGTCCGCATAAAAATCCAACTGGCCGGAATAACATTCACTCACGCGTTTCTGGTAGCTGACATATGTGACGAGTGCATCATTGGTACAGACTTCATGAGAGAACATGGACTTGTAGTCGACTTGGGGGCACAAACCCTGAAATACGGAAACATGGAGATACCAATGATATACGGAAACGCCAATACCACAGTCTCAAATGTCGTTATCTGCAGCAACCAGAGTCTAGAGCCTTCGTCAGAAGCAATTTTGTGGGCAGAAGTGGAAGGTGGTCCTGGTAGCCACCGATTCTATTTGATGGAGCCAGAAAAGAAAAGAGACTTCATGGTGGGAAAGACCTTAGTGGAGCCAAAGAACAACATGGTCCCTGTAAGGATTCTAAATCCAAAGACATTCAGTGTAAAGGTGAAAAAGGGGGAGATAGTGGGAAAATGTGTACCTGTTGAGGCTATATCGACTACAACGGGAAAAAAGGGTGCAAAACCGGTCACAACAGTTCAGAGCATAAAAATCAAGAACAAAATTCTCAGCCTCTGTAATCTGGACGAAGATCAGCGAATCCTGGCAGAAAAACTAATCGGTGAGTACGCTGATATATTTGCTACACAAGACGGAGAATATGGACGTACGCATATTGTTCAACACCACATTGACACCGGAGACGCTCGACCAATCCGTCAACCTGCAAGGCGTCTTCCATTGGCAAAGCAAACAGAAGTTGCCGAAATGATGTCGAAGATGAAAGCTGAGGGAGTGATTGAAGAATCGCAAAGTCCGTGGGCATCTCCAGTGGTCCTCGTGAAGAAGAAAGATGGCAGCACGAGATTTTGTGTAGACAACCGACGTCTGAATGATGTCACTAAAAAGGACAGCTACCCACTTCCGAGAATCGATGACACTTTGGATATGCTTTCTGGAGCGAAATGGTTTTCAACACTTGACTTGAAGAGCGGTTACTGGCAGGTAGAGATAAATCGTACGGACCGTGAGAAAACTGCCTTCACTACAGGAAGCGGTCTTTGGCAGTTTGCAGTGATGCTGTTTGGACTGTGCAACGTTCCGGCCAACTTCGAGCGAATAATGGAACGAACATTGCAAGGACTCACCTGGAAAACCTGCCTAGTATATTTGGACGACGTTATCGTCATAGGTAAGACGTACGAGGAGCACCGCGAAAATCTAAAAGAAGTGTTTGAGAGGCTACGAAGTGCTCATTTAAAGCTCAACCCGGAAAAGTGCGCCTTGTTTCGTCCGGAAGTAAAATATCTGGGTCACATTATATCAGCGGAAGGAGTAAGAACGGATCCTGACAAAATCGAAGCCGTGAAAAGTTGGCCTTCTCCAAAAGATAAACACCAACTGAGAAGCTTCTTGGGCCTCACCACGTATTACAGAAGGTTCGTAAAGGATTTTGCTGGCATTGCAAAGAGCCTGCATCAACTTACAGAAAAAGGCCGACAGTTCAGGTGGTCTGGAGAATGCGAAAAAGCATTTCAAGAACTGAAGCGACAGCTGTGCAAAGCCCCCATCTTGGGTTACCCCACGCCCGGAAAAATGTTCATCGTGGACGCAGACGCTAGCAATGTTGGGGTCGGAGCTGTGGTTTCCCAGGTTCATGATGGTCAAGAGAAAGTGGTCGCATATTACAGCAAAGTACTCTCCAGACCTGAACGGAACTACTGTGTAACCCGGCGCGAGCTTCTGGCTTTAATTCTGGCTACGAAGCATTCCCATAAGTACCTCTATGGACAAAAGTTCATTCTCCGGACAGACCACGCAGCTCTGAAATGGCTACTCCAATTTAAGAACCCTGAAGGCCAAGTTGCAAGATGGATCGAGCAGTTGCAGGGCTACGACTTTGAAGTGCAACACGGCAAGGGAACACTCCACTCAAATGCTGATGCTCTCTCTCGTCGACCGTGCGGAGTAAAATGCGAACACTGCAATCGTAAAGAAGCAAAAGAACAGGCAACTATCCAAATGATCAGGACTGAGCCAATAGAGGGTTGGAGTATAGACGAAATCCGTTCCTCCCAACAGGCAGACAATGACATCGAACCAATATTGGCCTGGAAGGAACACGAGGAAAGACCAAGCTAACAGCAGATATCAGATCGGAGCCAAACTCTGAAGGCATACTGGGCACAGTGGGACTCGCTTTTTGTGCAAGATGGATTGCTGAAGAGAAAATGGGAAAGTGCAGATGGGACAACATCTCGTATGCAGCTAATTGTGCCACGGTCCAGAGTCAACCAAGTGCTCCATGAAATACATGACGGAATCTCAGGAGGCCATTTGGGAATAAACAAGACGTTGGAAAAGGTAAGGGAACGTTTCTATTGGCTAAGCGCTAAACAAGATGTCGAGAATTGGTGCAAAAAGTGCATAAGGTGTGCAGCTACCAAGGGTCCAAAAGTAAAGCCACATGGACAAATGCAACAATACAATGTCGGAGCAGCTTTCGAACGAATAGCCATCGACATCGCTGGGCCGTTTCCTGAAACCTTTAATGGAAACCGATATACTCTCGTAGTCATGGATTACTTCAGTAAGTGGCCGGAAGTGTTTGCCATCCCAAATCAAGAGGCTAAGACCGTAGCCGAACAGATAGTCAACAACTGGGTGAGCAGATTTGGGGTCCCAATGGAGCTGCACTCTGATCAAGGGCGAAACTTTGAATCAAAAGTCTTCCAGGAAATATGCCAATATTTGGGAATAAGAAAGACAAGGACAACGCCACTACACCCTCAATCTGATGGAATGGTCGAGCGATTCAATCGGAGCATCTATCTAAGGTTGTCAGCAACTGCCAGCGGGAGTGGGATCGACACATACCCCTCTTCTTAATGGCCTACCGAAACGCGGTCCATAGCTCAACAGGGCACACACCATCCGAGATCTTATTTGGTCAAACAATTCGGTTGCCAAGTGAAGCAAAATTCGGATCCCCACCGACGGAGCCCAAAGAGGTGAACGAGTACGTGAATGACTTACGCAGCAGGATTCGTAAATTGCATGAAGACACCAGAGAAAAGATGAAGCTAGCAAGCAGCCGCATGAAAACTAGGTACGATATCAAGGCGAAATCTTCCGGTTTCAACGAAGGAGATCTCGTTTGGCTGTATAATTCTCAGCGTAAGAAAGGCAAATCACCAAAATTGCAACAGGACTGGGAAGGTCCATACAAGGTGATAACACGCATTAATGACGTTGTCTACCGGATCCAGCGTGGGGATCGAGGAAAATTGAAAGTGGTCCATTTGGATAGAATGTGTCATTTCAACGGGATGCTGAATGACGAAGTTGTTCGGGACGAACAATTGTAGGGAGGGAGCAATGTGATAACCACTTAAATGTGAGCAGCGACATCTAGCAGAAAATGTCGAAGACCAGAAGATTTCGATATTGGAATAACAAAGTCTTGACTGGAGAGTGGAATCGAATTTTCTAGCAAATTGGAAATTGTATGGGACGCTGGATGGCGAGGATTGTTCTCGAAGTATGTCATTCGAGTATAAATACCAGCATCCCAAAGGTATGCAAATCAGTTCTAAAGTGAAATTTGAAGTGTTAATTAGGAGAAGTAATTAAGTGGTTTAAGTAAAAGATAAGAAAAGTATAAGTGGTTGAGAAATTGGATTGTACTGAGAGAAAGAATTAAATAGTGAATTGTAACTGTACTGAATAAAGGGATTTGTATTGAAAAGAATAAGTTCTATTATTTGTACCCACACAAACATTTTACAATATGTACTTTTAATCAATATACTGCTTATCAACAAGCTCAAGCAACATACTTCAACATCGAAATCTTCTGGTCTTCGAGTATCAACATTTTCTGCTAGATGTCGCTGCTCACATTTAAGTGGTTATCACATTGCTCCCTCCCTACAGTTGTTCGTCCCGAACAACTTCGTCATTCAGCATCCCGTTGAAATGACACATTCTATCCAAATGGACCACTTTCAATTTTCCTCGATCCCCACGCTGGATCCGGTAGACAACGTCATTAATGCGGGTTATCACCTTGTATGGACCTTCCCAGTCCTGTTGCAATTTTGGTGATTTGCCTTTCTTACGCTGAGGATTATACAGCCAAACCAGATCTCCTTCGTTGAAACCGGAAGATTTCGCCTTGATATCGTACCTAGTTTTCATGCGGCTGCTTGCTAGCTTCATCTTTTCTCTGGTGTCTTCATGCAATTTACGAATCCTGCTGCGTAAGTCATTCACGTACTCGTTCACCTCTTTGAGCTCCGTCGGTGGGGATCCGAATTTTGCTTCACTTGGCAACCGAATTGTTTGACCAAATAAGATCTCGGATGGTGTGTGCCCTGTTGAGCTATGGACCGCGTTTCGGTAGGCCATTAAGAAGAGGGGTATGTGTCGATCCCAATCCCTCTGGCAGTTGCTGACAACCTTAGATAGATGCTCATTCAAGGTCCGATTGAATCGCTCGACCATTCCATCAGATTGCGGGTGTAGTGGCGTTGTCCTTGTCTTTCTTATTCCCAAATATTGGCATATTTCCTGGAAGACTTTTGATTCAAAGTTTCGCCCTTGATCAGAGTGCAGCTCCATTGGGACCCCAAATCTGCTCACCCAGTTGTTGACTATCTGTTCGGCTACGGTCTTAGCCTCTTGATTTGGGATGGCAAACACTTCCGGCCACTTACTGAAGTAATCCATGACTACGAGAGTATATCGGTTTCCATTAAAGGTTTCAGGAAACGGCCCAGCGATGTCGATGGCTATTCGTTCGAAAGGTGCTCCGACATTGTATTGTTGCATTTGTCCATGTGGCTTTACATTTGGACCCTTGGTAGCTGCACACCTTATGCACTTTTTGCACTAATTCTCGACATCTTGTTTAGCGCTTAGCCAATAGAAACGTTCCCTTACCTTTTCCAACGTCTTGTTTATTCCCAAATGGCCTCCTGAGATTCCGTCATGTATTTCATGGAGCACTTGGTTGACTCTGGACCGTGGCACAATTAGCTGCATACGAGATGTTGTCCCATCTGTACTTTCCCATTTTCTCTTCAGCAATCCATCTTGCACAAAAAGCGAGTCCCACTGTGCCCAGTATGCCTTCAGAGTTTGGCTCCGATCTGATATCTGCTGCCAGCTTGGTCTTTCCTCGTGTTCCTTCCAGGCCAATATTGGTTCGATGTCATTGTCTGCCTGTTGGGAGGAACGGATTTCGTCTATACTCCAACCCTCTATTGGCTCAGTCCTGATCATTTGGATAGTTGCCTGTTCTTTTGCTTCTTTACGATTTCAGTGTTCGCATTTTACTCCGCACGGTCGACGAGAGAGAGCATCAGCATTTGAGTGGAGTGTTCCCTTGCCGTGTTGCACTTCAAAGTCGTAGCCCTGCAACTGCTCGATCCATCTTGCAACTTGGCCTTCAGGGTTCTTAAATTGGTGTAGCCATTTCAGAGCTGCGTGGTCTGTCCGGAGAATGAACTTTTGTCCATAGAGGTACTTATGGAAATGCTTCGTAGCCAGAATTAAAGCCAGAAGCTCGCGCCGGGTTGCACAGTAGTTCCGTTCAGGTCTGGAGAGTACTTTGCTGTAATATGCGACCACTTTCTCTTTACCGTCATGAACTTGAGAGATCACAGCTCCGACCCCAACATTGCTAGCGTCTGCGTCCACGATGAACATTTTTCCGGGCGTCGGGTAACCCAAGATGGGGGCATTGCACAGCTGTCGCTTCAGTTCTTGAAATGCTTTTTCGCATTCTCCAGACCACCTGAACTGTTGGCCTTTTTCTGTAAGTTGATGCAGGCTCTTTGCAATGCCAGCAAAATCCTTTACGAACCTTCTGTAATACGTGGCGAGTCCCAAGAAGCTTCTCAGTTGGTGTTTATCTTTTGGAGAAGGCCAACTTTCACGGCTTCGATTTTGTCAGGATCCGTTCTTACTCCTTCCGCTGATATAATGTGACCCAGATATTTTACTTCCGGACGAAACAAGGCGCACTTTTCCGGCTTGAGCTTTAAATGAGCACTTCGTAGCCTCTCAAACACTTCTTTTAGATTTTCGCGGTGCTCCTCGTACGTCTTACCTATGACGATAACGTCGTCCAAATATACTAGGCAGGTTTTCCAGGTGAGTCCTTGCAATGTTCGTTCCATTAGTCGCTCGAAGGTGGCCGGAGCGTTGCACAGTCCAAACGGCATCACTGCAAACTGCCAAAGACCGCTTCCTGTAGTGAAGGCAGTTTTCTCACGGTCCGTACGATTTATCTCTACCTGCCAGTAACCGCCCTTCAAGTCAAGTGTTGAAAACCATTTCGCTCCAGAAAGCATATCCAAAGTGTCATTGATTCTCGGAAGTGGGTAGCTGTCCTTTTTAGTGACATCATTGAGACGTCGGTAGTCTACACAAAATCTCGTGCTGCCATCTTTCTTCTTCACCAGCTCCACTGGAGATGCCCACGGACTTTGCGATTCTTCAATCACTCCCTCAGCTTTCATCTTCGACATCATTTCGGCAACTTCTGTTTGCTTTGCCAATGGAAGACGCCTTGCAGGTTGACGGATTGGTCGAGCGTCTCCGGTGTCAATGTGATGTTGAACAATATGCGTACGTCCATATTATCCGTCTTGTGTAGCAAATATATCAGCGTACTCACCGATTAGTTTTTCTGCCAGGATTCGCTGATCTTCGTCCAGATTACAAAGGCTGAGAATTTTGTTCTTGATTTTTATGCTCTGAACTGTTGTGACCGGTTTTGCACCCTTTTTTCCGTTGTGGTCGATATAGCCTCAACAGGTACGCATTTTCCCACTATCTCCCCCTTTTTCACCTTTACACTGAATGTCTTTGGATTTAGAATCCTTACAGGGACCATGTTGTTCTTTGGCTCCACTAAGGTCTTTCCCACCATGAAGTCTCTTTTCTTTTCTGGCTCCATCAAATAGAATCGGTGGCTACCAGGACCACCTTCCACTTTTGCCCACAAAATTGCTTCTGACGAAGGCTCTAGACTCTGATTGCTGCAGATGACGACATTTGAGACTATGGTATTGGCGTTTCCGTATATCATTGGTATCTCCATGTTTCCGTATTTCAGGGTTTGTGCCCCCAAGTCGACTACAAGTCCATGTTCTCTCATGAAGTCTGTACCAATGATGCACTCGTCACATATGTCAGCTACCAGAAACGCGTGAGTGAATGTTATTCCGGTCAGTTGGATTTTTATGCGGACTTCACCATATACCGTAATCGTTGCTCCTGTAGCTGTTCGCAAGCTGCAGCTGCTAGTGTTATGCAGCCAAGACTTCTGCACAAGATTCCTCCTGATGATTGAGGCCGTGGCACCGGTGTCTATTGTTGCCATCCATTTTTCTTTTCCACTGACTACTTCTACTAGAAGGCTTTCGCTGCGTCGTTTTGCCAGCGAGACTTGGATGATGGTCCTGGGGCCGTCGACTCCTGCTACCAACTTCTGCCCCGCGAAGTTGGTGCTTAAGCATTTCCCGACTGATGGCTTCGGGAAGGTTGACTGGCTTCTTGATAGCTGTTTCTGCGGGTTTCTTCCTCTATTTGCTTGTCACCACAGTGAGGGCAGTCTTTTCGTCGCACCGGTTCTTTACACTGCCTTTGAAAGTGTCCTATTTTATTGCAATTCCAGCAGCGCATTATTCGTCTATCCCGTCGAGTATCTCGTTCCTCGGCACTGATTTTTGTGCAGGAACATTCGGCAGATGCTACTTCCCTGACGAAATGTGTTCCCCTGGAAGCCTGATTGGCTGCTTCCATCGCCAGAGCGAAGGCAAGTGATTCAGCAAGGGTTCTTTTCCCGGCCATCCTTACTGCTGACTGTAGCTTCGAATCTGCAATTCCCCTGATAAATGCATCTTTTGCCATTTCGTCGATAATTTCCTGGCCGGCGGTGGGGTATGACAGATGTGCAAGTCTGCTCACGTCCGCTTGGAGCTGCTGCAGTGTTTCTCCTCTTTGCTGCGTTCGGCTTTGTAATTGGACCTTGTAGACCTCCTGCATGTGGCTATCCCCAAACCGTTTCTCTATAGCCTGTACTAAAGTCACATAATCTTTATGCTTTTCGATGTCTACTGTTTGCAACAATTCTGCTGCAGGACCGTGCAAGGCCATTGTTAGGGCAAAGCACTTTTCCTCATTGTCCCAGTCGTTTGCACAGGCAGCCATTTCAAACTGCTTCTTATAAGTAGACCATGAGGTCTGGCCATCGAATGAGGGAGGCTTCAAATCTTTTCTCCTTGGACCGCTTAAAGAACATTCTCGCAGTTTCTGTTTTCGCACTGTGTCGAGCTCTTTTGCCAGTTGCTGAACTTTGCTGTCCATTTCTTCGAATTTTTCGCCAACATTCTTCTCTATTGTATCAAATTTGTCATCAACGTTCTTCTCTATTCTATCAAATTTGTCATCAACGTTCTTCTCTATTCTTTCAAATTTGTCATCGATTTCTTCGAATTTTTGCTGGAGAGTGTTATTTTGTTCTTCCAGTTTTTGTTCTAGACTATTCTTTTGTTCATCCAACTTTTGTTCGAGACTATTCTTTTGTTCATCCAGCTTTTGCTTGAGACTATTCTTTTGTTCTTCCAGATTATTCTTTTGTTCATCCATTTTCTGTTGAAGACCGTCCATTTTTTGTTCGAGGCTATTCTTTTGTTCTTCCAGATTTTTCTTTTGTTCGTCCATTTTTTTGTTTTGTTCGTCCATTTTTTTGTTTTGTTCGTCCATTTTTAACAAGAGGAGTTGCATCATCGCAGCCATGTCATTGCCGGTACTTGCCTGTTCATCCTCGTCAACATCAAAGGAATATGCATCAGGATCATGTCCCTCGTTGTTCAAAGCCTCCTGAAGTCGGAGCACCAGGTCACTTTTTCCTCCACTGGCGCTGAGGCTTCTCTTGTTCAACTCGGATTTGAGTTGGACGAGGGTCAACTGCAATAGTTTTCGACCCATTCTAGCTTTTTCAAATAGTCAGAAAACACTTTTTTTTTTTTTTTTTTTTTTTTTTTTTTTACACACAATAAGTCCTATCCCACTTCTGACACCAATGTAATCTGTTTGTGTGGGTACAAATAATAGAACTTATTCTTTTCAATACAAATCCCTTTATTCAGTACAGTTGCAATTCACTATTTAATTCTTTCTCTCAGTACAATTCAATTCCTCAACCACTTATACTTTTCTTATCTTTTACTTAAACCACTTAATCACTTCTTCTAATTAACACTTCAAATTCAACTTTGGAACTGATTTGCATACCTTTGGGATGCTGGTATTTATACTCGAATGACATACTTCGAGAACAATCCTCGCCACCCAGCGTCCCATACAATTTCCAATTTGCTAGAAAATTCGATTCTACTCTCCAGTCGAGACTTTGCTAATCCAGTATCGAAACCTTCTAGTCTTCGAGTTTCGACATTTTCTGCTAGATGTCGCTGCTCACATTTGAGTGGTTATCACAATATATTTAGTTAATATGTAGTAAGGAGAACTAATTCCGTCGTTGTAATGCAAATGTTGAATCTGCAAAGAAAAAGGCATTAAATGTATAGTTTTAGTTTAGTTTTAAATGCATTTTATTTTTTTAACACTAACTCTTACATTCTAACAAAAAATGCTTAAATGCTAGCTTACAATTACTTAACAATCTTATACTAACTTACTGGCCCCACACAGGCACTCTAAGCTACTCTGAATACTTATATCTATGGCTTTCGACTGCAGTTACATTTTATTTATAAATACTTATTTTCTATACTAATGTACACTATACTAAAATGTACACTTTTTATTCACATTTATTTGATCAGCACACGATGGTTCCACCCTGGGAACGCTTTTGCAGGAACTATTGAATCTGCAAATAAAAAGAAGTAAAATAAATTAATTTAAAATTAAAATGTTTTTAGTTACTCACAAGAAAATGTAAACAAACTTTTCCAACTGCTTTTGCCACATCCAATCCAAGGCAAAGCTGTTCGTGGCAGCAGTATTCTGTGGAAAATGATTTCTTCTTGCCCCAAATGTGTAGATTTTTCTTCTTATATTAAAGAAAATTATTGTCCAACATAAAATTTTTTTGCAACTTACATGAAATTAGATTTGTAAACATGAGAAATGTCAAAATCGAAATTCACTGCGTCATTTTTATATGGGTGACGTCACTCATAAAACTTTTCGTAGTTTGACATTGTTGACAATTCTCACATATTCATTGTCAGGTTCATACGGTAGGGGCGATCAGTAGAAAACCGGTTTTGATTTTTCAATATCTGGAAAGTTTGATATCTAGGTATAGTTAGTCTATGGGCAGCGTCCCATAGGTAGAGAAATTAATGGAAGACGGGTTTTGGTTTTCCAATATCTGGAAAGTTTACCATCTATCTTAGTTTATTTATGCTTATTGCTTTTCGTTCATGTATTCATTTATGGTTTCGGCTTCAAAGTTGTTTGCGCGGTAAATTACCCATCCCGTAAATGTTATAAAATTAACGTTGGTTATGATTAATCGACGGCGAAGAGCTAGTTCTGTCGCAAGTAGACAAGACGAAGATGTAATGGATGACTCGACGCCAGAGCAATCTCCAGTACTGATTGGAAGAAAACGAAAGCGACTTGATCCTGTAAGTATTACACTATAAAAATCGTGCCGACGTCAGTCAATTCCAACTAGCTAAAAATAAATAATACCGCTAATATTCTGTAAAAAGAATTGAAACTTAAATTTTGGAGATAGAAGAATAATTATAGATAAGTATTTCCAAATGTATGTACATAGGTCCAAGTCAATCATTTATAAATAACCAAGTGCAATCAACCCGCCAAAATTCTCAAACCTTTACGTAGAAACAGGATATAATAGAGTTTATTTAGCAAATTATTGCTATTATACAAATATAACGAGAATATGTGCCTACTGCACACATATATACATATATAGGTACAGGGTGTCCCCTAATTCTTCAACGATAATTTGGGAAATGATTCCTGGGCATATTCTAAGAAAAAAATTGTTCTCAGTAAGGGTCTATCTCGAATGTTGACATCATTTATCAAGGATTTAAGAAAAGGCTTACTTTGGTGTACACTGACCCATATTAACGGAAATTGCTCAGTTAGTACTAATGTTAGGATCTTCGTGTAGGATTTTATTTTTAGAAGAAATACTAGCCTTTGTGACAGCGTTTAAATAAAATTGGTATCCTCTTTGAGTCTTTAGATGTCCAGTTTCTAAGCCTGTTAAATTTTCATTGCCCATGCTAATTTTTGAATATAATGCCACTTTTCTCCAGAAAATGTCTAATTAACATAACTTTTTACAAATTTTTTCTTATGAAAGTAACAATAATAAAAAAAAATAATCAATAAGTATGCAGAAAACCAACAGATTTTATGATACTTGGAAAAACCTGCAGCAGGTAAAATTTATAAAAAGGGTTTTTTGCTTTAAGTTCCAAGGGCTATGAACAACATTTTTTATTGATGCTAACTGCTGCCTCACTTTTGTTGACGTTTTGAGAATACGCTCCTTTACTATGAAGTCGTCGGTTAGGATAAAGTTGAACTTCCATTGCACAGCCCATAAACGTAAATACACCCAAGTAAGCCTTTTCTTAAATCCTCGATAAATGCTGTCAACGTTGGAGATAGACCCTTATTGTAGAACGATTTTTTCATAGAATATACCCAGGAATCATTTCCCAAATTATTGAGGAATTAGGGGACACCCATTATAATATATAATATGTTCGCAATGAATAATTTTAATGTAACCAAATAAATGGATTACCGTCTTAGAAACAATCAAAAATTAACTTTTACAAAATTTACTACTTCATTTTTAAATTGATTTATATTTAATTCAGTTTTGACGTTATTCGATCGTATTCACTCCTGGATTCCACTATAAAAAAAAAAAAAACATATTTTGTCTTCTTCTCTTTCTACTGTAGATCTTGTTGATAATTTTTTATTACAGTACTTAGGAGCAATGTTGTTTTTTATTTGAAATATAAATAAAAGCGCACTCATTATTATACGTGGCTTAATAGTCAACCACTTCAAAGCTTGTAACATGTAGCTTATAGGCATATACCTATTACAACCCAGAATATTCCCATTTTATATTTTTTCAGAATATCCAACATGTCAATACTCGAAATTAGGTCATATTATAGTGTTGTATATCTTAATTGCTAATGAAATACTAAGATTCTTTCTAATTCTCCACAAGAAATCGATTTTTTTTAGCAATTTTCTTTTCTACATATTGAAAGTGCTAAGGTTGTTGTCCAACATTACTCCTAAGTACTTTATCTCCAGTACTCGAGTACTCGAATTCATTAATATTATTTATTTCTGCATATTTTTGTAGAATCACTTTAAGTTCTATCTACATTTAGCTTAAGTTTACTTATATTAAGATAATTTTTTACATTATTAATATGTATCTCCAACAATGGAACTGTTATCTATGGAACTGTTTAAATCACTATAGCAATCCATCATCGGCAAGAGCAAAACTGCTCATTACATAGTATTATATGATTTGCTTCTAAGAAATGTTCCAGCTGCATTTTAATACACTTTTCCATTATCTTCTCATGCAAGGGAAGCATATTGACTGGACGCAGGTGTTCACATTTATATGAATTTGCAACCTTTTGTTGCAGGGAAAACCCCTCTTATTTTTAAAAGAGCTGAACCTTCGTAATTAAAGCTATCATTTAGCATGTATCTGTTCATAAGATTGAAGTAATTCTTATTCATTATATTTAAAAGTTCATCTAATGTGTCCAACGTTCTAAATTTAAAACAGTTTTCACTAGAAATCACATAGTCAATAAAACGTATGCATGCAATATCGTCGTGGTGGTGTAGTGGTACTAGCAATCGCTTCTCACTCGGAGGGTCCAGGTTCGAATCCTGCCCATGACAAGTCAGTTTTTCATTTGTGTAATTGGAACTCAGAGAGAAAAATTCTGCGTGTGAAGGCATAAACAGTGACACGTAGATTTGGCTGTTGTAGAGTTTCAACCACAAAAAACTAGTGCGAATTATAATTTCGAATCACTCTGAGTGAAGAAAAAACTCTCCGTCCTTAATACACCTGAGTTTCAAACCACTACAAAAAAAATGTTTCCTTTCTCTCCTTCTACCTTTCCGCCCGCGCCCTGGCAGCAGTAAAAGGGTATCTAACCCCTTAGGCGCGCGTAAATTTAAAAAAAAATTATTTATTTAACACTATTAATAAAAAAAAAATACATTTAGCTTTTTCGCAATGAATTTATCACCATGAACATCGCACTTCGTCTAGATTTGTGCTAATAATGTCCAGAAGTTTTAAAGCACGGAACGAAGATGGCAGAAGATCAACGAACAAAATGGGAAATAGACAAGGTGTTGCGGATAATGTGTCAAAGATTTTAAGGGTACTCGTAGTTTCCTTGACTTATTTTTAGAAACAATCGTATGGGTGTGGGGGAGGGGGGTCGAGATATAGAGGTTTTAAGCAAACCCTTACGCTGCCGTTTCGATCCTTATTGCAAATAACATTCAAATTTATATATGGTTTTCCAATAAGAACTTGACAATTTTTTTTTAAATAAAACGCAAAACATTTGAGATATTTCAAAAATTTATTATCGGCTTGAAGTACAATCAAAACATTTTTGAATGGAACTCGACTTCGTTCATATGGACTAATGACTTAACGTAGCTCCACAGAAAATAGTCAAGCGGCGTTAAATCGCACGAACGAGGCGGCCAATCGACTGGCCCATGTCTTGAGATAACACGCTCACCATACTTACTCTTCAATAAATCGATTGTAGCGTGTGCTGTGTGGCTTGTGGCACGATTCTGTTGAAACCACATGTCGTCCAAGTCCATATCTTCCAATTCAGGCCAAAAATAATCGGCGATCATGCCGCAATAACGCTGACCATTCACAGTAGCGTGACGATCGTTATCGTCGACGAATAAATATGGCCCAATAACGCCACCGGCATACAAACCGCACCAGACAGTTATTTTTTGTGGATGAAGTGGTGATTCATGAAGCACATGTGGATTTTCACCCGACCAATAATGCATATTTTGCTTATTGACGAACCCATTGAGCCAAAAATGAGCTCGTCACTGAAGATGATTTTGCGATGGCAATCATCATCTTGGCGCATCTTCTCCAGAACCCAATCGGAGAACGTACGTCGCTTCAAATGGTCCATCGGCTTCAATTCTTGAGTCAGCTTGATCTTGCATGGGTTTAAACCAAGATCCTTACGCAAAATACGCCATAATGTGGTTTGAGCGATGCCCAATTCTTGAGAACGCCGTGGAATTGACTGATTTGGATCGTTTGCTACGGACGCCTGAACGGCTGCGATATTTTCGACACTTCGACCAACCTGTTGTCTCACTGACACGGCAACATCACACAACGAATATGTAGACTCAAATTTTTGCACTAAACTTGTTATTGCCTGTCTACTAGGGCGAGAATTACGACCGAAAATTTAAGTTAACGCTCTTAAAATTGCAGCCACCGACTCCGAATTTCGGTAGAAAATTTTTATAATTTGCAGACGTTGCTCGTTCGTTCGTACTTTACCATGATGAAAATGTTAAGTTTATTGAATAAATTGATAGTGACAGTTTGATGATTAGCGTTCACAAATTAAATTCAAAGCTGTCAAGTCCCTACCACACATGTAGGTAATAAACATAATATTATGTAAGATAAGATAATAATGCGTCAAAAGTTATTGAAGTTCTAAAGTGATTTTTTTTTATAACTTACAATTTTGACTGTCATTTTGTTCGAAAAAATATTTTATTACTCCCACTTTTTGCAACTTTGAAACGTCTACATAGTACGTGCAAAAAATCAGGCCACATCTTTTACGATATTTGCAGTACTCGTCGAAATCTATATCGGGCCAGAATTATCTATCTGAGTTAGGCTAGGTTTCCACTTGTCGTTTTAAAGTTGACAGATGACGTATTTTTACGTCAATTAGAAAATTGGCAAGTGGAAATAACGAAAAACTGCTTGTCATTGAATTGACTAACTGCGCTTGTTAATAGCTTTGTTCAGTGAGGCTGTTTCGAATTCAAAGTCCAAATTTCCTGTTCAGTGAGAACAATTTCTGTCCGAATCTGTTCTGTTCTATGTTCAGTGAGGCTGTTCCAATCTGTTCGGAACAGAAAATGTTGCACCTACTTTCGAAGTAGAACACAATTGTGAAAAATGTCAAAATCAGCTGTGCTGTACTTTTCTGTTCTCATTTGATTTGACGTTTTTCATAAATCTGTGCTGTTCTGTTCTAGTTTTTCTAATCAGCTAATGGCTGACAAAGAATTCACATGACAAGTGGAAATAGCAGAGTTGTCAAACAAAATATCACTTTGTCTTCAATTGACAGTGAAAATTAATTGGCATAATTTTCAATTGTTTGCCAATCAAAAGAAACGTTTTCATGGACATGGTAAGAAAATTTGTCTTTTCTCTAACCGGAAAAATTTAATTTGTGTATATACCCACATAATTCCCATTTGTAAAATAGAAAAATGAATATTCCATGGAGATGCAAAAAAAAATTGTTAGAAAGGCATCTGTTGAATGGAGCATGGAGTCCTCTGTTGCTCTCATCCATCAAGTAGAGCAATTTGAGAACATTTGGGACTCTAACTCCAAATTCTATAAAAACAGGGACACGCATAATAATTCATGGAAATCAATTTCTGAAACCCTTAGCATTCCAAAAATGAAGTTATGTTGAGGTGGAATGTGCTTCGTTGCAACTACCAAGTAAAAAAAAACTTATTTTTTCCAATGTTACATTTATTATTAAACCAAATTATTTCTCCACATATACGAGTAGATTAATTTAAAAAAAAAAAAAAACAATGAAACGAAAAGCGGCCAGGCTGGTATTAAATCCAAGCGACTGAATCCACTATTTGCTGAGATGAAGATAAAAATGATTCAAAGCTTCACGAGTGAAATGCGGTATGTTTTTATTTTATTTTTTTAATGCATTTGTGTTGGTTGTGTGCCACGCATCACGGCTCTATACTGCCATTCCAGTTCTCCTTCTGGCAATGAAAAATAATTTTTAAAAATTTTTCGAACTTCGATTCCATTTTCACTGTTGCGAGTGCCACGATTTTGTAATATGATTTTGCTCGCGAAGAACAGCGCGCCAATTACCTTGCGATATTTCACCATCGCGACCTTCGATTTCTCGATCGATTTCTATTGCCGCCACTTTATTTCGTGTTACCAAAAAATTATGTAACACCATTGTATATGAATCTAATAGTGCTATCATCAAGCGAATTTTTTTTTATATCTTTCTCCCGATGCCTAGAGGGCGACGAGTGAAATCTCAGTAAATATGGAACATTTTTTCACTCTCTTATTCTCTCTGAGAATGTTGCGAAAACTCATATAATGAGTGGAAACAATGAAGTAAACCAGTTTTGACTTGAGTTTAAACTCGATTTTTTTTAAATCGATTGAGAGCTACTGCGGAAGGAAAATACATTTTTGCTAATCGCTAAAACACATACAAAATCTCTCACTTGTTCGGCAGAACGTGGGACATTGGTGGTTGTTTAAGAGAGAAACAGGATACTTGTCATATAATACGGTGTCCGTCTGTCTATCATATAAGTGGAGATGTAACGAATAGTGATTTGAATAATTTTTATAATTTCTCAAAATAACGGTCTTGTCTGCAAGAGCAAATATTTTATTATTTTATGCGTAATTTCTGTCCGTGTCCGTTCAAGGGAATGTCCGTCGAAGGGAAATCGTAAACTATGCAACTTAGGTATATGGAGCAATTCCCGTTCAAAAAAGTATGTCCCTCTAAGGGAGGTGTCCGCCTAAGGGTGGTGTCCGCAGTTTGAGATTTCACTGTACATACATACGTATATGTAGTAAATGATTGGATGGCTCTGTAAGTGTTTATTGTACACAATATGTAGATATATTCATTCGGATGTGAAAGTACACATATTAAACTTAATATTCTTTTCCACGTCACCCAAAGAGGTAGAATATCAGACGCGTTTTTTTATGAGGTCTAGTCCCCATTCTTTAGTAAATACTAAAGAAGTAAAATTGAACACATGTACAAACATAATATGTATGTCATAAATAATATGGTATATTGAAATGGGCCTTTTTATACCTTCATAGCCTTTTTGCATTTCTTCTGTGGATTTATCAACATGATAATGCGCAAATACATACAACCCGGATTGGTAAAACGTACATAGAGAGGCAAAATGCTATTAAGCTGGCCGCCCTACTCACCAGATTTGAATATTTGGAGCAGAAATGTGACTCAACACACTATTAAAACAGTTTTTTTTTTCAAATCCAATTACCATTGGTCCTTATTGGTCTTTTTAATTTAAAATTTAACTATACCAATTAAAATAAATTTACATATAGAGAGTCTGTGCTCATCATTTGAACAATTCCAGCTTTCGGAAGTTCTCAATTTGAGTGTAGTCTTCAATAATTTTTCGATTAAGCCAATGTCTCATTTCTGTAAATTGGCTTTCAACATTTTTTACATAAGTTTCGAATTCCACAGAAGGAACAGTTCCTTTTTCAAATTCGGAAGTGGAAGCGTAGGTGTCATATGCTTTTAATTTTATTAATATAGTTTGTTCTCTATATTGGTCAGTTTTGTCTATCATGAACAGAGTGCAATATTCGCAATTAAGTTTTTTTTTGTAACTTAAAAGCTGCAAATCCGCCATAAAATGTTAGTGCCGCTTCTTGCAGCTTCTCTGAACATCTTTTGGATATAAATTGGTTCGTTTTGTTTGCTTCACCATCCAAATAGCCATCGCCGTTTACGTCGTATTCGATATTGGTGGTAATAGCGATTCTTATTAAATGATCTTCTACGGGAGCTTCAGTATGGAAATCTGCACTTTCATCATACTCTAGTTCGTCACAATCTCCATCCGCCAACAAAGATTCAGCCCCGGCATCTTCGTAACCTGCGTTTTCTAAAGCGTTCAGATTTTGAAAAATGATTACGCACAAATCTGTAGGCTGAAGAGTTTCGTTCGTATGATCCCCTGTTTGATCTAGCCATTGAAAAAAGATTCTTACCGATCTTAAATTAAATCCAGTGTTCAACATATGAGGGTATAACGATTGTGACTTAAAAAAAAACTTCAGGCGCAAGTCTTGCTCGAGATTTCCCCAATGTGCTTTGCCTTTATGAAACAGCTGCATATGGACAAATGTCTTTACGTCATTTTGCTTGTCTTGCAATTGCAAATCTACATGTTTCTCCAAATTGTATTCCCTGTCAACTTTAAGCTGTTTAGGAGTATCAAAAATATATCTGGGTATTGAATGTACAGTCCCCACGCCTGGTAGACGGTTGATACGGAGTTCGGGAGAAGGAAATTGGGAAGGAGAAACGTCCAAGTTGCTATTTAAGGGTGGTAAGGAGAAATCTTTTATACCATATATGTTAAAGGGTTAATAACTCTATTAACAGAAACTGGGCGTGAACAACTCGCAATAGCTTCACTACCACTTTGAATAACAGGTGTGTTATCGCTTGTAATGACATTTGGGGGCTTGGTTCGTGGTACATTGTTCATAATTCTATAGTAGGAATTATGGGCATATGTATCACAACAACTGCAAACAGATCCCGATGATATTGGAACTACAGCTTTAGATAAACATTTTCGGAGCGATTCTATCTTTACGCCTTTGCTGTAAAAATGCATTTTGCAAATAAAAACAATTTTATTTGATGAATTACATTCGGCATGTTTAAGCCAAATGTTTCTTCTATGGTTATTAGGAAGCTTAAAAATGACAATGATAATGGTCGCTTTAAATTTTTACAATTTATATACGAACAATTAGTCATTTTGAGAGTAATAAGTAGGTACGCAAAGAAGGTAAACAAAAATATAAATTTCTTCAACAGAAATATACTTAAATAAATAAATCAAAAAGCAGAGAAAGAATTTGTTCTGATTCTGATAAGAACATTCATTTAGAACGACAACAAATAGGTACTGCACTGGCAATGGCTTACTACGATACGTGATATCAGAATCAGAAACCGTAGGAAACGCATATAAAAATACAGCGTATGTATGTACATATGTACGCATGGGTACAAGTCGTGCTTTAACTCAAATGTAAAGTAAGCAAAAAAAAACTACGAGTGCAAATATCCGCCCAAGAGCAATAACAACCCTCAATCAACATTCGCCGCAGCACTGAATTGTGAATTGTGTTGTGATGTGATAAGTCCGCTTTCACACGTCGCAAGTGTGTAATTCGCATGTTCTGGTTATTTTCTTTTGAACTGTCATTCAGTGATGCGCGCAACTCTACATGAAGACTTTCCCCTTCTTTGGGTTTGCATGATATTTGACAGTTCTCTTTCATTTCATCTTTGGCGCTCAGTCATTCATAATTGAAAATGAGCCCCCTTGTTAATTCTTTGGTCCATTTCGGTTCATCCGCCGTACTGAAATGTTGTGCTCGTAACACAGCGAAAGGAATAATGAAGCAAATGCGAAAAAGAAAGAAGAAGGAGAAAAAGAAATGTCAAAAACTTGCAATGAAATTGCTACCCACATGCAGTGGGAATTTGGTTAGTCCGCTTTCATACGTCGCAAGTTTCGAAAGATTCAAATGAGTGCAAAAGAGAGAAATAATGAAACAAAAAATACCCAACTATTATACCATTATATTATACCAAAGAATTAACAAGGGGGCTCATTTTCAATTATGAAAGACTGAGCGCCAAAGATGAAATGAAAGAGAACTGTCAAATAACATGCAAACTCAAAGAAGGGGAAAGTCTTCATGTAGAGTTGCGCGCATCACTGAATGACAATTCAAAAGAAAATAACCAGTACATGCGCATTACACACTTGCAACGTGTGAAAGCGGACTTAATTGGGTATTTTTTGTTTCATTATCCCTCTCTTTTGCACTCATTTGAATCTTTCGAAACTTGCGACATGTAAAAGCGGACTAAGTGGTAAACGAATGATTCACACATAGATTCACTCAGGTTTTATGAAAATAACTCAGTCAACAGAGCTACTTGAAAACATGATGATGAACGGGGTAGGAACGTAGTGTAATGGCATGTAATATCGGAGTGGAAATCTGTTGTTTTCTTTTGAGTTGACTTACATTTATTTGAGTGAAGAGAATAAATATTTTGCCTCGCTCACGGCGTTAGTTGTTTCTCGCGGCACTAGAGGAGCAACCATCGATTTCTTTAAGTGATAGTACTATTAATTTCATATACAATGGTAACACACAAATGGCAATAATCATTTTTATGGCTCTACCTACGGACATATCGATATTTCGTCGAAGAATTCGGAAGCGAGCGGCTGCAATTCCAAACACGTTTTCAATAATTCTTCGAGCTCGTGATAATCTATAGTTAAATACGCGATTAGGTACTCGTATGAAAGGAGTAGTTCACAATAATAAATCGACCCGAATTTCAAGAACAAAATTATAAGTATAATAATAATAGATAATAATAATGAAATATAAGTTTAAATTTTCCACATAATATACACATACATTTTAAAGATGTTTTTTTCAATAGGAATCAAAATGCTTTGCTTAAAACCTCTTTATCTCAGAGGGGATGCATTTCCGATCCCCCGCACCCAAATGGTATTTTTCTCAAAATATGTCAAAGAATCTCCTTAAAGTCTTCGGCGCAATATTCAGAGCACCCTGTATGATTGATTGAAATTTAAGTTAAAAAAGTTTTATTCCACTCTAAAAAAAAATTAAATTACTTTCTTGCCAACCCAATAATAAATTGTAATATTATTTCTATTATATTTATTCATTTGTTTGTTATTCCTTTTTTTTTTATTAGATTTAATCAGATTTGGTTTGATTCTACCTTCATTTTATCTACTTTTAGTGTTATTAACTTGGTTTAATTTATTTATTTAAGTAGGTGCTTCAGTAATGTCCTGTCTATAAATAACAATTATTATTTACGACAAGATAGAGACTGAAAAATTTAACTTTATTGGAAGTATTTAATCGAAATTATATCCATCGGAAGGTGTTTTTTTTTACGGGTTGGTACAATCATATGCATGAGCTATGATCCCCCCACCTTTTTGTTACTTTCACCTGTAAGTCTGGCTGGGAAGCCGAAATGAGTGCCACCTATGAGTCACGCCAGGAGCTTGCTAATAAAGAGAATTTGTAGTATTCTCCAATGATGTTTGATATTTCATATCCTATTAAAATGTAGAAGTGAATTGGAGAGAGGTTACAGGAAATACGCCAAAAGCTTCAATTGATGATCTAACTTGTATATATATTTTTTAAACATATATAGACTTTAATTTGTTTTGGAACATTAGCTCTTGGTTTGTGTCTAATAACTTTTTTTCAGTCTTCTTTTGATTAAAGAAATGTATGGAAGATTATAAGATTTGTAATTAGTCTTGCTAACCGTGGTTTTAGTTTTTAAAACCGTTAGCCTGGTGTTTCAGTGAATTTCCTTTTATGAAGCATCCAGTTCTTGTGCTATTAAAGAAAAAGTTTATTAAGAAGATAAAGTCAGGTCTGAGATATTTTATATTAAAGAAATTATAGGTTGTAAAGTATTTGTGGTTCAAGCATGTCTGCTATTCCTTGAATAACCTAGATAATTCCTCGATTTTTTCACATTTTCGTTGAGTATATGCTGTGTTAATAGATTTCAAATAGCACCGCAAAAATTTCTAAGTCATCTATTTTTAAGAAAAAAATAATTGTATTCTCTTTGGTATTTTGGTCAAAATCTAATGGCCGCGATTTGGCATGAAGACGCATCATCCGACAAAAATTCAAATCGATAGCACATTCGTTCGCGAGCTATCAGCCAAAAAAGTATACACATATGGACATACGCACACATATAAAGGGTCCGCCATCTAACGTTTTTTTTTCAACTAGTGTTTATTTCGTGAATGTTAACACTTAGCTCATGTCTGATTTGACAGATAATTAGTTTTATCCTTCCGCTGAACGAATATGGTTGTGTATACGCTTTAACAACGCTGAGAAATATTGCGACATTACTTTGAAAATCATGGTAATGTTGCAGAATGTGTGCGAAAATTGCGTACAGATTTTGGAAGAAGAGAAGCACCGTCAGCTCCGTATGTTCGTTATCTTGTGAAAAAAATGAAAGAAACTGGCATCCTCATCGATAAACCAAAGCGTGAAAAGCCAAAAACAGTGCGTACACCCGAGAATATTGCTGCTGTGGCAGAAAGTGTGCGTGAAGCGCCATCAGCATCAATTCACCGTCGTTCTCAACAATTGAACATTTCGGAGACATCATTGAGACGAATTTTGCATAAAGACCTTGGTATGACGCCATACAAAGTCCAATTGGTTCAGGAGTTGAAGCCAACTGACCATCCAATTCGCTTCGCTAAGTGGGCCTGCGATCGACTTAGAGAAGATGCCGATTTTGCCAAAAAAACCGATCTTTTCAGATGAAGCTCATTTTGATCTTGGCGGGTATGTAAACAAGTAAAATAGTCGCATTTGGGGCACAGAAAACCCGCACGCATACATTGAAAAGCCGATACACCCAAAACGAGTCACTGTTTGGTGCGGATTTTGGTTCAGAGGCATAATTGGGCCATTTTCCTTCGAAAATGAGCAAGGAGTGGCCGTTACAGTCAATGGCGATCGTTATCGGGCCATGTTGAACGAATTTTTGTCCACAAAAATTGAAGAGGAGGATATTGGCAACATTTGGTTTTAACAGGACGGCGCTACGTGCCACACAGCCGAAGCTACACTCGATGTTTTGCGCCCTGTTTTTGAAGATCGCATTATCAGCCGCAGAGCTGATGTCGTTTGGCCACCTCGGAGCAGCGATTTGACACCGTTGGACTATTATTTGTGGGGTGCCGTAAAAGATAAGTGTTACGCCGACAAGCCAGAGACAATTGACGCTTTAAAGGACAATATTCGTGAAGCCATTGGTGAAATACAGCTGCACACAATCGATAATGTGCTTAAAAATTGGACCGATCGTGTAGGCTACTGCATGGCCAGCCGATGCAGCCATTTGAATGAAATTATTTTCCATTATTAACCGGAAGGATAAAACTAATTATCTGTCAAATCAGACATGAACTAAGTGTTACCATTCACGAAATAAGCACTAGTTGAAAAAAAAAACGTTAGATGGCGGACCCTTTACATAATTAAAGATAACACCAAATTTTTGATTTGCGTGGTGAATGCAAGAAGTTTCCTATTAGTATGTTAAACAATTTTCTTTTCGGTCAAGATGTGGGCGGGTGGGCACAAATGGTAGTGTATTGGCTTTCAAGTCGGAGGGCTCGGCGTTCGATTCCCAACCGGACCCGAAATAGCATACATTCCCTTTTTTCGATCGATCAAGTGAGATGAGGGTTTGCCTAGAATACAACAGAAAATGAAATTACACTGACAATTTGACCTCCTCATGAACATTTTTCTTTCTCTATCTATTTTCAAAAAAAAATCAACACCTGCTTAAGCATTTTAAATGTAAGTTTACCCACCATGGGTGTTAAACTCTTCATGAAAGAAAAATCTTATGAACATGACTTAATTGTTTCGTATTAAGGTTAAGAAAATTATGAGCCTATTAACAAATGACAAAATATTTGAGGAAGTAAGATGCTTCATTTATACTGTGGAATAGCAAAAACTGGCCTTAAACATATTCATATACATATGTACTGATATACATATGTAGCGTATAAATCGTATTTCTAAAGACCTTGCAATAAAACAAATGCAGTAAAGGATTTCCCAAACCATTATATAGTGAAACTCACACTGGCTATCGTTAATATAGAGGGCATCCACGGATGATGTCGCCTTTATCGTAAACGCAAAAGAAGTAAGTCTAGACAATCATTGGATAATTCCCTATAATCCCGTTCTTTTAGGAACGTTAAACGCACATATATATAAATGTAGAACATTCCAATTCGGTGAAATATGTAAGATATGTTTTTAGATGTGTAAATGAAGTGTCAGACCAGTCTACTTTTACCCCCAAAAATGAGAAACGCGAGGTAGAAATTTACGAAAATAAAGTTTGAAAAATTCTCAGATTCTCATTCCTCAGAGTTTTCTCACACAATATCTTCCAAATGACGGCCTCGGCTCTGCTTGCAGACCCTCATCCTTTTCTCAAAATGTTTAATCACTCTTTTAGTCGGGGCTCTATCTTGGCGATGACGGCTTCAATGTTCGCTTTCAGCGTTGGAATTGTTTGCGAATGGTTGGCCTAGTCCTTGCTTTTCACATAGCTCCAAAGACAGAAGTCTAACAGTGTTAAGTCGATCTTGGCGTCCAATTCTTGTCTCCGAAACGTGAGGTAACGCGGCCAGAAAACTTTATGCGTAATAACTCAACTCTTTCGCGACTTATATGGCACCTAGCACTATTCTGTTGAAAGTGGAGGTTGTCGGTATCCATATCCTCGAGCTTCGGTAACAAAAAATTGATTACCATGTCTCGGCTTGTAATGGCTCATGTCTATATTGTGCACACACGTCTCGGAAGGCACATGATTATGTGCAAATTTGGCATTATTTTTTCGCATCATTGAACCTGAATTTTCGTAATAAAATTCAACGATTTGGATTTTTTTTTTACCGTAGGTGACAGTATCAGCTGTAAAATAATAGACATTTTAAATCTTACAAATCTTGTTGAAACAGCCTTTAGATCAACCTCAACACAAGACTGTCATGTTTCATAGGTGGTACTTAAAGGAACCCGACCTGGCGACATTAAAGCCTGTCTATAGTATAGTATATCTGAAATGCGTTGTATCTGCTACTAAATTTTTAAACATTGTAATGAAAAAAGGAAACGGTGATCCATCAACAGATGATATGAACAGATCCCAAACGAGTTGTGCGTATTAGTGACTAAAGCCCAGAAATTGATAGATCAACTGGTCCTCAACGAACAAGCCTCTCCAATTATTCCAGTCTTTAGCTAACTGCCTCCAATTGCGCACTCTAAGTCGGCTGAGGTTTCTTTCTACTTGTGAAGGTGAAGTCTTCCTCTACTGCGTTGTCCCTCCGGATTAGATTCGAAGACTTTGCGATCTCAGGCACTGGTGAGCAGTCGATGTCGCTGTATAGCTCGTACCGTTCGTCGTTGAATATTCTCCTCCAAAGCCCTTCAACGCAAACTGGACCGAATATTTTTATATATATATATTGTAAAATGTTTGTGTGGGTACAAATGATAGAACTTATTCTTTTCAATAGAAATCGCTTTATTCAGTACAGTTACAATTCACTATTTAATTGTTTCTCTCAGTACAATCCAATTTCTCAACCGCTTATACTTTTCTTATCTTTTACTTAAACCACTTAATCACTTCTCCTAATTAACACTTCAAATTTCACTTTAGAACTGATTTGCATACCTTTGGGATGCTGGTATTTATACTCAAATAACATACTTCGAGAACAATCCTCGCCATCCAGCGTCCCATACAATTTCCAATTTGCTAGAAAGTTCGATTCTCCAGTCGAGACTTTGTTATTCCAGTATCGAAATCTTCTGGTATTCTAGTATCAACATTTTCTGCTAGATGTCGCTGCTCACATTTAAGTGGTTATCACAATATATATATATATATTTTTTTTTATTTGGCTGCTCAAGGGATTTAATACCCTTAAAATGCTTGCATAGAGCGCGCGCGAAGGAAAATTAGGGAAGAAAAACAGAGAGGTACCGATGAGCGTTGATATTGTAAAATGTTTGTGTGGGTACAAATGATAGAACTTATTCTTTTCAATACAAATCCCTTTATTCAGTACAGTTACAATTCACTTTTTAATTCTTTCTCCCAGTACAATTCAATTTCTCAACCACTTATACTTTTCTTATCTTTTACTTAAACCACTTAATCACTTCTCCTAATTAACACTTCAAATTACACTTTAGAACTGATTTGCATACCTTTGGGATGCTGGTATTTATACTCGAATGACATACTTCGAGAACAATCCACGTCATCCAGGGTTCCATACAATTTCCAATTTGCTAGAAAATTCGATTCTACTCTCCTCGACTGACTTTGCTAATCCAGTATCGAAACCTTCTAGTCTTCGAGTTTCGACATTTTCTGCTAGATGTCGCTGCTCACATTTGAGTGGTTATCACATTGCTCCCTCCCTACAGTTGTTCGTCCCGAACAACTTCGTCATTCAGCATCCCGTTGAAATGACACATTCTATCCAAATGGACCACTTTAAATTTTCCTCGATCCCCACGCTGGATCCGGTAGACAACGTCATTAATGCGGGTTATCACCTTGTATGGACCTTCCCAGTCCTGTTGCAATTTTGGTGATTTGCCTTTCTTACGCTGAGGATTATACAGGCAAACCAGATCTCCTTCGTTGAAACCGGAAGATTTCGCCTTGATATCGTACCTAGTTTTCATGCGGCTGCTTGCTAGCTTCATCTTTTCTCTGGTGTCTTCATGCAATTTACGAATCCTGCTGCGTAAGTCATTCACGTACTCGTTCACCTCTTTGGGCTCCGTCGGTGGGGATCCGAATTTTGCTTCACTTGGCAACCGAATCGTTTGACCAAATAAGATCTCGGATGGTGTGTGCCCTGTTGAGCTATGGACCGCGTTTCGGTAGGCCATTAAGAAGAGGGGTATGTGTCGATCCCAATCCCGCTGGCAGTTGCTGACAACCTTAGATAGATGCTCATTCAAGGTCCGATTGAATCGCTCGACCATTCCATCAGATTGAGGGTGTAGTGGCGTTGTCCTTGTCTTTCTTATTCCCAAATATTGGCATATTTCCTGGAAGACTTTTGATTCAAAGTTTCGCCCTTGATCAGAGTGCAGCTCCATTGGGACCCCAAATCTGCTCACCCAGTTGTTGACTATCTGTTCGGCTACGGTCTTAGCCTCTTGATTTGGGATGGCAAACACTTCCGGCCACTTACTGAAGTAATCCATGACTACGAGAGTATATCGGTTTCCATTAAAGGTTTCGGGAAACGGCCCAGCGATGTCGATGGCTATTCGTTCGAAAGGTGCTCCGACATTGTATTGTTGCATTTGTCCATGTGGCTTTACTTTTGGGCCCTTGGTAGCCGCACATCTTATGCACTTTTTGCACCAATTCTCGACATCTTGTTTAGCGCTTAGCCAATAGAAACGTTCCCTTACCTTTTCCAACGTCTTGTTTATTCCCAAATGGCCTCCTGAGATTCCGTCATGTATTTCATGGAGCACTTGGTTGACTCTGGACCGTGGCACAATTAGCTGCATACGAGATGTTGTCCCATCTGCACTTTCCCATTTTCTCTTCAGCAATCCATCTTGCACAAAAAGCGAGTCCCACTGTGCCCAGTATGCCTTCAGAGTTTGGCTCCGATCTGATATCTGCTGCCAGCTTGGTCTTTCCTCGTGCTCTTTCCAGGCCAATATTGGTTCGATGTCATTGTCTGCCTGTTGGGAGGAACGGACTTCGTCTATACTCCAACCCTCTATTGGCTCAGTCCTGATCATTTGGATAGTTGCCTGTTCTTTCGCTTCTTTACGGTTGCAGTGTTCGCATTTTACCCCGCACGGTCGACGAGAGAGAGCATCAGCATTTGAGTGGAGTGTTCCCTTGCGGTGTTGCACTTCAAAGTCGTAGCCCTGCAACTGCTCGATCCATCTTGCAACTTGGCCTTCAGGGTTCTTAAATTGGAGTAGCCATTTCAGAGCTGCGTGGTCTGTCCGGAGAATGAACTTTTGTCCGTAGAGGTACTTATGGAAATGCTTCGTAGCCAGAATTAAAGCCAGAAGCTCGCGCCGGGTTTCACAGTAGTTCCGTTCAGGTCTGGAGAGTACTTTACTGTAATATGCGACCACTTTCTCTTGACCATCATGAACCTGGGAAATCACAGCTCCGACCCCAACATTGCTAGCGTCTGCATCCACGATGAACATTTTTCCGGGCGTCGGGTAACCCAAGATGGGGGCATTGCACAGCTGTCGCTTCAGTTCTTGAAATGCTTTTTCGCATTCTCCAGACCACCTGATCTGTCGGCCTTTTTCTGTAAGTTGATGCAGGCTTTTCGCAATGCGAGCAAAATCCTTTACGAACCTTCTGTAATACGTGGCGAGTCCCAAGAAGCTTCTCAGTTGGTGTTTATCTTTTGGAGAAGGCCAACTTTTCACGGCTTCGATTTTGTCAGGATCCGTTCTTACTCCTTCCGCTGATATAATGTGACCCAGATATTTTACTTCCGGACGAAACAAGGCGCACTTTTCCGGGTTGAGCTTTAAATGAGCACTTCGTAGCCTCTCAAACACTTCTTTTAGATTTTCGCGGTGCTCCTCGTACGTCTTACCTATGACGATAACGTCGTCCAAATATACTAGGCAGGTTTTCCAGGTGAGTCCTTGCAATGTTCGTTCCATTAGTCGCTCGAAGGTGGCCGGAGCGTTGCACAGTCCAAACGGCATCACTGCAAACTGCCAAAGACCGCTTCCTGTAGTGAAGGCAGTTTTCTCACGATCCGCACGATTTATCTCTACCTGCCAGTAACCGCTCTTCAAGTCAAGTGTTGAAAACCATTTCGCTCCAGAAAGCATATCCAAAGTGTCATCGATTCTCGGAAGTGGGTAGCTGTCCTTTTTAGTCTACACAAAATCTCGTGCTGCCATCTTTCTTCTTCACGAGGACCACTGGAGATGCCCACGGACTTTGCGATTCTTCAATCACTCCCTCAGCTTTCATCTTCGACATCATTTCGGCAACTTCTGTTTGCTTTGCCAATGGAAGACGCCTTGCAGGTTGACGGATTGGTCGAGCGTCTCCGGTGTCAATGTGGTGTTGAACAATATGCGTACGTCCATATTCTCCGTCTTGTGTAGCAAATATATCAGCGTACTCACCGATTAGTTTTTCTGCCAGGATTCGCTGATCTTCGTCCAGATTACAGAGGCTGAGAATTTTGTTCTTGATTTTTATGCTCTGAACTGTTGTGACCGGTTTTGCACCCTGTTTTTCCGTTGTGGTCGATATAGCCTCAACAGGTACGCATTTTCCCACTATCTCCCCCTTTTTCACCTTTACACTGAATGTCTTTGGATTTAGAATCCTTACAGGGACCATGTTGTTCTTTGGCTCCACTAAGGTCTTTCCCACCATGAAGTCTCTTTTCTTTTCTGGCTCCATCAAATAGAATCGGTGGCTACCAGGACCACCTTCCACTTCTGCCCACAAAATTGCTTCTGACGAAGGCTCTAGACTCTGATTGCTGCAGATGACGACATTTGAGACTGTGGTATTGGCGTTTCCGTATATCATTGGTATCTCCATGTTTCCGTATTTCAGGGTTTGTGCCCCCAAGTCGACTACAAGTCCATGTTCTCTCATGAAGTCTGTACCAATGATGCACTCGTCACATATGTCAGCTACCAGAAACGCGTGAGTGAATGTTATTCCGGCCAGTTGGATTTTTATGCGGACTTCACCATATACCGTAATCGTTGCTCCTGTAGCTGTTCGCAAGCTGCAGCTGCTAGTGTTATGCAGCCAAGACTTCTGCACAAGATTCCTCCTGATGATTGAGGCCGTGGCACCGGTGTCTATTGTTGCCATCCATTTTTCTTTTCCACTGACTACTTCTACTAGAAGGCTTTCGCTGCATCGTTTTGCCAGCGAGACTTGGGTGATGGTCCTGGGGCCGTCGACTCCTGCTACCAACTTCTGCCCCGTGAAGTTGGTGCTTAAGCATTTCCCGACTGATGATTTCGGGAAGGTTGACCGGCTTCTTGATAGCTGTTTCTGCGGGTTTCTTCCTCTATTTGCTTGTCACCACAGTGAGGGCAGTCTTTTCGTCGCACCAGTTCTTTACACTGCCTTTGAAGGTGTCCTATTTTATTGCAATTCCAGCAGCGCATTATTCGTCTATCCCGTCGAGTATCTCGTTCCTCGGCACTAATTCTTGTGCAGGAGCATTCGACAGATGCTACTTCCCTGACGAAATGTGTTCCCCTGGAAGCCTGATTGGCTGCTTCCATCGCCAGAGCGAAGGCAAGTGCTTCAGCAAGGGTTCTTTTCCCGGCCATCCTTACTGCTGACTGTAGCTTCGAATCTGCAATTCCCCTGATAAATGCATCTTTTGCCATTTCGTCGATAATTTCCTGGCCTGCGGTGGGGTATGACAGATGTGCCAGTCTACTCACGTCTGCTTGGAGCTGCTGAAGTGTTTCTCCTCGTTGCTGCGTTCGGCTTTGCAATTGGACCTTGTAGACCTCCTGCATGTGGCTATCCCCATACCGTTTCTCGATAGCCTGTACTAAAGTCACATAATCTTTGTGCTTTTCGATATCTACTGTTTGCAACAATTCTGCTGCAGGACCGTGCAAGGCCATTGTTAGGGCAAAGCACTTTTCCTCATTGTCCCAGTCGTTTGCACAGGCAGCCATTTCAAACTGCTTCTTATAAGTAGACCATGAGGTCTGGCCATCGAATGAGGGAGGCTTCAAATCTTTTCTCCTTGGACCGCTTAAAGAACATTCTCGCAGTTTCTGTTTTCGCACTGTGTCGAGCTCTTTTGCCAGTTGCTGATCTTTGCTGTCCATTTCCTCGAATTTTTCGCCAACATTCTTCTCTATTCTATCAAATTTGTCATCAACGTTCTTCTCTATTCTTTCAAATTTGTCATCGATTTCTTCGAATTTTTGCTGGAGAATGTTCTTTTGTTCTTCCAGATTATTCTTTTGTTCATCCATTTTCTGTTGAAGACCGTGCAGATTGTTGGTTTGTTCGTTGAATTTTTGTTCGAGGCTATTCTTTTGTTCTTCCAGATTTTTCTTTTGTTCGTCGAGACTGTTCTTCTGTTCGTCCATTGTTTTGTTTTGTTCGTCCATTTTTAATAAGAGGAGTTGCATCATTGCAGCCATGTCATTGCCGGTACTTGTCTGTTCATCCTCGTCAACATCAAAGGAATATGCATCAGGATCATGTCCCTCGTTGTTCAAAGCCTCCTGAAGTCGGAGCACCAGGTCACTTTTTCCTCCACTGGCGCTGAGGCTTCTCTTGTTCAACTCGGATTTGAGTTGGACGAGGGTCAACTGCAATAGTTTTCGACCCATTCTAGCCTTTTCAAATAGTCAGAAAACACTTTTTTTTTTTTTTTTTTTTTACACACACAATAAGTCCTATCCCACTTCTGACACCAATGTAAAATGTTTGTGTGGGTACAAATAATAGAACTTATTCTTTTCAATACAAATCCCTTTATTCAGTACATTTACAATTCACTATTTAATTCTTTCTCTCAGTACAATTCAATTCCTCAACCACTTATACTTTTCTTATCTTTTACTTAAACCACTTAATCACTTCTTCTAATTAACACTTCAAATTCAACTTTGGAACTGATTTGCATACCTTTGGGATGCTGGTATTTATACTCGAATGACATACTTCGAGAACAATCCTCGCCATCCAGCGTCCCATACAATTTCCAATTTGCTAGAAAATTCGATTCTACTCTCCAGTCGAGACTTTGCTAATCCAGTATCGAAACCTTCTAGTCTTCGAGTTTCGACATTTTCTGCTAGATGTCGCTGCTCACATTTGAGTGGTTATCACAATATAATTATATATAATTTGATGACATCTCATATATCATTCCAACGTAGTTTGTCATTGACACAAGTACCGAGAGCAGAAAGTTTTTCGGTTTCGACGACACAAGTGCCATTCATGGATAAATTTCGCTTTAACGACAGCAGACGGCATTATTTTTTAGAAGCATGAAATTCTAATCTGTTAGTGGTTCTCCACTTAGTTATGCTGTTAATATCAGAATTTAATGAGCTTAGCATACGCTGGCGTTTCCGTGCTACAGCCGAAGAGCAGGGACATGAGTCCGAGAACGAATTCATATTCGTCAAGCATAGAGTACTGTGGTCAGCAAATTAATATATTAGATTAGAAGTAGCAGACAAGAGATCGTTGATGAAAATTAAAAAGAGTGTTGGGGACAGAACGGACCCCTGGGGCAAATCAGCATTTATATTGTGAATATTAGACTTTAAACCATCCAAAACAACTTGAATTGAACGTTCCAAAAAGTAATTTCTAATCCATTGAAGAAGGAGTCATCGATCCTAAAAGCACGCATTTTCGACAAAAGAGTCTGATGCCGAACTCTGTTTAAATATCAAGTGCAACTATCTTGCGTTCGCCAGATTGATGTACGCTATGATTCCACCTTTCGGTGAGACATGCCATCAGTTCACTAGTAGACCTGTTGCTACGAAAACCGTATTGCCGGCCATTGAGAAGTTTTCGTGTTTCGAGTTATTTCATGAGCTGACGATTTATCAGCGTTTCCATGACCTTGGAAAGAAGGGATGTTAGTGCAATGGGTCTATAGGAGGAGAGAAAAGAAGATTCGCCTTTTTTTAGCGATGGGCTGGACAGATGCTGTTTTCCATCTGCTCGGAAAAGTGCTAAAGAGTAGGATTGACGAAAGAACTTCCGCAGTAGATTTGCTAACATGGAAGAACACCTCTTCAGAAGAAGGAAAGATATACCATCTGGATCAGCGTATTTGTGAATATTTAGATCTTTAACTACTCTCGCTACTACACGAGTGTTTTTAGGTCGTGTTTTATCGTCGATGAGTGCCACGATATTCAACTTTTAACTATTATGTGTGTTGTCACTCACTCACGAACAAAGGCGTTTGTATTGCTTTTGGATAATATTATAGGAAAAGGCGGGTAGTGCACAATTTTAAGAGAACACGATCGGAAAAGTAATAGTCGGGTCGGAGGTCAATGGATAAGACATAGCGAATGAGTTCATAAAGACAGCATTTCTAATTTACAACAATCAAAGATCTTTCCTCATTTGTTTTTGAACACATTCACTGTGCAGACATATCTTAGTACGATCGTCATTTGTGTTGTGTTCAAAAATTATCATGTCGATGCAAAAAAAAAAAGAAGGAATATTCAGCCAAATCTTAGGTTTGCTTTTTTGAAAAGAAAAATGTTATTTTTTTTTTTTACATATTAATTCATTAGTTTTTACTTTTTTTTCTCTTTAACAAACACAAAACTATTCCGCTCTAAAAATCTTTCAACTTAGCCTGCAGTCACAATTGAAATGCCTAACTAATCTCACAAGTATGACGATATGTTGATCTTTATTAACAAAAGGGTAAAACGGTTTGAATAGGTCAGTTCTGCGGAAAATGTGTATTATTGAACGTCACTAATGCAGTTCTTTGTTAGTATGATGTTTTTGAAAACACTCAGCATTCTTAAATGCAATTGCCATGATCTGAAATGATGTTGCTACAGATGATTAGATGCTATAATGCCTTGTACGTCTCATAATCAAATTTGGAATAATCACTAAATGTTTCAGGTCAACATCGCCAAATCCATAACAACTCTTTTCCATTCCTTAAAAAAAGTCTGATTAATATTATCCAAAACAGAATTATGTTAGTTATAGTGGGTAAATCTTTCAATAGCTCTTGATGAAAACGTCAAAATAAAATCTGTGCTGTTCCTTACTCTTTTACTTTAGGCAATAAATTATATATCTCTGCGGCTTAAGACCAGGCAGGACGTCATCAAATCCTTGTTTAAAATATAAGCTAACACATGCAGTAAAACTAATTTATTTAAAGTTTTATGTTTTTGTTGATTTTACAACCTTAACCACGTCTATTTCATCAACTCCGGAGAACTCAAACGCTCACCGCCATTGCGATGTGCTTTCTGTTTAGACTTGTATCACTAAATTTAAATTTCATTTTGTCGCTAATTTTTCTATAAGGTCCTTGATGTCGAGACGTTTTGAAGATATGATAAATCTCACTTGACTCTACGAACTTTTTAGTTAATCGCACTAACTAAGCTAATTATAGGTCGCGTTTGAAAAAAATAGGCGCAAACCAATGCAACCAAAGCTAGAAATGTGGCGAGCTGAGTATTGGTGGAACAATTTATCAATATCTTAATGATAAGTAATTATTATAAACTTTCAGTAAAATTTAATTTTTGGATTTAAATTCATATGGTAAAAATTGGCGGCACATTAAAATCAACTTTTTTTTTTATTTTAGTCCGAGCTCTGTCAGCAGCTATACGACTCTATTCGAAATATAAAAAAAGAAGATGGCTCAATGCTTTGTGATACATTTATACGAGCACCAAAAAGGCGTCAAGAGCCCTCCTATTATGATGTTGTTGCAAATCCAATTGATCTTTTAAAAGTGCAACAAAAGCTAAAAACTGACTCATATGATGATGTTGATGAACTTACCCACGATATTGAACTTTTAGTAAATAATGCAAAAGCTTTCTATAAAATCGAATCGACAGAGTATCAAGATGCTTGCTCTCTTTGGCAGTTTTTTAATGTTAACAAATCAAAGATATTAGAATCAGCTGGTATTGAAGAAGAACCACGTTCGAAGAGGGTTGGTAGAAATCCACGTCGATCTACGGCGAATGAAAGTGAAACTTCAGAATGTTCGAATAAACTAGATGAGGATTTCGACCCTTACGAAGAGCTGTTTGCATCTGTAATGACTGCAACAGATTCAACGATGAATGATCGACTCTTACATAAAGAATTTCAGTTGCTTCCTTCAAAAAAAGTATATCCGGATTATTATGATGTTATAGAGCACCCAATTGATTTAAGACTTATTGCTACAAAAATTCAGACTAATGCATATTCAAATTTAATTGAAATGGAAAAAGATCTATTGCAAATGACAAAAAATGCATGTCAGTTTAATGAACCAGGTTCGCAGATCTACAAGGACGCTAAAACTTTAAAAAAGGTATTTTTAGATATTTTTAATTCAGGTGATTATGAAATTTGCTAAGCATTCCTGTAATTGTTCTGTACTATCTGTCTTTCTTTTGATAATTACATTCGCTTATTAATCTGGAGGCATACCATATTTCAAAAATACTACTTACCAGGAAACGATGTGATCTATAGTGTCAATTTAATTAAATAACGTATTATAATTTAAAATATGTTATGTGTGTTTTTTTATTTTGGAACTCAGAGAGATCTGAATGGTTAATTAATAACACAGGGGAACAGCTATTCTGTGGCGTGGGGTTTCGAAGTCGATCTTGGATAATTCTGCCCTGCTAACTAAGAAAATAATAACCAGAATTGCTGAATTGGCTACTTTTTGTGATACAGACAATCTATTGAAAATGGGTAAAAAATTAAATAAAAATGGTTAATATATTCAAAAATATGGAAACATGTTTTAAATGATACATATTATAATATTGATTAGGACACATATATAGATCCATATAAATAAGTTAGGAAAAACGTTTTGTATGTGACTTTCTGCTATATATATTTTATCAGAACAGTCCCTTGGTAAGGTCCAACAGTAGACTGTCGTTATATGGCTATCCCACATGGCTTGATATCTTTCTTCTATATTCCTTATACCCTTATGGAGCCATTCTCCCATCTTCACTGTAATCACCCAGGTTTTCTGGAAATCTATCCACATGACTATGCAAATAATGTAGTTTGATACTCATATTGGCTCCCACTTTTTGAAAATTCAGTCAAATTAGCGAGTATTTTGGAATAATTTGCAGTTTTGTGGTTCCCCAAAAAGTTTTTAACAATTGATGCGAAGCTTGTCCATGCTTCCGATTGAATCTGCATCACGTGACTTGTAAAATCATTTTATAGACTACGCATTTGTGGTAAATCAGTTTGCTTTTAATTTTTCCGTAATGAAGCCAAGAAACGATTGACAAATCTATTTAAAGCAATCAGCATTCTTGTCTAAAGCTTCCACAAACTGTTTAATAAGCCAAAGTTTTCTCAAGATATCAATGAACGATGTTATCCTTTCCCACGGTCATGTGACCGGCCAATCTTCCTTACTACAAAGAGAACAGGGGTATTTAGTGTAACCACCTTCCGGACCCAATAAAAAAAGTACCATTACACAAACTAACCAATGATGTTGAACAAACAAAGTTTTCTATAAAACAAGTTTGATATTTTCATATTCTTCCTTAAGTTTCGTTAAATGACCTATCGGAATCGATAATTTGTTTCGTTTATGTAGCAACACGCATTGCAAACTTCATTCTGGGCTATCTATGAAGCCCAGAAATATCCACACAATATCATTGTTCTCAGTAAAGTATGGAAGAATATCTCGCTCTCTAATACTATTGACAAGTCAGACTGAAGACAGTGCTTTTCCTTAAGTCTTGATGTAAGAAGTTCGGCTGCTTTTTTCTATAAATTTTAATCTCGAATTAAGCCGTTTAGTTCACCTTAAGAGAAACTCTGAAGTTTCACTTTCGCCCTGTGTATCTAACATTTCATCATCACTGTCCACGTTTAATAAAGCAACAAATATCGGTATAGGCAGGTCTTCGCTATACAACGTTGCTGGCCTAGCCGATGTTATATGTGGATAAGACCATGAGCGTTCTTTATATCGGTTTATGCCTCTTACTTTCACGGCACAAAAGTATCACCAATCACCGAAATGGTTTTGGCTCGTTCCATGTCATCGGCACTCTAAATGGAAGCCTTTTATGTCCTCCTTGGCTCCAATAAAGAAGTGAAGTTTAGTTTAGTTTATTCTTATTATGTCATTATATATAATACATATTTACTCATACATAGTAACACTTTTTGATTAAAAATAATAAAAATTATCCTCTAGTTCATCTAGAGGATCTATTAAATTAATATTATAGAAGTAGTATGGTGACATTTTATATTTTCTATACATAAAATGTTAAGATAGATAGATATATTTTGCATAATATAACTTACATTTAGTATTGCACATTTTATATTTAGAGATTTGGTACATTTGTTACCTTACTACTAAAAAAGGAAAAGGTTTTGATACAAAAGGAAAAGAATAAGCATAAAGAGTACCAACTGTATATTTATGTATATATATAATATATGTACAGTCGACTCTCGATAATTTGAAACTCAAGGGACCAGAGAAAATTTTCAAATTACCAAGGTTTCAAAATAGCAAGTGTTCAAATAAACAAGAGGAAGGAAGCAAAAATTCAAGTAAACGAGAGTTTGATTAATGTTCGTGATTTATTCCTTCAAACATGTTCATTTTGAAGAAAAGTCTGTAATTTTCTGTTCCTCCCTAGCTTCAATCACACGCTTTTTTCACTTATGGAAAGACACTTGTTTTTTCTTGAACTCATTTTGATACTTTAAAATACACAAATAAAAAATTAACGTAACCCACTTCAACGTTTGAAAGAAAACTAGACTGCGAACCTATGCATATGCATATCTCATTCGACAGGTCTGAACATATATGTAAACAAATGACAGGCCGGTTCATGAAAAACGCTTCAAGTTATAGAGAGTAGGAAAGCCTGACTTCAAATTGTTGAATGTCGTCGGGTAAGATGTTAAACTGTATTCCTTCAGTGTGTATTTCTTCAACTTCAAATTACCGAGGGGACCAATTAATATTGATTGTATTCAATTTATCAAGTATTTTGCAAGGGACCGGGAAAAAATTTCAAATTAACGAGAGATTCAAATTAACGAATGTCAAATTATCGAGAGTCGACTGTATATATATACTAAGACATTTTTGAAAAAGTGTGCATAGATTAGATGCAGATCACAGAAACGTACATAATTATATTAATATACACATAAGAAAATATAGAAATAAATAAATGAATTAACAACAAAAAAGAACAAACAATTTTTAAGTAAATATATACATGTGTAAATGTATAAATAAATAAATAAATTATTATATAAATAAATAAATGGATAATAAATAAATAAAGAAACAAAAAGACATGTATACTGGGTGAGTTTTTTAACTTGAGACAACCAAATTACTCGAAAAATACGCGATATCGCGAAAAATGTTTCAGACAAAAATCACAAGGTTTTGAAGCGGACATAAGATGGTGACCACGAGTTTGACCTTGAGCCCCATTTTCAAGGTCAAACGAAGGTCACTTGATTTTTTTTAATGGAAACCCCTATTTTTTGACAGATTCGTAATTTGCGTGAAAAATTACAATTCTTTTACATGAAACACTTCTTTCAGAAATGCCTACGAGCAATACGACTGAGCAATGAAAATCAGGAATTATCATTTGAAAAATCAAAAGTGACCTTCGTTTCACCTTAATAATGGGTCTCAAGGTCAAACTCGTGGTCACCATCTTATGCCCCCTTTAGAACCTTGTGACTTTTGTCTGAAACATTTTTCGCGATATCGCGTATTTTTCGAGTAATTTGGATGTCTCAAGTTAAAAAACTCACCCAGTATAAATAAATAATTAAACAAATAAATAGAACAGATATATTTATTACCTTTATATTATATAAGGTATGACCCAATACTGACACTTGTGGAACGCCCATGTTTTCAACAGTGGACTTATACAAACAGGTATTAACATGGATTAGAAAACTACGACTTGACAGAAAACTTTGAACAATTTTAATTAGACACAATGGATAGCTAAAGTTAATCATTTTATATATTAGGCCGTTATGCCAGACAGTGTCGAACGCCTTCTCAACATCAAGTAGAATCATACCAGTTTGTTTCCCTTGTGACCGATTTGATTCAACATGGTTACATATTCTAAGAGCTTGATGCGATGTATTATGATATTGCCTAAATCCAAACTGAATATTAGGGAATACATAATTATCACTACTAAACTACTAGAATATGATTTTTTATTACCTTTTCCAAGATTTTGCTTAGGCAGCCTGCCTATGAAGGCTTTCCATCTTTTAATATAGGGACAACTTTAGCCATTTTCCATTTTTGCGGAAAATATTGCAATTTAAGACACGCGTTGACTAGAAAAGTTAAATGTATTAAACCCAAAAAGGGTAAATGCTTCAGGTTATTGTTTCTTATTCTATTCCATCTAAACCACCCGTTTTATTAACTTTAAGGGATTTTATAATGTGTGTAAGATTGGTTACAGAAACAAAGGCGTTTGTTGGGGTGTTACAAATATTGTTGTTAAAAGTAGTAATTTTTTGTTCAACCAAGAGAGAAAATCTGCTTTCTCTTTGTCAGTAAAAATATATTCATCATCATTTCTGAGTGTTGGTCTATTGTCTATTTTTATTTTTGATCACTTTGACTATATTCCAAAAAGGTTTACAATTTTTGTTTAAAGATTCTAGTTTTTGATTCCATCTGTGGTTACGAAACTGTAGAATAAGTTTTTTGATCAAAATGTTTAAGTAATGGAGCTGTAATTTGAGATTAGGCTGACGGTATCTTTGCCAATTGCGTCTTAAGGTATTACGAATTTTTATGTGTTCAAGGTTATAATTTGGAAGCTGAACTGGAGAATTACATCTTATTCAATAGCATCATTGATAAGTTTTGTGAAGTTATCAACGATAGCATCTACATCATCTTTGCTTGAAACTGAATCAAAATTTCCTGTAATACTTTGAATTAATATTTGAACTAAATCTACGCCAGTTTGCATTTTTAAAATCATAGGACAAGGCTTGGTTAATCTTCTTTTTTTTTTAAATACAGCTTACAAAAAAACAGGATAGTGATCAGAATATAGATCATTGACAGCGACGGGTTGAGACAGTAAACTCACACGATTGGTAATAAAAACGTCAAGAACAGAAGGACTTTTACGCAGATCTGCAGGTACATAGGTAGTCTCAAGTTGAAAGTTCAAATACGACTGACTTTATTTAATGTAATTCATGGTAGGTATAAAACAGGAGTATGTTAATGTATGGGTGGGTGTGGTGAAAATTTAATAAACGACTTTATGTTTCGAATGTTAAGTTACAATAATAAAGTTATAATTTACAAATATACCACATCTCCCCCTTAAAATTTCAATATAAGTAAAGTACATATTTAATGTTTTCTAAATAAAGGAGGACTGAAACGTTTAAATCTATACGATTACTTCTTCGAATTGGTCCGCACTGGAGCGAGCTGCGAAGGAAACGAAGGAATTGTGTTTGGCTCTGCAGTCTGCGGATTAACTTGTACTGTTTCTGGTGAATGTTGCTCCTCATTAAACGCTGGTGTTGAATTTGATGGTCCGCTTTCAATGTCAGGTAGTCACCAAAATTGTGGATGGCAACCTTTTGCGTTGCTGGAAGTTAGCCTTGGTTTGAGCTGATTTATGTGGCGCTTGATATAACCAGTTGAAGTGTTTATGATGTAGATCAATTTACCTTTTGACTTTCGATTACACCTTCAATCCACTTTTCTCCCCTTGCGTAATTTCAAGCATACACCTTCTGATACGGTAAGAACTTTGTTGCTTTTTGGGTTGGTACAGGTTGGAACTGACGTTCAAAGAGTTGACTTAGCACTGGACGACCATGAATCAACTCAGCAGGTGTTTTATCGTCTTTATTTGGCGAAAACCGATACGAAGCGAGATACTTAGTTACAGCTGTTATGATTGGTCACCCATACTGAATGTTTTTCTTGACTGATGTCTTGAATGATTGCACGAAACGTTCTGCCAATCCATTTGACGCTGGATGGAAGGGTGCTGTCGTAATGTGCGTTATTCCATGTGGCATACAAAATTTGTTGAAGTCATTTGCAGTTAATTGTGGACCGTTATCACTTACCAAGGTTTTCGGATCCTTCAATAGCAAAAATAGCTGAGAGAGCTGATATGGTGTTTTCCGTTGTTGTTAAGACATTTGTGTAACAAATGGAAGCTGCGAAAAAGCATCAACGCAGATGAGCCACATAGGGCCGGCGAAATCGATGTGAACTCGTTCCCATGCAGATGTAGCTTTAGGCCAATTTTCATACTCTTTGGTTGGTGCAGGATTATTGCGTTTGCAAAGGTCACAAGCTGATGCCAAATTCGCGATATCTTCATCTATACCTGGCCACCAAACATGCTGCTTAAATAGTCGTTTCATCTTTACAATTCCCCAATGTCCTTCATGGAGAAGCTTCAGAACATTCTGTCTTAAACTGCGAGGGATGATAACACGAATGTTATCTGTGTGTAGACATAGCAGGTTTTCGTAAATGGTTATTGCACACATTCTGTTGTAAAAAGGCGTTATATCAGAATCACACGGCAAAATTTCGTCTGGCCACCCATTTACTACGTAGTTGCGCACTTTTAAACTTTTCATCTGCGCCTGACGGAGGTGAGATAGAGCATCTGCATTGTCATGAGCTGTAGTAGCGCGATATTTGACCTCAAAGTTGTAAGCCATGAAATTAACTGCCCACCGTTGCAACCTGTTGGAAGTCATAAGAGGTAAATGTTTATTAGGATTAAAAATGGAAACTAATGGCTTATTTTTTTTTTTTTTTTTTTATAATGAGCGCGCGCTCAAGGGGTTTGAGTACCCTTAAGGTGATTGTACACAGCGCGGGCAAAGGAAATTTAGGGAGGAAGAAAAGAGAGGTACCGATGTACATTGTTTTTAAATGTTTGCATGTTATAATAACGACCAGGAAATACAGAGATCGGCAGGGCATTCCATAAGCGAGTTGTACGGCTTAGGAACGAATCACGATATTTTAGAGTACGTCCGAAAATGGGCTTGAGGGTATACTGATGAGCATTCATAGCGAGACGGGTGTTACGGTTGAAAGTTTGAATGGGCTGAATGCTACTAGCGATTTCAGTGGAGCATTGGTGGTGGAAATAGCGATAAAACAAAGTGAGACACGAGACATTTCGTCGGTGTTCGAGGGTGTCCATTGATTGACTGATATTAGTATCGTCAATAAGTTTTATCGCACGGTTTTGAATCCTATCTAGCAGGTGCAGAGATGTTTTAGGAGCACCTGACCAGATGTGGGAGTTGTACTCCAATTTTGGGCGGATGAATGCCTTATATATTGAGGCCAGATCAGAGGGGGTAAAATATTTCTTACATCGCTTGAGGAAACCTAGACATTTCGCAGCATTTTTGGCGACATCAAATATGTGGTCATTCCAACGTAAGTTGTCATTGACACACATACCGAGAATGGAAAGTTTTTCGGTTTCGACGATGCAAGTGCCATTCATAGATAATGGCTGGGTGTTTAAATTTCGCTTTAAAGACAGCAGACAGCATTGTGTTTTGGAAGCATTAAATTCCACTCTATTGATAGTTCCCCAATTGGTTATGCTGTTGATATCGGAATTTAATGAGCTTAGCATACGCTGCCGTTCTCGTACTACAGCCGAAGAGCAGGGCCGTGAGTCCGGGAACGAATATGAAAAGCAGAGAGTACTGTCATCAGCAAAGGAATATATTGGATTAGAAGTAGTAGACAAGAGATCGTTAATGAAAATTAAAAAGAGTGTCGGTGACAGAACAGAGCCCTGGGGCACACCAGTATTTATTTTGTGAATATCAGACTTGAAACCGTCCAAGACAACTTGAATTGAACGTTCCGAAAGGTAATTTCTAATCCATTGAAGAAGAGAGTCGTCGATCCCAAATGCACGCATTTTCGACAAAAGAGCCTGATGCCAAACTCTGTCAAATGCCTTAGAAATATCAAGTGCAACTATCTTGCTTTCGCCAGATTGATGTACGCTTTGGTTCCACTTTTCGGTGAGACATGCCATCAAATCACCAGTGGACCTGTTGCTACGAAAACCGTACTGTCGGTCATTGAGAAGTTTTCGTGTTTCGAGATATTTCATGAGCTGACGATTTATCAGTGTTTCCATGACCTTGGAAAGAAGGGACGTAAGTGCAATGGGTCTGTAGGAGGAGAGAGAAGATGATTCGCCTTTTTTAGGGACGGGCTGGACAAATGCTGTTTTCCATCTGCTCGGGAAGAGTCCTAAAGTGTAGGATTGATGAAAAAGCTTACGCAGTGGTTTTGCCAGCGAGGAAGAACACCTCTTCAGAAGAAGGGGAGATATACCATCTGGACCAGCGGATTTATGTATGTTGAGATCTTTAAGTACTCTTGCTACCACACGAGTGCGAAAGTAGATTCGTCCCATTGAAGATTCGACGCACTCAAGTGTAGGCGGAGACAAAGCACAATCTGGGAGTGTTGAGCTGGCCGCAAAGTGTGCAGCAAGCAGATTGGCCTTATCCAAAGAGCTGACAGCTGGAATTTCATTGTAAATGAGCGTTGGGATGGAGGATGAGGCGGAATTTCTAATGTTTTTGACGAACGACCAAAAATTTTTACTGCCTTTGGGACATTGCAGTATTTTTTGCCTCAGTTTTTGGTCGTATAGGAATTTCACACGCTTAAGAAAGGCGTTGCAGTCATTTCTGGCTCGTTTGAACTTTTTTCGGTTTTCCTCTGTCGGGTTGGTCTTGTAGGACCGAAAAAACATTTCTCTAACCCTGACGGCCTCTTTACAGTTCGAGTCGTACCATGCCTTTTCTTTTGGTTTGATACTCTTCATCCGATGAGGAATAAAGGATCTCATTCCAAAGAGAATGGTGTCTGTAATCATATCAGCAGCGGCATCCACGTCGTTATCGAGGAAGCATAACGACCAGTTAAAATTCCTAAAGAAGCTGTTAAGACCGCTCCAGTTGGCTTTCTCGTATTGCCATACGGTTCTTTTAGGAATTTTTTCTCTAACTGTGTGGTCGGTGTACGAGAAATTAGCTGATATGACACAATGGTCCGACGAGCCTAGAGGGGAGAGCACATCAATGGTGTACTTATCAGGGTGAGAAGTTAAAAACAAGTCCAGGGTGTTGGCGGTATGACTATCAACGTCTGGTATTCGCGTGGGCTCATTTACAAGCTGCGTTAGGTTGTTTTCCGCAGCGAAGATCTCAACACACCGTCCTTCGGGTGTTGTCTGTCCAGAATGTCGAAGCCACCCAGAATTGTGTATATTGAAGTCGCCCGTAATAACGATTTCAGTATGAGGATACAGGGATACAATTCTTTGAATGGAGTCAGACAGCGCATCAAACTCGTTAAAGGTTGAATTGCTGTCCAGTTTGGGGCTTCTATAAATAAAGCAGTAGTGTATAATTTGCTTACGGAGATGGAATTTTAACCACATGAAGTTGAATTCCGGATTGGAACATGGATCACATTGTGGTGGAGTTTGGTAAGCTACATCACTACGCACATAAATGGCGAGACCGCGGTGAGAGAAGAATAATGGCACTAATTCGTAGCCAGGTAGCTTCAGATCAGAATGATCTGAGAGGTGTGGGCGGGGATCTACCTGTGTTTCACTAAGTGCCAAAACAGTTGGTCTGTACTTACAGACGTGGACGTACGCAGAAAAGTGATTACTTTTTAGCCCGCGTATATTGGCTACGTCTACCCTGAATTCCCTAGTCATAATCACAGAGAAACACAGAAAACACAAACACCGACGATACTAAGCAAGGCTGCGAAGTGGAAATTCTGACGTTGGCTTACCGAATCAAATTGTTGTAGGTGTTATGCCCTTACAACAATATGAAACAGTGCACCAACAAAATTTTCACTCACAACCCCGCTATCCATCAGTTGTTACATACACTCAGCCACTGCCCGTACCGTATGGTAAATACAGTAACGGCAGTGACTGAGTGCAAGCAACAGTACTTCGACTCGGAGCGGGTGAGGTGGGATACCCGCACTGTGTAATATTCACTGTCACTGCACTGCACTTCTTTTTGTTTTTTATATATTTATATTTTTTTTATTTTTTCGCACGCGCTTTTTTTTTGCTGCACAGCACACAACAATATTGCGAGTGCACTGGTGGAGCTGTGCACTCGACGGTGGTCGACTCGGTACTGGCTTATGATCGGTGATGAGCACAAACTTTCTACCGTAGAGGTATTGATGAAAACGTTTTACTCCGAATATAATGGCAAGGCCTTCCTTCTCGATTTGGCTGTACTTGACTTGGTGCTTATCAAGTGTTTTAGAAGCGAAAGCTATTGGCCTCTCACTGCCATCGTGCTAAATGTGCGATAAGACTACACCGATGCCGAAGAAAGATGCATCAGTGGCAAGAGCAAGTGGTAGCTCTTCATTGAAGTGTGCCAACTCCGTTGCATTGATTTTGTGCGATTTCAGTGCTGCAAAAGCTTGTTGTTGCTCTAAGCCCCACTTGAATGAAACATTTTTTCGTCTAAGTTAGTTTAGATGAGCAGCCAACTCTGAATAAGTTGGAATAAAATTGCAGTAATGATCACCTTGCCCACGAACGCTTCCAGTTGTTGAAGATTACTACACGGCTTAAATTCTTTTACAGCTTTTAGACCGGATTGATCGGGGAGGACGCCTTTTGCACTAATACGTCTCGATTTCATCTCTAAGGAAGAAGCACCTTTGTTGTTTACATTTGGTGCCATTATCTTGCAAGACCTTCAAAATTTGTTCAACACGACTAAGGTGTTGCTGTACGGTCGGCGCTGTTATGATGATGTCATCCAGATAATTACCACAGCCTTCGATTCCATTGAGAAGTTGTTCTAAATAACGCTGAAAAATTGCTAGAGAACTAGCAATACCATAAGGTAGTGGTTGGTATTGGAAGAGACCCAAGGGTGTGCTTACGACCATAAAGTTTTTTGAAGACTCATCTAGCTCCATTTGTAAACATGCGTCTTTTAAATCAATTTTAGAAAAAAAAAATATTTGCCTTGCTTTAAAAAACTTTGGTGTAGCGTTCTGCTTAATATTTACACTAGCTTTAAAGTTCTTAATTCCACCAAGAGAATAAGTCTATCCCGAACAAATTATTTGCATTCTCTACATTTGCAACGATTAAAACAATGTTTGCTTCCTTTCTCCCGCACTTAATTGTAGTGTGCAACTCGCCCAATATCGGAATTGGTCTTTTGCCAAACGCGTGCAAAATCCGATTGCGTTAAATGCAATGCAGTTTTAGGCTCTTAAGCTTTTTATACATTCTGGCATTAATCACTGAAACTGTTGCACCCGAGTCCATCTAAAATGATACCACTTTATGAAAAAGTTCAACTTCAATCACGTTTTTATTCGATTCGATTTTGACGACGCCCGTACACTATGCACAACTTTTATAGAGTCAACCGAATTCGCGTAGCTTTTTTTGTTTTGCTCACTGATTTGTTTACCTTTGTGGTTAGATTTACGTTTGACTTGCTTTGGCATACAAACGGCAGATTTGTGTCCTCTTTTACCACAGCAATGACAATTTGCTTGGCGAAACTTACATATCTCTCTTGTGTGAGAATGACCACAGCCGGAGCACGATTGAAGGGTAGATTTGCTGAGCTTTTCTTAAGAAAGTTTATGTTCACTTCGTTGCTTGTGTGTGTGCATTGCGTTTACTAAAATGGATTTGTTGTTGTGTTCTTTGATTGCTGCGACAGTTTTTGTTGTTGACTCATATGTTTCCGCGATTACCAACACATCTTCAAGTGTTGGTTGCAATTTCTGAAGAGAAGCTGTACGCACAGAATCATATGGCGTGTGTACAATAACTTGATCACGTATCATTTCATCGACATAGTTCACAATGCAGTCACTACCAACACAAACAAATGTACACTCTCGCGCAATGCCACGAAGATCCGCTACCCATTTTCGATGTGTTTGTAAGGGCTTAATTTCCCGCTTCATACCGCGCTGCGACACATTGTCTCTTTGACTTAAAATGCACCGTTGATTTCCCGACTAACTGTTCGTAAGTAAATGGAAGTAAGTTTTCGGTACCGAACAGATTTTTAACAGCTCAAATATCTCGACGCCAATCCACGACAAAAAATACGCTTTACATTTTTCTTCGCCCGTAACGGAATATGCACTAAAATGTTGAGACAGTTGTTGCATGTAGGATTCCCAATCCTGCTGATCTTTAGAAAATTGATGGAACGGATAACAAATAGTCGGTTCATCCGCGACACGGCTTGAACCACCAGCATAACCCTCCAAGAATGCTTGCAACCAATTTTGATGTTGTTCCACCAAATGTTGTTCGAATTACAGCTGTTGCTCAAACTGCATTTTTATGTTTTCTTTTTCGTTCATTTTCACTTCTTTTTTTTTCTCTCGTCGCCAGTTGTTGTGTTTGCGCGTGCGAATGAAAGACGGGTCGTCTCAAGTTGAGAGTTCAAATGCTGACTTTATTTAATGTAATTCATGGTAGGCATAAAACAGGAGTATGTTAATGTATGGGTGGCTTTGTTGAAGATTTAATAAACGACTTTATGTTTGGAATGTTAAGTAACAATAATAAAGTTATAATTTACAATTATACCAAAAATCACCAGCAAGAATAACATATTGTAAAATGTTTGTGTGGGTACAAATAATAGAACTTATTATTTTCAATACAAATCCCTTTATTCAGTACAGTTACAATTCACTATTTAATTCTTTCTCTCAGTACAATTCAATTTCTCAACCACTTATACTTTTCTTATCTTTTACTTAAACCACTTAATCACTTCTTCTAATTAACACTTCAAATTCAACTTTGGAACTGACTTGCATACCTTGGGGATGCTGGTATTTATACTCGAATGACATACTTCGAGAACAATCCTCGCCATCCAGCGTCCCATACAATTTCCAATTTGCTAGAAAATTCGATTCTACTCTCCAGTTGCTAATCCAGTATCGAAACCTTCTAGTCTTCGAGTTTCCTGCTAGATGTCGCTGCTCACATTTGAGTGGTTATCACATTGCTCCCTCCCTACAGTTGTTCGTCCCGAACAACTTCGTCATTCAGCATCCCGTTGAAATGACACATTCTATCCAAATGGACCACTTTCATTTTTCCTCGATCCCCACGCTGGATCCGGTAGACAACGTCATTAATGCGGGTTATCACCTTGTATGGACCTTCCCAGTCCTGTTGCAATTTTGGTGATTTGCCTTTCTTACGCTGAGGATTATACAGCCAAACCAGATCTCCTTCGTTGAAACCGGAAGATTTCGCCTTGATATCGTACCTAGTTTTCATGCGGCTGCTTGCTAGCTTCATCTTTTCTCTGGAGTCTTCAATTTACAAATCCTGCTGCGTAAGTCATTCACGTACTCGTTCACCTCTTTGGGCTCCGTCGGTGGGGATCCGAATTTTGCTTCACTTGGCAACCGAATTGTTTGACCAAATAAGATCTCGGATGGTGTGTGCCCTGTTGAGCTATGGACTGCGTTTCGGTAGGCCATTAAGAAGAGGGGTATGTGTCGATCCCAATCCCGCTGGCAGTTGCTGACAATCTTAGATAGATGCTCATTCAAGGTCCGATTGAATCGCTCGACCATTCTATCAGATTGAGGGTGTAGTGGCGTTGTCCTTGTCTTTCTTATTCCCAAATATTGGCATATTTCCTGGAAGACTTTTGATTCAAAGTTTCGCCCTTGATCAGAGTGCAGCTCCATTGGGACCCCAAATCTGCTCACCCAGTTGTTGACTATCTGTTCGGCTACGGTCTTAGCCTCTTGATTTGGGATGGCAAACACTTCCGGCCACTTACTGAAGTAATCCATGACTACGAGAGTATATCGGTTTCCATTAAAGGTTTCGGGAAACGGCCCAGCGATGTCGATGGCTATTCGTTCGAAAGGTGCTCCGACATTGTATTGTTGCATTTGTCCATGCGGCTTTACTTTTGGACCCTTGGTAGCCGCACATCTTATGCACTTTTTGCACCAATTCTCGACATCTTGTTTAGCGCTTAGCCAATAGAAACGTTCCCTTACCTTTTCCAACGTCTTGTTTATTCCCAAATGGCCTCCTGAGATTCCGTCATGTATTTCATGGAGCACTTGGTTGACTCTGGACCGTGGCACAATTAGCTGCATACGAGATGTTGTCCCATCTGCACTTTCCCATTTTCTCTTCAGCAATCCATCTTGCACAAAAAGCGAGTCCCACTGTGCCCAGTATGCCTTCAGAGTTTGGCTCCGATCTGATATCTGCTGCCAGCTTGGTCTTTCCTCGTGTTCCTTCCAGGCCAATATTGGTTCGATGTCATTGTCTGCCTGTTGGGAGGAACGGATTTCGTCTATACTCCAACCCTCTATTGGCTCAGTCCTGATCATTTGGATAGTTGCCTGTTCTTTTGCTTCTTTACGATTTCAGTGTTCGCATTTTACTCCGCACGGTCGACGAGAGAGAGCATCAGCATTTGTGAGGAGTGTTCCCTTGCGGTGTTGCACTTCAAAGTCGTAGCCCTGCAACTGCTCGATCCATCTTGCAACTTGGCCTTCAGGGTTCTTAAATTGGAGTAGCCATTTCAGAGCTGCGTGGTCTGTCCGGAGAATGAACTTTTGTCCGTAGAGGTACTTATGGAAATGCTTCGTAGCCAGAATTATAGCCAGAAGCTCGCGCCGGGTTACACAGTAGTTCCATTCAGGTCTGGAGAGTACTTTGCTGTAATATGCGACCACTTTCTCTTGACCGTCATGAACTTGGGAGATCACAGCTCCGACCCCAACATTGCTAGCGTCTGCGTCCACGATGAACATTTTTCCGGGCGTGGGGTAAACCAAGATGGGGCATTGCACAGCTGTCGCTTCAGTTCTTGAAATGCTTTTTCGCATTCTCCAGACCACCTGAACTGTCGGCCTTTTTCTGTAAGTTGATGCAGGCTCTTTGCAATGCCAGCAAAATTCTTTACAAACCTTCTGTAATACGTGGCGAGTCCCAAGAAGCTTCTCAGTTGGTGTTTATCTTTTGGAGAAGGCCAACTTTTCACGGCTTCGATTTTGTCAGGATCCGTTCTTACTCCTTCCGCTGATATAATGTGACCCAGATATTTTACTTCCGGACGGAACAAGGCGCACTTTTCCGGGTTGAGCTTTAAATGAGCACTTCGTAGCCTCTCAAACACTTCTTTTAGATTTTCGCGGTGCTCCTCGTACGTCTTACCTATGACGATAACGTCGTCCAAATATACTAGGCAGGTTTTCCAGGTGAGTCCTTGCAATGTTCGTTCCATTAGTCGCTCGAAGGTGGCCGGAGCGTTGCACAGTCCAAACGGCATCACTGCAAACTGCCAAAGACCGCTTCCTGTAGTGAAGGCAGTTTTCTCACGGTCCGTACGATTTATCTCTACCTGCCAGTAACCGCTCTTCAAGTCAAGTGTTGAAAACCATTTCGCTCCAGAAAGCATATCCAAAGTGTCATCGATTCTCGGAAGTGGGTAGCTGTCCTTTTTAGTGACATCATTGAGACGTCGGTAGTCTACACAAAATCTCGTGCTGCCATCTTTCTTCTTCACGAGGACCACGGGAGATGCCCACGGACTTTGCGATTCTTCAATCACTCCCTCAGCTTTCATCTTCGACATCATTTCGGCAACTTCTGTTTGCTTTGCCAATGGAAGACGCCTTGCAGGTTGACGGATTGGTCGAGCGTCTCCGGTGTCAATGTGGTGTTGAACAATATGCGTACGTCCATATTCTCCGTCTTGTGTAGCAAATATATCAGCGTACTCACCGATTAGTTTTTCTGCCAGGATTCGCTGATCTTCGTCCAGATTACAGAGGCTGAGAATTTTGTTCTTGATTTTTATGCTCTGAACTGTTGTGACCGGTTTTGCACCCTTTTTTTCCGTTGTGGTCGATATAGCCTCAACAGGTACGCATTTTCCCACTATCTCCCCCTTCTTCACCTTTACACTGAATGTCTTTGGATTTAGAATCCTTACAGGGACCATGTTGTTCTTTGGCTCCACTAAGGTCTTTCCCACCATGAAGTCTCTTTTCTTTTCTGGCTCCATCAAATAGAATCGGTGGCTACCAGGACCACCTTCCACTTTTGCCCACAAAATTGCTTCTGACGAAGGCTCTAGACTCTGATTGCTGCAGATGACGACATTTGAGACTGAGGTATTGGCGTTTCCGTATATCATTGGTATCTCCATGTTTCCGTATTTCAGGGTTTGTGCCCCCAAGTCGACTACAAGTCCATGTTCTCTCATGAAGTCTGTACCAATGATGCACTCGTCACATATGTCAGCTACCAGAAACGCGTGAGTGAATGTTATTCCGGCCAATTGGATTTTTATGCGAACTTCACCATATACCTTAATCGTTGCTCCTGTAGCTGTTCGCAAGCTGCAACTGCTAGTGTTATGCAGCCAAGACTTCTGCACAAGATCCCTCCTGATGATTGAGGCCGTGGCACCGGTGTCTACTGTTGCCATCCATTTTTCTTTTCCACTGACTACTTCTACTAGAAGGCTTTCGCTGCATCGTTTTGCCAGCGAGACTTGGGTGATGGTCCTGGGGCCGTCGACTCCTGCTACCAACTTCTGCCCCGTGAAGTTGGTGCTTAAGCATTTCCCGACTGATGATTTCGGGAAGGTTGACCGGCTTCTTGATAGCTGTTTCTGCGGGTTTCTTCCTCTATTTGCTTGTCACCACAGTGAGGGCAGTCTTTTCGTCGCACCAGTTCTTTACACTGCCTTTGAAGGTGTCCTATTTTATTGCAATTCCAGCAGCGCATTATTCGTCTATCCCGTCGAGTATCTCGTTCCTCGGCACTAATTCTTGTGCAGGAGCATTCGACAGATGCTACTTCCCTGACGAAATGTGTTCCCCTGGAAGCCTGATTGGCTGCTTCCATCGCCAGAGCGAAGGCAAGTGCTTCAGCAAGGGTTCTTTTCCCGGCCATCCTTACTGCTGACTGTAGCTTCGAATCTGCAATTCCCCTGATAAATGCATCTTTTGCCATTTCGTCGATAATTTCCTGGCCTGCGGTGGGGTATGACAGATGTGCAAGTCTACTCACGTCTGCTTGGAGCTGCTGCAGTGTTTCTCCTCTTTGCTGCGTTCGGCTTTGCAATTGGACCTTGTAGACCTCCTGCATGTGGCTGTCCCCAATGCGTTTCTCGATAGCCTGCACTAAAGTCACATAATCTTTATGCTTTTCGATGTCTACTGTTTGCAACAATTCTGCTGCAGGACCGTGCAAGGCCATTGTTAGGGCAAAGCACTTTTCCTCATTGTCCCAGTCGTTTGCACAGGCAGCCATTTCAAACTGCTTCTTATAAGTAGACCATGAGGTCTGACCATCGAATGAGGGAGGTTTCAAATCTTTTCTCCTTGGACCACTTAAAGAACATTCTCGCTGTTTCTGTTTTCGCACTGTGTCGAGCTCTTTTGCCAGTTGCTCAACTTTGTTGTCCATTTGTTCCAATTTTTCGCCAACATTCTTCTCTATTGTATCAAATTTGTCATCAACGTTCTTCTCTATTCTTTCAAATTTGTTATCGATTTCTTCGAACTTTTGGAGTAGAACGTTATTTTGTTCTTCCAGTTTTTGTTCTAGACTATTCTTTTGTTCGTCGAATTTTTGTTCAATGCTGCTCTTCTGCTCGTCTAGATTTTTCTTTTGTTCGAGGCTATTCTTTTGTTCTTCCAGATTTTTCTTTTGTTGGTCGAGACTGTTCTTCTGTTCGTCCATTTTTTGTTCCAGACTGTTCTTCTGTTCGTCCATTTTTTCTTCCAGACTGTTCTTCTGTTCGTCCATTTTTTTGTTTTGTTCGTCCATTTTTAATAAGAGGAGTTGCATCATTGCAGCCATGTCATTGCCGGTACTTGTCTGTTCATCCTCGTCAACATCAAAGGAGTATACATCAGGATCATGTCCCTCGTTGTTCAAAGCCTCCTGAAGTCGGAGCACCAGGTCACTTTTTCCTCCACTGGCGCTGAGGCTTCTCTTGTTCAACTCGGATTTGAGTTGGACGAGGGTCAACTGCAATAGTTTTCGACCCATTCTAGCTTTTTCAAATAGTCAGAAAACACAGTTTTTTTTTTTTTTTTTTTTTTTTTTTTTTTTACACACAATAAGTCCTATCCCACTTCTGACACCAATGTAAAATGTTTGTGTGGGTACAAATAATAGAACTTATTATTTTCAATACAAATCCCTTTATTCAGTACAGTTACAATTCACTATTTAATTCTTTCTCTCAGTACAATTCAATTTCTCAACCACTTATACTTTTCTTATCTTTTACTTAAACCACTTAATCACTTCTTCTAATTAACACTTCAAATTCAACTTTGGAACTGACTTGCATACCTTTGGGATGCTGGTATTTATACTCGAATGACATACTTCGAGAACAATCCTCGCCATCCAGCGTCCCATACAATTTCCAATTTGCTAGAAAATTCGATTCTACTCTCCAGTTGCTAATCCAGTATCGAAACCTTCTAGTCTTCGAGTTTCCTGCTAGATGTCGCTGCTCACATTTGAGTGGTTATCACAATATCATCTAGTAATAGAAGGCAACGCAAGTCTCTTTTAAATAACTTTTTATTTTCGGCCTATGAACTTGCGCCAGGAAAATATACGCAGGAGATTTTAACTGTTCTATTATTATATTTGAATTCTATACACACATTTTCCATAAGATGAGTGCGAATGACTGGTAGCAGCGAATGTTGAACTGATCTACGAACAAGACTAGCAACTCCTCCTCCCCTTCTATTAATTCTGTCAACACGGTAACTTATGTAGACAGAGTTAGAAAAAGTATTACTATTTGATTTAAGGCCAGTTTCAGTAATAAGGCCGATATCAATATTATTATTAGATAGAAAGTTCAAAAATTCAATTCTTTTGCTGTTAATACTACCCCTAGCATTCCAATTAATAATACTTAGATTAGTATTAGTCATATTATTTAACATTAGTAAAAAGATATTTAGTAGCTAAATGTGCAATAACCTTGAATTGATCAGTTCTGGAAGTACAGATAGATCAGACAATAAGTCCTTAACTAAATCGTTGATGTCCTCAATAGAAAAAAGATTGCTGCTGGAATCATTGATGAAGTTGCTGCTTACGACCGACGCCACTGTGTGTTTCTTCAGAGGAACTGACGTAGACAAAATTCGTTCATTTTCAGTCATTGTTACGTGTCGCGGCAAGGGGGGAAACTCCGTCATGGAACTTATTGAAACGTTTGGCCCGTTAGTTTGAGCCGTGCGTGGAGTTGTTGTAAAAGCTTTGAACTTTTGAGAACTCTCCATAGATGGGATTTTCGAGAAGCTTTTACGTGTGAACAATGTAGAAGTTTCTCGCTTAAGGGATTTTTCTTGAAGAGCATCTTAGATCGGTAGATTTGTGAACTCCATTGCAGTTTGCACACTTAATGGTGAGTGAGTTTTGGCATTCACTCGTTTTGTGAGAGCCGGCGCAACTAGCGCAGTAGGTCTTAACCTGACAATTTTTCTCACCGTGGCCAAACATTTGGCAATTATAGCATTGAGTGAGTTTACCTTTCAATTTTCTTTGGAAACTCCAGCTTATCTGTGTATAGAACAATGATCGGTAGTTTTTCTTAAGCTCCGCTAATTTGACAGAACCATTTTCTAGTGACACCAGATAGACAATATCAACGTAGTGATCGTATTTTTTATAATTTTCTTAACTTCAACACTTTTTAAGCCGCGTGTACGTTACTTTAAATAGTATAACACTTCTCTATATGACTCTAACGATTCACATGCAATTTTGATACCGATAGAAAGTTTAAGAACTGATGTTATATGATTTCATCAAAATATGGACAAACTCGGGATTTTTGTGTGCTTGATGGTGGGAAAATTAATTTTTTTTAGGGTCATTATCCGGGTCGATAACAATATCACTCGCGTCAATGTCGTCCATATCATTGTCTAGATGACATGAAAGTGGACTCCAATAATTTGTTCGTTGCTTTTCTTCCGTGAAGAACTCATTCTTCTTTACAATAATAACACTCAATAGGACCAAATAAAAACCCATTTGAACTAAACGATTTAAGGATTTTTTATTTCCTAAATTGAAAGAAAAATGTGACATTAAATATGATGAAACGCGATTTTCTTTAACCTACACTTTTTTGTGTCCGTGCTCCCCGTTCAAGTCGATCAAAATATAACCATTTTAAAACAACATGGCTGAGATCACGTTCAGTGGTTATTTTTTTATGCTGAACTGTGATTCTTTATGCTAATACTGCACAAGGAATTCGTTCACACGAAAGTTTTTACACAAGTAATTTGCCTTGATATCATTTTTAAACGATGTTTTAAAGTTCTGCAACAATTTTAATTTTAGCAATTACAAATTGTAATCAAGATGCTGTGAGTGAAATACTCAAACAACACCAAACATTTGTCCCGATTTACGTAGACTAAGATACGTTAGTAAAAAATCTATATTTTTTATAGTTCAGTTAAAATAAATATACTCAAAGTACTTAATAGCCTCATTAAATCTGAATCCACTACGAAAACTACGGCCACAGAAAACAAAATGTTTGGTTCCCTGTGTAATTAATCTTCGTTTACATGCAAACAGAAATAATTCTCTATCCTGTCCTAATAACTGCAAATGAGTAGTTATGGGCCTCCTAAATTTACTTTCCCCTGCACTACGAAACAATTTAAAATATTTTGTATTCACTTCACTATCTGATATTTTTCTGTATACCGGCTGAAATGAAATTAGTATACATAAAATTATCAATTAAATTTTTGACGAGATTTTGGTCTTTAATTTTTTTTTATTAAAATTAACATGTAAGATTATACATGCCAAATATTTTATAAATTTTTTTAGTTTAAGTTTTAAACTTACACTTATTTACTAGATTTTTACCCAAAAAAGAATTGAAATTGAAGCTGGACGTACAAAAGCATCGACAATTAAAAAAATTAAGACATGCGCTAGCGCTGCTATTGCTTCTTTGAAAGTGGAACTCGATACATCTGAAGATGAAGATGACAACAAAAAAGGAGAAGGTCCTATGTGGTCACTGTTCGATCATTTGTTTAATACTGCTAGTTCATCTGGTAAGTCAATATTTAATCTTATAAAAAGAAATAGGTTTTAATTGTTATTAATTTAAGTGTTTTTTTTCTTTGAATTACTAAAACATCTACTTATACCATTTTGCAAAATATAAGCACAGTTTATGTATATCTTCTTTTCGTCGTTGCCCTTCGTATCACCAATTGACGCTGCATGTGGGGACTGCTTGTCTTAATAAAACCATTTTCTTATAGATCTCTAAATACGTCTTTCAATTTGCTTCTTCCACTAAACGGAACTTGGTATCGGAATCTCCAAACACCTTTTTCTGCTTAACCATATGCTTATAAGCTACATTTGTCCTTACTGCAGTTCGTAATAGAGAACAAATATTCGCTTAAGCGTTGGTTGACTATTTAGTCTCATGACCAGTTCTATGGTTTATATCGCAGGGTGGCTTTTAAATTAGCAATTTATTGACCTTAAATGTTGTCATATATTTAAGATAAACTATCAAGATCTCAAAATGTTCCTGAGACATACGAGTATTTGAGAATGATACGCGATATGTACGATGAGTATAATGAAAGATAAATGCACACCGTGCAAGATTTTATTTTATTTTCTCTTAATAATTGGATAAAAACGTTCGAAAAAATGTGTTAGGATTCAGCCATACTTAGACTGAATATCTGCAATATAATTTTTTATCATTTTTTAATTGAATTTGAATTTTATTTTATCTTAAAGGTTTACATAAATATTTTGTTACGAGTATCTGCAAAGCCTGAGAGCTTATCTGCAGAAGATTGATCGTTTAAATTGATTACATTTTTTTGAGTTCAAAATGTAGTTCATTATTGAGAAAAAACCGATTCATATAGGAAGATAGATTCATACAAACGATAATAAAAAAGGTTGCAGATTTATACATTTGAGTTTAGGTACATTTTCATTTACATTTTATAGGTTTCGGAATTCTATCTAGGTTTGTTGGAAGCTTGTTAAATATTAACGGAACAGCTACAATAATTCTTTTTGCTGTCGTCTACGCGTGTTTACTGCATATTGGGTTGTTAGCTTATACGTGTTGTCATCTTTGAAGGTTGACAATATCTCTATTTGATACAGTTGATCTATGGTAAGGAACTGCCTGTTGTAATCATCATTTTTTCGTTGTAGTCGTACCTCAGGCATCACCAAGCTGATAGCTCCATTTGAAACTATAATCGACGTTGACACCCAGATACTTACATATTGTAAAATGTTTGTGTGGGTACAAATGATAGAACGTATTGTAGAATGTTTGTGTGGGTACAAATGATAGAACTTATTCTTTTCAATACAAATCCCTTTATTCAGTACAGTTACAATTCATTATTTAATTCTTTCTCTCAGTACAATTCAATTTCTCAACCACTTATACTTTTCTTATCTTTTACTTAAACCACTTAATCACTTCTTCTAATTAACACTTCAAATTCAACTTTGGAACTGATTTGCATACCTTTGGGATGCTGGTATTTATACTCGAATGACATACTTCGAGAACAATCCTCGCCATCCAACGTCTCATACAATTTCCAATTTGCTAGAAAATTCGATTCCAGTCTCCAGACTTTGTTATTCCAATATCGAAACCTTCTGGTCTTCGACATTTTCTGCTAGATGTCGCTGCTCACATTTAAGTGGTTATCACATTGCTCCCTCCCTACAGTTGTTCGTCCCGAACAACTTCGTCATTCAGCATCCCGTTGAAATGACACATTCTATCCAAATGGACCACTTTCAATTTTCCTCGATCCCCACGCTGGATCCGGTAGACAACGTCATTAATGCGGGTTATCACCTTGTATGGACCTTCCCAGTCCTGTTGCAATTTTGGTGATTTGCCTTTCTTACGCTGAGGATTATACAGCCAAACCAGATCTCCTTCGTTGAAACCGGAAGATTTCGCCTTGATATCGTACCTAGTTTTCATGCGGCTGCTTGCTAGCTTCATCTTTTCTCTGGTGTCTTCATGCAATTTACGAATCCTGCTGCGTAAGTCATTCACGTACTCGTTCACCTCTTTAGGCTCCGTCGGTGGGGATCCGAATTTTGCCTCACTTGGCAACCGAATTGTTTGACCAAATAAGATCTCGGATGGTGTGTGCCCTGTTGAGCTATGGACCGCGTTTCGGTAGGCCATTAAGAAGAGGGGTATGTGTCGATCCCAATCCCGCTGGCAGTTGCTGACAACCTTAGATAGATGCTCACTCAAGGTCCGATTGAATCGCTCGACCATTCCATCAGATTGAGGGTGTAGTGGCGTTGTCCTTGTCTTTCTTATTCCCAAATATTGGCATATTTCCTGGAAGACTTTTGATTCAAAGTTTCGCCCTTGATCAGAGTGCAGCTCCATTGGTACCCCAAATCTGCTCACCCAGTTGTTGACTATCTGTTCGGCTACGGTCTTAGCCTCTTGATTTGGGATGGCAAACACTTCCGGCCACTTACTGAAGTAATCCATGACTACGAGCGTATATCGGTTTCCATTAAAGGTTTCGGGAAACGGCCCAGCGATGTCGATGGCTATTCGTTCGAAAGGTGCTCCGACATTGTATTGTTGCATTTGTCCATGTGGCTTTACTTTTGGACCCTTGGTAGCCGCACACCTTATGCACCTTTTCTCGACATCTTGTTTAGCGCTTAGCCAATAGAAACGTTCCCTTACCTTTTCCAACGTCTTGTTTATTCCCAAATGGCCTCCTGAGATTCCGTCATGTATTTCATGGAGCACTTGGTTGACTCTGGACCGTGGCACAATTAGCTGCATACGAGATGTTGTCCCATCTGCACTTTCCCATTTTCTCTTCAGCAATCCATCTTGCACAAAAAGCGAGTCCCACTGTGCCCAGTATGCCTTCAGAGTTTGGCTCCGATCTGATATCTGCTGCCAGCTTGGTCTTTCCTCGTGTTCCTTCCAGGCCAATATTGGTTCGATGTCATTGTCTGCCTGTTGGGAGGAACGGATTTCGTCTATACTCCAACCCTCTATTGGCTCAGTCCTGATCATTTGGATAGCTGCCTGTTCTTTTGCTTCTTACGATTGCAGTGTTCGCATTTTACTCCGCATGGTCGACGAGAGAGAGCATCAGCATTTGAGTGAAGTGTTCCCTTGCGGTGTTGCACTTCAAAGTCGTAACCCTGCAACTGCTCGATCCATCTTGCAACTTGGCCTTCAGGGTTCTTAAATTGGAGTAGCCATTTCAGAGCTGCGTGGTCTGTCCGGAGAATGAACTTTTGTCCGTAGAGGTACTTATGGAAATGCTTCGTAGCCAGAATTATAGCCAGAAGCTCGCGCCGGGTTACACAGTAGTTCCATTCAGGTCTGGAGAGTACTTTGCTGTAATATGCGACCACTTTCTCTTGACCGTCATGAACTTGGGAGATCACAGCTCCGACCCCAACATTGCTAGCGTCTGCGTCCACGATGAACATTTTTCCGGGCGTGGGGTAACCCAAGATGGGGGCATTGCACAGCTGTCGCTTCAGTTCTTGAAATGCTTTTTCGCATTCTCCAGACCACCTGAACTGTCGGCCTTTTTCCGTAAGTTGATGCAGGCTCTTTGCAATGCCAGCAAAATCCTTTACGAACCTTCTGTAATACGTGGCGAGGCCCAATAAGCTTCTCAGTTGGTGTTTATCTTTTGGAGAAGGCCAACTTTTCACGGCTTCGATTTTGTCAGGATCCGTTCTTACTCCTTCCGCTGATATAATGTGACCCAGATATTTTACTTCCGGACGAAACAAGGCACACTTTTCTGGGTTGAGCTTTAAATGAGCACTTCGTAGCCTCTCAAACACTTCTTTTAGATTTTCGCGGTGCTCCTCGTACGTCTTACCTATGACGATAACGTCTTTCAAATATACTAGGCAGGTTTTCCAGGTGAGTCCTTGCAATGTTCGTTCCATTAGTCGCTCGAAGGTGGCCGGAGCGTTGCACAGTCCAAACGGCATCACTGCAAACTGCCAAAGACCGCTTCCTGTAGTGAAGGCAGTTTTCTCACGATCCGCACGATTTATCTCTACCTGCCAGTAGCCGCTCTTCAAGTCAAGTGTTGAAAACCATTTCGCTCCAGAAAGCATATCCAAAGTGTCATCGATTCTCGGAAGTGGGTAGCTGTCCTTTTTAGTGACATCATTGAGACGTCGGTAGTCTACACAAAATCTCGTGCTGCCATCTTTCTTCTTCACGAGGACCACTGGAGATGCCCACGGGCTTTGCGATTCTTCAATAACTCCCTCAGCTTTCATCTTCGACATCATTTCGGCAACTTCTGTTTGCTTTGCCAATGGAAGACGCCTTGCAGGTTGACGGATTGGTCGAGCGTCTCCGGTGTCAATGTGGTGTTGAACAATATGCGTACGTCCATATTCTCCGTCTTGTGTAGCAAATATATCAGCGTACTCACCGATTAGTTTTTCTGCCAGGATTCGCTGATCTTCGTCCAGATTACAGAGGCTGAGAATTTTGTTCTTGATTTTTATGCTCTGAACTGTTGTGACCGGTTTTGCACCCTGTTTTTCCGTTGTGGTCGATATAGCCTCAACAGGTACGCATTTTCCCACTATCTCCCCCTTTTTCACCTTTACACTGAATGTCTTTGGATTTAGAATCCTTACAGGGACCATGTTGTTCTTTGGCTCCACTAAGGTCTTTCCCACCATGAAGTCTCTTTTCTTTTCTGGCTCCATCAAATAGAATCGGTGGCTACCAGGACCACCTTCCACTTCTGCCCACAAAATTGCTTCTGACGAAGGCTCTAGACTCTGATTGCTGCAGATGACGACATTTGAGACTGTGGTATTGGCGTTTCCGTATATCATTGGTATCTCCATGTTTCCGTATTTCAGGGTTTGTGCCCCCAAGTCGACTACAAGTCCATGTTCTCTCATGAAGTCTGTACCAATGATGCACTCGTCACATATGTCAGCTACCAGAAACGCGTGAGTGAATGTTATTCCGGCCAGTTGGATTTTTATGCGGACTTCACCATATACCTTAATCGTTGCTCCTGTAGCTGTTCGCAAGCTGCAGCTGCTAGTGTTATGCAGCCAAGACTTCTGCACAAGATTCCTCCTGATGATTGAGGCCGTGGCACCGGTGTCTATTGTTGCCATCCATTTTTCTTTTCCACTGACTACTTCTACTAGAAGGCTTTCGCTGCATCGTTTTGCCAGCGAGACTTGGATGATGGTCCTGGGGCCGTCGACTCCTGCTACCAACTTCTGCCCCGCGAAGTTGGTGCTTAAGCATTTCCCGACTGATGGCTTCGGGAAGGTTGACCGGCTTCTTGATAGCTGTTTCTGCGGGTTTCTTCCTCTATTTGCTTGTCACCACAGTGAGGGCAGTCTTTTCGTCGCACCGGTTCTTTACACTGCCTTTGAAGGTGTCCTATTTTATTGCAATTCCAGCAGCGCATTATCCGTCTATCCCGTCGAGTATCTCGTTCCTCGGCACTAATTCTTGTGCAGGAGCATTCGATAGATGTTATTTCCCTGACGAAATGTGTTCCCCTGGAAGCCTGATTGGCTGCTTCCATCGCCAGAGCGAAGGCAAGTGCTTCAGCAAAGGTTCTTTTCCCGGCCATCCTTACTGCTGACTGTAGCTTCGAATCTGCAATTCCCCTGATAAATGCATCTTTTGCCATTTCGTCGATAATTTCCTGGCCTGCGGTGGGGTATGACAGATGTGCAAGTCTACTCACGTCTGCTTGGAGCTGCTGCAGTGTTTCTCCTCTTTGCTGCGTTCGGCTTTGCAATTGGACCTTGTAGACCTCCTGCATGTGGCTGTCCCCAAACCGTTTCTCGATAGCCTGCACTAAAGTCACATAATCTTTATGCTTTTCGATGTCTACTGTTTGCAACAATTCTGCTGCAGGACCGTGCAAGGCCATTGTTAGGGCAAAGCACTTTTCCTCATTGTCCCAGTCGTTTGCACAGGCAGCCATTTCAAACTGCTTCTTATAGGTAGACCATGAGGTCTGGCTATCGAATGAGGGAGGCTTCAAATCTTTTCTCCTTGGACCGCTTAAAGAACATTCTCGCAGTTTCTGTTTTCGCACTGTGTCGAGCTCTTTTGCCAGTTGCTGAACTTTGCTGTCCATTTCTTCGAATTTTTCGCCAACATTCTTCTCTATTGTATCAAATTTGTCATCAACGTTCTTCTCTATTCTATCAAATTTGTCATCAACGTTCTTCTCTATTCTTTCAAATTTGTCATCGATTTCTTCGAATTTTTGCTGGAGAATGTTCTTTTGTTCTTCCAGATTATTCTTTTGTTCATCCATTTTCTGTTGAAGACCGTGCAGATTGTTGGTTTGTTCGTTGAATTTTTGTTCAATGCTGCTCTTCTGCTCGTCCATTTTTTGTTCCAGACTGTTCTGGAGAATGTTCTTCTGTTCGTCCATTTTTTGTTCCAGACTGTTCTTCTGTTCTTCCAGATTTTTCTTTTGTTGGTCGAGACTGTTCTTCTGTTCGTCCATTTTTTTGTTTTGTTCCTCCATTTTTAATAAGAGGAGTTGCATCATTGCAGCCATGTCATTGCCGGTACTTGTCTGTTCATCCTCGTCAACATCAAAGGAATATGCATCAGGATCATGTCCCTCGTTGTTCAAAGCCTCCTGAAGACGGAGCACCAGGTCACTTTTTCCTCCACTGGCGCTGAGGCTTCTCTTGTTCAACTCGGATTTGAGTTGGACGAGGGTCAACTGCAATAGTTTTCGACCCATTCTAGCTTTTTCAAATAGTCAGAAAACACCGTTTTTTTTTTTTTTTTTTTTTTTTTTACACACAATAAGTCCTATCCCACTTCTGACACCAATGTAGAATGTTTGTGTGGGTACAAATGATAGAACTTATTCTTTTCAATACAAATCCCTTTATTCAGTACAGTTACAATTCATTATTTAATTCTTTCTCTCAGTACAATTCAATTTCTCAACCACTTATACTTTTCTTATCTTTTACTTAAACCACTTAATCACTTCTTCTAATTAACACTTCAAATTCAACTTTGGAACTGATTTGCATACCTTTGGGATGCTGGTATTTATACTCGAATGACATACTTCGAGAACAATCCTCGCCATCCAACGTCTCATACAATTTCCAATTTGCTAGAAAATTCGATTCCAGTCTCCAGACTTTGTTATTCCAATATCGAAACCTTCTGGTCTTCGACATTTTCTGCTAGATGTCGCTGCTCACATTTAAGTGGTTATCACAGTATTCTTTTCAATAGAAATCACTTTATTCAGTACAGTTACAATTCACTATTTAATTGTTTCTCTCAGTACAATCCAATTTCTCAACCGCTTATACTTTTCTTATCTTTTACTTAAACCACTTAATCACTTCTCCTAATTAACACTTCAAATTTCACTTTAGAACTAATTTGCATACCTTCGGGATGCTGGTATTTATACTCGAATGACATACTTCGAGAACAATCCTCGCCATCCAGCATCCCATACAATTTCCAATTTGCTAGAAGATTCGATTCCACTCTCCAGTCATCAACGGTCGAGACTTTGTTATTCAAGTATCGAAATCTTCTGGTCTTCGAGTATCGACATCTTCTGCTCTGTAAATCTAGATGTCGCTGCTCACATTTAAGTGGTTATCACAATATCTATGTATATGGCGACTTAAGTAAACGGTGTCGCCGCGATACCGCTTTAATCGTTTTAATTTTGGTGCATACAAGCTTGACAGCTGAGTAGAAAAAAGTCGCTTCATGTGTGCATAATAATTCTGTGCTTATGGGACCCTACTTAGACTCATCTAGCTGGACTTTAATGACCATTCTATGATTCGCAGGAAATTTTAGTTTAATATTCACGTAAAACATTGTTTTCTTCTAACAACACTGCATTTGCATATTATTTTTTGTAATTTTTATTTGAAATATTTTTATTTTGTGTTTCTGTACACTATGTTCGGATGCGTTTCATGGAAATAATTATAGATCATCCTAATGCAACAGGCGCTCCACTGGGACATTCTTTATGGAAGCTTCCGTATAAAAGATTTCATCCAGAATACTTTGAATTAATAAAACGACCAATTTCAATGTGTCAAATTCAGACAAAGCTCAAAAAAGGAGATTACGCAAATATTACGGATCTTACAGCTGATTTATATTTGATGCTCGATAATGCTAAAAAGGCATTTTCCCCAGCGCATCGAACACATAAGGTAAGAGAAATATATATGTATATGTTTGAAATCGTATTTTTTTTTTTTTTTAGGATGCAATAAAAATGCTAAAAATAATGAATGCTAAATTAGTTGAAGAAGGATTGGATCCGGTAAGAAATAGTTTATAATGTATAATGATTCAATAATTAAAATTTTTTGTATTGTAAATGAATACATTTACACATGTGTATCAGTAGTTGGCTACAACAAATTGTTTGAGAAGGGTTAAGTATAAGTATATTTTAAGAAAAAAAAACCTATTTAAGTTTAATTGGCTTAAAAAAGAAATTAAATTCCCGCAGCCTTTTCTGCAAGGTATAACCTTAAATTCAAATATTTCATTTCATTCTTTTGAGTTTTGTTAGTTTCCAATTAGACAGTTATTCACCCAAGTAATTAATTAAGGCAAAGAGGTAGATGTGTTCATTAAAAAAAAATTGTGATTTGGACAGCCTTTAATTGAATGTAATTAAACTATTAAATAATGGTCGCGCCAGACGTAACAACAATATTGTTGTGCGGATTACTGAAATCCCAACCTTTCTGAGAGGAAATTAATAAATCCAGTTTACTTCAGGTAGTGTTGTCTCCAAACCAAACATTCCTTCAGTGGCCAACTGTGGCTCTGCTTCTCCTATTAGTTTATTTATTACATTTCATAGTTTACCCACATATATGAGTGAAAACAGTGAGTGGGAAAATATCTAACACAAACCCCAACAGCGTCGTACTGTTATTTTCTGTTTCACGTTGAGGTGGTGTTTTGATGGCTGCGAGGTATATACGAATATTTGAAGCTATTGAAATTGAAATAGAGTTATGCATTCATCATCGCCTGCATATAGACCGATTATGTGTGCGTTTTTTTTATAACTACCAGGAAATACAGAGATCGGCAGGGCGTTCCATATGCGAGTTGTACGGCTTAGGAACGAATCACGATATTTTAGAGTTAGTTTTAGTTTAGTTTTATATGCATTTTATTTTCTTAACACTAACTCTTACATTCTAACAAAAAATGCTTAAATGCTAGCTTACAATTACTTAATAATCTTACACTAACTTACTGGCCCCACACAGGCACTCTAAGCTACTCTAAATTCTTATAACTATGTCTTTCGACTTCATTTACATTTTCTTAGAACTATTTATTTTAGAGTACGTCCGAAAATGGGCTTGAGGGTGTACTGATGAGACGGGTGTTACGTTTGAAAGTTTGAATGGGCGGAATGCTACTGGTGAGTGGAGCACTGGTGGTGGAAATAGCGATAAAACAAAGTGAGGCAGGAGACATTACGTCGGTGTTCGAGGGTGCCAATTGATTGACTGATGTTAGTATCACCTATAAGTTTTATAGCACAGTTTTGAATCCTATCTAGCAGGTGCAAAGATATTTTAGGAGCACCTGACCAGATGTGGGCATTGTACTCCAATTTTGGGCGGATGAATGCCTTATATATAATGAGGGCGGATCAGTGGGGTAAAATATTTTTTACATCGCTTGAGAAAACCTAGACATTTCGCAGCATTTTTGGCAACATCAAATATGTTGTCATTCCAACGTAAGTTGTCATTGACACATACCGAAAATATTGTAAAATGTTTGTGTGGGTACAAATGATAGAACTTATTCTTTTCAATAGAAATCGCTTTATTCAGTACAGTTACAATTCACTATTTAATTGTTTCTCTCAGTACAATCCAATTTCTCAACCGCTTATACTTTTCTTATCTTTTACTTAAACCACTTAATCACTTCTCCTAATTAACACTTCAAATTTCACTTTAGAACTGATTTGCATACCTTGGGGATGCTGGTATTTATACTCGAATGACATACTTCGAGAACAATCCTCGCCATCCAGCGTCCCATACAATTTCCAATTTGCTAGAAAATTCGATTCCACTCTCCAGTCGAGACTTTGTTATTCCAGTATCGACATTTTCTGCTCTGTGAATCTAGATGTCGCTGCTCACATTTAAGTGGTTACCACATTGCTCCATCCCTACAGTTGTTCGTCCCGAACAACTTCGTCATTCAGCATCCCGTTGAAATGACACATTCTATCCAAATGGACCACTTTCAATTTTCCTCGATCCCCACGCTGGATCCGGTAGACAACGTCATTAATGCGGGTTATCACCTTGTATGGACCTTCCCAGTCCTGTTGCAATTTTGGTGATTTGCCTTTCTTACGCTGAGGATTATACAGCCAAACCAGATCTCCTTCGTTGAAACCGGAAGATTTCGCCTTGATATCGTACCTAGTTTTCATGCGGCTGCTTGCTAGCTTCATCTTTTCTCTGGAGTCTTCAATTTACAAATCCTGCTGCGTAAGTCATTCACGTACTCGTTCACCTCTTTGGGCTCCGTCGGTGGGGATCCGAATTTTGCTTCACTTGGCAACCGAATTGTTTGACCAAATAAGATCTCGGATGGTGTGTGCCCTGTTGAGCTATGGACTGCGTTTCGGTAGGCCATTAAGAAGAGGGGTATGTGTCGATCCCAATCCCGCTGGCAGTTGCTGACAATCTTAGATAGATGCTCATTCAAGGTCCGATTGAATCGCTCGACCATTCTATCAGATTGAGGGTGTAGTGGCGTTGTCCTTGTCTTTCTTATTCCCAAATATTGGCATATTTCCTGGAAGACTTTTGATTCAAAGTTTCGCCCTTGATCAGAGTGCAGCTCCATTGGGACCCCAAATCTGCTCACCCAGTTGTTGACTATCTGTTCGGCTACGGTCTTAGCCTCTTGATTTGGGATGGCAAACACTTCCGGCCACTTACTGAAGTAATCCATGACTACGAGAGTATATCGGTTTCCATTAAAGGTTTCGGGAAACGGCCCAGCGATGTCGATGGCTATTCGTTCGAAAGGTGCTCCGACATTGTATTGTTGCATTTGTCCATGCGGCTTTACTTTTGGACCCTTGGTAGCCGCACATCTTATGCACTTTTTGCACCAATTCTCGACATCTTGTTTAGCGCTTAGCCAATAGAAACGTTCCCTTACCTTTTCCAACGTCTTGTTTATTCCCAAATGGCCTCCTGAGATTCCGTCATGTATTTCATGGAGCACTTGGTTGACTCTGGACCGTGGCACAATTAGCTGCATACGAGATGTTGTCCCATCTGCACTTTCCCATTTTCTCTTCAGCAATCCATCTTGCACAAAAAGCGAGTCCCACTGTGCCCAGTATGCCTTCAGAGTTTGGCTCCGATCTGATATCTGCTGCCAGCTTGGTCTTTCCTCGTGTTCCTTCCAGGCCAATATTGGTTCGATGTCATTGTCTGCCTGTTGGGAGGAACGGATTTCGTCTATACTCCAACCCTCTATTGGCTCAGTCCTGATCATTTGGATAGTTGCCTGTTCTTTTGCTTCTTTACGATTTCAGTGTTCGCATTTTACTCCGCACGGTCGACGAGAGAGAGCATCAGCATTTGTGAGGAGTGTTCCCTTGCGGTGTTGCACTTCAAAGTCGTAGCCCTGCAACTGCTCGATCCATCTTGCAACTTGGCCTTCAGGGTTCTTAAATTGGAGTAGCCATTTCAGAGCTGCGTGGTCTGTCCGGAGAATGAACTTTTGTCCGTAGAGGTACTTATGGAAATGCTTCGTAGCCAGAATTATAGCCAGAAGCTCGCGCCGGGTTACACAGTAGTTCCATTCAGGTCTGGAGAGTACTTTGCTGTAATATGCGACCACTTTCTCTTGACCGTCATGAACTTGGGAGATCACAGCTCCGACCCCAACATTGCTAGCGTCTGCGTCCACGATGAACATTTTTCCGGGCGTGGGGTAAACCAAGATGGGGCATTGCACAGCTGTCGCTTCAGTTCTTGAAATGCTTTTTCGCATTCTCCAGACCACCTGAACTGTCGGCCTTTTTCTGTAAGTTGATGCAGGCTCTTTGCAATGCCAGCAAAATTCTTTACAAACCTTCTGTAATACGTGGCGAGTCCCAAGAAGCTTCTCAGTTGGTGTTTATCTTTTGGAGAAGGCCAACTTTTCACGGCTTCGATTTTGTCAGGATCCGTTCTTACTCCTTCCGCTGATATAATGTGACCCAGATATTTTACTTCCGGACGGAACAAGGCGCACTTTTCCGGGTTGAGCTTTAAATGAGCACTTCGTAGCCTCTCAAACACTTCTTTTAGATTTTCGCGGTGCTCCTCGTACGTCTTACCTATGACGATAACGTCGTCCAAATATACTAGGCAGGTTTTCCAGGTGAGTCCTTGCAATGTTCGTTCCATTAGTCGCTCGAAGGTGGCCGGAGCGTTGCACAGTCCAAACGGCATCACTGCAAACTGCCAAAGACCGCTTCCTGTAGTGAAGGCAGTTTTCTCACGATCCGCACGATTTATCTCTACCTGCCAGTAACCGCTCTTCAAGTCAAGTGTTGAAAACCATTTCGCTCCAGAAAGCATATCCAAAGTGTCATCGATTCTCGGAAGTGGGTAGCTGTCCTTTTTAGTCTACACAAAATCTCGTGCTGCCATCTTTCTTCTTCACGAGGACCACTGGAGATGCCCACGGACTTTGCGATTCTTCAATCACTCCCTCAGCTTTCATCTTCGACATCATTTCGGCAACTTCTGTTTGCTTTGCCAATGGAAGACGCCTTGCAGGTTGACGGATTGGTCGAGCGTCTCCGGTGTCAATGTGGTGTTGAACAATATGCGTACGTCCATATTCTCCGTCTTGTGTAGCAAATATATCAGCGTACTCACCGATTAGTTTTTCTGCCAGGATTCGCTGATCTTCGTCCAGATTACAGAGGCTGAGAATTTTGTTCTTGATTTTTATGCTCTGAACTGTTGTGACCGGTTTTGCACCCTGTTTTTCCGTTGTGGTCGATATAGCCTCAACAGGTACGCATTTTCCCACTATCTCCCCCTTTTTCACCTTTACACTGAATGTCTTTGGATTTAGAATCCTTACAGGGACCATGTTGTTCTTTGGCTCCACTAAGGTCTTTCCCACCATGAAGTCTCTTTTCTTTTCTGGCTCCATAAAATAGAATCGGTGGCTACCAGGACCACCTTCCACTTTTGCCCACAAAATTGCTTCTGACGAAGGCTCTAGACTCTGATTGCTGCAGATGACGACATTTGAGACTGTGGTATTGGCGTTTCCGTATATCATTGGTATCTCCATGTTTCCGTATTTCAGGGTTTGTGCCCCCAAGTCGACTACAAGTCCATGTTCTCTCATGAAGTCTGTACCAATGATGCACTCGTCACATATGTCAGCTACCAGAAACGCTTGAGTGAATGTTATTCCGGCCAGTTGGATTTTTATGCGGACTTCACCATATACCGTAATCGTTGCTCCTGTAGCTGTTCGCAAGCTGCAGCTGCTAGTGTTATGCAGCCAAGACTTCTGCACAAGATTCCTCCTGATGATTGAGGCCGTGGCACCGGTGTCTATTGTTGCCATCCATTTTTCTTTTCCACTGACTACTTCTACTAGAAGGCTTTCGCTGCATCGTTTTGCCAGCGAGACTTGGATGATGGTCCTGGGGCCGTCGACTCCTGCTACCAACTTCTGCCCCGCGAAGTTGGTGCTTAAGCATTTCCCGACTGATGGCTTCGGGAAGGTTGACCGGCTTCTTGATAGCTGTTTCTGCGGGTTTCTTCCTCTATTTGCTTGTCATCACAGTGAGGGCAGTCTTTTCGTCGCAACGGTTCTTTACACTGCCTTTGAAGGTGTCCTATTTTATTGCAATTCCAGCAGCGCATTATTCGTCTATCCCGTCGAGTATCTCGTTCCTCGGCACTAATTCTTGTGCAGGAACATTCGACAGATGCTACTTCCCTGACGAAATGTGTTCCCCTGGAAGCCTGATTGGCTGCTTCCATCGCCAGAGCGAAGGCAAGTGCTTCAGCAAGGGTTCTTTTCCCGGCCATCCTTACTGCTGACTGTAGCTTCGAATCTGCAATTCCCCTGATAAATGCATCTTTTGCCATTTCGTCGATAATTTCCTGGCCTGCGGTGGGGTATGACAGATGTGCAAGTCTACTCACGTCTGCTTGGAGCTGCTGCAGTGTTTCTCCTCTTTGCTGCGTTCGGCTTTGCAATTGGACCTTGTAGACCTCCTGCATGTGGCTGTCCCCAAACCGTTTCTCGATAGCCTGCACTAAAGTCTCATAATCTTTATGCTTTTCGATGTCTACTGTTTGCAACAATTCTGCTGCAGGACCGTGCAAGGCCATTGTTAGGGCAAAGCACTTTTCCTCATTGTCCCAGTCGTTTGCACAGGCAGCCATTTCAAACTGCTTCTTATAGGTAGACCATGAGGTCTGGCCATCGAATGAGGGAGGCTTCAACTCTTTTCTCCTTGGACCGCTTAAAGAACATTCTCGCAGTTTCTGTTTTCGCACTGTGTCGAGCTCTTTTGCCAGTTGCTGAACTTTGCTGTCCATTTCTTCGAATTTTTCGCCAACATTCTTCTCTATTGTATCAAATTTGTCATCAACGTTCTTCTCTATTCTATCAAATTTGTCATCAACGTTCTTCTCTATTCTTTCAAATTTGTCATCGATTTCTTCGAATTTTTGCTGGAGAATGTTCTTTTGTTCTTCCAGATTATTCTTTTGTTCATCCATTTTCTGTTGAAGACCGTGCAGATTGTTGGTTTGTTCGTTGAATTTTTGTTCAATGCTGCTCTTCTGCTCGTCCATTCTTTGTTCCAGACTGTTCTTCTGTTCTTCCATATTTTTCTTTTGTTCGTCCATTTTTAACAAGAGGAGTTGCATCATCGCAGCCATGTCACTGCCGGTACTTGTCTGTTCATCCTCGTCAACATCAAAGGAATATGCATCAGGATCATGTCCCTCGTTGTTCAAAGCCTCCTGAAGTCGGAGCACCAGGTCACTTTTTCCTCCACTGGCGCTGAGGCTTCTCTTGTTCAACTCGGATTTGAGTTGGACAAGGGTCAACTGCAATAGTTTTCGACCCATTCTAGCTTTTTCAAATTGTCAGAAAACACCTTTTTTTTTTTTTTTTTTTTTTACACACAATAAGTCCTATCCCACTTCTGACACCAATGTAAAATGTTTGTGTGGGTACAAATGATAGAACTTATTCTTTTCAATACAAATCCTTTATTCAGTACAGTTATAATTCACTATTTAATTGTTTCTCTCAGTACAATCCAATTTCTCAACCGCTTATACTTTTCTTATCTTTTACTTAAACCACTTAATCACTTCTCCTAATTAACACTTCAAATTTCACTTTAGAACTGATTTGCATACCTTGGGGATGCTGGTATTTATACTCGAATGACATACTTCGAGAACAATCCTCGCCATCCAGCGTCTCATACAATTTCCAATTTGCTAGAAAATTCGATTCCACTCTCCAGTCGAGACTTTGTTATTCCAGTATCGAAATCTTCTGGTCTTTGAATCTAGATGTCGTTGCTCACATTTAAGTGGTTATCACAGTATGTACGGATCCTTACTTGCTTGACTTAAAGGAAGCTTTCAGTATTTTATAATTAGAGAAAGAAAGCTGATAATACTCTGAATAAGCAAACTACTGCAGTACATTCCTTTTAATATTCTCATCAGTAGACAGTATATCATGAAGAATGGTGACGTGACGTAGGCTTCGTCCTTCTAGAAGCGTTCGTTTATTTTGGTAGAAAAGGACTAATTTAATAAAAATAAACGGTGCGGCTAATCCTCCAAGTCACTCGCACAGTCTAATCTCCGGTTCAGTAAAGCGGTCAGGATTATGCTCGGCAGTTCCAGGAATTTTTGTGATTAAAACACAGAAAAAGAATAACAATTCCACGCATACACACTAGAATTAAGTTCAATTGTTTATAAGAAGGGTAACTTCTTTTTAAGGTGATTTGTAAGTTTAATGTACAACATTTATTTACAGGTTTTTTTTTAAAGACATAGTTCATTTTATTAGTGCTAGATATAAGTTAGGTTTTTTAATTTTATAAATTCATATTCTATAGAATTATTTTAATTTGAATCAGACTATGATAAGGCATTTCATTCTACTTTTTAGGAGATCAGTGATTCTGATGAACAAGTAGTAGACTGTTCAAATATGCAAATTGTGCAGGCACAGCCAAGGAAAAAAGGACGACCCCGCATAAATTCGAATATAAATTCATCAACTGCAATCTCACCATGTTTATTACCGGGGAGTCAATTAAACATGTCACCAAAATGCCGTGTTACTGCAAACAATGCAACTAGGAAGAAAATGCTTAATATTCAAAAGTATTTAATTGACTATGCAGTAGGTAATCGTCGCCCTGTCCAGCTTTTCATGGAAAAACCCCCCAAAAAATTTTATCCGGACTACTATGATGTCATTCAAAACCCAATTGATATGTCAACTATCGAGAGTAATATACGCCAAGAAAAATATAACAACTTAGAAGAATTAATTGGCGATTATAGACTTATGTTCTCTAATTGCCGACAATATAACGAAGAAGGGTCACCTATTTACGAAGATGCAAATGTTCTTGAAAAAGCTCTCAATGAAAAATTAAAAGAGTTTCCCGGTTTGATTGAAGTTAAAAAACCACTACCCAAGCAGTAAGATAAATTTTAACTAAAATGTTCCAAAATATTTCAATATATTATATATAGAATAAAATCAGCACGTAAAAAAACTCCTCTTATAAGTAAACTCTGGATGTTTTACGAAACAATTAAAGAATTTCAAGAACCAAAGGGAAAAAGACAATTATCGCTCATATTTACAAAGCTGCCGTCGAAAAATGTGAGTACAATTCGTTATTAGAATTATAAATGTATTATAAGTTATATATTTTTCGTATTGCATAATATTTTCTTTACTATCCATCTTTCTTGGATATGGATGTTAGAAGGTAAATTTTTATGAATCTTGTCTCTAGTTTGTATTCATATGTAATATTAAAAAAATATAATAATAATTAAAGCAATAAATGACCTAGATAATATTTTGTTTTAGGAATACCCAGACTATTACGATATCATTAAAGATCCCATTGATATGGAAAGAATAGCTCATAAATTGAAACAAAATTTATATGAAAGTATTGACGATTTAGCCGCAGATTTCTTACTAATGCTGGAAAATGCGTGTAAATACAATGAGCCTGATTCACAAATTTACAAGGATGCATTAGTTTTACAGCAATTGACTATACAAATGAAACAAACATTAAGGTGAGTCGTCAGTTATACTCTAACCATTGTATGTTTAGGTACGAGTATATGCAACCCATAGCACTTTAAGTAATTACATTTTTATTAGTAATTTCTCCATAACCATCATCAACAAAGCAAATCACAAGATTACGGGGATATTGTTTAGAATGATAGAGAAACGAGTTTTCACATACCTTTGTGATAGACAAACGTGTTTAAGTTTTTTCTTTTCACGGAATCAACACTTTGACTTAATTGTAATTTTTTTTTTACAGTAATAACAAGACTGAGTTTTCCCTCACTCAGTTCAATCCCAACCGATGGATAGACTTTTGTTTTCTTTTTTTCTAATTAAGAAAAATACTGTAACAGTGACGTTCATAAAGTGATGGATGAATATAAACATCCCGCTAAACCCATAGCGAGACAAGCGAATAATTTGAAAATAATGCAGTAATATCGCCAACTACTGAGATCACGGATAAACGGAGAACGAAACAAAGCCAACTCCTAACGTAACCAAGTGGCTCTACCTATCGGTTTCAATCGAAAAGCTACAAGGTAGAGCAAGTTATACAGCGTCTACACCAGAAGCAGCAAGTAGAACAGGAAACACTAATAGCTTTGCGTACCTGACAGCATCAGTGCCTGAAGACGAAAAGTAAGAAGTAGTGGTTCTCAAAAACAGCATCGTTGAGCCACAACAAAGAGGCCATCAAGGCTAAGCAAAGTGCGAGGGGAGGAATCTTCTATCCTCCCTACTCCAATACCGACACCAGCAGGCACAAGAGCCACAATAGAAACTTTTGAAAAAAACTCAGAGGACAATTATGCATCAGTCTAAAACATAAACTGACACAATTTAAACAAAGCTAGAGGTCAGCTCTGCCAGCGACAAATAGTAGAAGAAGTGCAACGCTGAGTAAACTAGCTAACATTTTTGGGATTGCGGAATAACAAGGAAAAACTCTAAAGATATTCAATATATTGTTAAATGTTTGTATGGGTACAAATGATACAACTTATTCTTTTCAATACAAATCGTTTTATTCTGTACAGTTACAATTCACTATTTAATTGTTTCTCTCAATACAATCCAATTTCTCAACCTTCACTTCTAATAATGAACACTTCAAATTCAACTGATGAATTAACTTGCATACTTTGGGGATGCTGGTATTTATACTCGAATGTCATACTTCGAGAACAATCCTCGCATCCAGCGTCCCATACAATTTCCAATTTGCTAGAAAATTCGATTCCACTCTCCAGTCATCAATGGTCGAGGCTTTGTTATTCAAGTATCGAAATCTTCTGCTCTGTGAGTATCGACATCCTCTGCTATGTAAATCTAGATGTTGCTGCTCACATTTAAATGGTTATCACACTGCTTCCTCCCTACAGTTGTTCGTCCCGAACAACTTCGTCATTCATCATCCCGTTGAAATGGCACATTATATCCAAATGGACCACCTTCAGTTTTTCTCGATCCCCACGCTGGATTCGGTTGACAACGACATTAATACGGGTTATCACCTTGTATGGACCTTCCCAGTTCTGTTGCAATTTTGGTGATTTGTCTTTCTTACGCTGATGATTATACAACAAGACCAGATCTCCTTCGTTGAAGCCGGAAGATTTCGCCTTGATATCGTACCTAGTTTTCATGCGGCTGCTTTTCTCTGGTGTCTTCATGCAATTTACGAATCATACTGCGCAAGTCATTCACGTAGTCGTTAACCTCTTTGGGCTCCGTCGGTGGGGATCCGAATTTTGCTTCACTTGACAACCTAATTGTTTGACCAAATAAGATCTCGGATGGTGTGTGTCCTGTTGAGCTATGGACCGCGTTTCGGTAGGCCATTAAGAAGACAGGTATGTATCGATCCCAATCCCAGTTGCTGGCGGCAGTTGCTGACGACCTTAGATAGATGCTCATTCAAGGTCCGATTGAATCGCTCGACCATTCCATCAGATTGAGGGTGTGGTGGCATTGTCCTTGTCTTTCATTGGCATATTTCCTGGAAGACTTTTGATTCAAAGTTTCGCCCTTGATCAGAGTGTAGCACCATTGGGACTCCAAATCTGCTCAGCCAGTAGCCTTTTGATTTGGGATGGTAAACACTTCCGGCCACTTACTTAAGTAATCCATGACTACGAGGGTATATCGGTTACCATTAAAGGTTTCGGGAAACGGCCCAGCGATGCCAATGGCTATTCGTTCGAAAGGTGCTCTGACATTGTATTGTTGCATTTGTCCATGTGGCTTTACTTTTGGACCCTTGGTAGCCGCACATCTTATGCACTTTTTGCACCAATTCTCGACATCTTGTTTAGCGCTTTGCCAATAAAAGCGTTCCCTTACTTTTTCAACGTCTTGTTTATTCCCAAATTGCCTCCTGAGATTCCGTCATGTATTTCATGGAGTACTTTGCTGACTCTGGACCGTGGCACTATTAGCATACGAGATGGTGTCCTATCTGCACTTTCCCATTTTCTCGTCAGCAATTCATCTTGCACACAAAGCGAGTCCCACTGTGCCCAGTATGCCTTCAGAGTTTGGCTCCGATCAGATATCTGCTGCCAGCTTCATCGTGTTCCTTCCAGGCCAATATTGGTTCGATGTCATTGTCTGCCTGTTGGGAGGAACGGATTTCGTCTATACTCCAACCCTCTATTGATCCAGTCCTGATCATTTGGATAGTGTCATGTTCTTACGTTTCTTTACGGTTGCAGTGTTCGCATTTTACTCCGCACGGTCGACGAGAGAGAGCATCAGCATTTGAGTGGAGTTTTCCTTTGCGGTGTTGCACTTCAAAGTCGTAGCCCTGCAACTGCTCGATCCATCTTGCAACTTGGCCTTCAGGGTTCTTAAATTGTAGTAGCCATTTCAGAGCTGCGTGGTCTGTCCGAAGAATGAACTTTTGTCCGTGGAGGTACTTATGGAAATGCTTCGTAGCCAGACTTAAAACCAGAAGCTCGCGCCGAGTTATACAGTAGTTCCTTTCAGGTCTGGAGAGTACTTTTCTGTAATATGCGACCACTTTCTCTTGACCATCATGAACGTGGCAGATTACAGCTCCGACCCCAACATTGCTAGCGTCTGCGTCCACGATGAACATTTTTCCGGGCGTGGGGTAAACCAAGATGGGGCATTGCACAGCTGTCGCTTCAGTTCTTGAAATGCTTTTTCACATTCTCCAGACCACCTGAATTGTCGGCCTTTTTCCGTAAGTTGATGCAGGCTCTTTGCAATACCAGCAAAATCCTTTACGAACCTAGAATCTGATTTCTGCAGATGACGACGTTTAAGACTGTGGCGTTTCCGTATATCATTGGTATCTCCATGTTTCAGTATTTCAGGGTTTGTGCCTCAAAGTCCACTACTATTCCATGTTCTTTCATGAAATCTGTACCAATGATACACTCGTCGTATATGTCAGCCACCAGAAAAACGTGAGAGAAGACTATTCCGGGCAGGTGCATTTTTATACGGTAGCGTTTCTCCCGTAGCTGTTCTCAAGCTGCAGTTGCTGGTGTTATGCAACCAGATTTCTGTACCAGATCCCCCCTGATGATTGAGTCCGTGCCACCGCACAGTGGTTCCGCTTCCTAAGAAAGGCGGTCAAAACATAATATAATTGTTCTTAGACCTACAGACAATTAATAAGCATTTACAGAGTTGCCAAATTTGCAATAAAAAAAAGGTTTTTTAGGCTGATTAACAGCCATAAAGTTCGAGATACGAAAAACAAAGAAACCAATTAAAATAATATTTTGTTTCGTTTTGAAACTGAAGCAATGAAACTTTGTTGATATTTTACTGAAATTTTTTGACTTTACAATTATTTTTTTATTTTTGGGGAAATACCCATCTAGAAAATAAAATGTAAATATCGAACTAATCCAAAATTAAATACTATCGTAACTATAACTAATCTACTACTAAATTTACTACTCTGATCCTGACTAACTCCTGCACTCCTGAGAAGGGAACAAAGTTTAATTATCCCAAAACATAAAAATTCTAAGCTACATTGTGATACAAAATTCAATCCTACAACTACACACAAATATGAGTAAAAGCTTAGATTCAAAACAATTTCAAGAAAACAACACGTAAGAAATATGTCGCCGTAGCACCAGATAAAAAAATTAATGATATAATTAAAATTCTAAATACATAGAATAGAAAGTACATACCTTTAATTGGAAATCCATTGCTATGTAACAGGGTGACGAACAAGTTTGAACTTGAAAACACGTGACGCGACTTGAGCTAATTAGCGCTTGGTGATAACAATGTTGACACTAATCCGATATGTTCACTTCCGATGCAGCAAAAATAATGTTTTAAACAATGGATTGCGAAACCTTTTATATCATCAGGTAGTGTGCCAATTAAAGGGTAATTGAGCGATTAAGCAGGGTTTAGTTCAATCACAGAAATCTGCGGCCTATGACCTACTATGGCACCACTATGCACCGGTGTCTATTGTTTTTATCCATTTTTTTTTTCCACTGACTATTTCTACTAGAAGGCTTTCATTACATCGTTTTGCCAGCGAGACTTGGATGATGGTCCTGATGATAGCTGTTTCTTCAGGTTTCTTCCTCTATTTGCTTGTCATCACAGTGAGGGCAGCCTTTTCGTCGCACCGGTTCTTTACACTGCCTTTGAAGATGCCCTATTTTATTGCAATTCCAACAGCGCATTGTTCGTCTATCCCATCAAGTATCTCGTTCCTCGGCACTAATTCTTGCGCAGGAGCATTCAATAGATGCTACTTCCCTGACGAAATGTGTTCCCCTGGCTGCTTCCATCGCCAGAGCCATCCTTACTGCTGACTGTAGCTTTGAATCGGTAATTTCCTGGCCTGCTGTGGGGTATGACAAATGTGTCAGTCTACTCACGTCTGCTTGGAGCTGTTCCAGTGTTTCTCCCCGTTGCTGCGTTCAGCTTTTCAATTGGACCTTGTAAACCTCCTGCATGTGGCTATCCCCAAACCGTTTTTCGATAGCCTGCACTAAAGTCATATAATCTTTATGGTTTTCGATGTCTATACGATGTCTGCGGACCGTAGGACGGCAATTATTAGGGCAAAGCATTTTTCCTAATTTTCCCAGTCGTTTGCGCAGGCAGACATTTCAAACTGCTTCTAATAAGTAAACCATGAGATCTGGCCATCGAATGAGGGAGGCTTCAACTCTTTTCTCCTTTGACCGCTTAAGGGGTTACATACGTTTCTCCGCTCAAAAAAATCAATTTTTTTTGCATGAAAAATTTCTATATTCTTTTGCAATTCAAATGCCGCAAGAATTTTTCAAAATTTCCAATAATTAAGAAAGTTATGACCGTTAGACGTCGCACCGGGCGGAGCCCTCATTAGGGACATGAGCAGCTGCGTGCCTGCTCTGCCTTCCTACCTTCTCTAATGACAGGTCAGTGCCCTCGCAAATATTTATACACGATTCTGTTTAAATTAACCCATCTAAACACTTCACAAGCACTTATTTCGAAACTCGCGTATTTTTCTCGACATTATCAGACTTTATTCTTATCAGATAAAAATAAATTCTTTAACTAATTTATTTATTTTGTTCCACACCGAAATTAAACTTTATATATGAATTTTCTCCCGGCAACGAGCTGCCAAAAATCTGTCTAGTCGTGGAGGTAAAAAAAAATACCACCAAGGGACGCTGAAAGCACTTTACCGGGTGTCAATTAACACTTCAAATTCAACTGATGAACTAACTTGCATCATACCTTGAGGATGCTGGTATTTACACTCGAATGGCATACTTCGAGAACAATCCTCGCCATCCAGCGTCCTATACAATTTCCAATTTGCTAGAAAATTCAATTCCACTCTCCAGTCATCAATGGTCGAGACTTTGTTATTCAAGTATCGAAAGCTTCTGCTCTTCGAGTATCGACATCTTCTGCTATGTAAATCTAAATGTCGCTGCTCACATTTAAATGGATATCACAATATTTTCTAGATCAGACCTAGAAAATGCTTGGTCGGGAAGAGACTAGTGATCTTGAGCACAAGTTGTACCTCGGCGGCTACCGTTAAAATGTTCGACGTGATGGGTATCCGTTTATGTTTAATATTTTCCTTTATTAAAATTCCGATACCTTGCTTAGCTTATGTGGAAAATTATGAAAGTAGTCTATGCAGGATTTATGTATGATAGCTTAGGTACGGACATTGTGTCTCTTGAAGGGCAATAACACTGGTGAGTGTTATTTTATAAGAATACACAACTCATCATAATTATTGAGGAATCCTTTTACGTTCCACTGCAAGATTTTAAGTTTCCTGTTGATGGGGTTGGTTTTGGTTTAGGGTTGGGTAAGTTGGGTGAGTGTGGGGTTGGGACCTCAACTGAGGAATCCTTTTATGTTCCACTGCAAGATTTTAACCCTTGCAGCGCTTAGCGGTGTGGCCCAAAAGTTGACCGTTGATAAGGAAGACGCTGAAAGATTGTGAGGGGCTTTTCAGCATTGGTCGATGAAATCACTATAAATTTTGGATTGTCCAGAAAAGAATTATTAGAAAATAAATTTATTGGGTCTAATGGGGAAGAATTGTTTTTTGTTCTCTTTTTGTTTTTAAATTCAGAGGGTGGTCTGTTTACAGACCGCTAAAACGGTTTTCCGAAAACACACGTGGCCTTTCTTCCATAGTAGAGCAGATTTACTGTTCTATGTATATAGTTTCACTCACAAACACAGGTCGAGAGATAAGAGAAAAGTAGCACGTTTGGTTGGTTGAAAGAACCGTTACGTAACGCGAAAAGAAGAAAAAATCCGAGAGAAACACAATCAGCTGAAAGATGTTGCCGAATCGAGTGTTAGTCGGTGACAGTTCTGAAAATAAAGCAATAGTGGATAATTTGTTTACGGAGATGGAATTTTAACCACATAAAATTGAATTCCTTATTGGAACAGGGACTACATTGTGGTGGAGTTTGGTAAGCATTACGTAGTTTCACTAAGTGCTAAAATAGCTGGTCTGTATTTACAGACGTGGACGTACGCCCGCGAGCATAGGCTATATCCTCTCTAAATTCCCCAGTCATTATAAAAAAAAAGTCAAACACAGCTAAGCGCAGCTGTGAAGTAAAAATTCAGCATTGGTTAGCCGAATAAAACTTTTGTAGGTGTTATGCCCTTACAACAATTGTAAACAGCACACCAACAAAATTCATACCCACAACCCACTATCCATCGGTTGTTACATACACTCAGTGACTGCACGCGTTGTATGACAATGTAATACAGAAATGGCAGTGACTGAGTGCAAGCAACAGTATGAGCAGGGGCAAGGAGGTTGGGATGACCGCACTGTGGATATTATATTATTATTATGTGGAGATTATATTATTAGTTTTTGTTTTTTGTCTTCCCGCAAGTGATTTTTTGTTATAATTTTTTTTTGTTCACTCGCGCGCGATGTTTGTTTTTTTTCCACGCGAGTAGCGAATTTTACAAGTGCACTGGTCGATGGTCAGCTCGGCTATGGTAATAGCACAGATAACAGATGTCTCATTCATATGGGAAGTTGTGTCCTATGAAAATGAAATCGAGCTAAAAACAGAGCTTTTTAAAAAGCTGCAAGTTCTTACAAAGAGCAGAAAAATCATTTTATTTCTTTTCGCTTTTTGCTCTTGCCACTTGTCACTCACACATGTAAAGTCGTTTAACTCCTATCACACTCCTATGCAAAAACAATACGTGAACGAAAGAAATAAATAAAAAAGAAATCAATTCGACCATCTCAACTTGAATGGACTGCGATTTGCAATGCAAGGTAAACTTTATGCAATGTAAATTAAATGGGGGTAGGAATATAGTTTTTAAGATCATAAGATCGATGGTCCGTGAAGATGGAAGTGCTGGAGGGGTGGGTATGACGTTGCACAACACTATAAAAGTGATTGGTATTTAAAGCACGAGGTGTTTAGAGCTAATACATGTTATGGGGTTGAAGATAACATACTCATATGTGCATAAGCGCAAGAGCAATTTCCCAATTTGTATTTTTGTCAAATTTTGTGCTCAGGACATTAAGTACCTACAAAATTTGATAAATTTCCAATCATTGAGCAACATCGAACATATTCGGAAATGTATATATACGAGTACATATTTGCTCCCTTTCTTTCAAGTTATGTAAACGGGAGATTTTAAAACTACATATATTCAAAATATTTGTATATAAAGATCGAAAATCTTCAATTCGGAGCCTCGGGTACAACGCAGTAAGGGACGGCCGAATATATGGTAGTGCAAATAAGTGGAATGGGATCTCAACCAACTTGGAGTGCAGCTTATACCTGTCTGCAGTTACTTAATATGAGATTGAAAAAACCATATTATGAGAGCGTATTTATTTGCCGGACTCCGGTGGAGGTTTGGAAAAAAACGCAGCGGGCGTTATCCATCGTCATCCTACACAGACGGACGAGTTTGGCAGGGATGTCAGGACTAGACATCGCTCTATATAGCTCGTCTCTATAAATGCTGTTATAGGCAGCCTTAAAATCGATAATCAGGTATCAATCTAGACTTCTTGGGTTTTTTCCAGGATCTGCCGGAGTGTGGAAATCTGATCGATTGTGGACTTTCCTGCCGTGAAACCGCACTGATAGGAACCATTCTGGTTGTTTACGATGGGTTGAATCAAATCAATCCCAGAAGAAACATGTTTTTATCAGTGGTTTTATCAAATGAGTCCGGAATTGGACCCGTGCGACTTTTTTTTTATTCCCCAAATTCAAAACTTACTTAACACGTAAAAGTGTCTCCAGGCACTTATTATATTATTCGCATTAAAACAAACTAAAAGCTTTTAAATCATTTGAATATTTTTTGACAGTTAAGTGTGAAGACACCAATTTATATGTAAAAGCTTTGAAAGATTTCTAAAGCTTTTAACGGTGCTTTTATTCTGATCTGCACGCATAAAATTTGATCTGGTGCAAATGGTTAAGTGCGCTTATATGAATGTCTATGACGTATATGCTTCAACAACAATGCTTGTAATTGAATGCAGAATAAGAAACCAAAATAACGGAGACAGCTAATTCAAGTCGGACACTTACACCATTGTGATAAATACGAAACTGATAAAAAATTCACCGATTAGCAATGAAATTACTTATTACCAGAAATAAAGTAAACGGCAGACGTCTGATCTGTTTGACAGCCAAAAGAAGAAGGTTTATTAAGCAAACTATTAACAATGACATATACAGATAGGTATAAAAACAATGTAATAGAGTTCATAAAGGGTATGTTCAATTCACTTTCCAATAGAAACAAATCATACCCAGTCTTGTCATAAATATGAGAAATGAAAACGCGCTGATAATTTTAAAAACAAATTTATACTTTTTATTTGTCAAATCCCTAGCTACCAAGTTATGGGAGACCTCATTCATGGGAAAGTTATCGACAGCGCGGACAAGGGCTCGCTTCTAAGACTCAATATTTCGGTGATGAGTAGAGCAGGCCATTCCCTCTAACGGAACACAACTTGTAATCCAAAGGGTTGAGATTCGGACTACCAGCTGGCCAATCATGCGGTGAGATGTAAAGTCTGGTTATTTTTTTTAGCTACTCTTGAGTGGTTTTCGTCTTGTGGGCTTAAACAGAATCTTGTTGGAATGTGCAGTGGTTGTTTGTGAACATTGTTCGGCTTAGCGGCTTATCTACGTCTTCCAAAACAGTGGTTTGGTAAATTTTCGCCGAAATTTTGACTACTTTTTCACAAAAATGGAGGTTGTTTTTGCCATCTCTCCCACCATACCATTACATTTGCGGGGTGGTGGCCTCTTTCAACCCTTGGAATATGTATGTTCTGAAGCTTTTTTTTATGTCCGAGTATACACTTGGTGATCATAATTTTTCTGTGAGCATTTTGAGTGTGCCGCCTTAAAAGAGCTTTTGATTTTTGCTTACATTTTTGCTTCAATGCGACTGTTAGCAGTGCGTCTTTTGTAGACATTAAGTCCCAAGTCTTCTTTGATGACGCAAGATATGAATTTTTGCGAAATGTTCATTTCCCGTGACAAGATCTTCTGCTTTCTTAGTGTTTTGCGTCTGATTCGACCCTGATTGCTTTGATTGCTTTCGGAGTCCTCACAGTCTGACCGTCCAGATCTTTGACGGTAACGTACTCCACAAGTATCCTCGAATAATTTAATAGTACGATAAACAAAACAGCGAGTAATTCCAAGCTGTCGTAAGGACCGAACCGAAAGGTATTACCTTTTGCCATGTTACACTTGTATAAGCCGATCACAACCACACGATTTTCGATGTCACCCATTGCATGATTGTAAACGACTAAAAACAAAAATCATTTAATTTCCACGACTAGACTAGGTATATACTCATATACTCATAAGAGTAAATAGTCTATAAGTTAGTATTGAACCAAATTACAAAATATTAAAAACAAAACTCAATGCAAAGAATAACGAACTGTCTTTGCATGCATGTTTATTATCTTTTGTAACATCAACTGAATTAAACAAACATATTTTTTTTTTTACTATAGGGAAGGTGATGAAATTCTCCCTGATGTCCCCCTAGCTGTACAAGAGTTGCTTTTATCTCTCTTCACTTCAATGTATAATCATCAAGATGAAGAAGGCCGATGTTTTTCTGATTCTTTGGCTGAATTACCTGAATATGATGACATTTCTGGGGATCCAAACGGGTAAAACCTAAAACTATGGCTTTTATACAAACATTAAATATCAACTTTTAGCAAGCAACGTGGAATTTCTTTGGATCTTATTAAGCGCCGTTTGGATAAAGGCGTTTATAAACGTTTGGATACATTTCAAGAGGATGTTTTCACTTGCTTAGAACGCGCGCGCAAACTATCTCGCACAGACTCAGAAATATTTGAAGATGCTATTGAGCTGCAATTATTTTATATGAAAAAAAGGGATGAAGTGAGTTTGTTTTTTGTTTCACTCATTTGGTTAGAGCAGTACAAAGGTGTTATATACTTATTCACAGCTTTGCAAAAATACCCTTAGCTCTCCGGCTTCTGCGTATACTGCTGCTGATTTAGCAGCTGATATCGATATCCTTCGTCAAGCGAAATTACTTCAGGAGGAACAAGGTCAAGAAGATGAGGACAAAGCGGTAAATAAAAAAAATATTAATTATATAAAATTGTTTAATTGGATTTTAAAAAAGGCAACGCATGGTGAAAGCTTAACTATAGATCAGAAAGTGTATTCTCCTGGAGATTTTGTCTACTTTGAGTCAGTTGAAAAAATTCCTAGTATTGCATATATTGAACGCTTGTGGACTTCAAACGAAAACGTCAAAATGATGCATGGCTGTTTATTTATGAGACCCCATGAAACATATCATCTTACAACAAGGAAGTTTTTGGAACAAGTTAATTTTATTTTGTCTTTTATTAGTAAAAAAACAGTTTCATTAGTGTTTTTTTTTTTGTAGGAAGTATTCAAAACATGCCAACGACAGACTATACCATTAAGCAAGGTCTTAAATAAATGCTACGTTATGAATGTTAAAGACTATATAAAATTTAAACCTGATGGATTTGCTGATAAAGATGTTTTTGTATGTGAATCACGATACAATGTGTCAGCGAGATATTTCAAAAAAATCAAGAACTGGCCTTTTGTCCGTGAAAACGACCCTGTCAATTTCATTATGCGTGATACTCCACTGGAACTAAGACGTGTTATGTCCGTTTTTAAAGAACGAATTGAAAAACATAAGGGTGAACTAGCAGAATTGAAATTGCAAGAAGCGTTGATAGAAAAAGAAAAGCCGGTAAGTTTATTTATGTTTATTTAAGGCTACCTGAAATTATAAAGTGAACCAAATTTATAATTAAGAACAAAGAAAACTCAAAATGTACACTACGTTCAAAATACCAGAAAATTGCGGTGTGCTGCCACCGAAATCTGGTTAGATAAACTGTTGTAGTTTAAGACTTAAACGAATCGCATTCAACTTCAATCGCTACAATTTCTATTTGCTTCATATTTGTGTACAACTTGATAGGTGGGAGTTGTGCGAATAAATAAATTTGAATTAATGCTAATATCTTTCGTGAAACGAAAGTAACCCAAACAACCCAGGATTAGTTTGCCTTCCGCTCCGAAGTGGAAAACGAATGTACATTGTACATAGCCTCTGACTATGCATCTGAAGCTACTCAACCCACTTTACTTATATCAGAGTTCAATACACTGTTTTTTCCCCGGCTGGAATCGGAGAAGAATTGTTTCATTATCCGCAGTGATATCGGCGAAACAACACATAAAACACTAAAGGGAACTTACTACCACAGATAATAAAGTTACATAGATATCGCATGCAGAGTAAAAAAATATGTAACTTTTTCAGGCGAATGGGACTTATTACTACGTCCCAGTTTGATCCAAATCGTTCGAATCGTGCATAAAACATGATGTTCTTTCAAATTTGGTTGGGAAAACAAATTGCTTGTTGCTTTTGCTTATTTCTCTTTGTGTTTTGTTTTTCATTATTTCGGTTTTTGTTTTTATGTACCTAGTGTGTTTGTTTTTGTATTGTATTGATTCCCTGGAAAGAATTTCTTGTTCAAGGTTATTTTCTTTTTTTTTTGTTTTAAGAACAGTGAGAGGGGATTAGCAGGAAAGTATATCTTGCAATAGCAACTTAGGATACTGCTTTGGGGTGTTGGTTTATAGTGAGGTGCTGGTGCCTCTCACTCTTGGGGTGCTGGTTTATAATGAGCTCCCCGTGCCTCTCACTCTTGGGGTGTTGGTTTATAGTGAGGTCCCTCTGCCTCTCACTCTTGGGGTGCTGGTTTATAAGTAAGGTCCCCGTGCCTCTCAATCTGGCGGAGTTGATTCAATTTCGTGAAAACAGGCACAATGTTTTCGCAAGAGAATAAGAATTGCAAAGTAAAGAATTCCTTCGCGATGCTCAAAGCATTGGTTTTGCTCATCAAACCAGTTAGAGTTTCTAAGGTTTGTTATTCTCATGCATCCCAAGGCCATTCTCTCCCTTATATTTCTAATATGCGGACGATCTCGAAAAATTTTATGGTATACATACTTTGAAATAGAGCTTACAAGTATTGAAAAATTCAACAGTTGGTGCTAAGAGACTTCCAAAACCACTATTTTGAGAAAAATTCTTAGCAAAAATGAAAAATTCGTACGGACATGTTATTTGTTCATCACTTTTTAAAAATATTTGCGAACAATTTGCACACTTGTTTTTTAAAAGCATAAATGCAAGATATCCTGTAAAATAACGCATTGCAGTCGTTTCTAATGAAATTCCATTTGTAATTTTGATTTCATTTATCACTTTTTCGAACAAAGTATCAAATACAGTTTCCTCGCTTGCTTCAGTTAATAAAAAAGTTCTTGATGTGTGCGGTTGAGTCTAGGAGGTATCTAAATTTAAAAATTCTACATCGTCATCATCGCATAAAGCAATTAGATTTGAGGAAAGAATTTTTAACATTAAAACATTAAATTCGAACACAGATTTTTGTTATTACCGCCTTTACTGCGAATAATAGAAAACAAGTTTTCCAAAATATCTTGATGAGTTCTTTTTGTAAGTAAATACTCAACTCAACCCGAACAAACCATCACTTATATCTTCACTAAGTAATAGGTTAGGTTAGGTCAAACAGGGATGTAATAGATATGCCATCATACAGACACTAGGCACCAAAACGGGCCCATCGCGGCCCCTGTAGAACCAATTGAATTTGTCTTCAAATGGCAAAAACCTAAACAATCGCCCTGGTGAAACACCCAATTTTCTTTGCAAAAGTCAAGAAGGCCTTTGAAGTTTTTCTATTTCCTCTAGGTTTTCGAAAAAGTATTTCCCCAAAAATTTTCTTCGTCTTCACGATATTGCCTCGCATTCACACAGTATGTGTGTTATGTCCTCAACAGCTTGCAAATCACTACAGAATCTGCAGATATCCGTATCTGACAATTTGAGTCCCGTTGCGTGCTGCCGCAGGAGACAGTGTCCTGTCAGGATTCCTATTACTGTCCTAATCTTATCTCTGTTTAGTGGGCCTGTCAAAAAGCGGCCACAGGGCCTTGGATACCCTGTGTCCTTCAAGACTTGACCACCTTAGGTTGGCAGTCTCTGTGATTTTTTCCTCGATAGTGCCCCTCACCATAAAAAGGGGTGGTTTGATATTGGCCTCATTATTGTTGAGTAGCCCTCCTTTTCTTTCAAGTTCGTCCGCTGGCTCATTTGCTTTAATACCGCAGTATCCTTACACCCAGCACAGTATTACCCGGTTCTGACTGCATAGTGCCTTGAGCACTGTACGACAGCCCCTGACTGTATCAGAGTTGACGTTGGTTGATTCTATTGCCGTGAGTGTGGCCTGGCTATCGATGTAGATAGCGATATCTCTTTCGGATACCGATCTCATATGCATTAGCTCAGTCGCCCTGAGGACTAACGTCTGATTGGAAGACACTGCTTGCGTCCGGTAGTGACACTCTTAGTTCTGAGTCTTCTGAGAAGATACCATGAACCCGTTCCCTGCTCTGTTTTGAAAATTGCAATTTTATTTGACTTGATTATTGCATTCTTTTCCCAGTTCTCCCTTTCCGGATAAATTATATCCGTTAGAATTGGATTGCCTGGCAGTAGCTCCGTTACTACCGTGCCATGTCGGCAACTACTACTCTTGAGGTAACCCAGATTAGTGAGTCGTATCGCACTGTTGCCAGCCAGTTTTTTAATCTGTAAATCAAGTGGTGTTAGGTGCAAAAAGGTGTCTAATGCTGCCGTAGGGGTGGTACGGAGCGCACTTGTTTGTTGCTTTCAACCATACTAGTGCGCCGTATGTAAGTATGGGCCTTACCACCACCGTATACACCATAGCAGGTTTTAAGCCCCAAATTTTTCCTACTGTTCTCTTGCAGATAAAAAAGAATTATATGCCTTTTTGATTCTTTCCTCTACGTTAAGATTCCAGTTCAGTTTTTTGTCCAGAATCACATCCAGATACTTCGCGCTATCCGAAAGGGACAGTTCCACTCCGTTGAGTTTTGGGAGTTTGAATTGCGGTATCTTGTACTTTCTGGTAAAAAAACTAGTTCCGTTTTGGATGGGTTGGCATTGACACCACAGCTTTTTGCCCAAGTGTCACCTCCATAATTTCGCTTAAAATATTTAAGTATTTTCCCTGCACTATTATGACCATGTCATCTGCGTATGCCGTGGCACTTATACGCATTGTACTAAGCTTTTTGAGGATGTCATTGATAACCAGCACCCAGAGGAGTGGGGATATGACCCCACCCTGAGGGATTCCCCTGGTTACGGACATTCTGACCGAGCTTTGCCCAATGGAACACTTTATAGCGTCTACCAGAGCATTTTTAATAGCGGTGCACTCCACGTTATTAAAGGCTTCTTCGATATCGAGGAAGGCCGCCATCGCAGCCTCTCCGAAGTGTAGACTCTTCTGTATCTTCCCCACCACCTCGTGCAGGGCGGTTTCTAAAGATTTTCCTTTCATGTATGCAGGCTGTGACTCAGCCATTACTGCATTTGTTCCTAATGTGAATCTCCAATAGTCGCTCTAGAGTTTTAAGCATAAATGATGACAGATTTATTGGTCTAAAATCTTTTGCTGTTACATGCCCCTGTTTGCCAGCTTTAAGTATAGGGTTTTCCAATGAGGTCTTGACAACTTTTTTTTTTAAATAAAACGCAAACCATTATCGGCTTGAAGTAGAATCAAAACATTTATGAATGGAACTCGACTTCGTTCATATGGCCACCGCGGGCACGTTTGCAGCGGTCGATTCGTTGGAACCAATTTTCAACGACTCTGCAAAACATTTCGGCCGAAACTGCCGCTATTTCGCGTTCAATGTTGGCTCTGGGCTCTTCCAACGTCGTCGGCGTGTTGGCATAAACCAAAGACTTAACGTAGCCCCACAGAAAATAGTCAAGCGGAAAATCGCTCGAACGAGGCGGCCAATCGACTGGCCCATTTCTTGAGATAACACGCTCACCATACTTACTCTTCAATAAATCGATTGAATCAAACCTGTTGAAACCACATGTCGTCCAAGTTCATATCTTCCAATTCGGGCCAAAAATAATCGGTGATCATGGCGCGATAACGCTGACCATTCACAGTAACGTGACGATCGTTATCGTCGACGAATAAATATGGCCCAATAACGCCGCCGGCATACAAACCGCACCAAACAGTTATTTTTTGTGGATGAAGTGGGGATTCATGAAGCACATGTGGATTTTCACTCGACCAATAACACATATTTTGCTTATTGACGAATTGACCCAAAAATGAGCTTCGTCACTGAAGATGATTTTGCGATGAAATTCATCATCTTAGCGCATCTTCTCCAGAACCCAATCGGAGAACGTACGTCGCTTCAAATGGTCAAGTCAGCTTGATCTTGTATGGGTGTAAACCAAGATCCTTACGCAAAATACCCCATAATGTGGTCTGAGCGATGCCCAATTCTTGAGAACGTCGTGGAATTGACTGATTTGGATCATTTGCTACGGGCGCCTGAACGGCAGCGATATTTTCGACACTTCGACCAATCCGTTGTCTCACTGACACGGCAACATCACACAACGAATATGTAGACTCAAATGTTTGCACTACACTTGTTTGCCTGTGTACTAGGGCGAGAATTATGACCGAAAATTGGAGTTAACGCTCTTAAAGTTGAAGGCACCGAGTCCGGATTTCGGTAAAAAAATTTTATAATTTGCAGACGTTGCTCGTTTGTGTACTTTACATGTTGAAAATGTTGAGTTTACTGAATAAGTTGACAGTGACAGTTTGATGTTTAGTGAAAGAGTGCGTTCACAAATTAAATTCAAAATTTTCAAGTTCCTATTGGAAAACCATTTACATACCCTGTTCTGAAAGTTCGCCTTGAAGCGTATCCATCGGTGATCCGACATTGACGCTTCTTCGACTACTCTCCATTCCCTTATTTCTAACCCTTCTGTATTTGTAGCAAGGGTGATATCTATCACCTCCTGGCTATTTTTCACCATAAAAGTGGGGGGAATTCCCTCTATTACAAATATTAAGGTTGGAAGATAAAAAGAAATCGTACAAACACTCACCTCTTGAGTTGATATCACCACTTCCCCATTGTGTATGATAGGCGCTTGCGTCACAACCCAGTACCAACATCCAGTTCTTCTGCCGTGCCAAGTAATTTAGCTTCTCCGGGGGTTGGGGGTGGGGGTCCTCCTCGTCCTTTCCCTTGGTCGATGGCTTAAGCATCAATCTACCCATGCTGTACCTCACCCGTACTGCTAGGGCAGTAAAAAAAAATAGGGGTTCCCATTAAAAAATCAAAAGTGACCTTGAAAATGGGGCTCAAGGTCAAACTCGTGGTCACCATCTTATGTCCCCTTGAGAACCTTGTGACTTTTGTTTGAAACATTTTTCGCGATATCGCGTATTTTTCGAGTAATTTGGATGTTTCAAGTTAAAAAACTCACCCAGTATGTACGATGTGCCTCCTCGATATATATACAGAAGGTGTTCAAAATATTAGGAACACTGCAAAAATTTAATTAAAAATATGAAAACAATGCCAGAACGAATTCGTGCCTTAAAAAAAGTTAAGGGAGGCGTGACAAAATATTAAAAGAAAAAAAATTAATAAATATGATAAATCTTAAAACTATAAAGTTGAATTTTTTATTTCATGCTCCAAAATCAAAATCCACAGCAATAAACAAAAAATATGTGAAAAAAATGCAGTGTTCCTAGTATTTTGAACACCCTCCGTATACACACAAACACACCATAGTGTAGCGATCCAGATAAACACCAGCGACACAGTCAGTCATTCGTAACATATATATTGGTTTGCAAAATCGATTGAGACGTAAAACAAAATAAAGGGTTGCAGCACAACGAAATATGAAAAAAATGTGTGTATATCAAAGTTACAATACACTGGAGGATGGTTGATATCCACGACTATACAACTTAAAATGGTTTCATACTGAATTGATGCAACAACCCTTAGGTTTGAGAATTTTATTGTCGTTGAAAAAGTGATCTTTTTTTTTTTGCTCTGCATGCGACATCTATGTTCTGGATAATCCGTCATTTTCCAGACACGGCTCCTATCTGGATCATATGTTGTTCGGCACACAAGTAAAATTCACAGGTACGGATAAACATACTATAAGTTGTCTACACATGTTCCTGTATGAAATTGCGGAGTAGAAGAAGTTTTTTTGATGGTATTCCTGCAATTATAGTAAGGTACAATGGACATGCTTGTCCAGAACATTAACTAGAGCGCTCACCTCGAACTCGCTCTACCCACAGTCTACAAAAAATCTGTCGAGGAAATTGAGACTAATGGTTTGCTGATATTTTCGAATTTTTCTTTCGGCCTCTAATCTGAACCTCCGCTGGAGCTAGATTCTCTATTTTGGACCAAATTTTCCAACGATCTTTGTCGAACATGGCAAAACCACTTGATTTGCTCAGCCTGAAGTTGCTCTTCTGTGTAGACTTCTGCGGATTCCCGTACTTCTTATAAGATCACATTTTGTTACACCTGTTGCTGTTATTTTTTCCTTTATATTTTTCGTACTTCGTCCAATATTAAGATACGTATTTTTTTCATAATCTGCGCACGCTAAAGGGAGAAAGGAAAGAGAGTTTTCGATGTACGTTCATTTTAAATGTTTAAAAGTCATAATGACTAGGAAATAAAAAGCTCAGCAGGGTACGACTTAGGCAAGAACCACGATATTTTAGAGTACGTCTGAAAGTGTAGTGTTCGTGTTCTCAGCCTGTTACAGTCCCAGCGGTAAAACATCCACATCAACTGTCGGCAAAATATCAACAAAAATAACACAGAACAGCAAGTATCAGCGGCTAAGCTACACCATTAGCAGTCGACAGATATGCACAAAAAACAACAACAACACAGCATTCGAATCAACCAACTATGTACCAACAACAAGAATACACCACCAATACAAAATTTGAATTAATCTCCTTGTGGAATAACTCTGCAGTTATTAGTTGAGGAAATTCTCAATTTGAGAAAAGTAAACAGTGAATTTCTCAGCATTGTTCAAAATTAAGAAAAGAAAATATAACACTGCGGTCGAAGGTGGCATGTCTGGAGCGTAAGCTGAACTGGGGAGAGCATAAACAATTGGAGAATGTCATCGAAAATGATGGTATACTAGATGTTGAAAATAGAAATGCAAATGAGTATGTACAACAAATATTTTAAGATACCTACTCATGCAGTCCTAGCATAAAGAGAAGGCTTTGACCAGGCCCAACCCAGGCGACTTGTACAGAAATGTATAGTAGTATGTGTTCATCTCTCTTCGCTTGACTGTAAACAAAAGATTATGAAGAGCAAAAAATAAGCTTTGGGAAATTTGAATTCATCCTTTTTCGTCGAAGGCACCAACAAAAAAATATTTATTAATGACGGCTTTACAAGTTACACAAGGGCTCTATTTATGGTGGCTAAAAAATATAAAGTAATTTTAAGGATTTTTTTTTTCGGAAATCTAAAATATTATTAATAAAGCTTGATAATGGTGACCTTGTTGTTATAAGATCTTTCGAGGATCTAGCTGCGCTTCAAGATCAGTAATATGAATGACAATTTTGATCTTATGATTGACAACCTCACTATTGAAACCATTACAACCATTAGAACTAATTGTGATAGAGTTTATACTTGTAACTCTAGTAACAAATCATTTTTCATTGTACACCAAAATATTAGAAGCCTGTGACAAAATTTTGATTGATGAGTTGGAAATCTCGAAGCCGTTGTGAATCTGCCCGAAATTATATTTGTTTCAGAAATATGCATTTACTCTTCCGAAACTGATGATTATAGTATTCCTAATTATAATTTTTTTGCAAAATGATCCGTATTCTGCAGGTGGAGTGGGAGTTTTTGTGAGAAATTTGTATGAATGTGATGTAAATGTATTAGTTTAACAAGTGCGGATATTGCGAAAATTTCTGGTAACATATGTAATCAGAACTTTGTCTTTATTTGCGTATATAGGCTACACTCGAAACCTTTAAGTTGGTTTATCGATGAGTTTGCAAATTTATTGAGAAATGAGAGAGCGGTTAATTTAGTTATTTTAGGTGATTTCAATCTTGACATACTAAATCCAAACCCAGTGTTTGATTCTTATCGAGCTCTTATAGCAGAACACGGATTCACTTCTTTTATAAATGAACCAACTAGACCTTTATCTGGTACCTGCATTGATCATGTCGTTGGTCGTTCCGGTAATATTCCATTAAATCTCTTAGCTGGTGTTAATTTGGATCTTCAAATAATACTCGTAGATCACAAGTATTTTTTTTGAAAGTTTAAAAAATAACTATAAAAATTTTAATCCTTCTCACAAACTCTCCAGAATGAACTTTCGCGAGTTGAACATTAGCTTTGCTTTGAAAACAGGGATGTAGTTTATTCTGAAGAAAACGTTCGGAAACGAGATTAAAGCCTTGGATAATTCGAGCCCTTCTGAAAAAGATACAGCTAAAGAATAAACTACAAAGAAAATGTCACAAACATCCCCTAAATTTGAGCAAACAAATTAATTAGGAAATTAGGATATCTCGCGATATCTACTTTGAAACCAACATAAGAGCAGCTATATGAAATCTTAAAAAGAAATGGAAAGTATTATTGTCACATTATTGTCAATCGTAATATTACTCATTTTTCTGGCCCGATCATGTTAAAAAGAGGTAATGAAAATATTGCGGACCCTTCTTTTGTAGCTAAAGAGTTTAGTGAATACTTTGCCACAGCAGGTATTTCGTCTCTTACCTGTAACCTGCCATCATTTTGCAGTTGTGTCAACGAACCTGTGTTTCCTGATAAGACAGGAATAGCTTTTTCGAGTCCATAACAGGGTGCGGAGTTTTAAAGTTAATCAATTCCTTAAAGACTTGTGGTCTAGGTGGAATCTTTAACTATGCCCTAAAAAAACTGCGCTTAACATCGTTGATATTTTTGAAATGTTCAGTTGTAATTCCATTGTTCAAAAAGGTTAACAGGAAAGACAAAATTAACTATAGACCTATTTCCTTTTTGCCTTTAATTTCAAAAGTATTTGATAAAGCAGTTAAGTCTAGAATTGTATCTTATCTTAACAGTATAAGTGTCTTCAGTCCAGTCCAGTTTGGATTTAGATGTAGTAGATAAAATATTGTAAGCAGGACATAAGACAAATACTCAAAGTACGGTCAATGTATCTTAAGATCGTGTGCGCGTCGTTTGGTGTGCGATAAGAGTATTGTAAATAGCACCGCATGCGTATATAGATAAGATATATACATATGCGGACTGCGTCCGTTTTATGTATTAAGTAGGTTTAAGAGTTGTTATAAATAAAGAGCCACGGGAAACCAAGGCTATTATTTCTCCATAAAGAGTTTCCGTGTTTTCTTGTTTAGCTGTTGCGTTATCTAACAGTCGGTAATGCTTCCTTTTTACGCCATGGCCTACTTACATAATTAAGGAAGATTTGAAAAAAATAATATGTGTAAGTTTGTTCTGTTAGTTGTCCTCGTATGTTATCTTTTTGTGTCTCGTGATCATCTTATCCCCTTCTGCTTGCTTTCTCGTAAGTATAAAAAATATACATAAGATAAATATAATAAACCGACACATATATCAACTTATCTCAAAAATATGTTTAAAATTATATTACAACTTAAAAGTCATATAATATATTTATTATGATAAATAAATATTTCCTCAAATATCACAAGTCATCTTTAATTATATTTATTAATACTAAATATGTATTGCTAAGTTTTTTTTATTGATTTTGTCTTCATGTAGGCCTTATATATCTGTCTTTTTTTTTTTTTTTTTTTTCTTAGAATGTAAAGTGCGCTCCTCCAACAAATGCTGAACCAAACAGTGTATATTATCAACAATATAATACTATTTGTAGTGGTGTTATTAAAATTGGCGATTTTGTTTACGTTGCTACTTTAAGTGGAAAACAGTCAATTGCACAAATTCACTCTATTTGGGAGTTGTCGGGGTTGGTGTAATTGAATTCGCTTCATGACTACATATATATATATATTACAATTTTTTTTTCGTCTAGAAAATCATACTTTCAAGGCCCGTGGCTTTTGGCACCTAATGAAATCTTAACGCCACCTAATAAAACATTTTATAGACAGGAAGTCCTTTTATCAACTGTTCAAGAAATTAGCCCAATTATAGCCATTGTTGGGCGCTGTGCTGTTTTAGAGTATAATGAATACTCCTCATATCGCCCAACAGAAATATCGGAAAGCGACGTATACATTTGCGAATCGATTTATGATGAAATGAGAAAATCAATTTGTAAACTTGGCTTGAATGGTGGATTAAGAAAATTTGATTATGGACCACTTGTTACACAAGATGAAATTTTTCACTTCAAAACAATTATAAAACCTATAAAACTATCTGACACAAAAGAATGTCTTACAAATGATATAAAAACATCGTCTTCTGTAAGTAATAAGTAATTTCTTAAATAACATATTAAAATATTCATCGATATTTTAGGATTTAAGAGCAGACACTGTTGAAAGTCTTGGTGTACTGGAAGACTCTCTTGATGGCGGTCCTCTATCAGTTAGTTCAGACATCGCAACCTCTTCTCCAGCTCCCTCAGTGTCTTCAACCCCACTTTCATCAAAATTAAAACCCGTTAAAACTATTAAATCTAAAGTAGTAACTGGATATATCTTGTACTCGTGCGAGGTACGAAAAGGAATAAGTCAAAGCAATCCAGATGCTTCTTTCGGGGATATATCTCGTATGGTGGGTAATGAATGGAAAAATCTTCCAGCCAGCGTTCGACAGAGTTGGGAAGATAAAGCTATTAAAATGAATGAGGAGTCCGCTGCAAAACATTTTGAAGACCACTGTCGAAGTCCGACTCCTATCGAAAATCAGGTAATATTCTCCGATGGTAATCGTAGTTTCAACTAGTATACACAAATTTTGTCAGGTCTTTGAATGTTTGTGGGACAAATGTGATTATCAGTTTGAAGATTCAGTGGACTGCATGGAACATTGCATTCAGGATAGTCACGGACATGTTCAAAAATCCTATCAAAATCTTGGAGCTGAAATTGAATACCATTGTTTGTGGAGAGGATGCATTCGTATTAAAAAGAATATGGCAGCCTTTCCTCAATTGCAGCGTCTTATTAAACATGTTCGCGAAGTTCACCTTAGTAAAGGCGGTAAAGTTATAGCCTTAGCAGAAAGAAGCAAGTAATTACATATCCGTTTCCTTCTAAACCAAAGAGAATTTCAAAACTAATTTTTTTAGGAACTTTATTTCGAGAAAAAACCCAATATCATTACAACAGCAGATCTCTTCAACACAAAATATGCAAAGCAGTTCTTTAAACCAAATATCGCCTCGATCAAACCAATCACAACAGGCACAACAACAAGGTGAAAGAAAATTTGAAATAATATTTTTATATCCAAGAAAAGCTTTTAAATTTGTTACTTCCAGTAATCTTGGCTGCTCCACCTCCCGAGCCAATGTTTGTAACAGTTCCTCCTAGGCCTCAACGCGTTTTACACAGTGAAGCATATATTAGGTAAAGATATACTCTTATATATGATTGTACATATTTACATATAAATGTGCATTCATTATGCATACATTTTTATATATCCATATTTATATTTTTCTTTAACATATCGACGGTGACCCAACGAAATGTTGATTTTTTAAAACGAATTTGATTTTTGAATTTTAACGCATAATATTAACGTTGTGTAATCTTTCAAAATCAACAACTATCTTTTTTTTCATTTGTCGATTTTGTATCTGCACATAATGAGTGTATGAAAAAAGTAAGATCGGTACATGGTAATTGATATCGCGATTCAGGAGAAATGTGGATTTAAAGCTCAACAAAGGAAATTTCGAATACAGAAAACAGATTCTTTTGAATATAACAACGTTTTTTTTGGAGAAAAATGTTTAAAAGTTTCTAAGATTTGCAGAGAACTCTTAAATATCAGAACTAGTTTGACCTTTGGTGGAGGTTTCAATAGAGGAAAATGTTTCAAATATCTATTTTAAGATTAGAAGAGGGCGTGCAACATCCGTTATAGTGCGACGTCTCTGCCGTGGGTAAGGCGTGTGTTCGCAACCGAAAGGCCTTCTAAATCATCGTTCAAACTTGGTCTGACTGGGAGTAAGAGCCATGCATTATAGTAGATAACTCTCTCCCTCTCATGGAGTTGGCTGCTATAAAACAGTCTCTTTGTAAAGCAAAAAGTACCTTTGAACCTAGACATAGTGCCCTCTACGTGCTAGTTAAAACATAGATACTGAGGTAGCCAGATCACAAGATATCTTACTACATTTCGACAAGGAAATGGTTGATGTTCTTATCTCACGATCAAAAATGTGCGGCAGTTCTTTTACTACTATCCTAAAAAGAATAGTTTCCGACTTCTGAAAGTTAAATTTCACGTCGCAGAGTACGTTAATTACCTCAATCTTTGGATCTGATTTTTACCCGATCAAATCATCTCCATGGTGAAGCGATCCTACAAAAGTGGTTATGTAAATGTTGAATAGGATTGGTGGGTCGTGAAATACACTGCACACCAAAATTCAAGAACTCCTGGTATGCTCCGCGAAAATGATTAGCAATTCCAGCAAATGCTAAGGGAAACACGTGACAGAAAAGGAAGAAAGTGTCCTTAAATGACTCATCCTCGTTCAGCAGCTACCCAGATTGTGGATGAACTAAATTTGGAGGCCGTTACGAAACGCCTTCATGTTATACGTAAAGTTCTTGCAAAAGGTCATTTGTAGTGGTGCCCTGAGAAGTGAAGGAACATTTTTTGGACTGGTGCCAGCGAAGTTTTTTTCATATGGCGGAAAGTGATGTCGGCAATATTTAAAGTACCTTATACAAAATATGATTCAATATTCATATCAATATTACCAAAATAGTTGATAAAATTGGGTCAATGTTTCACCTAATGACAGTTAGTTTCATTGTTTACAAGCGTATAGAAGAATTTGCGTCTCAGTTTGGTGTAATTTTTTTATCCGTTATGGAATTCAAATGTAATAGTGTGATAGCGCTATATTTGAGTGGAAAGTCACAAGTGGGTATCGTTAGAGCCTGCCAATGTTTCGATGTGAATAAATCTTGCGTGTCTCGAACAATATTGGCAAAGTATTACTGGTGGTGCTCGGAAAAAATTGAATCACCCCCTGAAGGCTCGAATTGAACGAAATCCTCGAGGAAGTGACAGGAAAATGTGTGCTGAGCTAAAGATATCAAAGTCAACCATGGGATGTTGAAAGATAAGCTCAAACTAAAGCCTAAAAAAAGTGAGGTTCGATACAGCAAAGGAGCTGTTGTGCTTGCATGAATGTGACCAGTTGCCGAATATCGGGTTCTCTAATGAGAAAAGTTTTCCAACTGAATAATTGGTGAATCAAAAAAAATATGATCGTGTTTATATAATGAAAATATAGACTGGCCACCAAAAGTCAAGCGCCAGCGTTTGTCATGGTTTGGGCGGCTGTAACGGTTGATGAAAGTTCGCCGCTTGTGTTTTTGGACCGTGATGTCAAAGTGAATGCGAATGTTTACCGCGAAAGTGTTTTGGAAAGTGCTTTAAAGCCTTGTGCAACCAAACGTTCAGCACGTGTCAACCACGAGTGGTTAAAAAACATCTTCCCTTGCTTCATTTCATCGACATAATGGCCTCCTCAGTTACCACTTAACATTTTCATATGGGGCATTTTACAAAATAAGGTCAGCACTAAAAAATATCAAAGTGCGGATGTTATCAAGAAAGCCCTTCTTCGAGAATTTAAGAAGATGCCGCAGGCTCACGTTTGTGCAGCGACCGACTCAAGGACATAGTTCGCATTAAAGGATTTAGAATAAATTCTACAAATCCATCTCAATCCTATTAAGAATCTATGTATTATCTATTGTGATCAAATAGGCTGATAAGGAAACAGCGCTATTATTTAAGAAAGTATTACTGTTAGTGTTCAAAATAAGAATTTAATAAAAAGACTGATTTTGGTTTGGTTAATGCTAGTGGGTGACAGTGGACTTGCTTCCAAATCGAAAGGTACGGTGTTTGAATCCCAACCTTGAACAAAAGACGTTAATATTTTTCAGTTAACGAAAATTAAGTAAGATGTGTAGTTGACTAGAAATCAACTAAAAGCTGACTTCCACTAAGAATTTAGTCTCCCCATTAAATGTTGGATGCCACACATGGAGCGAAATAACCACTGCACCCAAACATCTTTCTTTCTATCTCTATCCCATTTTCCAAAAAAATTAACACATTCTGAGGCATTATAAGTGTATTCATATCAACTTGAGTGTTAAGTTCTTTAAAAACATTGTCACGCCTACAATTTATTTATTTTTAACACATTCCAGATTAAATTATATTTTTGTGAATTATAACGTTAAGCTGCTTTACAGTTTTGCGATTTGTAATTCACAAAACTAACTGGTAACTAAATCTAGTAACGCAGATTATAGAGGCGTACCGACAAAAAAAGACTGCACTATGTGCCTTCCCAGATATTGAAGGTGCCTTCGATAATACTGTAAAATGTTTGTGTGGGTACAAATGATAGAACTTATTCTTTTCAATACAAATTCCTTTATTCAGTACAGTTACAATTCACTATTTAATTCTTTCTCTCAGTACAATTCCATTTCTCAACCACTTATACTTTTCTTATCTTTTACTTAAACCACTTAATCACTTCATATTACACTTTAGAACTGATTTGCATACCTTTGGGATGCTGGTATTTATACTCGAATGACATACTTCGAGAACAATCCTCGCCACCCAGCGTCCCATACAATTTCCAATTTGCTAGAAAATTCGATTCCACTCTCCAGTCGAGACTTTGCTAATCCAGTATCGAAATCTTCTAGTCTTCGAGTTTCGACATTTTCTGCTAGATGTCGCTGCTCACATTTGAGTGGTTATCACATTGCTCCCTCCCTACAGTTGTTCGTCCCGAACAACTTCGTCATTCAACATCCCGTTGAAATGACACATTCTATCCAAATGGACCACTTTAAATTTTCCTCGATCCCCACGCTGGATCCGGTAGACAACGTCATTAATGCGGGTTATCACCTTGTATGGACCTTCCCAGTCCTGTTGCAATTTTGGTGATTTGCCTTTCTTACGCTGAGGATTATACAGCCAAACCAGATCTCCTTCGTTGAAACCGGAAGATTTCGCCTTGATATCGTACCTAGTTTTCATGCGGCTGCTTGCTAGCTTCATCTTTTCTCTGGTGTCTTCATGCAATTTACGAATCCTGCTGCGTAAGTCATTCACGTACTCGTTCACCTCTTTGGGCTCCGTTGGTGGGGATCCGAATTTTGCTTCACTTGGCAACCGAATTGTTTGACCAAATAAGATCTCGGATGGTGTGTGCCCTGTTGAGCTATGGACCGCGTTTCGGTAGGCCATTAAGAAGAGGGGTATGTGTCGATCCCAATCCCGCTGGCAGTTGCTGACAATCTTAGATAGATGCTCACTCAAGGTCCGATTGAATCGCTCGACCATTCCATCAGATTGAGGGTGTAGTGGCGTGGTCCTTGTCTTTCTTATTCCCAAATATTGGCATATTTCCTGGAAGACTTTTGATTCAAAGTTTCGCCTTTGATCAGAGTGCAGCTCCATTGGGACCCCAAATCTGCTCACCCAGTTGTTGACTATCTGTTCGGCTACGGTCTTAGCCTCTTGATTTGGGATGGCAAACACTTCCGGCCACTTACTGAAGTAATCCATGACTACGAGAGTATATCGGTTTCCATTAAAGGTTTCGGGAAACAGCCCAGCGATGTCGATGGCTATTCGTTCGAAAGGTGCTCCGACATTGTATTGTTGCATTTGTCCATGTGGCTTTACTTTTGGACCCTTGGTAGCCGCACACCTTATGCACTTTTTGCACCAATTCTCGACATCTTGTTTAGCGCTTAGCCAATAGAAACGTTCCCTTACCTTTTCCAACGTCTTGGCATTCTTTTCCATGGAGCACTTGGTTGACTCTGGACCGTGGCACAATTAGCTGCATACGAGATGTTGTCCCATCTGCACTTTCCCATTTTCTTTTCAGCAATCCATCTTGCACAAAAAGCGAGTCCCACTGTGCCCAGTATGCCTTCAGAGTTTGGCTCCGATCTGATATCTGCTGCCAGCTTGGTCTTTCCTCGTGTTCCTTCCAGGCCAATATTGGTTCGATGTCATTGTCTGCCTGTTGGGAGGAACGGATTTCGTCTATACTCCAACCCTCTATTGGCTCAGTCCTGATCATTTGGATAGTTGCCTGTTCTTTTGCTTCTTTACGATTGCAGTGTTCGCATTTTACTCCGCACGGTCGACGAGAGAGGGCATCAGCATTTGAGTGGAGTGTTCCCTTGCGTTGTTGCACTTCAAAGTCGTAGCCCTGCAACTGCTCGATCCATCTTGCAACTTGGCCTTCAGGGTTCTTAAATTGGAGTAGCCATTTCAGAGCTGCGTGGTCTGTCCGGAGAATGAACTTTTGTCCGTAGAGGTACTTATGGAAATGCTTCGTAGCCAGAATTAAATCCAGAAGCTCGCGCCGGGTTACACAGTAGTTCCGTTCAGGTCTGGAGAGTACTTTGCTGTAATATGCGACCACTTTCTCTTGACCGTCATGAACTTGGGAGATCACAGCTCCGACCCCAACATTGCTAGCGTCTGCGTCCACGATGAACATTTTTCCGGGCGTGGGGTACCCAAGATGGGGGCATTGCACAGCTGTCGCTTCAGTTCTTGAAATGCTTTTTCACATTCTCCAGACCACCTGAACTGTTGGCCTTTTTCTGTAAGTTGATGCAGGCTCTTTGCAATGCCAGCAAAATCCTTTACGAACCTTCTGTAATACGTGGCGAGTCCCAAGAAGCTTCTCAGTTGGTGTTTATCTTTTGGAGAAGGCCAACTTTCACGGCTTCGATTTTGTCAGGATCCGTTCTTACTCCTTCCGCTGATATAATGTGACCCAGATATTTTACTTCCGGACGAAACAAGGCGCACTTTTCCGGCTTGAGCTTTAAATGAGCACTTCGTAGCCTCTCAAACACTTCTTTTAGATTATCGCGGTGCTCCTCGTACATCTTACCTATGACGATAACGTCGTCCAAATATACTAGGCAGGTTTTCCAGGTGAGTCCTTGCAATGTTCGTTCCATTAGTCGCTTCAAGGTGGCCGGAGCGTTGCACAGTCCAAACGGCATCACTGCAAACTGCCAAAGACCGCTTCCTGTAGTGAAGGCAGTTTTCTCACGATCCGCACGATTTATCTCTACCTGCCAGTAACCGCTCTTCAAGTCAAGTGTTGAAAACCATTTCGCTCCAGAAAGCATATCCAAAGTGTCATCGATTCTCGGAAGTGGGTAGCTGTCCTTTTTAGTGACATCATTGAGACGTCGGTAGTCTACACAAAATCTCGTGCTGCCATCTTTCTTCTTCACGAGGACCACTGGAGATGCCCACGGACTTTGCGATTCTTCAATCACTCCCTCAGCTTTCATCTTCGACATCATTTCAGCAACTTCTGTTTGCTTTGCCAATGGAAGACGCCTTGCAGGTTGACGGATTGGTCGAGCGTCTCCGGTGTCAATGTGGTGTTGAACAATATGCGTACGTCCATATTCTCCGTCTTGTGTAGCAAATATATCAGCGTACTCACCGATTAGTTCTTCTGCCAGGATTCGCTGATCTTCGTCCAGATTACAGAGGCTGAGAATTTTGTTCTTGATTTTTATGCTCTGAACTGTTGTGACCGGTTTTGCACCCTTTTTTCCGTTGTGGTCGATATAGCCTCAACAGGTACGCATTTTCCCACTATCTCCCCCTTTTTCACCTTTACACTGAATGTCTTTGGATTTAGAATCCTTACAGGGACCATGTTGTTCTTTGGCTCCACTAAGGTCTTTCCCACCATGAAGTCTCTTTTCTTTTCTGGCTCCATCAAATAGAATCGGTGGCTACCAGGACCACCTTCCACTTTTGCCCACAAAATTGCTTCTGACGAAGACTCTAGACTCTGATTACTCCAGATAACGACATTTGAGACTGTGGTATTGGCGTTTCCGTATATCATTGGTATCTCCAAGTTTCCGTATTTCAGGGTTTGTGCCCCCAAGTCGACTATAAGTCCATGTTCTCTCATGAAGTCTGTACCAATGATGCACTCGTCACATATGTCAGCTACCAGAAACGCGTGAGTGAATGTTATTCCAGCCAGTTGGATTTTTATGCGGACTTCACCATATACCTTAATCGTTGCTCCTGTAGCTGTTCGCAAGCTGCAACTGCTAGTGTTATGCAACCAAGACTTCTGCACAAGATTCCTCCTGATGATTGAGGCCGTGGCACCGGTGTCTAATGTTGCCATCCATTTTTCTTTTCCACTGACTACTTCTACTAGAAGGCTTTCGCTGCATCGTTTTGCCAGCGAGACTTGGATGATGGCCCTGGGGCCGTCGACTCCTGCTACCAACTTCTGCCCCGCGAAGTTGGTGCTTAAGCATTTCCCGACTGATGGCTTCGGGAAGGTTGAGTGGCTTCGGGAAGGTTGACCGGCTTCTTGATAGCTGTTTCTGCGGGTTTCTTCCTCTATTTGCTTGTCACCACAGTGAGGGCAGTCTTTTCGTCGCACCGGTTCTTTACACTGCCTTTGAAGGTGTCCTATTTTATTGCAATTCCAGCAGCGCATTATTCGTCTATCCCGTCGAGTATCTCGTTCCTCGGCACTAATTCTTGTGCAGGAGCATTCGACAGATGCTACTTCCCTGACGAAATGTGTTCCCCTGGAAGCCTGATTGGCTGCTTCCATCGCCAGAGCGAAGGCAAGTGCTTCAGCAAGGGTTCTTTTCCCGGCCATCCTTACTGCTGACTGTAGCTTCGAATCTGCAATTCCCCTGATAAATGCATCTTTTGCCATTTCGTCGATAATTTCCTGGCCTGCGATTCCACTCTCCAGTCGAGACTTTGCTAATCCAGTATCGAAATCTTCTAGTCTTCGAGTTTCGACATTTTCTGCTAGATGTCGCTGCTCACATTTGAGTGGTTATCACAATACGAAATATGAATCCATTTCAACACTTCGACGACTTAGCCATAATAGTGAAGGATAACACCCTAAATGACTGTTGTGTTGGAGAAAATCTCTCAATCAACCCCACTAAAGCTATACTTGTTCCCTTCACTCGTAGAAGAAATCTGAAACAGTACAGAAATTGTATACTCCAACGAAGTAAAATATCTTGGAATGGTTCTCGAACTAAATTGGTGCTTTCACATATTAATAATGAAATTACCAAAGCGACTAAAGCCAGGTGGACTTTCCGTTGTATATATGTATGGCAAGACCTGGGGATTAACCTCAAAGGTCACCCATTGGATATATGTATGTATACAATGATGATAAGACCCATCATCAGTAGTATGGTGGAACAAAGCTGTCATACAAAAGCTGCAGCGTCAAAGATTTGCATGCCGCGCCTTTATAAAAGATATAGCAATTCGCAGCTCTGTCAGGCTACCGGAGACGGAGACTTTGATCACTCAGATCAAATGAATCTTCTTTCCGAAATCCCTGAGCTTGGCATGATCTGCGCGGTAAACGACCGCCTACCTAACACTATGCTTCGACAGAAGGTTCAAAATAATGATCCGCAGCCGAAAAGCCTGGAGTAAGTGGTATATGGATGGATCAAAGGCGGACACCGGGTATATGCATAAGTTCTTTTTGGTAAAAAAAAAAGAAAAAAGGAATTTTCTAGGGAAATACATTTTTTTTATTGAAAATATTGGCCATCGGCTTCTACGCATTTCGCCCATCATTCAGGTAATTTATGAATAGCATGCCAGAAAAACTCTTTGTCTTTTGCGCAAACTATTCTTCGAGCCATTTTCCAACTTCCTCGAAATCGTTGAAGTGCTGCTTCGCGAGCGCCAGATGGCGCCAAGTCGTACGCACCAGACTAACCGCCATCTGCGGGTGCAGAAAAATAAAACCATTTTTCGACACCCGTCACAATTCGATGCAAAAATGATTTTCTTTCGTGAGGGTGAAACAGCATTTCAAAAGTGACTGCGATTGTGTGGGACCCATTTACCGAGTTTATTGATCTTCCCCAATGCTCTTAAACGTATGCTGATTGTTTCTTGCGACACATGTAATGCTTCTGCTAATTGCCGTTAAGTTTGAGTTGGGTCATCATGCAATGTTTCGTCTTCGAATTTTTGTGGTCTACCAGAGCTGTCTACCACTGTCTTTCACATTGAAATCATTACTTTTAAATTGTCGAAACCATGTCTCACATGTCCTAATAATTGATGGAGCGTGTTCACCATATGTTTCTAACAGCAAACTATGACTTTCAACTGCCTTTTTCTTTTCATTAAATAAGAAAAGCAATGCTTGCCGCAAATGTTTTCTTTTCAGTGTTTGTAGTTAAATGTCAGACGAACAAAATGACGTATGTGTCAAATTAATACGCTGCGTATATTTCGCTGCCTCCATCTCTTAGTTAAACCGGAAAAAACTTATGCGTATACCTGGTATTTGGTTCACACACCAGAATTTCGCAGTCATAGAAAAAGTCTCAGCGTATTTCAAGCGGAAATATATGCCATTCAGATGTGGCCAAATCTCATCCTGGGTAATAAATAAAGGGCGTCCCCGTCCATACACAGACATTAAAGCAGTAAGCTCTAGCCTCTTTGACTCCAAGTCAGCCTTGCATTGCCTCAATACACTACAAGATCTCTCCGATAAGAACAAAGTAAAACTTTGGTGGATGCCTGGTCATAAAAGTATTGTCGGAAATGAAATAGCTGACGAATTCAGCAATTAACTCAACAACAAAAAGTTGGAAGATCAAAATGTGTAGATCCCATTGTGAAAACATCACAGGGCTTCGCCAGACTAAAAGAGTCATCAAATCCTTCCACAAAAAATCAAAAGAATTTTTGCAACTCAAAAGGTATGATATCAGAAGACTGGTTGGATTTCTATCCGAGCACTGGCACTTTCGACACCTACACAAAATAGGTCTTATTTAGAAAACTGAATGTCATGGAAGACGACGAAACAGCTGCGGAACGCAGTTTATGTGAATACATGGTTCCAAGTGGACTGGACAAATCGCTAAAGACACGATATTTCCTCACAGAAATTTTAATCCCTGGGGAGAAAATTCACAATCTCCTCAAGAGAGATTCTCAATTTCATCAAAATAGTTGAGCCACTGATTTTGTGGTACAAAATAACTTTTAGGTCGCAATCAGCTGATCAGATCCTTTAAAACAAAAAGTCTCCTGTTGCTATCCACAGTAGTTACTACTTCCATGACTTAAGATACGAGGAGACATATTTAAACCTCACATCATTTGTGAGTGCATTTTCCTACTATGGTACAATTTACTTGCTGAATAGAAATAGCTACAAGATAGAGTTAGAATCAGCTCTAAGACCTCTTTCATAGATATTTAAGACAATGCACTAATATAATACATACGAATATATACCCTATATTCCTGAAATTTTAATACAAATTAAAAAATACAATTAAAAATAATTGGCGATTTCTCATACTCGTATTTCGGGTGCTAACGTATATACATATGTATATTCCTTAGAAATGGAGAAAATTAATTTTCATTTTCAATGCACTTTTATTTTTTTTTATCAGTAACCGACTGACTTTCGTTCTGTGCGCATCGTTCCAACCGACGGCTTTCTACTGTGTTGAAATACAACGACATCTCTATTCTATCAGTACCCCGTTAAAAAAAAAGTTTATTTCCTTCTCTTTCACTCCTCCATCCAGTTCATCTCATTTACCGTCGCGAGGGTTAGTTGCTTCTTCCGCCATGGCCTCAGGGCCGAAAACAAAGGCGGGAAATAGGATCAGTACGCTTTCCGAAGTTGGGCTTAACAAACCTCGTGCTGAAAGAAATAAATCATTGCAAGCCTACGATCCCTTCCCCGAACTTCCGAAAATCAATAATAGCAAAAATCCAAGATTCATAGTCATTGCTTCGGAAAGTGAAACTAAACCTCTATCGTCAGTGAGCTTTTTTGCTCTGAGGAAGTCATTGACGCTATAAGCATCGAGTACGAACATATCTCACAACTAAGAGACGGTAAGATCATAATCCTCACAAAAAATGAAACTGTTGCCGAAAGATTTATTGCCACGAAATACTTATCTAACCTCTGCCCAGTAACCATCACTCTGCATAACCAACTTAATCCGTCAAAAGGCATTGTATACGCCCCATGGCTTATAAATGTTCCCGAAACAGAAATTGTCTCGGAAATGAAAACGCAAAAAGTACGCGAATTGCTTGGATTCACATCCCTCTTCATCAAAAGACTGTCCAAAGTTTTTACAGATGAAACAGATTCTAAAAATTAAAACCCAGAAAAAGTGCAGTATAACAGATGCTAAACGCATCTCAGTTCCCCTCATAAGCCAACAGAAAACATTACTCATTTGACAATGTAACAAAACAAGCTAATCTGACACCTGTTCCCTCGTCCTTCCCAGTCGACCCGACCTGTACAATCACACACTAATGGACAATTTCAATATCTCTACGCAAGTAAAACACACTCCACTCAAAAATATGTTGAAAAAACACAACTGCCTCTTTCCATAACCTTCCGCAATTCACATCATCAATTTACGAAACTCTTCAAAATATCAACATTAAAAACTTAGATACAAAAGAATTATAACATTACATAATTTTAGTTTATAATTTTATTTACTATCGAGCCGAAAGCCGGTGCAGCTTGTGCTCTCCAAAAATAGTACAACTTAAAAATTGAAGATTACGATGTTAGTCTGTCTAAATAAATAAATAAATAAAATATTTTTTAATTCCTATTGATTTCTTACTTCTGAATGATTCAAAGATCGTTCGGAGTTCTATTGTACCTTTAAAATGAACATTCCTACTGGACGGTGGGTAGAGCGAGTTCGAAGAAAATACTCAATATCAATGTTCTGGAGAAGTGTGTTTAAATTTTATTGTCTATCATACACGAACTTGCGTAGAAAGCGTTGGTAAACATTTTCGTTCTGCTTTATTTTTCTCATGAGACAATCTAGGAATTTCATACTTCTTGTCCAGTTGGCTATTTGAACTGATAGGAACCAGAAAGGGTGGTGTTTCCTTTTCTCTCTTTCGGCCTTAGCTATGATAAACGACTTAACTCTTACTATGTAAATTGAGCTCGTAGAACTCCTTTTCTTTGAGCAATGTAAGGAGTTCCTTCGGATTAATTGACGATTTTAATCCCCTCAACAGCATGGTTTCCTACTTCTACCCCTCCGGGGTAAAGGAAAGTACTACGTTAACTTAATCGCTCCACTAATTCACACTGGATCGCATGCCTATCCATACTTACACCTTTGATAAAAAGGTTATTGTCTATATTTGACTTACCTATTGAATCAGCTGCTGTTCATGCTTTTTACTGTTGTGAGTTTTGTTGTGTTTGTGTGGAGCACCTGAGCTCTTCTGAGCCATGTAATGTTAGAGAGTCTAGGCGGTAGTCAAGCTATGAGTGTCCTAGAAAATAGCAGCGAGGTGGCACATCTATGTATAATATATCCTTAAAATAGAATAGGGTTAAATATGAAATCTGTGCTAGCTTTATCTTCGAGCTGTAAAATTTAATATTCTAATATTATTATTAATAATATGCTGTACATTTTTTTTTTTTATGACCCCTAACTGGAGGTTTAGATTCTTTCTTTCTTCATACTTCTGTCGTCAAATCATTTGTTTTATTTTAAGCTAATTGTAAGTTTAATAGTATATACAGCTTTCGTTCTGTACGCATCGCAACAATCGGCTGCTTTCTTTTGTGTGCAATTTCCATAACGTCAAAGTTCTTTTTTTTTGCAAAAAACCAAACTATTGCTAATAGATTTATTAGAACCAAAAATTTAGCCGGCCTGTGCCCGGTCACACTCCTAACACATTGCAAATTAATTGGTACAAACCCAAAGTTCCTGAATATTTCCCCAATCCCATGCGTGGCCGTAATTGTCAACTGCCAGCATGCCTGGGACCCTCGTTTCTTCAAACGGGACACAATCATTCAATAACCTCCCTACCACGAAACACCCACACGTACCACTATTAGAGAATCAGTCAACACAAAATCAAACAATACACCATCTATCTATCTCCCTCAGTCGTATCTCAAACCCAAACGGTACAAAGTCGTCTGGTAAACAAGAAACTGTCTGCTCTCATTCTTCTTTTTCGTCCACTATTCCAACAACTTCAAACTTTGCGTCCAACACCATAAAAACATAACACTCAAATTGCATCAAAAAAACAATTCACCATCCACTTTCTATGACTATTCTAAACCTCTCACATCAACCGCACTTTCTCCAATATCAATCACCTTCGAAGCGATTTTAGCAAACAATCAATACATATGTTAATCCTCCTGACTCCTTAGATGAATATGACATGTAATCATGATACCTATAGTCATATACGCGTCTCTAACTCGATCCATGGACAGCAGACTCGACCCGTAATACCTTCTAGCCCGCCAAGCCCTGATATTTCGCAGTATAGTTTAAATTATACTACAAAAAAGTCATTATTTAAAGTTCTTCAATGGAACCTTATTTGTTATTATTATTATTATTATTTATTTATTAACAATTAGTTCAAACTAAATGCTAACTAAAACTAATAAGCACTAGCTGCAGTGGCTATCGGCTTTAATTGAAATCTTAGTGGTTTAAATATTCAAATTACATATTTTGACTATATTAAAGATACGGTTAATGTTTTCCGGTGAAAGGTCCCGTAACGATTCGTGTGGAGTAACACTTGTTTTTAGCAGGTGTTTAAATAGTCTGCTGGATGGGCAGTCTACTAGCCCAAGTAGGTGCATCATGTCGAGCGTTAGAGAGCACGTGGGGCAGGTTGGTGGTGTTTCCTTTTTTAAGAGATGTTGATGGGTTGTGCAGGTATGCCCTAGGCGTAGTCGGACAAAAGTCGTAATTGATGGTCGTGATATAGCAGGGTAGTTAGGGAAGGACTTGTCCGAATTAATTAAAGTGTAGTGGTGTTTGTAATGGGACCAATCTGTTAGCAATTGTGCCTTTAGTTTGAGGTTTATTTCCTTTGATAAGTCCTTCTTGCTGAGATGTTGGAAAAGGAAGACTGGGCTATTGTGAGCATATTTGGCGGCAGCATCGGCCTGCTCATTTCCCAAAATCCCAACATGGCTTGGTATCCACATAAGTCTAAATTTGTTGTGGAATCTTATTAGATAGTCTCTAATCTTGTCAATCACTTCGGTTCTGTAGTTGGGGTTACTTATTGCATTTAGTACCGAAAGACTATCGGAACATATTGTATATTTCCCCTGTTTGTTCGAAAGGAAGGTCAGAGTTTCAAGGATGGAAACAGCTTCGGCGGTAAATATAGAAACAGATTGTGTTAAAATGCCTTTTTTGATGAGATTTCCATTTACATATGTGGAAGCAAAAGAGGCACCAGATTTAGTTTTGGAGCCATCTGTGAAGACTAAAGTCCAGCCTCTATTCTTTAATTCTGCAGAAATCTCAAGGAACAGTTTCTGGAATGTGCCGTCTGGAGTTTTAGTTTTTTTATTTGGAACCAACGACATGTCCAGAGAATTCTTCTTTAACGACCACGGGGGAAACTTGGATCTGTACCGATGTAGCCTTCTTATAGGAATTTGTTATTATAACAATTTTCACGAATTATAAATCGTCATAACTGACTTACAACCATCTATATTTCTTTACAAGAAACCCATATAGAATTCAAACCGCATCCTACGAGAAAGGCACCTAAACAATATTTCCCTTTTTTCCATAATTTAAGTACGAATTTCCATAAATTAGGCAGAGAAGTGATACCAACACAAACCCCTTATCACTAACTCAAACACATCCGCAATAGCTGTCGAAATTGATATAGGAGTAACAAAACTCACATTAGTATTATTATATGTATATTCCACCCGATGGAAAGTTATCCTCATTAGACTTGGAAAATATCGTCAATACAATTCATACTCCAATGCACTCAAACCTCATTATTTTAAATAACGGTGAGCAAACCCATTTTTCAACTCATAAGACTTTTACCCATATCGATCTTACTTTAATCTCCAACCGAATTTACCCAAATACATCTTGGACTTCCCAATTTGCTCGGCAGCAACCACTATCCTATTTTCACCACTATCACAATTGGTTATAACCAACAACCTGTCAAGATTTCACCCAAGTATCAAACTGATAAGGCTAATTGGTCCCATTTCCAAACTAAAATTTTTGAATTTTTATCAAATAGTACTCGATTTGATTACCTTACCGCATTACTTATTCAAAAAATGAACCCAAGCTACCTAAACACAATCTCTTCCGACTTCAAAAAGATTCTTGAGGGCGTAAAGTCCCAACATGTTTATCTACAATATACGAGTACAAAACGATTACCGTCACAAAACCAATAGGTTTACCTTTACCTAAAAAGACAAGTAAATCCCATGGTGGATGGCTATTTAAAAAAGAATCAATTATAATGGATCTCAGTCAATTCCATACATCAACCGCTACAAACGACGCATACAACCAGATGTTCCTCGAATAGTTGAACCTACCTTTTTACTGACGGTTCCAAAACTGAATCGAGATTGACTTTTGCTGTGGTTAATGAGGAAGCCACGATACTGTCTATGGGTATTCTTTTGAATTTCTCATCTGTACTATTAGCTGAATATATATCCATTCTAAAAGCTGCAGAGTTAGCAAAACCAAAAAAAAAAACATAAATTGCACCGACAGGTTATTAGTATTTAGAGCCATCTAGAACATCAGAGCTGTAATAATTAAAGCCCTACGAGATAGATTAATTGAAATCGGAGACCATTTAAAACTTATGTGGATACTTGGACACGTCGGCACGAGAAAGCAGACTAGGCCGCAAAAACTCGAGGGATGGAAGAACCACTGACACCACTGCTCCAAGACAAACCAACAGGCAGAAAGGCAGATCCTTTAAGTTGCTCAAAAATCGAAATCAAGATCTTATCAATTTTCCTTCGCCCGCGCTGTGTACAAACATTTTAAGGGTACTTTAACCCCTTGAGCGCGCGCTATTAAAAAACCGGATAATATACATACGAAGGGCGTTCAATATATTCTCGGTATCGATATGAAGGAAAATGCGAATTCAATTTAAATTGTTTTTATTTTTCAATATAATCTCAATGTAACAAATGCATTGATGTTAGGCATTTGTTACATCTTGAGATAAGCTTTTTTAAACCCTCAAAAAAATAAATTTCCTCTTTCTCTGCAAAATACCCATTTATTGCCGACTTGAGTTCTTCATCATCCGAAAATCTTTTTCCACGAAGACATTTTTTCAAATCCGGAAACAGAAAATAATCACTAGGGGCAAGGTCTGGACTATAGGGTGGGTGTTGGATTTCTTCGAAACCACAATCTCGCGCAGCAGCCTTGGAAACTCGCGCCGTGTGAACAGGAGCGTTGTCATGAAGAAGCAACACACCCGCTGCGAGTTTACCCCGTCTTTTCTTTTTAATTTCCTCCCGCAAATTATGCAAAGTGGAAGCGTAGGATGTGGCGTTGATGGTTTCACTTTTTTTTTTGTACTCAATGACCAAGATTAACTTTAAGTCCCAAAAAACTGTGGCCATGAACTTCCCGGCAGACGGAGTGACTTTGAACTTCTTCGGGGGGTCTGTTCCTTTTTTATGCCACTGCATGGACTCTTGTTTGCTTTCAGGGTTATAGTGGTGGACCCATGTTTCGTCCCCAGTAACAATTCGATCCATAACACCGTCCGCGTTCTCACTACACATCTCCAAAAGCTCTCTACAGCATGCGATTCTCACTTTTTTCCGAGGCGCTGTGAGCATTCGTGGCACCCACCTTGCACTGACCTTTGAAAGGTTAAGATGGTCATGAAGAATGGTGTGAATGGTGTGAATGGTACCAATTGAAAGCTTGGTGATCTCTGCCATCATTTTCACCTTTATTCGGGCATCCTCAAGAACATGTTTTTCGACTTCTTTGATGCTTTCTCCCGTACAAGCAGTAGCCGGGGCGCCGGAGCGGGGGTCGTCTTCAATGCTCTCTCTGCCTCTCTTGAACTCACTTGACCACTTTTGCACAGTTGATATGAAGGTGCGGAACCCTGGTAAACAGCCACCATCTCTTCATGAATAGTTTTTTGACTTTTTCCTTGCTTAGTGAGAAATTTAATTACAGCGCGATGCTCAATTTTCACCATCACCGTCTCAGTTGCCATTATGATTCTGTTTAACTAGAGATAAAACGCGAATTAATAAACACATTTATATGAAATTTTACATGAATGCACTAAAATAATAGTATTACTTTATAAATAAGTCAATTTATATATACAACCACAGCTTCACTCCGATACCAAGAATATGTTGAACGCCCCTCGTACATATGTACTCTCCAAAGTGTGGACGGCAAATGAAAATCTTGGAGTGAAAACGCTCGCGATTTCGTTCAATTAAATGGTGAATCAATGTGTGAGAGGCAGATTGACATGAGACGCCGCAATTCATAGATAATTATGGAAAAATATCGCGAATCTTCAAGGGATCTTTTTTTTATAATCAGCCGCGCTCAAGTCATACATGTCGTCTCGTAAAAAGCGTTCGACAGAATCTTAAAAAGCACCCGATAGGTTGTATATATACAAGAATGATTCGCGATACCTACGACGATTTTGAAAGGAAAGTTAAATGCACAACAGGAATAACATGAGAATTCGAAGGAAAATTCGTGTGTAGTATCGTGCAAGATTTCTTATTAAAGCAGCACATCAACGAATCCCGAACAACTTACTTTTCTTTTCGCCGATAACAGCGTTATACGAGTATAAGCAACGACGTGATAAACCTTAGGACCATTGTAGTGTATTGGCTTCCAAATCAGGCGGTTCCGGGTTCAATATCAGCCGCGCTCGGAAGACATTATTTTTTTCGGCACCTAAAATCACGTAAGATGAGTGGTTGCCTAGAATACAACAAGTCAAATTACACTAATAATTTACTCTCGCGATTAAATGTTGGATGCCAACCATAGAGCGAAATAACCACTGAACCCAAAAATCTTTCTTTATCTCTCTGTCCCACTTTCCTAAAAACTTACACGTGCTCAGGCAGTTTAAGTGTTGTCATACCCACTTGAGTGTTAAGTTCTTTAAAAAAAAAGAATTGGATAAAACCGCAGACGAGTTACGAATCAAGTCCCATTTACAATACTGCGAGATGCGATACGTTGATCGAAAACAAGAACGCATGAACTGTCAAAAATATTTCCGTAACATGTAATTCAATGTGTTCGATTACAATAATGCGAGTGTCACAGCGAGCATCGCAGTCAATTTCGAAAATATGGAAAACTCTCGCATCTCGCAATGCGTGGCAGCTAAATTGTTGTTGTTTTGATTTTGAGCTTGTTGTTTGTGAGTGGTGTTTTGACGCATCATTGTAAACAGACGTCCGATGTCTGAATGCGACTCTCGTATCGCATCTCGCAGTATTGTAAAAGGGGCCTAAGTCGTATTAATTTGCATTAGGTCGGTTTTTTTTTTCGAGGGGGGGGGGGGAGGGAGCTATCCGCAGTGAAGTAAACAATTCCCAAAATGAACGATCCTCAGTAGCCTAGTTTTTATATTTCAAATGAGGTATTTCAGTGCAGTGCAGTGTCTAAACGAAATAAAAAAAAACAGAAAAAAAAACTCAGTACGGGTACCCCAACTCTCCCACCCCCGGTCTTAATACTGTTGGTCCTGCTGTTGCTGTATTTGTCATACGGCACGGGAAATGACTGAGTGCTTGTAACAACCGATGGATAGAGGGTAGCACATGTGAATTTTGTTGGTGCACAGTTTGATTTTGTTGTAAGGGTATAACACCTACAATAATTTGATTCGATAAACCAACATCAGAATTTTCACTTCGCTGCCTTTCTTAGCATTGTCGGTGTTTGTTTGTGATTATGACTAGGGAATTCAGGGTTGACCTAGCTAATATACGCAGTCTAAAACGTAATCACCTTTCTGCGTACGTCCACATTTCTAAATACAGGCACTTAGTGAAACACAGGTGGATCCCCGCCCACGCCTCAGATCTCCGCGGTCTCGCAATTACGTGTGTAGTGATGTAGCTTAGCAAACTCCACCAAAATATGATCCGTGTTCCAATCTGGAATTCAATTTCATGTAATTAAAATTCCATCTCCGTAAACAAATTATCCCCTACTACTTTATTTACAGAAGCCGCAAACTGGACAGCAATTCGACCTTTAACAAGGTTGATGCACTGTCTGACTCTATTTAAAGAATTGTATCCCTATATCTTCATACTAAAATCGTTATTACGGGCGATTTCAATATACACAACTCGGGGTGGCTTCGACATTCTGGACCGACAACAGCCGAAGGACGGTGTGTTGAGATCTTCGCTGCTGAAAATAACTTGAACCAGCTTGTAAATGATCCCACACTTTGATAGTCGTTGACGTTGATAGTCACATCGCCAACCCCCTTGACTTGTTTTTAACTTCTCACACTGATAAATACAAGGTCAATGTGCTATCCCCTCTAGGCTCGTCGGACCACTGTGTCATACCAGCTAATGTCTCGTACATCGGCCACACAGTAAGAGAAAAGATTCCTAAAAGAACCGTATGGCAATACGAGAAAGCCAATTGGAGCGGAATAACAGCTTTTTATGAATTTTAACTGTTATGTTTCCTCAATAACGACGTGGATAAAGATGCTGATATGATCACAGACACCATACCCTTTGGAATGAGATCCTTTATCCCTCATCGGATGAAGAGTATCAAACCAAAAGAAAATGCGTGGTACGGCCTGAGCTGTACAGAGGCTGTCAGGGTTAGAAAAATATTTGTTCAGTCCTACCAGACCAACCCTAGGAAAACGGAAAGTTTAAACGAGCCGGGAATGACTACAACGTCAATTTCAATACATTTTTGGTCGTTCGTTAAAAACATCAGAAATTCTGCCTCACCCTCCATCTCAACGCTCATTTCCGATGACATTCCAGCTGTCAACTCTTTGGACAATGCCAATCTGCTTGTTGCACACTTTGCGGCCCCTACACTTGAGTGCGTCGAATCTTCAATGGGACGAATCCACTTTCGCACTCGTGTAGTACGAGTACTTAAAGATCTTAATATACACAAATCCACTGGTCCAGATGGTATATCTCCCCTTCTTCTGCAGAGGTGTTCTTACTCGCTGGCAAAACTACTGCGTAAGCTTTCTCATCAATCTTACACTTAGGAAAGAGTCCTATTTCCTAGCAGATGGAAAACAGCATTTGTCTAGCCCGTTACAAAAAAAGGCGAATCTTCTCTCTCTTCCTACAAACCATTGCACTTACGTCCCTTCTTTCCAAGGTCGTGGAAACGCTGATAAGCCGTCAGCTCATGAATTATCTCAAAACGCGAAAACTCCTCAATGACCGGCAGTATGATTTTCGTAGCAACAGGTCCACTGGTGATTTGACGGCACGTCTCACCGAAAAGTGGAACCAAATCGTACATCAATCAGGCGAAAGCAAGATAGTTGGACTTGATATTTCTAAGGCATTTGACAGAGTTTGGCATCAGGCTCTTTTGTCGAAAATGCGTGCATTTGCGATCGACGACTCTCTACTTCGCTGGATTAGAAACTACCTTTCGGAACGTTCAATTCAAGTTATCTTGGATGGTTTCAAGTATGGTGTTCACAAAATAAATGCTGGTGTCCCCCGGGGCTCCGTTATGTCTGCGACACTCTTTTTAATTTTCATTAATGATCGCTTGTCTGCTAGTTCTAATCCAATATATTCCTTTACTGACGAGTTTACTCTGTGCTTTTCATATTCGGTCCCGGACTCACGGCTGTAGAACGGGAACGGCAGCATATGTTAAGCTCATTAAATTCCGATATTAACAGCATAACCATTTGGGGAACTACCAACAGAGTAGAATTTAATGCTTCCAAAACTCAATGCTGTCTGCTGTCAGTAAAGTGAAATTTAAATACACAGCCATTATCCATGAATGGCAATTTCATCGTCGAAACCGAAAAACTTTCCATTCTCGGTATGTGTGTCAGTGAAAACGTACTTTGGAATGACCACATATTCAGTGTCGTCTAAAATGCTGCAAAATATCTAGGTTTCCTCAAGCGATGTAAGGAATATTGCACCCCCTCTAGCCTCAATATTGTATCTATATATCACAATATAAAGGGTGTTTCTTTAGAGGTATATAAATTCAATATGAAATAAAACACTTGAAGCTAATGTTAATGTCTATGTGAAGTCCAATTTTCGACAATTTTATAGAGCAACTGGGGCCGTATATCAGCAATAACACGGCGAATGTGGACTTCCAAATCGTCCAACGTCTCTGGTTTATCGGCATAGCCTAGTGACTTCACATACCCCAAAGAGAGTAATCTGAAATCACAGGATCGTGGAGGATATTTCACAGGTCCATTACGCGAAACTATGTGTCCAGCAAATGTTTCCCGCAATAAATTGATGGTTTCGTGCGCCGTGAGGCATGTTGCACCATCTTGTTGAAGCCAAAGCTCTCTCGTCAATGCCATTCAGCTGAGGAACGTAGAAGTCAGAAATCATGCTTGGCTGCTTTCCAAAATGCAGTACTGCCTGCTTTTTGCATCAGCAACCATTCCAAAATGCAAAGCCAAACTGGTGACATAACGCAGTACGTTCCGAAATTCATTGTGAATGTATATACTTCGCAAGGAAAAACAACCAGCGCATCGCATCATGAACGAGCACGATGCAAATGACAGTTGTTTGTTTGGTTTATGCAATCTGAAGTATAATGGCGATTTCCGAGAAAAAAGTTTTCTTTTAAATAAATAAAAGCATTCAATTATATTATTATAATTATTGTAAAATGTCTGTGTGGGTACTAATGATAGAACTTATTCTTTTCAATAGAAATCGCTTTATTCAGTACAGTTACAATTCACTATTTAATTGTTTCTCTCAGTACAATCCAATTTCTCAATCACTTATACTTTTCTTATCTTTTACTTAAACCACTTAATCATTTCTCCTAATTAACACTTCAAATTTCACTTTAGAACTCTCTTGCATACCTTGGGAATGCTGGTATTTATACTCGAATGACCTACTTCGAGAACAATCCTCGCCATCCAGCGTCCCATACAATTTCCAATTTGCTAGAAAATTCGATTCCACTCTCCAGTCATCAATGGTCGAGACTTTGTTATTCAAGTATCGAAATCTTGTGGTCTTCGAGTATCGACATCTTCTACTCTGTAAATCTAGATGTCGCTGCTCACATTTAAGTGGTTATCACATTATTTATATACAGAAATCGATAGACAAAAAGCGATATTTTGCATTTAATTACAACGAGGCTGCAGTTTGAAAAGGAATTCAGCTCTAGCTGAATTTTAGCTTTAAAATATATTTTGTGAATATTCGGCTGTCACAAGCACCACAATTATTTAGCAGATGATTAATTATATGAATTCCAATCAATTTGTTACACATTGTTTTACTTTTTAAAAAAATAAACACTGCGCATCGCGTAACATTCCAAAACATCATGATTCGTAACGCAACGGGATACGCATCGCATCATAAAAGCAGTCACAATGCGCATTTAGTTTAAAGTTTAGAAAGCAGCCTTTCTATAGCGCTCTCCTTTGACGGTAACATCCTGGCCGTCATCGCCTTAAAGAAATATGGGCCGGTGATTCCACGAGCCCATAAATCACACCAAACAGTGAGTTTTAATGGTTGTAAGGGCGTCTCGACAAAGGCTTCGGGGTTTTCTCCACTCCAAATTACAATTTTGCTTGTTTACGTATCCATTTAACCAAAAATGGGCCTCATCAGAGAACAAAATTCTGCGTTGAAAATGAGGATCAAGCTGAATCATGTTTTCGGCCCATTCACCGAACCTACAACGCGTATAATGCTCACGCAGTTTTAACTCTTACACAAGCTAGATCTTATAAGATTAAAAGCCAAAATCTTTCCGTAAATTCTTGCACAAAGTGGATGGGCATAGCTCCAATTGCTGTGCACGATGGCGAATCGACTCATTCGGATTCTCCTCAACACTGCGCTCCACAACAGCAATACCTTCTTCTGTTATGTTTTTCGGCTTTGGAGATGCGTATTATCCACTTGAGTGTACGTGGTGCGAAAACGATTCATCGTGTTCCGAAAATGGACCGCACGATAAGTTTGGCGAACCGAACCATGGTGTTCAAAATTAATTTGCACAATTTGCACGCGTTGTTCTGGCGTTAATCTATTTATCGTAAAATGACAAATCATACTAACCACAAATCAACTTTCAACTGTCAAATTGACAATCTGTAGAAACAGTGTTGTCAGTTTAAAAACCAAACCTCTAAAAAAAACACCCTTTGTAAGGCACTCATCCGCCCACCACTGGAGTAAAATGCCCACATCTGGTCATGTGCTCCTAAAACATCTCTGCACCTGCTAGATAGGAAGACATTATTTTTTTCGGCACCTAAAATCACGTAAGATGAGTGGTTGCCTAGAATACAACAAGTCAAATTACACTAATAATCTACTCTCGCGATTAAATGTTGGATGCCAACCATAGAGCGAAATAACCACTGAACCCAAAAATCTTTCTTTATCTCTCTGTCCCACTTTCCTAAAAACTTACACGTGCTCAGGCAGTTTAAGTGTTGTCATACCCACTTGAGTGTTAAGTTCTTTAAAAAAAAAGAATTGGATAAAACCGCAGACGAGTTACGAATCAAGTCCCATTTACAATACTGCGAGATGCGATACGTTGATCGAAAACAAGAACGCATGAACTGTCAAAAATATTTCCGTAACATGTAATTCAATGTGTTCGATTACAATAATGCGAGTGTCACAGCGAGCATCGCAGTCAATTTCGAAAATATGGAAAACTCTCGCATCTCGCAATGCGTGGCAGCTAAATTGTTGTTGTTTTGATTTTGAGCTTGTTGTTTGTGAGTGGTGTTTTGACGCATCATTGTAAACAGACGTCCGATGTCTGAATGCGACTCTCGTATCGCATCTCGCAGTATTGTAAAAGGGGTCTAAGTCGTATTAATTTGCATTAGGTCGGTTTTTTTTTTTCGAGGGGGGGGGGGGAGGGAGCTATCCGCAGTGAAGTAAACAATTCCCAAAATGAACGATCCTCAGTAGCCTAGTTTTTATATTTCAAATGAGGTATTTCAGTGCAGTGCAGTGTCTAAACGAAATAAAAAAAAACAGAAAAAAAAACTCAGTACGGGTACCCCAACTCTCCCACCCCCGGTCTTAATACTGTTGGTCCTGCTGTTGCTGTATTTGTCATACGGCACGGGAAATGACTGAGTGCTTGTAACAACCGATGGATAGAGGGTAGCACATGTGAATTTTGTTGGTGCACAGTTTGATTTTGTTGTAAGGGTATAACACCTACAATAATTTGATTCGATAAACCAACATCAGAATTTTCACTTCGCTGCCTTTCTTAGCATTGTCGGTGTTTGTTTGTGATTATGACTAGGGAATTCAGGGTTGACCTAGCTAATATACGCAGTCTAAAACGTAATCACCTTTCTGCGTACGTCCACATTTCTAAATACAGGCACTTAGTGAAACACAGGTGGATCCCCGCCCACGCCTCAGATCTCCGCGGTCTCGCAATTACGTGTGTAGTGATGTAGCTTAGCAAACTCCACCAAAATATGATCCGTGTTCCAATCTGGAATTCAATTTCATGTAATTAAAATTCCATCTCCGTAAACAAATTATCCCCTACTACTTTATTTACAGAAGCCGCAAACTGGACAGCAATTCGACCTTTAACAAGGTTGATGCACTGTCTGACTCTATTTAAAGAATTGTATCCCTATATCTTCATACTAAAATCGTTATTACGGGCGATTTCAATATACACAACTCGGGGTGGCTTCGACATTCTGGAACGACAACAGCCGAAGGACGGTGTGTTGAGATCTTCGCTGCTGAAAATAACTTGAACCAGCTTGTAAATGATCCCACACTTTGATAGTCGTTGACGTTGATAGTCACATCGCCAACCCCCTTGACTTGTTTTTAACTTCTCACACTGATAAATACAAGGTCAATGTGCTATCCCCTCTAGGCTCGTCGGACCACTGTGTCATACCAGCTAATTTCTCGTACATCGGCCACACAGTAAGAGAAAAGATTCCTAAAAGAACCGTATGGCAATACGAGAAAGCCAATTGGAGCGGAATAACAGCTTTTTATGAATTTTAACTGTTATGTTTCCTCAATAACGACGTGGATAAAGATGCTGATATGATCACAGACACCATACCCTTTGGAATGAGATCCTTTATCCCTCATCGCATGAAGAGTATCAAACCAAAAGAAAATGCGTGGTACGGCCTGAGCTGTACAGAGGCTGTCAGGGTTAGAAAAATATTTGTTCAGTCCTACCAGACCAACCCTAGGAAAACGGAAAGTTTAAACGAGCCGGGAATGACTACAACGTCAATTTCAATACATTTTTGGTCGTTCGTTAAAAACATTAGAAATTCTGCCTCATCCTCCATCTCAACGCTCATTTTCGATGACATTCCAGCTGTCAACTCTTTGGACAATGCCAATCTGCTTGTTGCACACTTTGCGGCCCCTACACTTGAGTGCGTCGAATCTTCAATGGGACGAATCCACTTTCGCACTCGTGTAGTACGAGTACTTAAAGATCTTAATATACACAAATCCACTGGTCCAGATGGTATATCTCCCCTTCTACTGCAGAGGTGTTCTTACTCGCTGGCAAAACTACTGCGTAAGCTTTCTCATCAATCTTACACTTAGGAAAGAGTCCTATTTCCTAGCAGATGGAAAACAGCATTTGTCTAGCCCGTTACAAAAAAAGGCGAATCTTCTCTCTCTTCCTACAAACCATTGCACTTACGTCCCTTCTTTCCAAGGTCGTGGAAACGCTGATAAGCCGTCAGCTCATGAATTATCTCAAAACGCGAAAACTCCTCAATGACCGGCAGTATGATTTTCGTAGCAACAGGTCCACTGGTGATTTGACGGCACGTCTCACCGAAAAGTGGAACCAAATCGTACATCAATCAGGCGAAAGCAAGATAGTTGGACTTGATATTTCTAAGGCATTTGACAGAGTTTGGCATCAGGCTCTTTTGTCGAAAATGCGTGCATTTGCGATCGACGACTCTCTACTTCGCTGGATTAGAAACTACCTTTCGGAACGTTCAATTCAAGTTATCTTGGATGGTTTCAAGTATGGTGTTCACAAAATAAATGCTGGTGTCCCCCGGGGCTCCGTTATGTCTGCGACACTCTTTTTAATTTTCATTAATGATCGCTTGTCTGCTAGTTCTAATCCAATATATTCCTTTGCTGACGAGAGTACTCTGTGCTTTTCATATTCGGTCCCGGACTCACGGCTGTAGAACGGGAACGGCAGCATATGTTAAGCTCATTAAATTCCGATATTAACAGCATAACCATTTGGGGAACTACCAACAGAGTAGAATTTAATGCTTCCAAAACTCAATGCTGTCTGCTGTCAGTAAAGTGAAATTTAAATACACAGCCATTATCCATGAATGGCAATTTCATCGTCGAAACCGAAAAACTTTCCATTCTCGGTATGTGTGTCAGTGAAAACGTACTTTGGAATGACCACATATTCAGTGTCGTCTAAAATGCTGCAAAATATCTAGGTTTCCTCAAGCGATGTAAGGAATATTGCACCCCCTCTAGCCTCAATATTGTATCTATATATCACAATATAAAGGGTGTTTCTTTAGAGGTATATAAATTCAATATGAAATAAAACACTTGAAGCTAATGTTAATGTCTATGTGAAGTCCAATTTTCGACAATTTTATAGAGCAACTGGGGCCGTATATCAGCAATAACACGGCAAATGTGGACTTCCAAATCGTCCAACGTCTCTGGTTTATCGGCATAGCCTAGTGACTTCACATACCCCAAAGAGAGTAATCTGAAATCACAGGATCGTGGAGGATATTTCACAGGTCCATTACGCGAAACTATGTGCTCAGCAAATGTTTCCCGCAATAAATTGATGGTTTCGTGCGCCGTGAGGCATGTTGCACCATCTTGTTGAAGCCAAAGCTCTCTCGTCAATGCCATTCAGCTGAGGAACGTAGAAGTCAGAAATCATGCTTGGCTGCTTTCCAAAATGCAGTACTGCCTGCTTTTTGCATCAGCAACCATTCCAAAATGCAAAGCCAAACTGGTGACATAACGCAGTACGTTCCGAAATTCATTGTGAATGTATATACTTCGCAAGGAAAAACAACCAGCGCATCGCATCATGAACGAGCACGATGCAAATGACAGTTGTTTGTTTGGTTTATGCAATCTGAAGTATAATGGCGATTTCCGAGAAAAAAGTTTTCTTTTAAATAAATAAAAGCATTCAATTATATTATTATAATTATTGTAAAATGTCTGTGTGGGTACTAATGATAGAACTTATTCTTTTCAATAGAAATCGCTTTATTCAGTACAGTTACAATTCACTATTTAATTGTTTCTCTCAGTACAATCCAATTTCTCAATCACTTATACTTTTCTTATCTTTTACTTAAACCACTTAATCATTTCTCAATTAACAATTAACACTTCAAATTTCACTTTAGAACTCTCTTGCATACCTTGGGAATGCTGGTATTTATACTCGAATGACCTACTTCGAGAACAATCCTCGCCATCCAGCGTCCCATACAATTTCCAATTTGCTAGAAAATTCGATTCCACTCTCCAGTCATCAATGGTCGAGACTTTGTTATTCAAGTATCGAAATCTTGTGGTCTTCGAGTATCGACATCTTCTACTCTGTAAATCTAGATGTCGCTGCTCACATTTAAGTGGTTATCACATTATTTATATACAGAAATCGATAGACAAAAAGCGATATTTTGCATTTAATTACAACGAGGCTGCAGTTTGAAAAGGAATTCAGCTCTAGCTGAATTTTAGCTTTAAAATATATTTTGTGAATATTCGGCTGTCACAAGCACCACAATTATTTAGCAGATGATTAATTATATGAATTCCAATCAATTTGTTACACATTGTTTTACTTTTAAAAAAAATAAACACTGCGCATCGCGTAACATTCCAAAACATCATGATTCGTAACGCAACGGGATACGCATCGCATCATAAAAGCAGTCACAATGCGCATTTAGTTTAAAGTTTAGAAAGCAGCCTTTCTATAGCGCTCTCCTTTGACGGTAACATCCTGGCCGTCATCGCCTTAAAGAAATATGGGCCGATGATTCCACGAGCCCATAAATCACACCAAACAGTGAGTTTTAATGGTTGTAAGGGCGTCTCGACAAAGGCTTCGGGGTTTTCTCCACTCCAAATTGCAATTTTGCTTGTTTACGTATCCATTTAACCAAAAATGGGCCTCATCAGAGAACAAAATTCTGCGTTGAAAATGAGGATCAAGCTGAATCATGTTTTCGGCCCATTCACCGAACCTACAACGCGTATAATGCTCACGCAGTTTTAACTCTTACACAAGCTAGATCTTATAAGATTAAAAGCCAAAATCTTTCCGTAAATTCTTGCACAAAGTGGATGGGCATAGCTCCAATTGCTGTGCACGATGGCGAATCGACTCATTCGGATTCTCCTCAACACTGCGCTCCACAACAGCAATACCTTCTTCTGTTATGTTTTTCGGCTTTGGAGATGCGTATTATCCACTTGAGTGTACGTGGTGCGAAAACGATTCATCGTGTTCCGAAAATGGACCGCACGATAAGTTTGGCGAACCGAACCATGGTGTTCAAAATTAATTTGCACAATTTGCACGCGTTGTTCTGGCGTTAATCTATTTATCGTAAAATGACAAATCATACTAACCACAAATCAACTTTCAACTGTCAAATTGACAATCTGTAGAAACAGTGTTGTCAGTTTAAAAACCAAACCTCTAAAAAAAACACCCTTTGTAAGGCACTCATCCGCCCACCACTGGAGTAAAATGCCCACATCTGGTCATGTGCTCCTAAAACATCTCTGCACCTGCTAGATAGGAAGACATTATTTTTTTCGGCACCTAAAATCACGTAAGATGAGTGGTTGCCTAGAATACAACAAGTCAAATTACACTAATAATCTACTCTCGCGATTAAATGTTGGATGCCAACCATAGAGCGAAATAACCACTGAACCCAAAAATCTTTCTTTATCTCTCTGTCCCACTTTCCTAAAAACTTACACGTGCTCAGGCAGTTTAAGTGTTGTCATACCCACTTGAGTGTTAAGTTCTTTAAAAAAAAAGAATTGGATAAAACCGCAGACGAGTTACGAATCAAGTCCCATTTACAATACTGCGAGATGCGATACGTTGATCGAAAACAAGAACGCATGAACTGTCAAAAATATTTCCGTAACATGTAATTCAATGTGTTCGATTACAATAATGCGAGTGTCACAGCGAGCATCGCAGTCAATTTCGAAAATATGGAAAACTCTCGCATCTCGCAATGCGTGGCAGCTAAATTGTTGTTGTTTTGATTTTGAGCTTGTTGTTTGTGAGTGGTGTTTTGACGCATCATTGTAAACAGACGTCCGATGTCTGAATGCGACTCTCGTATCGCATCTCGCAGTATTGTAAAAGGGGCCTAAGTCGTATTAATTTGCATTAGGTCGGTTTTTTTTTTTCGAGGGGGGGGGGGGAGGGAGCTATCCGCAGTGAAGTAAACAATTCCCAAAATGAACGATCCTCAGTAGCCTAGTTTTTATATTTCAAATGAGGTATTTCAGTGCAGTGCAGTGCAGTGTCTAAACGAAATAAAAAAAAACAGAAAAAAAAACTCAGTACGGGTACCCCAACTCTCCCACCCCCGGTCTTAATACTGTTGGTCCTGCTGTTGCTGTATTTGTCATACGGCACGGGAAATGACTGAGTGCTTGTAACAACCGATGGATAGAGGGTAGCACATGTGAATTTTGTTGGTGCACAGTTTGATTTTGTTGTAAGGGTATAACACCTACAATAATTTGATTCGATAAACCAACATCAGAATTTTCACTTCGCTGCCTTTCTTAGCATTGTCGGTGTTTGTTTGTGATTATGACTAGGGAATTCAGGGTTGACCTAGCTAATATACGCAGTCTAAAACGTAATCACCTTTCTGCGTACGTCCACATTTCTAAATACAGGCACTTAGTGAAACACAGGTGGATCCCCGCCCACGCCTCAGATCTCCGCGGTCTCGCAATTACGTGTGTAGTGATGTAGCTTAGCAAACTCCACCAAAATATGATCCGTGTTCCAATCTGGAATTCAATTTCATGTAATTAAAATTCCATCTCCGTAAACAAATTATCCCCTACTACTTTATTTACAGAAGCCGCAAACTGGACAGCAATTCGACCTTTAACAAGGTTGATGCACTGTCTGACTCTATTTAAAGAATTGTATCCCTATATCTTCATACTAAAATCGTTATTACGGGCGATTTCAATATACACAACTCGGGGTGGCTTCGACATTCTGGACCGACAACAGCCGAAGGACGGTGTGTTGAGATCTTCGCTGCTGAAAATAACTTGAACCAGCTTGTAAATGATCCCACACTTTGATAGTCGTTGACGTTGATAGTCACATCGCCAACCCCCTTGACTTGTTTTTAACTTCTCACACTGATAAATACAAGGTCAATGTGCTATCCCCTCTAGGCTCGTCGGACCACTGTGTCATACCAGCTAATTTCTCGTACATCGGCCACACAGTAAGAGAAAAGATTCCTAAAAGAACCGTATGGCAATACGAGAAAGCCAATTGGAGCGGAATAACAGCTTTTTATGAATTTTAACTGTTATGTTTCCTCAATAACGACGTGGATAAAGATGCTGATATGATCACAGACACCATACCCTTTGGAATGAGATCCTTTATCCCTCATCGCATGAAGAGTATCAAACCAAAAGAAAATGCGTGGTACGGCCTGAGCTGTACAGAGGCTGTCAGGGTTAGAAAAATATTTGTTCAGTCCTACCAGACCAACCCTAGGAAAACGGAAAGTTTAAACGAGCCGGGAATGACTACAACGTCAATTTCAATACATTTTTGGTCGTTCGTTAAAAACATTAGAAATTCTGCCTCATCCTCCATCTCAACGCTCATTTCCGATGACATTCCAGCTGTCAACTCTTTGGACAATGCCAATCTGCTTGTTGCACACTTTGCGGCCCCTACACTTGAGTGCGTCGAATCTTCAATGGGACGAATCCACTTTCGCACTCGTGTAGTACGAGTACTTAAAGATCTTAATATACACAAATCCACTGGTCCAGATGGTATATCTCCCCTTCTACTGCAGAGGTGTTCTTACTCGCTGGCAAAACTACTGCGTAAGCTTTCTCATCAATCTTACACTTAGGAAAGAGTCCTATTTCCTAGCAGATGGAAAACAGCATTTGTCTAGCCCGTTACAAAAAAAGGCGAATCTTCTCTCTCTTCCTACAAACCATTGCACTTACGTCCCTTCTTTCCAAGGTCGTGGAAACGCTGATAAGCCGTCAGCTCATGAATTATCTCAAAACGCGAAAACTCCTCAATGACCGGCAGTATGATTTTCGTAGCAACAGGTCCACTGGTGATTTGACGGCACGTCTCACCGAAAAGTGGAACCAAATCGTACATCAATCAGGCGAAAGCAAGATAGTTGGACTTGATATTTCTAAGGCATTTGACAGAGTTTGGCATCAGGCTCTTTTGTCGAAAATGCGTGCATTTGCGATCGACGACTCTCTACTTCGCTGGATTAGAAACTACCTTTCGGAACGTTCAATTCAAGTTATCTTGGATGGTTTCAAGTATGGTGTTCACAAAATAAATGCTGGTGTCCCCCGGGGCTCCGTTATGTCTGCGACACTCTTTTTAATTTTCATTAATGATCGCTTGTCTGCTAGTTCTAATCCAATATATTCCTTTGCTGACGAGAGTACTCTGTGCTTTTCATATTCGGTCCCGGACTCACGGCTGTAGAACGGGAACGGCAGCATATGTTAAGCTCATTAAATTCCGATATTAACAGCATAACCATTTGGGGAACTACCAACAGAGTAGAATTTAATGCTTCCAAAACTCAATGCTGTCTGCTGTCAGTAAAGTGAAATTTAAATACACAGCCATTATCCATGAATGGCAATTTCATCGTCGAAACCGAAAAACTTTCAATTCTCGGTATGTGTGTCAGTGAAAACGTACTTTGGAATGACCACATATTCAGTGTCGTCTAAAATGCTGCAAAATATCTAGGTTTCCTCAAGCGATGTAAGGAATATTGCACCCCCTCTAGCCTCAATATTGTATCTATATATCACAATATAAAGGGTGTTTCTTTAGAGGTATATAAATTCAATATGAAATAAAACACTTGAAGCTAATGTTAATGTCTATGTGAAGTCCAATTTTCGACAATTTTATAGAGCAACTGGGGCCGTATATCAGCAATAACACGGCGAATGTGGACTTCCAAATCGTCCAACGTCTCTGGTTTATCGGCATAGCCTAGTGACTTCACATACCCCAAAGAGAGTAATCTGAAATCACAGGATCGTGGAGGATATTTCACAGGTCCATTACGCGAAACTATGTGCTCAGCAAATGTTTCCCGCAATAAATTGATGGTTTCGTGCGCCGTGAGGCATGTTGCACCATCTTGTTGAAGCCAAAGCTCTCTCGTCAATGCCATTCAGCTGAGGAACGTAGAAGTCAGAAATCATGCTTGGCTGCTTTCCAAAATGCAGTACTGCCTGCTTTTTGCATCAGCAACCATTCCAAAATGCAAAGCCAAACTGGTGACATAACGCAGTACGTTCCGAAATTCATTGTGAATGTATATACTTCGCAAGGAAAAACAACCAGCGCATCGCATCATGAACGAGCACGATGCAAATGACAGTTGTTTGTTTGGTTTATGCAATCTGAAGTATAATGGCGATTTCCGAGAAAAAAGTTTTCTTTTAAATAAATAAAAGCATTCAATTACATTATTATAATTATTGTAAAATGTCTGTGTGGGTACTAATGATAGAACTTATTCTTTTCAATAGAAATCGCTTTATTCAGTACAGTTACAATTCACTATTTAATTGTTTCTCTCAGTACAATCCAATTTCTCAATCACTTATACTTTTCTTATCTTTTACTTAAACCACTTAATCATTTCTCAATTAACAATTAACACTTCAAATTTCACTTTAGAACTCTCTTGCATACCTTGGGAATGCTGGTATTTATACTCGAATGACCTACTTCGAGAACAATCCTCGCCATCCAGCGTCCCATACAATTTCCAATTTGCTAGAAAATTCGATTCCACTCTCCAGTCATCAATGGTCGAGACTTTGTTATTCAAGTATCGAAATCTTGTGGTCTTCGAGTATCGACATCTTCTACTCTGTAAATCTAGATGTCGCTGCTCACATTTAAGTGGTTATCACATTATTTATATACAGAAATCGATAGACAAAAAGCGATATTTTGCATTTAATTACAACGAGGCTGCAGTTTGAAAAGGAATTCAGCTCTAGCTGAATTTTAGCTTTAAAATATATTTTGTGAATATTCGGCTGTCACAAGCACCACAATTATTTAGCAGATGATTAATTATATGAATTCCAATCAATTTGTTACACATTGTTTTACTTTTAAAAAAAATAAACACTGCGCATCGCGTAACATTCCAAAACATCATGATTCGTAACGCAACGGGATACGCATCGCATCATAAAAGCAGTCACAATGCGCATTTAGTTTAAAGTTTAGAAAGCAGCCTTTCTATAGCGCTCTCCTTTGACGGTAACATCCTGGCCGTCATCGCCTTAAAGAAATATGGGCCGATGATTCCACGAGCCCATAAATCACACCAAACAGTGAGTTTTAATGGTTGTAAGGGCGTCTCGACAAAGGCTTCGGGGTTTTCTCCACTCCAAATTACAATTTTGCTTGTTTACGTATCCATTTAACCAAAAATGGGCCTCATCAGAGAACAAAATTCTGCGTTGAAAATGAGGATCAAGCTGAATCATGTTTTCGGCCCATTCACCGAACCTACAACGCGTATAATGCTCACGCAGTTTTAACTCTTACACAAGCTAGATCTTATAAGATTAAAAGCCAAAATCTTTCCGTAAATTCTTGCACAAAGTGGATGGGCATAGCTCCAATTGCTGTGCACGATGGCGAATCGACTCATTCGGATTCTCCTCAACACTGCGCTCCACAACAGCAATACCTTCTTCTGTTATGTTTTTCGGCTTTGGAGATGCGTATTATCCACTTGAGTGTACGTGGTGCGAAAACGATTCATCGTGTTCCGAAAATGGACCGCACGATAAGTTTGGCGAACCGAACCATGGTGTTCAAAATTAATTTGCACAATTTGCACGCGTTGTTCTGGCGTTAATCTATTTATCGTAAAATGACAAATCATACTAACCACAAATCAACTTTCAACTGTCAAATTGACAATCTGTAGAAACAGTGTTGTCAGTTTAAAAACCAAACCTCTAAAAAAAACACCCTTTGTAAGGCACTCATCCGCCCACCACTGGAGTAAAATGCCCACATCTGGTCATGTGCTCCTAAAACATCTCTGCACCTGCTAGATAGGAAGACATTATTTTTTTCGGCACCTAAAATCACGTAAGATGAGTGGTTGCCTAGAATACAACAAGTCAAATTACACTAATAATCTACTCTCGCGATTAAATGTTGGATGCCAACCATAGAGCGAAATAACCACTGAACCCAAAAATCTTTCTTTATCTCTCTGTCCCACTTTCCTAAAAACTTACACGTGCTCAGGCAGTTTAAGTGTTGTCATACCCACTTGAGTGTTAAGTTCTTTAAAAAAAAAGAATTGGATAAAACCGCAGACGAGTTACGAATCAAGTCCCATTTACAATACTGCGAGATGCGATACGTTGATCGAAAACAAGAACGCATGAACTGTCAAAAATATTTCCGTAACATGTAATTCAATGTGTTCGATTACAATAATGCGAGTGCCACAGCGAGCATCGCAGTCAATTTCGAAAATATGGAAAACTCTCGCATCTCGCAATGCGTGGCAGCTAAATTGTTGTTGTTTTGATTTTGAGCTTGTTGTTTGTGAGTGGTGTTTTGACGCTTCATTGTAAACAGACGTCCGATGTCTGAATGCGACTCTCGTATCGCATCTCGCAGTATTGTAAAAGGGGCCTAAGTCGTATTAATTTGCATTAGGTCGGTTTTTTTTTTCGAGGGGGGGGGGGAGGGAGCTATCCGCAGTGAAGTAAACAATTCCCAAAATGAACGATCCTCAGTAGCCTAGTTTTTATATTTCAAATGAGGTATTTCAGTGCAGTGCAGTGTCTAAACGAAATAAAAAAAAACAGAAAAAAAAACTCAGTACGGGTACCCCAACTCTCCCACCCCCGGTCTTAATACTGTTGGTCCTGCTGTTGCTGTATTTGTCATACGGCACGGGAAATGACTGAGTGCTTGTAACAACCGATGGATAGAGGGTAGCACATGTGAATTTTGTTGGTGCACAGTTTGATTTTGTTGTAAGGGTATAACACCTACAATAATTTGATTCGATAAACCAACATCAGAATTTTCACTTCGCTGCCTTTCTTAGCATTGTCGGTGTTTGTTTGTGATTATGACTAGGGAATTCAGGGTTGACCTAGCTAATATACGCAGTCTAAAACGTAATCACCTTTCTGCGTACGTCCACATTTCTAAATACAGGCACTTAGTGAAACACAGGTGGATCCCCGCCCACGCCTCAGATCTCCGCGGTCTCGCAATTACGTGTGTAGTGATGTAGCTTAGCAAACTCCACCAAAATATGATCCGTGTTCCAATCTGGAATTCAATTTCATGTAATTAAAATTCCATCTCCGTAAACAAATTATCCCCTACTACTTTATTTACAGAAGCCGCAAACTGGACAGCAATTCGACCTTTAACAAGGTTGATGCACTGTCTGACTCTATTTAAAGAATTGTATCCCTATATCTTCATACTAAAATCGTTATTACGGGCGATTTCAATATACACAACTCGGGGTGGCTTCGACATTCTGGACCGACAACAGCCGAAGGACGGTGTGTTGAGATCTTCGCTGCTGAAAATAACTTGAACCAGCTTGTAAATGATCCCACACTTTGATAGTCGTTGACGTTGATAGTCACATCGCCAACCCCCTTGACTTGTTTTTAACTTCTCACACTGATAAATACAAGGTCAATGTGCTATCCCCTCTAGGCTCGTCGGACCACTGTGTCATACCAGCTAATTTCTCGTACATCGGCCACACAGTAAGAGAAAAGATTCCTAAAAGAACCGTATGGCAATACGAGAAAGCCAATTGGAGCGGAATAACAGCTTTTTATGAATTTTAACTGTTATGTTTCCTCAATAACGACGTGGATAAAGATGCTGATATGATCACAGACACCATACCCTTTGGAATGAGATCCTTTATCCCTCATCGCATGAAGAGTATCAAACCAAAAGAAAATGCGTGGTACGGCCTGAGCTGTACAGAGGCTGTCAGGGTTAGAAAAATATTTGTTCAGTCCTACCAGACCAACCCTAGGAAAACGGAAAGTTTAAACGAGCCGGGAATGACTACAACGTCAATTTCAATACATTTTTGGTCGTTCGTTAAAAACATTAGAAATTCTGCCTCATCCTCCATCTCAACGCTCATTTCCGATGACATTCCAGCTGTCAACTCTTTGGACAATGCCAATCTGCTTGTTGCACACTTTGCGGCCCCTACACTTGAGTGCGTCGAATCTTCAATGGGACGAATCCACTTTCGCACTCGTGTAGTACGAGTACTTAAAGATCTTAATATACACAAATCCACTGGTCCAGATGGTATATCTCCCCTTCTACTGCAGAGGTGTTCTTACTCGCTGGCAAAACTACTGCGTAAGCTTTCTCATCAATCTTACACTTAGGAAAGAGTCCTATTTCCTAGCAGATGGAAAACAGCATTTGTCTAGCCCGTTACAAAAAAAGGCGAATCTTCTCTCTCTTCCTACAAACCATTGCACTTACGTCCCTTCTTTCCAAGGTCGTGGAAACGCTGATAAGCCGTCAGCTCATGAATTATCTCAAAACGCGAAAACTCCTCAATGACCGGCAGTATGATTTTCGTAGCAACAGGTCCACTGGTGATTTGACGGCACGTCTCACCGAAAAGTGGAACCAAATCGTACATCAATCAGGCGAAAGCAAGATAGTTGGACTTGATATTTCTAAGGCATTTGACAGAGTTTGGCATCAGGCTCTTTTGTCGAAAATGCGTGCATTTGCGATCGACGACTCTCTACTTCGCTGGATTAGAAACTACCTTTCGGAACGTTCAATTCAAGTTATCTTGGATGGTTTCAAGTATGGTGTTCACAAAATAAATGCTGGTGTCCCCCGGGGCTCCGTTATGTCTGCGACACTCTTTTTAATTTTCATTAATGATCGCTTGTCTGCTAGTTCTAATCCAATATATTCCTTTGCTGACGAGAGTACTCTGTGCTTTTCATATTCGGTCCCGGACTCACGGCTGTAGAACGGGAACGGCAGCATATGTTAAACTCATTAAATTCCGATATTAACAGCATAACCATTTGGGGAACTACCAACAGAGTAGAATTTAATGCTTCCAAAACTCAATGCTGTCTGCTGTCAGTAAAGTGAAATTTAAATACACAGCCATTATCCATGAATGGCAATTTCATCGTCGAAACCGAAAAACTTTCCATTCTCGGTATGTGTGTCAGTGAAAACGTACTTTGGAATGACCACATATTCAGTGTCGTCTAAAATGCTGCAAAATATCTAGGTTTCCTCAAGCGATGTAAGGAATATTGCACCCCCTCTAGCCTCAATATTGTATCTATATATCACAATATAAAGGGTGTTTCTTTAGAGGTATATAAATTCAATATGAAATAAAACACTTGAAGCTAATGTTAATGTCTATGTGAAGTCCAATTTTCGACAATTTTATAGAGCAACTGGGGCCGTATATCAGCAATAACACGGCGAATGTGGACTTCCAAATCGTCCAACGTCTCTGGTTTATCGGCATAGCCTAGTGACTTCACATACCCCAAAGAGAGTAATCTGAAATCACAGGATCGTGGAGGATATTTCACAGGTCCATTACGCGAAACTATGTGCTCAGCAAATGTTTCCCGCAATAAATTGATGGTTTCGTGCGCCGTGAGGCATGTTGCACCATCTTGTTGAAGCCAAAGCTCTCTCGTCAATGCCATTCAGCTGAGGAACGTAGAAGTCAGAAATCATGCTTGGCTGCTTTCCAAAATGCAGTACTGCCTGCTTTTTGCATCAGCAACCATTCCAAAATGCAAAGCCAAACTGGTGACATAACGCAGTACGTTCCGAAATTCATTGTGAATGTATATACTTCGCAAGGAAAAACAACCAGCGCATCGCATCATGAACGAGCACGATGCAAATGACAGTTGTTTGTTTGGTTTATGCAATCTGAAGTATAATGGCGATTTCCGAGAAAAAAGTTTTCTTTTAAATAAATAAAAGCATTCAATTACATTATTATAATTATTGTAAAATGTCTGTGTGGGTACTAATGATAGAACTTATTCTTTTCAATAGAAATCGCTTTATTCAGTACAGTTACAATTCACTATTTAATTGTTTCTCTCAGTACAATCCAATTTCTCAATCACTTATACTTTTCTTATCTTTTACTTAAACCACTTAATCATTTCTCAATTAACAATTAACACTTCAAATTTCACTTTAGAACTCTCTTGCATACCTTGGGAATGCTGGTATTTATACTCGAATGACCTACTTCGAGAACAATCCTCGCCATCCAGCGTCCCATACAATTTCCAATTTGCTAGAAAATTCGATTCCACTCTCCAGTCATCAATGGTCGAGACTTTGTTATTCAAGTATCGAAATCTTGTGGTCTTCGAGTATCGACATCTTCTACTCTGTAAATCTAGATGTCGCTGCTCACATTTAAGTGGTTATCACATTATTTATATACAGAAATCGATAGACAAAAAGCGATATTTTGCATTTAATTACAACGAGGCTGCAGTTTGAAAAGGAATTCAGCTCTAGCTGAATTTTAGCTTTAAAATATATTTTGTGAATATTCGGCTGTCACAAGCACCACAATTATTTAGCAGATGATTAATTATATGAATTCCAATCAATTTGTTACACATTGTTTTACTTTTTAAAAAAATAAACACTGCGCATCGCGTAACATTCCAAAACATCATGATTCGTAACGCAACGGGATACGCATCGCATCATAAAAGCAGTCACAATGCGCATTTAGTTTAAAGTTTAGAAAGCAGCCTTTCTATAGCGCTCTCCTTTGACGGTAACATCCTGGCCGTCATCGCCTTAAAGAAATATGGGCCGATGATTCCACGAGCCCATAAATCACACCAAACAGTGAGTTTTAATGGTTGTAAGGGCGTCTCGACAAAGGCTTCGGGGTTTTCTCCACTCCAAATTACAATTTTGCTTGTTTACGTATCCATTTAACCAAAAATGGGCCTCATCAGAGAACAAAATTCTGCGTTGAAAATGAGGATCAAGCTGAATCATGTTTTCGGCCCATTCACCGAACCTACAACGCGTATAATGCTCACGCAGTTTTAACTCTTACACAAGCTAGATCTTATAAGATTAAAAGCCAAAATCTTTCCGTAAATTCTTGCACAAAGTGGATGGGCATAGCTCCAATTGCTGTGCACGATGGCGAATCGACTCATTCGGATTCTCCTCAACACTGCGCTCCACAACAGCAATACCTTCTTCTGTTATGTTTTTCGGCTTTGGAGATGCGTATTATCCACTTGAGTGTACGTGGTGCGAAAACGATTCATCGTGTTCCGAAAATGGACCGCACGATAAGTTTGGCGAACCGAACCATGGTGTTCAAAATTAATTTGCACAATTTGCACGCGTTGTTCTGGCGTTAATCTATTTATCGTAAAATGACAAATCATACTAACCACAAATCAACTTTCAACTGTCAAATTGACAATCTGTAGAAACAGTGTTGTCAGTTTAAAAACCAAACCTCTAAAAAAAACACCCTTTGTAAGGCACTCATCCGCCCACCACTGGAGTAAAATGCCCACATCTGGTCATGTGCTCCTAAAACATCTCTGCACCTGCTAGATAGGATTCAAACCCGTGCGATAAACTCATAGGAGATACTATTGTAATATCGGTCAGTCAATTGACACCCTTCAAACTGACGTAATGTCTCCTTTTAATCGATATTTCCACCACCAGTGCTCCATAGAAATCGCCAGTAGAATTCCGCCCGTTCAAATCTTCAACCGTAATACACGTCTCACTGTAAATGCTCGGACGTACTCTGAAATATCCTGATTCGTTCCTAAGCCGTACAACTCGCTTATGGAATTCCCTGCCGATCTCTCTATTTCCTAGTCGTTATAACTTGCAAATATTTAAGACATCGGTATTTGTCTTTTTCTCCTCCTTAGTTTACCTTCGTCCGCGCTGTGTACAAACATTATAGGGGCACTCACATCCCTTGAGCGCGCTCTAATTATAAAAAAAAATTTTGAAATTGAACTGAATTTGTTTGTAGAGTATAGCCGACGTTGATAGAATTCTTTCTTCATAAACCTTTAAAATCGTGTAACTCAAAATACTTAGAATTTAACACTTTAAAGAAAATTAAAAAAACAAAAACTGAAAGAGTTTTCCTATAAAAAATTAAGTTTAAGGGCTTTCTAAACCATAATATAAAAAATCAATCGAAATCATTTGATTTAATTTATTCAAAAACTCGTTACTCTACGAAAAAGACCAAGTTGCACGGAAAGTAAGCGTAAGTGTACCAACTTATAGAAAGGGAACAATCAAATACAACAACAGTTGTATTCTGCTGAGGATACTATCAGTAGTTAGTTTTTGTTCTTGTATAACACGTAAATCCCACTTCACTGCGGATAGCATTTCCTACGACTTAGTTATTGTCGTATTTCCGAACCATGGCTGATAACATCTATTTAGAAGAAATCATCGTGCCAAAGTGCGTAAAATTTAAATACTTAAGCTCTGTCGTTATCCAACAATGTTAATGTCGCAGTGACGATGTCGAACATAGTCTGTGTGTGTTGGTTTAAATGCCACGAATTTGTTTGTATATTGTTGACAGAAATATGTTGCTTAAACTGAAAAGTTTGTTATATAAGACAATCGTTGGTTCAGTGTTAGCATATGCATATGGAAATGAAAATGTTATGAATGTCAGCGGGTAAAAGAAAATGTTATGTAATGAGATGTACGTGTGTTTTCGGAAGTTTCCACATTAAGGAAACGAACAGAGGCAAACTTCAGGTTGAGCAAATCAGCTGATTTTGGCAGGTTAAACGAAAGTACTCGGCAAATCTGATCCAAAAATCAATAGAGGCTCAAGTTCCCGCCGAGGTTCGAAGAAGAGGCCGAAAGAAAAATAACGAGATCAACTCAAATACCAAAATATCAGCAAAACCTCGGCCTTAGTAATGAGGTTTTCCAAAATGGAGCAACCTGTAGAATGGTTCTAAATCTAGCCAACCCCACAAGATGTGCAGTAGCAATGCAGATACGTGGGAGATGGGGTGTGAGTTAGGTTCTGCGCCTGGCAAATATTCAGCCCCGATTAGGATGTCTTAGACCTCTACTCCTACAATCTTAAAATTTATTCTGTGTCTGGTAAAAGCTTATTTAACTAAGGTACATACGTTTAAAATAAACAGCACTTGCATATGTACGTTCAGATTTTTGTTTTTTTTGACAATATTTAACTACATTTGACAAGGACTTATACAAAACTTGATTACAACTTTCGGGAAAGAAGTAATGTGTTACATTCTGTAAAAAATTTATTTTTGGTATCGTTTACACATTTTCGGTTGCCCTTAGACCAAATAAATACCGTCTATGTGAATGACTTTGATATACCGATTTATGTAAACATATGTACTCGTATATATTAATGGAAAACTAAATACAAATTAAGAAAAAATATTTAAAAGTATATATTCAAAACTATATTTATTTTTTAGATACATTGAGGGTCTCCAAAATAATAACTGTCATATAGGACCATGGCAAAAAACTCTCACAGCATTTCGGCAAACAACGCCGGGCACTGATATGTCCCGCTTACCTGTCCATTGGTTAGGAAACCAAGTTCAAAACCATCCGGAAGAAATCGAAAATTATCTCTGGCACTTGCGAAATTTCATGGCTAAGGATATCTTTGAATTAAAACGCTGCTGTTTTGATTGATTATGAATATGCTTACACGTATGCATAAATATATATTTCAATATTTTTATAAATGAAATTAGAATAAACAAATATTTAATTTGTATTATTAAAAATAAAACTTGATTCTTAGGCAAACCGCTATTTATTATTTAGGGGTGGTGTATAACTGTGTTAACGATTTTTTAATTACTATGACTAAAAATTATGATTTGTTACGAAAAAGGTTTACATCTACTATTAAAGTGACCTAAAATTATAATATGCATAATATATACATAAGTGAAAAATGTACAGATGAATGTCCTGGCAGGTGTTGCGTCCACCGTTACTGCTTCATAAATCATGGACATTTGCCATGGCTACGTGTTCTTGTGATTAAAGATGATTCATGCCTCAGTAAACAAAACCTATAGGGTCCGCCATCTAACGTTTTTTTTTTCAACTAGGGCTTATTTCGTGAATGGTAACACTTAGCTCATGTCTGATTTGACAGATAATTAGTTTTATCCTTCCGCTAAACGAATATGGTTGTGTATACGCTTGAACAACGCTGGGGACGTGATCGACTTAGAGAAGGTGCCGATTTTGCCAAAAAAATCATCTTTTCAGATGAAGCTCATTTTGATCTTGGCGGGTATGTAAACAAGCAAAATTATCGCATTTGGGGCACAGAAAACCCGCACGCATACATTGAAAAGCCGATACACCCAAAACGAGTCACTGTTTGGTGCGGATTTTGGTCCAGGGGCATAATTGGGCCATTTTGCTTTTTTTTGGCCGTTACAGTCAGTGCCGATCGTTATCGGGCCATGTTGAACGAATTTTTGTTCACAAAATTTGAAGAGGAGGATATTGGCAACATTTGGTTTCAACAGGACGGCGCTACGTGCCACACAGCCGAAGCTACACTCGATGTTTTGCGCCCTGTTTTTGAAAATCGCATTATCAGCCGCAGAGCTGATGTCGTTTGGCCACCTCGGAGCTGCGATTTGACACCGTTGGACTATTATTTGTGGGGTGCCGTAAAAGATAAGTGTTACACCGACAAGCCAGAGACAATTGACGCTTTAAAGGACAATATTCGTGAAGCCATTGGTGAAATACCGATCGTGTAGGCTACTGCATGGCCAGCCGAGGCAGCCATTTGAATGAAATTATTTTCCATTATTAACCGGAAGGATTGTACTTTCAAATAAAAAAAGAAATTTGAGAAAATATTCAGTAGTTTTTTTTTATAGCATTTTCAAAAAAAAAATTTTTGGCGCACCCTATATATATTGTAAAAATGCCCATATTGGAGTCTTTTTATACTAAGAAATTTGCTTATTTATTCAGTAAAAACACCATTAGGTTAGGTTAGGTTAGGTAAGAGTGGCTGTTGGAAATACCAACCCACTTAGGCCTATTGGCCCATTGTGATGCCACGTGGATCTGTGATCTTCTTACTACTGGAACCAGTTTGAGCTTTTAATAAAGCGTAGGAGACTGTTAACGTCTATTTTTTCTAGATCGTTTAGGTCGTTGTAGAAGAAAGCTCCTAGGTGAAGCTTCCTTCTCTGAGAGAGAGCTGGGCATGTGCAGAGTAAGTGGGGGATCGTCTCCTCCTCTTCCTCGTCCATGCAGCTTCTACAGAAATCGTTAGTAAAAGCGCCAAGCCTTCTTGCGTGCTTGCCTATGAGGCAGTGTCCGGTAATGACACCTATTATGGCGCTGAGATGTTTCCTATCTAAAAGGATCAGACACTTAGATCGACTCAGATCCAGCCTTGGCCAGATCTGTTTGGTTGCTAGACATGTTTGTCCAGCAGTCCATCTAAGGTCCGTTCTTTTGTTGGCATCTAGCTTTAGTGTTAGTTTGCACGTAGCGATTGGTATACCTATACTACCTTTGTCCGGTAGGATAGGTAGAGTGGTTCCAATTTTGGCGAGTTCATCGGCTCTGCAGTTCCCTGGAATGTCTCTGTGGCCCGGCACCCAACAGAGGTGAATGTTGAACTGCTCTGCCATCTCCATGAGAGATGATCGGCATTCAAGGGCAGTTTTAGAACACAATGAGACCGAGTCCAGGGACTTGATGGCGGCCTGACTATCCGAAAATATGCGGATATCCTTTGCAGATATCACGTTTTTCTTCAGCCAGGACAGAGCTTCTTTAATCGCCAAAATTTCCGCCTGGAACACGCTACAGTGATTTGGAAGGCGGAAAGAGAGGCTTAGATTTAGCTTATCTGAGAAAACACCGCCACCAACTCCGCTGTCGGTTTTAGATCCATCTGTGTAGAGATGGATTGACTTGTCCTCCATGAAAGCATCCTCCTCCCAGAATGATCTAGAGGGGAAGCTTACATGGAAGTTTTTGTCAAACCAAAGTTCAGGTATGGTGTAATCGGTGTTCTCTGTGAGGATTCCTAATGTATTAAGAATGTTGGCGTGGCCAAATGAATTATTTGTCCACTGTTTAGTCGCTTTAAGGCGAATAGCTGCAGTCGCAGCTACTTGCTTGCTAAAAATGTCGAGGGGTGTCAAGTGAAGCAGAATATCTACTGCCGCAGAGGGGGTAGACCGCAAAGCTCCGCTTGTGCATAGACATGCTGTTCTTTGGACTCTGCTTAATTTAATGCGGTTGACTGCATTTTCCAAGGCCGTCCACCAGACAACCACCCCGTAAGTAAGTATCGGTCTTATGACCGAGATGTATAGCCAGTGGGTTATGCGAGGTTGAAGGCCCCATTTGTTCCCAATGGCTTTCTTGCAAGAGAATAAAGCTATTGTAGCTTTATTGACTCTTTCTTGAATGTTAGGTTTCCAGTTTAGTTTCCTGTCAAAAATGAGACCCAGATATTTTGCTGTATCGGAGAAAGCTAAACTGGTACCGTTTATTGAAGGAGGGTCCATGATTGGAATTTTATATTTCCTAGAAAAGAGGACAAGATCAGTTTTATGGGGGTTTATTCCCAATCCACAGCGATCTGCCCAGCAGGTTAATCTGTTAAGATTTACTTGGAGGAGTTCTTTAATGGTATTTAAATGTTTTCCTGAGACGGCTATGGCAACGTCATCCGCATAGGCAATCACTCTGCTACCACCCGCTTCCAGGTATATCAGTAGTTCGTTAACCACTAAGTTCCAGAGAAGGGGGGAGAGGACACCGCCTTGCGGCGTACCCCTACTGACATATCTTTTAGCAGAAGTCTCACCCAGTTTGGAGTTGATTATCCTGCTTGTCAGCATTAGATTAATCAGCTCCCCAAGTGAGCCGTCTACCTGCAGAGTTGACAGCGCAGTCGTGATTGCGGATGTGTTGACGTTGTTAAAGGCGCCCTCTATGTCTAGGAAAGCAACCATTGTGTACTCCTTATATCGTAGGGATCGTTCGATGTGGCTAGTCAGAGAGTGCAAAGCCGTTTCCACCGACTTCCCTTTACAGTAGGCATGTTGAGCCGCAGACAGAAGTCTTGGATCAACTTTAGCTCGAATATGGATATCAATCAGTCGTTCTAAAGTTTTCAGAAGAAATGATGATAGACTTATAGGTCTGAGGTCCTTTGGGACCACATGAGAACATTTTCCAGCTTTGGGAATGAATACTACATTGACTTCTCTCCATAACAGTGGAATGTGGATAAGTTCTACACAGCTCCTCATAATATTTTCCAACACAGGTAGAATAATATCTGAGGATCTCTGTAGCTCGGCAGGTATAATACCGTCCGGACCAGCAGACTTGTATGGTTTGAAGCTATGCAGCGCCCAGAGCAGTTTGTCTCTCGTAATCAGACTATGAATTTTGGTCACGGTTGCAGTAGGCTTGTTTGGGCTGCTACTGGCCGCGAGATGGGAGCTACCTGGAAAGTGGGTGTCCAGAAGCAGGTTGAGTGATTCATCACTTGAGGTTGTCCAAGAGCCATCGGTTTTTTTCAAACAGCTAGGCATCATAGGATTTGTGGAGAGGATTTTTCTTAGCCGCGAAGCCTCAGAGGTTTCTGTGATTTTGTCGCAGAATGACCTCCAGGATTGTCGCTTTGCCTTCCTCAGTTCTTTTTTGTATAATTTGAGGGATTCTTTATATGAGTCCCAGTCGGTCACTTTTCTTGTGCTTTTTGCTACGTTGAAAAGTTTTCTGCAGGTGTTTCTGAGCAGTCCTAGTGCCGATGACCACCAATGTGGCTTTTTCTTGCCTCTTGGTTGAATAAGAGGGCAGGAAGCGGCCATAGCCTTATTGAGAGTCAGAGTAAATTCCCTGACTTTCATGTCGAGCTCATTCGTGTCACGCGGGGGACTTGATAGTTTAGAGGATATCGTTTCCGACAGTATTCCTCTATATTTTGTCCAATCAGTTTTCCGATAGTTCCGGAAAGCTGGTTGGCTGGGGGGAGCATCACTCAGACTGAATTGGATGTATCTATGGTCTGAAAAGGAGTGTTCAGACGATACCATCCAGTTTGTTAGCCTTTGGGTGATGCTGTCGGAGACAAGAGTAATATCTAATACTTCTTGTCGGTTTTTTGTTATGAAAGTGGGCTCATTGCCAATATTGCAAATTAAGAGGTTAGTACTTAAGATATAGTCTAAAAGTGACTCACCTCTATCATTGATGTCGGTACTGCCCCATACCGTATGATGTGCGTTAGCGTCACATCCGATTATGAGGCCAGTTTTTTGCCTTCCCGCTTCCAGTACCACCCTTTCTAGGTTATCACCAGGGAGAGGGCCCACTTGGTCGTGGCCAAGGTAAGCCGATGCCAGCCAGTAAGAGCCTTTGGCAGTCTCTAATCTGGCAACGGTTAGGTCGGGGTCACTGAGGTTGGGAAGTAGAAATACATTAAGGCTACGTTTCACTAATATACAAGTTCTAATCTTGCCTTTGTCTCTTGTATAGAGCGGAACGTATGAGGGTGTCCTAAGTCCACGAACCACGCCTTCTGCAATCCATGGTTCCTGGATTAGAATTATGTCTTCTGCGCTTTTGGAAAGACGCAGAATGAGTGCGGCCGAAGCCTTTTTTGAGTGGTGGAGATTAATCTGGAGAAACCGTATCATTGCTACAGTCTTCCAGAGTCGCCTCCACCACGGTGTTGTTGAGGTCCTCCGATTCTGAAGATGTGCCCAAGAGCTCATCTTCTATCTCTGATCGTGTAGAACCTCTAATTGTTTCGTCATCGGTTTCCATTTCCGACAATGTGTCAGAAGAGGAGACCGACGGCTTGGTAGTCACCTCGGACAGATTGGAGTCGTCGCTATCCAATTCTGTAAAGGATATCGACGCTCCAAGATCCAAGGTTGTGATATCGGGTGTTAAAGGAGGAGGAGGTTGCTTATCAGCATCCAGCTCATCCTTTTTGTACACCCTTAAGTGAATTGACTCGAATCCGAACCGAATCATGCCTTTCGTCTGCGCCAGAGGATTAAGGGATTCCTTATTGATCACAATTAACGCGCATCTATAAGAACCCCTTAGTTCCTCCAGTTTCGCGACTTTCCAGTCATGAGTCGGAAGAGTCGGGTTGCTGAGCCGGATGATTTCCAGGATACTTCCTGGAGAGGAGGGTTCGGCTGGAATCCAGGTACGAGTTCGAGGTCTACTAGGAATGTCTTCCTTAGATACGACCTCGAGTTTTGCACCTGGCCAAACCTCTCCTAAACCATCGATGGCCTTGGTGAAGAGATCGAGAGATCTCTGGTTGGAGCAAGCGATGAGCTTGACATGGCCTTGGTGTCAGCCAGCGTCGCTTGTGATAGGAGGTGGTCCTGGGTTCTCCCGCATGATGGCCAAGAAGTTGCTCGAGAGCTTCAACTTGACCAATTGCCACCGTTCCGGTGTAATGGAACCGTCGGTATCGCTTCTGTCGATCACCGCGATCACCAATGCGTCCTTTAGGACTTCATTATAAGACCTCAGAGATCTGCTGTTGGATGGCCCAGGGGTTGTGGAACTGAGTGTTTTGGGCCTCTTGGAAACCGGTACGGTTTCCTCCAACGATCTCTGACGCTTAGAGGAGTCTTTTGACGTTTTGTGAGCAGTGGAAGCAGTGGGAAATCCGTCTTTTAGGACGTTTTTAGCCCACTCAACCTTGCTCTTTATTTCCGCACTTCTCTCCACCTCCGGAATGGATCCGAAGGTTTTGATGATGCGTGAAGCATTTCGGCGTCTTATGTAGAGCGCCTTAGATGGAGCTTGCCGATGCGGCTGAGCTCCAGATTCCTCTATGGGGGGAGGAGTTTTGGTAGCAGCAACAAGTCCGTGGCCTGCCACAAACTTGCTGCTGCTGGGGGCGGGGGAAGTGATAGGACCATGGCTTGCCACAGTCTTTACACTCCCCGAAGGAGTTTTAGTAGCAGCAACAAGTCCGTGGCCTGCCACAAACTTGCTGCTGCTAGGGGCGGAGGAAGTGATAGGACCATGGCTTGCCACAGTCTTAACACTCCCTGAAGGAGTTTTGGTAGCTGCGACAAGTCCGTGGCCTGCCACAAACTTGCTGCTGCTAGGGGTGGAGGAGGTGATAGGACCATGGCCTGCCACAGTCTTAACACTTCCTGAATTCTTATTATTAGGCTTATTCCTTTTGCCTTTAGAGGATGGCGCACCATGGCCTGCCACAGTTTTGCCTCCTCTCGGCAATGCAGGAGCCTTGCCGGTAGTTGGTGTAGTCACCGTTCCACCGCCCGGTAATAAAGGAGTACCGGCCTCGGTTTTTGTTTTATGGTTATTATCCATTGATAGTCCCACGAGTAGCGGAGAAAGGGTTGTCCATCTGTACAGAGATCCGCCATATACAGATAAGGCTAGCTAATCCGGAGGTCGCCAGGTATCCGGATACTCCGTTTGCGACTGAGCTATTTTTGGAGATACTGGGCCCTCAGCCAGGTTGATCTTCGGCACGGGTTGTATGACACCTTGATCCAGCCCAGGGGAATGATGGAGTAATTTGGGAGTTGGGGAGGGGGGGGGGGGGAGCATCCTTTGGTTTCAGGACTCGTCTGGAGAATTTCTTCTCGAGATTCATTGACCCTACTCAGCCTCTACAACTCGACAAGTTCGATGCTCGCGGTAGAAGAAAAAAAAAAAAAAAAAACACCATTAAGGCTGCAAAAAATTAATCACCCATGTAAAGAGTGATTAAAATAAAAAAATTGTGAAATTTACCAAAACTAAGACTGTTTTTGACAGATTCAAGATTCTAACTCTTTTTAAGAAAAAAATCACTTCGTCTTTTGACACATAATTGACGATCGCATCGATTGATTCTGTTTCCGATATTGTGTAACTCAATCGACAAAAGATTGTGCTCGGCCAAATTCGTAAACGCATATGTTGCGCAAAATGTACAAAGCAGGAGATTCGCGAATGCATAACGGAAGATTACTGCAAAGCGAACAGTTCTAAAACGTACTAAATTCAGTTCTTTTACGCAAAAGCAAGAGCATCTGTGCAACTATCAAAGTAATGTTGCGCACTTCACTTTGAATTTATGTTTCGGGTTTAACATTTTTTTCGTTCTTTTTAATGTATTTGGTAGCTTGGTAACCATTAAGTAAGGTGTTTAAAATAAGTACACAACCTGGTTGAACAATCATGCTTTAAAATATTGAGAAATGAAAATTAGGCAAGTTATCCGTTCATAAACGTTTAACACTTGCAATGCAAACATGTGCTTTTGACGTTTCAACTGCTCTATTATATGTGCTTTGCAGATAATTTGCTTTGCAAGTCGTGCGCTTACGAATTCGCCCCTACTGTGAATTATCAGCATGAATAGTGTGAATATCGAGTACTTTGACAGATGTTTGAAGTTTTCATATTTCAATTTTATTCGCGGTTTTATTGTTTCAAAGTGAATTTCAATAAAGAGTTTAATTTGTATGAAAAATGAGTAGTGTAGAAATTTGGATTTCCGATTCAGAATTTGAAAATAATCGGAGTTCTATGTAAATCATCAGGAAAAGGCGAAAAATAAGAGATGCTTCTAAACCGCTGGAATTGGAGGAAAGAATGTAAGTAGACTGCCTTTTAATGTACTCACATTTGCTTTAAATAATCTTTTACAGTTTTTTAATACACTTCCACATATCAAAAGAAACACCTATTAAAATTTTGGCAGAAGTAGATCCACTGTTGAAACACACAAACTCCCTTGTTTCCCTCCATAAATTTTACCAACTGTTCCATTTGTTGTTTGTTTGTGACTAATTTTGACCTGCATTAGTACAATTTTTATAGTATTATTCTTATATGTTATTATACTGGGCGAGTTTTTTAACTTGAGACATCCAAATTACTCGAAAAATACGCGATATCGCGCAAAATGTTTCAGACAAAAGTCATAAGGCTCTGAAGGGGACATAAGATGGTGGCCGTTTTCGAAAACGTCATCTGCATCAAATTGCTTTTGCAAAATGTTCTTAAACGCAAGCTGCGAAAGTCATTTGTTCGAAAACAACATCATAAATCACACTACATTTGCAGCATGTTCGATAATGCAGTGTTTGCAGGGCAGATGTTCATAAACGTCAACTGCGCTGAAAAAAAACAGCCACAAATCTGCGCTGTGCATTAAACAAATTTTGCTCTGTTCAAAAACGTCAAATGCTCTTGCAAGAAAAAAATCATGTAGATGACACAAATCAACGATACCAAATGACGTTTGCAGTTTGATCTTCGCAACCCTTAAGTATTGCAAATGACGATCAATTTGAAGATCAAAATGACGATCAAATGACGTTTTCGAAAACGGCCGGTGACCACGAGTTTGACCTCGATCCCCATTTTCAAGGTCAAACGAAGGTCACTTTTGATTCTTTTAATGATAACCCCTATTTTTTTGACAGATTCGTAATCTGCGTGAACAATTGCCATTCTTTTACATGAAACACTTTTTGCAAAAATGCCTACGAGCAATTGACACCCGGAACGAAAATTCTTGCGGAAATTTTTTGTACTATATCGACTATATAAATTTCTGACAGATCGTTGGCTCGAGCAAATTCGTATGAAAAGTGAAAATTCGGTACGGAATAATATTATTAATTTTGTTAAAGAAATTTTTGTTTTCAAATACGTGTTGGCTTAAAATGTTGAGAAAAGATACACGAGTTTAGATGGGATAGTTTAAATAGAATCGTGCTTTAAAAAATGTAAACAAAGCATTTGTTAAACGCGAAGAAATTGTTTTTCTTGTTATTTCTTTATTCAATATTAAGTTCGTAGTGAATAATATAAAGTGTTTATTTAATATATTGTTAAACAAGTCAATAAAGACAGTGAAATACAACTTAAAGTTTTCATAGATGGAATCCTATTAATGTTACAGCAATATTATTTCAAGGGAAATGTTTCCGCTGGTGAAACTGAAAAGTTGGTGCAAATTGGTTTGGTTTTTAAGTTATAATTGAAGCAGGATCAAGTGCAAGAGAGTAACTGCAACCAGCTTTCAGTATTCTTTCACTTTCACCAAACGAAATAGTCCTTTTAAAATATTCTGCTATGAGTATATGCATATATGTACATACACATGTGTAGTATTCCAACTATGCGAATTTTCAGCAGTATTTCACTATTTTATTGATTTGTTTAACCATATATTTAACAAAGAGACACTATGTTACACAGTATTCACTAAATATTTAATAGAAAAGTAACAACACAACAATTTGTTCGTGTTTCACAAGTGCTTTGTTTACATTTTTTAAAGCACTATTCTATTCAAATTAACCCATCTACACACTTCACAAGCACTTATTTCGAAACTCGCGTATTTTTTCTCGACATTTCAACTTTATTCTGATCCGACAAAAATAAATTCTTTAACTAATTTATTTATTTTGTTCCACACCGAAATTAAACTTTACATATGATTTTGCTCCCAGCCAAAATCTGTCCAGTCGTGGAGGTACAAAAAATGCCACCAAGGGGCGCTGAAAGCACTTTACCGGGTGTCAATACGACTGAGCAATGAAAATCAGGAGCCCTCTGACGGGAAAAGAACACATTTTTGAAAAGCGTTTCATGTAAAAGAATTGTAATTTTTCACGCAGATTACGAATCTGTAAAAAAAATAGGGGTTCCCATTAAAAAAATCAAAAGTGACCTTCGTTTGACCTTGAAAATGGGGCTCAAGGTCAAACTAGTGGTCACCATCTTATGTCCCCTTCAGAACCTTGTGACTTTTGTCTGAAACATTTTTCGCGATATCGCGTATTTGGATATCAAGTTAAAAAACTCACCCAGTATACATGGTTTTTTATCTACTCGTAAATTACTTACATTTTGTTCGATAAAAATTGTTTACCATTTGCTACCGTCAATCGTCGATGGGAAAATAACTCACGATAACCAACGATTGACAGATCAACAAATATCGATCACAATCCACATTCACAATACCAACTTCAACAATCACTATCGACAATCTTCAAAAAGCTTTTATCGGTGAATAATCGACAACCGCAATAGGGGCCTTAATTTTTCATTGAAAATCGAAATGAAAACGAAGAAAAATTGAAGGTGTTATAACCGCGAAGAATAATAAGTCACACATCGGATCCTTTATCACTTCCATTAAATTGGTAAATGATGATAAAAATGGTAAGAAAATGGTTTTAAATAATATAATATTAGCTCTGTACAGCGTTTTCGTGTCTCAAAAGGGGCATTTTTATTCATTTTGTCCGAAATTAACTTAGAATGCGGTTTTCAATCCACATATATTCCTCCTATATTGAGACTTTCTGCTACTCTAGAGATTTTAGGTGGTTGAGGCTACCAGTGGTTGACAGGAAATGATTTTGTTATCTCCGTTGCACATAGCATACTTTCGATAATTGTTTCTTAAACCACAGAGGCTTTGGAAGCTAAAAATTGCCCATTGTGGATAAAATGAAATGAAACAAAGCAATGGTTTCACAGAAAGTTCAAAATTTCGTAGTACAAATTTTATTAACCTATTCCATGTTTAGTAATAAGATGCATCGACGGCTCTCATATAGGCCCAATAAAATGAAGAATTGTATTTCAATAGAAATGGTGAACATAGCTTAAATGCTATGATTGTGATTATAATTGAATTATGTATTTAATTTAAACTCACTTCTTAGAATGTCATTTAAGAAATGTGATGATAAAATGCGCATAATGGCAATAAATCCCAGATACGCTGGAAGTACTCATGATTCTCAAGTTTGGAAGCTGTTCTAAGTTGAATTAAACTTAGAAATAATTTGTCCAAGTAATGTTGTTTTGACTTGGTAGACAAAAAAAAATTATTTAAATTTAAAAGACTATCAATTTGACTTCACGTTATAAGTTGTTCGTTATTGTCTTACTATAATGATTGCTAACTGACAGGTGACTGTATAATTTTCACCCTAGTTCCCGTGAAACCTCGCTTTTAGTTGCTACTGTAAAATTAAGATATCATCATGATTTTACATAAGAAGGTCAATGACCACATGAACTTGACTTTGAATTTCTTAAAATACCTTAATGCATTAACATTTTTATTTTTAGGAAATGTGTGTGTGTAGGTTTGCATGTATTGTATTTCATAAATGTCATACAATTAATGCTCCCCTATTAGCCATGTGCGTACGACGTAATCGCCCTAGAAAACAAATGCATCCTTCCTCCTTGCCTTCAAATTAGCCATGGTCGATTTGGTGAAAGTGGGATAACTGCTGGCCTCATTTGGATTTTGACTCATATGTCAGAGGGAGACGAGGATGTTGACATTCGACTTCGTGTTCTTCAGTGGGGGTCGGTGGCTCCAAATTGTTTAAGGAAAATGTGTTGGGAACCAACAGAAGCATTCAAATGAAATAGCTCTTTTCGACCATAATTTCAATGAATGAGAGCATAACTATTCGTTTTTAGGTGATTGGACAAACAAAGGATGTTTTCATAAACGGCTGCCTAACTCAGAGCTGCGTTAGACGTGTTTTTAATGTCGACGTATTTCAGAATGCAGAATTTTTGTTTTAACCTCCCAAACGCCTGTTCAATGCACACTCTCGTGGAACTATGAATGTAGTTAAACCTTTTTCCCATAGGAGTTAAGTAGCCATTGTCACGGAAAGGAACCAGAAGGTAGGTTGTATGTGGATAAGCTGAGTCACCAAAAAAAACATCAATAAACCTTTGTTTGCTATCGCAAATTGCCTATGAAAGAAAGGATTTACTGAGGAATTTATGAATCAACTGGGCAAGAAATATTTACCTGAAGATTTCTGTTGAAGTAGCTTACTTTGTCACACGAAGGACCGAGGATAGGAATGTGGCTCCCGTCCACACAACCAACAACATTAGGGTTTGGATTTGCTCTAAGGTTCTCAAAACCTTCCATAGTTTCATTTATATTTGATGTCCATTTAATGAAATCCTGCTCTGATGGAAAGGTTGAACACATTGGACAGTTCGCGGAAACAAGATCCGTTGGCCAGTTTCCAAATCGTCAAACATAAAGCCAATTTTAATGTTTTGGTCGGCCAGTGTCTTTGTTATCCATAAATTTTTCAATTTATTCTCATCGAACTGGAAATGAAATTTTAACTATATTTTTATTATTGCAGAAAAAAAAACTTAAATTAAATCTGGACCTCGGCATCCGAAAATGGCCTGCGAAGACGTGGTCTTGAAACTTCGAAATTACTTTAATAAAAAAAGGAGTTTTAGCAATTACAGAAAATATAGCAAAATAGTTTTGTTTCTTTTCCTTATCCGGAAATTATAAATATTTTTTATTTATCTGACATTTATGAACATTCAGTGACAACTTAAAATCGTACTTAAGCAGGGATGCACACGTTTTGCAGAATGAGTGTGTTCATTAATGCAATAAAGAAGAAAGACGAAAGACACCCAAAAGCAAATAATCGATTTTTAAGTTTAAATTAACAATATTGCAGGTGACTTTGGTTACCCGTTGGAGCCTTGGTTGCTTACACTGTGGCCATGGCTCAAGTGGTAGCATATTGGCTTCCCAATCGGACGGTTCAGGGTTCAATACCAGCCGCGACAGACAGACTTTTTAAGGTACCTAAAATCTCGTGAAATAGCCACTGATCCCAAACATCTTTCTGTCCCATTTTCCCAAAAACTTAACACATGCATTGGTATCATAAGCGTAGTCATACCCACTTGAATGTTAAGTTCTTTAAAAACAAAAACAATGTTTACTGACCTGAGAAAGAACAATTCTAATGATGTTCACGAAGCCAAGGTTAAAAATATTATTAAAAGATGTATGAAACAGTTGGCGCACAAAATTAGGTTCGAAATAAAAGACTAATTATTGCCTTAATATTTGATGGCATGTGTTTATAATTCCTTTATTTTTCATAATCAACATATATGTACGTGCTTATAATAGCAGTCCAGAAACGTCATTTAAATAAAAATAACATAAAATAGCAATAAAAAAAAACCTAAAAACAATTCAATAAATAAATTGTTGCGCTAAATTTTCCCGCAACAAGTTTGGCTCTCTTTTCCTTGCAAGTCCCAAAGGGTATCTAACCCCTTAGGCGCGCGTTCGCGTTTGTTTTTATTTTGCAAAAAACTTGTTAACGTAATTCGATGGGGAAAAAGTACCCGGGCAGCAGAAAGAAAAGAAACTCTGCTTTTCGTAATTTCTTTGTAGAATCCAATGTTAGGGGAAATAGGTAAGTATAGTTGATATCCACAGCTTCCATAAACTCTCTCAGTGGAGTTCCGAGTTATCACTGGAAGTGGGAGCGAACTCCAAGGATCAGGAGTTTAGTGTGAATGTGTAAAAATGGTATGAATGTGGGGCCTAGTTGGACACGGGTGCAAACATTAGGAAAACTTGCTAATGTTGTAGCTAGTAATCCCGTCGTTGGCTAGAGCCGAATGAATGTGTGAGTACAATTCGTACAAGTACAATTCGCATGTTTTGCTTTGGCCGGAAAAGAACAAGGGGCAAAAAAAGGGGAAGCGAAAAAGAGACAGGAACGATGGATAGCAGGAGTAGTGGGACAAAGTATTGAGGAACTGTGCCAGAAAGGGGCGCAACACCGATATGACACCAAATAAAAGCTAAGTATAGTGTAGTGCAGTGTAGTGCGATACAAATTGTTTTTTTTATTGGTAAAAATATGAAAATATGGGGTCACTCTACCGCCGAGTGCACAGCTAGTTCAACGATGGAGCCGTTATAATGTGGTGAAATTTTTTTTTTCGTTTCTTTCTTAATCGGGGAAGATTTTTCATCTGGGTTTTTGCAAAGGTTTCGTGATTCCGGTGAAAAATCAGGTGGTGCCCATTTTCCTTTTACCCAGGTCTAGCTGCCTTCGAAGCGCTACCTGGCGAAGGACCTCACCGCGGGTATAGTTAGATCCCAACAGAAGAAGTTATTGTTTGGTTCGGAGCATCGCCCTATCATAACAAAATTAATGATAATATCACAAATTAGGAAAGATCTTATATAGGTATACGAATATTTTTTTATTGTTCGCATTGTAAATGCCTCAGCGCAATTTGATTCCTCTTCTCCAATGCACTTAGGACCTTTGCATGGAAAATGGACTCTTCATTGTTAGGTTCTTTTAATATGTCCAGCAAATCATTTTGAAATGATTTGTACATTTCCATTTGCTTCCTTAAGCAAGCAAACACATCGGTTGAGTTCTAGTTACAGACTGTTTAATTAACATGTTATCATAAGTACAGAGAGCGGGTTATAAGTGGTTTATGTAGTAGGGTATGATAATACTAATTCATATACAGTGTCCTGGTGTATACTCTACATCTTCACCTTCAACTTAAAGCATAATGTACGTATGTATTTTGTTTCTTGTAATAATAATCCATAATTAATATAAAAAAAAAAATTAATTCAAATTAAACTACTTCATAATAAAGTGTTTATATTTATAATAGTTTTATATGTTTTGAAATGTGGGAAAAATGGGATTAGTGAAAATACTTAAAATTGTTTGAGTTCAGTAGTTTAGATATACTCATGCATATGTACATGTGTGCTTATCTAATTTAAAATGATATAAATCTGTCCGGCTTCTTCACGAGTCGTCCAAATCTGGTTTTTGTGACATAACCTTCATGAACTGTTTGGGGTATGCTGGCAAACTCTTCCTGGGCCTGTTGCATTCCTCTTCAGATGGCAATTTAGGTGGCGTTGATTGTGGCGAGTGGTCCCGATACTCGATAGACAATTTTACCTCTTGCGGCACGTATGGAATCTCCTTGCGTCTGGCATGTACTAAATGATGCGAGTTTCATCAGAAAGTGCCCCGGTCGGTGTTAATGATGTAAGATCTGGGAGTATCTCCAATCTCAAACGCTGTTTTTGAGACGGCGGCATGCCGTTTATTGTAGTTATCGTCCTGTTTTTTTCCAAGAATGAGTTCTTTTTGCCTAACACCTTCCAAATCGTAATTTACCCGAAGTTTGCTGTCATAGATGGGGAGAGTGGTTTTTATTTTTCTTCCCATTAGCATTTCTGCAGGTGATAATCCGTTCAAAAGAGGTGTTGCGCGATACTCCATTAACGCAAGATACGGGTCTGTGTTCTTCTTTAACATCAATTTCACCACTTTCACACACCATTCAAAAAATCCATTAGACTGTGGGTATCTGGGAGACGATGTTTCATGATGGAATCCCCATTTTCGTGTAAACTTAGCAAACTCTGAAAAGTTAAGCTTTTGAAATTGTGGACGGTCGTCCCGCCGTACAACATCTGTACGGTATTAATATGTATATTGTATTGTGTTAATAATACAGTTTGTTGTTTGGTTTCCTAATAATGCTATTTCTGGATATCTTGAAAAATAATCACTAATCAGCAAGTAGCACTTACAATTATGGAAGAAAAGCTCCACCCCCACAGTTTGCCGTGGCTGTTCTGGTATTTCATTTCCGATGAGCTTTTCGTGTCGTGAGATGACCTGTTGAATGCAAATGCAACATTTTTTTATGCAATTTTCAATATCTTTGGAGTACCCTAGCCAGATGGATTGCCTAGCCCTAGCTTTGCAATTGAAAATACCCAAATTACCAGCATTTTCAGGAACTACAATGCGGTCGCAAAACATAAGTTGATTGTCATTTGTAGCCAAATTGTATCGATCGTTGTAGAATTGACGGATCTCTGGTTGATGTTTATATTAGTCTGGCTATCCATTAAAACAGTACTCTGCAACCAACTGTACCTTTTTGTCAGTCTTTTGAGACTCTATAATAGTTTTAAGATTTGCCTCTGTTACTGGTAGATTTGCTATCACTTGGTTCAAATCTGGTTGAAGTTGATGATTGTCTAAACGTTCTTCGTCTTTGTGTTCACTGTTCAATAACGGTTAACGTGAAAGTGCATCTACAGCAACTGGAAATTTCCCAGCCGTATATTTCATTTCGTAAATTTCGTACGTAAACATCAAAACATCATTATCATCCTCTGCAAACGTGGTGTTTGTTTTTTGTTGAAAAAATGGGAACTAACAGCTTGTGGTCCGTTTCTATAAAAAAAATAGGTCCGTAAACTTTTTGAATGCAGCCCTTGAGAGTGCTAAGGCCTCTTCTTAAATCCGAGCTTATCCTTTTCTCATTCTGTTAGTGTCCTGGAAGTATTGGCTACTGGGCGCATATGTTCTTCTTCGTCAACTTTTAAGATCCCAGTCTATAAGATGATGCGTCGGAAGATAATATAGTTTTATGTCGTGAATTACACATTTTTAACACAGGTGCACCAGCCAGCATCGTTTCCAAAAGCTGCGTTCTGTGGTTCACCCCGGTAAAAGTTGACTTTACTACGTAGCAGTCCATCCAATGGTTTCCAACGATCGGAGAGATAAGGTATAAATTTACCCAGAAAGTTCACCATTCCTTTAAAACGTTTAAGTTCGGTGATATTAGTTGGGTTTGGGTACTTCTCGATAACCTTCACCTTTGAGTCACATGAGCGAATTCCATTTGCGAAAATTCTATAGCCCAAAACACTTAATGATTTCAACCCATTTTGTACTTATCCTTATTTAACGTGATTCCATGCTCATGCAACCTGTTTAAAACTTCTCTTAAAATACGATCATGCTCTTCTACTGGTGAACCAAAAACCAAAATGTCGTATAATAGGCAAACTACTCCTAAAGTACCTAATAAAATACTTTTCATGCGTCCTTGGTACATCTCTGCTGCTGAAGATATACCAAAAGATAATCGTAAAAAACCATACCATCCAATTAAGTTTGGTCAAATCCACACAAGGTCCAATATCTCCGTTTCTCTTAGTCACAGTGACTAGTGGTGAACACCATTCTGTTGGCTCATCTGCCATTTTTATGAGGTTAAGCTTTACCGTTTCATCTAACTTTGTTTTTAATTTGTCCATTTGAGCGATTGGACTTAACATTTTTGTTATTAACATACAATTTAACTGTCCAATGCGATGGAACGTGGACGCTATTCAGAGTGAGCATTCCAAAAAAATTGTCTTCCGATGTTGATGGCGTTGCATCACTATCACTTACATCGGCTGGTTGGTTTACGTTACTTTTCTTCTCTATAGACGACAGACAGACACTTGCGAAATGATTTACTTTACCGCATTTGTTACATCTTTTTCCTTTTGCTGAACAATTGAACGGTTTGTGCTTCTTGTTTGAACCGGTGCGGTGCATATGCACTTGATTTCGATATTAATAATCCCCTTTTCTGATGTCTGTCTACAACCATCATCTTCTTCGAAGTGCTGGTCGATATTTTATGTATTGGTGTGAACGATAGGTCTTGCTGTTGTTTTCTAACCGCGAGCTGTCTCACTTCTGTAATTGCTTTGTCTAATGTCAGTCCGCTCTAAAATTGTAATTTTTCTGACAGTTTACGATCTCTAACACCGACGATTATTTTATCCCGAATCATTTCCTCTCTTAACGTCCCGTAAATAAAATTTTTCGAAAGCAAGTAGAGATCGGTTATAAAGTTTCTCTCTAATTGAAGACGTAAATTGAATTTAGCGCGCTCATAAATTACGAAATGATTAGTAAAAGCTTGCGTTTCCTTATCGTATTGCTTTTTTTTACTACTTAAAGTGTCGGAGAACGTGTTAAGTTTTCAGAAAATTGGATAGAGAGAGAGAGAAAGATATTTGGGCTCAGTGGTTATTTCGCTCCATGGGTGGCATCAAACATTTATGGGAAGACTAAATTATTAGTGTCAATTAGGTGTTGTATTTAGGCAACCATTCACCTCACGAGATTTCATTTGCCTAAAAAAATGTCTTTCGGTCACGGTTAGTATTGAACCCCGAACCATCCGAATGGAAAGTCAATACACTAGCACTTGAGAGACGGGCACCGATTTTTCTGTTTGAGTTAGATTAAACGATAGAAAAATATTGACCTTTTGATCTCCCATCAGGTATATAAAGGTATACACTTGTATACCTCCAATATACTTGTATACCGCCCAATTATCAAGCCTTCGCCCATTAATGACATTGTCTAATAATGAGCGGGTGCAGAGTAAAGTACTGGTCTTATCGTAAACATCATCAGATGACGCTACCGAAGGTTGCTACGATTCGATCAGTCACAAGTTTCCGGTCATAGGTCTTGTTGGCTGCTGGACCACCGGTAGTCCCTACGAGGACTTAAATCACGGTACGATGGGAGTCAGGAGCCCCCCGCAAGTCGGTCCGGGCCTGACTTGAAGAGGTAGGCCCCCCTGTGGGAGCGTCATGGTGGCTGTGGTTTAAACCCAAAATCGCGGGAAGGTTCTTCCTTTGGTTGACCCAATGTAGAGTTGCAATAAGTACTGGGTGCTTCGACCCTAAGAGCAGTAAGAGATTTTAGGTCGGCCTCGACTCATACTAAGAGTGGAACTTGTGCCGGCAACACAGTTCCGAATTGGTATCTCAGGAAGGCGGCAGAGCGATGGCAAGGCGTATCCTTGCCCCCATGGATGTATGGGCATCCCGTAAACATAAGTCTCCATGACAGGTGGTTTACGTTAAAGATCTGACACTATGTTCCTCTTGAGGACCCCCGCCCAATTATTAAGGCTTCGCCCATCAATGACGTTGTCTAATAATAAACAGGGGCAGAACAAAGCACAGGTCTTATCGTAAATATGTTCAGATGACTCTACCGAAGGTTGCTAGGATTCGATCAGTCACAAGTTGCCGGTTAGAAGGTCTTGTTGGCGGCTGGACCACCGGTAGTCCCTACCAGGACTTAAATCACTGTGCCATGGGAGTCAGGAGCCCCGCGAATCTCGGTCCGGGCCTGACTTGAAGAGGTAGGCCCGCTTGGGGGAGCGTCATAGTGGCTGTGGTTTAAGCCCAAAGTCGCGAGAAGGGTAGAGTTGCAATAAGTACTGGGTGCTGCGACCCTAAGAGCAGTAAGAGGTTTTAGGTCGGCCTCGACTCATACCCAGGGTGGAACTTGTGCCGGCAACACAGTTCCGAATTGGTATCAATGGAATGATGGAAAGCGATGGCAAGGCATATCCTTGCCCACATGGATGTATGGGCATACCGTAAACATAAGGCAGTCATTTGAATGAAATTATTTTCCATTATTAACCGGAAGGATAAAACTAATTATCTGTCAAATCAGACATGAGCTAAGTGTTACCATTCACGAAATAAGCACTGTAGTAAACAGTAGCTCTCAAACCTTAGTCAAAATAAACGATGGACGACACGTTAATCATGGGTTTATATGATGCAAATTATAAACAATATTTTTCAAAGGTATCGCACAAACGTCTCAAAAGTTACGTGATGAGGGCCCTGCTTACAAAATACTTCAAGGATAGATAGTTTGACTCAATAGATGAAGCCTACCGAAAATTCCTGATGAAACTGCAAGGCAGGGGACGAACATTTCTGTAAGAGGTGGAGCGTCTCAAAAACAAATATAATAATAACCAACGTTTACTATTTACTTCTTATATAAATTCTCTATTTAATCTGCCTATTGCCTTGATTGAACGATTTTTGGAAATCCATTTTCAATCACTAGAGGCCTTGGAAAACTCCACAAAACATATACAAATAAAGGTGGGAAAAAGATATAGAAAATGCAAATTGGCCAACCAGAAATGTCCATTCCACAGTAAAAAGAGATCGTAAATACTGCAAAAGATAACACAGTATATACACTGTATCAGTTTTAGCGTTCCTAAAAGAATAAACTTAATTCTTAAAGCAGAAACAGGTGTGCCAATATTGTTTTAACCGCGATGTAAGGGAAAAATTCTGCTGTAACAGAAATATCATTCTCTGTTGCATCTTATAAACTATTGGCTTCTACTAAGAATCCAATAGTACTGCAAGCGTTACGTTTCATTGCATGAAAATTCCATTGGCAAGTTGAAAAATCAGAGCGACAAGCCGAGAACTGTATTGGGGACTGCACTTAAGTACCGGGTGTACCAAAATTAATCACCCCATTTCTTCGAAATTCTCGTTGTTTCGGGTGTACGTTAAAGCTATTGCACCGAGTTGCTGTATACAGTTTACAAATTTTTGAGTTGATTCACAATAATATGAAAGAAATTTGGAAAAATAATGGATATTATAAAAAATATATCAAAATAAAATGGGGTGATTAATTTTGGTAAACCCTGTATAACAGGAAGAAATGGGGTGATTAATTTTGGTACACCCGGTATTACAGCGGAGTCAACAAAGCACAGACAACGTGGTTCAAAGACTAGGATGTTCTTGACAAAGGATTAACATTCTGATCTCTGGTCTTGCATAATGTGAAATTCGGGTGTGTAGAAAGCAGGTTATAACATACAGTAACTTGTATTTATTATTTACTTGTATTTATTTATAAGTATTTGACCGGTTGAAAGTCAGCAATGGATGTGGAGATAACAAATGAGCAGACAGAGCGTGTGAAAAACTATATGAATGTATAATAGAAAAAGAAATAATAGGGATGGAATTTTCATCGTAGTGTAGAATGGTACAAATCATTGAACTTATTTCTTTAAATACAATCGCTTTATTCAAGGCAGTTACAATTTATCTAGTCTACTAATAAATATTGACATAATTTTTATTACATCCATTTTAAATAAAGTATTAGTGCACTCTTCATGTTAACCTTTATTTAACCCGTTGCATTAATGCTTCTTTGTCGCGGAAAAGATTTTTGTTTTTATTCGTTTACAATCATGGAATGAGGTGACATCAAAAATCATGGGGTGGCCGTGGTGTAGTGGTACTAGCAATCGCTTCTCACTCATACATACTCATGACAAGTTTTTCATTTGTGTAATTGAGACTCGGAACGAAAATTCTAGCGGAAATTTTTTGTACTATATCGACTATATAAATTTCTGACAGATCGTTGGCGGGAACAAATTCGTATGAAAAGTGAAAATTCGGCACGGAATAATATTATTAATTTTGTTAAAGAAATTTTTGTTTTCAAATACGTGTTGGGTTAACATGTGGAGAAAAGATACGCGAGTTTCGAAATAAGTGCTTGTGAAGTGTTTAGATGGGATAGTTTAAATAGAATCGTGCTTTAAAAAATGTAAACAAAGCATTTGTTAAACGCGAAGAAATTGTTTTTCTTGTTATTTCTTTATTCAATATTAAGTTCGTAGTGAATAATATAAAGTGTTTATTTAATATATTGTTGAACAAGTCAATAAAGACAGTGAAATGAAACTTAAAATTTTTATAAATAGATGGAATCCTATTAATGTTACAGCAATATTATTTCAAGGGGAATATTTCAGTTGGTGAAACTGAAAAGTTGGTGCAAATTGGCTTGGTTCTTAAGTTATAATTGAAGCAGGATCAAATGTAAGAGAGTAATTGCAACCAGCTTTCAGTATTCTTCCACTTTCACCAAACGAAATAGTCTTTTTAAAATATTCTGCTATGAGTATATGCATATACATACACATGTGTAGTATTCCAACTATGCGAATTTTCAGCAGCATTTCACTATTTTATTGATTTGTTTAACCATATATTTAACAAAAAGACACTATATTACACAGTATTCACTAAATATTTAATAGAAAAGTAACAACACAACAATTTGTTCGTGTTTCACAAGTGCTGTGTTTACATTTTTTTTAAGAACGCTTCTATTTAAATTAACCCATCTAAACACTTCACAAGCATTTCAACTTATCAGACAAAAATAAATTCTTTAACTAATTTATTTATTTTTTTCCACACCGAAATTAAACTTTACATATGATTTTGCTCCCGGCCGAAATCTGTCCAGCCGTGGAGGTAAAAAAAATGCCACTAAGGGGCGCTGAAAGCACTTTACCGGGTGTCAATTGGAACTCAGCCAGAAGAATCTGCGTGTGAAGGCACAACACTGATATGTAGATTTGGCTGTTGTAGAGTTTCAAGCACAAAACAAACATGAAAATTTATAACCTTCGAATCATTTCGAGTGAAGCAAAAACTCTCCGTTCTATTCGGACTCCCAACCCCGGAGAGTTAATATCGAAACCAAATATACCTGAGTTTCAAACCACTATCCGTCAAATATCCGGCCGTCCACGCACTGTGAGGACTCTGGGGCCATAAAAGTAGTGTAGGCTCGAATTAGACGCAAATTACTGAGGAAGCCGAAGATCTTGTCGCGGGAAATCAACATTTCCCAAAAATCCATGTCTCGCATCATCAAAGAAGACTTTGGACTTAATACCTACAAAATACACACTGGACATCTGCTAGCAGTCGCATTGAAACAAAAACGTATGCAAAAATCAAAAGCTCTCTTAACGTGGTACACTAAAAATGCGCACAGACAAATTCTGTTCACCGACGAGAAAATTTTTACCGTCGAAGAAACTTTTAATAAGCAAAATGATCGAGTGTGTGCTCGGACATCAAAGAGGGTTAGAGGAGGAAAGCAACCGGCAAATGTGGGGAGTGAGCTATGATGGCATAACCAACCTCTATATTTTTGTGAAAAAGGAGTTAAAACTTCGGCAAAAGTTTACCAAACAATTGTTTTGGACGACGTCGTTACGCCGCTTAGCCGAACAATGCTCGCAAACAAGCACTGGATAATCCAACAAGATTGTGTTCCAGCCCACAAGGCGAAAACCACTCAATAGTGGCTAACCAAAAATGTACACAACTTCATATCACCGGATAATTGGCCAGATTCAACCGCTTTTCTCAACCACTTTTACCTTTCTTTAGCTTTTCTTATACCACTTTATCACTACTCGTAATTCACATTTCAAATTCTATTTTACAGCATAGTATTCTGCTATGTAAATCTAGAGGACGCTGCTCACATTTAAACGGTTATCACACAGCTCCCTACTACAGTTGTTCGTCGCGAACAACTTCGTCATTCATCATTCCGTTGAAATGACACATTCTATCCATATGGACCACCTTCAATTTTCCTCGATCCCCACGCTGGATCCGGTAGACAACGTCATTAATACGGGTTATCACCTTTGGTGGACCTTCCCAGTCTTGTTGCAATTTTGGTGATTTGCCTTTCTTATGCTGAGGATTATACAACCAGACCAGATCTGCTTCGTTGAAGACGCAAGATTTCACCTTGAAGTCGTACCTAGCCTTCATGCGGCTGCTCGCTAGCTTCATCTTTTCTCTGGTGTCTTTATGCAATTTGGGCTCCGTAGTTGGGGATCCGTATTTTGCTTCACTTGGCAACCGAACTGTTTGGCCAAATAAGATCTCGGGTGGTGTGTGTCCTCTTGAACTATGGACCGCGTTTCGGTAGGCCATTAAGAAGAAGGGTATGTGCCAATCGCAATCCGGTCGGCAGTTGCTGACGACCTTAGAAAGATGCTCATTCAAGATCCGATTCAATTGCTCGACCATTCCATCAGATTGAGGGTGTAGTGGCCTTATCCTTGTCTTCTTTATTCCCAAATATTGACACACTTCCTGGAAGACTTTTAATTCAAAGTTTCGCCTTTCTGCTTGTTGAATATCTGTTCAGCTACGGTCTTGGCCTCTTGATTTGGGATGACAAACATTTCCGACCAATTACTGAAGAAATCCATGACCAAGGGTGTATCGCTTACCATTAAAGGTTTAGGGCAACGGCCTAGCGATGTCGATGGCTATTCGTTCGAAAGGTGCTCCCACATTGTATTGTTGCATTTGTCCATGTAGGTTTACTTTCCTTGTACCAATTCTCGACATATTATTTAGCGCTTAGTCAATAGAAACGTTCCCTTATCTTCTCCACTGACTACTTCTACTAGAAGGCTTTTTGCGTCGTTTTGCTAGCGAGACTTGGATGATGGTCCTAGGACCGTTGATTCCTGCTACCAACTACTACCCCGCGAAGCTGGTACTTAAACATTTCCCGAATGATGGCTTTGGGAAGTTTCACCGGCTTCTTGATAGCCGTATTTGCGTATTACCATAGTGAGGACAACTTTTTCGTCGCACAGGTTCTTTAGACTGCCTTTAAAAGTTTCTTATTTTATTACAGTTCCAGCAGCGCATTCTTCATCTATCCCGTGGAGTATCTCGTTGCTCGGCACTAATTCTTGCGCAGGAGCAGTCAACAGATGTCGAAATGTGTTCCCTTGGAAGCCTGATTGGCTGCTTCCATCGATCGCCAGAGAGAAGGCAAATGCTTCAGCAAGGGTTCTTTTACCGGCCATCCTTACTGCTGAATGTAGCTTATAATCTGTAATTCCCCTGATGAATGCGTACTTTGCCATTTCGTTGATAATTTCCTAGCCAGCGGTGGGGTATGATAAATGTGCCAGTCGACTCATGTCTGCTTGGAGTTGCTACTGCATTCGGCTTTGCAATTGGACCTTGTAAATCTCCTGCATGTGGCTATCCTAAAACCGTTTCTCAATAGCCTGTACTAAAGTCACATAATCTTTATGGTTTTCGATGTCTATTGTTTGCAATAAGTCTGCTGCAGGACCGTGCAAGGCCATTGTAAGGGCAAAGCATTTTTCCTCATTGTTTCAGTCGTTTGCGCAGGCAGATATTTCAAACTGTTTCTTATAAGTAAACCATGAGGTCTGGCCATCGAATGAGGGAAGTTTCAACTCTTTTCTCCTTGGACCGCTTAAAGAACATTCCCGGAGTTTCTATTTTCGCACTGTGTCGAGCTCTTTTGCCAGTTGCTCAACTTTGCTGTCCCTTTGTTCGAATTTTTCGTCAACATTCTTCTCTATTCTTACAAATTTGTCGTCGATTTCTTCCAACCTTTGCTGGAGAATTTTCTTTTGTTCTTCCAGATTATTCTTCTTTTCGTCCATTTTTTGTACGAGACTGTTCTTCTGTTCGTCCGTTTTTAACAACAGGAGTTGCATCATCGCAGCGATGTCACTGCCGGTACGAGGCTTCTCTTGTTCAACTCAGATTTGAGTTGGACGAGGGTTAACTGCAATAGTTTTCGACCCATTCTAGCTTTTTCAAACAGTCACATACAGACATACAATATGTCCTATCCCACTTCTGACATCAATGTAAAATGTTTGTGTGTATACAAATGATAGAAGTTATTCTTTTCAATACAAATCGCTTTATTCAGTACAGTTACAAATCACTATTTAATTGTTTCTCTCAATACAATTCAATTTCTAAACCGCTTATACTTTTCGTATCTTTTACTTAAACCACTTCTCCTAATTAAAACTTCAAATTCAACGGATGAACTCACTGCATACCTTGGGGATGCTGGTATTTATACACGAATGACATACTTCGAGAACAAACCTCCCCATCTAGCGTCCCATGCAATTTCCAATTTGCTAGAAAATTCGATTCCACTCTCCAGTCATCAATGGTAGAGACTTTGTTATTCAAGTATCGAAATCTTCTTATTTTCGAGTATCGACACCTTCTGTTATGTAAATCTAGATGTCGCTGCTCACATTTAAGTGGTTATCACAGTATGTATACCATACAATTTTTAGAGATCGTCCGCATATTAGAAATATAAGGGAGAGAATAGCCTTGGAATGCATGAGACTAAAAAATATTAGAGACTCGAACTGGTTTGATGAGCAAAACCAATGGTTTGAACATCGCAAAGTAATTCTTTACTTCGAACTTCTTATTCTCTTGCGAAAACATTGTGCCTGGAAAATCCAAAAAAGAATTACCAGTAAAAATCAAGAAATTCAAATTTTGTCAGGAAAACAAATGCAAAACAATCACGAAATTGAACCAACTCCGCCAGAGTGAGAGGCACGGGGACTCCACTAGAAGACTGTAAGACAAAAAGTAAAGTAAATTATTTTGAAAGTAAAATGTGTTTACTTACTCACAAGAAAACTATTCCAACTGCTTTGCCACATCCACATAAAAGCTATCTGTTGGTGGCAGCAGTATTTTGTAGAAAATTATTTCTTCTTGCTTCAGCTGTCTTGATTTTGCTTCTTTTTTGTCCTAGAAAATATAATAAAGACAATTATTGTCCAACATTAAATTTTGTTTGCAACTTACTCAAAATAAGAGTTGTAAACATGAGAAATGTCAAAATCGGTATTAACCGCGTCATTTTTATATGGGAGATGTCACTCCTAAACCTTCTCGAATTTTGACAATTCACACGTATTTACGGCCAGATTCACACGGAAGGGGTTAATCAGTAGAAAACCAGTTTTGATTTTCCAATATCTGCGAAGTTTGACATCTAGGTTAGTTTATCTATGATGACTAATACTTTTTCAAACACGAGGGTTAAGTGTTAAGCATTGACATACTGTAAGAGAATTACCAACCATTTGTACATCTCTATAACCTGCCAGAATTTGCTATAATAGGAGCGTTTTACAAGTAAAGTGCAATGTGTGTGCGTAATGTGGATGATGTTTTTTTGTGTAAAATGTGATGTATGTATGTATGTATGTATGAATATTTATTGAGACTTATAAGTAGCCTATTACATTCTCAAATAACACATTTTTCTTTACTTATGAAATATTATTATTATTATTATAATCTTTATTGTTATGTAAGTAAATTACAATATACATATATAATACATTGATAATTATATAGATAGTGTTAATGAAGTTATAATTTTGGGGGTTATATTAAACAAAATAATATACATAATTGTTTAGATGTCATTAATAAAATTTAAATACTTAAGCAGCATAAAAGTTTTCTTGATGTTGGTTTCTGATGGTGTCATTAGCAGTTCTTTAAGTGAAAGAGAGCAAGTTGTGCTTGTGAGTGCGTCCTTAATCTTCTGGCAGTCGAGGAGATGTTGCATGGATTGGGGTGTATTGTTGAAGCATAGTTGACAGTTGGATGGTGTGGTTTTGTTTAGGAGGTACCCATGAGTAATTTGGGTATGTCCCATTCGGAGACGCAGAAAACATGTTAGCATTTTTTTTGAACAGCTGGATGGGTATATTGTCGAAAGGCCTCCGGGGTTGATAGATGAGTAATAATGTGTGTAGTCTTTCCAAAGTGTTTGCCTTTTAGCTTCAAAAAGTCTTTTGATTTCCCTCTGAAGATCTATTCTGTTGAGGCAGTTGAACATTTGAAGTGGTTCTTTAATCGCCAATTTTGCTACTTGATCAGCGTTCTCGTTTCCTAGAATTCCCATGTGCCCAAGTACCCAAAGAAGTTTTAATGAATTTTTGTATTGTATCAGTTTGTCCCTGATGGCTTCGATAATTTCACAATTATTGTTGATGTTTTTTAAAGCTTCGAAGGTAGATAAGCTATCTGTACAAATAAGTGTAGTTTTTTCCCCGGCAACTAAGGTAGCTTGAAGTATCGCTCTAGCTTCAGCGGTGAAGATTGAAGCGAAATGAGGTAACAAACCCTTTGTGAGGACCCTGTTGTTTTCATTGACAACTGCAAATGAAGTGCAGTGTTCTGTCTTAGAAGCGTCTGTAAAAACAAGTTTCCAATTTTGGTTCTTGAATTGGTTGGATATTTCAGAGAACAATGCTTTGTATATGTCGCTATGTTTCGAGTTTTTTTGGAATGCATGTAGATCAGTAACTATAGATTCTGGGTCTAATTGCCATGGTGGGTGGGTCGGTGTCCTGTGGGTATGAAGGTTGAAGGAGGTGTTGAAGTCTTTGGCTGCGGAGATTGCGTTGCACATAGTTGACGGTCGTTTTGAAATCCTTTTACGGGATAATATTTTTTTAGCGTCGGATGTTATTGGCGATTTTTGTGATGATAAGATCTTCGGTAAGAGGAGTGCGGTTAGATAGTCGATCCGTTGTTCGATCGATAGAAGACCACCTTCTGTTAACATATTTTTTATAGGAGTGGTTCTGAAAGCTTTAAGGGCGCATCTGAGAGCTGCATGATATTCAGGTTTAATTGTAGAGAGCGAAGATTTACTGCATTTACCGTAGATAACAAGGCCGTAGTCGATTTTTGACAAAATTATAGACTTAACTACTCTTATAATACTGTTTGTATGGGAATAACCATTTGGTGATGATAAATACTTAATTACATTTAGCCTGGTAGCTAAGCTTTTTTTTACTGATTTACAATGTTCATTAAAACTAAATTTAGAGTCAAATATAACTCCTAATATACTTAATGTGTTAACGCTCTTTATGGTTCTATTATTAAAACTAAAGTTCAGCAGATTTTGGCAGCTTGTTTTTTTGCAAATATGCAAAGCTTTAGTTTTGTCGAACGAGACCTTTGCCGGATAATTTGCACCATTTAACTATGTCGGACAAAATGCTGAAAAAGCAGGTCTTAACTTTATTTAAATCGTTGCATTTAGATAATATATACAAGTCATCTGCATAAAGAGAATGTCGGATTATTTTAAATTTTATTAAAATTGCGCTTAACTCGTGAAAAGCTATTATGAATAAAATTACTGAGAGTGGTGATCCTTGTGGAATACCGTTCTCAAAGTTGTAGATTCCGGAGTAGAAGTTATTATGTTTTACGCGAAATTTCCTTTTTAATAAAAATGATTTTACATATTTTAGCATTTTTGGACCGATTCGCCATTCAAAAAGTCTATTTAAAATTATGTGTATTCCGATTCTTTCAAAGGCTTTTTCAAAATCGACTGACAGAATAGACACATGATTTTTTGTAGACAGTGCGGAAGCGATGATATCGTCTATGTGTAAAAGCGCATCTATTGTAGATCGGCCATGTTTAAAAGCGACTTGGTTTTCGTCTATAAAATTGTTTTTTTCTATGTACCAAAGCAGTCGATTAGATATTATTTTTTCCAAAATTTTTTCTGTGCAGGGCAGGAGAGAAATTGGTCTGTAACTGTTAATATCTGTTGGTGATTTTTTTGGTTTCGGAATCGGCGTAACATTAGCTGTTTTCCATATCTGAGGGATGTATCCAGATTCGAAAATTTAATTGTATAGGGCAAGCAGGCGAGTTTTGAACGCAGGTCGTGTGTTTTTTAACATGGGATAGGAGATGCGGTCTATACCCGGCGTTTTTCCCTTTACCTTGCTAAGACAGCTTTCCAGCTCTAATAAATTAATGGGTGATTCGATGGTTTTGGCTGATGGCGAGATGCTATATTCTTGTGGAATGTTATTTATTAGGGAGTATTTTGCTTCGATAAACTCGCAGGGGAAGTTAGAGTCCTTAGTGTAATCAGACCAAGTTAGTCCAATTAGGTTAGCGATTTCAGAAGGATCGGAAAGAGTTTTATTGTCCGTTTTAATAACTTTAATGCGAGGCATTAATTTGAATATAATTTCCTGTAAGGGTACGAATGTCAGACCAGATTTTCTTCGAGGAGGCTTTTGGGTTTATATTAGCGGTAAAGTTCTTGAAGGTTTCTTGTTTCGCAACTTTAGCTGCACGTCGGAAGGCGGCATTTGCTTTTTTGTAAAAAACAAGGTTTGTAGGGTTTGGGTGTTTTTTGTAAATTTGCCATGCTTTTTGCTTAACTTGACGAAGGTAGCCTAACTCCCTGTTCCACCATGGCACATGTTTTTTTGCTATTATGTTATTCGTTTGTGGAATAGATAAGTTGGCTGCTGATCGGATGGTTTTGGTAAGTACGGCTGCCTCTTTGTTTATATTCGTTGTGGCTGATTTTTTGTCTAAGATTCTACATAGGGTGCTTTGGAATAGTGTCCAGTCTGCTTTATCGGTTACAAATTTGGGCAAGTTTTTGGCGGGTGGTGTTTGGTTACCCATATTGAGTGTGGTTATGATAGGAAAGTGGTCACTACCATGAAGATCAGTAAGTGCGAACCACGATGCAGTTGGATAGATAGTGGCTGAAATAAGAGATAGGTCGACTCTGGTGAAGGTACCATGTGTGGAAAAGTGTGTAGGACTACCGTCGTTAAGCACAATAAAATTAGAGTTGGTGAAAAAATTTACTATTATTTTACTTCTAGAGTTGGAAAGACTTGAACCCCAAAGTGCGCTCCATGAATTGAAATCACCCGTAACTATAACAGGGGTTGTTATTCCGTTTGTTAAGCTTTCAATGTCTGAGACATTAAAATTTTGATCGGGCGGAATATATACTCACAACACCAATGGCGGAAATTGTAGAGTTTATAAAAAAAAAATTATGAGGGATTGACTTGTGAACAAGGAGAGCTATTCCCTGTTTTGAAGTTGTGTTGGTAGGGAGATTATAAAAAAAGGGATTGTATTGTTTTGGGGAAAATGCTGAAGTTTTATAGGGGATATGAGTTTCTTGTAAGGAGATTATTAGAGGTTTTATTTCATTAATTAGTAGCTGTAGCTAATGAAAGTTATTATAATAACCATCAAGGTTCCACTGGAGAATTTTAACTGATGGTGTTGATTTGTTGTGTGCGTTACACACAATATATCTTGGTTTATATTGTGCAAAGCCAAAAAAAATCGGAAAACGTTTTGAAGTTGAGGGTGACTTGTAGACAGTATAATCTGTCTTGTACTGTGTAAAGTCGGGTTGCAAAAGTTTTAAGTTGCTCGATCTTGAATTCAGTGATACAGGCGGCGAATCAATCGAGCTCCCAGGAGAGCTCATAAGAGAGCTCGATTGATTCAGCATCTGAACCGCAGAGTCGGTGTTTTTAGTTAAACTGCCATTTTTATATGGCATTGTCATCATTGTTCGGCGAGATTAGGTGGTATTGGTTACTCTGAGGGAGATTATTTGATTGATAGGTAAGAGAAGTAGGTGCGTTGTATGGGTTTTCTGTGAGTTTTGTATTTAATGTGTTTTGTGTGTGTAAATGACTGTGAGAAAGAGGTTCGATTGAGTTGCTTTTATTTAGTTGAGTTTCTGGCTTGTTTGAGTTGTGCGAATTGGCTAGACCTGGAGTGGCTGATGTGTTATGAGAGAGTTGAGTGTTTTTTTTATGTTGTGTATGTGTGTTTTGGGTGTTGGCTGCTTTATTGAGTGATTCAAAAGCACTCAAGTTTTGACAATTTCCGTCGTTTGCAACATGCGAGTGAGAGGAACTGGCTGTGTGTACAGATGCGGTGTGATTTTTTTTTTAGAACTGCATATGTTTCTGGTGCTTTCTATCTAACCAAAGTCAATGGTTCGATTTTGCGGGAGTATGCGGCTGAAGCGGTGTTGGAACTTATTTGGCTAGTTTGAGGGAAATGTTCGACTTTGAACTGCTTGTGAGTTTGACCGGTTCTTTCTCTCCTTTTTTTTTAAGACAAGAAATCTTTCTGTTAACTTTTAATAAAAAAATGTAGTACCGCTCTTGTGTACGTTATAAAACAGAATTGTATATTTTTCGAAATGCCCCTTATTAACCTTTTTTTTTATACATACATAGGTATTTGACATATATGATACAATTGACAGTTGTTGACTATTATAGGACAATTTCCCTGATGTTGTGGGTGGGTGCATTCCGCACTATTGGATGTTTCTTTCTGATGATTTTCTGTTAATTGTGAGGTTTATGTCATAAACATTCTCCCGCCACCGATGAGCGAAGAGCATCAATTTGTCTGCGATCAGTAATGTTCTGCCTCACTGTAGTCTCCTCTACAATGTCTATATCAAAACTCTCAACGTACATGAAAAGAGAAGATATATTAATTTTCTTATAAATAACAATAACAAATGAAACAGAAGATTGACAAATATTCTGTGGAGACTTCGGACAAAGTTGTACACGAGATACCGTTCTTGTACACTCTCTAGTTTGTTATTGAAGGTGAAGATTTCATTGTGTTGTTATTAAATTTGAAGTTAAAATTATATTGATTTGTCCAGTGTTGTAATTTCAGTGTAATCTAGGTAATTTGCATTAATTTTATGATAATACATAATTATTGTTCATAATAAAAGTAAAATTCATTTTTGTTTAGTTGTTGCTTTAGTCATGTGTCGTGTCCCTCGTTGATGTGCATGTGTGTGCGCAACGCTGTGCAATGATTGCTGTGTGTTGGGTCAGGTCGGGCAAATGTATGTCGTAAAGTTTCGGTGGGCATAATGAGTAGTGTAGTGTGTGCGTTTTTTTTTTTTTGTTTATGGAGAGAAAATGAAAAAAGGTGGACTGTATTTTCGTAGTTGTGTTGGGTTTGAAATGAATGAGTGGATAAATCCTGTCCATGTTGATTTGAGTGGTTTTGTGGACTTTGTATTTGTTTTTTTTTTTGAATCGGTATGACAGCAGTAGGGAGCATATTGAATATTATTATTATTGCTATTTGTTGTATTGGGTTCTGTCTGATACCTTCGAAAATTATATAATTTATTATTATGTTGCTTGTTTGGCGTCATTCAAAGGAAGTGGACATAGCTTAGTGATTGGTCTCCGGAATTCTCCATATTGTGTTTTCACCTTCACAACCCTTGTTACATTGTCTGCTCCGGGGTAAGTTTCGATTATGCGGCATAGGTTCCATTTTGCAGGGGGAAGTCGTTCGTCTGAAATGAGAACTAAATCTCCTTCCATTAGTTGTGGCTGAGGCTTCAACCATTTTGGACGGTGCTGCAGACGGCTCAGGTATTCAGACTGCCATTGCTTCCAAAATGTCTGCAAATTTCTTTGAATAATTTTCCATCGGTCGACTAAATTCTGCTTTCCTATGGTCAGGTCTGCTTCGGGAACTGTAAATAAGCTTTCTCCGACAAGAAAGTGTGCCGGTGTCAACGCCTGATAGTCTGCAGGATCTTCTGTTAAGGGACAGAGGGGTCTCGAGTTTAGACACGCTTCGACTTGTGTCAAAAACGTGGCGAGTTCCTCGTAAGTGAGTGTCCCATTTCCTACAATCCTTTTTAGGTGGAATTTAACACTCTTTACTCCGGCTTCCCACAATCCACCAAAGTGGGGAGAAGCCGGGGGAATGAAATTCCACTTGGTTCCTTCGGTTGCTAAGACGTTGGCAATCTCCTTGTAGTCTTGAGTTCCGCTTTTTAAGAGGCGACACAGTTCGACGTCAGCACCCACAAAGTTCGTGCCACAGTCGCTGTATATCTGGGCACAGACGCCTCGCCGCGCAGCGAATCTCCGAAAAGCAGCTATAAATGCCTGACTTGTTAAGTCGGTGACCACTTCAATGTGTATTGCCTTGGTGGCCAGACAGATAAAAATAGCCAAATACCCCTTGTGGCACTTAGCTCCACGCCCTTTCCATGTTCTTATATTAGCAGGGCCCGCATAGTCAATGCCAGTATGGGTGAAAGGCCTTGACATTGTGACTCGAGGTGCAGGTAGTTCTCCCATCAGTTGCTGAGCCTTTTGAGCGCGAAACCTGTAGCATGTAATGCAGCTGTGTATGTGCTTTTTCAGAGCCCTTTTGAGTTTAAAAATCCAGAATTTGTGTCTTAAATGCTCCATCATTAACTGAATTCCTCCGTGCAGCGACTTTAAATGGACATCACGTATGATTAATATCGAAATCTGGTTATTAGGGTCCAATATCATAGGATGTTGTTGATTGTACGGGATGTTCGCCTGGCTCAATCTTCCGCCGACTCGTATAACACCATGTCTGTCTACAAAGGGGTTAAGAGATCCCATACCTCTTGTTTTTGTGATGCCATCTGGAAACATCTGTCTTTGTGCCACTCGTATCAGTGACCTTGTAGCTTCATCGAGTTCTGTTGGCGTGAAAGGTCTATTGGTGTTGTCCTTTCGTAGACTTCGTGCGTAGTTGCAGAATTTTCTGTGATGTTGACGAAAAATGTTGATAAATCTCTGGCAATATGCAATAATCCTTACCAATCTTTGGAACCTCGAAGCCCTACTGATAAGTCGCAGAATTTGATTATCTTCTGTTTCCAGCATGAGACAGCGTGTACGTTTTTGTCCTTCATTGGTTTTCAAATTCGTTGGCTGCGTTGGCATCTCAAAGTCCCATGATGTGTTCAGAAATGTTGGTCCTTTCCACCATAAACGGTTCTGTATTAGTGCCGAGGGCAGTACACCTCGGGAAGCTAAATCTGCTGGGTTCTGTTCTGTGGGAATGTGTTTCCAAACAGACGAACTCGTAAGCCGATGAATTTCTCCAACTCGATTTCCGACAAAAGTTTCCAATCGTAATGGCGGAGACCTTATCCAGCAAAGAGTTATTGTTGAGTCGGTCCAAGCATGAATCTTTGCTTCCGGTAGGTTTAGAACACTTATGACATGCTTGAGGAGCCTCGCTAAGATGACTGCTCCACAAAGCTCGAGTCGGGGAATGCTCACTGGTTTAAGCGGGGCGACGCGAGTTTTGGAAAACAAGAGATTCATGTGAACTAATCCTCTTTCACCCAGTACTCGTATGTATACCACAGCACCAAAAGCCTTTTCCGATGCGTCTGAAAAACCGTGAATTTCTACAGTCTTGAAACGTTGTCCAGACTGCACCCATCGAGGCAACCGGATCTGATTGATCGATTCCAAATCATGAAAGAAGATGTTCCAACCATTCTTAAGCTCTTCGTCAATAGGTTCGTCCCACGTCAGCTTCTTCGCCCAAAGTAATTGTAGAAAACATTTTGCTTTGATGACGCACGGTGAAATCCACCCCATTGGATCAAAAAGTTTGGCTATAGTGGATAAAATAGACCTTTTGGTTGTTGTCTGATGATGACGTGGTGGAGTGTACCTGTATAGGAAGTTGTCTTCATTTGGGTGCCAATAAATCCCAAGCATCTTGAGTTGCGCCGAGCCTCCTGCAGGGAATGAAAATGTTGTTTCCCGTTCTTCCACCGGTACATCTTTCAAAAGACTCACGTTGTTGGACGCCCACTTGCGTAGATTCAACCCGGCTGCTCCTAGTGTAGTTTTCACTTCCTTAATCTTTTTTTTTGCTTCTTCAGTGGTGTCCGCTCCAGAGATTAGATCATCTACATACATTTCTTCCCAAATCATCTTCGCCGCTCGTGGAAATTGACAACCAGATTCCTCTGCCAGCCAGTTAAGAGTTCGGATGGCCAAATATGGAGCAGATGCCGTTCCAAAAGTTACTGTTTTAAGCCGGTAGATTTTGATGGGCTCAGATGGATCTTTTCGCCATAATATTAGTTGGTAAAATGAGTCCTTGTCAGTTACCCAAATTTGGCGGTACATTTTTTCGATATCGGCGGTGAAAGTGTACCCATAGAGCCTCCATCTGAGAATGACATCGATAATATTATTTTGCAGAGCTGGTCCAGTCATCAGCCTATCGTTGAGGGACGTTCCATCGGATGTCTTAAAAGACGCATCGAAAACGACTCTTAACTTAGTCGATGAACTGCTTTCTTTTATTACGGCGTGGTGCGGAAGAAAGTAATGCGGGGTATTCTCCAACATATGTTGATTAACTTCAATCATGTGACCCATCCGTAGGTATTCTTCAATACATTCAGCGTATTCCTCATGAAATCTCTTGTTTTTTAATAGGCAGTGGGGGCATTTTCGGTCTGAGCTGGAGTTCTGACAACAGTAGAATAACTGGTGCTGGAGTAGGGTTTTGCTTACCAAAAATCCGCTTAGCCTCCGCCATACTGCACTTTCCAATAGTTTTCATTTTTAATATTTCCTTTGCTTGCAAATATCGTTTACACATTCTTGACGATGATGGGTGTGCCTCGTGACAGTTTGCGCAGAAAGTGCGCGTGCAGATTTCAGGGTTGTGAGGTGGTAGGTTGCAAGACTCACATGAAGCATTTCCATTGCATCGTTTAGCTGTGTGTCCAAGCAGCTGACAATTGCGGCAGCGCATTGGATTAGGGAAATATTCTTCAACTTTCACATCAAACCAGCCGATGGTGGAGGGCGGAAGAGATCGAAAGTAAAGAGACAAAGTCCTGTGGCACGTTGATTACCGCCGGCGTGTTTTTTAAATTTAAATACATCGACAACACCTTGGGATTTAAGTTCTTCAATTATTTCACTTTCGGGTATATTTATAAGGCACGGGGCATAAGCGGTACCCTTTGACGAGTTAAGGTTGTCGTGGAGTTTGACGGAGATCGGACAAAGGTTCGAGAGAACTTTTTTTGATAGAAACCGCTCTGCGACCTGCTGCGATTTTGTTAGAATCAAAAGATTACCGTCGCGGAGCTGAGTAACAGATTCGTACGCTGTACTTATGCTGTCAATCGCTTTCTTAAGCGCAAATACACTAAAAGATGTGAGGGGTTTGACCTCACTTTCCTTCACTTTCGGGTATATTTATAAGGCACGGGGCATAAGCGGTACCCTTTGACGAGTTAAGGTTGTCGTGGAGTTTGACGGAGATCGGACAAAGGTTCGAGAGAACTTTTTTTGATAGAAACTGCTCTGCGACCTGCTGCGATTTTGTTAGAATCAAAAGATTACCGTCGCGGAGCTGAGTAACAGATTCGTACGCTGTACTTATGCTGTCAATCGCTTTCTTAAGCGCAAATACACTAAAAGATGTGAGGGGTTTGACCTCGCATGTTGGGGCTACAATCACGAACTTCGGGTTACGGGAGGTTGATTGTGACGGAAGAAAAGTGTTTATGTCAACAGGTGAGAAATTAGTTTTCTTTCCTTTAATTATTTTTGGGTTCGGCCAGCGCATCTTCATCAAGAGCGCTAAACCGATTGCCCGTAGACACACGTGGCCCAGGGGCCATGGAAATTGTCACTGTATCACTATTGAATTAGGTTTGTTTCTTGCACTGAAAGGGCGACAAAAATAAAATTAAGTGGGTACAGTGGCTATAAAAATAGCTGGGAACGACACCAACTGAAAAATACCGAGCGATAGATAAGATCTGACAGAACGATGTAACCGGCTCGAAGGATAGTCGGTGACTGACTTATGAAATAACTAGAGGCTTTAACATATGGCCATCTTGTTCTTTTACAATTTGACGCATATTGCGAGTGCCAACATGGCTTGATATTTTGTATATGATATATAGTTCTCGCTCACGGAACTGTGTTACAATTGCTTCGACGTTGTTGTCTTTATTTCACTTAACCTAAATAAATACTTAAAAACTAACTATGTACATGGGGCAGAAAGGGCGAGAGATACAAGGTACCTATGTGTATCTTTTATAGTTCTAGAGTGAAACGAAAGTTTCTCTCGTATACTCTTCGTGCCTTTCTCAATTTGGTAAACTATGATAAAGGTTTCGCCATCTAACGTTTTTTTTTTTCAACTAGTGCTTATTTCGTGAATGGTAATACTTAGCTCATGTCTGATTTGACAGATAATTAGTTTTATCCTTCCGCTGAACGAATATGGTTGTGTATACGCTTGAACAACGCTGGGAAATATTGCGACATTACTTTGAGGATCATGGTAATGTTGCAGAATGTGTGCGAAAATTGCGCACGGATTTTGGAAGAAGAGAAGCACCGTCAGCTCCGTATGTTCGTTATCTTGTGAAAAAAGTGAAAGAAACTGGCATCCTCATTGATAAACCAAAGCGTGAAAAGCCAAAAACAGTGCGTACACCCCAGAATATTGCTGCTGTGGCAGAAAGTGTGCGTGAAGCGCCATCAACATCAATTCACCGTCGTTCTCAACAATTGAACATTTCGGAGATATCATTAAGACGAATTTTGCATAAAGACCTTGGTATGACGCCATATAATGTCCAATTGGTTCAGGAGTTGAAGCCAACTGACCATCCAATGCGTTTTCGCTTCGCTAAGTGGGCCTGCGATCGACTTAGAGAAGATGCCGATTTTGCCAAAAAAAAATCATCTTTTCAGATGAAGCTCATTTTGATCTTGGCGGGTATGTAAACAAGCAAAATTGTCGCATTTGGGGCACAGAAAACCCGCACGCATACATTGAAAAGCCGATACACCCAAAACGAGTCACTGTTTGGTGCGGATTTTGGTCCAGAGGCATAATTGGGCCATTTTTCTTCGAAAATGAGCAAGGAGTGGCCGTTACAGTCAATGGCGATCGTTATCGGGCCATGTTGAACGAATTTTTGTTCACAAAAATTGAAGAGGAGGATAGTGGCAACATTTGGTTTCAACAGGACGGCGCTACGTGCCACACAGCCGAAGCTACACTCGATGTTTTGCGCCCTGTTTTTGAAGATCGCATTATCAGCCGCAGAGCTGATGTCGTTTGGCCACCTCGGAGCTGCGATTTGATACCGTTGGACTATTATTTGTGGGGTGCCGTAAAAGATAAGTATTACGCCGACAAGCCGGAGACAATTGACGCTTTAAAGGACAAAATTCGTGAAGCCATTGGTGAAATACAGCTGCACACAATCGATAATGTGCTTAAAAATTGGACCGATCGTGTAGGCCACTGCATGGGCTGCCGAGGCAGCCATTTGAATGAAATTATTTTCCATTATTAACCGGAAGGATAAAACTAATTATCTGTTAAATCAGACATGAGCTAAGTGTTACCATTCACGAAATAAGCACTAGTTAAAAAAAAACGTTAGATGGCGGACCCTTTAGTTTACTCTAAAGCGATTGCCTGAGAGGATTTTCTCTCTTAGATGGATTATTCGTATTAGATTACTTATAACTTAAGTTGTATATCTGGACAAAGATTGCAGTTTAGAATTTGATATAATACATAGCTTGTTCTTGTAAATGAATACGATACATGACATTGATAATAATGAATTAATTACAATGGATAGCTTTTCTGCTGTTTTTTGAAATTATATGTATATATATAATTATATGTAGGGTTCGTCTTTCTTAAATGAAACACTCTTATTTAATTCAATATATTCTACTTATTCAATATTTTGTTTTACTTTATTTAAATTCACAATTGCAAAATCAAATCTTAGACTGCATTTGGTGACGTCTGCTCTCTGTCATGATCTATGATCAACTCTGTTTAACGACTCCCCACGATCAACTGCTTTACATAATTCAAAACCGGAATTGCTCTTTGTTTGTTCGTCTGTGTATGTGTGCGTGTGTGTCTTCGTCGTTCTGTTCTGTATGTTTGTGTGGTGATGTGTGCGCGATTTGACTCGATCCTACATTCGACTTTCCTGGCGCTCATCGGCGCGAATGAGGGATTCCACCGCTTCAAATACTCAAACTACATTCGCTTAATAGTGTTACATTACGCCCAGTATTCGGTGCTTTCCATGTATAAATGCGGAGAATAGTATACGAGCGGAGAGAAGAAAAGACTTTTGTTTTAACGTTATAATAATTTTTTATTTAAATTTATTTATAGTTAAAGGCCCGCTGTGTAACCAAGGGCTGCAACCTTTACTATTTTGTATTTAATTATTTGAACTATTTATAATACAATAAAGACCCGCTGTGTAACCAAGCGTTGCGACCTTTACTGTTTGGAGTATGTCTTAATCTCTCTCTTTGTTCTTCCCAACCACTGCCTTTTATACTAATTCTTATCCAAACTTCTGCTTGCCTACTTACCCAATAGCTTCAGCATTCCCAGAATTCCCACGATGCATTTTTCATTTATTGATAAGATTTCCGATTTAATTGCCCCAAGTGTCCCAGTTAGTTACACTTTCGTGCCAACGCCCATGATCATTAGTACGATCGGTCGGCAATTTGCTGCCGACACTTAATGACTGTCCTGTGTTGTTGTTGAGTCGGCATTTTGGCTTTGACCTACATAACACATTTCGGAAAGAATGCATTGAAGTATTTCATCACTTAATGACTGCCCTGTGTTGTTATTGTCGAGTCAGCATTTAGGCTTCGACCCATATAACACACTTAGGGGTGAATGCATTGGAGTGTTTATAAGTGTTTCGCTTGTGGCTGCATAAAGTGGATTCTCCACTGGGCTTTGACGTTGGTATGGGAATTACTTATTTTGGACTTTGTGTCTCGATTATGGGTATAAATTATGATGTACTTGTTGCTACTGGAAAATGCAAGTGTTGCTTATGGGGTGGGAATCTAGTAGTGCTACTACACCCCCATCCCCTAATAAGAAGAAAATTACTACCTTGAAGAGGTTAATTTTCTGAAAAAGTGGCAGTGTTATTTTTTATACTATAATTACATGATAAGCTGTTTTTTTTTTCATTTGATTCGATATTTTTAATTACATCATAAGTTTGTTTGATTCGATATTTTATATATATACTTTAATTACGTGATAAGTTTGTTTTGGTTTTTTTTTGTTTTTTTCTTATACATTTGATTTGATTCGATACTTTAATTATAATACCTGATAAGGTTGTTTTTCTGTTTTTTTTTCTTATTCATTTGATTTGATCTTTTAATTATTCGATATTTTATATACTTTAGTTACAATAAGGCTGTTTTTTGTTGTTTTTTTTCTCATTTATTTTTATCTTTTAATTATTATATTCTTTAATTACAATACCTGATAAGCTTGTTTTTTTTTTTCTTATTCATTTGATTTGATCTTATTTTCTAATACATTAGTTATACGAATTGATTTTCCTTATTTTCTAATTATCTTTTTTTTTAAATGATTTACATTATTAAATTAGATTACGTTAGGTAATTTATTGTGGTTGACGATATATACGAGTATATATATTTTTTTCTTTTAGTGTGGTGGGAAAAATGTTTCATTCTCTTTTTTTTCTTTTAATTTGAGGATAGGATACGGGTAGGTGTTTCATTAATTGGAATATTACTATTGATTTTGACAGTTTTTTTGTTTGACTCATGTTAGAGTTTGTACGATCTATATTGTTTGCGGAAGGTCATTATTAATAAAATTGTAATTATGGCGTAGATTAGAATGTATTGGTGAGCAATATTTTTGTACATAGGGGAATTTTTTGATTCTTCTATTTTTAGATCGTTTATTGATCTCCAGACGAGCTCTAACTCATTTTGACTTGAGTACCTTACTAGTGCTGTTTTCGTGAAATTCAGGGTGTTAATGGAGGAGTTGGATAGGAATTTTGAGACGTTCAAGTGAAAATTGAAGGAGTTATTTATAATTGGCGAGTTTTCGTCGTAGGCGTGCAAGGTTAATCCTTGATTTTCAGGTAACAGTGTCCCAAAATGTTATTTTTGCTGTTACTTGGAGGATGTGAACGGTCATACTATTTTGACAGATTTCGTTTGCCACATATGGTTCAAGGGACGAAAATAACCATCTTTGTGGTTGATGCATTTGTATCTATACGGTGGTTAAATTAGCTTGTTTGAGTATACAAGACTTGTGAAGATTGGGACTTAATTAGAAGTCCCAACTTGGATTTCACATTGAGGATTAGACGTGTCGGTGTCGAATAAAGGGTGTGTTATGGGGCATACAAAGTTGTAGTTCTGGTTTTTACAGGTATTGAGTTCGTTTAGGCTCAACGGTGAAAAATGTTCTCTTTTATAATCTACAAATGATGTACTTGTTTCTGAGCTGTAGGTATATAAAATTGCTTTGGTGTTTCATTGGGAAGGGGATAACTTTGAAAATTTGGAAATTGTCTATTAGAGACAGGGGTATCTTGAATTCATAAATTACTTTATCCTATTTAATGGCGAACTTAGTGTTACAAATACGATAAAGTGACATGATATTTTCCTCATTTACCATTTAGACCGGAGGGTATTTGAGGTTTAATAGTATTTAGTGCAGAACTTTGTTGACCGGGAGTTACTATAGCCGGGTGTGATTTCCCATGTTTGTCGTCGAGAAACTCGTCGATCGTGTTCTGATACCTAATTATTATCAGAATTATTAGAGACGTTAAAGACTGTATTTCAGAAAATGCGTCCTGATTTTGGGTATGGTTAGAAAAATTGGTCACAATGTTCGAATTTTTGTGGAAAATCGTGAAGATTTAAAGACGGTTTGTTAACCGAAGTTGGAGTTTTGGGATCTTTGTTCTTGGAAGGGTTCAAGGTTGTTGTTGTGGATCACTTTGGTCCATTTTCTATTTTTATTATGGAGTTCTCATTGGATAGAATTTTTACTACCTCAAATGGACCTTCCCATAGTGGAGACAGTTTGTTCTTTCTAGGATTGTTTTTAACAGTACCTTATCACCGACAGTGAAATTTTTAAAATTTGATTTTTTATCAAAATATCCGTATTGCAACCGTGCCCTTAGTTCGTTTGCATAGTTTTCATAGTTATATGAAACTTTTGGCTGTTGTTTGAGATTGCTGGGGACGTTGGTTGGATATCCATAAAGCAGTTCATAGGGCATGTGGCCGGTGCTTGAATGTGGAGTTGTGTTGTACACAAACATCGCGTAGGGAGTTCATGTATCCCAGGTAAGAGGATTTTGATTGACGTCGATACTTCTGTGACTGCACTCAAGTGCTCCGTTAGTCTGAGGATGATAATGTGTTATGTTCAATTTTTTGATTTTCATCAGTGAACACATTTCGGTAAACATTTTGCTTAGGAAATTGGCACCTTGATCTGTTAGTATTGAAAATGGGATGCCGTGGCGGCACACAATATTTTCGACGAACACTCTTACGACTGTCGGAGCCTCCGCGTTTTGTAGGGCATACGCTTCGGAGTACTTAGTCAAGTCATATTGAAAAGTTAGTAAGTATTTGTGATCCGCATAGCTTGTTGGTAAAGGTCCAACTCTATCTAGTGCAATCCTTTCAAACGGTCTTGAACTAGTCGTAGTGATCTTCGTGGGTAATGGTGGGTTTTTCCTGTTTTTTTTTATGTGACATGAGGCACATTTTCGGACGTACTCAGCTATCTCAGCTGCCATTGTGGGCCAGTAGTATTTGGATTTGATCCTTTTTAATGTGGTTCCTTGATGTCCCCCGAATGATGAGTCATGATATTCAATGTAATTCAATGACCCATTTTCAAGGTCAAACGAAGGTCACTTTTGACTTTTCAAATGATAATTCCTGATTTTCATTGCTCAGTCGTATTCCTCTGACGGGAAAAGAACGCATTTTTGAAAAAAGTGTTTCATGTAAAAGAATTGTAATTTTTCACGCAGATTACGAATCTGTCAAAAAAAAAAAGGGTTTCCCATTAAAAAAACAAAAGTGACCTTCGTTTGACCTTGAAAATGGGGCTCAGGGTCAAACTCGTGGTCACCATCTTATGTCCCCTTCAGAACCTTGTGATTTTTATCTGAAATCCAAATCCTCGATGTCGTCCGACATTAGGCACAAAGGTCTGGAGTAGAGGCAGGCTTCAACCCGGGTAAGTAGCATTGACAATTCTTCAAATGTTAGAGGTTCTGCCCGACCGCTCTTCTGAGGTGATACTTTACCGATTTCACCCCTGCCTCCCAAAGTCCTCTGAAGTTGGGTGATGCAGGGGGCATAAAATTCCACTTTGTATGTAGCTGAGTTAGTTGTTCGTTAACCGATCCCTAGTCAACCTTCGCCTTTTGCAGCTTCCTCCAAAACTCCGTTACTGCCCCTAAAAAATTAGTGCCACGATCACTGTACAGTTCTGCGCACAGTCCTCGGCGAGCTATAAATCTTTTGAAAGCCGCTAAGAACGCCTGTGTCGTAAGGTCTGACACGACTTCCAAATGCCTTAATTGTTAGGCAAATGAATATTGAAAAATATCCTTTTAAAGTTTTTGCTCGTCCTTTCTAGGTTTTACTATCAAAGGGTCCTGCAAAGTCTACACCCGATCTGGAGAAAGGGAGGCCTTGCCATGCGAGCTCTTGGCTCGGGTACATTTCCCATGACTTGTTGTGACGGAAATAAGTGATACACTCATGCACCATTTTCTTCACCCTTCTCCTTAAAGCAAAAACCCAGAACGCTGATCCGCACAGCGGATCATCATTAAAGAAGCACCACCATGGATTGAGTTTTTGTGTGCACCTCTGATATGATGTGTGAGCTGATGATCTGGTGCCAAAATAAATTGATGTCTCTATTTGTATTCCAGGTTTGAGTTCTGCATCTCCCTCCAACACGTAGAATGTCGTCAGCATCTAAAAAGGGATTCAAATTCAAGGTACGTTTGAGATATACTTTTTTGCAACTTTCATTTCAGGAAACATTTGTTTTTGTGAAATTTTTATTAGCAATTTCATTGATTTGTCGATTTCGTTTACCTTTAATGTACCCCTTCTCTTTTCTCAGCTTGTGTCCGGCAGTTTCTAGCAAACCGTTTGCAGTATGCCAGAATGAACGAAGCTTCACTAGCGAGGATTGTTTTAACATCATTTTGGTGATTTCATCGCTCTCGTCCTTCTGTTGAGTAAAATGGAAAACGTTGGTGATGCCCTCCTTTCGTCTCTCTAAATCAGGGTTGACCCTTGTCGGCTGAATTGAAACTTCAAAGTCCCATTTTCCTCGCAGAAAACTTGGGCCTTTCCACCATAGTTTCCAGAAGTTTTCCATCGGTTCGGCGGCGATGTAACCCAGGCGAGTGCAATCGTAGAATCTATCCACACGTGTATCTCCATATACGTCAGATCCAGTGACTTATTGGTATAATCGAGCAAAGTGGCTAAGATAACCGCTCCACAAAGCTCAAGCCTTGATGGACAAACTGTCTTGAGTGGTGCCACTTTCGTCGAAAAGAATACCTTACTAGATACACCACACCATTTTCTTAGCCTTAAGTATACAATATAAATAATTCTAAATAAAATGTAAGTAAAGTCGAAAGAAATAGATATAAGTATTTAGAGTAGCTTAGAGTGCCTGTGTGGGGCCAGTAAGTTAGTATAAGACTGTTAAGTAATTGTAAGCTAGCATTTAAGCATTTTTTGTTAGTATGTAAGAGTTAATTAGTAAGAAAATAAAATGCATTGAAAACTGAAAACACCATACCATTTATTTATTCTTCACCATGTATTCAATGCGTCAAGTACAACTACAAGCTTCGCCGCAGTCCTGCGTACTTCAAACGATTTTTACGAAACTGCCGAGCACAAGCTGAAAAAAGAGACAGGGGTCCACTAAAGGTAGACGTAATCGGCACAAGAATATTCGAAATTCCTCAAGAAGACACTGCTGTGGAGATGGTAAGTTGCCTTGAGCAAAGGATCTACCAAACGATGGCCAACTACTTTTGTCGCAAGTGGAGCGAAGAATATCAGATCCAGGATCGACTAATGTCCCCAGATTAAAATAATTACCATATGACGACCTGACTCGAACAACTGCAGTTGCCAGAAAAACACTTGACTGATGTACTTCGTGAGAGACTACTTTAGGTGGGTTAAATTTTGATGTTATGTGAAATGTTTGTGTACCTGTAGTTTTATTTTTATAATCCCTTGTAGGTTTAGAGCTGATATTTTCAACATGCAGCAGAGAATGGTGTGCCTGCTTGCAGTAATCGCAGATCACACTGATTTGACAATGGCTAGTCCTGTTATGCTAGACAGTTCCGGCAAAGCCCGATTCTGCCCACTGCCTTAGATCGTTCACAGATCTCCATGGCAATAATCTTTTGGCAAGTCCGAAGGGAGTGCTGACCTCTACCACATACATGGCATGCAAACTGCTTCTTCCTGACGTGCAACACCGTTTCCTTCTCTACAACAGCAGCTTTGTGTGAAGAAGAACTGCTGCCCTTTGTGCCACTCGTTCCAGCTACTGCTTTCAAGGTTCGAAAACGTGTTTCCAGGAACTCTGTGAATTGTGTCAGTGTTGGCAACTCCTTTGAATTACCTGACTTCTCCTCTCACAAACGCTGAGTAAAAGCAGGTAATTTTTGTACTAATATATATATTAATATGTCATCCCACGAACTAACCGGCAATTCTCAATTTTCCAGGGCATGGAAACATTCCTGGGACGTGTCCAGTAGAGACTTGATGTTGCTTGCAGTCTCCTTTGTCAACTGCTGCTGTTCAAAAAAAGTTGGAAATGAGCGTTTACCAACACTCGCTTGTGGTCGTATCTGACGACAAGTAGTTCCCATGCTTTGTCATAATATCCGGAATACAACCCTAAATGCTCAGTCGTTCATAGACCTCCGTAGAGATCAGGCATATTTTGTGTTCGGCTTTACAAGTGTGGAAAAAAAACAAGTATACTTTTAATTAATAATTTGTCAAGTGTTTGGTAGCCTAAGTGGCAAAAACCCGGACGACAAATCTCGGGGTTGTGGTTTCGCGTCCCAGCCTCCGCGAACGTTTTTTTTTCTTTTCTTTCTATTGAAAAAGACAATTAGTAAGACTAAAGTGTAAATGAAAGTGTTTACTACAAAACTAAATCACGTGATGGATGGTGGAGAGCGTTCCGCTCTTCCCATAACGGGAGTTGCAAAAGGCAACAATAGTGTTGCCGGTGACGTGGCGAAAGCCATCAAAAGGCGGAGTAGGTTGAAAACCACTCCGAATTTATCAAAAATAAAAATAAGTGTTGCTTTAGCAGCTGAAACAGAAAAAAACAAAAAACAAACGTTAATGTTCATCTCTGATGAAGTCCAGTATGAGGGGGGCGAAAACAACTTTGCCTCTCTAGCGGCATCTGAGTCGGAAGATGAGGATGAAATGATTAAAGATATTAGCTGCAGCATAGAAAAGCTGAAAGAAAAAATGCTTGCAGTTAAGCAAAAACAAACTGCACGCAGGCAGAGGGAGCAATTAGAGGTAGAAAGCTCCCAATAGAAAAAGCAACACGAGCGGAAACAACAACTGCAGCAACAATAAAATCAGCAGCAGCAGAAACAACAACTGCAACAAACAAAACAGCAGCAACAGCTGCAAAAACAACAACAACAGAAACAGCAGCAGCAGCAGCAGAAGATGAAGGTTAAGGTGCTTCCTATCAACACCTATAAATTGGAGGTAAATGAAACCAAGGACCTATGTAAGTTGGTCATTGGTAATAATTTTAATATTAAGCGATTGGGGAACGATTAAAAATGGTCTTCAGCAAGGCGCGGTCAATTCGCCGATCCTATTTAACGTTTATACAAGCGACTTGATAGGTTCACTTCCCCATACTATTGCGTACGCAGACGATTTGATAGCATACAGAACAGGTCCAAAAATCGAGGTCATTAATACTCTCTTGCAGCGTGACTTCGATAAGATAAGACGATTTTGCGATGACTGGAAGTTGAAAATCAACTTTCAACGCCATTGTCTAGAGCCTCTAGGGATACCAGAAAAAAATTGGATACCAGAAACCGGAAGCATTCCTCTATCTAGATCAGAAAGGGTTGATCCAGGATATATCAGCGGTCCCGTTAATCTTCCATGTCGCTCGGACAGCTGGGGACAGGCGACTCAACTACAACAGAGACGTCGCACATGGCAGTGTGGATGGTCTCAGGTTCTGTAGAGCGGTAGGGAATTTCGATAAGAGAGATGTCGTTCGACAGCACCAGCATTTCTGGTGGTTGAATGATGGAGAAGATGTTTCGTCGTCGTTTCCGTCAATTACGGACCAGCCTCACTAATGAGGCAGAGCTGACCAATCAGTTTTTTCTGTAAATAGCGATGGCCAGCTTACATAGGCTTAGGTTAGCATTTAAGAAATATATACATAATTGGTATATACAAAGGTATATACTAATATATGTATATAATTGTGTATAATGTCTATGTGTGTGTATGTGTGTATTGTGTATGTCGGTTAGGTAGGCTAAGGTTTATTTTAAGTTAGATATTATGTTTTTATAAAAAATAAAAAATTATGTCCATATGCTAAATTTTTGTTAACAAATATTTTTTCTTAGCCTTATGTATTCAAAATAAACAGTTCTAAGTAAAATGTAAATAAAGTCGAAAGACATAGTTATAAGAATTTAGAGTACCTTAGAGTGCCTGTGTGGGGCCAGTAAGTTAGTATAAGATTATTAAGTAATTTTAAACTAGCATTTAAGCATTTTTTGTTAGTATGCAAGAGTTAGTGATTAAGAAAATAAAATGCATTTAAAACTAACTAACTAACTAACAACCCTAAATGCTGCAGCAAAGTCCGCTTTTATACGTCGCATGTTTCGAAAGATTCAAGTGAGTGCAAAAGGGAGGGATAATGAAACAAAAAATACCCAATTAACCAAATTCCCACTGCCTGTGGGTAGCAATTTCATTGCAAGTTTTTGACATTTCTTTTTCTCCTTCTTCTTTCTTTTTCGCATTTGCTTCATTACTTCTTTCGCTGTGTTACGAGCACAACATTTCAGTATGGCGGATGAACTGAAATGGACCAAAGAATTAACAAGGGGGCTCATTTTCAATTATGAAAGACTGAGCGCCAAAGATGAAATGAAAGAGAACTGTCAAATAACATGCAAACTCAAAGAAGGGGAAATAACCAGAACATGCGCATAACACACTTGCGACGTATGAAAGCGGACAAACTACGAGCTTCACCGACAAGAGAAGATTTTATTCTTGATGACACTTTTTATTCGCTTTGGCATACTTTCAACCAATTTTTCAATGATATCATTAGGAATATTTGTCCATTCGGTCCCTACTCTGACCCACAGCTAAGAAAAATTTAATATTAACGGTAAACTAGAAGAAAGACAAACTTAATTACAAACGGGCAAAAGTGGATACACGGAGTTATACAACATTTTGGGAGAATTAAGATAATGTGCTTAAAAATTGGATCGATCGTGTAAGCTACTGCATGGCCAGCCGAGGCAGCCATTTGAATGAAGTTAGTTTCCATTATTAACCGGAAAGATTGTACTTTCAAATAAAAAAAGAAATTTGAGAAAATATTCAGTAGTTTTTTTTTGTAGCATTTTCAAAAAAAAAATTTTTTTGGCGGACCCTATATATAGGCTAAGTTGTTAGCGTAATTTACATGGGAAATATTAATTAAGCCTATATAGATTACCAAAAAAACACGCCTAATATTTATTAAATTATTAGATACAGTTTATTAAAATAATATTAGTTAATTAATATTTTATTTCAGCAACTTACGACCTTTGGTTCGCTTTGCCCAACTGGTGACGGTTGAGGTTAAAGTTGACAAATTTTTATATTTATTACATGGCGCGATTATTCCGCACTACCACCGAAAGAGTCTTTTAAGTCTTTTAAAGGAGCATGACAAGGGGCAAGACACCGACCGCGAGGGAGTAAATGTATGTAACTTTATGATTTATATATACGAGTATATCTACATATATATTTTGAGTTGTGCACTTGCACTTTATTTTTGCACCTTGCAATTCCACTTTGTTTTTTTTTCATATTTAATGTTTTGTGTGGTCTATTAATTATCTCTTTTTTGTATATACATATATGTATGTTTGTCCGTTGGCACTTTGCAGATTTCCACTTTCGGATTTTTATTTCTTTTTTGTTTGAGCAAAAGGGTTTTTATTTTATTTTTATCCGACTCGTAAGGACCGATTGTTGGGGTGTGTATGGTTTTTCTCTGTGTAATATGTGTTGGGTAAATCGGGTAGAAAAATGCGGTTAAAATAAAAAAACACGTCTTTTCGGCTTCCGTAGTTACAGCAAAGAGAAAGATTTATTGGTCCGGAAATCACATCCATATTTAACTTTCAACTGTCATACATTTGTACTACAAATTTACAATTCATAATCTTACGTTACGTTTCCTTGTTTACATAAGTTGTTACATTTAAGTTTTAAATATGACAATTTCAACAAAGAAAATAATTATTTGAAATTAAATGCAATTGTATTTCCGAGCACCTTAGTTGTCCGGTTTCTTGGGAACCAGAAGCAAAGGGGAATTCCACGGGCTTGCACTAGGCTGTATTATTCCTTCCTGTAGCATTTCATTGACCTGTCTGTGGATCTCGTTCCTGTTTGCATCAGGGAGTTGGTAAGGTTTCACGTAAAATGGAAGCTGATATTAGTCAGTTATGATTCTATGACTTAAAGCTTCTGTACACGAGAGTTTGTCGCCTTCAAGAAAGAATAAGTCATTGGATTCTCTGCAAATTTGAAACACCGTTTCTTTTTCTTCACGGTTGCAATGATCCAGGTCTATGACTGATTTGAGTTTGTCCAGTCTGCCTTTGATCTTGTCGTTGGGTTTATCAGTTACCAAGCTAAATTTGTCCAGAGTGTTCCACACGATATTGATGACTTCTGTTTTTAGGACTTCTTCCTTGTCTAAGGTATTCATCATTAGAACTTTGATGTTCGCATTGTTGGCTCGGGTCAGGCTCTCGCCGACATAAATACCTGGAAGAATGTCTATTACTTGTTGAGATCGGGGTTACAGCCTTATTGTTCGACTGGTGACCCTTTTTTTCTATTTTATTGTTTAATATGGGTTTTCTGCTAGTACTATCATCTGCCTCAGTCTTAACTGCTAAGCTCTCTTTTGACTTAGTCTTACTGTTTTATGCTGGGAGATTATTATTATTCTCCTCGGTCCTAACTGCTAAGTTTTTTTTAGTCATACTATTGGTCGGGAGTTTCTTCTTATTTTCCTCGGTCCTAACTGCTAAGTTCTCCTTAGTCTTACTCTTGGCCGGGAGTTTCCTTTTACTTACCTCGGTGTTTGTACCGTTACATGCGGCTGATTTAACAGTGGCTAGGTCTAGGCATGAATTCCGTGAATCACCAAATCTGGTTTCGGGTATCGATTCCCATCGAGACGGCATGTGTTCCACACCGATGCCTAGTTGGCACTCCGAGTTAATTGTGGAATCAACAAAGTTCGTATGACCAGGCTCTGCACTGTTTCTTCTAGTGTTGATCAAACCGCAGGTATTGGGTTCTCAATGTTAATTGTCTTTTGGGATAATCAGCGTGACATTGAAACTTGGTCAGGAAAACGTTTCCAAGTATGCCATCGAATGATAGGTTTAGTTGGCTAGGTACCACCTGAAATGAATGTTCTAACGCGATCGAGTATTCTTAAGACCTTAGTTCTATAGTTCCAACTATTTCCCCTATAGTTTGAACTGAATCACCCGCTATTGTGGCTAAAATACATCTTTACATCTTTGAAGCTGAAATTGTAGTCTCTGTTTTTTTTGATTTGATTATGCTGATGTCAGCGCCTGTGTCAAGCAAGAACGTTGCCGAGTATTTGTCCCATGGAATAAATTTTACTCGTATCACTGTCTCTTTATATTCAGGACAGAATAATACGAGCGTAGTTAATTTAACTAGTGGAGGTCGGCTTGGGTCTGTACTCGGGATAGATTTCCGACTGCATCTTCCCGAGTCGTCCCGTTTCCTTTGTTGCTTCCGTTTACGAATTGCTGGTTACTATACTGGCTGGTGGCGAATTGTCTAACTTCGGGGGGTGCGTTTTGCGAGTTATTTATTTCACTGGTGTAAGGAATGTTTCTCCGAAAAGGGTTCAGGTGCCCTACGTATGACCGACTTTATTACATGTCTGACAAACGGGCCTGGGAGAAGAATTTTCAGTTTTCGTGGACCTGTTGGTACTTGCCTGAGATGCAGTGGTCAGTTCGAACCGAGCCGAATGGAATCTCTAGGAAGAGCTTGTGTTCTGGCTCTGCCTTTATTGACGTAAACAGAATGTTACGCAAGCGATAAATTTGTTCAATTCTTCCGGGCTTCCGCTGCACACTGGGGTCAGATTGTATATGTCGTTAAGACTAATTTTATACTCTGACATGTTGGTGTCAGAATCTGAATAATCGTCGTTGGGAAAAGGTAAGTGTTCAAACAGCTGCAGAATGGCAGCCTGTTTACGGGTAGTAATTTTGGAGGGGGAAGGAGGAACAGCGTTAGTTCAAGTTTTTTTTTTTTGCTAAAAGATTTTTGCTGTAAAATATTTTCTTATGAATACCAATGAGAATTTTTGTTTTGTTAAGTTAATACATAAAAAGTTTCTTATGACTAATATTGTCTTCTTGTTTTTTTTTTTTTTTTTTGAATGGAGAAGTTCCTGTTGCCGCTGTTCTGTCCTGTTTCTTTATTCCGTCTTGATTCTGTCTTGAAGGTGTGCCAGGTAAGCTTCACACCCTAGAGTTGGTAATTACGACCCGGTCTTTGACACTGCCCAAATTTTTGCCTCCGGCGTCCGATGTGGAATTCGCCAGGTCTTACTTTTATGGGACTTTTTTTTGCACTATTTTAATTAAAAACTTTCACTCCTGGTGTGTAGCCTCAGTACGCATCGAGTTCAGTTTTGAGTCGTAGTCGGTAGCAGGATCCGTTCGTTACGGGATCCCACCGCTGCCACCAAATGTTAAATTACGCCCTGTATACGGTGCTTTCCACGTATAAATGTGGAGAAGAGTAGACGAGCGGAGAGGAGAAAAGACTTTTGTTTTAACGTTATAATAATTTTTTATTTCAGTATTTTTATTACAGTATAACAACGACATTTATAATAGACCATTCAGATCTTTAAGCTATAAATGTGATACAATTAATAAGTGATTTAAGATTAAACTAAAATTATAATTCTTTCTCAATAAGGTAAACTTTAAAAATATTAACATCTGATTGAAATAAATTTGAGTACAAAGAGAGAGAGAGAAAAAAACAAAAAAATTATAAGCTTTCTTGAACAATTAAAATAAAATATTTGTATGGTGTGAAATTTATGTTCAGTATTCCTGCTAGTTGTCTGCTATATGTCGAAACAGAGTTTCACTAAAGCTATTTGTATTATAGAGTCGTCTTATATTAAGGGGGAGTGAATTCCAAAGGCGAATGGCGTGAACGAAAAACTGTCGTTCGGTAACTTGATAAGCAACACGAGGTACAATTAAACTTAAAGATCTACTTGAATGCGAAAACCTTAGTTTATCATATAAGTATTGGGGCTGTTGGTTGATTATAATCCTGTGTAGATATTTGATTGTGCAGTAGTCAAAATATCGGTCAAGTGTGCAACCAAGAATATTTTTGGTATAAGCTGACACATGAGCAAAACGATTTAGGCCGTATACGTATCGGACAACATTGTTAAAAGCAATGTTGAGCTTACGTCTGGCAAAGGCGCCGGTGCAACAAAAAACTTCGCAGCCATATGTTATCAGAGGAATGAGCACGGCCTTGACCAACATGAGCTTCGTATTTACTGGTGTGAAGCTTTGAGTTTGGGAGAGATTTCTAAGACATCCATATATTTTTCCCACAACTGAGCAAACGTGGTCGTCCCAAGTTAATTTTGTATTGAACCAAATACCAAGATTTTTGGCTTTGTTTACAAATTCGATAGGTTCATTACCAAGGTATACTGAAGGAACGTTGTTAAAAGATAAAGGGTTTCTATTTATGAGAAGACACTTCGTTTTTCTTGGGTTAAGCTGCAGAAGGTTTTCATCTGCCCAGCAATGGATACGTTTTAGTTCATCATTAAATTTCAAAGCAGCATGATCAATAAGATCATTCTCAAAGCTTAAATAGAGCTGGGGTCAAAGGCCTTAAAAAATCTAGGAGAGCGATAAGGGTGATTTGTTTCTTGTCTATTGCAACTCTCATGTCGTCGGATACTTTTAGAAGCGCTGATGTGCAGCTGTGGTGTTTCCGAAATCCAGACTGGTAGGCGGGTGAATACAGATGTCAGCTGCTTTTGATGTTTTAATTGGAAAGCTTTCCGATAGATTGCATGATTGGCTGCAGAAAGACTTTCATTGAGGTAGATTGACACGTCAGATTGCATGCCAACATTATGTAAACAAAGCGACTTTTTTGTTTTCTTGTATGCACAGTTTATGGATTTCAGCAATTTAATTTTATCAGCTATTGATGAAAATTTTATTATAATTGCTGGGCAATCTGAATTTGTTTTAGTTTTAGTGCGAAAAATTTCCTTTGGCACTGGTGTTCGTGTGCAATCGACCGAGGTACACAATGCAGTGAAAACACGAACGAGATCTTCGTTTTCGTTTACTGGAACAGCACGCAAAATAGCATCAGTAGACAACTTTTCGCGTTCCAAATCATCAATTTTCCCTTGTAGGGAACGCACATCACTTTGTAGCTGGTTACAATAAATAGACCCTGATGACTGTTCGAGTACTTCGATGCGTACTTCGTGAGGGCTGCAACGGATAGGCTGACATCCTCAAAGCGATTATTAAAGTCAGTGACAGCCTTTTCCAACGTTTTAAGCAGATTGTTATTTATCTCAAGGATCATAGATTTGAGCTGTTGGTTAAAGCAATCTAGTTGTTTTTGAGTCTCCATGATCGTCGATTTCAGCTGAGCATTATTTTCTTCAAGCTGTTTTATAAACTCGGTTTGACTTTCTTCAATTTGCTTTGTTAAACGGAGCTCCAATTCTAAGGGTTTTTCATTGCTTGGTAGTGGTGAGCCGACAGGCTTGTTAGTTGAACGTAGCTCTGTTTGCCTGGCAGAATTGTTGTCTTTTGATGTTGCTGATGGGGAATTTATTGGCTTATTTCTCGACGTTAGCCTTGTTTCCCGAGCACTTTGTAGGTCAGATTGCATTTTTGACAATCACAAGCTAGCGTTACAACAACAATTTACAAAGAACTCTTCGTTTAGCAAATTACGGGGAAAATAGTTCGAGGATTAATAATTAATATCAATAGAATGATAACCACTACTTTTAAATATTCAAACGACAACTTTTTGGAATTTAATATATTGCGATCAACCGCCACTTTAGAAACTATTGTAAAATGTTTGTGTGGGTACAAATAATAGAACTTATTCTTTTCAATACAAATCCCTTTATTCAGTACAGTTACAATTCACTATTTAATTCTTTCTCTCAGTACAATCCAATTACTCAACCACTTACACTTTTCTTATCTTTTACTTAAACCACTTAATCACTTCTCCTAATTAACACTTCAAATTACACTTTAGAACTGATTTGCATACCTTTGGGATGCTGGTATTTATACTCGAATGACATACTTCGAGAACAATCCTCGCCATCCAGCGTCCCATACAATTTCCAATTTGCTAGAAAATTCGATTCCACTCTCCAGTCGAGACTTTGTTATTCCAGTATCGAAATCTTCTGGTCTGTGAATCTAGATGTCGCTGCTCACATTTAAGTGGTTGTCACACTATTATAGAAGATTTCTTCTAGACATCTTCTACTTCAACTGTCAAAACTTAAATTTATATATAGTTAAAGGCCCGCTGTGTAATCAAGGGCTGCAACCTTTACTATTTTGTATTTAATTATTTGAACTATTTCTAATACTGTAAAATGTTTGTGTGGGTACAAATGATAGAACTTATTCTTTCCAATACAAATCGCTTTATTCAGTACAGTTACAATTCACTATTTAATTGTTTCTCTCAGTACAATCCAATTTTTCAACCGCTTATACTTTTCTTATCTTTTACTTAAACCACTTAATTACTTCTCCTAATTAACACTTCAAATTTCACTTTAGAACTGATTTGCATACCTTTGGGGTGCTGGTACTCGTATTTATACTCGAATGACATACTTCGAGAACAATCCTCGCCATCCAGCGTCCCATACAATTTCCAATTTGCTAGAAAATTCGATTCCACTCTCCAGTCAAGACTTTGTTATTCCAGTATCGAAATCTTCTGGTCTTCGATTATCGACATTTTCTGCTAGATGTCGCTGCTCACATTTAAGTGGTTATCACATTGCTCCCTCCCTACAGTTGTTCGTCCCGAACAACTTCGTCATTCAGCATCCCGTTGAAATGACACATTCTATCCAAATGGACCACTTTCAATTTTCCTCGATCCCCACGCTGGATCCGGTAGACAACGTCATTAATGCGGGTTATCACCTTGTATGGACCTTCCCAGTCCTGTTGCAATTTTGGTGATTTGCCTTTCTTACGCTGAGGATTATACAGCCAAACCAGATCTCCTTCGTTGAAACCGGAAGATTTCGCCTTGATATCGTACCTAGTTTTCATGCGGCTGCTTAGGTTAGGTTAGGTTAGGTAAGAGTGGCTGTTGGAAATACCAACCCACTTAGGCCTATTGGCCCATTGTGATGCCACGTGGATCTGTGATCTTCTTACTACTGGAACCAGTTTGAGCTTTTAATAAAGCGTAGGAGACTGTTAACGTCTATTTTTTCTAGATCGTTTAGGTCGTTGTAGAAGAAAGCTCCTAGGTGAAGCTTCCTTCTCTGAGAGAGAGCTGGGCATGTGCAGAGTAAGTGGGGGATTGTCTCCTCCTCTTCCTCGTCCATGCAGCTTCTACAGAAATCGTTAGTAAAAGCGCCAAGCCTTCTTGCGTGCTTGCCTATGAGGCAGTGTCCGGTAATGACACCTATTATGGCGCTGAGATGTTTCCTATGTAAAAGGATCAGACACTTAGATCGACTCAGATCCAGCCTTGGCCAGATCTGTTTGGTCGCTAGACATGTTTGTCCAGCAGTCCATCTAAGGTCCGTTCTTTTATTGGCATCTAGCTTTAGTGTTAGTTTGCACGTAGCGATTGGTATACCTATACTACCTTTGTCTGGTAGGATAGGTAGAGTGGTTCCAATTTTGGCGAGTTCATCGGCTCTGCAGTTCCCTGGAATGTCTCTGTGGCCCGGCACCCAACAGAGGTGAATGTTGAACTGCTCTGCCATCTCCATGAGAGATGATCGGCATTCAAGGGCAGTTTTAGAACACAATGAGACCGAGTCCAGGGACTTGATGGCGGCCTGACTATCCGAAAATATGCGGATATCCTTTGCAGATATCACGTTTTTCTTCAGCCAGGACAGAGCTTCTTTAATCGCCAAAATTTCCGCCTGGAACACGCTACAGTGATTTGGAAGGCGGAAAGAGAGGCTTAGATTTAGCTTATCTGAGAAAACACCGCCACCAACTCCGCTATCGGTTTTAGATCCATCTGTGTAGAGATGGATTGACTTGTCCTCCATGAAAGCATCCTCCTCCCAGAATGATCTAGAGGGGAAGCTTACATGGAAGTTTTTGTCAAACCAAAGTTCAGGTATGGTGTAATCGGTGTTCTCTGTGAGGATTCCTAATGTATTAAGAATGTTGGCGTGGCCAAATGAAATGTTTAGTCGCCTTAAGGCGAATATAGTTGCAGTCGCAGCTACTTGCCTGATAAAAATGTCGAGGGGTGTCAAGTGAAACGGAATATCTAATGCCACAGAGGGGATAGACCGCAAGGCTCCGCTTGTGCATAGACATGCTGTACTTTGGACTCTGCTTAGTTTAATGCGGTTGACTGTATTTTCCAAGACCGTCCACCAGACAACCACCCCGTAAGGAAGTATCGGTCTTATGACGGAGATGTATAGCCAGTGGATTATGCGAGGTTGAAGGCCCCATTTGTTCCCAATGGCTTTTTTGCAAGAGTATGTTATAAAGCTATTGTAGCTTTATTGACTCTTTCTTGAATGTTAGGTTTCCAGTTTAGTTTCCTGTCAAAAATGAGACCCAGATATTTTGCTGTATCGGAGAAAGCTAAACTGGTACCGTTCATTGAAGGAGGGTCTATGATTGGAATTTTATATTTCCTAGAAAAGAGGACAAGATCAGTTTTATGGGGGTTTATTCCCAATCCACAGCGATCTGCCCAGCAGGTTAATCTGTTAAGATTTACTTGGACGAGCTCTTTAATGGTATTTAAATGTTTTCCTGAGACGGCTATGGCAATGTCATCCGCATAGGCAATCACTCTGCTACCACCCGCTTCCAGGTATATCAGTAGTTCGTTAACCACTAAGTTCCAGAGAAGGGGGGAGAGGACACCGCCTTGCAGCGTACCCTTACTGACATATCTTTTAGCAGAAGTCTCACCCAGTTTGGAGTTGATTATCCTGCTTGTTAGCATTAGATTAATCAGCTCCCCAAGTGAGCCGTCTACCTGCAGAGTTGACAGCGCAGTCGTGATTGCGGATGTGTTGACGTTGTTAAAGGCGCCCTCTATGTCTAGGAAAGCAACCATTGTGTACTCCTTATATTGTAGGGATCGTTCGATGTGGCTAGTCAGAGAGTGCAAAGCCGTTTCCACCGACTTTCCTTTACAGTAGGCATGTTGAGCCGCAGACAGAAGTCTTGGATCAACTTTAGCTCGAATATGGATATCAATCAGTCGTTCTAAAGTTTTCAGAAGGAATGATGATAGACTTATAGGTCTGAGGTCCTTTGCTACCACATGAGAACATTTTCCAGCTTTGGGAATGAATACTACATTGACTTCTCTCCATAACAGTGGAATGTGGATAAGTTCTACACAGCTCCTCATAATATTTTCCAACACTGGTAGAATAATATCTGAGGATCTCTGTAGCTCGGCAGGTATAATACCGTCCGGACCAGCAGACTTGTATGGTTTGAAGCTATGCAGCGCCCAGAGCAGTTTGTCTCTCGTAATCAGACTATGAATTTTGGTCACGGTTGCAGTAGGCTTGTTTGGGCTGCTACTGGCCGCGAGATGGAAGCTACCTGGAAAGTGGGTGTCCAGAAGCAGGTTGAGTGATTCATCACTTGAGGTTGTCCAAGAGCCATCGGTTTTTTTCAAACAGCTGGGCATCATAGGATTTGTGGAGAGGATTTTTCTTAGCCGCGAGGCCTCAGAGGTTTCTGTGATTTTGTCGCAGAATGACCTCCAGGATTGTCGCTTTGCCTTCCTCAGTTCTTTTTTGTATAATTTGAGGGATTCTTTATATGAGTCCCAGTCGGTCACTTTTCTTGTGCTTTTTGCTGCGTTGAAAAGTTTTCTGCAGGTGTTTCTGAGCAGTCCTAGTGCCGATGACCACCAATGTGGCTTTTTCTTACCTCTTGGTTGAATAAGAGGGCAGGAAGCGGCCATAGCCTTATTGAGAGTCAGAGTAAATTCCCTGACTTTCATGTCGAGCTCATTGGTGTCACGCGGGGGACTTGATAGTTTAGAGGATATCGTTTCCGACAGTATTCCTCTATATTTTGTCCAATCAGTTTTTCGGTAGTTCCGGAAAGCTGGTTGGGTGGGGAGAGCATCACTCAGACTGAATTGGATGTATCTATGGTCTGAAAAGGAGTGTTCAGACGATACCATCCAGTTTGTTAGCCTTTGGGTGATGCTGTCGGAGACAAGAGTAATATCTAATACTTCTTGTCGGTTTTTTGTTATGAAAGTGGGCTCATTGCCAATATTTCAAATTAAGAGGTTAGTACTTAAAATATAGTCTAAAAGTGACTCACCTCTATCATTGATGTCGGTACTGCCCCATACCGTATGATGTGCGTTAGCGTCGCATCCGATTATGAGGCCAGTTTTTTGCCTTCCCGCTTCCAGTACCACCCTTTCTAGATTATCACCAGGGAGAGGGCCCACTTGGTCGTGGCCAAGGTAAGCCGATGCCAGCCAGTAAGAGCCTTTGGCAGTCTCTAATCTGGAAACGGTTAGGTCGGGCTCACTGAGGTTGGGAAGTAGAAATACGTTAAGGCTACGTTTCACTAATATACAAGTTCTAATCTTACCTTTGTCTCTTGTATAGAGCGGAACGTATGAGGGTGTCCTAAGTCCACGAACCACGCCTTCTGCAATCCATGGTTCCTGGATTAGAATTAAGTCTTCTGCGCTTTTGGAAAGACGCAGAATGAGTGCGGCCGAAGCCTTTTTTGAGTGGTGGAGATTAATCTGGAGAAACCGTATCATTGCTACAGTCTTCCAGAGCCGCCTCCACCACGGTGTTGTTGAGGTCCTCCGATTCTGAAGATGTGCCCAAGAGCTCATCTTCTATCTCTGATCGTGTAGAACCTCTAATTGTTTCATCATCGGTTTCCATTTCCGACAATGTGTCAGAAAAGGAGACCGACGGCTTGGTAGTCACCTCGGACAGATTGGAGTCGTCGCTATCCAATTCTGGAAAGGATATCGACGCTCCAAGATCCAAGGTTGTGATATCGGGTGTTAAAGGAGGAGGAGGTTGCTTATCAGCATCCAGCTCATCCTTTTTGTACACCCTTAAGTGAATTGACTCGAATCCGAACCGAATCATGCCTTTCGTCTGCGCCAGAGGATTAAGGGATTCCTTATTGATCACAATTAACGCGCATCTATAAGAACCCCTTAGTTCCTCCAGTTTCGCGACTTTCCAGTCATGAGTCGGAAGAGTCGGGTTGCTGAGCCGGATGATTTCCAGGATACGTTCTGGAGAGGAGGGTTCGGCTGGAATCCAGGTACGAGTTCGAGGTCTACTAGGAATGTCTTCCTTAGATACGACCTCGAGTTTAGCACCTGGCCAAGCCTCTCCTAAACCATCGATGGCCTTGGTGAAGAGATCGAGAGATCTCTGGTTGGAGCAAGCGATGAGCTTGACATGGCCTTGGTGCCAGCCAGCGTCGCTTGTGATAGAAGGTGGTCCTGGGTTCTCCCGCATGATGGCCAAGAAGTTGCTCGAGAGCTTCAACTTGACCAATTGCCACCGTTCCGGTGTAATGGAACCGTCGGTATCGCTTCTGTCGATCACCGCGATCACCAATGCGTCCTTTAGGACTTCATTATAAGACCTCAGAGATCTGCTGTTGGATGGCCCAGCGGTTGTGGAACTGTGTGTTTTGGGCCTCTTGGAAACCGGTACGGTTTCCTCCAACGATCTCTGACGCTTAGAGGAGTCTTTTGACGTTTTGTGAGCAGTGGAAGCAGTGGGAAATCCGTCTTTTAGGATGTTTTTAGCCCACTCAACCTTGCTCTTTATTTCCGCACTTCTCTCCACCTCCGGAATGGATCCGAAGGTTTTGATGATGCGTGAAGCATTAAGGCGTCTTATGTAGAGCGCCTTAGATGGAGCTTGCCGATGCGGCTGAGCTCCAGATTCCTCTTTGGAGGGAGGAGTTTTGGTAGCAGCAACAAGTCCGTGGCCTGCCACAAACTTGCTGCTGCTGGGGGCGGGGGAAGTGATAAGACCATGGCTTGCTACAGTCTTTACACTCCCCGAAGGAGTTTTGGTAGCAGCGACAAGTCCGTGGCCTGCCACAAACTTGCTGCTGCTAGGGGCGGAGGAAGTGAGAGGACCATGGCTTGCCACAGTCTTAACACTCTCTGAAGGAGTTTTGGTAGCCGCGACAAGTCCGTGGCCTGCCACAAACTTGCTGCTGCTAGGGGTGGAGGAGGTGATAGGACCATGGCCTGCCACAGTCTTAACACTTCCTGAATTCTTATTATTTGGCTTATTCCTTTTGCCTTTAGAGGATGGCGCACCATGGCCTGCCACAGTTTTGCCTCCTCTCGGCAATGCAGGAGCCTTGCCGGTAGTCGGTGTAGTCACCGTTCCACCGCCCGGTAATGAAGCATTACCGGCCTCGGTTTTTGTTTTCTGGTTATTTTCCATTGATAGTCCCACGAGTAGCGGAGAAAGGGATGTCCATCTGTACAGAGATCCGCCATATACTGATAAGGCTAGCTAATCCGGAGGTCGCCAGGTATCCGGATACTCCGTTTGCGACTGAGCTATTTTTGGAGATACTGGGCCCTCAGCCAGGTTGATCTTCGGCACGGGTCGTATGACACCTTGATCCGGCCCAGGGGAATGATGGAGTGCTTTGGGAGTTGGGGAGGAGGGGGGAGCATTGTTTGGTTTCAGGACTCGTCTGGAGAATTTCTTCTCGAGATTCATTGACCCTACTCAGCCTCTACAACTCGACAAGTTCGATGTTCGCGGTAGAAGATGCGGCTGCTTGCTAGCTTCATCTTTTCTCTGGTGTCTTCATGCAATTTACGAATCCTGCTGCGTAAGTCATTCACGTACTCGTTCACCTCTTTGGGCTCCGTCGGTGGGGATCCGAATTTTTCTTCACTTGGCAACCGAATTGTTTGACCAAATAAGATCTCGGATGGTGTGTGCCCTGTTGAGCTATGGACCGCGTTTCGGTAGGCCATTAAGAAGAGGGGTATGTGTCGATCCCAATCCCGCTGGCAGTTGCTGACAACCTTAGATAGATGCTCATTCAAGGTCCGATTGAATCGCTCGACCATTCCATCAGATTGAGGGTGTAGTGGCGTTGTCCTTGTCTTTCTTATTCCCAAATATTGGCATATTTCCTGGAAGACTTTTGATTCAAAGTTTCGCCCTTGATCAGAGTGCAGCTCCATTGGGACCCCAAATCTGCTCACCCAGTTGTTGACTATCTGTTCGGCTACGGTCTTAGCCTCTTGATTTGGGATGGCAAACACTTCCCGCCACTTACTGAAGTAATCCATGACTACGAGGGTATATCGGTTTCCATTGAAGGTTTCAGGAAACGGCCCAGCGGTGTCGATGGCTATTCGTTCGAAAGGTGCTCCGACATTATATTGTTGCATTTGTCCATGGGGCCTTACTTTTGGACCCTTGGTAGCCGTACATCTTATGCACTTTTTGCACCAATTCTCGACATCTTGTTTAGCGCTTAGCCAATAGAAACGTTCCCTTACCTTTTCCAACGTCTTGTTTATTCCCAAATGGCCTCCTGAGATTCCGTCATGTATTTCATGGAGTACTTGGTTGACTCTGGACCGTGGCACAATTAGCTGCATACGAGATGTTGTCCCATCGGCACTTTCCCATTTTCTCTTCAGCAATCCATTTTGCACAAAAAGCGAGTCCCACTGTGCCCAGTATGCCTTCAGAGTTTGGCTCCGATCTGATATCTGTGTTCCTCGTGTTCCTTCCAGACCAATATTGGTTCGATGTCATTGTCTGCCTGTTGGGAGTAACGGATTTCGTCTATACTCCAACCCTCTATTGGCTCAGTCCTGATCATTTGGATAGTTGCGTGTTCTTTTGCTTCTTTGCGATTGCAGTGTTCGCATTTTACTCCGCACGGTCGACGAGAGAGAGCATCATCATTTGTGAGGAGTGTTCTCTTGCGGTGTTGCACTTCAAAGTCGTAGCCCTGCAACTGCTCGATCCATCTTGCAACTTGCCCTTCTGGGTTCTTAAATTGGAGTAGCCATTTCAGAGCTGCGTGGACTGTCCGGAGAATAAACTTTTCGTAGCCAGAATTAAAGCCAGAAGCTCGCGCCGGGTTACACAGTAGTTCCGTTCAGGTCTGGAGAGTACTTTGATGTAATATGCGACCACTTTCTCTTGACCGTCATGAACTTGGGAGATCACAGCTCCGACCCCAACATTGCTAGCGACTGCGTCCACGATGAACATTTTTCCGGGCGTGGGGTAACCCAAGATGGGGGCATTGCACAGCTGTCGCTTCAGTTCTTGAAATGCTTTTTCGCATTCTCCAGACCACCTGAACTGTTGGCCTTTTTCTGTAAGTTGATGCAGGCTCTTTGCAATGCCAGCAAAATCCTTTACGAACCTTCTGTAATACGTGGCGAGTCCCAAGAAGCTTCTCAGTTGGTATTTATCTTTCGGAGAAGGCCAACTTTCACGGCTTCGATTTTGTCAGGATCCGTTCTTACTCCTTCCGCTGATATAATGTGACCCAGATATTTTACTTCCGGACGAAACAAGGCGCACTTTTCCGGCTTGAGCTTTAAATGAGCACTTCGTAGCCTCTCAAACACTTCTTTTAGATTATCGCGGTGCTCCTCGTACGTCTTACCTATGACGATAACGTCGTCCAAATATACTAGGCAGGTTTTCCAGGTGAGTCCTTGCAATGTTCGTTCCATTAGTCGCTCAAAGGTGGCCGGAGCGTTGCACAGTCCAAACGGCATCACTGCAAACTGCCAAAGACCGCTTCCTGTAGTGAAGGCAGTTTTCTCACGATCCGCACGATTTATCTCTACCTGCCAGTAACCGCTCTTCAAGTCAAGTGTTGAAAACCATTTCGCTCCAGAAAGCATATCCAAAGTGTCATCGATTCTCGGAAGTGGGTAGCTATCCTTTTTAGTGACATCATTCAGACGTCGGTAGTCTACACAAAATCTCGTGCTGCCATCTTTCTTCTTCACGAGGACCACTGGAGATGCCCACGGACTTTACGATTCTTCAATCACTCCCTCAGCTTTCATCTTCGACATCATTTCGGCAACTTCTGTTTGCTTTGCCAATGGAAGACGCCTTGCAGGTTGACGGATTGGTCGAGCGTCTCCGGTGTCAATGTGGTGTTGAACAATATGCGTACGTCCATATTCTCCGTCTTGTGTAGCAAATATATCAGCGTACTCACCGATTAGTTTTTCTGCCAGGATTCGCTGATCTTCGTCCAGATTACAGAGGCTGAGAATTTTGTTCTTGATTTTTATGCTCTGAACTGTTGTGACCGGTTTTGTAGTGGTCGATATAGCCTCAACAGGTACGCATTTTCCCACTATCTCCCCCTTTTTCACCTTTACACTGAATGTCTTTGGATTTAGAATCCTTACAGGGACCATGTTGTTCTTTGGCTCCACTAAGGTCTTTCCCACCATGAAGTCTCTTTTCTTTTCTGGCTCCATCAAATAGAATCGGTGGCTACCAGGACCACCTTCCACTTTTGCCCACAAAATTGCTTCTAACGAAGGCTCTAGACTCTGATTGCTGCAGATGACGACATTTGAGACTGAGGTATTGGCGTTTCCGTATATCATTGGTATCTCCATGTTTCCGTATTTCAGGGTTTGTGCCCCCAAGTCGACTACAAGTCCATGTTCTCTCATGAAGTCTGTACCAATGATGCACTCGTCACATCGTACCTAGTTTTCATGCGGCTGCTTGCTAGCTTCATCTTTTCTCTGGTGTGTTCATGCAATTTACGAATCCTGCTGCGTAAGTCATTCACGTACTCGTTCACCTCTTTGGGCTCCGTCGGTGGGGATCCGAATTTTTCTTCACTTGGCAACCGAATTGTTTGACCAAATAAGATCTCGGATGGTGTGTGCCCTGTTGAGCTATGGACCGCGTTTCGGTAGGCCATTAAGAAGAGGGGTATGTGTCGATCCCAATCCCGCTGGCAGTTGATGACAACCTTAGATAGATGCTCAATCAAGGTCCGATTGAATCGCTCGACCATTCCATCAGATTGAGGGTGTAGTGGCGTTGTCCTTGTCTTTCTTATTCCCAAATATTGACATATTTCCTGGAAGACTTTTGATTCAAAGTTTCGCCCTTGATCAGAGTGCAGCTCCATTGGGACCCCAAATCTGCTCACCCAGTTGTTGACTATCTGTTCGGCTACGGTCTTAGCCTCTTGATTTGGGATGGCAAACACTTCCGGCCACTTACTGAAGTAATCCATGACTACGAGGGTATATCGGTTTCCATTAAAGGTTTCGGGAAACGGCCCAGCGATGTCGATGGCTATTCGTTCGAAAGGTGCTCCGACATTGTATTGTTGCATTTGTCCATGTGGCTTTGCTTTTGGACCCTTGGTAGCTGCACATCTTATGCACTTTTTGCACCAATTCTCGACATCTTGTTTAGCGCTTAGCCAATAGAAACGTTCCCTTACCTTTTCCAACGTCTTATTTATTCCCAAATGGCCTCCTGAGATTCCGTCATGTATTTCATGGAGCACTTGGTTGACTCTGGACCGTGGCACAATTAGCTGCATACGAGATGTTGTCCCATCTGCACTTTCCCATTTTCTTTTCAGCAATCCATCTTGCACAAAAAGCGAGTCCCACTGTGCCCAGTATGCCTTCAGAGTTTGGCTCCGATCTGATATCTGCTGCCAGCTTGGTCTTTCCTCGTGTTCCTTCCAGGCCAATATTGGTTCGATGTCATTGTCTGCCTGTTGGGAGGAACGGATTTCGTCTATACTCCAACCCTCTATTGGCTCAGTCCTGATCATTTGGATAGTTGCGTGTTCTTTTGCTTCTTTACGATTGCAGTGTTCGCATTTTACTCCGCACGGTCGACGAGAGAGAGCATCAGCATTTGAGTGGAGTGTTCCCTTGCGGTGTTGCACTTCAAAGTCGTAGCCCTGCAACTGCTCGATCCATCTTGCAACTTGGCCTTCAGGGTTCTTAAATTGGAGTAGCCATTTCAGAGCTGCGTGGTCTGTCCGGAGAATGAACTTTTGTCCGTAGAGGTACTTATGGAAATGCTTCGTAGCCAGAATTATAGCCAGAAGCTCGCGCCGGGTTACACAGTAGTTCCGTTCAGGTCTGGAGAGTACTTTGCTGTAATATGCGACCACTTTCTCTTGACCGTCATGAACTTGGGAGATCACAGCTCCGACCCCAACATTGCTAGCGTCTGCGTCCACGATGAACATTTTTCCGGGCGTGGGGTAACCCAATATGGGGGCATTGCACAGCTGTCGCTTCAGTTCTTGAAATGCTTTTTCGCCAGACCACCTGAACTGTTGGCCTTTTTCTGTAAGTTGATGCAGGCTCTTTGCAATGCCAGCAAAATCCTTTACGAACCTTCTGTAATACGTGGCGAGTCCCAAGAAGCTTCTCAGTTGGTGTTTATCTTTTGGAGAAGGCCAACTTTCACGGCTTCGATTTTGTCAGGATCCGTTCTTACTCCTTCCGCTGATATAATGTGACCCAGATATTTTACTTCCGGACGAAACAAGGCGCACTTTTCCGGCTTGAGCTTTAAATGAGCACTTCGTAGCCTCTCAAACACTTCTTTTAGATTATCGCGGTGCTCCTCGTACGTCTTACCTATGACGATAACGTCGTCCAAATATACTAGGCAGGTTTTCCAGGTGAGTCTTTGCAATGTTCGTTCCATTAGTCGCTCGAAGGTGGCCGGAGCGTTGCACAGTCCAAACGGCATCACTGCAAACTGCCAAAGACCGCTTCCTGTAGTGAAGGCAGTTTTCTCACGATCCGCACGATTTATCTCTACCTGCCAGTAACCGCTCTTCAAGTCAAGTGTTGAAAACCATTTCGCTCCAGAAAGCATATCCAAAGTGTCATCGATTCTCGGAAGTGGGTAGCTATCCTTTTTAGTGACATCATTCAGACGTCGGTAGTCTACACAAAATCTCGTGCTGCCATCTTTCTTCTTCACGAGGACCACTGGAGATGCCCACGGACTTTACGATTCTTCAATCACTCCCTCAGCTTTCATCTTCGACATCATTTCGGCAACTTCTGTTTGCTTTGCCAATGGAAGACGCCTTGCAGGTTGACGGATTGGTCGAGCGTCTCCGGTGTCAATGTGGTGTTGAACAATATGCGTACGTCCATATTCTCCGTCTTGTGTAGCAAATATATCAGCGTACTCACCGATTAGTTTTTCTGCCAGAATTCGCTGATCTTCGTCCAGATTACAGAGGCTGAGAATTTTGTTCTTGATTTTTATGCTCTGAACTGTTGTGACCGGTTTTGTAGTGGTCGATATAGCCTCAACAGGTACGCATTTTCCCACTATCTCCCCCTTTTTCACCTTTACACTGAATGTCTTTGGATTTAGAATCCTTACAGGGACCAAGTTGTTCTTTGGCTCCACTAAGGTCTTTCCCACCATGAAGTCTCTTTTCTTTTCTGGCTCCATCAAATAGAATCGGTGGCTACCAGGACCACCTTCCACTTTTGCCCACAAAATTGCTCTAGACTCTGATTGCTGCAGATAACGACATTTGAGACTGTGGTATTCTCGTTTCCGTATATCATTGGTATCTCCACGTTTCCGTATTTCAGGGTTTGTGCCCCCAAGTCGACTATAAGTCCATGTTCTCTCATGAAGTATGTACCAATGATGCACTCGTCACATATGTCAGCTACCAGAAACGCGTGAGTGAATGTTATTCCGGCCAATTGGATTTTTATGCGGACTTCACCATATACCTTAATCGTTGCTCCTGTAGCTGTTCGCAAGCTGCAACTGCTAGTGTTATGCAGCCAAGACTTCTGCACAAGATTCCTCCTGATGATTGAGGTCGTGGCACCGGTGTCTATTGTTGCCATCCATTTTTCTTTTCCACTGACTACTTCTACAAGAAGGCTTTCGCTGCATCGTTTTGCCAGCGAGACTTGGATGATGGTCCTGGGGCCGTCGACTCCTGCTACCAACTTCTGCCCCGCGAAGTTGGTGCTTAAGCATTTCCCGACTGATGGCTTCGGAAAGGTTGACCGGCTTCTTGATAGCTGTTTCTGCGGGTTTCTTCCTCTATTTGCTTGTCACCACAGTGAGGGCAGTCTTTTCATCGCACCGGTTCTTTACACTGCCTTTGAAGGTGTCCTATTTTATTGCAATTCCAGCAGCGCATTATTCGTCTATCCCGTCGAGTATCTCGTTCCTCGGCACTAATTCTTGTGCAGGAGCATTCGACAGATGCTACTTCCCTGACGAAATGTGTTCCCCTGGAAGCCTGATTGGCTGCTTCCATCGCCATAGCGAAGGCAAGTGCTTCAGCAAGGGTTCTTTTCCCGGCCATCCTTACTGCTGACTGTAGCTTCGAATCTGCAATTCCCCTGATAAATGCATCTTTTGCCATTTCGTCGATAATTTCCTGGCCTGAGGTGGGGTATGACAGATGTGCAAGTCTACTCACGTCTGCTTGGAGCTGCTGAAGTGTTTCTCCTCGTTGCTGCGTTCGGCTTTGCACTTGAACCTGGTAGACCTCCTGCATGTGGCTATCCCCAAATCGTTTCTCGATAGCCTGTACTAAAGTCACATAATCTTTATGCTTTTCGATGTCTACTGTTTGCAACAATTCTGCTGCAGGACCGTGCAAGGCCATTGTTAGGGCAAAGCACTTTTCCTCATTGTCCCAGTCGTTTGCACAGGCAGCCATTTCAAACTGCTTCTTATAAGTAGACCATGAGGTCTGGCCATCGAATGAGGGAGGCTTTAAATCTTTTCTCCTTTGACCGCTTAAAGAACATTCTCGCAGTTTCTGTTTTCGCACTGTGTCGAGCTCTTTTGTTAGTTGCTGAACTTTGCTGTCCATTTCTTCGAATTTTTCGCCAACATTCTTCTCTATTTTATCAAATTTGTCATCAACGTTCTCCTCTATTCTTTCAAATTTGTCATCGATTTCTTCGAATTTTTGCTGCAGAATGTTCTTTTGTTCTTCCAGATTATTCTTTTGTTCATCCATTTTCTGTTGAAGACCGTGCAGATTTTTAGTTTGTTCGTTGCATTTTTGTTCAATGCTGCTCTTTTGCTCGTCTAGATTTTTCTTTTGTTCATCCAACTTTTGTTCGAGGCTATTCTTTTGTTCTTCCAGATTTTTCTTTTGTTCATCCAGCTTTTGTTCGAGGCTATTCTTTTGTTCTTCCAGATTTTTCTTTTGTTCATCCAGCTTTTGTTCGAGGCTATTCTTTTGTTCTTCCAGATTTTTCTTTTGTTGGTCGAGACTGTTCTTCTGTTCGTCCATTTTTTTGTTTTGTTCGTCCATTTTTTTGTTTTGTTCGTCCATTTTTAATAAGAGGAGTTGCATCATTGCAGCCATGTCATTGCCGGTACTTGTCTGTTCATCCTCGTCAACATCAAAGGAATATGCATCAGGATCATGTCCCTCGTTGTTCAAAGCCTCCTGAAGTCGGAGCACCAGGTCACCTTTTCCTCCACTGGCGCTGAGGCTTCTCTTGTTCAACTCGGATTTGAGTTGGACGAGGGTCAACTGCAATAGTTTTCGACCCATTCTAGCTTTTCCAAATAGTCAGAAAACACTTTCTTTTTTTTCACACAATAAGTCCTATCCCACTTCTGACACCAATGTAAAATGTTTGTGTGGGTACAAATGATAGAACTTATTCTTTCCAATACAAATCGCTTTATTCAGTACAGTTACAATTCACTATTTAATTGTTTCCCTCAGTACAATCCAATTTCTCAACCGCTTATACTTTTCTTATCTTTTACTTAACCACTTAATTACTTCTCCTAATTAACACTTCAAATTTCACTTTAGAACTGATTTGCATACCTTTGGGATGCTGGTATTTATACTCGAATGACCTACTCGTACTTCGAGAACAATCCTCGCCATCCAGCGTCCCATACAATTTCCAATTTGCTAGAAAATTCGATTCCACTCCCCAGTCGACTCTTTGTTATTCCAGTATCGAAATCTTCTGGTCTTCGAGTAGCGACATTTTCTGCTAGATGTCGCTGCTCACATTTAAGTGGTTATCACATTACAATAAAGGCCCGCTGTGTAATCAAAGGCTGTGACATTTACTGTTTGGAGTATGCCTTATAGATAGATAGATAGATAGGTCTTTATTTCGCACGAATTTTGAATAAGCTTATAATTTGTAGATATATTACGTATATTGAAATATCTTTTATCTTTAACATTATTTTACAAAAGTTGAAATATAATAAATATGGACTTAATAATGATTTACAAAAAGAAAAGCGAAAGAAAAACCTTTTATTTAAAGAACAAAAATAAAATAAATAAATAAATAGTAAAGAGAAAAATGGTAAGCCAAGAATATAAAAATACAAAAGGATAGTAATCCAATGCCAAGCAATACCTCTTTTAAATGTTTAATTAGAGAAGACTCTGAAAAATCGGTAAATAAATAAACGAAATTTATATCAAAATTTTAATAAATGAACAAAATATAACTTAGGTAAATAATAAATAAATAAACAAATAAATAAATATAAATAAGTAAATGAATAAATAAATAAATAAGCAAATAAATATTCGGTAAAGAAATAAATAAATCAACAAAGAGGAAAATTAAATGAATGAATAAGTTAACAAATAAGTGAACAAGAATTAACAAGAATATATGAAGCACGAATAAACAAAAAACATGAAAATTTAAATATAAGTAATGTTCATTAATCCATTAGTTAGAATAATGCGTGAATAAATTTTTAATAAGAGGATTTTCAACACTGGAACATTTTTCTTTAAAGTTGAAAGTAAGCTTAAAGATTTTTTCAGTAATCAATTCAACGTTCGCTCTTTGATGAAGTTTAATGCCAAGATACTTAACTGGGCTTTCCCAGGATAGAGTTTTTACGGTCACAGTGAGACTGTCACTTGGAAGTTGGCAAGCTTTCCTTTTTCGTGTGAAAAAGATAGCCTTTACCTTGTCAAGGTTAAGTTTGATTTTCCATTTGTTGAAGTAAGCATGAACTACTTCCATCGCTCCATCTAAATTTCTCTCTATATTGAGAGCAAACTGATGGGATGATAGAATTGCAGTGTCATAAGCGAACAATGCACTCTCGCAATTTAACAACACTGGGAAGTCGGCCGTAAAATAACATATACAATATAGGTCCAAGTACTGAGCCTTGAGGTACACCACATTTTACATCAAAGGAACAGGAGACACAATTGTTGACGTGAACTTGAATAACACGGTTTTTGAGGAAACTTTGAATAATCTTGCACAAGTAAATATAGTGAGGACTATAACTTGATAGTTCGTATAATAAACCATTATGCCATACTACGTCGAAAGCTTTTTCGATATCTAAAAGTATCATCCCTTTTGATCTCCCTTGTTCACGATTGTTTTTACAATTTTGGTTATTCTCACAATTTGTTGAATCGTGTTATGATTTTGTCTAATTGCTCATCAGGCAAAATATTGTTTCCAAAAATTAAAGTCATTAGCTCGTCTTTTATAATTTTTTCGAACATCTTGCTCAGTGAGCTAAATAAACTTATTGGCCTATAACTCTATGCGTTGTCCGGAGGCTTACCAGATTTAAGGATTGGTATAACCTTGGCTTTTTTCCAAGTATCTGGAAAATATTGCATCTTTAGACAAGAGTTGAAAATGAAAGTTATATATTTTATTCCTGTCTTAGGAAGGTGTTTTTAATTTGATCAAGGCCTTGAGCTTTTCTTGTCTTGAGATGCTTTATCAGGACAGCAACCTTGTTTTCGAAAACATAGGTATTTGTAGGAGTTAGACAGCTTAAGGTGTTGAATTCTTCAATCCGTGAGTCTACTACAGTAGTTAAAAGAAGATCACCGATATTGAAAGCAATAGTATGATTTTTCTTGAAGACATCAGCTAGAACATTTGCTTTTTCCTCATCGGTAAACTTAAAAGAAGATGGGCTTTTAATCCTGTATTTTAAAACCCGCATAATATTCCAGAAGGGCTTCCCACATTTGTCCAAGGAACTTAGCTTGTGGTTCCATTCATTATTGCGTTGATTAGCAATAAGTTTTGAAATTAGTTTAATAAGAGTTCGAAAATATTCGCGAAAATTCGGATGTCGAAATCTTTGCCAATTTCTTCTCTGAATGTTCCTTATTTTTATTAAAGCAACAATAAATGGAGAAAAGGTGGACGTATAATACTTTTTGGGAATTTTTTTGACAGATTCATTAGCAGCACTGAGAACCGAATTAGTGAAAAGTTCAACAGAGTGATCAACATCATTTGTGTGGAGGATATTATCAATGCAGGTGGGGACATCACTCAGGTCTCCTTTGATGATCCTTTGAAAATGGTGCCAATCAGTACTCTTAATATCCTGGATAAACTGAATTTTTGTCAACCCCGAATTTAAAATTGAACAGTGCACAGGATTATGGTCAGAGCTTAGTTCACTTTTACTGATTGGGTTTGAAATAGTGTTTGGACAATTTGTTACAAAAAAATCTAACACCGAAGGACTGCCACGAGTAGACGTAGGAATAAACGTAGGACAAAGAGGGAACAAAATAGAACAATGTAGAACTAAAGAAAGACTAGAAAGTACATTACCCCAAGCGTTTGCCCAAGAACAACCACAGTCTCTATCCCCCGCCTATTATGTAGTTGTCTTGGATGGAAGTTAGTTTCCTAATATCATTTTAAAAAATCCTTCTTCAAGCATCAGTTGATACACCACAAGGGAAATAAACCCAATCATTTTTTACAGACTGATAGTTTACAAGCTTAACTTCAATGCCTACATTTTCAATATAAGTTGTTTTATGAAGAGCTAGGAGCGAATGTTGAATAGATCTCTTAATTAAAATTGCTACTCCACCACCTCTGTGTCTAGTTCTATCAAACCGATAGCACTTGTATTCAGAGGAAGATAACATAAAATTCGTGAGCAACCGAGTTTCAGTTACAAGCGCAATGTCAACATTGTTGCTTAGCAAATAGTTCATGAATTCTACATACTTTTTACGAATGCTCCTAGCATTTCAAGTAATAATATTCAAATAGGTATTACTTGCCATTGGAATACAAAAATTTAATTTCTAATTGCGAAATGACATTGAATTGATCAATTTTATTTTTACATAAAGAAAGTTTCGATATCATTTCTAAAGCTAAGAGATTTAGTTGGTCTACAGAAAATATAGAAATGTTGCTGGTCGTTGCATTGTTGATAGGCCATGTAGGGAGAGACAATGGCGAAGAGTGTGCATTAGATGACACATAAGCTTTACGGTGACTATGTGCAAGAGTTGGAAACTCAGAGAGGGAGCTGAGTAAAACAGTTTTTTTGATTTACAATATTTAATTGTTTATCTGCAAAAGTATTTCTCCTCACTGACAATTGCCGCACTTCGATGAATTTAGATCTGCTTTCACACGACGAATCAGTAGCTTTGTGCTTTCCCTTGCAATTCGCACATTTAATTAAATTTGGATTTGTGCATTCAGTAGTTTTATGAGAGCCAGCACAATAAGTTTTAATCTGAACATTTTTTCGCCGTGTGCATATATTTGGCAGTTTCGGCAGTTTCGGCATTGTGTAAGCTTACCCCTCTATTTTCGTTGGTAATTCCAGCTGACTTGTGTATGAAATAAAGCACCAACTTTTTTCTCTAGGTCACTTAGTTTCATGGTACCGATTTCAAATGAAAATTAATTTTTCACCAATTGAGGATCTGTGTCATACATGCCGTACATAAAAGTCTTAAAAGTTTTATTTTTTTGCGTGTCATGAGTGAAAAATTGACACTTGTTTTCTTTTAATTTATTTCAAACTTTTTCGTAAGAGTCAAACGAATTACATGCTATTTTGATACCGACTGATAGGTATTTAATTGCATAATCCGTAATGTTGAGCGAATTCATCAAATTATGGACGTGGACACCAGATTTCTGTAGAACTTTTATAGGAGGCGCAAACATTCTTTTAACTTTTTCGGGGCTCAAGATTTCATCGCCATTGCCAATGTCACTATTAACACGGTAAAAACTGTAATGGACTCCAGTAATTTTTTCTAGAGTCCTTTTTTTAGATGCACCAGATATTTTAACGCAAAGTTTTTTATCCAAAGATAACAAAGATCCCTCAGGCTCTGAGGATCTAATTCGTTTTAATATACTGCCGGTAAATTTCTCAGAAGAAAAAGCGTCACACGTAAGCAAGAGCTTCGGATGAGTACGTCTTAATCTCTCTCTTTGTTCTTCCCAACCACTGCCCTTTATACTAATTTTTATCCAAAATTCTGCTTACCTACTTACACAATAGCTTCAGCACAAACTAATTCCCACGATGCATTTTTCATTTGTTGATAAGATTTCCGATTTAATTGTCCCAAGTGTCCCAGTTAGCCCATAATCATTCGTACGATTGGTCCATAATTTGATCCTTTTTGCGTACAACGGCTTGCTGCCGACACTTAATGCCTGCCCTGTATTGGCTTTTGGCTTTGACCCATAGAACACACTTTGGGGTGAATGCATTTGAGTGTTTACAAGTATTTCGCTTGTGGCAGCGTAAAGTGGATTCTCCACAGGGTTATGACGTTGGTATCGGAATCACTTATTCTGGACTTTGTGTCTCGATTATGGGTATAAATTATGATGTACTTTTTGCTATTGGAAGATGCAAGTGTTGCTTATGAGATGGAAATATTGTAGTATAGCGGAGTACTACAATGGCTACTAGCTCGTTTAGCTGATAACTTGGCTCGGGTGCTCTTTTCTTGTCGAATTACTTCTTATTTTCTCCTTCGCTTTACGCAATATTTTCACGTATTTCCTCCCACTTCGTTACCCTTTCCACATCCAGCTCATATATCTGCTCTTTGTTCAGCATTTCCTGAAGGTCCGGATATCCGGCAGTATGCATCTCGGGCCCTGTAATTATCCTGAATGGACAAAAATTTGTGCTCCTGGGTGGCGTATTATTCAGTACTTGCTAAACATGATCAATGTTCTTGTATCGATTTTTGAAATTACCGGTAAAAGCTTTCAAGAGCATTGGCACGACAGCACCCTTGCGCAACAAGTCCGACAGTTTTGTGAGCACTGCAAATCCTTCGATGAATTTCCGGAAATACGAAGTTAACCCCAAGAAGCGTTGAAGCGCCTTCTTGTGCGCTGGTATCGGGCAATCTCTTCGCTAAGGGCTTTACCGTGCTGTTCTTTATGATGTACCCGAGAAATTCTATACCTCTTTTCAAAAACTGCCACTTCTTGCAGTTGATTCGTAATCAGCGTTCTGCTGCTACCTTAAACGTTGTCTCTAGCTTTTGCATACCTTCTTGTTCATCCTTAGAGGGAATGATTGTATCATCGACCTATACTATCACCGTGCTGTCCTGAATCAACTCTCTCAGCGCCTCGAAGAGATAACTATAAAATACTGCTGGTGAGTTTGAAATCCCAAAGGTCACATACAGAAATTCAAATTGACCCTGATGGGTGACAAACGATGTTTACTTCCTAGAACTCAGTTCGATGGATATCTGTAGGAAGCCATTCGCTAAATCTAGAGTAGTGAAAACCTTTGCGCCCTTTAGTCTCTCGATTACATCGTCGATCAGCGCCATTGGGAAGTTGTCGCGGATAATCTTTTCGTTTAATTTCCGGTAATCACAGCAGTGTCGTTTGGTCCCGTTTCTCTTCTGCGTTAGCACGATTGGTGACGCGTATTCAGACGAACTAGGTTGCACTATCCCATATCGCAACCATTCTCCCACCTGTTGCTCAACTATCCGCTGGCCCGCCTGCGACATTCGTCTAGGCCTTTGGTAAATTGGTATCTCGTCGGTCAGCAACAACTTAATCACAACGGAGGACTTCTTGTATCCATTTGGAGTGTACCCCTTCTTTATCCTCCCCAGGCTCTCTTTTACTCTAGGTTCCACCGACAGACATATCGGGACGAATTCTTCTACAAACTCCGGCACTCTCCGTTCGTGGTCATCTTCCACCACTGGCCGTGGGACTACGACTTCTCCTCGGCTAACATCCAAAGTCCACTCCTTCCTCTCACACTACTCGTGTCTGCAAGACCTACGCCCAACCCAACACTAACTTTGTGTTCTGCACCTGCACTTCCACTACTAGCTCGTGCCCTCTCCGGCTGTTCAGCCTCCGCCTCAGCTTGCTTCTTCTTGAAGACTGCGCCTTCTGCCGTTATCTCGACGTTGACGTCAGTCAATATGTTATTACCGATTACCACTGAGTGCTGTATGTCTCGTTCTTTGACTACATGAAACCTAATTCTCAGATTGACCCCATCTATCTCGACATCCGTTTCAAAACTACCGAGAGTCACTACCCTGTTTCCTCCAATGCCTACCAAATTCTTTTTCTCTCGGCATAGCTCTACATATTCTAACACCATAAGCATAAAGACTTATATCGCCACCTGAGTCAACGAACGGTGACAAAACCTGACCCTTTACGGCCATGTACTTGAAAATGCGGTTGGATTAAACTGCTAAACATACTGGAACCTCTGGAAAGTTGGCCGCTTCCTCTGTTGTTGCAATATGGACGCGCCTCGTTTCATTTGGGCGCTGCTTTCTATTTTCTCCACACTCAAATGGTCGATGACCTACTTGTCAGCATTAGAATAATCGAGAATTTGACAGTCTCTTGCAATATGTGTTTGGTCTCTGCACTTGAAGCATTTGCACTCACCTCTCTCTTGCTTAACCTCTGGAACGCTTGATGGCGGTCGCCGGTTTCCTCGTGATAATGACGGCTGACCATGACTGCGGACCTTCTCACAAACACTTACCTGTTCTTTGTGTTCATGTACGCTTCTGGCTTGGTATAATATCGCTTTGTTGTACTTTGAGTCTGGAATGCCCTCTACAAAGTACTCTATGAGACTCTCCTCATCGAGGTCGATGGAATTCCCTATTTCCATCAAGCTGTATAAATACTCCTGAAGTGATTCGGATGACTTCTTCCGGCGATTCCTCAACAAGTGATGGACTTCCGCAGATGACAATTTCGTTCTGAACTCGCCGAGTAGCGCTTCCTTAAATGATCCCCAATTCTTTATGCTTGCCTGACTGCTAGTGAAGAGCTTAGCGGCTCCCTTTAGTAGGCAGCGTGAATATTCCCCTACCCGAGTCTACTTCCGAATTGGAATTGCTTTGAGTACCATGTTCCGTATCTGGTTCCTGATTTCCCACATCTCTTGATAACCATAAATGTAGGAGGAGCCTGTCCTGCAACACTTCTTTATGTCCTGCCGTCTGTAAGTCTAACTTTCAGTTCTTTCAGTGCTTCCACTGTCAGAGCTAAAAACCGTATCTCTATCCATCTTAATTTAATCTGATTTACTTATTATAATAATAAAATAATTTCAGGGCAAGAATTATAATTTAAAATTATCTCTACTAGCACAAACAGTCGTTTGATTTAGATTTTTCTTTGTTTCGTCATCTTCGATGTTTTCTGCGTCTGCTTTTTTTCCTTCGTTGTGTGTCCCGGTTTGCTCACAGTACTCTGCTGATATTTTCCTCTCTCTCACTTTCTGCAACGGGTTTCTGCTATTCGTTGGAGCACACAACCAAGGTTCAGCTTTTTTTTTGTGTGTTCTGCAATGGATTTGTTGATGCCGTTGCGAACAATTTTCTCGTATAGCCAATTTCACGAAATGTCGCTGACTGCTTTAGAGCCCTTTATTCTCTTCTTTTATTCAATGGTTTTTTTTGTGAAGTAGGGTTCGTCTTTTAAATGAAACGCGAAACACTCCTATTTAATTCAATATTTTCTACTTTATTTTAAAGGGTCCGCCATCTAACGTTATTTTTTTCAACTAGTGCTTATTTCATGAATGGTAATACTTAGCTCATGTCTGATTTGACAGATAATTAGTTTTATCCTTCCGCTGAATGAATATAGTTATGTATATGCTTGAACAATGCTTCGCTAAGTGGGCCTGCGATCGACTTTGAGAAGATGCCGATTTTGCCAAAAAAATCATCTTTTCAGATGAAGCTCATTTTGACCTTGGCGTGTATGTAAACAAGCAAAATTGTCGTATTTGGGGCACAGAAAACCCGTACGCATACATTGAAAAGCCGATACACCCAAAACGAGTCACTGTTTGGTGCGGATTTTGGTCCAGAGGCATAATTGGGCCATTTTTCTTCGAAAATGAGCAAGGAGTGGCCGTTACAATCAATGGCGATCGTTATCGGGTCATGTTGAACGAATTTTTGTTCACAAAAATTGAAGAGGAGAATATTGGCAACATTTGGTTTCAACAGGACGGCGCTACGTGCCACACAGCCGAAGCTACACTCGATGTTTTGCGCCCTGTTTTTGAAGATCGCATTATCAGCCGCAGAGCTGATGTCGTTTGGCCACCTCGGAGCTGCGATTTGACACCGTTGGACTATTATTTGTGGGGTGCCGTAAAAGATAAGTGTTACGTCGACAAGCCAGAGGTAATTGACGCTTTAAAGGATAATATTCGTGAAGCCATTGGTGAAATACAGCTGCACACAATCGATAATGTGCTTAAAAATTGGACCGATCGTGTAGGCTACTGCATGGCCAGCCGAGGAAGCCATTTGAATGAAATTATTTTCCATTGTTAACCGGAAGGATAAAACTAATTATCTGTCAAATCAGACATGAGCTAAGTGTTACCATTCACGAAATAAGCAGTAGTTGAGAAAAAAACTTTAGATGGAGGACCCTTTATTATTAAATATTTTGTTTTACTTTATTAAATTCACAATTGCAAAATCAAATCTTAGACTGCGTTTGGTGACGACTGCTCTCTGTCGTGGTCTATGTGCCTGTTTACATTGGCGACGGGATTAAAGTCCTAGGCATGAACGTCGTGTTCACATTGTCATGGGGTTGAAAGACTTTTTGACAAGTGGAACACTTGAATCGGAACATTTTTAATTTTTAAATTTCCGCAGCTGTCCTCAGACATACCTTTTTTCCTATTCTTCACACTCCCTTTCTCATCAACGATCAAAATTAAAATGAAAAAATATGTCAGAAATGGAACGATATGGAAAAAAACGATGTGTTGCACCCGAGAATCCACTTTAGAAATGGATTCTCGGTGGAAGTAACCCTTCTTTTTCCCACTTCAATAAAAAGCGTTCCCTCTCTTTCGGACAATCTTCCTGCCCACGCCAATGTGAACAGGCACTATTATCAACTCTGTATAACGACTCCCCACGATCAACTGCTTTACATAACTCAAAACCGGAATTACTATTTGTTCGTTCGTCTGTGTATTTGTGCGTAAGTGTCGTCGTTGTTCTGTTCTGAATGTTTGTGTGGTGAAGTGTGAGTTTGACTCGATCCTACATATATATATATATAACATGGCTTTTTTTAATGACATTTGTTTAGAAAATATTTGCACATAAGTGGGAAATTTTAAATGGGTTATATACTGTGATAAACACTTAAATGTGAGCAGCGACATCTAGCAGAAAATGTTGATACTCGAAGACCAGAAGATTTCGATACTGGAATAACAAAGTCTCGACTGGAGAGTGGAATCGAATTTTCTAGCAAATTGGAAATTGTATGGGACGCTGGATGGCGAGGATTGTTCTCGAAATATGTCATTCGAGTATAAATACCAGCATCCCAAAAGTATGCAAGTTAGTTCTAAAGTGTAATTTGAAGTGTTAATTAGGAGAAGTGATTAAGTGGTTTATGTAAAAGATAAGAAAAGTATAAGTGGTTGAGAAATTGAATTGTACTGAGAGAAAGAATTAAATAGTGAATTGTAACTGTACTGAATAAAGGGATTTGTATTGAAAAGAATAAGTTCTATCATTTGTACCCACCGAGGTACCCACACAAACATTTTACATTGGTGTCAGAAGTGGGATAGGACTTATTGTGTGTAAAAAAAAAAAAAAGTGTTTTCTGACTATTTGAAAAAGCTAGAATGGGTCGAAAACTATTGTAGTTGACCCTCGTCCAACTCAAATCCGAGTTGAACAAGAGAAGCCTCAGCGCCAGTGGAGGAAAAGTGACCTGGTGCTCCGACTTCAGGAGGCTTTGAAGAACGAGGGATATGATCCTGATGCATATTCCTTTGATGTTGACGAGGATGAACAGACAAGTACCGGCAATGACATGGCTGCGATGATGCAACTCCTCTTGTTAAAAATGGACGAACAAAAGAAAAATATGGACGAACAGAAGAACAGTCTCGACCAACAAAAGAAAAATCTGTAAGAACAGAAGAACAGTCTCGAACAAAAAATGGACGGTCTTCAACAGAAAATGGATGAACAAAAGAATAATCTGGAAGAACAAAAGAATAGTCTCGAGCAAAAGCTGGATGAACAAAAGAATAGTCTCGAACAAAAGTTGGATGAACAAAAGAATAGACTAGAACAAAAACTGGAAGAACAAAATAACACTCTCCAGCAAAAATTCGAAGAAATCGATGACAAATTTGAAAGAATAGAGAAGAACGTTGATGACAAATTTGATAGAATAGAGAAGAACGTTGATGACAAATTTGATACAATAGAGAAGAATGTTGGCGAAAAGTTCGAAGAAATGGACAGCAAAGCTCAGCAACTGGCAAAAGAGCTCGACACAGTGCGAAAACAGAAACTGCGAGAATGTTCTTTAAGCGGTCCAAGGAGAAAAGATTTGAAGCCTCCCTCATTCGATGGCCAGACCTCATGGTCTACTTATAAGAAGCAGTTTGAAATGGCTGCCTGTGCAAACGACTGGGACAATGAGGAAAAGTGCTTTGCCCTAACAATGGCCTTGCACGGTCCTGCAGCAGAATTGTTGCAAACAGTAGATATCGAAAAGCATAAAGATTATGTGACTTTAGTACAGGCTATAGAGAAACGGTTTGGGGATAGCCACATGCAGGAGGTCTACAAGGTCCAATTGCAAAGCCAAACGCAGCAAAGAGGAGAAACACTGCAGCAGCTCCAAGCAGACGTGAGTAGACTTGCACATCTGTCATATCCCACCGCAGGCCAGGAAATTATCGACGAAATGGCAAAAGATGCATTTATCAGGGGAATTGGAGATTCGAAGCTACAGTCAGCAGTAAGGATGGCCGGGAAAAGAACCCTTGCTGAAGCACTTGCCTTCGCTCTGGCGATGGAAGCAGCCAATCAGGCTTCCAGGGGAACACATTTCGTCAGGGAAGTAACATCTATCGAATGCTCCTGCACAAGAATTAGTGCCGAGGAACGAGATACTCGACAGGATAGACGGATAATGCGCTGCTGGAATTGCAATAAAATAGGACACCTTCAAAGGCAGTGTAAAGAGCCGGTGCGACGAAAAGACTGCCCTCACTGTGGTGGCAAGCCAATAGAGGAAGAAACCAGCAGAAACAGCTATCAAGAAGCCGGTCAACCTTTCCGAAGCCATCAGTCGGGAAATGCTTAAGCACCAACTTCGCGGGGCAGAAGTTGGTAGCAGGAGTCGACGGCCCCAGGACCATCATCCAAGTCTCGCTGGCAAAACGATGCAGCGAAAGCCTTCTAGTAGAAGTAGTCAGTGGAAAAGAAAAATGGATGGCAACAATAGACACCGGTGCCACGGCCTCAATCATCAGGAGGAATCTTGTGCAGAGGTCTTGGCTGCATAACACTAGCAGTTGCAGCTTGCGAACAGCTACAGGAGCAACGATTAAGGTATATGGTGAAGTCCGCATAAAAATCCAATTGGCCGGAATAACATTCACTCACGCGTTTCTGGTAGCTGACATATGTGACGAGTGCATCATTGGTACAGACTTCATGAGAGAACATGGACTTGTAGTCGACTTGGGGGCACAAACCCTGAAATACGGAAACATGGAGATACCAATGATATACGGAAACGCCAATACCTCAGTCTCAAATGTCGTCATCTGGAGCAATAAGAACCTAGAGCCTTCGTCAGAAGCAATTTTGTGGGCAAAAGTGGAAGGTGGTCCTGGTAGCCACCGATTCTATTTGATGGAGCCAGAAAAGAAAAGAGACTTCATGGTGGGAAAGACCTTAGTGGAGCCAAAGAACAACATGGCCCCTGTAAGGATTCTAAATCCAAAGACATTCAGTGTAAAGGTGAAAAAGGGGGAGATAGTGGGAAAATGCGTACCTGTTGAGGCTATATCGACCACAACGGAAAAAAAGGGTGCAAAACCGGTCACAACAGTTCAGAGCATAAAAATCAAGAAAAAAATTCTCAGCCTCTGTAATCTGGACGAAGATCAGCGAATCCTGGCAGAAAAACTAATCGGTGAGTACGCTGATATATTTGCTACACAAGACGGAGAATATGGACGTACGCATATTGTTCAACACCACATTGACACCGGAGACGCTCGACCAATCCGTCAACCTGCAAGGCGTCTTCCATTGGCAAAGCAAACAGAAGTTGCCGAAATGATGTCGAAGATGAAAGCTGAGGGAGTGATTGAAGAATCGCAAAGTCCGTGGGCATCTCCAGTGGTCCTCGTGAAGAAGAAAGATGGCAGCATGAGATTTTGTGTAGACTACCGACGTCTGAATGATGTCACTAAAAAGGATAGCTACCCACTTCCGAGAATCGATGACACTTTGGATATGCTTTCTGGAGCGAAATGGTTTTCAACACTTGACTTGAAGAGCGGTTACTGGCAGGTAGAGATAAATCGTGCGGATCGTGAGAAAACTGCCTTCACTACAGGAAGCGGTCTTTGGCAGTTTGCAGTGATGCCGTTTGGACTGTGCAACGCTCCGGCCACCTTCGAGCGACTAATGGAACGAACATTGCAAGGACTCACCTGGAAAACCTGCCTAGTATATTTGGATGACGTTATCGTCATAGGTAAGACGTACGAGGAGCACCGCGAAAATCTAAAAGAAGTGTTTGAGAGGCTACGAAGTGCTCATTTAAAGCTCAAGCCGGAAAAGTGCGCCTTGTTTCGTCCGGAAGTAAAATATCTGGGTCACATTATATCAGCGGAAGGAGTAAGAACGGATCCTGACAAAATCGAAGCCGTGAAAGTTGGCCTTCTCCAAAAGATAAACACCAACTGAGAAGCTTCTTGGGACTCGCCACGTATTACAGAAGGTTCGTAAAGGATTTTGCTGGCATTGCAAAGAGCCTGCATCAACTTACAGAAAAAGGCCAACAGTTCAGGTGATCTGGAGAATGCGAAAAAGCATTTCAAGAACTGAAGCGACAGCTGTGCAATGCCCCCATCTTGGGTTACCCCACGCCCGGAAAAATGTTCATCGTGGACGCAGACGCTAGCAATGTTGGGGTCGGAGCTGTGATCTCCCAAGTTCATGACGGTCAAGAGAAAGTGGTCGCATATTACAGCAAAGTACTCTCCAGACCTGAACGGAACTACTGTGTAACCCGGCGCGAGCTTCTGGCTATAATTCTGGCTACGAAGCATTTCCATAAGTACCTCTACGGACAAAAGTTCATTCTCCGGACAGACCACGCAGCTCTGAAATGGCTACTCCAATTTAAGAACCCTGAAGGCCAAGTTGCAAGATGGATCGAGCAGTTGCAGGGCTACGACTTTGAAGTGCAACACCGCAAGGGAACACTCCACTCAAATGCTGATGCTCTCTCTCGTCGACCGTGCGGAGTAAAATGCGAACACTGCAATCGTAAAGAAGCAAAAGAACACGCAACTATCCAAATGATCAGGACTGAGCCAATAGAGGGTTGGAGTATAGACGAAATCCGTTCCTCCCAACAGGCAGACAATGACATCGAACCAATATTGGCCTGGAAAGAACACGAGGAAAGACCAAGCTGGCAGCAGATATCAGATCGGAGCCAAACTCTGAAGGCATACTGGGCACAGTGGGACTCGCTTTTTTGTGCAAGATGGATTGCTGAAGAGGAAATGGGAAAGTGCAGATAGGACAACATCTCGTATGCAGCTAATTGTGCCACGGTCCAGGGGCAACCAAGTGCTCCATGAAATACATGACGGAATCTCAGGAGGCCATTTGGGAATAAACAAGACGTTGGAAAAGGTAAGGGAACGTTTCTATTGGCTAAGCGCTAAACAAGATGTCGAGAATTGGTGCAAAAAGTGCATAAGATGTACGGCTACCAAGGGTCCAAAAGTAAGGCCCCATGGACAAATGCAACAATATAATGTCGGAGCACCTTTCGAACGAATAGCCATCGACACCGCTGGGCCGTTTCCTGAAACCTTTAATGGAAACCGATATACTCTCGTAGTCATGGATTACTTCAGTAAGTGGCCGGAAGTATTTGCCATCCCAAATCAAGAGGCTAAGACCGTAGCCGAACAGATAGTCAACAACTGGGTGAGCAGATTTGGGGTCCCAATGGAGCTGCACTCTGATCAAGGGCTAAACTTTGAATCAAAAGTCTTCCATCAAATATGCCAATATTTGGGAATAAGAAAGACAAGGACAACGCCACTACACCCTCAATCTGATGTAATGGTCGAGCGATTCAATTGGACCTTGAATGAGCATCTATCTAAGGTTGTCAGCAACTGCCAGCGGGACTGGGATCGACACATACCCCTCTTCTTAATGGTCTACCGAAACGCGGTCCATAGCTCAACAGGGCACACACCATCCGAGATCTTATTTGGTCAAACAATTCGGTTGCCAAGTGAAGCAAAATTCAGATCCCCACCGACGGAGCCCAAAGAGGTGAACGAGTACGTGAATGACTTACGCAGCAGGATTCGTAAATTGCATGAAGACACCAGAGAAAAGATGAAGCTAGCAAGCAGCCGCATGAAAACTAGGTACGATATCAAGGCGAAATCTTTCGGTTTCAACGAAGGAGATCTGGTTTGGCTGTATAATCCTCAGCGTAAGAAAGGCAAATCACCAAAATTGCAACAGGACTGGGAAGGTCCATACAAGGTGATAACCCGCATTAATGACGTTGTCTACCGGATCCAGCGTGGGGATCGAGGGAAATTGAAAGTGGTCCATTTGGATAGAATGTGTCATTTCAACGGGATGCTGAATGACGAAGTTGTTCGGGACGAACAACTGTAGGGAGGGAGCAATGTGATAACCACTTAAATGTGAGCAGCGACATCTAGCAGAAAATGTCGATATTCGAAGACCAGAAGATTTCGATACTGGAATAACAAAGTCTCGACTGGAGAGTGGAAACGAATTTTCTAGCAAATTGGAAATTGTATGGGACGCTGGATGGCGAGGATTGTTCTCGAAGTATGTCATTCGAGTATAAATACCAGCATCCCAAAGGTATGCAAGTTAGTTCTAAAGTGTAATTTGAAGTGTTAATTAGGAGAAGTGATTAAGTGGTTTAAGTAAAAGATAAGAAAAGTATAAGTGGTTGAGAAATTGAATTGTACTGAGAGAAAGAATTAAATAGTGAACTGTAACTGTACTGAATAAAGGAATTTGTATTGAAAAGAATAAGTTCTATCATTTGTACACACACAAACATTTTGCTGGTATTTATACTCGAATGACATACTTCGAGAACAATCCTCGCCACCCAGCGTCCCATACAATTTCCAATTTGCTAGAAAATTCGATTCTACTCTCCGGTCGAGACTTTGCTAATCCAGTATCGAAACCTTCTAGTCTTCGAGTTTCGACATTTTCTGCTAGATGTAGCTGCTCACATTTGAGTGGTTATCACATTGCTCCCTCCCTACAGTTGTTCGTCCCGAACAACTTCGTCATTCAGCATCCCGTTGAAATGACACATTCTATCCAAATGGACCACTTTCAATTTTCCTCGATTCCCACGCTGGATCCGGTAGACAACGTCATTAATGCGGGTTATCACCTTGTATGGACCTTCCCAGTCCTGTTGCAATTTTGGTGATTTGCCTTTCTTACGCTGAGGATTATACAGCCAAACCAGATCTCCTTCTTTGAAACCGGAAGATTTCGCCTTGATATCGTACCTAGTTTTCATGCGGCTGCTTGCTAGCTTCATCTTTTCTCTGGTGTCTTCATGCAATTTACGAATCCTGCTGCGTAAGTCATTCACGTACTCGTTCACCTCTTTGGGCTCCGTCGGTGGGGATCCGAATTTTTCTTCACTTGGCAACCGAATTGTTTGACCAAATAAGATCTCGGATGGTGTGTGCCCTGTTGAGCTATGGACCGCGTTTCGGTAGGCCATTAAGAAGAGGGGTATGTGTCGATCCCAATCCCGCTGGCAGTTGCTGACAACCTTAGATAGATGCTCATTCAAGGTCCGATTGAATCGCTCGACCATTCCATCAGATTGAGGGTGTAGTGGCGTTGTCCTTGTCTTTCTTATTCCCAAATATTGGCATATTTCCTGGAAGACTTTTGATTCAAAGTTTCGCCCTTGATCAGAGTGCAGCTCCATTGGGACCCCAAATCTGCTCACCCAGTTGTTGACTATCTGTTCGGCTACGGTCTTAGCCTCTTGATTTGGGATGGCAAACACTTCCGGCCACTTACTGAAGTAATCCATGACTACGAGAGTATATCGGTTTCCATTAAAGGTTTCGGGAAACGGCCCAGCGATGTCGATGGCTATTCGTTCGAAAGGTGCTCCGACATTGTATTGTTGCATTTGTCCATGTGGCTTTACTTTTGGGCCCTTGGTAGCCGCACATCTTATGCACTTTTTGCACCAATTCTCGACATCTTGTTTAGCGCTTAGCCAATAGAAACGTTCCCTTACCTTTTCCAACGTCTTATTTATTCCCAAATGGCCTCCTGAGATTCCGTCATGTATTTCATGGAGCACTTGGTTGACTCTGGACCGTGGCACAATTAGCTGCATACGAGATGTTGTCCCATCTGCACTTTCCCATTTTCTCTTCAGCAATCCATCTTGCACAAAAAGCGAGTCCCACTGTGCCCAGTATGCCTTCAGAGTTTGGCTCCGATCTGATATCTGCTGCCAGCTTGGTCTTTCCTCGTGTTCCTTCCAGGCCAATATTGGTTCGATGTCATTGTCTGCCTGTTGGGAGGAACGGATTTCGTCTAAACTCCAACCCTCTATTGGCTCAGTCCTGATCGTTTGGATAGTTGCCTGTTCTTTCGCTTCTTTACCACTGACTACTTCTGCTGGGAGGCTTTCGTTGCATTGTTTTACCTGTGAGACTGGGATAATTACCCTGGAGTCAACTTCTGCTATAGACTTCTGCCCCGCGAAGTAAACATTTCCTAACTGATGGCTTCTGGAAATTTGACCGGTTTCTTGGTAGCCGTTTCTGCCGGTTTTTCTTTCTATTTGCCTGTAACCCCAGTGCAGACAGCCTTCTCGTCGTACCGGTTCTTTACAATGCCCTTGCAAATGTCCTACTTTATCGCAGTTCCAGCAGCGCATTCTTCGGCTTTCCCGCGGGATATTTCGTTGCATAGTAGTTGGTCTTGAGCAGGAGCATTCACCAGATACTATTTCCCTTACGAAATGCATTCCTTTGGAAGCCTGATTAGATGCTTCCATCGCCAGAGCGAAGGCAAGTGCTTCAGCAAGGGTTCTTTTCCCGGCCATCCTTACTGCTGATTGTAGCTTCAAATCTGCAATTCCCCTGATGAATGCGTCCTTTGCCATTTCGTCGATTATTTCTTGGCCTGCGGTGGGATATGACAAATGTGCCAGTCTACTCACGTCTGCTTGGAGCTGTTGCAGTGTTTCTCCTCGTTGCTGCATACGGCCTTGCAATTGAACCTTGTAAACTTCCCGCATGTGGCTATCCCCAAACCGTTTCTCGATAGCCTCCACTAAAACCATATAGTCTCTATTCTTTTCGATATCGATTGTTTGTAACAATTCTGCGCAGGACCACGTAAGGCCATCGCTAGGGCAAAGAACTTCTCCTTATTGTCCCAGTCGTTTGCACAGGCAGCCATTTCAAACTGCTTCTTATAAGTAGACCATGAGGTCTGGCCATCGAATGAAGGAGGCTTCAAATCTTTTCTCCTTAGACCGCTTAAAGAACATTCTCGCAGTTTCTGTTTTCGCACTGTGTCGAGCTCTTTTGCCAGTTGCTGAACTTTGCTGTCCATTTCCTCGAATTTTTCGCCAACATTCTTCTCTATTCTATCAAATTTGTCATCAACGTTTTTCTCTATTCTTTCAAATTTGTCATCGATTTCTTCGAATTTTTGCTGGAGAATGTTCTTTTGTTCTTCCAGATTATTCTTTTGTTCATCCATTTTCTGTTGAAGACCGTGCAGATTGTTGGTTTGTTCGTTGAATTTTTGTTCCAGACTGTTCTGGTTCTTCTGTTCTTCCATATTTTTCTTTTGTTCGTCCAGCTTTTGTTCGCGGCTATTCTTTTGTTCTTCCAGATTTTTCTTTTGTTCGTTGAGACTGTTCTTCTGTTCGTCCATTTTTAATAAGAGGAGTTGCATCATTGCAGCCATGTCATTGCCGGTACTTGTCTGTTCATCCTCGTCAACATCAAAGGAATATGCATCAGGATCATGTCCCTCGTTGTTCAAAGCCTCCTGAAGTCGGAGCACCAGGTCACTTTTTCCTCCACTGGCGCTGAGGCTTCTCTTGTTCAACTCGGATTTGAGTTGGACGAGGGTCAACTGCAATAGTTTTCGACCCATTCTAGCCTTTTCAAATAGTCAGAAAACACTTTTTTTTTTTTTTTTTTACACACACAATAAGTCCTATCCCACTTCTGACACCAATGTAAAATGTTTGTGTGGGTACAAATAATAGAACTTATTATTTTCAATACAAATCCCTTTATTCAGTACAGTTACAATTCACTATTTAATTCTTTCTTTCAGTACAATTCAATTTCTCAACCACTTATACTTTTCTTATCTTTTACTTAAACCACTTAATCACTTCTCCTAATTAACACTTCAAATTACACTTTAGAACTGATTTGCATACCTTTGGGATGCTAGTATTTATACTCGAATGACATACTTCGAGAACAATCCTCGCCACAAAGCGTCCCATACAATTTCCAATTTGCTAGAAAATTCGATTCTACTCTCCGGTCGAGACTTTGCTAATCCAGTATCGAAACCTTCTAGTCTTCGAGTTTCGACATTTTCTGCTAGATGTCGCTGCTCACATTTGAGTGGTTATCACAATATTAATTTGGGCTGTTTCTGAGGTGACCCTCGTTAAAGTTGCATGTTTTTGCCGCTGTGGCGCAATAAGGAGTTCCAGTTTCTTCTGTTGTCCTCCACTGGTTGCGGTGGTTTTACCGTTTTATTACAGTTTTATTAACTGTCTATTTGTATATAGTTCGATGAAAATTTTCACCTCTGAACCCGACATATTTGTTTTAGCGGCGACGTACTTTTTAAATGTTTCGCTCCCTATTTCGAGTGCCCATCGATGCTTCCGCTAATTTTTTGAATACTTGGGGTAATGCCAGGAGCCAGGGTTGATTAGAACCGTTGCGCACCCGTTGCAAGTCCCGATCTAGATTTATTCCAACTCCAATTAATTCTTACTTTTACTTAAACTTTTTTTTGTACTATTAGTTTCAATATTGTAATATGAACCTGTGTAAAGTGTGAGAGAAATTACCATTGATGTCAATTCACTCGTATTCAAAGCCAGGGTCAAGCCCCATTTACAATGCTCCGAGATCCGATACGTTGTTCATAAAAGATGAACTGCCAGAATATTTCCGTAACATGTACTTCAATGTGTTTGTTTACAATAATGCGAGTCTCGCAGCAAGCATTGCAGTCAATTTCGAAAATCTGGAAAACTCCCGCATCTCGCAATGCGTGACAGCTAAATTTTTTTTTCGGGTTATTTTTCCCATGATTAGCACTTTACTTAACAATTGTTCGTTGCGTTTTGATGTATCATTATAAACAGACGAATTCGAATGCGAGAACCCTCGCATTGTAATGGGGCTTCAAGTCCCATTTACAATACTGCGAGATGCGAATTCGAATGCGAGAGTTCTCGCATTGAGACATCGGACGTCTGTTTGCAATGCTGCGTCAAAACACCACTCACAACTAACAAGCTCAAAATCAAAACAATAACAATTTAGCTCTCACGCATTGCGAGATGCGAGAGTTTTCCAGATTTTCGAAATTGACTGCGATGCTCGCTGCGAGACTTTCATTATTGTAAACGAACACATTGTGCCTGTTTACATTGGCGACGGGATGAAAGTCCTCACCATTAACGTCGTGTTCACATTGTCATGGGGTTGAAAGACTTTTTGACAAGTGGAACACTTGAATCGGAGCAATTTTAAATTTGAGCAGTTGGCCTGAAACATACCCTTTTTCCTATTCTTCACACTTCCTTTCTCATCAACGATCAAAACTAAAATGAAAAATAATGTCAGATGTGGACTGATATGGAAAAAAACGGTGTGTTGCACCCGAGAATCCACTTTAGAAATAGATTCTCGGTGGAAGTAACCCTTTTTTCTTACCACTTCCATAAAAAGCGTTAACACTCTTTCGGACAATCTTTCTGCCCGCTGTCAAATAACATGAAAAACCAGAGAAGGGGGAAATGCTTTCATGTAAAATTGTGCGCATAACTGAATGACAGTTCAAAAGAAAATAACCAGAACATGCGCATAACACACTTGCGACGTGTAAAAGCGCACTTATGGAAATATTTTTGACAGTTCATGCGCTCTCGTTTTCGAACAACGTATCGCATCTCGCAGTATTGTAAATGGGACTTCACTCGGTAGAGGAGATCAGTGTTTTTGTTTTCCAATATCTGGAAAGTTTGCCATCTATCTGTATGGGTTATTAACCTGTTGTTCGTAATTTAATTTTAATATAATGGATAGATTTTGTTGCGAGAATTCTTCGAATAAAATATCGGCAATAGGAAGTCAAAATTTAGAGCAGGTCCAATTATTACAATATGGTATTTATTTCTGCGTAAATTAATGAGACTGCATTTTGCTTAATAACATTTGCATGTATGTTTCAGGTGAGCGTTTGCAATATGATCGAACTTTTAAGGGACCTCTATCCAAACGGTCATGCACAGACATGTTTTGCTTGGTTTTGTTCGTTTTTTTCTTGATAGCTTGGGCATACATTGGTAATTATGGTAAGGAATTTTATTTATTGTAATATGCATACCAACATTATCTGTAATTATTTCTTTCAGCCATACAAAACGGTGACTTGAACAAATTGCTTGTTCCTACTGATTCATTGAATAGAAAATGTGGTGTGGATGGGCCTGTACTGGACAAAAAATTTTTATTTTTTTTTAACTTAGAAAAGTGTATTGATCCACTTGTGCCAATAACGGGGTGTCCAACGCCTCAAGTGTGTGTGCCTCGGTGTCCTACGCAGACATTTGTTTGGAATACAATGAAAAATTCTTTGACATTACAAGAACTAAAAAATAGGCTTATATGCCAGTCGGAGAATGATAAGAACAGTATCACTTCCATCACTGATGCGGAAATAGCCATTAAAGAAAATAGATGTGCACGATGGTACGTCCAAAGTAAACCATGTAAGTGGAAGTTGTCATTGTTATACGGTTATCATATATTTTTTGAGTAGATGCTTGTGAGGCTTGTGTTTTTTTATATATCTACATATGTAATTGCTTTTTGTGCTTTAAGAGACCAAGTCAACAATGTTGTAACAACTTTAAAAAAATTCATTGTGATTGCTTAATAGATTAAAATACGTCCGTTTATGAGAATTTACAAAACACTGCTCAAAACTAGACATTTGTGTAGTTATTTTTCGCGTTTTCCATTGGTTTCTCTCCGGAAGTTATTCGCTTCGGATCTGATTTTGCAGTCAACATATTTACATGGGTTTAAATCGGTTTAAATGTCAAATTTTTAATTCGCAGTGCTCTGTTTGGCAGAAGAGCTGCATCCAATAAAATATTTATTGTATTTCTACTGTCAACTTGTTTTTTTGTATTGCGCTGTACTACATGAAATTTCTATTAAAAATTATAGTAAACATTTAAAAGCCAATATTATTTTTCCGTACATTTTTATTCAATCAAAATAGAATCCGTTGGCATCTATTACATTCTTGCAACGTGATAAAAGGTCATATATTCCTTTTTGATAGTATTGCTGACTTTTTGAGGCAAAAGCTTCAACAGCTTTTATGACCTCTGCTCGGTTCGGGGAGACTTGCCGGCAAAATGAATTCAGATTGCGGAAAGGATAGTAATCCATTGGGAAAATATCAGGAGAGTACGGTGGATGCGGAAGAATTTCAAATCTACTTGAGAGGTATGGGGAGCATCGTCATGTAAAAGGATCGGACCGTGTCAGCAACGCAGGTTGCTTTTCAGCCAATTTGGCATTTAATATGTCGATTTCTTCACAATATTTGATAGTGTTTATCGTTTGTCCTGTTAGAAGATATGAAAAGTGGATTGGTCCTTTCAATGACCACCAAATTGTCGCAACAACCTTTTTTGGTGAAGATCGGGTTTGAGGTGTGTTTTGATTTTTCATCTGCATCCAACCACTGCCCAGAGCTCTTACGATTATCATACATTATCCACTTTTCATCATTTTATCTAGTTACTAGATAACGGCACTTGTAACGAACCCTAAATTCTCACGTCAAGCACACGTGCAACTTTATTTTATAAAAACAGAAAATATAACGTTCTGGCACAGATTTTCACTCGAGAACTTATTTCCGACTGAGTGAAAATCGGACATTTAATGTAATATAAGGTAGGGCAAAAGTAATGTCAAAATATGAATGGGCTGTCATTTTGTTAGAAATGAAAGAAATTCGGGGCTGTTTTTACGAAAAGTTTACTTGAAGGTGTAAAATTGATAATATTAAGTTGAGAAAATAATATCGGTCAAATGACCGCCTCCTTAGTTGATGCACATTTGTGCTCGTTTTACGGCATTTTGAATTGTTGCTCGCAAAAATTTTGGCTTTAAATTGGTGGTTTCTTCTTCAATGTTGGCTTTCAAAACTTGGAAGGTTTGTTGTGGTAAATGCGGGATTAAAAAGGGCGGAAGAAAGAACTCTGGCGCCGTCAGATCTGGTCAGTCAAATTGCCAAAACGGGAGATCACACGGCCTATAAATTGATGATTCAAAATTACCATCGCTGCCCGAGCTGTGTGAGCGATTTTTCCGTCCTGCTGGAACCAACAATTCTCGAGACCCAATTCAGCAACTTCCGGCAAAAAAAAAGTCGTTTAACATCGGTCTGTAGTGCCCACTTTGAGGGGATGCAATGGCTCTTCGTGCATTTCATGTAGATTTTCCGTGCCCCAGAAACGCAAATTTTGTTTATTCACATAACAGTGGAAACAGGCTTCGTCGCTCATTATGATTTTGTATACCTAATCATTCTCTTATTGCACCAGGTTTAAAAGAGTATGGGAGTAAGTTCATCTCACTTGACGGTCAGCAGGCAGCAATAGGTTAACGATTTGCACTTTATGAGGGAACATCTTCTGGTTTTTCATCAAAATTCGACACAAGGAACGTCTGCTGATGCCAAATTGTGTTCATCGATGTGATATTATCTGTGCTGGTGCCGGCCACTTTTTGCGACATCTTTAGTGGATTTAGTTTGCACGGGACACTTAGTCAAACGCTTAATTGTTTTCGCACATGGTGCACGACGACGAAATTCACGCTGTGTTAAAACAAAAGACCGGAAATTAGTCAAATAAGCAGTAACTATAAATCAGTCAGTACAGAACGAGCTCTCAATCGTCACACACGAGTGGACAGATGCGGTATTTATATTGCTCATACATCGGTTTCTGCCACTGTTTTTTTTTTGCTTGTCAAAGTAATATACATCGAAGTTAATTGCTCCCTTTAAACAATATAACATCTCCTCTAAGGCGTGAAACATATTTATAAATCCCTTGGTTTAATTTCATTTTATTCAAGTATTCAATTCAATTTCTCCGTATAAGGGCAGGGTGAGCTTGGGACTTTGGCTTTCACGTCGGGAGTAAACAAGCCTGTACAAGCGAACAGTGTGGCAGAATGAATTTCGGCTGGAGAGAGTAAATTACCTTTTTTCGACTCAGGTATGTTTCGTAAATTTGTTATAAATAGCTGACAGTATGCAATGATCCTCATGAGTTTTGTAAGATTAGAGTGTTTTGATATTAGAGTATAAAAATCATTTTTTACCTGAATCCCCATGTGAGTTTTAATTGACCGTTTCTCCTCGTTTGTATTTAAGCTCGTCGGTTGCTGTGGACACTGAAATTCCCAAGATTCGCGCAGAAAATCTGGACCATTCCACCAAAGTTTGTTAGCATGTAAGGCAGAAGGCGTTGTTCCACTGGATGCTATATTTGCAGGGTGGCCCACTTATTTGGAGTAGCAGCAGTCCACGATAACGCAATGGTTGAGTCAGTCCACGCATATTGCTTCACACCTGGAAAGCCTAAAACCTTAGAAGTATAGCCCAGCAGTCTCGCAAGAGTAACGGCGCCACAGAGTTCGAGTCGTGGCAATGTCTGGGTTTTTATTGGAGCGAATCTGGTCTTGGACATAAGCAACTGTACGTGGATGACGTCGTTGGAAGAACTCGAAGGTATATAGCGGCACCGAAACCGTGTAATTCTAGTTCCTTAAGAGTGCTGTGCGTGTGGATCCATCGAGGGATACGGATCTGTTCAAGTTGCGGCAATTCCTCACGAAAAGCGTTCCACTCCTTCTTCAACTCCAATGAAATAGGCGCGTCCCACTTCAGCTCGCTACGCCACAGTTTCTGCATCAGAATTTTGCCCTTGACGACGCAGGGGAAATCCATCCTAAAGGATCATAGAGCTTAGCAATGGTCGACAGGATTGTCCTTTTTGTTGGGTCAGCACCGTCGAGTTGAATATTTTGAAAATAAAGACTATCGTCTACTGGAAACCACTTGATTCCTAAAATGTTGACGTGATCTGGGGTATCTAAAGGCAAAGAAATGGCAACTTCCCGCTGATCTAAAGGTATTTGTTCCAAAGCCTCGTTGGAATTGCTTGCCTATTTCCGCAGATTGAACCCTCCCGCGGCCAGCAAACTGTTAACTTCATCACGCTTCAAACTGTTTCCTCAACAGTATCAGCTCCAGCGAATAGATCGTCTACATAAGTGTCTTGTCTCACTATTCGTGCGCCCAAAGGATAGTTGTACTCCTCATCAGTAGCCAGTTGATTGAGCGATCGAATGGCAACATAGGGTGCACAGTTTGTACCGAACATAACCGTCTGGATACGATATACCTTGATTGGATTGATATCACAGTCACGCCAAACCATCATCTGGTAATAAGAGTCGGCTGAGCTGACACGGGTTTGCCTGTACATTTTCTCAATGTCTGCTGTAAAGGTATATTTATGTTTTCTCCATCTTATGACCCGGAGTTTTGTCGTTGAACTGGATGCTTTGGACACTGCGTGGTGCGGCACGAAGTAGTGTAAAGGGGTCTTGAGTACTTCGTCTTTGCTGACTTCGACTTCTTTCATATGTCTGAAATGTAAGTACTCGTCTATACACTTCTTGTACTCTAAGTGTAGTGTAGGGTCGTACCTGAATCGTAGTTCTATCTGAGCAAACCTACGCAAGGCACCTTCCTTCGATGATCCAAGCACTGGTTTGCTCCCTCCTTAAATGATAACGTTACCTCGTATCGTCCGCTATCCAACCTTTTCGTCGTTGCCTTGTAGAACTCCTCACATACCTTGTCCTCATATGTTTGATTAAAGGGTGTTTCTTCCATCTTCCAGAAACGTTGGAGTTGCCGGCTGGGTTATGTATTTTACCCATCAGAATTCACCCAAGTGACGTGTTCTGCGCAATGGGTATCTGCTTCCTCGCCACGGATGATTTCTGGCAGTACTATCTCGGAGTAGATGTCGTTTCCCAATAGTAGATCGACTTCATAGTAGGTCGGGTCAACTAGAGTTAATCGTAGTATATGCTTCCACTGCTTTGGTATTTGCTCGTGGGCCGTAAGAAGGCTAGTCAGCGATTCGAATATTAAGGCTCGGGTGCTAGTTTCATAGACCGAGTGCAGAGACCCCACCCTAAGCTCAACGTAGCTGTGACAAGCTCCGCTCCTGATCTTCACCAACCCTGATAGCTCTACGAAAGTCCGTTTTCCCCTCATACCTAATTTCTTAACTGCCCGATCAGTGATAAAGGTGGCCTCTGATTTCGGATCTATCAATCCGCGGAGTGTAACGTCTATACCTGAAGAGGATCTTACTTTCACCAGCGCTGTTGCGAGTAACACGTCTACATGGGATTCTACTGCGTGAAAAGTCTTGACCTGTTGTGTGGGCTGCAAGGGGGTAGCGTTTAAGTTTATTGTAGATAAATGGGATTGGGGAGTACATGTATGTTGGGAGGTGGTGACCGAATTAGGCGTTGCATGTGTTGTGTATGTTGGGTATTTGCTATGTGTGAATTGAATTGTGAGTGTGAAGGGAGTTAATAGGTGTTTTTTATTATGACCGGATGATCTATATGGATCATTAGGCAAAACAAAACAGTCCGGATCATCGAAAAATTTAATTCTGTGTGGTGGTAATAGTTTGACGTCTACTTCTGTCAAAGATCTGACACTTTAAAAAATAAAAGATAAATTGGAAATGGAAGCAGTTGCTTTTGAGGTAAATAATCTTGTTTTTATTTATTTACGAGTAATTCAAATAGTTATTATTTACATTAAAGTGGTTATTTGGAAGTGATGACGATGACGAAGAAAGTAGTTCATCTGGGGGCTTGTTGTCGGATGTTGAAGACACGGATTCCTCTGTCGATAACGAACATTTTTTAACCAGTCACAAAAGAATAAGAGACTTTGAGGAAGTAATTAAAATCTACAACAATTCAGACTTCAAAAGTCATTTCAGACTACAACATCCAACTGCCCAAATTTTAATAGGTAATTACAATATTTTTTAACAATGGAAAATATACATTGCAACTGCTTTTAGATCGTTACAAGTTAACAGAAAGGTTTCAAGGGACAATTAAAAAAGGACTACCAAAAACTTCGCCGGATATAGAAATATATATATTCTTGTGGTATATGGCGAACGCAAATACTTTTCGGGAAATCTCAAATTTGTTTGGGATTTCTATTTCTACTGCATGGAATGTCATTAAGAGGGTAACATATTGGCTCATATCCATCGGCCACGAGTATGTTAAATGGCCAAACGAAAATGAAGCTTTACATAACGCAAGTTTATTCGAAGAGAAAACAAAGATTCCGGGAATAGTGGGGTGTATTGATGGCTCTCATATAAGGATCAAAGCCCCCATCACCAACAAGGAAAGCTATTTCAATAGAAAACGATTTTATAGCATTTCTATACAAGGAGTAGTCGATGTGAAAAAAAAGTTTATTAACATCTATTGTGGTGAACCAGGTAGCTTGCATGATAGTCGCATTCTACGAAGGTCTGAGTTATATGCAAATGCTTTCCAAAGAACAATTGAACTTTTTCCACACAACACTTTTTTACTTGGAAATTCTGCGTATCCTTGCCTAGATTGGCTAATTCCACCATTTAAAGATAATGGAATGTTAATGAATGTCCAAAGAAGATTTAACGTGCTTCATGCTAATGGACGGGTCATCGTCGAGCATGCGTTTGGTCTTCTGAAAACTCGTTTTCGAAGACTGATGCATTTCACTGAACAAAGGAACATAAATCTCGTGATAAATTTAGTCATATGTGGATGTATATTGCATAACATATGTGCTGATAACAACGATGAAGTGGATGAAGAACTCTCAGTCGATCTTGAAAATGTTGTGGAAGACAACTTTATTGGACGGATTTTATAGACAGATGAGTCCCAGTTCACCAGGGATTCACTAATTTAAACAATCGATAGTCAGAAGAGACCAACGAAGCTTACAATGAGTAAGAACGATTGAGAAGAAGAGATGTTCGTGCTCGGAAGGGATGAAGCGAGATCACAACGTGTCACTATTGTACGATAACGTCGACAGCAACCAATTCTTGCGGTGAACATTGAACGTGCAGCCTTTCGATATGAGCCAAACATGCAATACATTGCGCACGCATCAGCTCAATTCGGTCAGATGACTGTGTTTTTCATCATTGCAATGCAGTTAAATTTGAAAAAGAACCACCTGGATTGATTGTGCTGCGCTAGCGGCACAGTGCAATTGCCAGAGTTGCTCCATCACCAGAGCCATTGCGCACGCTGCTTTACGGCGAATCTCCTAATTCGAACCATTTCTTGCAACACTTCAAGGTTTACAACGATCGTTTTCAAATGACGTCATTTGGTGGTGAAATTGTAAATGAACGAAATTACAATCCAAAATTCAAGGTAATTCCACAACATCAGTGATAAATGCTAATACACCAACACTACGAGGGGCGTTCAACATATTCTCGGTATCGGGGTGAAGCTGTGGTTGTATATATAAATTGACTTATTTATCAAGTAATACTATTATTTGAGTGCATTCATGTAAAATTTCATATAAATGTGATTATGAATTCGCGTTTTATCTCTAGTTAAACAGAATCATAATGGCAACTGAGACGATGATGGTGAAAATTGAGCATCGCGCTGTAATTAAATTTCTCACTAAGCAAGGAAAAAGCCAAAAAACTATTCATGAAGAGATGGTGGCTGTTCACCAGGGTTCCGCACCTTCATTATCAACTGTGCAAAAGTGGTCAAGTGAGTTCAAGAGAGGCAGAGAGAGCATTGAAGACGACCCCCGCTCCGGCGCCCCGGCTACTGCTTGTACGGGAGAAAGCATCAAAGAAGTCGAAAAACTTGTTCTTGAGGAGGCCCGAATAAAGGTGCAAATGATGGCAGAGATCACCAAGCTTTCAATTGGTACCATTCACACCATTCACACCATTCTTCATGACCATCTTAACCTTTCAAAGGTCAGTGCAAGGTGGGTTCCACGAATACTCACAGCGCCTCAGAAAAAAGTGAGAATCGCATGCTGTAGAGAGCTTTTGGAGATGTGTAGTGAGAACGCGGACGGTGTTATGGATAGAATTGTTACCGGGGACGAAACATGGGTCCACCACTATGACCTTGAAAGCAAACCAGAGTCCATGCAGTGGCATAAAAAAGGAACAGACCCCCCGAAGAAAAGAAGTTCAAAGTCACTCCGTCTGCCGGGAAGCTCATGGCCACAGTTTTTTGGGACTCAAAGGGAATCTTGCTCATTGAGTACAAAAAAAAGGTGAAACCATCAACGCCACATCCTACGCTTCCACTTTGCATAATTTGCGGGAGGAAATTAAAAAGAAAAGACGGGGTAAACTCGCAGCGGGTGTGTTGCTTCTTCATGACAACGCTCCTGTTCACACGGCGCGAGTTTCCAAGGCTGCTGCGCGAGATTGTGGTTTCGAAGAAATTCAACACCCACCCTATAGTCCAGACCTTGCCCCTAGTGATTATTTCCTGTTTCCGGATTTGAAAAAATGTCTTCGTGGAAAAAGATTTTCGGATGATGAAGAACTCAAGTCGGCAATAAATGGGTATTTTGCAGAGAAAGATGAAATTAATTTTTTTGAGGGTTTTAAAAAGCTTATCTCAAGATGTAACAAATGCATTGAAGTTAGGGGAGATTATATTGAAAAATAAAAACAATTTAAATTGAATTCGCATTTTCCTTCATATCGATACCGAGAATATATTGCACGCCCGTCGTATGTGCTGTTGCAATGTAGTTCAACGGTGAGCAAAACTGTTCACTGGAATGGTCAAGGGGTCGAACAAAAGGGATGAAGGTTATGGCGGCGATTTAACTGCAATTTTTTATTAGCCTTAGGTTTTTTAAAACACAATTTGAGGAGTGGAAAAATTGCACGACGCGGGAAACCGATTTGCACCTTAAAAAAAAACTCACTGGTGGAACTGTTCTTCCCTTTTTGTTTATAGTTTATTTAAGTTAATGTCAAATGTTTTACTTTATGTTAAAGGTTAGTCACACACGTTAATTGATTTACTATCAATCGTAAGGACTCGAAGGATCATGAAATAAAACGATAAAAGGATCACCACAAGAACCACCTAATTATCTTTAAAGCTTTTGATAAGAGCGGAGAAATAAAACACGTCTTGTTCACTTCGTTATAATTTTCTGCATGTCATTGTTATTGGTAATGCAGTGGATTACTAATGATTTACATTTACCCTTTTACATATATTATATTTTACATTATCATATATTATTATAATTAGGTATCCTAATTTTAATTATAGACCCATATAGCGGTCGATGAATGAAGAGAATGTCACTTACGTCTCTGCTTTTTTTGAGGTATTCAGGTTAATAAGATTGAGGTGGTCACGATAGGGAGGGTCATCCTTGGAGTGAAGAAATAGTTTTGGATATCTTAGTGTCGTCGGTGTAAATGGATAGGATCAGTGTTTAATAATCCTCTCAAGATCGTTTATAGTTAGAATGAAAAAGAGGGGATCTATATGGCTGCTTTGTGGAACACCAGAAATGGTTAAAAACGGGGTTGAGAAGGCTGACCTTAAACGAACGTTTCTCCAGATAAGAAGATGTCCATTTTAACAATAACATTGATTTTCTACGGTTGAAAGTGTAAAGGATATGAGTTGAAATAAGTTTGTAGTAGTTGATCAACCTTTTAGAAATCCACGCTAACTTTGTGATATAAGTGACTTGCACTGAAACCTTAGAATTTCATATAAAAAAACTTTCGAACATTTTACGAATGTGAGAAAGCTAAGCAATGGGATTGTAGTTAGTTCATTCTTTGATCCCTTTTTGTAGGCCGGGCTTATGAAAGAGGTTTTCCAAACTTGGGCGAATTCCCCTTGTGTGAGAGACAGATGAAATAGGGAGGAAAGTGGGTGCGAAAGTTTCGAGGCACACTTTTTGAGAAATATTGCTGGGAGCTCGTCTGGCCCGGGTAAAAATTCATCATTGAAATTTTGTAACTTTTTTTTTATAAGAGTGATCAAAAGATTGAGAGAGAGAGGGGCCAATGGAGAAATTGGGAAATACTTGAAATACTCGTCGGGTACGAAAAAGTTGTCTGTAAATGATTGTTTAGAATAGTTTGCAAAACTTCGCTTCAACTGAATAGGTACAACATTTTTCAAAAGTTTGTGTTTCATTATTTTCAAATAATGTGCCGGTAACTGTTTGTCTATGATGTTGGGAAAAGAAATTAGAACGAATAATTCAAAAAGCACCGTTATTTTTTCTCTTGATCTCTTGCAATGTATTCCATGTGGAAAAAATAAGTTTTTTTTTGCGTCAATTGAATGTACAAGGTACATGGACATTATATTCATTCTTTACGTGTATTCTGCGAAGATTGACACATTTAAGCAATTGTTGAAGTGGCCTAAGTGAAAATAATTATGTAAATTTAAATTTGGATAAACCTGGGTAAAGCGAATCCCTTAACAATATTGAAGAGGCTTAAATTGACTTACTACAGGAGCAAGGACTAACCGGGCGTGCTACAGCTAAAGAAATTGATCGAAATTTTAATGTTGTCTATTCTCACTTCAGAAAAAAGAAAAACAAAATGTGGATGGGGAATGGGAATGGATCTGGGTGATTCATGATCAGTTTTATTAGATGAGACCTTGCTTCGTTTTGTTTCTATGTTTTATTGATTGGTTGACCCGTCCGTTTGGAGACCCGCATCTTTCCGAAGTTGAGGTTGGAGTTGGTTGGGTTAATAAATAACCATTCATACCTAGCCGGTATGTTACTCTTTAAGTTGCTTTTGTTTTTGTGGTGAGATGTTGGGAATATTGTGCGTTGGCTGATGGTGATGCCATACATCTTTTTTGAAAAATTCAGAAATCCAAACAATATCTGCGTAATTTAGGATATCTTTTACGAGCTTTGATGAACATCTGATTCGTTGTGCGGAGTCGGTCTAGTCTGCTTTGCAACTCTGGAGGCGTTCACGTCGTGTTAAATTGTGTAACAAGTTTCCGAGTGGCGGCGACAGGAGGTGTTGACGTTGGAGCAGTTATATCACCATAAGATTTTTGGATCGAAGGGTTGGTGCGAGGATTTGGACGTTAGGTTGTCGGCATTGGATGTGGCAATGATTCGGCTTCGGTTTGTAACAATTCAGCCAAAATTGAAATATTGTAACTGTTGTATGGCGGGGGATGGATTGGAAGACCATCGATTTTGTGACATACTGTTTCAATGAGGTGTTACAAATCAATCAATCATTCATCATTAAGCTCATTGATTTTATCGAATATAACGTCAGGCGTGTACTCGTAATGCTTTAAAAGTGGATGATTGTGTGTTGCTGATTGGAGATGGAGATTGGATGTGGATGACTGGAGATGAATATCTATAATATGTCTTCCAGGAAAGAGTTGATGGAACTACACGTTTTCTTGTTGGAATCCATCATTGCGGACCCGACAAATACACTTAACACTTTATTTCATTTCATTTCTGGATCTTGCACTTTCCAATTCACTTAAACGCGCAAATTGTTTTTCAATGCTATGACCAAAGTCTCCCGCACTTGTTACATTTTGTTCAAAGATTGATAGTTTGTCCGTTATCACTCTGATGAGTGAGCTATGAGTGGATTCATTCAAGTCACGGAGACACTTGATTGCAAGGAGCACATGTGAGAGAGAGATACTGGTTCACTCGTCACAGAAGAACAGAAGATTTTCCGAGAACTTTTTAACGATGACCGTGTTTCTTTCATTTAGACCGATACAAATAGCATGGAATATTTTGCCGCAGATCCCTTACAGGCAACAAATTCAGCACTGACGAAGAAGCAACACAAAAAAATAATATTGGAGAACATAAATAAAAAATGCAATAAAAGCGCGTCAGCGATAACAATATTTGGGTGAGAAATTAGATTTTTGGATTGATTGAACTCGAATAAGCGAAACAATTATGAACTAAAGTAAGAGGGCGACTGAATATATTGGCGGTTTGAACTGAACTGCAGAGGATGAATAGCCGATGGTACATTTGGATACGCTATGATATTGTGATAACCATTTAAATGCGAACAGCGACATCTAGATTTACATAGCAGAATATGTCGATACTCGAAGAGCAGAAGATTTCGATACTTGAATAGCAAAGCCTTCGACCATTGATGACTGGAGAGTGGAATCGATTTTTCTAGCAAATTGGAAATTGAATTGGACGCTGGATGATGGCGACGATTGTTCTCGCAGTATGTCATTCGAGTATAAATACCAGCATCCGCAGGGTATGCAGGTTAGATTATATGTTGAATTTAAAGTGTTAATTAGGAGAAGACATTTTACAATATGAATAATCAATACAAGTACGAGGGGCGTTCAACATATTCTCGGTATCGGGGTGAAGCTGTTTTTGTATATATAAATTGACTTATTTATCAAGTAATACTATTATTTTAGTGCATTCATGTAAAATTTCATATAAATGTGATTATTAATTCGCGTTTTATCTCTAGTTAAACAGAATCATAATGGCAACTGAGACGGTGATGGTGAAAATTGAGCATCGCGCTGTAATTAAATTTCTCACTAAGTAAGGAAAAAGTCAAAAAACTATTCATGAAGAGATGGTGGCTGTTTACCAGGGTTCCGCACCTTCATATCAACTGTGCAAAAGTGGTCAAGAGAGTTCAAGAGAGGTAGAGAGAGCATTGAAGACGACCCCCGCTCCGGCGCCCCGGCTACTGCTTGTACGGGAGAAAGCATCAAAGAAGTCGAAAAACATGTTCTTGAGGATGCCCGAATAAAGGTGAAAATGATGGCAGAGATCACCAAGCTTTCAATTGGTACCATTCACACCATTCACACCATTCTTCATGACCATCTTAACCTTTCAAAGGTCAGTGCAAGGTGGGTGCCACGAATGCTCACAGCGCCTCAGAAAAAAGTGAGAATCGCATGCTGTAGAGAGCTTTTGGAGATGTGTAGTGAGAACGTGGACGGTGTTATGGATCGAATTGTTACTGGGGACGAAACATGGGTCCACCACTATAACCCTGAAAGCAAACAAGAGTCCATGCAGTGGCATAAAAAAGGAACAGACCCCCCGAAGAAGTTCAAAGTCACTCCGTCTGCCGGGAAGGTCATGGCCACAGATTTTTGGGACTCAAAGGGAATCTTGCTCATTGAGTACAAAAAAAAGGTGAAACCATCAACGCCACATCCTACGCTTCCACTTTGCATAATTTGCGGGAGGAAATTAAAAGGAAAAGACGGGGTAAACTCGCAGCGGGTGTGTTGCTTCTTCATGACAACGCTCCTGTTCACACGGCGCGAGTTTCCAAGGCTACTGCGCGAGATTGTGGTTTCGAAGAAATTCAACACCCACCCTATAGTCCAGACCTTGCCCCTAGTGATTATTTCCTGTTTCCGGATTTGAAAAAATGTCTTCGTGGAAAAAGATTTTCGGATGATGAAGAACTCAAGTCGGCAATAAATGAGTATTTTGCAGAGAAAGAGAAAATTTATTTTTTGAGGGTTTAAAAAAGCTTATCTCAAGATGTAACAAATGCATTGATGTTAGGGGAGCCTATATTTAAAAATAAAAACAATTTAAATTGAACTCGCATTTTCCTTCATATCGATACCGAGAATATATTGAACGCCCCTCGTACATAAATAGAAATCAAAATATTTAAATATAAGAAAAAAAATAATCAGTTTCAAATTTTCGCTTTGCAGTCATACGAGTATAAGGACTGACATATTAAGATTGCTCGTCAGTACGCTCCAAGAACTGAGTACAAACATCAGGACTGCAATCGCCCTCGTTGTTGAAGCTGAACTTGTAATAGTGACCATCAGCGCATATCGATATGACAGAGTTCGGATCAGATTCAAATGCACATAGTCGTTGAGGAATGGAGACCTTAACCGAATTCCATTGGCTGGAAAACTATTTTGGTATGTCCAAATCGACGATCTGCACATGCCCAGTTCTTTTGCCAGGGAAAACAAGCAGACTCTTATTACTATGTGCGGATAGAATACAAACAATCAAAACGGATGCATACTAATCTCAAATACATGCAGCTACTGTGGTTGTTATGTGAACGTATAAACATTGATTAAACCTTCGAGAACTTAAATAATTCTATTAGGCCGTAGACGCACCCCTTTCACTGACTGATTAAAATCCCACGATATTGCAAGTGCCATCTTCAAGTCATTCTAAACCTAAACCTTATGTGGATACAATGGGCGGGGGCCACCACCGCGACTACAACGGAATAGCATCTCAATTTGACTCAGTTTCCTTCGGGAAAGTACTGGCGTTCCTTTTCATTTAATGGTGTGGCGCAGGCAAATCACCCTTGATCTTGATTGAATCCCACATAGAGGAGGCCATTGCCATAGAGGTTTGTGTTGGTTAAATTCATTTTATTAATGTTTTTTTCGGATTTGAAATACGTTTTAGCGTATCATTAAAAATTATTTGCACTCTGGAGCTGGTTGGTATGACTGTCTGACGATATAATTTTAGTGTGCGTTGGTTTTTTTTTTCAGTTTTATTTTTCTTTTGAGGAGTATTTTACGGGCCGTGCTTTGCTTTACAAACAAAATATAAAAAATAATAATGTACGTGATGTAGTGGATATATTCGAGTCAACGTGCCAGTGTGCCAGTGAGACAACGCACCGGTTAATGTACCGAATTATATCGCAGTGCTTCAGTTCAAAATGAGTCAAATAGCCAATTCCGCGCCGTTCACCGGAATTGAGAATCCCTTGTGGGATTCGTCGAAACCTCTCCGATTAGACTCGGGAAAAGTTCGAAGAAAATCCTGAATTTCATCGAAAAATCGTCTTCAGCGATAAAGCTCACTTTTGGTTTAATGTTGACTAGAAATTAACAACATGCCAACTTCCACTACGAATTTAGTCTCCCCATTATATGTTGGATGCCACCCAAGGAGCGAAATAACCACTGAGACTAAAAATCTTTCTCTCTCAATCCAATTTTCCGAAAAACTTAACACGTTCTGAGGCATTATAAGTGTATTTATACCCACTTGAGTGTTAAGTCCTTTAAAAAAAAACCCACATGTGCTTCAAGAGACTCCATTGCATCCACAAAAAGGTCCCGTGCGGTGTGGATTTCATGCCGGAGGTGTGATTGGACCGTATTTTTTCGTCGATGAAAATGATCGCCATGAGAGACTTTTTTTTACTAGAATTAGATGGACTTAACATTGGTGATATGTGGTTCCAACAAAATGGTGCCATATGCCACACAAAAGTCAAAAAGTGAAAGCTCACACACATACGCATCTGCCTCCTGATAGTCAAACACTGACCCAAAAAGGTATTTTTTTACATTTGAAAGCTTTAAGAAAGCATAAAAACAAGAATTTTATTTCCTTTGATGTGACGTGCAATGACAACAAAACTTTGAAAATCTGACAAAAATTAGGGTCGTTTATTTAAAATCTGCGTGCATCACAGCCATCTTTTTTTTTTTTTATAATTTACGCGCGCCTAAGGGGTTAGATACCCTTTTACTGTTGCCAGGGCGCGGGCGGAAAGGTAGAAAGGAGGAGAAAGGAAAATTGTTTTGTAGTGGTTTGAAACTCAGGTGTGTTTGGTTTCGGTATCTCTCCAGGGGTGGGAGTCCGAATAGGACGGAGAGTTTTTTCTTCACTCAGAGTGGAAGGTTATAATTCGCAGTAATTTGTTGTGCTTGAAACTCTACAAGAGCCAAATCTACGTGCCAGTGTTATGCCTTCACACGCAGAATTTTTCTGTCTGAGTTCCAATTACACAACTGAAAAACTTGAAAGACTTGTTCATGGGCAGGATTCGAACCTAGACCCCTCCGAGTGAGAAGCGATTGCTAGTACCACTACACAACTAATACATTTTTTTTGGTGAATGTATTAGTTCATTCTGAGCTTTCAGTAAAATATTTGAAAGTTAAGGGGTACTCCAACTTTCAAGTAAATTACTTTTTGAAAAGTTGAGAGAAAACTTTTCTTTCTTTGTAATGGTGGAAAAAGAGACAAAACACACTTTACTTTTTTCCGAATGTAGTCCAGCCTTAATCGTGTAATTTCGAGAAATATTCCGGTCGAATTGTCGCTTCGCTCATGCGATTTAGCGCTATTGGATTTCTTTTTATGGGGTTACGTTAAGTCGTTGGTTTAAGCCAACGAGGAGTAGTTAGAAGTTCAGGAACAATATCGAACGCGAACTTGCCAACGTTCCTGCCGTTATGTGTGGAAGAGTGGTGGAGTGGTGGAAAATAGGCTCCAAAGAATCGATCGCTACAAAAGTGCTCTAGGTGCTCATATGAACGAGATCGAATTACATAATTAAATTTTACATGTGTACTACACCTGAATTCTGTGTTTTATTTAAATGTCCTTGTTCTAAGCTGAGTTGAATTTAGAAATAATAATTTGACCAAGTAATGTTGCCTTGGCTCAAGTTTAGTAGAGCAAAAAAAATTATTCAACAAAGTGACTTAAAAAAAAAGATTTATTTAAATTTAAAAGACTATATCAAATTGACTTCACGTTATAAATTCTTATTTATTGTCTTACTATACTGATTGCTAACTGACAAGTATGGTATAAATTCCACCCTAGTTCCCATGAAACCTCGCTTTTAGTTGCTACTGTAAAATTAACATCGCATTATGATTATACATAAGTAGGTCAATGGCCACATGAACTTGACTTTCTTAAACTACTTTAATGCATTAACATTTTTTAGTTTTAAGGAATGTGTGTGTGTAGGTTTACATGGATTGTGTTTCATAAATGTCATAACATATAATTAATGCCCCCTATTAACCATGTGTGTAGAGAATGAATGGATCCTTTCTCCTTGTCTTTAAATCAGCCATGATCAATTTGTTGAAAGTGTGATAACTGCTGACCTCATTTGGATTTTGACACATGTGTCAGAGGGAGACGATGCCTTGCGAGGATGTTGACATTTGTTGACATTCGCCTTCGTATTCTCCAGTGGTGGTCGGTGGCTCCAAATTGTATTTAATAATTATAAAATGTGTTGGGATCCAACATGCTCCCGGCCTTCGGCTGATCAATTTCGGATTCTGGAGTTGAAGTCTATCTGGATTTGGATGCAACATCCCTCCCTGGAGCCATGCGTGGGAGCCGTCGTGGATTGGTTGGATGCCTTTCATCGTGATGTTGACGATGAAATTAAAAAGAGAACAAGTATTAGTAAGAATGATTTTAAGTATATAAAAGTACAAATTAAGCCAAATTTAAATTCAACTTTTTAGTTATCTGCGTTGGGAATCTAAGAGATTGTAATGCATATTCGCATTTTGTATGAGTTTCTGTGGGTTGCATGTTATGATTGAGGTGTTTTTGCTAAATATATTATTTTCAGTTCTGGTTTAGTTATTATTCTTTAATTAGAAATTCAGTTTTTATGTTTCGTCTATAAGAGTAGGGGAATGCGAGAGAATTGTTTTGTTCACTCATTCAAGGTTTCAGATACAGGCAAGGGGGATAATTGTGTCGATGTTTGTGTTTTAATCGTTGCGACGCGCGTTAGACCGTCCGAATCGGGATGTAATTCTATCACTCGCGCGATTGCCCACGACGCGGGCGGTAGAACATCCTCTTTAACAATAACGATGTCTCCGATGTTGATGTTTGGCTGCTTTTGGGGCCATTTTGGTCGTTGTTGTAGGAGATGGATGTATGATATGCTCCACTGGTTCCAAAATTCTTGTAAAAGGTGCTGAATATATCTCCATTTCTCTAGACTGCTGATATTCTTGTCGTTCATGTTTCGTTCCGGCACAGTGTGTATTGGTCCCCCGATAAGAAAGTGAGCGGGGGTCAAGACAGTCAGGTCATCGGGATCTGAGGACATGGGACACAGCGGCCTGGAATTGAGGCATGCTTCAATTTGACAGAGTAATGTTGCATACTCTTCAAATGTTAATTTGGAGTTACCTATCGTCCTTTTAATATGGTGCTTGATTGATTTTATTCCTGTCTCCCAGAGGCCTCCAAAATGTGGTGACAATGGGGGATTGAAGTGCCATTTTGTATTTAGAGAAGCTATTTCCTTAGCAACTTCAATTGACCAATCGGATGAGAGAAATTTGCTTTCTCTCTTGATTTCATTGTATGCCCCTTTAAAATTTGTTCCGTAATCACTAAATATGTTTGCGCATGTACCTCTTCTAGCGACAAATCTTCTGTAGGCGGCTATAAATGCAGTGGTTGTTAGCTGGCTTACCAACTCTATGTGCATGGCTTTCGTTGAGAGGCAAATGAATACTGCATATATCCCTTTTCGATTCTGTTGCATCGTCCTTTCCACATCTTTAGTTGTATGGGTCCGGCATAATCAATACCAGTGTTGGTGAACGGTCTGCAGCAAATAACTCTTTCAGCTGGCAGGCTCCCCATAAGCTGTTCTAGCATTTTCGCTGTATGTCGATGGCATCTCACGCATTTGTGTATAATGGATTTCACCAGTCTCTTTATGTTGGTTATCCAATAGACCTTCCGGATCTCTGCCATCATCAACTGTAGCCCGCCATGGAGTTTGCGCTGATAGATTTCACTTACTACTAATTTCGCAAATTGATGCCGATCCCTTAATATTAGAGGATGCCTTTGATTGTACGTAAGCGAAGAATTTTTCAATCGACCTTCTACCCGCAGCGATCCTGTGGCGTCGACAAATGGATTTAAATTAAGGATTTTGCTTCCCCTTGAATGCATGCTGTTTTTTTTTTCAATGCTTTGATGTCTTCGCCAAATAGATCTTCTTGCACTATTTTAATAAGTTGATCGTGTGCTGACGTCAGTTCATCATGTTTGAGAGGGTATGCTTTAAGTGGTTTTTTGTTTTTTGGATTTTTAATGTTAAAAAAATATCTTTTCCATATGTTGCTATGTTGCGAATAAGTCGATGTAAGGTGGAAAATTGTTCGAACAATGCTCTATTGCTTAGGTATGATAGAAGGATGATCGACGTTCATTTTTTTGATTTAGACTTTTGGTTTAAAGATTGGTTTCAGTTGGAATTGATGCTGGTATTTGTGTAGTGGAAAAATTTTGTAAGAATTTCGGACCATACCACCACATCTGATTGTTGATCAGTTCTTCTGGTGAAAGTCTTCTAGAGCCGAGATCTGCTGGATTTTCTTTTGATGCGACGTACCTCCACATCATCGGACTGGTGAGCGTTTGGATCTCAGCCACTCGATTGGCTACAAAAGTTGTTCGTGTTAATGGGTTTCCTATTATTCAGGCTAAAGTTACCATTGAGTCACTCCATGCGAACACTTCAGGGTTGGTGAATTTCATTGCTCGTGATATGATACGCAACAGTTTTGCTAAGAGAAGTGCTGCACATAGTTAGAAGCGTGGTAGTGAAACACATTTTACTGGGGCAACTCTTGTTTTGGATGCTAAGATATTTATATTTTCTTTACAATTTTTTATGACTCGAGAGTATACTACGGCTGCATATGCCTTCTCCGAGGCGTCGCTGAAGCCATGTAGCTGCACCTGAACTGAATCTTCATATTTCATCCATCGCGGTATTTGAATATCCTCAAGAGCACTAAATCCATTACGTAAAGTTACCCAACTATTTTCGGTCTCCTTAGATATTGGGGTATCCCATGTTAACTCTTGCAGCCACAGCTGTTGTAAAATAAGTTTCGCCTTGATGATGCAAGGCGAGATCCCCCCGAGAGGATCAAACAAACGAGCAATGTTTGTTAAGATAGATCTTTTAGTGTATGCTTTTACTAGAGGTAAGTTAATTTTAAATTTGAACACATCTTGTGCTGGGTGCCATCGAATCCCGAGGGTCTTAATGATATCGGTGGAATCAAAGTTTAGTGGAAGATTGATCTCCCTTTCACTTTCAGGTATTTATTCTAATGGCTTTTCGGAATTACTTGCACACTTTCTAAGATCGAATCCTGCCGACTTCAATGTGTCGAGAACATCTCGTTGAGGCTTAATTGCTTCGGATTCATTATTTGCTCCGTAAATCAGGTCATCCACGTAGAATCCTTCGGTGAGTGCCTTGGTAACGTTTGGATGCGATTTATTTACATCAGCCGCTAGCTGTTGTAGGGTTCGCACTGCCAGGTATGGTGCTGATGCAGTGCCGAAAGTAACCGTCTTTAAAGTGAATGTTTTCAATGGCTCTGTGGGGTCGTTTCTCCACAAAACCATCTGATAAGGAGTATCAGCAGGTGCCATCCATACCTGAAGATACATCATGCTGATGTCCGCAACGAATGCTACCTTATATTTTCTCAATTTTGCAATCAGCTCTGCAATGTCTGCCTGTAAGCGGGGACCCACCATTAGGTGATAGTTTAAGGATTCACCATTTGATGTCTTGCACGACGCATCGAACACCACCCGCAGTTTTGTGGTGCTACTTGTTTCCTTAAGTACCGCATGATGTGGAAGGAAGTAATGCGGTTTTGTTGAGATTTGATTCTCTGGGAGGTGTTCCATGTGTCCAAGAGTAAGGTATTCCTGGATACAATCGATATATTCCCTTTGTAACTTCTGATCTGAGTCGTCTCTCTTTTTGAAAAAATCTGGCCATTGCGGGTCTTATGGAATTCCCGAGTTTTGGACGAATTTCATTTTTAACTGGTAGTTGAACTTCGTATCTACCGTCGTCTCTTCTTCTATAGGTCCTTTGGAAATGTTGTTCACATTCTTCTTCCTTTGTTAATTATCTTTCCTCTAGATCTTCTTCTAATTCCCAAAACCTTCTCAATTGAGCATCCAATGAGTTGAAGTGGTTTTGTATTGTTGTTGTTCTGAGCTGACCACCAGTGTTGGTGTTTCCAGTCAGAATCCATCCCAGCTCAGTACATTGAGCAACTGGGGCTCCTCATTCGCTGGCTTCAATCTCTCCCGGCTTGCAAGGGACAAATTGGCAAGCTGGATCCACCCGTTTTTATGCAGCTTGTGCGCTGGCAGCATCGATGTCAGTTCGTTAAAAACAAATGCCTTGATCGCCAGTGAGAATTCTGAATTGACCAATGAAAATATTGTAAATTCCACTTCGTAATTTGATGTACATGTAGAAGTCTGACCTAGCCCTGTAACTTGTGCTGATGTCTCTTGCTTCCTTAGTTTGAGAAGCTGCGTGACATTTCCGGTGACGAAGGTGGCTTCTGAGCCCGGGTCAATTAACGCCCTTAGAACATATTGGCTACCGTTGGTTGCGAAAATTTTGACCAATGCGGTCGCTAATAATGCTTGATTAGCTCGTGAAGAACATATATATTTGGTGTTGTTGTTTGTATCCACGTTGTGAAGTATTTGTTGAGTATTGGACATTCTTATTTTGGATAAGAAGGGTGTTAATGCTGCAATGCGTATGAGTGCACATCGCATTTTCAGATGTGTTTGGAACATAGATACTCGCATTGTGATTGAGTTGGTTTCCAACGATTTGATTCATCGAAGTGGCACTATTTTGTGCTTTTTTGGTATTGTGGGGAATAGAGTGATGACAATGGTGACTTTGTACGCTTTTGTGTGTATTTTGTGGAACTTTTTGCGACTCATAGTGCAGCAACGTATTGTAAAATGTTTGTGTGGGCACAAATAATAGAACTTATTCTTTTCAATACAAATCACTTTATTCAGTACAGTTACAATTCACTATTCAATTCTTTCTCTCAGTACAATTCAATTTCTCAACCACTTATACTTTTCTTATCTTTTACTTAAACCACTTAATCACTTCTCCTAATTAACACTTCAAATTACACTTTAGAACTGATTTGCATACCTTTGGGATGCTGGTATTTATACTCGAATGACATACTTCGAGAACAATCCTCGCCATCCAGCGTCCCATACAATTTCCAATTTGCTAGAAAATTCGATTCCACTCTCCAGTCGAGACTTTGTTATTCCAGTATCGACATTTTCTGCTAGATGTCGCTGCTCACATGTAAGTGGTTATCACATTGCTCCCTCCCTACAGTTGTTCGTCCCGAACAACTTCATCATTCAGTATCCCGTTGAAATGGCACATTCTATCCAAATGGGCCACTTTCAATTTTCCTCGATCCCCACGCTGGATCCGGTAGACAACGTCATTAATGCGGGTTATCACCTTGTATGGACCTTCCCAGTCCTGTTGCAATTTTGATGATTTGCCTTTCTTACGCTGAGGATTATACAGCCAAACCAGATCTCCTTCGTTGAAACCGGAAGACTTCGCCTTAATATCGTACCTAGTTTTCATGCGGCTGCTTGCTAGCTTCATCTTTTCTCTGGTGTCTTCATGCAATTTACGAATCCTGATGCGTAAGTCATTCACGTACTCGTTCACCTCTTTGGGCTCCGTCGGTGGGGATCCGAATTTTGCTTCACTTGGCAACCGAATTGTTTGGCCAAATAAGATCTCGGATGGTGTGTGCCCTGTTGAGCTATGGACCGCGTTTCGGTAGGCCATTAAGAAGAGGGGTATGTGTCGATCCCAATCCCGCTGGCAGTTGCTGACAACCTTAGATAGCTGCTCATTCAAGGTCCGATTGAATCGCTCGACCATTCCATCAGATTGAGGGTGTAGTGGCGTTGTCCTTGTCTTTCTTATTCCCAAATATTGACATATTTCCTGGAAGACTTTTGATTCAAAGTTTCGCCCTTGATCAGAGTGCAGCTCCATTGGGACCCCAAATCTGCTCACCCAGTTGTTGACTATCTGTTCGGCTACGGTCTTAGCCTCTTGATTTGGGATGGCAAACACTTCCGGCCACTTACTGAAGTAATCCATGACTACGAGAGTATATCGGTTTCCATTAAAGGTTTCGGGAAACGGCCCAGCGATGTCGATGGCTATTCGTTCGAAAGGTGCTCTGACATTGTATTGTTGCATTTATCCATGTGGCTTTACTTTTGGACCCTTGGTAGCTGCACATCTTATGCACTTTTTGCACCAATTCTCGACATCTTGTTTAGCGCTTAGCCAATAGAAACGTTCCCTTACCTTTTCCAACGTCTTGTTTATTCCCAAATGGCCTCCTGAGATTCCGTCATGTATTTCATGGAGTACTTGGTTGACTCTGGACCGTGGCACAATTAGCTGCATACGAGATGTTGTCCCATCTGCACTTTCCCATTTTCTCTTCAGCAATCCATCTTGCACAAAAAGCGAGTCCCACTGTGCCCAGTATGCCTTCAGAGTTTGGCTCCGATCTGATATCTGCTGCCAGCTTGGTCTTTCCTCGTGTTCTTTCCATTCCAATATTGGTTCGATGTCATTGTCTGCCTGTTGGGAGGAACGGATTTCGTCTATACTCCAACCCTCTATTGGCTCAGTCCTGATCATTTGGATAGTTGCCTGTTCATTTGCTTCTTTACGATTGCAGTGTTCGCATTTTACTCCGCAGGGTCGACGAGAGAGAGCATCAGCATTTGAGTGGAGTGTTCCCTTGCGGTGTTGCACTTCAAAGTCGTAGCCCTGCAACTGCTCGATCCATCTTGCAACTTGGCCTTCAGGGTTCTTAAATTGGAGTAGCCATTTCAGAGCTGCATGGTCTGTCCGGAGAATGAACTTTTGTCCGTAGAGGTACTTATGGAAATGCTTCGTAGCCAGAATTAAAGCCAGAAGCTCGCGCCGGGTTACACAGTAGTTCCGTTCAGGTCTGGAGAGTACTTTGCTGTAATATGCGACCACTTACTCTTGACCGTCATGAACTTGGGAGATCACAGCTCCGACCCCAACATCCACGATGAACATTTTTCCGGGCGTGGGGTAACCCAAGATGGGGGCATTGCACAGCTGTCGCTTCAGTTCTTGAAATGCTTTTTCGCATTCTCCAGACCACCTGAACTGTCGGCCTTTTTCTGTAAGTTGATGCAGGCTCTTTGCAATGCCAGCAAAATCCTTTACGAACCTTCTGTAATACGTGGCGAGTCCCAAGAAGCTTCTCAGTTGGTGTTTATCTTTTGGAGAAGGCCAACTTTTCACGGCTTCGATTTTATCAGGATCCGTTCTTACTCCTTCCGCTGATATAATGTGACCCAGATATTTTACTTCCGGACGAAACAAGGCGCACTTTTCCGGCTTTATCTTTAAATGAGCACTTCGTAGCCTCTCAAACACTTCTTTTAGATTTTCGCGGTGCTCCTCGTACGTCTTACCTATGACGATAACGTCGTCCAAATATACTAGGCAGGTTTTCCAGGTGAGTCCTTGCAATGTTCGTTCCATTAGTCGCTCGGTGGCCGGAGCGTTGCACAGTCCAAACGGCATCACTGCAAACTGCCAAAGACCGCTTCCTGTAGTGAAGGCAGTTTTCTCACGATCCGCACGATTTATCTCTACCTGCCAGTAACCGCTCTTCAAATCAAGTGTTGAAAACCATTTCGCTCCAGAAAGCATATCCAAAGTGTCATCGATTCTCGGAAGTGGATAGCTGTCCTTTTTAGTGACATCATTGAGACGTCGGTAGTCTACACAAAATCTCGTGCTGCCATCTTTCTTCTTCACGAGGACCACTGGAGATGCCCACGGACTTTGCGATTCTTCAATCACTCCCTCAGCTTTCATCTTCGACATCATTTCAGCAACTTCTGTTTGCTTTGCCAATGGAAGACGCCTTGCAGGTTGACGGATTGTTCGAGAGTCTCCGGTGTCAATGTGGTGTTGAACAATATGCGTACGTCCATATTCTCCGTCTTGTGTAGCAAATATATCAGCGTACTCACCGATTAGTTCTTCTGCCAGGATTCGCTGATCTTCGTCCAGATTACAGAGGCTGAGAATTTTGTTCTTGATTTTTATGCTCTGAACTGTTGTGACCGGTTTTGCACCCTTTTTTTCCGTTGTGGTTGATATAGCCTCAACAGCTACGCATTTTCCCACTATCTCCCCCTTTTTCACCTTTACACTGAATATCTTTGGATTTAGAATCCTTACAGGGACCATGTTGTTCTTTGGCTCCACTAAGGTCTTTCCCACCATGAAGTCTCTTTTCTTTTCCGGCTCCATCAAATAGAATCGGTGGCTACCAGGACCACCTTCCACTTTTGCCCACAAAATTGCTTCTGACGAAGGCTCTAGACTCTGATTGCTGCAGATGACGACATTTGAGACTGAGGTATTGGCGTTTCCGCATATCATTGGTATCTCCATGTTTCCGTATTTCAGGGTTTGTGCCCCCAAGTCCATGTTCTCTCATGAAGTCTGTACCAATGATGCACTCGTCACATATGTCAGCTACCAGAAACGCGTGAGTGAATGTTATTCCAGCCAATTTTATTTTTATGCGGACTTCACCATATACCTTAATCGTTGCTCCTGTAGCTGTTCGCAAGCTGCAACTGCTAGTGTTATGCAGCCAAGACTTCTGCACAAGATTCCTTCTGATGATTGAGGCCGTGGCACCGGTGTCTATTGTTGCCATCCATTTTTCTTTTCCACTGACTACTTCTACTAGAAGGCTTTCGTTGCATCGTTTTGCCAGCGAGACTTGGATGATGGTCTTGGGGCCGTCGACCCCTGCTACCAACTTCTGCCCCGCGAAGTTGGTGCTTAAGCATTTCCCGACTGATGGCTTCGGGAAGGTTGACCGGCTTCTTGATAGTTGTTTCTGCGGGTTTCTTCCTCTATTTGCTTGTCACCACAGTGAGGGCAGTCTTTTCGTCGCACCGGTTCTTTACACTGCCTTTGAAGGTGTCCTATTTTATTGCAATTCCAGCAGCGCATTATCCGTCTATCCCGTCGAGTATCTCGTTCCTCGGCACTAATTCTTGTGCAGGAGCATTCGATAGATGTTACTTCCCTGACGAAATGTGTTCCCCTGGAAGCCTGATTGGCTGCTTCCATCGCCAGAGCGAAGGCAAGTGCTTCAGCAAGGGTTCTTTTCCTGAGATTCCGTCATGTATTTCATGGAGCACTTGGTTGACTCTGGACCGTGGCACAATTAGCTGCATACGAGATGTTGTCCCATCTGCACTTTCCCATTTTCTTTTCAGAAATCCATCTTGCACAAAAAGCGAGTCCCACTGTGCCCAGTATGCCTTCAGAGTTTGGCTCCGATCTGATATCTGCTGCCAGCTTGGTCTTTCCTCGTGTTCCTTCCAGGCCAATATTGGTTCGATGTCATTGTCTGCCTGTTGGGAGGAACGGATTTCGTCTATGCTCCAACCCACTATTGGCTCAGTCCTGATCGTTTGGATAGTTGCCTGTTGTTTCGCTTCTTTACCACTGACTACTTCTGCTGGGAGGCTTTCGTTGCATTGTTTTACCTGTGAGACTGGGATAATTACCCTGGAGTCGACTCCTGCTACAGACTTCTGCCCCGCGAAGTAAGCATTTCCTAACTGATGGCTTCTGGAAATTTGACCGGTTTCTTGGTAGCCGTTTCTGCCGGTTTTTCTTTCTATTTGCCTGTAACCCCAGTGCAGGCAGCCTTCTCGTCGTACCGGTTCTTTACAATGCCCTTGCAAATGTCCTACTTTATCGCAGTTCCAGCAGCGCATCCTTCGTCTCTCCCGCCAGATATTTCGTTGCATGGTAGTTGGTCTTGTGCAGGAGCATTCACCAGATACTATTTCCCTTACGAAATGCATTCCTTTGGAAGCCTGATTGGATGCTTCCATCGCCAGAGCGAAGGCAAGTTGACGAGGATGAACAGACAAGTACCCGCAATGACATGGCTGCGATGATGCAACTCCTCTTGTTAAAAATGGACGACCAGAAGAACAGTCTCGACCAACAAAAGAAAAATCTGGAAGAACAAAAGAATAGCCTCGAACAAAAGAAAAATCTAGACGAGCAGAAGAGCAGCATTGAACAAAAATTCAGCGAACAAACCAACAATCTGCACGGTCTTCAACAGAAAATGGATGAACAAAAGAATAATCTGGAAGAACAAAAGAACATTCTCCAGCAAAAGTTCGAAGAAATCGATGACAAATTTGAAAGAATAGAGAAGAACGTTGATAACAAATTTTATACAATAGAGAAGAATGTTCGCGAAAAATTCGAAGAAATGGACAGCAAAGTTCAGCAACTGGCAAAAGAGCTCGACACAGTGCGAAAACAGAAACTGCGACATTGTTCTTTAAGCGGGCCAAGGACAAAAGATTTGAAGCCTCCCTCATTCGATGGCCAGACCTCATAGTCTACTTATAAGAAGCAGTTTGAAATGGCTGCATGTGCAAACGACTGGGACAATGAAGAAAAGTGCTTTGCCCTAGCAATGGCCTTACGCGGTCCTGCGGCAGAGTTGTTACAAACAATCGATATCGAAAAGAATAGAGACTATATGGCTTTAGTGCAGGCTATCGAGAAACGGTTTGGGGATAGCCACTTGCGGGAAATATACAAGGTTCAACTGCAAAGCCGTATGCAGCAACGAGGAGAAACACTGCAACAGCTCCAAGCAGACGTGAGCAGACTGGCACATTTGTCATATCCCACCGCAGGCCAAGAAATAATCGACGAAATGGCAAAGGACGCATTCATCTGGGGAATTGCAGATTTGAAGCTACAATCAGCAGTAAGGATGGCCGGGAAAAGAACACTTGCTGAAGCACTTGCCTTCGCTCTGGCGATGGAAGCATCCAATCAGGCTTCCGAAGGAATGCATTTTGTCAGGGAAATAGTATCTGGTGAATGCTCCTGCTCAAGACTAAATATCCCGCGGGAGAGACGAAGGATGCGCTGCTGCAACTGTGATAAAGTGGGACATCTGCAAGGGCATTGTAAAGAACCGGTACGACGAGAAGGCTGCCTGCACTGGGGTTACCGGCAAATAGAAAGAAAAACCAGCAGAAACGGCTACCAAGAACCGGTCAAATTTCCAGAAGCCATCAGTTAGGAAATGCATACTTCCCGGTGCAGAAGTCTGTAGCAGGAATCGACTCCAGGGTAATTATCCCAGTCTCACAGGTAAAACAATGCAATGAAAGCCTCCCAGCAGAAGTAGTCAGTGGTAAAGAAGCGAAACAACAGGCAACTATCCAAACGATCATGACTGAGCCAATAGAGGGTTGGAGTATAGACGAAATCCGTTCCTCCCAACAGGCAGACAATGACATCGAACCAATATTGGCCTGGAAGGAACACGAGGAAAGACCAAGCTGGCAGCAGATATCAGAAACTCCAAACTCTCTCTCTCCAAGCCAAACTCTGAAGGCATACTGGGCACAGTGGGACTCGCTTTTTGTGCAAGATGGATTGCTGAAGGGAAAATGGGAAAGTGCAGATGGGACAACATCTCGTATGCAGCTAATTGTGCCACGGTCCAGAGTCAACCAAGTACTCCATGAAATACATGACGGAATCTCAGGAGGCCATTTGGGAATAAATAAGACGTTGGAAAAGGTAAGGGAACGTTTCTATTGGCTAAGCGCTAAACAAGATGTCGAGAATTGGTGCAAAAAGTGCATAAGATGTGCGGCTACCAAGGGTCCAAAAGTAAAGTCACATGGACAAATGCAACAATACAATGTCGGAGCACCTTTCGAACGAATAGCCATCGACATCGCTGGGCCGTTTCCCGAAACCTTTAATGGAAACCGATATATTCTCATAGTCATGGATTACTTCAGTAAGTGGCCGGAAGTGTTTGCCATCCCAAATCAAGAGGCTAAGACCGTAGCCGAACAGATAGTCAACAACTGGGTGAGCAGATTTGGGGTCCCAATGGAGCTGCACTCTGATCAAGGGCGAAACTTTGAATCAAAAGTCTTCTAAGAAATATGTCAATATTTGGGAATAAGAAAGACAAGGACAACGCCACTACACCCTCAATCTGATGGAATGGTCGAGCGATTCAATCGGACCTTGAATGAGCAAATGCTAAAAAACAATATCGAAATCAAAAACGTTCCACCTACTGCTCAAGAAAACCTAGTAGAAATTGTGAAAGGAATAGGTAAAGCCATTAAGTGTGAAATAAAAGACAATGATCTTACTGACATATATAGAATAAAAACTAAAAACCCCGAAAAGTCAATGGTAATTGCATCATTCTCTTCCAATATATGTAAAACCCAATTCGTGAAACAAGCGCGCGCAACTCGTCCCATCACACTGAGTGCAGTAATGCAAAACACCAACAAAGATAACATAAGTCCAGGCGCACCACCTTTGCTTGATACCACTGTGTACGTAAACAATCAGCTGTCAAGGCAAAACAAACAACTACTGTGGTTGACAAAGGAGAAGGCAAAACGAGAAAACTGGCGATTTGTGTGGGAGAGCGCCGGCAATATATTGGCACGTAGAAATGAGAGTACACTACCGATAATTATAACCACCACTAATGACTTGAACAAAATCGCATTCATATAATTATGTATTGTGTGTGAAAAATGAGAAAAGCAAAACTGTTCTATAAAAAATGAATAAGACAAATGGAAACAATGATGAATTATTAGTCAACTTAGATTGTAGGGTAATACAAGGTTTTAACGGCATAAATGTTTATGAATTAAAAAATAATAATTGCTGTTACTTATGTTTTAATATAAGATCGCTCCGTTTACACTGGAACAACTTTTGTTTAAGTATTAGTCACCTGTTAAGTGCATTAAAAATTATTGTTCTAGTAGAAACAAATATAATAGATGAAGAAAAGGGTTTCTATCAAATAGATGGTTTCGAGCAGGAAGTTTTAAACAGAAACAATCAGAGAGATGGAGGAATTATGATGTTTGTCCGGAGCAATCTAGACCACAAACGATTACCTTCGGAGACTAAATCGTATGAAAATATAAAAATTTGCTTTAATGAGAGAAATATTACACAGTACGTTGTTGGAGTATATAGACCACCAGGTTTTAGTAAAAAAGCATTTATCGATGAAATTGGAAATAATTTAGGACCAATAGGAAGAAATGAAGAAATTGTAGTGATGGGGGATATGAATATTAATATTCGTGATACAAACTCAAATTATGTAAAAGATTATCTGGAAATGTTGGCATCATTGAGACTGATAAATATCATTACTGAATTTACAAGGGTAGATCCTAAGAATGGTACGAAATCAGCAATTGATCACATTCTTATAAACAGAATAGACAGACAAATTAAGTCTGCTGTCATCGAGAGTGGTATCACCGATCACTATCCAACACTATACTCGCACTACACAGATTCGTCAGCAACAACAGATTACCGTATAGTAAATACTTCGTACATATGTAATGCCAGAGTAAGTGAGCTCATTTGCGAATATAACTGGGAACAAATCGTCTGCGAAAAAGATGCTGAGACGCTATATAAAAAACTTGTCTGCAAACTGGATGATATATATAAAAAATCAACTTACACAAAAAAGAAACAGAACAAAAGAAAAAATAGCCCTTGGACAACCCCATTCATCATCGACGAATGTAAGAAAAGAGATCAACTCTACAGAAGGTGGAAAAATAATAGAGGTAATAATGGTTTCGAAACGGAGTATAAAACGTTCCGGAACAAAACTAATAAAATGATATTAGCTCACAAATCAAAATATTATAAGAATAAGTTCACCCAATTGAAGGCCGATCCACGAAAAACATGGGGATTAATAAATGAAATATTAGGAAGGAAAAGGTCAAATCTCGACGAAACGATGACTAAGCATTTTACTAATGACATTAAAAAATTATCCAATGAATGTGCAGAACTTTTCTCTTCACAGACATCACAAATTATGCATCACTGTAATTCTATCACATCGATTCACATAAATGCACCAGTTGAAAACACGATATTTGCTAATGATACAAATGTTCATGAGGTGCGTGGAATAATTAACTCTCTCGGAGAACATAAATCACCAGGAATTGATGGAATTAGAGCCGTCGATATTCGAAGACACGACGAAATTTTTGCTCCCATCCTATGTAAATTTATTAACCTCACTCTGAAACAATCGAAAATCCCATTAACGCTGAAGACCGCTGTTGTAAGGCCGATTTATAAGAGTGGTATTAAAAATCAGCTAAGCAACTATAGACCGATATCTATACTTCCAGTAGTAGAAAAGTGTTTAGAAGGTGTAATTTCGCAAAGGTTGCAAAGTTTTATTGACAAACACTCCCTTATACACAAAAATCAATACGGATTCCAAAAAAACAAAAGTACAGGAAAGCTGCTAGGCGAATTCGCTAATTGTGTCAATGAAAGTTTAAATAAAAGCCATCATGTTCTAGTCATGTTCATGGACTTCAGTAAAGCTTTCGACACTCTTAACCACGAGAAGCTATTAGAAGCGCTGGAACGAATTGGTATACGTGGAGTAATGGCTGACTGGTTTAAGGATTACTTACACCGCAGGCAGTTTTGCGTCAAGATTAAGGACGCAATGAGTATTAAAAAGAAGCTGCAGTTTGGAGTCCCTCAGGGATCAAAACTAGGGCCGATTCTTTTCATCCTATACACGAATGAGCTTCTTCGCGTCTTCAAGCAGAGCATCTCTTTTGCCTTTGCAGACGATATGGCGATTGTGGTCAGTCACAGGTCATTAGATACGGCGACGAAGATAATGCAGGAGGAGTTTGATGCTGCAGTAAAATGGTGCCACGACAACGGCTTGATTATTAATGCTGCAAAAACCTAGATGATGCACATCAGGAATCCACAATTCAAACCAACGCTGAGTAAAATATATTTAAGAAACCAGGGCTGTCCGAACACTGCAAACAACGCTATTGAATTAATTGAAAGCTATAAATATCTTGGAGTTATCATTGACTGTCATTTTCTATGGAACAAGCACATTGACAAGCTACGCAATGATCTGAAGAAAGCTTTATACGCATTAGCCCATTTGCGATACCATGCCACGGCTCCTGTTTTAAAACAAGTATACTATTCGTTAGTTGAGTCAAAGTTACGATATGGTATACTTGCTTGGGGCAACGCATCAACAACCCACATTAAAAAGCTACAAAGGCTGCAAAATTCAGCTCTGAAACAAATATATCAGAGTTACTCACGGAACGATGAAAGAACATTCAAAGTTCTTCACGTGGACAAAATCTTCAAAATGACACTATTACTGGAGTACTTTAACGATAACCGTTTCATTCGACCAATTGATCACGCAATCAACACTAGAAGACGTGCCCAAAGTATGCTTCAATTGCCCAGAAATTGCAACACATATGGTAGACGACAACTACAATACAGCGTTCCTTCAACAATCAACCAATTACCCCGAGAAATAGTAAACATAGAAAATTTCAAAACTAGAAAAAAACACATAAAATTGTACTTATTAAACTAAAGTAGTCAACTTATTGTTTATTTTTTTTGTCTTTCTTTTTTATTATTTTATTATTTTGTTCATGAAATCATCTCACTTTTTTTTTTTGTTTAATATTCAAATCATCACTTTAAGCTTACTTCAATTATAAAAATTTAAAAACACAATCTTCTGCATATAAGCTTATAGCTTCGCAGAAATTATAAAAATTGTTAAGTACTTTTAAAACTATCAATAAACTTTCTAAACTTTCTAAACATCTATCTAAGGTTGTCAGCAACTGCCAGCGGGATTGGGATCGACACATACCCCTCTTCTTAATGGCCTACCGAAACGCGGTCCATAGCTCAACAGGGCACACACCATCCGAGATCTTATTTGGTCAAACAATTCGGTTGCCAAGTGAAGCAAAATTCGGATCCCCACCGACAGAGCCCAAAGAGGTGAACGAGTACGTGAATGACTTACGCAGCAGGATTCGTAAATTGCATGAAGACACCAGAGAAAAGATGAAGCTAGCAAGCAGCCGCATGAAAACTAGGTACGATATCAAGGCGAAATCTTCCGGTTTCAAAGAAGGAGATCTGGTTTGGCTCACCGTAAGAAAGGCAAATCACCAAAATTGCAACAGGACTGTGAAGGTCCATACAAGGTGATAACCCGCATTAATGACGTTGTCTACCGGATCCAGCGTGGGGATCGAGGAAAATTGAAAGTGGTCCATTTGGATAGAATGGGTCATTTCAACGGGATGCTGAATGACGAAGTTGTTCGGGACGAACAACTGTAGGGAGGGAGCAATGTGATAACCACTTAAATGTGAGCAGCGACGTCTAGCAGAAAATGTCGAAACTCGAAGACTAGAAGATTTCGATACTGGATTAGCAAAGTCTCGACTGGAGAGTGGAATCGAATTTTCTAGCAAATTGGAAATTGTATGGGACGCTGGGTGGCGAGGATTGTTCTCGAAGTATGTCATTCGAGTATAAATACCAGCATCCCAAAGGTATGCAAATCAGTTCCAAAGTTGAATTTGAAGTGTTAATTAGAAGAAGTGATTAAGTGGTTTAAGTAAAAGATAAGAAAAGTGTAAGTGGTTGAGGAATTGAATTGTACTGAGAGAAAGAATTAAATAGTGAATTGTAACTGTACTGAATAAAGGGATTTGTATTGAAAAGAATAAGTTCTATTATTTGTACCCATACAAACATTTTACAGTATTATAAGTTTATTTTTATTTAATTCGATTAGGTTTTTTTGTAATAAAATTTAAGTAATTCACTTTTACTATACCATATATTGAGTTTTATTTGTTTATTAATTTTATGAAGAAAGGGAGAAAAAATTGACTTCCTACCTTTGTATTGAACTTTAGTTCTGTATTTCTTCCTTTTTATTCTGTTATGTACTGTGTTGTTCTTATGCCGGGAATGCACGCTCAATTCTTTGTGGTTTCTGTCTTGTGAGGATGTCCGTTGTTGACTGTTGATGTCCGCTAACTATGTCCGTTGCAGCTATCTGTCGAAACCGTCCTTTGAAGATGTTCGCTTCTGACCGTTGCGAACGTTGCTGTTGTTAGAACGGATGTTTAGATAGATGTCTCGACTTTTGGTATGTTGACTGTTTTTGATGTCTGGATAGTTGTCCAGAAAACTTTATTATTTGCCCTGGTTTATTAAAGGCTCGAAGGACTATGTTTAATTTAATAATGTTCTAAGCTGAGTTGAACTTAGAAATAATAATTTGACCAAGTAATGTTGCCTTGGCTCAAGTTTAGTAGAGCAAAAAAAATGATTCAACAAAATGACTTAAAAAAAGATTTATTTAAATTTAAAAGACTATATCAAATTGACTTCACGTTATAAATTCTTATTTATTGTCTTACTATACTGATTGCTAACTGACAAGTATGGTATAAATTCCACCCTAGTTCCCATGAAACCTCGTTTTTAGTTGCTACTGTAAAATTAACATCGCATTATGATTATACATAAGTAGGTCAATGACCACATGAACTTGACTTTCTTAAACTACGTTAATACATTAACAGTTTTTAGTTTTAAGGAATGTGTGTAGGTTTACATGGATTGTGTTTCATAAATGTCATAACATATAATTAATGCCCCCTATTAACCATGTGTGTAGAGAACGAATGCATCCTTTCTCCTTGTCTTTAAATCAGCCATGATCAATGTGTTGAAAGAGTGATAACTGCTGACCTCATTTGGATTTTGACACATGTGTCAGAGGGAGACGATGCCTTGTGAGGATGTTGACAATTGTTGACATTCGCCTTCGTGTTCTCCAGTGGTAGTCAAATTGTTTTTAATAATTATAAAATGTGTTGGGAACCAACAGTCCTTATTAAAAAACCCGATATATATTTAATATATAATCTTTGCCAAAAGTATGTGCCACACTTGCAAAATCGTCATATCTTCAAAAAGAGATGAAATAAAAAAAAGAAAATAGTATGCGCTTACGGTCTAAGTGAGGTTTTATTAAACAAAAATTTATATTTTGTGTTGCACACTTTGACTTTAATGACTGCGGCACTCATCTACACTTGTTTCCTTCCACTATTTTATTGAGTGCTTCAGAATACCCTAAGGGAGCTCTTTTGAGATCTGAAGACTGCACAGGCCATAGAAGCAGTAAATTTCATTTTCGGCAAATTATCTCATTGAAAGAGCGGACTTGTCATCGACAATCTTTTTAAAAGATGGAACCAGCTCGTTTTCCAGGGCGTTTATGTAAATACGAAAATTGTTCCGCAAAATTATCAAAAAAAAAAAGAAGATATTTCTCAAAAATTACAGTTACAAGGCTTCGATATGTCGCTCAACTCAAAACTTGATTCATCTGAGCCGTGGATTTTTCCTCGCCTTGAAGCCTTAAAGCTCAGCATCTCTAAGCATTCTAACGGTTCAAGATGAAACTTTTTCCCGCTCTTCCTTGGATGAAATCGTATTAAGCGAACATTTTCGGGTTTATTCGGGGATATTCGGGTTTGTATGCCTCTCAAACTCTGCGACGTAGGTGCAGAGCAGCATTCATCATTCGTCGGACCGTAAAACCTTCTCCCAGTCTGAAGGTAACCAATCCTTATACTTTTTCGCCCAAGCAAGTCGCATCTTTTAGTTAGTGTGTGGCCGTGGCTTAACAGGTAGTGGACTGGCTTCCAAATCAGACGGTTCGGTGTTCGAATCCCAGCCTCGCCCGAAAGACATATTAATATTTTCAGTTAACAAAAATCAAGTAAGATGAGTAGTTGACTAGAAATCAACAACAAGCCAACTTCCACTAAGAATTTAGTCTCCACATTAAATGTTGGATGCGACCCATGGAGCGAAATATCCACTGAGCCCAAGCATCTTTCTTTCTCTCTCCATCCCATTTTCAAAAAAAACTTAACACATGCTCAGGCACTTTAAGTGTATTCATACCCACTTGAGTGTTAAGTTCTATCAAGAAAAAAAAAAAAACTTTTTGTTAGATTCTGAAAGCAAGTCGTCTGGAAACAGTTTCAGAGGTAATGTCGACTCCGTGTTGACTTATTAACCTCTAGCCGCTAAGTCAGAAGCTGTTTTTCGACAATTCCTCAACGTTTCCCTTTCGAAAAGGCGGTCCTCTCTGACTTAGTTTTTACTCCTTGGATCTTAGTAATTCTTCTGATTGCAGTTTGTACAGCACAACGCGAACACTTCACGTGCAATTTGGTCTTGAAAATTTGCAATGGAGTGAGTATTTTTGTATATTCGGCTTCACTTAATTCAGTCAATTGCATTCAAAATACAAAAATCTATGATAAAAAATCTGTCTTCACCAACCGAACATACGTACCACACGAAGTGATCCGTGTCTACGCAAAAATGTTCTTATGACTTACCGTTATAACTTTCTACAGTGACGAAGGGAAACAAGGGAAAATATTAAAGAAAAAAAGGGTGCCTAATATGTAACTATATGTATCCACCCAATTTGTATAGCAAATCACAATGTTTTGTTGTTGACTTAATCTCTCATCTGAAATTTATAAAACTATATTTCTTAATATGTGTACAAACTTTGTTTATTTTAGCCTGACATATATTTATTTATATACAAGCATATGTAGCTCCATTAAGTATAGCTGCATGTACTATACATTTATAAACACATATATTTATTTTATTTTCATGTTTCTTTTTAATAAATATTTGTATAATAAATCTCTAAAACACTAGTTCTAAACCGATGCTTATGGACTTTTTCTCCGGATCGATGTGAGTATATTCCATCATTTCTGCGTTCATTAAAACTACGAGAAATTTCAACTCATCTTCCTCAAACGACGGCGACATATTCGAGTTTTGTTTTGTTTCCGTCAAATGAAAATTCAGAAAGCGAAGTTATCACAAAAGATAAAACTGCTCAGACATATGGAAATTTGAAGGAAGCAAAGGAACCCACCTTGCAATGCAGTACTCGTCAAAAACTTGGCGAGTCAATTATAAAGGAAAAAATGACAAAGGCGAATTCTTTCTTGTCTAAGCTTGTCGGAAACTTTGTATCACATTTTTATAGCGGACTGGAAGCTCAACAGGTAATAATTTGTTATCTAGTTGTAAACATTCGTTTAAACGCATATAAGTTTATGTTGACCCTTCTCAAATTACTTGACAAAAACCTTAATTTCTTTCTGTCTATATGATAAAAAATTGTTTGCCTTCATCTGAAGTTTTTATTATACGGTTCCAAAGTAAACAGGACTTTTTAAAAATAAGTATTTCTAATGATGCCATATATTGGCAATTACATGTGTAGAACTTTTTCTCTCAAAATTTATTAAAATTTGGACGAATAGAAGCGGAGTTCTTGCGTCTGAAGTGACAGTATGTTTGTGTCATGGGTACAAAAATGACACGACCAAAGATTGCTCAGAATTCAACATTTGAAGGACATCATCAAGGAGGCCAAAAAAAGCATTTTGACTATTGACGAAACATGGTGTTTTCAATATGACTCAGAAAAAAGGCGCGAAAGAACCGAGTGGAAGGCGGCAGACGAGCCAAAAGCCAAAAAATTCCGTTTGGTCAAAAGGGAAGTAAATCTTGATTTGTTTTTACGATTCCAAGGACATTGTCCACAAAGAGTTCATTCTATCGGCCAAACAGTTAGTGCACAATTCTATTTTGGTGTTTTGAAGCGTTGATTTGCTTTTACGATTCCAAAGGCATTGTCCACAACGAGTTCGTTCCATAGGGCCAAACAGTTAATATATAATTCTATCTTGGTTTTTTGAAGCGTTTGGTGCATATCGAGCAGAAGGAAGTTGGCGTCTGTTGCACGATCATACGCCATCTTATCGATCGACATTTCTGACCGATTTTTTTTTGGCTAAAAATCGCATTCTAACTGTCAACGTATTCGCTGGGTTAGGTTTTGCTAAAAAAAACTTTTTTATTTTTAAAAAGTTCTGTTCACTTTGGAACGCACTTTGTATAGGCGGAGACTATAAAATAAACTTTTAATTCAAGGTGTAGAGCGAAACTCTTCTATTCAGAAAGGTTTTCTTCACCAAAAGGTAGGTCCCTCGATGAAAAAAAAAAAAAAAACAATCCGGTTCGTTTTTACTATTTTTTTATTACGACGGAAGAAGAAGTTAAAAAGAAAACAAAAAAATGTGTATTTGTTTACAAAAAACAATTTGTCAAAAGTTGGCAATATAATTATTTAAAAAATTTAATTCCTTACAATTTATAAAAAGAGAAATGTTACGTATTTAATGAAAACCTTAATTAAAGCTTCATTCTCCCCCTTTGACACGATGAAAGCCTCGGAGTTGTGTCAATATTTATGGTGTCTTCTTGGGTCGTCCTCGCCTTCTTAGGGTCATCAGTGGTGTGGTGTTTTTGCCACCTAGGAATTGGGTTATATTGGAGGAATGAAATATATCAAGCGGGATTTCCACTGTGAGGTTCGCGACATTTGAACTTTTTTTTCAATATTTAAATCGTTCTAACATAGCACCGGCAATACTTGTGGATTATTGAAACATATTATCAATCAATTGACTTAAAAACAAAAATATCATATGTTTCCCTGTAAAAGAAAAAGAATAAAAAATAGTTCTGTATGATGTGACGCATGCGACATTGATACTACCAATATTTTTCTTCAAATCTTTTATTTAACTAATTTAGCTAAACTAGTGTCTAATGAATTGAAACAAAAAATGGCTTTAAATGCTTCGATTTCAAGGAAAATAAAATTTAAGAAATTTCAAATAATAAGTAACACTTTGGTAGGAACAAAAAGTGGTGTGTGACGCATGTGACATATGATGTGACGCACGCGACACATACGATTTTAAAAACTGTAGTTAATATTTTTTAATTTAAACACTTCCGTTTTTGGATCCATAGAATGTTTCTCAGCATGAATTTCATCCCCAATACACTGCAAAATTAACAAAAAAAAAAAAAATGTATATATGCATATACTTATATATTAAGTATATAGGTATTATGGATATATATGTATATGTATGTGTGTGAATGTATTAGATGTAAGTAGGTTAGGTAGATTAAGATTTATTTTTAGGTAGTCCATAAGTTTTTAGTTTTAAGTTTTTATAATATAAAAAAAATAGTCCATTTACTAAGTTTTTACTTAAAATTTATTTTCTTAGTTCTAGTATTAAGTAATGTTAAAATGAATATAAAATTAGATTGTAAGATTCTTCGAAAGACATAGTTTAGGTGTTAGGCTTAGCTTAGAGCGCCCGCATGGGGCCAGTAAGTTAGAATAAGTTTATTTGTAAGTTATTTAAGCTAATTTTTAAGCATTTTTTTGTCTAGCATGTAAGAGTAAATTAATTAGTTAAATAAAAATGCATTTAAACTGAACTGAACTGACTGACACTGCAAAATGTGAAAATTAGAAATGTCTGTGATGCGTTGCACTTCATTCCATGGCGATATTTCATCAATCTTGCATTTGATTTCATCCTCTGAAATGTAGACTATTTTGGTGTTTGGCACTAAAGATGAGGCAGCAGAAGCAAAATCTTTGGCAGACTGCACAATTAAACCGTTGCCTTAAGACATAGACTTTTGTTTCACTAAACGTTTAATATTTAAACCTATTCCATCGACGATACCCTTTCCATAAGAAGTTGCAAAATACTTCCACATGAATGAAGAGTTAAATTGTTTACTTACATAATGGAGGAGTTTAGCCATATACTTCTTTTTGAATTCGGAAGTTGGACCATCACTCCAAATTACATTGGTTATATCTTCACTTCTCCTTTCAGACATAATAGAGTCTAATATATAATTAACAAATACAAATATTTCGTTTTTATTTTTTGTTGTGTTGCCGAACATATGGCATAAGATTACAGTTGATTTTGGAAAAAGACCGCTGCTGTGAAAAATGTTACACTCGCTCTAGACCACAAAGCGCTTTGTACTTCATTTTGATATTCACAACTGTAAGACATTGCAAAATCGATTTGCAAAATTTGAGTTGATGATGCTATTTTACCTTTTAGCAATTCATCATTTTGTATTCTTTTAATATTAACATGTTTTAAGAAACTACAAAAATCTGCTTCAGTTTTTTCTAATAATTCTCCAACGCTAGTTTCCTTTAAAATTAATTTCAATTTGTTGTTTTCAGTTTTAGACCACTCTTTCCAATTTACGTCTTTAGCTAGGTTATTTGGTTTTTTAATTGTTCTAAGGTTTGTACATTTTTCACATATATTTTGCCAGCAATTTGAATTGGGAGTTGTATCACATAGCACATCTTTGAAAAAACTTTGGGAATAAGGGATGTTTAGTCCTTTGTTCAGCTTCATTATAAAATTTTCGTGTATAAGACATTTACAACATTCATTTGGAGTATCTTTTAGAAGTAAAGTGTCTTTCGGACGTAAACTACAAAATTTGGAAAAACCAATTCTTATATCTACAAACTCTTCTTTGAAAATGAAGAAAGGAAGCTTTCTTTCAATGAGAAACATTGTCATATAATGTTTTTGAAGGATCCTTTTTTGACCATTTTCCCAAACAGCTATACTGTCTTTTAGGCCAGGACAAGTATACACAATATCAGGCCTGTAAAAAATTCTGTCACAATTTTTTCCTCCTCTGTATGACATTTTCCAGTTTTTGAACTAGTATCCATATCTATAGCGAAATGTATCCCTATACGGTCCATCGCACCCTTGACTACACATTTTTTCTTTTCCAGATATTTTTCTTAAACATTTAAGAACGTCTTTGCTATATGTTTGACGACACCTATAGGGATAATAATTCGTAGTTATGGAGACGTCGGCGTTTTGGGAAGTAGTTGGTAACGATTCCGTTTTTTGTATTCTTTGCCTTTCCCTCTCCCGGCGTTTCTGATCTCTTTTTCGCTTCCTTGATTCTTCTAAATCTATTCTAGACATACCTTCCTTTAGTGATTTTCTATAATTTTTTGCTCTCTCGTTTTCTTTTTTTCTATATTTTGGATCCGTCAGTTTCTTCTTATTCCTATATTTCATTGCTCTAGCAGCATCTGTACTCCTTTTCGTGTTCTCCATCGTAGATTAAAAAGGCTAAATCAAAAATTCGACTATAAGATCTTTCAACCTAGTACAAATGAAAATTTACCTAAAAACGTGACGCACGAGTTATGTTGGGAGATCCGCGGGATAAGAAAAAAAAACAACCTTTTTCTCTGTCTGAACAATACACAATGCTTTATTAAATTTTCTTTACAATTATTTATATGTTTAATTTTGATTATTTTACAATTTTAGAGTCTACATTTGTGCTGCTTTGGCATTTACAAAGTTTTTGATTAATTCCATTTATTGAGGAAGTGGGTTCCAATTGCATCCGGTTGATTGTTGACCCAATGTGTAGTTTGTTTGTGTTGTTGGGGTTATCGGCGGTCAAGGTAGTTGACCTTGGCGTGTTGCGATCGTAACTCCTCCCCCCTTAGAGTAAAGCGATGGCCAAAGTGACGTTATCGAAGCGGTCTCGGAGTGATGAGGTGATGTCTCTTTGGCAGGAGCGTATGTTGAGTGAAGGGTTGTTACATGATCTGGTGTGGAAGTTTTGTAGAATTGGTTTTTGGTTATAGAGGTAGCCAGAATGATTATGATGATAAAGATGATAACTATTGATGTTCGCGTTAAGTAGTTGGATATATCGGTGGTGGATCTTATTTCTAATATCTTAGGTTCTGTATTGAAGTTAAAGTCTTGTAGTTTCTGTAAGCTTAACACGTCTGTTGTGGTGTTGGTGTGGATCTTGCTGCTTGATGGAGGAAGAATGTGTACAGTATCCCAAAAGGTGTCCGGGTTGCCTTGGTATGTTATCCCGTTAGCCTCGATGTTGCATTTCTCGTAGTGTATCAAGACTGTGCCTTTTATAAGATGTGTTTTAGTCCTGCAGGTAGAGTTTATTAATAATTCATATACTTTAATAAATAATATAAAATTGGATTGCGGTTGTGTTATTGTTGTGACTCTGCCCACGTCGCTGAGTGGACAGTGTGCAACCGTGTTGTCCAAAAGTTTCCCAATGCATTTGGAGTTGTTGGTGTCTTCTTCCAGGGTTATTGTCGAGCAATAATAGGTACCTTCTATTTTGGGGCAGGGTGTTTCGAAGTGTTGTATGTGTTTTTCATTATAGTTTATGTATGGTTTGACTGTTATTATTTTTGTGTCATTTATTGGGAGTGGAATAATATGATACATATAGTATTTTTCTTTTGACATTATAGGTATGCGAATATTAAATATACGAGTAATATTTGATCCATTATAATAGGCTTGGAGTCCTAAGAATTCATAACTTTGCTCAAGTGCATTAACGGTAACATTTTGCTCAATTAATTTATTTTTTATAAGCATTAATTCATCATATGTTAGTAAGAGTTTAGGAATGAAATTTAGTTTACTAAGGACTATTGCTTCTGCTATATTTGAGAAGTGATTAGTTAATAGGTCGATATTGAAATTAAGTTGGTTAAAATATTGTATGTCTGTAAGTGTATCGTGTTCTCTTCTAATTTTATTTGCCGTATTTTTGAGGAAGTTCTCTATGTTGTTTTGGTCTATATTAATGTGATTACTTATATTTTTAAATCTTTCAATCATTTGAGAGTTAAGGACATGTTCCTTTTCTAGTGAATTTGCTAAATCGTTAATGTTAGTATTAATATTTTGTATTTGGTCATTAATTTTAATTGCATCTTGTGCATATTTCCTGTTATTAACTTAATTGTGGAACCTAATCCATTTATCAGTCCGCGTTTATTTCTTTTAAAGGGATATAATGTTTGAAGTTTTCTGTTAAGTTCTTCAATTTTAAGTTTTGTTATTTGGAAAGAGCTATTGATAGTAGTATGTTTTTGGAAGAGATGGAGAGACTTAGTGATATCTTCTATGTTGTTATTGTAATCATCGAGATTTATGATGTGTATTAAATTTTGGAAACTAGTGATATATCTAGATGGTCCTAGGCGGAGGGGTAATATGCTATGCTCTTTGGGAATGTTGAATATTTCTATTCGTTGAGTGTCAGCGAGTGGCGTACTGTAGGTTAGGAAGTGAGAGAAAGTGGTTGAATGTTTTGGTATAAGTATTTTGGGAGGGGTTAGTGTCTCAATGTTAAATGCGTGCAACTTAATTAATGCTTAAAATTAAATACATGTATATATATATGTTATTATTATTATTATTATTATTTTTTTTTTTTTATTTATTTATGTCTTTTGTGTTTCTTTCGTAATTTACATTTATGGATCTTTTTGTTTTCATTTGTAATGATTGTTATTTTCTTATTTCTTTTTGCTATATGTTTTGAGAATCTTGGTGTTATTTTGTTGCGTCTAGCTTCTTTTCTAAAGACTGGTTTGCCTTCAACTACTTCTTCTGGGGTTTCTCTCGATTGGTTTAACTTTTCTATCCTCGCGTCAGTAATATTCTTTACTTGTTCATGAATTTTTGGATATAATTCATTAAGGAATTCGTTTAGCTTTTCAAGGTACTCGTGTTTGTTTGAGAAATCAAGGGTTTTCCTAAATTTGTAGGGCGGGCAAAGAACAGTTCGTAAGGGGTGTGCTTTGTTGAAGAGCGTATAGCGTTGTAAGTTATGAAGGTTTCCGTTAGTATCTCTACATGTTCAGTAGTGAGTCTCTGTTCTCGTCTTTTTGATAGAATAAGTCTATATATTTCTGTAAGGGTTGAGTGTAATCTTTTTACTGGACCATTGCTACTGGTTTGTTGGAAAGATGTGCAGTGCAAGGTTATTTCATGTTGTTTACAGAAGTCTTTGAAAATATTGGCAACAAATTCTGATCCTTGATCACATACAATTTTTGTTGGGATGCCGTAAAAGCTGATGTATTTCTTTATGCCATTTACGATAGTTATGCTGCTTCTACAACTTAGAGTGTATCCGCAAGCGAATTTAGAGAATTTATCTATTAATGTAAGGATAATATTGTTATTAATGCTGTATAAGTCTATATGGATAATTTCTAGTAGTTTTAGTGGAATTTCGGGTTTTTAAAATGAGGTTCAGCTGGGTTTCTATCGTATTTAAGGATTTTACATTTGTCACAGTTATTAATTGTTTTCGTTATCAACTCTTTCATTTTGGTAAAGTAAAATCCCCTCTTTAAATGCAGGAAGGTTTCATTTATTCCCCTGTGATTTGAGTTTTCCTGGTAGTTCCTAATTAGTATTTCTTGGTTGTCCTCTAATCTAATGTCCCTAAGGATTTCTGTGCATCTAACTAATCGGAAAGTTTTATTTTGGCTGAAGAATTTGGAATAGGTGGACTGTACGAGATGGAATGTATTATCATCTGAATATATTGCGCTGAGTTTATTTTGAGGAAAAAAGTTTTTGAAAATGTCTACCAATGTTTTCTCATCGAATTGGGGTCTTCGAATGGTCCTTCTTTGTTTATTTTTAAATATTATTTCTGTAGTCATTGGTAAACCTGTGTTACTTACTTCAAGAATTATTTGAATGTTGAATTCGTTTGGTGCTTTCTCCGAAATGGGGATTCCATCATTCAAGTTTTCTTCGCCGCTATGCACGGTGCTCAAGGTTTCTTCGTGATTATTAAATAATTCTTGGTTATTAATTTTGATACGACTAAGTAAGGGCGTCTGCATTCGTGTTTAGTTTGCCTTTTTTAAAAATGATTTCGTAATCGAATTCTTCAAGCTTGAGTCGCCACCTAACAAGTTTGGAATTCGGTTCCTTCAGGCTCATAAGCCAAGTCAAAGGTCTGTGGTCGGTTATTATTTGGAATTTCCTTCCGAAGAGGTATGGGCGAAAGTATTTTGTAGTCCAGATGATGGCCAAGAGTTCTTTCTCTATAGTGGAGTAATTTTTTTCGCTTTCCGACATGGTACGACTAGCGAAACAAATAGGTTTATCGCTACCTATGCGACCTTGTGAAATAATGGCTCCCAAGGCGAAGTTACTAGCATCTGTAGTAAGTATAAATGGGTTTTCGAAATCTGGATGTTGTAAAATTGGGTCATTCATCAACATGTTTTTACATGTTTCGAACGCTTCAGTGTATTTGTTGTCTATGATAATTTCGGCGCCCTTTTTTAAACAGCTAGTAAGGGGTTAATGGTCTTTAATAAACTTCCTATAATGACCTATTAACCCTAAGAAAGCTTTTATTTCTTTTCGATTTCTCGGCATGGGGAAGTTTTTTATGGCCTTGATTTTTGATGGGTTGGGTTTTACGCCTTCGGGGGTGATGACATGTCGGACATTGTCCAACTGAATCTTGAAGTTAGCTTCTTTTAGTTTTTTGAATACTAGTTCTATACTTTCTAGGTGTTCCTGCAGGGATGTAGAGTATATGATAATGTCGTCGAGGTAAACTAGGCAAACTTTTCCTATGAGTTCTTTCAGGACGTTGTCCATTACCCTTTGAAAAGTTGAAGGGGCATTTTTAAGACCAAATGGCATTCTTACGAATTCGTAATGGCCTCCTTCAACTGTGAACGCCGTTTTTTCTATGTGTTTTGGGTTCATTTCTATTTGGTGAAATCCGCTTGCTAGATCAAGCGTTGTAAAATATAGACATTTGCCTAGTTTATCCAGTATTTCTGAAATATTCGGAATTGGGTATCTATCGGATATTGTTTTATCATTGACCTTCCTATAGTCAATGACCAATCTCCATTTTCTACGTCAGTTGGCATCTTGTTTCTTCGGTTTCAATCAAAACTGGAGAGCTCCATGGAGAGTAACTATGTCTGATGATTCTTTGATCTAACATGTTAGTGATTTGGTTTTTTACTTCTTCCTTATGAATAAACGGATACCTGCAGGATTTGGTATAGGTGGATACTTCGTCGGTGGTTTTTATGTCATGTTTGATCTTATTCGTAAAGGAAAGTGGTTCGCCCTCTCTATACAGTATTTCACTGTAGTTTCTACATAGTTTAAGGAGTTTTTTGCGTTCTTCTGCGTTCAGATGGTTTGTTCTGATTAAGTCATTTACGTACGTGTTGGTAGGTTCATGGTCCTCTGTTTCGCTGTTGAAGTTATTTATCTCGATGAAATTAATGGGATCATATGCTTCACCATTTCGGGGTTGTTCAATGATGATCTTTTGGTAATTTTCAGAAAGGTTTACTAGTTCAAGTGTGCTGTACCGGCTCTCGGCGTTATATAGGCCTTGACTTACGTATAGATTTCATTTCATTTATTTTATTTAGTAACCACCGTACATTTGAGAATATAAAGATTCTTATAGATTATATACAGGTAAAATATATGGATAAAGTGCTTAAATTTAATGAATAATGAATCTTAAACATAAGAAAGTTCTAATACATTTGAATTGAATACAATTAACTTAAAAGGAAATAAGATAGGAGTATTTGTACATAAATGTAAATAAATTCATTATAGCAGATTCAGAATTTAGAGTTTGAATCTATTGGAGAGATTTCAACAATTATTAGAAAAATAATAAAAGATTGCTGAGGACAGTTCGATATTTGACCTGATAGCAATGGGTAAATTATTCCATACACTGACGGCATGAATGAAAAATTGTCTTCGAGAGGCTAAGCAGGTATGCTTAAGCGGCCTCAATGAGTGGTAGCGTGCGGATGAAGTTAATGCAAGTTTTTCAAATAAATATGATGGTTGTTTTTTATAGATCAAGTTGCCGAGATAAATGCAGCATTTGTACTTAAAAAAGCTGTCAAGAGAGCATCCCAAAATTTGACGAGAATGAGAAGATACGTGGTCGAATCTGCGAAGGTTAAAGACAAATCGAGCAATCGAATTAAAAGCCACATTGAGCTTACGGGATGAGATCGAATCCATATCCGCGAACAGTTCGCATCCATAAGTTAAAATTAGCACTAGGAGAGTCCTAGCTAATTTCATCTTAATTGCAGTTGGAAGAAAGTGGCGACTTACTGAAAGGCCGCGTAAAGAAGCATATATTTTGGATACAATGCTATTTATATGATCACCCCAAGATAAATTGCTACCAAAAAGCATACCTAGGTTTTTCACGTTGGATACTAATTCTACTTGGGTTCCCTTCACGAAAATAGGGGGAAAATCATCGAGATGGGGTACTTGTTTATATATAGGAATTGCCTTGGTTTTGGTGGGGTTCAACATCAGTTTGTTTTGTGAAGCCCAATTGGCGATTGCAGATAAGTCGTCGTTAATTTTTGAGATGGCATCCTCGACAAGTCCTAGAGGAAAGCTATAATACAACTGAACGTCATCGGTATATATATGAAAATTACAATGGGACAATACAGACGGCATGTCGTTAATGAACATGGAAAAAAGAAGAGGACCAAGAATTGATCCCTGTGGGACTCCAATGTTCACAGATGTGGGTTTAGTTCTGTTGTGTTGATATATATATTGCCATTTTCTTTGTTGACAGGAAGTTTCGCTAATATTTTAGATTTGGAAGGTATTACGAGTTGACCTGAAGTGTAGTTGGGTTTGAGCTGGATTTCGTTAGTAGAGTTTGTTGTTATAAGGGTTTTGTTTTCGAGATCAAGTTTAGCGTTAAATGATAATAGTGCGTCAATACTGTAAAATGTTTGTGTGGGTACAAATAATAGAACTTATTCTTTTCAATACAAATCCCTTTATTCAGTACAGTTGCAATTCACTATTTAATTGTTTCTCTCAATACAATCCAATTTCTCAACCGCTTATACTTTTCTTATCTTTTACTTAAACCACTTAATCACTTCTCCTAATTAACACTTCAGATTTCACTTTAGAACTGATTTGCATACCTTTAGGATGCTGGTATTTATACTCGAATGACATACTTCGAGAACAATCCTCGCCACCCAGCGTCCCATACAAGTCATTCACGTACTCGTTCACCTCTTTGGGCTCCGTCGGTGGGGATCCGAATTTTGCTTCACTTGGCAACCGAATTGTTTGGCCAAATAAGATCTCGGATGGTGTGTGCCCTGTTGAGCTATGGACCGCGTTTCGGTAGGCCATTAAGAAGAGGGGTATGTGTCGATCCCAATCCCGCTGGCAGTTGATGACAACCTTAGATAGATGCTCATTCAAGGTCCGATTGAATCGCTCGACCATTCCATCAGATTGAGGGTGTAGTGGCGTTGTCCTTGTCTTTCTTATTCCCAAATATTGACATATTTCCTGGAAGACTTTTGATTCAAAGTTTCGCCTCTTGATTTGGGATGGCAAACACTTCCGGCCACTTACTGAAGTAATCCATGACTACGAGGGTATATCGGTTTCCATTAAAGGTTTCGGGAAACGGCCCAGCGATGTCGATGGCTATTCGTTCGAAAGGTGCTCCGACATTGTATTGTTGCATTTGTCCATGTGGCTTTACTTTTGGACCCTTGGTAGCTGCACATCTTATGCACTTTTTGCACCAATTCTCGACATCTTGTTTAGCGCTTAGCCAATAGAAACGTTCCCTTACCTTTTCCAACGTCTTGTTTATTCCCAAATGGCCTCCTGAGATTCCGTCATGTATTTCATGGAGTACTTGGTTGACTCTGGACCGTGGCACAATTAGCTGCATACGAGATGTTGTCCCATCGGCACTTTCCCATTTTCTCTTCAGCAATCCATCTTGCACAGAAAGCGAGTCCCACTGTGCCCAGTATGCCTTCAGAGTTTGGCTCCGATCTGATATCTGCTGCCAGCTTGGTCTTTCCTCGTGTTCCTTCCAGGCCAATATTGGTTCGATGTCATTGTCTGCCTGTTGGGAGTAACGGATTTCGTCTATACTCCAACCCTCTATTGGCTCAGTCCTGATCATTTGGATAGTTGCCTGTTCTTTCGCTTCTTTACCACTGACTACTTCTGCTGGGAGGCTTTCATTGCATTGTTTTACCTGTGAGACTGGGATAATTACCCTGGAGTCGACGCCTGCTACAGACTTCTGCCCCGCGAAGTAAGCATTTCCTAACTGATGGCTTCTGGAAATTTGACCGCTTTCTTGGTAGCCGTTCCTGTCGGTTTTTCTTTCTATTTGCCTGTATCCCCAATGCAGGCAGCCTTCTCGTCGTACCGGTTCTTTACAATGCCCTTGCAAATGTCCTACTTTATCGCAGTTCCAGCAGCGCATCCTTCGTCTCTCCCGCGTCATATTTCGTTGCATGGTAGATGGTCTTGAGCAGGAGCATTCACCAGGTACTATTTCCCTTACGAAATGCATTCCTTTGGAAGCCTGATTGGATGCTTCCATCGCCAGAGCGAAGTCAAGTGTTTCAGCAAGGGTTCTTTTCCCGGGCATCCTTACTGCTGATTGTAGCTTCAAATCTGCAATTCCCCTGATGAATGCGTCCTTTGCCATTTCGTTGATTATTTCTTGGCCTGCGGTGGGATATGACAAATGTGCCAGTCTGCTTGGAGCTGTTGCAGTGTTTCTCCCCGTTGCTGCATACGGCCTTGCAATTGAACCTTGTAAACTTCCCGCATGTGGCTATACCCAAACCGTTTCTCGATAGCCTGCACTAAAGCCATATAGTCTCTATTCTTTTCGATATCGATTGTTTGTAACAATTCTGCCGCAGAACCGCGTAAGGCCATTGTTAGGGCAAAGCACTTTTCCTCATTGTCCCAGTCGTTTGCACAGGCAGCCATTTCAAACTGCTTCTTATAAGTAGACCATGAGGTCTGGCCATCGAATGAGGGAGGCTTCAACTCTTTTCTCCTTGGACCGCTTAAAGAACATTCTCGCAGTTTCTGTTTTCGCACTGTGTCGAGCTCTTTTGCCAGTTGCTGAACTTTGCTGTCCATTTGTTCGAATTTTTCGCCAACATTCTTCTCTATTCTTTCAAATTTGTTATCGATTTCTTCGAACTTTGGTGTAGAACGTTATTTTGTTCTTCCAGTTTTTGTTCTAGACTATTCTTTTCGTCGTCGAATTTTTGTTCAATGCTGCTCTTCTGTTCGTCCATTTTTTGTTCCAGACTGTTCTTCTGTTCTTCCATATTTTTCTTTTGTTCGTCCATTTTTAATAAGAGGAGTTGCATCATCGCAGCCATGTCATTGCCGGTACTTGTCTGTTCGTCCTCGTCAACATCAAAGGAATATGGATCAGGATCATGTCCCCGTTGTTCAAAGCCTCCTGAAGTCGGAGCACCAGGTCACTTTTTCCTCCACTGGCGCTGAGGCTTCTCTTGTTCAACTCGGATTTGAGTTGGACGAGGGTCAACTGCAATAGTTTTCGACCCATTCTAGCTTTTTCAAATAGTCAGCAAACACTTCTTTTTTTTTTTTTTACACACAATAAGTCCTATCCCACTTCTGACACCAATGTAAAATGTTTGTGTGGGTACAAATAATAGAACTTATTCTTTTCAATACAAATCCCTTTATTCAGTACCGTTGCAATTTAATTGTTTCTCTCAATACAATCCAATTTCTCTTATACTTTTCTTATCTTTTACTTAAACCACTTAATCACTTCTCCTAATTAACACTTCAGATTTCACTTTAGAACTGATTTGCATACCTTTGGGATGCTGGTATTTATACTCGAATGACATACTTCGAGAACAATCCTCGCCATCCAGCGTCCCATACAATTTCCAATTTGCTAGAAAATTCGATTCCACTCTCCAGTCAAGACTTTGTTATTCCAGTATCGAAATCTTCTGGTCTTCGAGTATCGACATTTTCTGCTAGATGTCGCTGCTCACATTTAAGTGGTTATCACAATACCTAGTAATCCGTCAAAGTGATGGTGGAATTTGAATATCAGAAATTTTAAGGAACCTGGTTGATTGAATTCTGCAAAAATGGGGATAAGGGTGACGAAATATTTATGTATGGCAAAATTGCCGGATGTTTCTTTCGATCTATGTATCCTGTGCCTTGTTCGAGGCTTGTTTGGAAAAATTTTCCTCATTCACGATATTAGTTGGGTCATTCTCGAAGAAACTGTCCAACTGTTGATAATTATTGTTTTCTAAATTGTGCATTTCTTGAAAGTTGAAGTTTTCCCTTCTAGTGTTTCTGGTTTGCTGACTAGGGCTTGCTTTGATTTGTGGGTGATGCCTTGTCAGGTTTGGATCAGTTTGAGTCTGCTCTGTTGGCCCTTGGTATCTTGTGTTCCTATTCTGTGTGTTTGGGTTTGTTCTAGTATGTGGATTTATTGGGTTAGAAGGTCTGGTTTGGTTTCTTTGGTGTGAGGATGGGCCTTGGGTAGAATTTCTTGAATGAGTTCTATCTTGTGGGGAATTGTAGGGTTTATATTGATGAGGTCTGTAATGGTTTGGGTTTTGAGTATACTTTTGGTACGAAATATTTTGTTCTTTGATGCACTGAGTCAGTGCTATGGCCAAAGGGTCTGGCTGCATAGCTCTGACTCTGGATCCTAGAGGCTCATTGAGTCCGCTGAGAAATGAGTTGAGACACATTTCTGAGTAGAGATCCGTTTTAGCTTTGATGACATTATTGTCATTTTCGTGGATCAGCACATTGTTGCAAAGAGCAGATTGTAATTCTATTATTTGCCCGTAAAAAGATTCAACTGTTTTGTTTAGCTGTTTTATTCGGTTGAGAACTCTTATCAGGGATGTTTCAGTACGTTTGTCGGAATAATGTAGGATGAGATTTTTTTTAATATCATCCCAGTTGAGAGGGGTTCCGTACATATTGAGAACCTCGTTGGCTTGACCCTCAATTTTATTGCGTATGGCTCTCAACAAAATCTTCCCGTATGGGATGTTATCGGTTTCTTTAATGTAGAGGAGGATTTCCTCCACATTATTAAGGAACTCATATAAAAGTCTTTGGTTGCCGTCAAATTTCGGAATTCTTAATGAATTGAATATGTCCATGTGGTTAGTTAATACGTTGGGATCTTGCTCTAATTGATTATTGTGTTCATTGTTTTAGAATTGGAGAAATTTGGGGATGACGAAGAGGTTTCGAGAGGAACTCCTGAATCGGTAGTTTCTGGGATAGAGGGTAAGTTTTTGACAGTCCTCTTAGGATGTATGGGTTAAATCTAGATTTTTGTTTCGACATAAATTGATTTTGTCGTCCATAAAAAGTTCAAAGAAATCAATAGCATAGCTCTCCGAAGATAAGGTAAGTCGCTTAGGATAACTTATATCTGAAAACTTTTTGTTTTAAACCATAGTTTTCAAGGTAAGGTTTTCCTCTGTACTACGTTTCCACTTTTGGGGAATTCTAAACCCCACTTGTGTAGTAGAGCCTGAGCCATGATTGGAGTCAAACTTCAAATAACTCATCTCATTTAAAAATGACTCTGAATGAATCATATGTCTCATTTTATGAGACAGAATGAATCGTGTGATTTGAAATGAATCAGTCTCATTCAGATTCATTTTTATGTCTTTCATACCTCATAATTTGTGATTCGAACAGTAACTGCAGTAAGGAGTTATTTTTCGTGTGTTGTGAGTGGTGTGATTCACTGTGATAGCATTTCATTCGTTGTTTTGAAAGACGGTTGGAGAAAATAATAAGTGGGAATGGAAAATATGCAGCACGTAATGAATATATGTATGTACATATTCTTAAGGAATATGTTTACTTAAAAAAAATAATTTTAGAAAAGTAACATTTAATGAGATGTTTAATTTGAATACAGAAAACTTTCAATTTTAAGAGTTTAATAAAGAAAAAACACATAATAAAAAACTTACGCTTTGGTTTTGGTTAGATCGTGATTTCATGAATGAAAAATAATTTGTAGTTGTTGTTTTTTTTTTTGTGGGGTTTTATTTAGTGCTTATGAAACTTTTTTTATCGTGAAAGTTTTGAGTGTAGGTATAATGCAATAAAAAGGATTTTCTGCGTGTATTCAGTTAACATTTTCATAACAAGTTATTTTGAGTTATATGAAAAGAAAACACACTAATTAAGAATTGCAACAAAAATAACAATACAGAATCTCCGGGTTACTTTTTGCATAACACTTTTTTTCTACTTCCTACTTCAATTACAAAAAATTAAAGTTTCCTAGAATTCCTGAATGAAGTTTTTTGAATTTTCGACCTAATTGCCAAATCCTCATTCGTTCCTCATTAAAATGTAATAAAACACATAATATTAAATTCAATATATCCTAGCTTCCAAAATCTTAAACTAAAAATTCATTTTTCGCTTCCGGAAGTAATAAACAATAAAAAAAACTGTTGTAATAAAGCGCAGCAATTAAGAAAAAGGAAATTCCAAAAATTTCAGCGGTTTTCTTCTACATATACATAGTAAATACTCACAATTACTCCATTCTCGTTTCTAGTGAAATATCGCAAAAAAATACATTTTCGTTAAGTTAACGAATAGATTAATATGTAACATATACATACATACATATCTACATATGTTGCTTTTAAATAAAATGCTGCAACACATACTCTTAGAGAACAATCAAAATCAAAAAAAAAAATACAAAAAACCCATTTCAATAGGAGTACATGATTTACTGTGATTTATTGATACCGCACATTCTAGATCATGCAACATGATCCACACGAGTCATAGGAAACAAATGATTCATTCGGATTCATGCATAAGCAATGAGTGATTTGTGTTCATAGCACACTATATGATTCATTAACTCAAAGATGCATATTTTACTGTGGTAGGATTCATGAATCTGAATCAGTCTGAATGAGTTGACTACTGTGCACAGCACTTTGACTCCACTCATGCAGAGCTCTAGATTAGAAGAGCTACCTCTATGAAATATTTCTCCACTGGACATAAGTTGCCTACTTCCCAGTCGATTTGCATCTTCATTCTCCTCATCTCCCGACTCTTCATCTGTTAAGTTTCCATCTTCTGGAGGAGTTATAAATTATATTATATTATAGATAAAACAACAAGTTGTTTACCTAAGAAAAATTAAGATTCTGTCTGTACTATACGATTCACAATGGAAAACAATGTCTTTTTAGTGTGACGTACGCGACAATTCAATATGAAAATATCGTTTTCTTATAAAATGAGAGAAATGAGAAAAATAAATGCAGTATTACCTGTTCCAGTTAATGTATATTATGTGATTTAAAAAAACAGTTATTAACAGTTATTATTAATATTAATTTCGGAAAATACATGATTTTTTAGTAAGACCACTCAATGTCGAAGTGATAGGGTATTATATGTCGTTAAACTTAGGTATTTGTTTTTTTTTTTTTAAACGTAAAAGAAAATAAGAATTTAAATATGCAGAGATTGATTCGGCATCTAAAAATATTATGTATTTATAATATTTTTGAAATTTGACTAAATTTTACCGATTTGTGTGGAATCCCCCCAAGTGGGATTAGCGGTTCATCTTCTTTGGCAGCTTTATAACTGCAGGCACCGATTTTCCTGGTAATGATGTATGGACCGTCTCTTTTTGGAAGAAATTTGGAGCTGATACTTTTTGAAGCTTTGCTTAGAATGTGGGTAGTAGCCAATACTCTACTACCTACATCTAGTGGTGGTTGTCGTCGTCGGTTTTTGTCAGCATACTTCTTATTTCGATCTTATTGTTGTGTTTCTGCTTCTTTGGTGGTTTTGAGTGTTTCAGCTAGAGATTTTAGATACGGCGTAATTTGCGGGACGAAATTTTCGGATTCAACTATCGTCTTTAAATCATGCTGGACATCATCCAAAGTGCGAAGTTCTCGGCCAAAAGTTAAGTAAGCTGCAGAGTAACCCGTGCTGTGACATAGTGAAGTGTTCATGGCAAATCTTATAGCTGCAAGACTCTGCGACCATGAGGAATGATCTTTCCCTACGAGAATAGAGAGTTGAGTCTTAGGGTCTCTATTTTTTCTTTCCACCGGATTGGCGGAAGGAGTATAAGAATGAATGTTAAAGCAAAACGTCAGTTTTTCTTATGATAGCAGATATGAATTGGACACTATTATCACTGATTAGACGTCTTGGAAGTCCATATCGAAGGAAGATTTCGTCTGTCAGAATTTTTGCGCAGGCTTCAGCGGTGGCTTCTTTTAATTTGAACAATTCTATCCATCTACTAGCTATGTCTTCTAAAATGAAAATCCATTGGTATCCATCTTCTGTTATTGGGAGCGGTCCAACCAAATCGATTGCAATGATCTCGAAACGTTGACTGCATGGAATTGTTTGGAGAAGTCCTGACGGTTTTAGGTTGTTGATCTTGTAACGTTGACACTCAGTGGAATTTTTAATATGGGCGGCTATGTCCGAACGCATACTTGTCCAAAAATATCTGCTAGCGATTCTACTATGGTGCGTTCTACTCCGTAATGGCCGGCAGCAGGGTCGTCGTTGTATGTTTGTAGAATATGTGCCCATTCTTTTTCTGGAATTACCAACTGAGCATCTTCATTATCTGCATTACTGTCGTTGTAACAGTACAAAACACCACCATTTAGAAGATATCCGCGTTTCGACCATAGGATGAAATCTTCGTCCGAGGTTTCCAATGACTCAATTATAGCTTTAAGCTTTCAATCTTGGAGTTGAGATGCACGTAGTTCCATAGATCCCTTCCTCGGCATAGCAACTTGATATGAACAGATTTCACAATGTTCTTTATGGTCTTCTTGGCAAGGGGTCTTGAAAGTGTATCTGCGACAACATTTTTACGTCCTGATTTATATTGGATTTAAATGTTGAATGGCTGGAGCTGAAGGACCCACCTCACTAATCTACCCGTTGGGGACTTGAGAGTCATGAGCCATTTTAAAGGGTGGTGATCGGTAATTAAGGTTACTTCTGATCCTTCGATGTATCCTCGAAACTTCAAAGTTGCCCACACGATCGCCAAAGCTTCTCGTTCCGTAGTGGAGTAGTTTTTTTCGCTATCACTCAACAACCTAGTAGCATATTCAATTGTGTGTTCGTCAGCTCCCTCCCCCTGGAGTAAAACTGCCTCTAACGTTTAGCTGCTAGCGTCTGTCTTGAGGAAAACAGGTAACAGTGGGTTAGATTGTTTGAGAATTGGTGCGGTTGTCAGGAAGTGTAGCGAAGGCCTTTTGTTGTGCCTCAGACCAGGACCAATCCACTCTCATCTTAGTAAGCTGGCTTAATGGCTTTGATACATCGGCAAAATTAGGTATGAATCGTCATTACCAGGAACAAGTTTGAAGGAAAGAAAGTAGCTGTTTGACGTTTTTTGGCTCAGGTCGGTTTTTGATTGCTGTTGTTTTTTCTGGGTCCATGCTGATGCCACTGGAATTTAAGAGGTGGCCCAAGTATTTCACCTCTTCGCAGCAAAATCGGCATTATTCCCTGTTCACGCGAAGCTCGAACTTTTTTAGCCTGGCAAAAACTTTTCCGAGGTCATCAATATGTTGGTTAAACGTCGGGGAGCAAACAATGATATCGTCCAAATAGGCCACAATAAGAATATCTCCGAGTCCTGCCCTAAGTCGGTCAATGAGCCTCTGGAAGGTCGCAGGGGCATTTCTCAGTCCGAAAGACATGCCTTTGAATTGGTACAAGCCAAAAGGAGTAATGAACGCTGTCTTGGCTTGATCGTCTTCATGTACCCCTATTTGCCAATATCCGGCCTGTAGATCTAAAGTTGATTTGAAGTTAGTGCTTTTTGCTTCGTGGAGTAGATCATCAATTCTTGGCATCGGGTATTTATCAGGAATCGTTATCGAGTTTAGCAGGCGATAATCAACACAAATTCGTACTCCTCCGTCTTTTTTGGGGACCATTACCACTGGTGCAGCCCATGGGGATTCACATTCCTCAATTATGTCATCCTCGAGCATTGTGCGTATCTCTTGCCTGAGCTGATCTCGTTTTGGGGGCGCAAGTCTATAAGGTGGTAATGAGATTGGATCGCTGCTTCCGGTGTTGATCCGATGCTTTGCAAACGGAGTGACCGTGCTTGCTGTATTGCACACATACTCATTTGCCGTCAACAATTTATCCAATTGGTTTCTCTGATTAGCTTTGAGGCTGATTCCATCAGAAGCCTTTAGGATTTGATATCAATTGAATTCAATGGTAGAAAAAAAGCCTGGGAGTATTATTCGTCACTGAGTTGCGTCCTTTCGCATTTTCCGAAAAGATGTTCAGTCTTTCTACGTTTCGGGGTTATTTCATTTTCTGGTATAGCATCCTTGAAAATGGCTTGTATAGAATGTGGGGAATAATCATTTTCTCTATTTCCCAAAGATTCAACACCTGGCCCATAGTTTTCGACATTATGTTGTTTTGATGTCGCGGCAATAGGGCTTAGTAGCTCAAGTTCTCGCAACCAATGGGAAAATGCTGTAACCTCTTGAAGCACATCGGGTGAGTTTCCCATTTGTTTTTCTTTGAGCTAGAAATAGATGCTTTTGTAGCTGCTTGACTCGTAGATGGTTTTGAAGGTTCTATATCCTGGATGTTGTCACATTTCAGTTGCACACTATTTAGGTGCATAAGCATCGAGTCCATAAAATCGAATATGGTTTTAGGGTCATCTTCGAAATACCAGTACTTTTGCCCCATGTTTAAAAGGCCGTGGCTCAAGTGGTAGTGGACTGGCTTTCAAATCGGAAGGTTCGGTGTTCGAATACATGCCTGGCCCGAAATACATATTCATTTTTTCAGTTAACGAAAATCAATTATGATGAGTAGTTGGCTAGAAATCAACAACAAGCCAACCTCCACTAAGAATTTAGTCTCCCCATTAAATGTTGGATGCCACCCATTTAGCGAAATCACCACTGAGCCCAAAAATCTTTCTTTCTCTCTCTATCTCATTTTCCAAAAAGTTTAACGCGTGCTCAGGCACTTTAAGTGTATTCATACCCACTTGAGTATTCAGTAATTTATTTTGCTGTATTTCTAACTTCTTGATGTGACAGTTAGCACATTTACCCCACACTTGACATCCGTACAGTAAAATTGCTTGGAAAATAACTTTGTATATTATTATTTTATTTTCATTTGATAGTTTTGATAGTTGTAGTAATATGTTCTTTATAGGCTAATTTGGAATCTAAATGAACTCCCAGATATTTCACAGATTAATTAATGTGCATATCATTAAGTGTTATTTGGCTGGACGGAAGGCAGCAAGACTTTCTCTTTCTTGTAAAAAAAAAATAGCTTTCGTTTTTTCCATATTATTCACTCTGATTTTCCATTTATTATAATATTCATTTAATAGATTGGTCTCAATGTCAAGATCATATTTATGCGACGAAAATATCGCAGTATTATCAGAATATACTGCAAATTTGCATTCCGGTAACTGTGGAAAATCTGATGTGTACAAATTGTACAATACTGAGCCTAGAACTGAACCCTTCGAATGGCGGTTATTCACATCCTCCTTAAGCAATGACTTGACAAAAAACTTTGGACTATTTTGCTAATAAATGCTGGAAAATTGAAGACAAGCCTATCATGCCAAACAGAATCAAATGTCTTCTCGATGTCTAGCAGTATCATTCCTGTCGATTTCCCTGTATCACGGTTAACTGCTTTGTAAAACAATTGGCCTACAGCTTTCGGGCTTATTAACAGGTTTACCAGCTTTGTGAGTTGACACTACCTTAACAACCTTCCACATAGTTGGAAAATATTTCATTTTCAACACCGACTAGCATTTGTACAGTAAGCATCGTTCTAAGTTTGCTGTGTGATTTCCTCTCTGCCGAATGTAAAAATCTGTTTTCCCCTTAAAACAGTGTTCTCCTAATCTTTTATCTCTTATTAAAAGTACGCGCATGTTAGTGAGTTCTTTTGCAGAGTTGTGCTAAAATGGTTAACGAGCCAGGAAATCGCTTCCGACTCCTTGACCCCGATCCCCCCGATCATATATCCCAACCAACAAAAAAAAAACCAAAGTTAACTACCTTTGAACGAATTCCTTTCCAGAACTCCCTTCACAAAAAATCACAAAAAAGTCCGCGCTCTATTGTCATTTCCTCAAAAACTAGTGAAAAACCAGTGAAAAAGCACCTTCCTAATAAAAAAAGCGATTGATGCCATCAGCAAAGGCTACACAACCTTCACTCAACTTCGTGACGGTAGTCTCCTCATCTTCGTCAATTCACAAAAAACTGCACTTTATTTCCTCAAAGCCAAAGACCGTGCTAACATCTGCCCTATTAGTGTCAAATTGCATGACCCAACCACACTCCACAACCATGCAACCGCAGTATGTGTGCCAACTGCTCACTACCCCATCGCGCATCTTCCAAAGAATGCTCATCTTATAAACATGCAAAACAATAAAAATAAAAACTTAAACCTTAAATACGAGTAAGTGTACAATGGCAGATTCTAAAAAAGTTTAAAACCAACGAAACTTAAAAATTGGTCCAAAATTGTCTAATTATATTAAATCTTTCCTTACCAACCGGAGAATCTGTGTCAAAGCAAACAATTTGTTTTCATCCTTCTACCCCTTATTCAATCTTATTCCACAAGGATCCCCACTATATGTGGTGTTATTCATCACAGCATTTGAGCTTGCTAATTACCAAACATAAACAGCTAAACCAAAGACCCTACAATAACTAACCTACTCTTTACTAACCTTCTTAATGACATACAAAAATATAAAATATAAAGTGTAACTTATCACTAGCTTATACGATAATATATCTTACAGTGTATAAGCATTTCTTCACAAATAAATACAAATATGGATGGTTTCACATCATAAACGACTCTCTTTACATCTGCCATAAATATTCAATAGGATTCATTTCAGGAGACTGAGCTGGTCAGTCGATTTCATTAACACGAAACCATTCTTTTGCTTTCCCGCTTGTAGGTTTTGGGCCGTTAATTTGTTGGGAGACCCATTTAAGCGGCATTTCCTCACTGCAGTAGGGCAACATTATATTTTCCAGAATTTTGACATAAATATGTTGGTCCATGATCATATCAATCTTATGTATTAAACCTACACCGTAGTAGGAAAAACAGCCATTTACCATAACTTTAGAATCACAATTTTTAAGGATCTTTATCGTATACTGCGGTTGGTATTCCGTATCCGGTAAACAACGTAAATACTGGCGAGAACTAATACCGCCATATAACAAAATTTTAGGCTCATCCGTCTACAAAATATTCTGCCATTTGTGAACGGGCCACACAATGTGATGTTTTGCTAAGTAGATGCGTCTTTCCGTACGGTGTTTCGTAAGGTGAGGCTTTTTTCTGGGACTGTGCTGCTAAATCGTTTTCCAACAATCTCCGTGATACCGTTAAACTTTGAACTTGGAGAACTAGTTCGTGATTCGGACAAATTTGTGGTTATCATGAGCCGGTGTTTTGCGTTTTCCGTTCCTTTTCTCCTGTTTTTTGATAAATTTGATAGAATTTGTTACTGTTTTTGCAGAGCAGGACAAGAGTCACTGAATGTCTTTGTAGGACTGCTATTTTAGTGTTCATTCAAAAATTACTATATACATTTTTTTGCATTGCACATTGCTTATCAGATCAGACAGTGATATCAAGAAGTGAGGTACTGCTCTTTTAATGTTTACATCTGTACATATGTATGTTTATCCAAAATTTCAATATATTTTTCGAGGGTAGGGTCTACTCCCGGATTTTTTTTTTGTGATTTATCAATTCAAATTTGTTGTGTAGGATTTTAATTATTTCGCATTTCATTTATTCGAAATTTTTATTTAGCAAGTTTTTATTTGACTATGTTATCGTATAGCAAGTACATATATCATTTTGCATTTGTCATCTCACAATTTCTATCTTGTAAAATATGTCAATTTTCAAATTAAATTTGTTTGTCTCAAAATTCAAATTAAATTTGTTATAACTAAAATCTACTAGCAAAAATAATCAATATGTCAACAACTGTCAGGCGGGCGCCTACATCTTACAGGTACCTGCGAGGCCTACTTCACAGGCAAAAGGGAGGGAATTCGTCGCTCTGCTAAGGGTATATCAACAACTTTCAAGCCTGACAAATACACACATACATACGAGGGGCGTTCAATATATTCTCGGTATCGATATGAAGGAAAATGCGAATTCAATTTAAATTGTTTTTATTTTTCAATATAATCTCCCTACATCTTGAGATAAGCTTTTTTAAACCCTCAAAAAAATAAATTTCCTCTTTCTCTGCAAAATACCCATATATTGCCGACTTGAGTTCTTCATCATCCGAAAATCTTTTTCCACGAAGACATTTTTTCAAATCCGGAAACAGGAAATAATCACTAGGGACAAGGTCTGGACTATAGGGTGGGTGTTGGATTTCTTCGAAACCACAATCTCGCGCAGCAGCCTTGGAAACTCGCGCCGTGTGAACAGGAGCGTTGTCATGAAGAAGCAACACACCCTCTGCTAGTTTACCCCGTCTTTTCTTTTTAATTTCCTCCCGCAGATTATGCAAAGTGGAAGCGTAGGATGTGGCGTTGATGGTTTCACCTTTTTTTTGTACTCAATGAGCAAGATTCCCTTTGAGTCCCACCTTGCACTGACCTTTGAAAGGTTAAGATGGTCATGAAGAATAGTGTGAATGGTACCAATTGAAAGCTTGGTGATCTCTGCCATCATTTTCACCTTTATTCGGGCATCCTCAATAACATGTTTTTCGACTTCTTTGATGCTTTCTCCCGTACAAGCAGTAGCCGGGGCGCCGGAGCGGGGGTCGTCTTCAATGCTCTCTCTACCTCTCTTGAACTCACTTGACCACTTTTGCACAGTTGATAATGAAGGTGCGGAACCCTGGTAAACAGCCACCATCTCTTCATGAATAGTTTTTTGACTTTTTCCTTGCTTAGTGAGAAATTTAATTACAGTGCGATGCTCAATTTTCACCATCATCGTCTCAGTTGCCATTATGATTCCGTTTAACTAGAGATAAAACGCGAATTAATAATCACATTTATATGAAATTTTACATGAATGCACTAAAATAATAGTATTACTTGATAAATAAGTCAATTTATATATACAACCACAGCTTCACCCCGATACCGAGAATATGTTGAATGCCCCTCGTATGTGTTGAACGAATATTTTTGTTCAACCTATGAAAAATGTCATGTACACAATATTAAATAAAACTTTGAAATTAACATGAGACCCAAATTCTTTCTAAACAACAAATTGCTATTGAATTGAAAAGCACTGCGATATAGATCAGAAACCTAATGCAAATTTGCGAGATAAACAAAATTTATCGATAAATTCGAAGTAAGATTTGCAAAATGAAAATCGTCGAATAAGTACGCACCTATTTTTCGATTATCAGTACGCCATTTATAGTTTAGAGTAATAACTAGTATTAAGAACATACTTGTATATTATAAGAAAAATTTAGCCAAATTTAAGTAAAAATATGCATTTGTATGATTATGTGCATGGACGAGTACATAGGAGGGTTGTCTGAAAAGTTTCCGACCGAACAATGATACAAGCCATTTTTTCTTAATTTTTTTTTTATTTTTCTACATAGTGTTCTTGTAACTCTACACACTTCTCCCAGCGATGCTCCCATCTCTCTAACCCGTCCAAATAGTACTTGGCGTTTTTCTCTGCAAAATAATTGTTTACGAAGGTGAACATTTAACGAAATGTTTTTAGATGAGGGAACAAAAAGAAGTCGCTTGGGGCTAGATCTGGTGTATAAGGCGGATGGTCAAGCAGTTCAAACCGTAATTCATGGATTTTCGCCATGTTCATTCGAACACGTATTTGGTCTAACGTAAGCAAACGCGGCAGCTTTCTCATGCTTAAAACTTGATTTAATATGTAACAAACACGTTTTCTCTCACTTTAATTCAGCGGTCGTCTAACACCATTTGGTGAACCTTAGCAATGTTCCGAACGTTCATTATCCCCCAAGCTCTTACGGCCACGTTTAAATTCAGCTTCCTAAAATTCCACTGTGGTAAATGATGGTGCAGAGTCCCCATACACAGAGTCCAACTCATTTTTGATTTGCGTAGGCGTATTGCCTTTCAAAAACAAGAATTTAATAACAGCTCGATACTCAATTTTTTCCATTTTCACAAAAAAAATTTACATCGACTCACTCAAACGACTGTCAACTAAAAACTGCGCGTCCAAAATGACAGGAACTTCGGTAAGTAACTGTCAAAAGATGCACAACTAGCATTCACTAGCTTTTATTGACGAGTGCCGCTTTACGTTGCGGTCGGAAACGTTTCAGACATTTCTCGTACAATATGGACATATGTATATGCATTTTAGGAAAATAGAAGTACAAAAAAGGCAAACTAGCTGAAATAGATGAGACCGATAGGTCACACCAAGAACTTAATGATAAAGAGAACTTGCAGCATTCACCGACCGTTTATGATATTTCATATCCTATTAGAATTTAGGACAATTTAATCCAAAAATGGTCAAAAAAACAGGTTACGCTTGAAAGGTTTTGGAAAAGCTAAGAAAAAAAGGTGTAGTACGTAAGTTTGTCTCCGCTTTCCGACGAGCAAAAAAGAGTTGGATACATATGTATGTACTTGAAGTCAATTAGAGAAAAGTTACAGGACGTACCAAAAGCGTCTATTTGTGATCTAAATTGAATATATTTCATTATATTCTGTGTACGAATTTTAATTTGTTTTGAACATTAGCCCTTGCGGTATGTCCAGTAACTTATTTTCAGTCGTCTTTTGATTTTAGTCTGATTTTTCAGTGATGAATCTGTTTTTATGAAGCATGCAGCTTTGGTTATGTTTAAAGAAAAAATAATTAAATCTTGTTAAGAAATTAAGGTCAGGTCTGGGATACTTTGTGCTAACGAAATTGTAGGTTGTACCGCATGCACTGTTCTAAATTATTACATTACTTTACATAACTCTAATGATTCTGGACCGATTTTTTTACAGATACGAAATATGTGTTATTGTTAAGTGACATCGATAAGCCTGGCAAAATTTTCGAAATAGTCCTTCTTTTTTGAACAAATATTGATTGTCTAACTTTTGGAAAAATGAGAAAAAAAAGACATTTTTTCTTTAAACAAAAGAAACCTCTAATTTATAGAGTGTTTTAATATGTTTTTACCACCCTCTTACTCAAAGAGGAGTGCTCCCCCTATAATGTACTTTGTTATTTTTGTTTCAACAAAACCTAGCACCTATAAAAGTTTCAACGATCAGATGTGAAATTCCCTGTATTAACGAAGACGTAGTTAGTATTGCATTGATGGTTCTAAAGGGTCCGCCATCTAACGTTTTTTTTTCAACTAGTGCTTATTTCGTGAATGGTAACACTTAGCTCATGTCTGATTTGACAGATAATTAGTTTTATCCTTCCAGTTAATAATGGAAAATAATTTCATTCAAATGGCTGCCTACACTATTGGTCCAATTTTTAAGCACATTATCGATTGTGTGCAGCTGTATTTCACCAATGGCTTCACGAATATTGTCCTTTAAAGCGTCAATTGTCTCTGGCTTGTCGGCGTAACACTTATCTTTTACGGCACCCCATAAATAATAGTCCAACGGTGTCAAATCGCAGCTCCGAGGTGGCCAAACGACATCAGCTCTGCGGCTGATAATGCGATCTTCAAAAACAGGGCGCAAAACATCGAGTGTAGCTTCGGCTGTGTGGTACGTAGCGCCGTCCTGTTGAAACAAAATGTTGCCAATATCCTCCTCGATCTACTTAAAATTTTCATTAAATGTGCCATGTTAATATTGTACATTGGCAAACATTTCGAAAGAATCCTCTATTTATAAGAAAAAATTAATTGTGTTTTGTGTATGCTTTCTTTTTTTAATTAATAAATCTAATGACCACGATTCCACATGAAGACGTATAATCTGCCAAAAATTCAAATCGATAGCACTATTCGTTCGCGAGTCATCGTAACTGTAAATTACAATCATATCCAGTTACTTTTTAATTTCCATTCAATCCTGAAAACACATTTCACCATATTTGTGGTTTTTGTATAATCACGTGTTTACGAAAGTGTCCACACTTCGTTTAATTACTTTTTGTCTTAAACTAAGCTCTATTAACGAATTAATCATTTCTTCTTCATTATGGAACATGTCTTTAAGTGCAACCAGAATTGTTGACACATCCTTAGTCCAATAATGAAGTCACGTTAGTGACTTAATCAGGTAGACAAAACGTGTATTATATTGCTAAAATTTAATCTTATTTATTACAAAAAATATACCTGGGAAATGATCCGATTCTGGGGACCTTTCTGAAAACTTGTTAATAACATGTAGAAGCTTTAAAATGTTTATGTTTAGAAGGTCTTTTTTACCAACTTTGTAATCGGAAACTGTATTTGTGTAAGATATATGTAGAAATATTATTATAAAATAAAATTTAAGATTAATCCGTACTAACTCCGTGCTGTGCACATTATACATCTGGTTTCATCATCTTAAATAATTTTTTTTTATCTTTCACATATTTTATTTGTTTTTAGGTTGGAGAGCAAATAGTGGAAGATATTGTCAACACATGGCTTATCATTATCTTAACGTTGGGTATTGTGATAGTAATATCACTTATTTTCATATCACTAATGCGATGGATGGCAGCTCCAATAGTGTGGTTTTCTATTTTAGGAGTCTTATCTGGACTGTGTTTTGGTAAATATATAATAGATGTACATGTATCTTTATATAGTTCATACATTAATCTCTTTTAAAAACATGATCGACTCAAACAAAATATTATTCTACATGAGAATGTCAAAACCTTAAAAATCTCCATTTTTAATAGATGATTTTCTCGACATATTCGAGTCTTAGGTTTCCACTTATCTTCGTGGAGTGGATAAGTGGAATCTCATGAGGTTATCTGATCAGGTGTGGATTTTTCCCAGTTCAGCCTCCGCAATTTCTCTGTGGACCAAAGAAACGAATTTCTCCTATTCATTTCCGTCTCAGGGAGTTCCTTATTTAAAATTAAAATGTGTCAAAGTCCTACGAGAAGCTCTAGGGAAATAATGTTCGTTCTGCATGACCCGCATCGTATAGACAAGGCTAATTTGGCTAGAAATGCGCCCTGTAACTGGACCTACTGAACCTATGTATTTTTGACAAAGACCATCCGCCTTGGGGCCCGGTTGAAACCCTAATCCTGCCCGCGAAATGAGAGCGGACAAAAGTGAAAAGCTGGGATGATTTACTCTTTATTTACAGTAACCAGAGCTAAGAGACTGGTTTATCACCACGGCAAGATGGGCAATTGTCGCAAAAGATATTGAGTAAATAATATTATTTGGATACACATTTACATATTTGTGTGCCTTATTCGGAATCACTAGGGGTGGCCGTGTTGTATTGGTACTAGTAATCGCTTCTCACTCGGAGGGTCCAGGTTCGAATCTTGCCCATGGCAAGTCAGTTTTTCATTTGTGTAATTGGAACTCAGACAGAAAAATTCTGCGTGTGAAGGCATAACACTGACACGTAGATTTGGCTGTTGTAGAGTTTCAAGCACAGACAAAAAATAAAGTGAATTATACCTCGAATCACTCTGAGTGAAGAAAAAACTCTCCGTCCTATTCGGACTCCCACCCCTGGAGAGCTTATATCGAAACCAAATACACCTGAGTTTCAAACCACTACAAAACAATTTTCCTTTCTCCTCCTCTTAACTTCCCGCCCGCGCCCTGACAACAGTAAAAGAGTATCTAACCCCTTAGGCGTGCATAAATTATATATAAAAAAAAAATCCGCTTTGTATATTATGCTAAAATTAAATACCTGAATAATAATATTCGTACGAGTATGTTATTCCACTCCGGCTTGCAGAAATAAAATTTATTGATTCCCAAGTTTTTAATAATTTAGCGGTAATTTTTCATATCTCCACTAATAATCCCTTCTACAATACATTAGTTCAAACCGAATACTCAGTTTGTTCATTTATTATTTAAAAATGTCCGAACTCTTGACTTAAGAACTCATGTTTAACATCTAATCATATTTAACATTAACGCCGACTTTTTGAAGCAAAATTTCATAGTTTCATGTTTTTTGAAAGAATTTTTGCAATTTTTGTCTTAGTCCGATACATGTTCTTCCAAACTGCTTTGACACAGTTAAATAGTTGTGCTTATTGGCTGCATTCTGTTAAAAATTGTGTGCACCAGTGTAGTGCGCGCGTTCCAGGTGTTGGAAGCATACATCGTGTACTTCCATCTCAGTAGTGGAAAGCGTTATACATTGTACTTTTTCGATTCTGGAATCGAAGAAGAATTATTTTTTACTGGCATATAATTATTGATAAAAGAAAATTACAGGGTTTCAGGAAGTTTGTATTGGAGCAATGAAATTGACTCTGAAAGTACCAGCAACCCGAATATCTTCCCGCATATATACAGTCACGTGCACGTAATTAGAAACGCCAAAAAGTGTATTCTTCTTTTCCAACACATGTGTTTTCACTTTAAGGAACTGCAGTATCTTCATGAAATTTTAAGATTTTTTTCCTCTTTTACTGTAAAATAGAGGACACTAATTGAAAAAGTCAGGGAATTGACATAAAGTACCGTCATCTTAGCCATTGTATGTCACATGAGAAAACATTTTCTAAAATGGTCGGGCACATAATTGGAAACGCGAACGTAATTTGTGTTCTTGGGATAATTTCAATAAGAAACGCGTAGAGATAAACTGGTATTTTAGATTAAGCATATTTTTTATTAAATATAATGTAGAATAATTAATCCTTAAGGCAATAGACAATGGGAAAGAATCCATTCTGCAACGTCGAGCCCAGAGTGCTCATTTTAAATTTATACGAGCAAAGAACAAGTTATGGTAAAATTGCGAAAGCGCTAAAATGTTCTAACAAGAAGGTTTTTATTGCTGTTCAATATTTTAAAAAGAGTGGTACTGCGAAAAAAGTTAGCCGTAAGACTCGACCGAAAGTGACTACTTACCGAGAAGACCAACTCATTTTTCGTTACAGTAAAAAATTCCTTCATGCCACCGCTAGGGAAATTCATGCGAAAGTATTTGCCGACACTGACAGCGGACCATCGGTAGTTACTGTAAAGCTAAGGTTGCGCAACGATGGGCTCTTTGGGCGTATCGCAAGGAAAAAGCCACTTTTCACTGAGCGAAATCGCAAGAAAAGGTTAGAGTTTGCCCAGTAACACAGAAGTTGGGCCCTTGCTTAGTGGGAAAATGTTATGTTCAGTGATGTACAAAAATAAATAGAGTTTCATCTCTCGGCAAAACCACTATACGCCGCTCCAGGTTAAAGGCATATGACCCAAAGTGCACCCGCCCAACGCTCAAACATGATGGTGAAAGAATTTTTATATGAGGTGCAATGTCGTGGCGTAGTGTTGATTTGGACATTTCAGCATAAAGCAAATGCCGCCGTCATATGCGAAAACTTGGCTGGAAGACAAAATCGTCGGCAGACCGGCTTCAACAAGCAAATTTTTAATTGTGGTTGTTGGAAAAGCGTTGAGACTCCTTCGTGCGCTTTGGTGGTATGGTGGTTTGATAATGTTTCGGTGAATTGCCATATAAAAAGAGCCCGTAGTCAATTTTACTTAGGATAAGTGATTTCGTTATATAACATAGTGTATTTAATATGAACATTGCATTTTTTACTGACTAGAAAATTGATAATGTTTGTTCTTTTAACTAAGTTATTTTTTAACATTAGACAATGATTTTTCCAGTTATACGAGGGCGGGTCAATAAGTCCGTGATTTTTTGAATTTCTGACCTCTTTACTGAAACAGCAACACTGCTCCTGTCAACAGGCATCTGTCAGTTGACTCCTGTCAAAATTTAAACTTGCTGCGTCAGTTAGTTTGTGTTTGACAGCTATTTTTATCAGACTACTCACTAATTTGAGGAGAAAATGGAAAAAAGTGAATTTCGTGTGCTTATTAAGCATTATTTCTTGCGAAAAAAAACCATTACCGAGACCAAGGCTAAGCTTGATAAATGCTATGGGGACTCTGCACCATCGGTTTCAATGGTAAAAAAGTGGTTTACTGAATTTCGTTGTGGCCGTACAAGCACTGAAGATGCCGAACGTCCTGGACGCCCAGTTGAGGTCTCTACACCCGAAACAATCGAAAAAATTCACGATATGGTGTTGGCCGACCGAAGATTGAAAGTGCGAGAGATTGTGGAAGCCGTAGGGATCTCGCATGGCTCAGTGGTTTCAATTTTGAATGATCACTTGGGCATGAGAAAGCTTTCCGCAAGATGGGTGCCGCGTTTGCTCACAGTCGGCCACAAACGCAATCGTGTAACAACTTCACAGGAAGGTTTGGCGTTGTTTAATCGCAATATGGAGGAGTTTTTGCGCCGTTTTGTAACCGTGGACGAAACATGGATCCATCACAACACACCAGAGAACAAACAGTGGGTTTCTAAGGGTGAATCGGCGCCAAAGAAGGCCAAGGTGGGTTGGTCAGCCAATAAAGTTATGGCGACTGTTTTTTGGGATGCACGCGGGATAATCCACATTGACTACCTTCAAAAGGGAAGAACAATCAATGGGGAATATTATGCCAACTTATTGGACCGATTCAATGACGATTTGAAAAAAAAACCGACCTCATTTGGCCAAGAAAAAAGTTCTTTTCCACCAAGACAATGCAAGGGTGCACACATGTGCAGTTGCCATGGCAAAAATCCATGAATTGGGCTATGAATTGCTCCCTCATCCACCCTATTCTCCAGATTTGGCTCCGAGCGACTACTTCTTGTTCCCAAACCTGAAGAAATGGCTTGGTGGAAAAAGATTTGACTCCAATGATGAAGTCATCTCGCTATTTTGAGGACCTCGACAAATCATTTTTTTGGAAGGGATAAAAAAATTGGAGAAGCGTTGGACAAAGTGTATAGAGCTCAAGGGAGACTACGTTGAAAAATAAAATTATTTTTTTATCAAAAAATCTGTGTTTTATTCCAAAAGTCACGGACTTATTGACCCGCCCTCGTATTTGCTATTAAATGTAAGGCCTAGGATTTTCATACTGTCAACGTTAACTATTACCCAGTTTATCCGACAGCTCAATGTGCGTTGAAGCAATCCGCATTGGTTCAATACCCGTAGAAATGCTGGTGTTTATATGAAATTATCCAAAATGAGCGAGGAAAATTGAGAGAAGTTTAACAAACAGCTGGTTGAACTGACACTTCACACTAACACTGATACATTGTTCTTATTTCTTTTTCTTTCCAAATATTTCGTTTGCAATCCCACATTTTAAATACACAATGATGAAAGAATGATGAGAGCGCGAGAGAGTAAAATGTTTCTATGCGATTTGAAAATGTTTATATGATATTTCAAAGCGGTTACAAATTTTCAATGCGTTTTATAAGCAGGAATGAATGTATACGTGTTGAATATATCAATGCGGTTTGAAGTGGTATTTATTCGAGCGTATTGAACAATGCGGATTGCTTCAACGCACATTGGACTGTCGGATAAACTGGGTATATGTTATTGTTTAAACGAGAGGAAGTTTTGTTACATGACGTTTTACGACAAATATGTAAAGTTTTACATTTTTCTGAAGAGAGTTTGGCTCTATAAAAACTAGCCCATTTTTGTATGTCATTAAGAAGGTTAGTAAAGAGTAGGTTAGTTATTGTAGGATCTTTGGTTTAGCTGTTTATGTTTGGTAATTAGCAAGCTCAAATGCTGTGATGAATAACACCACATATAGTGGGGATCCTTGTGGAATAAGATTGAATAAGGGGTAGAAGGATGAAAACAAATTGTTTGCTTTGACACAGATTCTCCGGTTGGTAAGGAAAGATTTAATATAATTAGACAATTTTGGACCAATTTTTAAGTTTCGTTGGTTTTAAACTTTTTTAGAATCTGCCATTGTACACTTACTCGTATTTAAGGTTTAAGTTTTTATTTTTATTGTTTTGCATGTTTATAAGATGAGCATTCTTTGGAAGATGCGCGATGGGGTAGTGAGCAGTTGGCACACATACTGCGGTTGCATGGTTGTGGAGTGTGGTTGGGTCATGCAATTTGACACTAATAGGGCAGATTTTAGCACGGTCTTTGGCTTTAAGGAAATAAAGTGCAGTTTTTTGCGAATTGACGAAGATGAGGAGACTACCGTCACGAAGTTGAGTGATGGTTGTGTAGTCTTTGCTGATGGCATCAATCGCTTTTTTTTATTGGGAAGGGGCTTTTTCACTGATTTTTCACTAGTTTTTGAGGAAACGACAATAGAGCGCGGACTTTTTTGTGATTGATATGAAGGGAGTTCTGGAAACGAATTCGTTGCAAGGTAGTTAACTTTGTTTTTTTTTTTTTTTTTTTTTTGGTTAGGATATATGATCGGGGGGATCGGGGTCAAGGAGTCGGAAGCGATTTCCTGGCTCGTTAGCCATTTTAGCACAACTCTGCAAAAGAACTCACTAACACGCGCGTACTTTTAGTAAGAGATAAAAGATTAGGAGAGCACTGTTTTAAGGGGAAAACAGATTTTTGCATTTGGCAGAGAGGAAATCCACAGCAAACTTAGAACGATACTTAAAACCAAATAACTTAAAACCAAATACTGAATTTAAGAAATCAAAAATACTTATATTGATTAATTTTCCTCGTAAATTTTGTACAGTACAAGGTGGCGCAAAATTAATCATCCAATTTTGTTTTTGAATTACTTTATTACTAAATAAAAAAAAATTATTTTGAGTGATGGAAATCTTTATTTGGAGCTTTACAACTGTTTCTGTTAACGGGGAAATATGATATCCGCAGAAGTGGCTGCCGCCAGCGTTTATATACATTTGTGCCCGTTTTATCGCATTTTCCATGATTTTCCTCAAGATTTCCGGTGAAAACTGTTCGCATTTCTGTCGAATATTTTCCTTAAGGGCTGCGATTGTCTGAGGCTTGTTAGCATAAAGCCGCGACTTCAAGTAGCCCCTAAGAAAGAAGTCTGGGCGATTGGGCGATCTTGCAGGCCTTCTTCACAATATCCATTGTAGCTCGTGTTGTGTGTGCGGTTGCACTGTTCAACAAGCCCCGCTCATCCAATTTCGGCAGTAAGAAGTCGTTTATCATGGTCCTGTAGCGTTCGCCAGTAACAGTGACTGTATTGCCGATGGCGTCCTCAAAAAAATACGGCCCAATCACTCCTCCCGCCTGAACGCCGCACCACACACCACACGCCGCAATCCACAAGGAGTGCATATAGGTTCTTTTTTCTCAGGATAAATGTCTTTATAACACTATTTAATACAAACACATGGACAACAGTGGAATAACCCGACCTGAATCCAGCTTGGTATTCTTTCAGCAGCTTATTAGCGTCTATCTATGCTATAAGTCGACTGTGCAATCCGTATTCTTTCAGCAGCTTATTTGCGTCTATCTATGCTATAAGTCGACTGTGCAATCCGTTGTAAACTTTTTATAGATTGAAAAAATAAGCGCTCCTCTAGAACGATGCAGCACTATTCCATTATCCATGATGTCATTGAGCAGTCTCAGTCCATTTTTAAGCTCATCGGTGCCATATTTGTAGAATTCAGAGGCGATCCCATCTGACCCTGCTGCTATGCCATCTTTCAGTCCATTATTTGCCTCAAAAACCTCCTGAAAAGTTATGGGTTATTCCAAAATATCGTTCTGGAATCCAATTGCAGGATATTGGAAGCTAAACCCAATGGGCGATTGATTCCACAACATATAAAAACGTGCTTAGATTAGAGGATGTTTGTGCACAACTCCACGTGGAATATCTTCCACCATCAATTCTCCTCGCTAATTTCCAAAATTCTGATGAATTACTGCATTGAGCCAATATTCGAGCTTCTAAAACAAGTTCGTTTGTGCTTTTTCCCTGCAAGGGGCCTTATACTTTATTATCTTAATTAGCTTTAAGATACCTATTTTTCACAGCACCGTTGTTGAGGAATTGGAATACTTTTAACCAAGCGAAGGATAACTGCTTCGCCTTTTTAAACTCCTTTTCAAACCACGATCCCCTAAATTAGTTAGTTAGGGGAAGTTTGCCAGTTATAGTGACTAGGAAATAAAGAGCTCGCCAGGGCATTCCATAAGCGAGTTGTACGAATTAGGAACGAATCACAATATTTCAGTGTACGTCCGAAAGTGGGCTTGAGGGTGTACTGATGAGCATTCATAGCGAGACGGATTTTACGGTTAAAAGTTAGAAGGGGTGGAATGCTGGTGGTGAAAATAGCGATACCACAAGGTGATACAGGAGACATTGCGTCCGTGTTCGAGGGTGTCGGATGACTGTGTGATATTTTCTTCACCTATGAGTTTTATCGCACGGTTTTGGATCCTATCTAAAAAGTGCAAAGAGGTTTTAGGAGCACCTGACCTGAAGTGAGCATTGTACTCCAATTTCGGGCGGATAAACGCCTTATACTAGGTGGGGTGAAAAGTAACCTCCTTGTGAATGAAAAAAAATTTTTTTTAAATGTTTTTTTATTTTATTCAAGATAGTCCCTTTTTAGCTTGATACACTTATTCCAGCGATTTTCCAACTTCTTGATCCCGTCCGAATGATTTCCTCGCGTGTGCTGCATTTTTTATTGAATTTTATCTTTTGAGGTTTGGGAAGAGATAATAGTCCGAGGGAGCCATATCGGGCGAATACGGTGGATGCGACAGCAATTGGAGCCGTAAGTCATTGATTTTAGCCGTGGTTGCGATGCACTTGTGTGCCGGCGCATTGTTTTGCAAAAACAAAATTCTTTTTCGCTTCATATGAGGCCGTATTGCAGCGATTTCGGCTTTCAATCGCTCCAATAATGCACAGTAATACTCGCTGTTGATGGTTTTTCCTTTTTCGAGGTAGTCCACGAAGAGTATGCCATGGCAATCCCAGAAAACCGACGCCATAACCATTCCGACCCATTGAGCCTCCCTCGGCCGCTTCGGAGCACTCGTGCCGGCTTCAGTCTATTGTCGGGCACTCATTCTGTTCTCTGGTGTGTAATAGTGGATTCAAGTTTCATCAACAGTTACCAATCGACGCCAAAAGTCCGCCCAATTCTGCATCAGCAAGTCCAAACACTCTTTCGAAGTGCTTTCGTGTTTTTGGTCAGGAGTGAGCATGCGCGGCACCCAGCGGAAGATAACTTTTTCATATGCAGAACATTGCCCAAAATATGGCGTGTGTGCTCAGTACTAATCTTTGAGGCATCTGCTAGTTCGCGCACCTTTACTTTCCGGTCAGCCAACACCATTTCATGTATTTTTTTGACATTGTCCTTTGTAACCGCATCGGAGGGCCTGCCGCTGCGGACTTGATCGGTAGTGGAGTTGCGGTCACCACGAAACTCTCGAAACCAATATTTGACGGTGTAATCTGACGGAGCATTAGTCCCATAATATTTACCCAACTTTTCTTTTGTTTCCTTCGCCGTTTTGCCTATCAAAAAATAATGTTTTATAAGAGAACGAAAATCGTTTTTGTCCATACTCAACATGATGCCAAACACGTCAACAACAATCAGCTGTCAAAACAAAACTAAAGACAACATCGCACTGAAATTTGGCATGTCTCCCTAAATATGAACGGACTTCAAGGCACCATAACCTTTTTTGCAGTAGCAGCGCATTCTGGCGGTCTAGGAGGTTACTTTTCACCCCACCTAGTATATTGAGGTCAATTCAGAGGGGGAAGAGTATTTCTTACATAGCTTGAGGAAACCTAGACATTTCGCAGCATTTTTCACGACATCGAATATGTGGTCAATCCAACGTAAGTTGTCATTGACACACATACCGAGAATGGAAAGCTTTTTCGGTTTCAACGATGCAAGTGCCATTCGTGGACTGGTGGCTGGGTGTTGAAATGTCGCTTTAACGTCTGCTGTCGTTAATACTATACGACTAGTATTAACTTTAGAACGTACCCGCGATGAGTTTCAGTCAAACAAACCTAAAAATTTACAGTTTGGGATATTAAACACAGTTTAAGTGGTACACTTTTACAAAATTGAAATGAATTTGACAGAAATGTTAAAGGAAATAGAAAATAAGTTTTTTGAATTTTAAATTTGAATTTGGATAGCAGTTTCTTAATAAAGGAAGCAGAAGAGGTGTTTAATTAAAAAAAAGTGAATTTTCTTTTGTGACAATATTTGTTTTTCCTTTCGGCCAAACGGGATCGGAATGAAAAGGATGTGCTGCGGCAGTTGGTGGAGCAGCATATCGTAGGGGGGAATGATCTGATAATTTCACTGAAATGACATGTCAAAGTCCATACTAAAAGATAATGGACTTTATGTGATATTAAGTTTAGCGCGAGGATGTAACTATAAAGTGGGGTTTATCTCGTCTATAATTATCAAAAGATTGACTTTGTATACTACTAAAATTACTTTAAAGTGGACTCTATCTGACTATAATTTTGCGCCATTGTGTTTGGAAGCACTCTGTAGGACGTTCACTATTTACTGACGCTGTTTGTATCGGAATTTAATGAGCTTAGCATACGCTGCCGTATGAAAAGCAGAGAGTACTGTCGTCAGCAAAGGAATATATTGGATTAGAAGAAGCAGACAAGAGATCATTGATGAAAATTAAAAAGAGTGTCGGAGACAGAACAGAGCCTTGCACACCAGCATTTATTTGTGAATATTAGAAACCATCCAAGATAACTTGAATTGAACGCTCGGACAGTTAATTTTGAGTCTCGATCACAAAAGCACGCATTTTCGACAAAAGAGCCTGATGCCAAACTCTGTCAAATGCCTTAGAAATATCAAGTGCAATTATCTTGCTTTAGCTAGATTGGTGTAGACTTTGGTTCCACTTTTCAGTGAGACATGCCATCAAATCACCAATGGACCCGTTGTTCCGAAAACCGTACTGGTAGTTGAGCTGACGGTTTATCAGCGTTTCCATAACCTTGTAAAAAAGGGACGTACGTATAATGGGAAAGGAGGAGAGGAGAAAGAAGAAGGTTCACCCTTTTTAGGGACAGGCTGGACAAATGCTGCTGGGTAAGAGTCCTACAGTGTACGATTGATGAGAAAGCGTACGCAGTGGTTTTGCCAGCGAGGAAGAACACCTCTTCAGTGGTTTCGTCCCATTGAAGATTAGATGCAATCCAGTGTAGGCAGGAAAAGCACAATCTGGAAGTGTTGAACTGGCCGCAAAGTGTGCATAAAGCAGATTGTCCTTCCCCAATGAGTTGACAGCTGGCATGTCATTGTAAATGAGCGTTGGGATGGAGGATGAGGCAGAATTTCTAATGTTTTTAACGAACGACAAAATATGTTTACTACCTTTGGGGCATTGTAGTATTTTTTTTCTTATTATTTGGTCGTACTGAAATTTCACAAGCTTGAGAAATTCGTTTGAACTTTTTTCGGTTTTCCTCTGACGAGTTAAGTTGGTCTGATAGGACCGAAAAAGCATTTCTCTAACACTGATAGCCTCGTTACAACACGAGTCTCACCAGGCCTTTTCTTTTGTCTCATACTCTTAATCCAATAGAGATAAAGGATCTCATTCCAAGGAGAATAATGTCTGTGATCATATCAGCAGCGGCATCCACGTGGATATCGAGGAAACTTAATGAGCAGTTAAAATTCTTAAAAAATGTGGTAAGTCTGCTCCAATTGGCTTTCTCATATTGCCATACGTTTCTTTAAGGAATTTTTTCCCTAACTGTGTAGTTAGCATACGTGAAATTAGTTTATATGACACAATGGTCCGACCAGCCTAAAGGGGTGAGCACATCAACGGTGTGCTTATCAGGTCAGAAGGTAAAAACAAGTCCAGTTTGTTGGCGGATGTCCGATATGCGGGTGGGCTCATTAATTGGGTTGTACCACATGAAATGTCTGGTTTTATAATAAAAATTTAAAAGCCAATTTCCGTAAATTTTTATTCAATCAAAATAGGATCCGTTGGCATCTATGACATTCTTCCAACGTGATAAAAGGTCCAATATTCCTTTTTCGTAGAAGTGCTGACAAGAGGCAATGAAATCTTCAAAGGCTTTTATGACCTCTTCTCGGTTCCGGATGGCTTTCAAAATGAATCCAGATTGCGGAAAAAAGGGTAATCCGTTGGGGAAATATCAGGAGAGTAAGGTGGATGCGGAAGAATTTAAAATCCCAACTGCAACAATATTTGCGCCGTTACTTGTGAGGTATGGGGTCTAGCAGTGTCATGCAAAAGGATCGGACGGTGCCTATCGACCAATGCAGGTTGCTTTTCAGCCAACTCGGTATGCAATATGTCGATTTCCTCACAATATTTGATAGCGTTTAGCGTTTCTCCTCGTTGAATAAATGAAAAGTCCTTTCGATGCCCACCAAATTGTCACCATAATCTTTCTTGGGTGAAGATCGGGCTTGGGGATCGCCCAGATCCTTAACGATTATTATACAGTATCCACTTTTCATCACAAGTGACCATCCGGTGCAAAAACGGTTCAGTTTGGTTTCTTAATGTAAGCGATGCGCAGATTTCCAGGCGCCGTAGTTTTTGGGATTCGTTCTGTTCATGGGTTACCCACTTATCGAGTTTCTTTACCTTTCCTATGAGAGAAAGGTGTCGACATATTGTCATTGGGGATACTCCCATGCTTTGTGCAATCTCCCGCACCGATTTTGTTGGGCCCGCATCCACCGTGGTAGATTTTAAGATTTAGCATTTTAATTTTGCAATTAGATTTAACATTTAGTTGCTGGAATTTTGATTTGAAAGAAAGTTTTTTACGCTTTTTTCCTAGATTTAAAATTTCTAAGGGGTTTAAGTTCTTGTGGAATTGTGTTGAAAATTTCAGGTACACTGCACTTGAACTGTCTTCTTTCATAAATTCATTGTAAAATCGGAGTTTTTGTATCATACCTTGTGCCCGTCTTCTTGTGTTTATTCCATGGTTAATTGGCGTGATGAATCGTGTGTCGTCGTAAGGCTCTAATATGAGCGTCATCTTGAAGATGTCTTCCACTCGAAAGACATTATACTTTCCTCGCTTAGCAACATTTCGATATGTAAATACGTTTATCCTTTTTAGTGCTGCAGTTTGTAGTTTTTGAAGTTTATGTGTTACAGGCAAGTATTCCATATTTTAGCTGGGATTCCACTAACGCAAAGTACACTTGCCTTAGCACAGATGTTTTAGCATGGTACTGCTGATGAGTTATCGCGTATGGTGCTTTTTTAAAGCTCGGACGCAACTCATCAATATGCGTATCCCGTAGGAACTTACTGTCGATCATGACTCCTAGATATTTGTAGCTTTCTACTATATCTATAGGGTAGCTAGTAGAGGTACAGCAGGAATTATTCCTATAGTATATTCGTTGTTTGGTAGCCTTGAACTGCATCATTTTTGTTTTGGATGCGTTGATAATTAATCCATGATCATGACACTCTTTTCCTGCAATATCGAACTCCTCCTGAATTATTGTTGTTGCCGTCTGCAAGGATCTGTGACTTACCACTACCGCTATATCGTCGGCATAGCAAATGGTTTGGTTCGCTTGAAGATACGAAGAAGCTCATTGGCGTATAATCTGAACAGAAATGGGCTCAGTTTTGATCCTTGCGGTACCGAGTCCATGTTCTTTTGGCTATAAGTAAGTGTACGTATTTCTTTAGCCAATCAGCCGTTAATCGTCGTCTTAAAATACGGTCCAGAGCATCTATTAGCTTTTTATGATTAAGCGTGTCAAAAGCTTTGTTAAAGTTCATAAATAGGTTTGGGTTTTCATTTATATGATTTGCGAACTCCCCTAATAGTATACATGTGCTTTTCTTTTCCTGGAAACCGTATTGACTTTCGTGGACGATAGAGTGTTTTTTTTTTAATCCTCTGGCGCAGACAAAAGGCATGATTCGGTTCGGATTCGAGTCCATACATTTAAGGGTATACAAAAAGGATGAGCTGGATGCTGATAAGCAACCTCTTCCTCCTTTAATACGTGATAACACAACCTTGGATCTCGGAGCGTCGATATCCTTTTCAGAAATGGATAGCGACGACTCCAATCTGTCCGGTCGTCGGTCTACTCTTCTGACACCATGTCGGAAATTGAAAACGGTGATGAAGCAGCTCTTTGCTTCTACACAATCAGAAGCAGAAGATGAGCTTCTGGGCACATCTTCAGAATCGGAGGACCTCAACAACACCGTGGTGGAGACGACCCTGGAAAATTCTAGCAATGATACGGTTTTTCCAGATTAATCTCCACCACTCAAAAAAGGCTTCGGCCACACTCATTCTGCATTTTTCTAAAAACGCTGATATTATCCTAATCCAGGAACCATGAATTGTAGAAGGCGTGGTTCGTGGACTTAGGACACCCGCATACGCTCCGTTCTATACAAGAGACAAAGGTAAGATCAGAACTTGTATATTAGTGAAACGTAGCCTTAATGTATTTCTACTTCCCAACCTCAGCGACCCCGACTTAGCCGTTGCCAGACTAGAGACTGCCAAAGGCTCCTACTGGCTGGCA